>OU744727.1:25685082-27067582 GCA_916613615.1 Steromphala cineraria | reverse complement strand
TGAATTTATTTATAGTCTAATTTATATTGATTCAGCATCTGGGCAAAGTAGCCATATTCGTTAACCCTACCTTGGTTGTGGTTGGTGCGACTCCAAGTCCACTTTTACCGTTTACAGCAAAGGCACTTGCTACCCATGACGTCATACTGTCGGGAACTGTGGCGGATATGATCGCCTTGCCGTCAGAACTGAGGGTAATGAATATATGCTAAGGTTGCATTTAAAGATCGTAAACATTACCATATACAGGCAAAGGCAAATTATTTGACAATCGGTAATTTCTAGATTGAAAATATAAGCAAACCTTTTTGCTTTGTAGATAGCCTTTGGAAGATGGTAGAGAGAGAATATTGCGTATAGCTTCAATGGTGTTAATATGTGGCCTAATCACCTTAAATAATAACATGCAATTTTCCCAAAAAATAACAAAAGTCTCTTTGGAATGTAATTTTCGTGTCAAAGGCAATTCGACTTGCCATGAGTTTAATTGGCTTCTTAAGTTATAGGTTTAGCTTGCTATAAATGGGTACCTCGTAAGGATTGAGAGTGATATTAACGCTGTGCGTCACATGACTGCACGTGTTGTATGCTCCCCCGGGAGTCGAGATGGTAAAAGAAGTGTCATGAAGACTGATATCCAATGATCGAGGGAAAGCCAAAACGCCTTTGAGCAGCGCTCTCTGAGCTTGATAGTGGCGCTATACAAATACTTAGTAATAAAAAAAAACAAAAAACAATCAGCATCACTCGGGACAATCGACAATAAACAAATTGTTACCCGACGGTTGTGTTGGTCCACAGCCAGGTCTCTGGGAAGACTTCTCTGACCCTCCCTACTTCCTGCAGGGTAGCGGGTTCTGTGGGGTGGTGCACAGTGAAACTCCCACCCCCTCCCCCTCCGAAAAATCCATGGTGGAAGTCTTAACAAACATATAACACATGTTAAGACGACACTCAGCAGCTGCCATATAGAAAGACGACTAGGCTTGTAAACAATGACGATTCGAGGTCACATATGCTAAATTTCGCAAGAACAATTTTCCTTAAAATATGAATAGAATTTTTTCTTACAAAAGGTCGGTTTGTGCTTGAACACAAGAGCATCTGTCATCACTGCCACACCCGAGCGCTGAAACGAAAATGACACGAAACACGTCATGATAATATCCCATATTATATTCGTGCTCCATGTACGATTGTGGGTTCCAACAAGCTAGCTTTTAAATTTGGTCACTTATCCTAACATTATATGCGGAGATGAAATACAGATGAACGCAAGAAGATATATATAATGAGTCAATCTTCATATCGTATCCTGTGATTGAAAAATTTAACAGACTTACTTATTAAGTGGTTTCAAGAAGAACAGCAATATTTTCCTAACATAAAGACACTTTACACTTGGTAATCATGCTTACTCCTGTTGATTTTCACAATTGAAAAGATGTTATTAAGAAAATCGATGTTCTTACAGTTACAAAATATAGACCTACCTTGAAGGTTTGGGTTGCATCACTACCAAAGAAATACCCGATGTATCCCCAGCCGTAGTGCCAGTGATGTTTGGCGGAACTGTCCTGTGTATTGTACGTGTTGATTTCTTCCAACACCTTGGGAAAAAAGTTATGATACCTTCTTCTACCAAATAATCAAATAAAAGAAATTTTTTATATTTTTTTTCAGAATAATAAATCAAACGATCTTCTCTGCAAAGATAACTTTTTGTTTTCTTATATCAATATTCCCATTTAATTTAATCAACTTTCTAACACAAAAACATGCTGAAAAACAACAAACCGAATTTATAATCTACCTTTTTATCTTGATAAAGCATGGGCATTATTGAGGAGTGCATTGTTAGTGAATTGATGTTGTTTATTCTCCTCACCTCGGACTGAGTGACGTCATTACCGGACTTGAGGAGCAGGACACTCTGGTCCACAGCGAGAAGATTGACCAGTGAGGAGGGGTCAGCGGTCACTTCGACATTCACACTCTCTCCGGGTTTGGCCATGCTCTTGTCCATCGAGATGGACACCTGTAGTCATGTTTTGTGTGAGTGAGTGAGTAAGGCCCAACGTGATGTCAGTAGTATATAATACGGGTATGGTGCCCCTTTAAAGAGCTACTTTTCGCCACGATTTGTTTTGCTTTGATACAAAATTAATGTAAATTGCATGATTAATGATATAACTTCAGAATATCTCACATAGTTATCCAAAAGTGGCAAAAATGGTTTTTGAAGGAACATCTTGAGACACATATAATCAAAGAAGCCAAATTCACATGTCCAATTTAAATCAATTTAAATGAATGTGATATAACCTATCAAACATAATCAACTCGTACGAAACTGTCGTTCTGACTGCTTTAGATACTTTTCAAAATTATGTTTGATTGATTGACACTTGTCATAGTATTTAATTACTTTACGGTGACAGTTGATTCTCATACAATATATCATAACTCCTTAAAACTCACGGAATGTTACTTTTAAGGAATTAGACAAGTGGGGGGAAGGGGGGGAGGATGAGAGAGTTTGGGAACCAAACACATTTTGTAATCTATCTTTCGTTCGTGATAATGTTCAATATCTAAATAGTGAAGGCGACTGGAGGCAAGTAAGTCCTCGTGTCATACCTACAATAAGTTATATATCAATAGGTTTGACTTCATAATGCTTCTTAAAAGTCATTAATTTTAGATAACGGAGGTTTCATTCAGTACTTAAACATACTGCATTTACCATTCCTTTTTGTAAATGCAAGTTTTAGCCAGCATTACCCAAAGATCATTGGTTGAAAAAAGTATAAGCTTTGGATTATTTTGACTCATGTAAACAAATATTTGAAGCGTATCGTATCATGTAGATGTCATGTGTTGAAATTACAAATCTCATACTGTATTATATATTCTAAGAAACTCATAATGGTAGATTACTGTTTGTTTTATACCTGGTTTTCAAATGTGCCATCAATATTGAAACTGATACTATCAGTGACGATTTCGCCATCCTCTCTGACGTAATAGACGATGACACGAGCGATGGGCGCCATCTTGGTTGTGACGGGGATATTGAAACTGAAGCTGGTCTTGTTCTCCATAACCAGAGTTCCAGTTGACACGAGTGAACCATGACCCAGTACCTGTAGAAACATTGTTTACTACTGTTTGTACTTACTTGTATTTGGAATAAATAATTGGACTGCAGACGTTAATGTTGGCACATGTTCAGATATTCTCAATTATTGACCGACGAGATGGAATCTAAATATGACTCCAGAAGGGCGGTACGGTTAACTATTAATTTTATATGGTGAACTACTGCAAATAAACCAAACCAAAAGCTCACCTGATAAACAAGTTGATCGACTGGTTCTGTGGACTGTATGTCAATAACAGCGTTGTCTCCTATCTGGAAATAGAAGATAAAAGGTGACAAATTTGAGAGTAGTTCTAAAATGTTTCAAAACATTTAGCAACCATTTCTTAGCAAGATTGCCTTTTATACTCTGTAAACAATAAAAAATAGTCATAAAATCACCAGAGCAAATGGCTAGTCTTGAAATATAATATGTTCATGGTAGGAGATATAGGGGTACTGAAATGCTATATTGAAAATGAGGAATTGAACTGTTTCAAAGTACATTTAACAAACAGGTTAATATGATGGTAATATGATTAACACAATTCTTTTATTATGAAGTTAGCTTGACAATGTCAATTACAGTGAGAGACCATATTATTACGTACAAGTGCCTAATTATCATAGACTTTCATGAGAATTAGCGGTTGCGAGAATAATTATCGTAAATATAGTTAAAACATACTTGCTGTTATATTTTGCAGACAGCTTGACAATCATTTGAAGAGACGTAGAGACATAATTTCCATTTTATTATATTTTATGAAAATACTGCATCTCATGTAATTTCAAGGTTTTTATTTCTCAATATCCACCAACGGTGGTACATGAGCATTAAGATCATCATTATATACATAAATATATACACCAAGATGGCATTCAAGAGTACAAATATGTAACGGTATTCAATACAATATATAGGGTGTAGACATTTTATTGTGTACATATATGTTACAGTAATATATACAAATATGTATAAATATACACACATAGACGTCATTTCAAAGTTATACAACATTATTTATGTAAACAAGCGTCAGTATTGTTGTTAATACAGAAAATAAACTTTGACAAGTTCTTAATATTTTTGACACATATGCACTATACTTGCGCAGTATGTAAAGTAATACCTACTGCCAGATCCTGGCTCCGATGCTGTAGTTGTATGTAACTGTCACTAGGTGAGAAGCTCTTCTCAATCTTCAGATTCACGTACGATTTACCGTAATGAAACTGAAAGAAGGTTTGATTTAATCTTATTTAAGGCACAATGATATTTTAGTTACGGTAAAAAAAAAATCATGAAGGTTATCGTATTATAGTGATATAGTGTATACTAAAGTATATATTATATTGCATTAGATTTTCTATGAATGTGAAGTTCATGTCACTATAGTCATCATGGTCGGGTAGGCTAAAATATCCATTTGCCACCATTAATAATTAGCCGCTTGTCACTTTATGACGTCTTCTTCGACTACAGATAATAGGTCAGGGTAATGACAATGAGTCCTTTAACCCTCTTTAGATTAAAACAAACTGTGCTACTGTAAGAGGTTATTACATGACACTTTTCCTTTCGTCGGTCATATCAACCCGAGACTGCCATATCAGCCCGAGGGCCGAAGGCCAGAGGGCTGATATGGCGGTCGAGGGTTGATGTGACCGGCGAAAGGAAAAGTGTCATATCATAAGATTTTTATCATTTAATACAATTGTAACTGTTTAAAATGGATGAAAAAAGTGCCTACAAATTAGTTAGTATCTGTTTCATTTCCCCGGTCCCGCCATGTACTTAACATATTATATTATTAGTGTCATATTTTCTAAACCTCTTCCAAATCCAATTTCGGACAAACACATTCAATTTCTCTCGTACTCTTATCCCAAAAGTAATTGTCATCAAAAGACAGAAGAAAAAAACCCGACAAAAATACTATAAACATGAACTGGGCTCTGTATTTGTATGTGTTTGGGAGCATGCGTGAATTGATTGCATAACCTGCTTACTAGCCGGGCAATACGGCTGATATGGACTTTTGGCCCAAGGGCTGATATGGCTGATATGGAGTTGCTGCCCGGATGGGCAATATGGGCGGAAGTTGGTGACAAGTATCGTATGTGCAAAACACTCCATATTATAGATAGGTATATGATAATCCCTCTTATAAGCCCACGTGTAAATACGATATATAACTAATAACGCACGTGTTTGGTTTCAACCAACAACATAGTATATATATATAAACAGTCACGAACTTGTGTAAAAAGATCAATGTGGTCTAGATACGCTTCCATGACACAATAATTTTTTTCATGTATTTAAAAAAAAAATCAGTTTCGAATTTCTATACTTCTATATTTTGTATTCATGTATTTCAAAAGTGTACTTAACCAAAATCTAACGATTTTGTGAATTTCACCACTACAATATTTTGTCTTCATATACTAAGAAAAAGCCTAACCCTGAGCACTTCTATGACCGTTTACCCAGTAGGAATACTCACGGTGATACTAATGCTAGAAGCATTTGCCGGGATACTGATCTCCAGTGGTACAATACCATCTACCGGTACAGTGTAGGACTTGGCAGGGAGTTGGTAGGTATGGTGACGTGTGAAAAGGTACGCGTGGGTGCTTGTATCCTTGATGTCAGAGGTCACGAAGGTCTGGCTGGTCACTTTGGTGTTGCCCTGGACAACTGGACGGCCATCGGGCTCCATAACGTGTAGCTGGAGTATTGCGAAAGTGTTTGGAGGTGACCTTTGGTTGACATGAATAACCTACAGAGGATATTTCATTTGTTTTGGTAAGATCATATAACTAATCAGTTATTTTGTTTTTAACAAATATAAAAACAAAATTCGGAATATCATAATTCCATATAAGGTGAATTCTATTTCTTCGGGCTGTTTGATCCATGTCAAGAAGAATATGTCGTTTGATGGCAAATGTTTTGGTTGAAGCGAACTGTCTGCCTTAGAACCATAAGTTTGGTTTAAATGCTTATCATATTATCACATTTTAACCTATAACACGATATAATTGCTCCGACTCTCGGCAAAATGTGAGTAGTTTAAAGAGACACAGAGTATGTTGATAGGATGACATATGTCAAATTTTGAAATCGATGTTATTACATCGGAAACCACTAACTGTTACTGAAAATAACAAGTTAAAGGTCAATCATTACATTAGAGCGAAAATAAGGCCATTCAAAGTCGGGATTTTGATCGAAAACCAGACAATGTGACTCTAGTGGCGCGCGCAAATTCGCCAAACGTAATTTTGAAACCTTGACACAAGCTGACAGGAAGATATATTCGATTCGATAGTGTTTATTTATTTCCATAAAATCAAGCATTTTAGAAATATTATACATGAATGGATATATTTGCAAGTCGAGTGAAAAGATATGAACTTCAATCAGCATATTAGAAATTTTGTAGCTTATCAGAACCAAATAAAATTTTAAGAAAGACACTCTATGTCACTTTAAACTACACATTATTGATCATCAACAGAATGCTAAGGTTTTGGAGCATTGGACTTTATGTCCAAATCAATGGACGATGTTCTCCATTTATTGTTGATTTGGGAAAACGTTTCAGTAGAAATATTTAAAAAAACATTCAAATTTCTCCAACATATATCCGAGTTCCTAACATAACTGGCTCCATTTGTTCGAACTTCGCGCTTATGAAACTATCGTCCAATACAAGAACCATTGCTATCTTCACTGTTTATGGTAAACTTCTCAACCAACAAGACACTTTACTTACATATCCATAGTACTTCATCCCCGGTTTGAAGTTTGACGCATCCCCGTGTGAGAAGAATAGTTTGACGGGGTGTAGGAAGACAGTGATGGTGTCAGAATCCGTTATATTCAGTCCTGTTAGCGTCTCTGTAACTGTTGCACTGATCCTAAACTGCATATCCACTACTCTTCGAGGCCACACCTTATCAACCTCTGTAATTTGGATTTGAATACTCTCTTCGCCATCAATCTGAAATTAAGAATATATGAGCCATATTGATCTTTTTAAATTACAACTGGATCAGTTTGTATCTCTTCAGCGAATATTCAATCTCCTATGCACATGTAAATGATACTCGTACCCCGCTGCGTTTCTTATCTGAGTACAGCTACGCCGCTAATGGCTGAAATATTGCCCAAGCGGCGAAAAACAATAACTCACTCTGAGTACAGCTGTCTATCGCCTTTAAAATAAGCCGAACAATCAGAGGTCCCCTTTACTATCAATTCGTTCCGTTGGCTTCTACCCCATGTGCTGAAAGCTTTAAACAGAGGAGCGGTACTCAGACTGGAAGGGCAGCGTTGTATGAGTGATATTATTCCTCTGATTTCAATGAGATTTCCTTACTTCAATATCCATACTTTCAAAATGATGTTAAAATCAATAAGAATTAATTAAAGTAAGATGAAAAATATTATAAATTCTTGTTTTAATGAAAGGTTAAAATATATTGATAAAACGTAAGGACCGAATTGAAAAGATTTTCAACAGAGTATATCACAAAACGTTCTCACTTTGTCATTAATACACATTGATAGTTTTTTTTAAAACTTTCTAAATAATGATTACTTACATTCATTGATCTCGTGATGAGAGGTTCAACTCCGTTAGGATACGGAGTGTGGTATCTGTTGATGTTCTTCACAACCAGGGAAACAGTTCCTTGCACTGACTTCCCGTAGGTGTACCTATATCACAGTTTCATATCTCAGTCCATAAACTTGAACTTATGCCTTTGAGCAAGTGACACTGTTCAATTTAATTAGCCACTGTACTTACGATTGAAATTGAAAGTAAGCAAAACTGACGTTGTCTAAACAAGAAAGGCCTTTTTAAAAGGCATGGTTGATGCCACAGATGAAGGTTGTGATTAGTCGACCAATTTGGGTGATAAGTGAACAGTAACAACACTGGGTACCAGCACTAATATTAGCACGAGTATTGATCAATCAATCAAATATTTTCACAAAATAAATTTTTATCAACATGAGTTTATGAAAGTTTTTTTTTACTTTTATCAACGAGTGTTAGTTTATTTTATATCAATAGACACGAGGGTGATATTCTATATATGAACCAAAGTCACTCTTTTTCACATCTCAGAGAAAATATTAACATCTCTGAACACAACTATACTAGATTTTCAAGACAGTGGGACAGCGTTGACAATGACAGGATATTGTGCAAAATGTACTGCCAAAACGATATCTCCTAGTCGCCATCGCTTGATCTCTCAGAAGCCATGATGGTTAATTATTAACAGGAGTATTATACTCTTTTAATATAACATTTAAAGTGAAATCATATTCCACAGTTTAATGTGCCAAATATTGTGTATTACCCACAAGGTGACGTAATGCATTTTTTGGGCTATAACTCTGTTCATTGGTCATTTGATTTGGATACAGCACATGTGATTGGCGCGGCTTCCCTTTGAAATTATCAACAGTAATATTAGGTTGATGTCTTTGGGCATCAACCAATAACAAAACTTTTTCATTGAAAACGTCATAATAATGACAAAATGAAATGTTGAATTGTTTCAAACAGTAACTAACTAGTTATCAGGGTTCATATCTAAGTTCTGAAATAGACGCATTGAAAGCATAAATCACAATGTATATCGTTGAGGGATGTTAGGTTAAATACGTCCGCACATAATTTTCTTAACTCACCTAGCTTTTACGCTAACCTTGATGTCTGTATCAGTTGTACTGACATAGGGCGGTAGTTCCACTGTAACATCGAACTTTGGCAACACTGTGGAAAGACTTGTGCATTTAAGTTTTCATATTACTTAAATCTACTTAATGCGATTTCAATTATTTGGAAATCATATCTTAAGTATACATATCGATTCTGAAAAATAATTTTACCGTATTCTGATATTGTGAATGTTTTGACAGTCGAGGTTGTCTGCAATATAAAAGGTCATAGTTTAGTCACACATCCTTGATATCGTTTTACTGAGTTATTAATTTTTATATCCGTTCATATTTCTTTAAAGTAAATACATTCAAAATTCATTGTCGGGTTACATACAAAGAATTTAAGGTACCATATGTTTCACTATTCCAGTTAGATATTTAAGTAAAACAGTTTATCCCTTTAACAATGTCTGTTAGTCTTAGTACATTAGTTCTAATGAAGCACAAACATGCATTATAAATTGTAACAATTACGAAGACTTTCTTGAAGCAATAATGTTCATAACATTTTTGGAAATCGTGCTTTTCTCACCCCCGCAGTGACCTTGATCTTCCAGTCTCCAAGGACGGGCTGATCGCTCAAAGACAGGAAGTTGGTGATTACACCGGAAGCATCTTGCACGTCGATCCACTGCTTGATCTTGTTGGAGTTTGGGTCCTGAGACACAGAAAGGATCTCATTTATATTTTTTTTGCATTTTGGGTTTTATATTTTAGGGACGCTTCATTAACCCATTCTACGAAGCACAAAAAAAGTATATGAGTTACCTTACACTTCAAGTTAGATTAGTCCTGGGACACAGAAAGGATCTCATTTTTGAATTGTTTGAAATGCTGGATAGTACTAAAAGTCTGTCAAAACCTCATTGGAATTGACCCCTCAAGGCTGTCTAAGACTTACTAATATTTTAACTGTCATGGGATCCGTGAACATCTTCTTATCTGGATAGATGCCAAACACTCGGAAATGAACTGCAATGAATCAAAATTGAGTATCAAATTTCATGAATAGTAAGCATATAAGCGTTTTCTTGTAAAAGAGTATATGCAAAGTTGATACTAAATTCAGCGTATTAATAAAGTTTACGAAACACTCAGTAACATTAAAGTGATTATTAGCTCTCATCCAATGTAGATTGAGGGGACCTTAGTACCTTCACCTTAACGAAGCGCACATATTTCTTACAGGACTGAACTCAATAGAAGATAAGGCGATAAATGCATATATCAAAGTGAAGAAGGACTATGTACGAGCAGCCAGAGTTTCGGAATTACACGCCATTGACAATGGCTCTATTAGATTTTCGGACGGTATAAATAAGGACGTGACGTGCAGAGCCTTACCCGAGTTTTTAGCCAAAAAACAGTCAGCGGCTTCAGGTTCGTTGGGTGCAAGGAGTTACAAGATTCCAGCTTTTGAAAGAATAGGGAGCGCTCTGTGTTGATATATTTTGTTGATGAAGGTGTAAGAGAAAATTACAGCATGGTTTTCTCAAACAGTTGCACTCACCTGTCTGTCCTGGTTTGGAAACTTCGTGCGCTCTTATTTCTCTTACATTTAATTTTAAAACAGAATCAACGAGAAAGAAAACATGTCTTCCAAAAATGATAGCACCAACTTATATGTCCTGGTTTGTAGCTACCGGTGTCTCACTCTAAGCTTGCAATTAAAGCACACACAAGGTTATCGAGGGAAAAATGTCCTCCCCAAACGGTAGCACCCACCTGTCTGTCCAGGCTTGTACATAGCATTGACTAACTATTCGATTACAATAAATGCCAACAGAAGGTTCACAAGATAAAACGTGTCCTCCCCAAATGATAGCACCCACCTGTCTGTCCAGGCTTGTACATAGCATTGACTAACTATTCGATTACAATAAATGCCAACAGAAGGTTCACAAGATAAAACGTGTCCTCCCCAAACGGTAGCACCTACCTGTCTGTCCAGGCTTGTACATAGCATTGACTAACTATTCGATTACAATAAATGCCAACAGAAGGTTCACAAGATAAAACATGTCCTCCCCAAAAGGTAGCACCCACCTGTCTGTCCAGGCTTGTACATAGCATTGACTAACTATTCGATTACAATAAATTCAAACATAAGGGACTCGAGATAAAACATGTCCTCCCTAAACGGTAGCACCCACCTGTTTGTCCAGGCTTGTACATAGCCTTGTCGGTCTGGATGAAGATAGACATGCTCTTGCTGTTGTACTTGATGTTCGTCTTGTTGCTGAAGGTCAAACCTCCACTTCCGGTCACCTCCAACTCGTAACTTCCGGGGGTGATATCTTTAGGAATCTTTAGCAAACGATAAAAGTGTAAAAAATGTTTTTTGTTATAAGTGAGTACTTGACAAATTTGATAATAACGCAAATGAATCTATGTATACGATCCTGCTTACGTTTTTGTAGTTTGATATGATGGCGTTCACCGCATAAAATTCTTATATACCTGTTCTTTTTTTAAAGTAATAAATGCTTGGATATTACATGTTTGAATTGATACGACTAATGTTCACACTAGGGTTAATAATTAATAACTCAGACCATTTGCAAGTACACATATGTTACTTCCACATTAAATACCACCAATTTGTATCGAGAAGTGTTTAAAAATAAAATTGGTGAATTACCTGAAGAGACAAAGATTGTGCTGCATCTGAAAAAAACAAAGCGGTTCCTCTGTATTCAAGGTATCAAAGGTATTAATACGGATATATTTATTTTTAAACTGATTTAATAGACCATACGTATTTGCTTTCGAAAAAGGTACCTTGTTTGAGAATCTCTGAAGTAGATGCAATGGATTGCGTCCCCTTCTTGAGAGTGGCCTTGACATTGACGTCACCGGTGGCTTTGAGGATGTTTGCACTGATCTCAAAATCCATGCCTGGACGTAACGTATCCGGCGCCACAATCACGTAGGAACTGTAAAATATGATGAATGTCAGAATGACACCTTTTTGGCTATATGTCAATCATTATCCGCGCCACAATACATCTGTCCTTTACACACGTATTAAATGATTATGACGTGTCATGAAGTTTGCAAAGTGTCCTTTTGTCATCTAATTGACATGAAATAGTGTACATCTTGTCTCAATCATAAATATTTCAGCAATACCTAAGATTCGAACAATCTCATTAAAATCTCATCTAGGATTCGTTCTCTTAGCTTATTCTCATCCTTGGATGAGTGACAACCCAAATACGAAAATAAGCTTAGAGAACGAATCCTAGATTTGATTTTAATGAGATTGTTGATTGAAAATTCGAACAAAAGGGTGTCTTGATCAAATAAATCGTGTACTCTTCGAAAGTGAAATGATTTAATGATATGGTTATTATCTATGATATGGATAAAACGGTTCTCTTTTATTCACTTGATATTAGATTGTTTGAAACATTACATGTACATGAGATATGACGAAAGTTTCATTGACGATGATATCAGTAAATTGTCATAATAAATAAAAAGTCTTCCTTGTTTTTGTCTCCAAATAAGTGAGCTACATTAAGATATGGATCATCGCAACATTCATGCTGGGGATTCAGAAAAGCAAAGAATCCTTGTGGTATGAGCATTCAACGGCAAAAAGAAACGTCACCACCTTATTGTAACGTTTAATTCACGAGGGAAAATTACAACTAACATATAATAACATCGCGTCCTTTTAAAGGGGCAGTAGCACGTTTTTTGACAATTTTATATTTTCATTTTTTCACCGATAATTGTAAGTTAATGGTAAATGTATTCCTTTGATAGTGTCAAAAATCTAATTACACAAACCAATCATCCATAGTCAGAGATCAAATTATAAAGATTCACATAAAATCTATTGGCAGCCATTTTTGTGTGAACACCTTTAATTCATTTTGTGTAAGAAAAGGAATCTCATGGCTTAACTTTACATTATATATTTGATTTATTGATGATTCATTTAGTTTAAATACGTTGTTTTTTTATTGGAACCCTTTATTTTCATTTTCCTGACACCACCTTATATTCGCCGTAAAAACGTGCTACTGCCCCTTTAAGCTAACTATCGTTATTTATCAAAGATTGAAACATTATTCCGGCATGGTTATAAAAAAAAAAAACTATAGAAAATGTCCCTGTAGTAAGCGAGATAAAAGGATGAAAGATGATTTGGAGTATTATAGGGCGTCTTACATCAGAGATTCGCGATCGTCAACGAATTAAAAAGGTGCGTTATTTCCTATATTTTCATAATGTCCATATCTTATAAATTTTCAACTCAACTAAATTTTCTATACTCCTATTAACAACTTATTCGTCTATTTACAATTAAAATTAACATTTATGGCAGCATTAATTTATTTAGGATCTTAGGAAAATAAGCTTGTATTTCTTTTGCCGTTGATTGTACATACATATACCTTGGAATAAACGTTCAACTTACTTTTTGGCGAACGTCACACCAAACAAAACGGTAAGCAGGATTAAACGCCGCATCCTGGTTGCCTGAATAATGCCTTTATACAGGTGAGAAGATGATAAGTTTGTAAAGAACATCTCATTTGGATGATCTCGTTATTTTGCTAAATGTACGAGTTAACTAAATTCATTTTGTGGTTGAAATAATGTTACATGAGCGCATGGTAAAATTTTTTTATCAAAAATGACCAACCCTCTATTTTGATGACAAATTACGATCAAATACTGATAAAGAAGTTTCTGTTTTGTGCTTTGTAATAAAAAGACATTTTGATTCAATATACATATGGACAAAGGTTTCCAAATCAATCAAATTGTTTTAACAGTTTAAGGCAAACGAAAAATACTGTGAATAACAGATACCTATATATATCAAGAATATAAAATTGACAAGCTTACCCACCTGACACAAACCAATCTACACAGAAGACAATTATATGATCTGTTCATATCTCATGGTCACGTGCCATTGAAAGCAAGGTTTCAAAACTATGTCTCTCATGTTTGATCTTGTCTAACAGTTAACCGATCTTAAACGGAAATGGTTTAGATTTCTTGTTAATGTAACTACGTATAAAATCTTAATACCATCAGGCGGACCCCTGAATCGTATTGGTGAGTTGCTCTGATGTTCCAGAGTATGATGACTGTATTCCAACTTCAGAAAAATATATATACCTTGCTTTATAGAGAGTTTTGTCACCTGTTGAGGGAATTGGTGTACATTATTATACCCTAGGTTAAAACAGAAATAAAGATAATCATACTGGCATAATTTATCCGCCAATATTAATCTTAGACGTGATATTTGTGTTGTTGTTGGAGGTAATTCACAAAAAATCACAGGGACATCCCATGGAAATTCTCAGGATATTGCATAGAATTTCCCTGTCCCGTGAGTATTCTTTAGAATATCCCGGGGACATCTTATACATTTTTTCTTACTTGGCCTTGGACATATCTGTCTCTGAAACAAACAGTCAGACTTGTAAGCTCAAAATTATGTATGTTGGTCGGATTCACACCCGGGACCTGTTATATATTTAAAGTTGAAAATATTAAACGTATTTATTATCTCAAAAAGAAATTGTTATGCAGATTTTTTAAATTTTTAATGATAGCCACATCTTAATGCCCTTGAAAGACTCGGGACAACTTGACATGCACCGTACCCCCAGTGCACTCAACTATGATTTTCAAACTCAGCAAAATTTCTTATCGGTAGATATTCGATTTTATGGACCTTGGACTTTGAGCCTAGTTATGAGGGCTAGGGTTAAGAGGGTCTGAGTTGTTGAATGCTATGTCCTTTAGTCTTTGTTTGTTTAAATGAACCATCATTGATTTACTCTTGAACATATGTCCAAAATAATCGATTTGGTAACTAAGAATACGACGAATCAGTGAAAGTCGAAAATGAGTGATTTAAAACGAAAGGCATTTAGAGTAATTTGAAAAGTATATTTTCATGAGAAATTAACCTTTTGTGAAACAAAGGCTTATTTCTTCCTATTGTCCTCAAGTGCCGTGTTCCTCTTTGTAATTACCAAATAAATATATAGTAGTACGTGCCAATTGCGCAATGTGCACTTTTTGTTTTCTTGTATCTATATTTTAGTTCCAAGTAGCATTATTACATATAAGTATCGATAGACATATATTGTGCATGTTTATTTAAGTATAAACTTAAAGTTGCGTACGTTTTGTCCTAACACGAGGCTTTTGATGTAATCGATGTATGTATCAAATATGGTTAGAATTAAAAAAATGCCCTTTCAGATATAATTTCCTTCAGCACAAAATGATGGACATCTTTTAATTGTAAATTCCCCAATTGCAGAAATTGCTCAAGTCATTGTTTCCAGCGTTTCCTCTGGTCCGAGTGGAGAACCTTCCTTGACTGAACGAGAGTATAGAAATGCTGTCTTTCCCTGTAAGACTTCTTTGATTGGCATTCTAGAAGTTGGTGTGATGAACAATAAGGACAATTCTTATGGATGAACAACTTCTTTATTCTGTGTAAGCGACGTTTCGACATAGATTCTAATGTCGTTGTCAGGCAAGTGATACATGTTACAAGGATGGAGGAAATATATATATTTCCTCCATCCTTGTAACATGTATCACTTGCCTGACAACGACATTAGAATCTATGTCGAAACGTCGCTTACACAGAATAAAGAAGTTGTTCATCCATAAGAATTGTCCTTATTGTTTCCCTGTAAGCGCTATGAAAACTGCCCTTCCCTTTTTACAATATAAAAGCCTCTCTGAGATGTATGACGATTTCTATTGCTAGAAATAAGGAAGATAATGTTCCGTCGGAGGACTTTAATAAATGAAAATGAAAAACGGAAACGTTTACTTGCTTGTATATTTTTTGCATATACGCAAATCTAAAATGTTACATGTGCATTTGTGAACGTATAGAGGCAAATTTTGCTACCAGGAGGAAATTTGCACATAGTATAGGGTCGAAATTCATTTGCTACGGGTAAGCAAAGGATTTTATGCTACCCTAATCAGATGCGTCTTGGGAGATTCATTTGATTGTGAGAAGGGGGTGTTTCTTTGAAATAAGGAATTTGAAGCTAAGGCCCTTTTCTCATGCACACCTTTACATATGTTAGTAAATTTACGTATGTATGTAAATGTATTTGGGGTATGTAAAAGTGTCATGAGAACGCAATTACATACATGAGTATTATTGCACTAGGAGTAACTTTACACGACCTCAGGAGGTCATGTAAATGTAAATTTTCATATACATATAGGGAAAATCTCTTCTTCTCTTGGAGCCAAGAAGTCTTAACATCATGAAAGCTGGCGCTAGACTGAATCTACTCATATATTTTCGTTTATTATAATACATGGCTGTATGTAATTGACAAATACAACATAATGCTTAACTACATGTGAACAGAAAGTATATTTACTATTACACATGTATGTATAATTACATAGTGTGTAAATTTACTCATGTATGTAAATTCGTGCATGAGAAAAGGGCCTAAGAGAGAAAGTAACGAGAAAAAAATAAGTTATCTGAACTGACAAGAAGTTTACTTATTTTCATTATTTTGTTTTGAATGCCCCCTTTACAAAACTATAAATTTAAAAAAAAAAATTGCTTCAACATAAAACTGAATAAAGGACTACTACATTAAAATAAGTGCAGACTTGGTATTCTTTTAAAAAATATCTGTATTTGTTTTAAAAGTGTGAATTTAGTGGTTCATCACATGCATGATTGTGACTTGTTATTATAGAGATGAATATTTATTGCAATAGCTCGTTGTTCAATAGAGCTAGCTACATATTTGGGGCGTTTTGAAACAAGCGGAATATAAAGGAATCATTATACTTATAATCTAATCAAAAAATTATCGCTTCATTTTTAGGTTAAGTTGATATTTGAGTTTATTTTGTTGTTTGATGAATTATATAACTTTTTATTTTAACTTAACATTTCACAGTGAACATTGTAAGAACTCATCATTATGATTGCGGCTGATTTGTAGCACACGTTATATCTCAGTCTGATTAAAATCGACCGTACTCCGAGGAATAAAATATCAAAAATATTGTCTCTATCGGGGCTCGAACCAGCCAGCACACCCTCTCCGTCTCGAGAGGAAATCCGGGCTGGTTGAAGTTCAAACCCCACTAGAGGTTATATTTTATATTTAAAATGTATTTTGACATGTTTAAAGAAGTTGCAGTGTTTGCCTCGATTTTATTTACCTTTCTATTTGTTTATGTCTTAAGGGTCTATAAATAGCTCCCTTGGACGATTTAGAGTTACTTCCCCTTACACATCTTAAGTAAATTAGAGTTACTTGCCCTTTATCACGCCCGCATGGCGGTAAGCAAAATTTCACTCACGAAGATTACATTGAAAATAAGGTCCAAAAATGGCAGATGCGCCAGACGTTCGACCAAAAAGAAAATCCGCCGGGTCAAGGATGCCAGAGATAATGGAGGCGCTCGGTAAAGCATCCCCAAAATTGCAGGAGCATGATAAGGTGGGGACTCCTGACGGTCGCTTTGCCAAGGTGACACAGACTACCGTAGATTTGGAGGTTGAATGTGCCAGCTTGGAAGAAGAATTGTATCGGCTAAGGTTAGAAGCTAAGAAAAATGCACTTAGTGAGGAAGTTAAAGCCTTACATGCGGATTTGCATATCGCTGGAGCAAAGGTGCACAAGTTCGTTGGCGGGAAAACTGAAATCTCGGGCATTCTCGGCGGCCATGTTGGACTGACGAGACAAGTCGCACCGGATGCTGGAGGTAAGAAACCGGAAAAGGGCCGTAAGATTAAGGATTACGTGTGGGCAGATACTTTGGAAAGCTTAGATCAGTCGAGAACAACTATCGATCTTGGTGACGGTGTTCAATTAGATTTTGGGGCGAGAGTGAAGAATTCCTTGAGTAAAGTAACCCCGGAAATGTGGACATACGCGAGTATTGGTATTCTGAAGGACATGATAGACTGCAAAGAGGTAGACATGAAAGACGTCCTCGACTATCTCAAGTATATGCAGGATATTGCACGTCTCTCTTCAAAATACGTGTGGGGAAGCATACTACTTTATGACTATGAGTACAGAACACGGCACTCCGAGGAGGGGTTTCGTTGGGGAACGCCAATGCAGGAATTAAGAGAATTCCAACTAGTTTCTAAGCCAAACTCAGCAACTTCTAAAGCTCTTCGTCAAATTGAAAATCCGTCAATGCAAACTGGAAATCCGAGACGTCCACCTAGGCAACGTGGCCCATTCACTGCAGATGGTCTTGAGATTTGTAGAAGATACAACTATGGAAACTGTTTCAAGGAAGATAACTGTCGACTGGCCCACGCCTGTACAGTGTGTCACAAGCTGGGACACGGCAGTCAACAACACTTCTCCTACAGTTCGTATCAACGCCCACATCAGGCCCCGCAGAATGACGTAAAGCAACCTGATACAAGGGATACAAAAAACGGATATCTAAGTCGTTAGATTACTCTCCGTCTCGAGAGGAAATCCGGGCTGGTTGAAGTTCAAACCCCACTAGAGACAATATTTTTACACCTTTTTTCTCGAATGACAGTCGATTTTAATCAGACTGCGTTATATCTAATGTTTGTTACGTGGTTCGCATTTGTTTTTGACTGTCCACACCTCTTACAAGAATGGACCCGTCCCTTAAATTCAAAAGTTCCTTCGCAATAAAGAGTTCGATCTTATAAATTCTGATAGCTAACTGCCACGTTGCTTTCTTCTAACGCCGTCGGTGTTTTCGACTACATTTGGGGATGTTGAATCATAATGTATCTCGTAAATTTAAAAAAAGCAACTCATCTTTCAAATTGTACATCAAAATTACTCAGGATGATTATGACGTCATGATCTGTGACGTCACGTCATTGTCTTTGGACACAATCGGCATCGGTCGAAGCTAAGCTGCGCTCTGTATTTATCACCATGGGTTGTTTCGACTTTTGGCAAGCCAAACTGGAATCCTTCACGAGAAAATTCTCCAAGGCACCCAAAGCGCCTAAACCACCAAAACCACACCAGCCTAGTCTGAGTTTGAGCCCAGAACCACGCCCTCTTCTGACAGGGGATGACATTATGAGACAGTTACGGCAAGAAGGAATCGTTCCTGAAAAGAGCGCCCGTGGGGGTGTGTGCTTCTCGGTCCCTGTGGAGGACGGCGTCATCCCGAGACGGAAACCAGCCCGGCGCTTGTTGGAGGTGTACAATACAGGGGAGGGACAAAGTCGTCTTGCTCTTGTAGGTCTCACTCAGTACTCGGCGGAAGAGAGACAGATCATGGCCGATGTTTACAGATACGATAGGTGAGTAAACTTGTGAGATAAGATACAAAGCAAGATTAAACTGTGAGTGAACATTGAAATACAATCCTTATTTGTTTTATTACAAATTCATTACCTTACAAAAAGATATCATTCTATTGAAAAATTTACAAGTGTTTCTGTTTGGTGTGTTCTTGGTGTTTGTGAATTATTCACACAGATCAACAAAACGTTTCAATCATACATTAAATGAATTAATTTAATGTTTATTGTATGACAGGTAAACAGTGTCATATATTTAAACATACTTTGTTTTCGTATATAAGTTAAGTCCACGTGAATGTTTCTTCACATATTTAGTTTTGGTTAGTTTCCCGGCACATGCTAAAAGTTAATTCTCCTGTCCACATTGATTTTCTAAATGACACAATTTCTGTGGCAGGAGACATATCATCCTGCTACATCAGCGTATATGTCTCCGCTAATGCTACAACCTATCCCCTGATATCCTCCTATAGTCTTCTGTCGTATCGCTATATATAGCAAGCCAATCAAATGATGCCCTTTCAGCGATAGCGGCAAACCAGTTTCTTGGCCTCGTTACGCGTGCTCACCTCGTGATTCAAATTAACCAATAGGAGTGCTATTAGATAATAAATCTGATTCTCATTGCAGTCTCCCGCTAAGCTCCAAATTGCGCGCTCTTAGATTTCCACGTGCGACATCACTAGACAACAGTGTATGGAGTTCGAAATAGTTTGACTGAAAACAGACAGGCTATAAATAGCTCTAAGCAACCACCCGTCAGCGATTCGACAGAAGACTATAGGAGGATATCAGGGGATAGGTTGTAGCATTAGCGGAGACATATACGCTGATGTAGCAGGATGGAGACATATCGAAAGTTATTTCTCTAATGACTGGAAATTCGTTATAAGACTAGATAAGAATAATCGTTTTAATTGATAAATACAAAGCTCGTAATGAAATATCAATGTTGTATTCTCACAATTAGGAACTAGTGTATCATAAGTATTATTGCCTTCATTTCTTGATCCAGATACGTAGAGCAGGCCCATAAGAAAGCCCTGGAGAGAGAGTTCAAGAGATATGATGCGAAGAAGGAGAGGGAGAGACGTCAGTTCATGAAGAAGATGCACACACAGCAGAAACTGCACGAGAGAGAAGAGAATTTGAGACGCTTGGAGGAAGAGAGGGAGGCGAAGAGGAAGGAGAGGAAGATCGCCAAGAAGTAGAGAGGAAGAGGGGCGGAGGGAGAAGAGGAGGGGCAGGGGTGTGGGGGGATAGACGAAACCTACAAAGAAGTGAATAAGAGGAGAATGGAGATGGAAACGGACAGGCGGGAAAAGAGAGGTGGGACAATGGGGGCGGGGGTAGGTGAGTGAAGCAGGCTGTCGAGAGAAGAAAAAGAGACAATTTTGTATTGTCTTTTCAGCTTTAAAAAAATGTTGTAACAGAGAAAAAATATCTAATTTTATGCAATATCATCAGTCGGATTTTAATGTTGTAATTCGGTCATTCCGCAAACTATGCAATGTATATTTCACTTTGTATAGCCATGCAGACACACTTATTCTGTGCACATGGTAATTGAATCTCACAATTTGTATTTCTTGGTTTTTTTGGTAATAATAAATGCATGATAGTAAACGTCATCATTATTTATCTCCAAAGAATGCATTCTAAATAAATTTAGATCAACAGGTTTTATATTTGTATGACCAAATATAAAACCTGTTGATCTAAATTTTATTTAGATTGCAAAGAATGTGTTATACACCGGACCATGTCAATCAAAACTATTGTATCAGTAACAACTGGTTGAATACAACTTTATGTTGCATACGAAACAGAATTAAGACAAATTGCAATTTAATTATGTTTATCAGTTGTTCATCAAACAGAGCAGTCGTTTTATTCTTATAATAGCAATAAATATAAATCATCTTGTACAGCCATCGATAACACATATATGATAATTGAACGTATCATCCACCAACAAATTTCCATGTTTTTTGTTTGGTAATAAATGCATGAAAGAACAAGTCTCCATTATTCTTTTCCATAGTGTCTTTAAACATGAAAAATTTCACGTTCGGCAAATCTTCAATTCTCTCCCCACAGAGGCAACTCAGTCATACCCCAGTTAGCCTCTGTTCTATTACGGCTAACATACGGAATAGAAAGGTAGAAATCTGATTGGAGGCAATCGAAGTTAGTTGTGCAATCAGCGACGCCGTTTAAAAAGTGGTCATTTGCAAATGTTCGGCTATTCC
Source organism: Steromphala cineraria (assembly GCA_916613615.1). Lineage (NCBI taxonomy): Eukaryota > Metazoa > Mollusca > Gastropoda > Trochida > Trochidae > Steromphala > Steromphala cineraria. The sequence continues at coordinate 27,046,121 of OU744727.1, read as the reverse complement.
CGTGTGGATCCGCACCAAAGGGAGATAACTCTTCCTTCTACAAAACAATCGCTTTTTACCTTCTCATTGGTTTTTTATTTGGTGAATTATTAAAATAAAATTTATCATAAAACGAAGAACAATTTACACAATTATAAAACAATATGTTTCTAATGAAAAACCCTATACATATCTGATTTTTCCTCTCTGAGACTCACACTGTTAATGAAAAAGAAACCTAAAGGCATGATTCTTTTGAAAGTCACTGAGCGACCGTTGAGTATTCCCGAAGTCGTGGACATCCAAAAGGTGTTTTCATTGGCTGCAAATAAGGGAGATATCTCAAGTTACAACTTTTTGCCGCTAGGGCGATCTGCCGGAACCCCAGGATTTTGGCGTAATGGAACAGAGGCTAATTCAGGTATGACTGAGTTGCCTCTGTGGGGAGAGAATGCAAATCTTCCAGAAATTTGATTTGGAGGACCATGCCAATCAAAACTTTTCTTGGATAAATTGAAGAGGTAAAACGTTGACTCAAATTTGAGAAACAAAGAATCCACAGTTCACAGACATTGACAGGATCCTCTCGTGCTGCGCGTGCATCTCGCTGAAATGTACAAGCTAGATTACGTAATAGTTACCGACTGAGACCAAGATGTTCAAGTTGGATGAAAACTCGCGCACATGAATCACGTGCGCGAGGGTTCATCTTACTTGAACCCGAGGTCGAGGTCTGTAACTATTTTACACAATGGCTCAACGCTATATCAATCCAATTTCAGCATGACATCATTTTTGATAAACTGCGAAGATGCATATCTTACTTACATATACATATAAAATATCATCATGTCAGTATCAGGTGTTCATGGCAGTAATGGTTGTTCATCATGAACACCCGCTTTCTCAAATGAACACCCCGTCACGTTCATTTCACAAACTATACGAGTTGGTATAAAAAATGAATACTCGAACAAAACAAAGGAGCAAGTGTGTAAATTATATTCAATCCAATCTAAATAGATTTATATCGACAGTTAAATGTTGTTAATATTGTCTGACTTGAGCCAATGGTTCTGTAGCTCATCAGGCTTTATATTCAATTACGCTGTAGAGTGTGGCCAATGTGGTTCCCCTTTGTAGGGGCAATAGGATCACCAATCCTAAAATTACGTATATATAGGCGATAAGTTGCAGTTTTCTAGACCTTGTGCTCCTGGAGAAGAAGATGAAAATAAATTTTAAGGGCGTGTCGCCCTGTGGCCCATAATAGGGCTAACAGGCCCACCAAAGCTACAATTTCTAATCCTCACTAGTCAAGGAGTTCTAGGCCACATGCTTCTGGAGAGGAGGATGAAAATAGGTTTGAAGGGCTTGGCCCCTGTGGCCTGTACACAAAGTTTTGGCTTTCCAGGCCTTATGCTTCTGAGAAGAAGATGGAAATAGTGTTTTTAGGGCGTGGCCCTTGTTAGGGCCCACAGGCCCACCAAAGCTCCAAATTTTAATCCTCACAAGTGAAGGAGTATGTACACAAAGTTTTAGCTTTGTAGGCCTTATGTTTCTGGAGGAAAAGTCGAAAATGCACAAAGTTAACGGACGGATGGACGGATGGACGGACAGACGGACGGACGCCAGACACCATGCCATGCCATAAGCCATCCGGGCCTTACAGGCCGGATGAGCTAAAAGTCAATCGGAGATGTAAAGCGACTTTCGTTGGATATATTTTAAGTGGATACGGAAAGCGACTGACCATCAGGGAAGTACTTTTATTACCGTGAAAATGCCCCAAGTATACTAGAGGTGACATAAATGTGAAGAAATGAATGAAGATCTAAAATTCGCTGACTTTACTAAAATGTCGCCATCATACTGTCTACCATTTCTTCCTTCCATCTTCAATATTGATCAAAATAGCACATCAAAAGTAGGAATGTATATACAAAAAAAACTAGTGAAAGTAATACTAGATCTTATTTCAGTAACACTGCTAGCCACGTTACTCTAACCTGTAGTTGCAAAAACCATTGCGATTAATATGAACTCTAACTGTCATTTGAGGACGATAAGTATGTATGGTATTTTAATTATCAACATCTTAGTTATTTTCTCATTTCTTTCATATTCGGTTCAGATGACCCCTCTGTCAAGGTACCTTAGAACATGTGTGATGTATGATAAGACTGATAATTACTATTAGTAAAAATTGTAATTTTATAATTTATATCAAGTACACGAGGCAGCCAACCATTAGCGCCCATTCAAGCGTTGTTTTATCAATACTGGGCTGTGTGCCAAGAAAGGAAACAACAATATATCAACACCTTTTAGTATGAAGAAATACATCATAATCCGGCTTGTTAATATCTAAACAAAAACGCCCAGTCTCTTTGCAATAAAGAACTTTTAAATCCATATAAATTATTTTACTTCATTACACAACTCCAAAAATACCACTGAAGACCCTTGAATGTTCTGTGTTTGCTCTGACTATGAGAGAAAGCAATAGTCAACCAGAAAGTAACTGGAGGTTGCTAACAATCGCCTGTAGGGGTGCTGATATCAGCACAGAAAACTCAAGGGTCGACAGCAAGGCAAAAAACTGACAGTTCGGAAACAAACGCTCTACCAGCTGAGCTACATACCCTAAACGATGTAAGGCATGACTACTATCTGGGCTGTATGAAGAACACAAGTGGGAACACGTTCACTGACGACACCAAATACGACAACAGTATCATTAATGTGTATATATTAGATCTGTAATGCTTTCTAGACGTAAAATGGGATTTTATGTTCACTTCTTTTCACTTGTCGGCCTAAAGGGAAGGAACTCTTACCGACTTGGTTGTGATTTTCTTTATGCTCTGTTCTGTTGACTTGTGATTTCAACTAGCAATCTAATTTGAAATAACAGGAAATTGAAAATAATCATCTACAATGATTATATCCCCTTCTCTCTGTCTGTTTAGGTAGGGATACTATTATGTATGATTCAAATACTTTCAAATATTGATTATTTTCAATTGTCTTTGATTTATATATGAGACTAACAAATCTTACTTAATCATAATGTTTTCCGTATAATTTAAAACGGCGCATTATATGCACGTTAGCCAGTAGTATCGTCCACTTTACACTAATACTAGTAATATAACCTATTGACATGTAGAGTAGAGCCGTGCTTTTCCGTACACCCGAGGAAAGGAACACTCGTGGTGTTATTAAGGATTCAGCCATAAGGCTGAATCCTTATTGTTATTGGCGTGTTTGTTTTTTTTTTTATTCTTCCACGAATTTTGTGAGCAAGATTCAGACCAAACGGCTGATGCTATCGAAGCCAAATTTCACAGGCTGGTAGACCTTGTTGAGGAAAGGCGACAATAAGCTTTTGGGACAATTCGGCCCATACATTAAAGGTCCAGTTCGATTCCAAAATCGAAAATTTAACATTGACCTAATTTTTTTTTAAAAATGTGCGCAATCAAAATTGCTGCAAAAAAACAAATCATGGAAAATTCGTAGGTCACGTGGTTTGGCCGCCATCTTTGATTTAGTGCATTTTTGACCATTGCCGACCCCACGCACCTTTGAGAATCTTCTCCTCTGAAGATACTTGCACTAGAGATCTGAAATTTACACTCAGGGTAGCTGAAGCATTGTAGTTCTTAATTTGCTCTTTAGAAAGTCCTAACTATAATACTTTTCTTGCTGTGAGTTTTCAAAGTTGACCAAAATCTAAAAATCGCAAACTTCAAGGGCAGATAACTAAAAAACCAGACCATAGAATTTGATGATTTTTGCATGAGAGTTAGACATTGGCAAGGTCCTTAAGATAAAAGAACAAAATCGCTCGCGAACAGTCATTTCCGGTCAGGGTCAGAGGTCAAACTTTGCATTTTGGAAATGTGGTGTTTTGGTGGGTATGTTTGAAATATCGTAGCGAATCAACGGCGTACGATAGCGCTTTGTTCTATACATCATATGAAAGCCAAAAGTCTATAGATTTTTTTTAAATTTGACAGTAAATTCCTATATTTGTTTTACATTGAGTTACGGCCCTTTGAATATTGTCATTTCTGCTTGCGTTTAGAATGCATACAATATGGGTATGTTTGAAAATTTCGTTACTCATCAGTGACAGACGACACATCATTGTTCCATGTATCATGAGAAAGCCTAAAGAATACAGAATCTTTTTATATACAGCGCTGAATCCGTTTGTCGTCGCTTGCGACTATATTTGCAAATTATATTTACCTTACTATTAATTGATTAGTCAAAACTGAACGATAAACAAAGTAGATTCTTCTTTTAGTTTTAACAGGGGAATTTATTTATTTAGCGTAACAACAAATATATTAGCCTAATCACTGTTCGAAAATTCCGTACACTTGGCTGGTAATTCCGTACACGAAAGCTGCCTATTCCGTACACCTGCTGAAATATGTGATAGTTTTATTAAATAAACATAGATTGATAAAGATAACTGAATTAAACGAATCTTGAAGATGTATTTAACAATGTTTTGGTTTTTAAATATCTGACGAAAAAGCAACGTGGTCTCAAAAAAATTAATGTAAGATACTATATAGTATACCAACAGTGATGATTTATCACGTTTTCGTGATAATTGTAAACTGAGAACGTCAGTGGCAAATTTTTAAAGCCATCCTTAATAACAATTTGACTTTATTTTCGCTGCTAACAGAATCCCCATATATCACAAGCAACTAAAGAACATTTTTTGCATCTTTTGACAATCTCAACGCTTTATTTGTAGCAGAACGATTAAATCTGGACTAGACTCCAAGACTAATAGATTGTTAATGACCTCTATCAATTGCGGTTTTTATAATATATCTTCAATTTAAATCATCGTATATGGCAATATACAAGTACAAGATCTAAATCAGATGTCATTAATTATCTCTTTCAGTTTTGATACGACGAAAAGGCTAGCAAGGGCAACGCCATACATTTCGCATTTTCCTTTTAAAATTTTTAAACTGATACTATCCTGTCATTATTTTTTGTTGTCAAGCAAACGAAACTACTTCAAGGGGGCAAAGTTGGAAATAACATCTTAAAGGGGGTCACCAACTTCTAATTTTTAACTTAACTTTTAACTTAACTTAACTGGACGTTAAAAATTAGAAGTTGGAGACCCCCTTTATTTTTTTAACTTCCAGGGTTTTATTAGCGAGGCCACGAGAGGGTCGGAGAGGGCCTCGCTAATAAAACACTGGAAGTTAAAAATTAGAAGTTGGAGACCCCTTTAAAATTAAAGTTTTAAACAGTTTTATGGGTGAAAATCATGTTCTGCTTGGTGGCAGTGAGAGGGTTAAAGCGAAAATAGGTGTACGGAATAACAAGCACCCTGCAAAAGCAGTCAATTTGGCTGCGTGCTATTCCGTACACTTTTGTTAGGTCTTATTTCGTTTTTAAAATACAATCTTTTGATTCAGGTGTGAGTTTAGAATGTTTATCAAGTTCCTAACATGTTATCCCAATGATTTTATTCTATATAAAATTTCAAATTGATTAAAGAATGGTCCGAATAGCGTAAAGTAATGAATGACCTTGAATTACAATAATTATGAAGGTCAGGGTAAAAGAATGGGCGTGACTAACTTTATTCAACCAATCACCATTTTTATTAAATGTTTGACAGAAAATGAAAACATGTATAAGTAGGTATGTTTTCAAAACTGTTTTGGCTTGGACGGGAAATATTTTTTGCAATTTTCAAAACAAACGGGAGACGTTACGAAGCAAAATGTCGAGGTTTACGAAGTAGCCGACTGTACGGGATAGCACGGCTCTACTCTACGTTCCATACGTTTATTTGTAAAAATCGCTTTTTTTCAAATTCAATTGAAGAAAACCTAATATCTTATAAACATAATATGAACATTGTCACTACATATAATCAGAATATGTGTTTCGTATGGTCGCTAAATTTTAGCGTTTAGAAGATCTATAGGACATTTTATGCAGTATGATTATGACGTTATCATGATCTGTGACGTCACGTCATTGTCTTTGGACACAATCGGCATCGGTCGAAGCTAAGCTGCGCTCTGTATTTATCACCATGGGTTGTTTCGACTTTTGGCAAGCCAAACTGGATTCCTTCACAAGAAAATTCTCCAAGGCACCCAAAGCGCCTAAACCACCAAAACCACACCAGCCTAGTCTGAGTTTGAGCCCAGAACCACGCCCTGCTCTGACAGGGGATGAGATTCTGAGACAGTTACGCCAAGAAGGAATCGTTGCTGAAAAGAGCGCCCGTGGGGGTGTGTGCTTCTCGGTCCCTGTGGAGGACGGCGTCACCCCCAAACGGAAACCAGCCCGGCGCTTGTTGGAGGTGTACAATACAGGGGAGGGACAAAGTCGTCTCGCTCTTGTTGGTCTCACTCAGTACTCGGCGGAAGAGAGACAGATCATGGCCGATGTTTACAGATATGACAGGTATGTAGTTTAAAAAATGTACAGCGAATACATTATACATAGTTATCATACATAGACATTCAAATGTGTTTGTCTCGAAAAAAACTTTTCTTTTTTGTGTGTGTGTACATACAGTCATATAAAGAAAACATTTTAATAAGGTGGAAAACTTTATTTCTTATTTTTTAATAATGGTTAATCAAGTGGAATGATATGCAAGTTATTTTCATCATTTATTTTAAACAAAGCAAGTTTACAAATAAAACGAACTATCCCCCGGGTAAGCTGATTTATTTATCATATAAATACCACACTTAACAATTTATTTAAACTTACTTCTATAATATATTTACTTTTTGAATTACTGTTAATAAAAATGAGTGTTTGGGAAACATTAAATATGATTTCTCGTCACCGATTAAAATAAGTTATTTTGTCAATGTTAAGTCTTCTAAATAACACAATTACAATCTACAGGACTGCGGTATTATTAGTTATTCTCCTATTGAATTGAAAGTTATATTTACAGTAAAATACTTTGCTATAATCTGTCACATATTCATTAGACGTTTTATATCTTCGCCTCTTTATATGTTTACTTGATCATGTGCACATATTGTGTTTTATAATACATATAGTCTCTTATAACCTGACCGGTGCTTTTTGTACTTTTACAACCGATTAAAATGTTTTAAATCACAGTGACCTTGTTCAGAAATTATCTCTCTCTCAAATAATACGTTGAACTTCAGGTTCAATTTCCGAATAAGTACAAGAGAAATGCGTACGATCAAATGATGAATGCATGTGCTTTTCTAATTGATAAATAATTTTGTTGATGCGTGTATAATAAAACCTAATTGTATCATTGTCTTTATTTCCTGATTCAGATACGTGGAACAGGCCCATAAGAAGGCCCTGGAGAGAGAGTTCAAGAGATATGATGCGAAGAAGGAGAGGGAGAGACGTGAGTTCATGAAGAAGATGTACACACAGCAGAAACTGCACGAGAGAGAAGAGAATTTGAGACGCTTGGAGGAAGAGAGGGAGGCGATGAGGAAGAGGAAGAAGGAGAAGAAGGTCGCCGAGAAGTAGAGAGGGGGAGGGGCGGAGGAGGAGGAGCGGAGGGAGGAGAGGAGGAGGGTGGAGAGAGAGAAGAGATGTTGAGGCGCTTCGAGGAATAGAGGGAGGCGATGAGGAAGGAGAAGAAGGAGAGAAAGGTCGCCAAGAATTAGAGAGGGGGAGGGGCGGAGGAGGAGGAGGAGGAGGAGGAGGAGGAGGAGGAGAGAAGTTTATGAGTGGGCTCGACAAGGATGAACTTTATCTTGAACATTTTGTTTGGAAAAAAACGCAAAAAACAAAAGAGGCCGGGGTTGAAGGTAGGGGTTGGGAGGGGGTGGAGGGGCTGGATGGCTGGGATAAGAGAGTAAAGCACGAAAGTAAAGGGTGGAATATCAACACAAAAAAATAATTTCTAAAGTCTAATCGAGGAAAGGAAGGTGAAAAGGGGGACGAAGAGTAAGGGGGGTATGCCAAGAAGGGAAAATGCGGTTGGGGTGAACAGAGAGAGGGGCGGAGGAGTGAATAGGGCTTGAATAGGGGGATGTGGTGAGGGTGGCGGAGGAAGTTAAACACTAAAAGGAGAGAGAAAAGTGTGGGGACACATAACTTATATTTAAAATAACAGAAATATTATATAACTGTACAGTGTTAATATGCTTTTTCATGAGAAGTAGGTTAGTATACAAACTCTGTAAAAAATCAATTTCTATGTTCAGCAATTGAACACACCTATTCTCTTATCATTGGATCCCGAAATGTGTATTCTTGTTTTATTAAAATAAATGCGTGATAGAGAAGGTCATTTGTATACTCATGTCGATAGTATGTTTTCAAACATCGTTACTCTTGTCATATCCACCCAGGTCAAACCTGTTATAACATGGTAATTGTAAAATTGATACAGAAGGTTTCAGTTAAATTAAGTTGTACAGTTGTTGATATAACTGACGTTCTGTTTAACCCCATAGTCGCCGACTGACCTTATAGATTTCATGTGCGATGCGCAGATATTTAACTATCTGAAAGATAAATGGTTATTTCCTTAATCTGGTATTTAAAATCATCGCTGCGAGGTTATTTGTGAAGACTTCAAAGGATTTTAAGTCCCTGGAGAGATTGATTATTTGTACACAGTAAGACTTTGGTCTTACTGTTAATTGTGTATTTTATGCCAAATAGCATCACTATATTCTCTGAGAATTCAGACACTGTCCTTTTTACTTGTTGTTTTCTGTGAAAATAAACTTTTAAAATAAATGCTTCCGTTATTCATTTCTGAAATAAATTTTAAATATTATTGAGAGTTAACGTATTGGAAAAAGAAATTTGGCAAATAAATAAGGAATAGAAACGAAGGACCCTGACATCACTAGATGGCCAAGCGCAACCTGTCTCAACTCATCGTCTTATCAAAAATTCTTTCTTGGAATGTCGATCTCAAAAAGCGGGAAAATGTAGCAATAATTGTGGCCATGAGATCTCTGAATAAAAAAGACCTCAATTGGCTCTGTAGCTCATCAGGCTTTATATCCATTTTGCCTTAAGCTGTGGCAACTATGGTTCCCCCTTAGATGGGGCCACAAGGTCACCAAATGTATAATTTAGAATCCCCCTTTTCTAACTTAGGAGTCTGCACGCAAAGTTTAAGCTTCTTGTGGAAAACGGTGAAAATAGGTTTTACGGATGTGGCCTTTATCAGTAGCCACAGGGCTATCAAATCTATAAATTATAACCCTCACTAGCCAAGGAGTCTGCAAGTTTCAGCTTCTGGGCCTTATGCTTCTGGAAGGAAGATGAAAATATGTTTTTAAGGCATGGGCCCTTTGGCACTTATTAGGGGCCACATGGTCACTAAAGCTTTAAATTATATTCCTCACTAGTCAAGGAGTCTGTGCACAAGGTTTCAGCTTTCTGGACTTTATGCTTCTGGAGAAGAAGATGAAAGGGTGTGGCCCCTGAGGCCAATATTACACGAGTCTCATAATTTTTATTTCCGAAGTAGATAGTCCAATAGTCCCGTTAAAATATAGTCCACCTTCATAAGAATAAGGTTAAAAAGGCCGGTAAGTGCGTTTACTGTACATGAAAACCTGCTGTTTTGATCAAGTATTCGTCGATTGTATGTGGTTGCAAATGTTACTTATATATGTAGGTCTGATAAAATTCGATATGACTTAAGTGAAATTATGCAGTGAGGAAATAAGTAAGACAAAGAATAGGGATGCTCATGTTCGAAATTCAAATTCGATGGCGTCAATGCTGGCTATAAATCTTTGCAAATGTTTGACAAAAATCTCCAAATATTTTCAAACATCGAGATAATATTAGTAGAAGATTTTTTCCGGGTGTATATATAAAAGAACTAAGGACAAACAAAAACAGCATGGTTGTTTCTGGTTACTTTTATTTCACTTCTACAAAACACTACAGGAATGTTTTATGGAAAACGAACAATGATCAACGAAACACTCACAAATTGAACACAATGTAAACAAAATCACTTCAACCTGTAGTACCAAAGTAGAATAATGAGAAAGTTGTTCACACTGATGAATTTCTCTTAAATTCAATTACTAAATTTTAATTTATCTTACATTATTTTCTCCTTTGAGAAATATTTGACATTTTTTTGTGTGTATTGGACATAAAAGGCTTAAACAATGTTTACCAGGATTCTTAAAAATGAAACATAACTTATATCAATTTACTTGAATTTCTTTAAATTACTTTCTAATTATCTTCGCACAATTTGTCCTAGAGTTTCTTAAGATAAAATATAATTGTGTTATTAAACAAACATATTTAATATTTTCATTTAAAAAAAAAAAGAGAGTAAAAGTGGTTTATATTATGCAATACTTTTTCTGCAGAAAATCTGCAGGGACCTTAACAGCATGCTGGTAAATGAGCAGTGATTCTATACCTACCTTGAGAATCAAACTTGAACATTTAATTTCTAAGATGTGACAGATTAACTTTGAGGAGTGAGAAATATTTCCTTTTCTTAAATGTAAAAGATGAACTCTGAGGTGTAAGAAACATTTTATTTCCTAAATGTGAAATATGAACTGGATGGTTGATTTTCTAAAATTTGAAATATGATCTTTGAGATATCAGAAATGGCTGAGGTTCTAAAATGTGAAATATGAGCTTTAAGAAATAAATCTTTATTTCCTAAAATGTGAAATATGAGCTTTAAGAATTAAATCTTTATTTCCTAATATGTGAAATATGAGCTTTAAGAATTAAATCTTTATTTCCTAAAATGTGAAATATGAGCTTTAAGAATTAAATCTTTATTTCCTAAAATGTGAAATATGAGCTTTAAGCATTAGATTTTTATTTCCTAAAATGTAAAATATGAGCTTTAAGAATTTGATTTTTATTTCCCAAAATGTGAAATATGAATTTTGGAAATATTTAATTGTTGATTTCCTAAAATGTGAAACATGAGACGAGTAGTAAGACACAAATGACTTGTAATGTGTTGTGATAAATTTATAATAAAAATCATCTAAGGCAAAGTGCTATGCACATGTGAGCACTGTTGTTTTAATCACAGCAACAGTTATTTAAGGACATTTGCATACTGTTCTTGTATAGGGTTAAAAAGCATCAAAAACTCTGATTACAAGATGCAGTGAAAATTGCATATATTTCATAACTATTCACATCTGTAAAATGTGTTTTCTATAGATCTATAAGAATAACTATTATAGATTCTAAATATAATGCCATATTTACTAAGTTTGAAATCAATACGGGCAGTAGCACGTTTTTAGGGGGAATATAAGGTGATGTCAGGAAAAAGAAAATTAATGGTTCCAGTTGAAAGAGTGTATTTAAACTAAATGAAGCAGTAATAAATCAAATATATAATATAAAGTTTAGCCATGCAATTCCTTTTTCTTACACAAAATGAAATAAAGGTGTTCACAAAAAATGGCCGCCAATGGCTTTTTTGTGAATCTACAGAATTTGTTCTCCTACTATGGATGATTGGTTTGTGTAATCAGATTTATGACACTATCAAAATGATACATTTAGCATTAACCTACAATTATTAATGAAAATTTTTGAATGTAAAAATTTGAAAAAACGTGCTACTGCCCCTTTAACAAGTGCAAAAGGACAAATGCTGCATGAATGGGTGAGTGGGTTGTTAACTTTCATCCCTAAGAAACCAGAGGGGAAAAATATGTTTACAAGCCTATATGCAGGCCTGTATAGTGAAAGTAACACCAATGTGGCAATTGTTCAGCCACTAGCTGTATTCTTTGTAAAAGGCAACACAACAGTTTTCACATACAGCCATTTCCATATATAAATGCAGTAAATACACAGACATCATTACAATGTTAAGACACTCAAGACCAAATAACAACTAAATACTTTTTTAATTCAATTGATTGGAACCAACCAACAACTTTACTGTTACTTTTTGTAACTCACAATGTTACACAATACCTCTGCTAATTTTGATATACACAATTATCTGTAGATGTTTGGAATGTTATGATAATATAAGTGGCGCCTTTTAAAAAGGTTATACACAAATCCTTCATTAACATGTAAACAAGACCATATTCACCAGAGAATTGCAAACATACAAGACATAATTACAACGAAAGTATGAGTATTTAATAAGCATGTCATTCAAACATTAATCTCCAATTTGTGTTTGGTGATTTTCAAGGAGAATGCAAATAAGTACTGTGAAAGAACAGAGTGTCCCTTATAGGGGCAAATAGATAATCTAACTCACAAACAAATAATATCATTAGAGTTAACCTCATACAAATACATGAGACTTGACAGAGAATACCGTATTTCCTCAAATAAGCACCGGGTCTCTAATAAGCGCCGGGTCCTATCCATTAGATAAATGCTTCGTTCAGTAAACATTTTACAGATATTCATGGTAAAAGACGGCTTAAAACAATCTTAAATTTCTGTGAAAGAAATAAGCGCCGGGTCTCCAATAAGCGCCGGGCCTCTAATAAACGCCGGGGTAAAGGGGTACTGAAACAATAAGCGCCCAAGCGCTCATTACAGGAAATACAGTAGTTTAAATTTCCTCCACAACAGACTACAGTAAGATACAGGGTAAGACTGTATCGGGTTGTCAGTTTGATGAAACTAGATTCAAGATTCTGAAGACTAATAGTTTCAAAATATTTTCGTTATGGCAATACCATTTTAAGTTTTTCCTCTCTTCAACAGCCTGTAAATGTGAGAGTAAGGTGCAGCCAAACCCATTTCACCTTTAAAAACTAGGATGGCTGCATCATGCAGAAGGAGGAGTTATCTGCCCCTAGGTCTTCCTATGGAAAGCATCTGCCTGAGTGATTGGTTAACCAAAGTAAGATTATTGGACTTTACAGGCTGTTCTCAGATTGTTGTGGGTAGGAAACCTCATACTGGTTAGAGATTGTATCCAAGAGGTGACATTAACTTTTTTTGCAGCCTTTTTTTTTTTCCCTTGTAAAAGGGCACACTGGAATTATTAACATCAACTTTACAGGATGTTCTCAGATTGTTGTGAATTAGAGTTTGTATCCAGTGAGCAGTGATTAAAATAATCATCAAAAAGAGTTTAAGTAATGAAAGTTAGGCAAGGAAATATGTCTTACAGCAAGTATTGTTAGAAAGGGACAGTATCATATTGAAAAACTTTGAGGACCTGGGGATATTGAAAAGTGTGGTTAACTGTCCTCGTTTGGCCTTATTTCAAACATTGCCTGTGAGTGGAAAAAGATGTCCATCCCAAGAGGACTGATTTTAAAGAGACATCTGACAGGAGTTGTCCTGGTTTTCAAGTAATCCTGATTTCAGAATTACAATCAGATAGCTGGTGTGTACCGAAAGCTGTTTTGACAATTTTGTTATGAAGATGAAAACATATTATGAATTACACGACATTACATAGCATATGAACATTTTAAGTCTGTATTCTGAATAACTGGCCAACATTATAAACAATATCAAAACCAAAAGATGAAATATTCAGTGACAACCAAATAACACATTCATGAATTATATCACTTTGACAATGATGTGAAAATTGATAATTTTAACATACAGCTACCAGAAACATTAACATCAATAACAATGATTGCATTTCAATGTCTTACTTTGTGCCCAAATAACTGTTTTAAAAAATCTCAAAAATGTTATTAAAGTGTGATGGGATAGAAAAACACATGTAGTTCAAACGGAAATAAATTACAGTCTAGAAAACAGAAAATGAGATTCATCATAGTCAGATCAGTTGACCAAAAGCATATAATACTGATTGAAAAATCAGTGCAATAAAATGTTATTTGCTGGTTTAAGTCATGCCATTTGAAAAAACATTTCAAATGCATAAATTGACAATTTTAAACAAAACACCCAGGTTTCAGGTTTCGATTCAAGATTCAGAAATAGATAACTATCGGTTCAACAATCAAGCAGTAATGATCTATTATTACGTCGGGGGAATCCCTGAATTACTGACGGAGGTTATGTTGAGCATACATTTGGGAATTTGAACCAACATGTGACCTAAAGAGAATTTGAAAATTGAAACCATCAAATACAAGCTTTCACAGCATCTTGATCACTATCACATGCGGTTGTTTAACCTTAGTTTGTTAATCACTGATTCCCAGGTTGGTGTTCACTTTGCTAAATGTAATTATGGATCATTAAAGAGACACAGAGTATGTTGATAGGATCACATATGTCAAATTTTGAAATCGATGTTATTACATTGGGAACCGCTAACTGTTGCTGAAAATAACAAGTTAAAGAGACAATCAGTACATTAGAGCGAAAATACAGCCATTCAAAGTCGGGGTTTTGAACGAAAACCAGACAATGTGGCTTGAGTGGCGCTCCCAAATTCACCAAAAGTAATTTTGAAACCTTGTCATAAGCTGACAGGAACATATATTCTATTCGATAGTGTTTATTAGGTATTGAAACTAATAGGTAGATTAATTGGATGCATAATTTTGAATATTAAATGTATTTGAGATGTTTTCTTGATTTTTCCATAAAATCAAGCATTTTAGCGATATTATGCATAAATGGATATATTTGCAAGTCCAGTGATGATATATGAACTTCAATCAGCATATTAGATATTTTGTAGCTTATCAAAACCAAATAAAATTTTAAGAAAGATACTCTGTGTCACTTTTAGCTTTTTTTGATCTAGATTGTTGTTTCTATAGCTCAGCATACTGCCAATCTCTTAGTGAGTGACTGAGTTATTGTTTTACTCCCGTTTGGGCAATATTTCAGCCATTAGCAGCGTCCAATCTCTTAGATCGATATAATATTGAGATATGAATAAAAATCTACATAATTTCCTGCTTATAGAACATAATTGAGATATTATTAAACATCAACATATTTTCCTGGCCATAGAACATATTTGGGATATAATCAAAGATATAAATATTTTCCTGGCAACAGAAAATAATTGCGATATGATTACCGGTAAACATCTATATAATGTCCTGGCTATAGATCATAACTAGGATATGATTAAACATCTCCATAATTTCTTGCCAATAGTATAGAACATAATTGAGATATGATTAAACATCTCCATAATCACCTGCCTATAGAACATAATTAGGATACATAATTACTGTACAGGTGATCTAACAAAAAGCTTAATGTGTTTTGCAGTTAGTAAATACAATTTTTCTTGCTTATAACTAAACTAATTCTTGGTAATGTTTATATCCACACTGATCTTGGCAAAATAAGTACAAATGCCAATAGTATAAATAGCACTATGAATGTATGCAAAAAAACAAATAGTAACAAATACCTTAATATGTCTACAAATCCTCAATTTCAGTTTTAACTGATCTTAGACATAAACATCAAACAAAAAACTACAAAATTAACTTTTCAACCTTTCAAAATTCTTTCTCAATGAACATAGGTTTTACTACCCTAGGGTCTCAACATGGAAAGAAATATTAAAATGACACAAAGACAAAATGGTTTCATCACAGTCAAAAAACAAAAAAACATTTCACATCTGTCAGATCTTTGATTAGAAAGGGGCAATAACTCATGAGAATTTCGGGTCATTTTCAAAAGGATACAAACATGTAACATGCTTTTTTCAAATACAAACAGAATTTAACAACCTTGGGTCTACCATGGGAAAATGATAAAATGAAAAAAATCTTCACCATGGTAAGAGTAGGGTTTTTTGAGTACTTGTAAGTAGATATTTACAAACGTCAAAATTCTAGTATAACAATGTATCAATATCTTACCACGCAAAGCCTAAAACGCCAGTTTCTGAACTGTCAGTTTTATGCCTTGCTACATACCCTTGAGTTTTCTGTGCTTGCTCTCTAGCTTACTATGAGAGTAAGCAATAGTCCAATCAGAAAGTAACTGGAGGTTGATACCAGTCGTCTGTAGGGGTGCTGATATCAGCAAAGAAAACTCAAGGGTCAGCAGCAAGGCATAAAACTGACAGTCTAGCTTTTTGGCTTTGCGTATGAAGATGATATATTCACAGTCAGATTAAAATCAACTGTGCTTAGAGGAAACAGAGTGTAAAATTATTATCTCTAATGGGGTTTGAACCATACCCAGCCCCGCAATCCTCTCTTTCAGTCTGAAGGCACCCCCATTACCTGCATGCTCTGACGTAAGCTCATCTAGCCAATCACAAGGAATTGTGCTTTCGGACAAAAGCTTTGGCTATCAGAGGTAGGGACACCTCCGCAAAGTTGGTTTTTGCAAGGGGCGATGTGATTGGTCCGCTAATGACATGGTTTTGTCTGCGCTAAACTTGTGTTGAACAAGCACCTAGCGTGGGTGCTTTCAGACCGTTGTGGAGAGGAAAGCCCTGCATTTTGCATTTTGTTTTCCTCAAAACACGGTAGTTTTTAATCTGAAATATTCAGCTAATGTCATGTTTCTGTTTGATAAATGAGATTCATATTGGAAAATGTCATCTCAGCTGGATATGATTCCTTTCTTTTTGGATATAATGATCTACAAGAGTAGATATATAGATAAAGCTATGCCATTATGGGCTGTGATAGGAAGTGATAAAGCTATACAAATTCAATATATCTTTGATATGTCATATCACACAATTAACATTACGAAAACATATTTGTTAATTCCTGAAATAAAAATGTCACAACCCTCAAGATATGCCATGTCAATGAATCAATACACAATTTTCATATTGCAAACCTATTTCTGATACAAACATGAATGTTATAATCTATGAAAGAATATAATAAATTTCGAATTTATTTTTCTTTCTTGCGGGTGAATTTTAACCACTGGTTCAATAATCAAGCTGTAATGATCTATTATTATGTCTTGGGAATTACTGACTGACGTTATGTTGAGCTGACATTGAGGAATTTGAAACAACTTGTGTCCGGAAGTGAATTTGAAACCATTAGATACGAGCTTTCCCAGCATCTTGATCACTGTCGCATCCTGTTGTTTAATCTTAGTTACAGAAATATTGAAACATTGGCTTCCATTTGATTTTGTTATCAAGATGCACAAGAATGGCAGAAATCTGCAATTCTTAGCACTATGTCATCTCTTATGATTGGTGAGGTGAGTTATGGAGTTTGGCCCCATGAATACTAGAGTTGTGAGGACATATCAATACAACAAATCGTGATACTGGATCTGACGATATACATATTGTGATACCATGTCTGTATCGTGATATGTATCATTGACTTAAACTACTTAATTCACCTTAAAATCTTAATTTTTTATAAATTTATTGTTTTTTCTCCCAAAAAATTGGTATGTTATATGTAACGTATCAAATAGTATCGTTCTTTGATATTGTGATACTCATTGTATCGTGACATGTCTGTATCATCACAACTCTATTTAATACTGATTAAACCATTTCTTTAAAAAAACTTTTTTTTGCCTTGATAAAAGGGATATGTGCAAAAGTATCATGTGTGCTGATATTCAAAACAACATTGATAACTTTGGCTTAGATTCAAGCAAAAGCTTAGTGTTATTATGATCATAGGATGAAAACTTAATTTTGCCAAATGAGGCACATATTTCCATAATGATGAATTCTTAAAAACTAAGAAAATATAAATGTTTGAAATCTTTCAATTTCATAAAAACTTTAGGGAGGGGGGAGGAAATAAATTCCTGAAATATGTTCCTTATATCAACCAAAAATGAACTTATGTTTATCAATAATGGAAACCAAGTACATTATACTTAAATTAATCATAATATGACTATTTTATCAAAGAAATTATCCTTAAGATAATTAAAATATCCTCATACAAAATTATAATATATCTATATTGTATGAAAATCAACAACTATATTTAACTGGCTCTCTAGAAGAAACTAAGATCAGTGTTGTTCCTAGGTGTTCAGCTGAGGGGGTCATTTTGGCAAATTGAGAGCACATGGGACCCTTTGCAATGGTAAAAGTATCCTACCTCTCAATATTTTAAGGGACAACAAGCCAAAAGGGTGGGCAAATGTCCCCAGGACCCCCTCTAGGAACAACACTGAAGATTCTATATGAAAGACTTCTGTTCATTGGCTGAATAAGACAGCTGCATAACGTTATACTTTCTTCTCATTGGCTGAGTCTGTGAGAAGCTTGTCCTGATTGGCTGACTGGTTAGTATCAAGCAGATGGTCATGGGCGCCAGAGAAACCATCCTCTGTAGTATCTGTAAATTGAAGAATTGAGATATTTAATGACATTTACAGGAACAATCAACTTTATCAAGCAAAAGTCTAGTTGGTGCTGTGCTCAAGGTAGCATGGTAATTTTCACTCGTTTGCTAAACCCTGAAAATTAACAAAAATATCCAGCACAAGATGGGGTAAAACACAGATGAACAAAAAGGTAACCCTTCTAGAAAGAAATCAAATATGATTGAAAATGTCAGCTGAGGTCCGGGTAGGCAGGCCGGTATGGTAGGGTCCCAATTACAAGTATCCACGACATTGATGACGGGACGGATTTTGAACTGTATATTACGGCCTCGCTTAAGTACAAAACCTGTGAACTTGTAACTAAGATGGATGATATAAATACAGATCTTAAAGAACTCAATGAACAAACTTCAAATATCTTAGCCATGGTAAAAGGCGAACAGATCGAGCACAACACAAGAGAGATAGAGAGAGTGAAGAAGGAAACGAATGACACATAGGAAGAGTAATCTCATCATCTATGGTGTATCATCATCATCTATGGTGTATCATCATCATCTATGGTGTATCATCATCATCTCTGGTGTATCATCATCATCTATGGTGTATCATCATCATCTATGGTGTATCATCATCATCTATGGTGTATCATCACCATCTATGGTGTATCATCATCATCTATGGTGTATCATCATCATCTATGGTGTATCATCATCTATGGTGTATCATCATCATCTATGGTGTATCATCATCATCAATGACAAGAATCCAGGACCAGCCTCAAGGGAAGAGTTACGTGTACTTCCTGTGGAGGGGGTGGACAATATGCAATTCTTAAACATTGACAGGCTACCCCGTAAGAGCACAGACCCCGCTAATTTCATAACAACCATGCTGAAACCAATCGTTGTCAAATTTGTGAGGAAGGAGGATAGGAAGACAGTCTAAAACACTTCACTTAGAGGATGGGCTTCACTTAAAAACATAAAGACATGGTCATCACCATCCCCCGATAAATAAGTTTTCATTAAAGCTCTAAATATTTTTCTACATGGGCCGCAACTCTGTAATATGTAATTGCATACATCTCATTTCGAACTCCATGAAGGTATTGATACCATGAAGACACACAGCAAGTTTGGTTAACCTATCTTAAATTGTTTCTGAGAAAACTTGTCCCCTTTGACAACAACCTTGAACAGAGTCCAAAAACACAGAACAAGGGCAATAACTCCATAAAAACTAATTTTTTAAATAAAATTTTAAACACAAATTTCCATCTTTCTAGGCTTTATGCTTCTGGAGAAGAAGTCGAATGTGCACAAAGTTTACGGACAGACGGACGCGAAACACCATGCCATGCCATAAGCCCATCGGACCTTACAGGCCAGATGAGCTACAAATTAAAGAAAATCCCTAGATTATATCTATCGGGGCTACATGTATATCACTAATCATTTGTGTTTGTAAACACCACCATGTGCTATTCTTTTTCTAGAATATTCACTTCATAACCTGATACTCGGTTTAATAAATGTTTTTTGAGATATGGCCCTGAAATGGACCCTACACTAAGATGCTCTTAAGATCAAACTGTTCCCATGGAAACCAGAAAAAAAAAATTCAGAATAACCAAAATACCAAAAGGCAACAGTCCACCACTAGATCTAACCATATACCAAGTTTTGTAAAAAAAATATTTAACGTTTTTTTAGATTTGGTCTGGAAAAGAAAGCATTTCGGAATTACGGAACCATGGACAGAACTGAAAACATTATGTCTTCCGCAAAGCTTTGCAGGGGACATGATAATAAAAGAAAAACAAGGAATAGATCGATTTCCTATAGACTTCGAAATTCTTCTGGAAAGAACTCAAAATTAGATGTTTTAGAATTATCAAGAATGTTTCTAGAAGCAATAAGATGTCTCTAACTATAAAGAGAGTTATAACTTGTATTCCTAAAGCTAATAAAGACAGGACTGGAGACCAATTACCTTATTAATATATTTTATGGTATGTCAGGACTATGGAAAATTTAAAAAAGACTAAGGCAATTTGGATTGGCTCAAAAGCTTAAAGCAGGAATATCATTAGATAGAATAGATATAGAATGGCAAAGAAATGAATTTGAAGTATTGGGAATTACATTAGATTTACACCTAATCTAAATGACCTGTTTGTTATCAACACAACAAAAAGACTGGAAGAAACGGGATAGCTCAGTCGTCAAGAGCGCCGGTCTCACGTTGCTGAGGTCCGGGATTCGAATCCCATCCAGGAGCCCTAGTGTGTAGTGCAACACAAACTGCGCACTTAAAAGATCCCACGAATCCATGTTAGTGGCTGAATGGTGGATACATGAACATGTGCATACGCCGAGCTGTCGGTTATCAGCGTTCAGCAGTGTTGGACATACTGCTGTGACTATGTGTCTCAGTTCACCACGCTGTGAATGGGTACCCTGTGAGGCATAGAATGGTCCCTAACTTGAGCGCCACATATGTTGGATGCCGGCTGAATACTCCCAAGGGAGTTGAATTGGAAAAATGATCGGACGGTGAAAGAATGCCATTGACCAGGGGAAACAACAAGGGCCTTGAGCAACCACGAGTGGATGGATATGTGTGCTATATGTAAATATTCATATAATAAATCAAAAAATTTCTAGCAACATGGAGAAAATTATTGTTATTCAAAAATAAGCTCTATTGAAACTAGTTCCTATTTTCAATAGCTTACCTAATCACCCTGAGGAGTTAGTGACCTCCCTTTAAAGAATATTCATAAAATTCATTTGGAATGATAAAATGACAATATTAAACAAAGCATATTAAAATAAGATTATGCAGAAGGGGGTTTACAAATGGTTGACATCTGGACTTTTGTTAATGTAATGAAATATACTCAAAAGTTATTTTTTAAAAAACAAATAAGAATAATCCATGCAACTATCCACTGAGCAAATTTTCAAATATATTACAGATTGACAATCCTTATTGGAAAGATGTATTACTGCCATGGAAATTATATTTTGAAAAAAAAGACCATAGATGCAAATAATATTCAGTGAATATTAGCCCAACACTTGTGGCTAAACAGTAATAACTAAAACCCATTTCATTTCATCAGACACTGGGCTGAAAAGGGATTTTGGAAATTAAGGATCTTTGTAATGAAAATGGATTAATGTCTTTTGAAGAGTTGAAACTAAAATATATTATAAGAGGTACCTTTTTGGATCATTGATACAAACAAATGGATTTATAAAATTTGAATTTTAACAAATTAGGATTTAGCGTTTCAGGGTCGGAATTAGTCCTATTGCCGTACTAGCCTTTCGGACTAGTGCATGTCTGAGAGTACTAGCCCAGACACATTCCGACTAGCCAAATACATCAACATGATCATATGTTCTTTAAATTCAACTAGTCCATCGTACTACCTGTCCTTGTCTTTTACTAGCCCAGCCTCTTTTTTACTAGCCATGGGCTCCCGGACTAGTGCTTATTTCTTACCCTGACGTTTCAAGCAGGATTCGAACCCGGTGCCTCTAAGTTGTCAAGCAGCGCTTTTTTATATAAATGTGATTATAAAGACATATCAGGCTAGTCTGAATGTATTCAGACTAGTTCTCTTAGACATGCACTAGTCAAAAAGGCTAAAAAGGACTAATTTCAGCCCCTGAGAGCTTTTTTCATTATTAGAAAAAGATATTTCATACAACATTCATATAAAAGTAGCTATTACCATCTCTGTCAGGGAGTGATTGTGTTTTCTCATCGTGTGTGGTTTTCTGTTTGAAGACAAAGACATTCAGGAGGATATAGATGATGAGCATGATGACAGCGGATATAGACAGAGCGCGGAACGTCCATCTCTCTCCCAGGACTTCAAACAGATAGCCGGTCAGCAGGCTCCCGATACCTTTACCTGAAGAGAACTCATTTAAATGTACACAAATTCTTCCATCTAAGTAAACCTTGCCTCAATCCCGTTTCATTCCGATATTGAGTCTAGAAAGGTCTAGTAGAGGGTCGCGTCAGCCGACCTTTCTGCGACTTATGACCCTCCAACGTTATACGTGTGAAGGCAGACTATTATGGCATGGTAAGATGAGTTCCTATTGGTCAATTTGATATGCAATCCTCTACTGGACCTTTCTAGACTCAATATCAGAGTGAAACGAGTACTATTGAAGCTAGGTTCACTTAGACTGACAAATTCTTTATTGTATATATTTCGAAGAGTCATTGAAGATGTTCATGGAAAAGTTGCTGCTATCATATATACCATTAAGACTTAAAGAAGAAAAAGATCCACAACCATCTTAGTTGTACTACAATATTTTGCGAAACTGAATAGTCACCATGGAAATACAATTGATTTACGTAATTACCTAAACACACCTTACAAGAACCTTATTTTTCAGTGACCAATATGAGAGATTGTAGGACACTTCAATCACTGTAGTAAATCAACAATGGGTGTTTTGTAAAACCAGTTTAAGCATGTAAAGGGAGGTAATAACAATTGTATGTGTGGCTTAATAAAACTTTTCCTTGATATTGAAGTAAATACATACGATTACAAAAATAAATTTGACATTTCTGGTCTGTTCCATATCTCAAAGAGTGAAGTAGAAATTTGTATCTTGCAACCACGATAGTAAATTAAACTTACAAATTCATCAGATAAACTATACATCATATTCAATACAATATTTCAAATGTTATGTTATTTATATTTAAACTAGAAATATGTGCATGTGATGCACTGTGATGTCCCCCGCTAACATTTAATCCGAAAGTGACCCTACCCCCATTATGTACAAATTTCAAATTTCCATGGAAACCAGCAAAATAACAATTCAGAATAACCAAAGTAGCAAAAGACACCACTCCCCCAGTAGTTCTAACCACATATCAAGTCTAGTAAAAATATTTTGAATAGTTTTTAAGCTAAAGTACGGAAACAGACCCTACCCCCCATATACACCTAGTTCAACTTGTTTCTATAGAAACCAGAAAAATAATTCAGAATAACTAAAATGGAAAAAGGCACCACTCCACCACTAGGTCTAACCACATACCAAGTTTCGTAAAATCATATTAAATAGTTTTTGCGATATGGCCCGGAAATGGTCCTCACACCATATGTTCTAAGTTGAAACTGTTGCCATGGAAACCAGGAAAAATCATATAATTCAGAATGACCTAAATAGCAAAAGGCACCACTCCACCACTAGGTCTAACCACATACCAAGTTTCATAAAAAATATTGAATACCTTTTGAGATATGGCTGGGAAACAGTCCCTACCTAAATATGCACTAAGTACAAACTGTTTCCATGGAAACCAGGAAAATAAAACATTTAGAAAAACCAAAATAGCAAAAGGCACCACTCCAGCACTAGATCTAACCACATACAAAGTTTTGTGAAAAAATATTGAACGGTTTTGGAGATATGGTCCGGAAATGAAACCCTCCCCCAATATGCACTAAGTTCAAAATGTTTCCATGAAAACCAGAAAAAATAAAAAATTCAGAATAACCAAAATAGCAAAAGGCACCACTCCATCACTAGGTCTAAGCACATACCAAGTTTCGTGAAAAAATATTGAACGGTTTTTGAAATAGAGGCCGGAAAAGGTTCCTACCCCCAATATGCACTAAGTTCAAATTGTTTCCATGGAAACCAGAACAATTAAAAAATTCAGAATAACCAAAATAGCAAAAGGCACTACTCCATCACTAGGTCTAAGCACATACCAAGTTTTGTGAAAAAATATTGAACGGTTTTTGAGATATGGCCCGGAAAAGAAAGCATTTCGGAATCACGGAATCACGGAATCACGGAATCACGGACGGAGGCGAAAACATTATGTCTCCCGAAAAATATTTCGGGGGACATAATAAATAATATTTAACAAAGTTGACCAATGATGTTAAATCAATGACAGGTGTATCCAGTTGGGACGGTGATCTGATGACGTCAATGCCATGGTCATATTATGGAAAGTGTGATTTCCCTATCCTGTCTAAGGGTACGAGCGTTACGCTAACGCCACTAATCTGTACCGTGGGCTCAGAAGCTAGATTTGCTCGCGCATCCCGACTTGAGATATAGCTAATGAAATCATTTTCTCCTTGAAATTTATCAAAAGGCGGTGAGAAAATGATTTGATTGGCTATATCCCAAGTCAGGCCGCGCGGGAGAATCTAGCTTTTGAGCCCAGGGTACAGATTAGTGGAGTTAGCGTTACGTTGGTACCCTGAGACAGGATGTGATTTCCCTTGTTACTTCACTCATTGAACATATGCATTCCTTTTCACCAATTAATGGCTTCTTAATAAAATGGAAATAAAATCAAATCTTGACTTACCAAATCCAAAATGGAGTCCTCCAACAAGGCCTTGGATAGTTGCCTGCATTCCAGGTGGTGCAATAATACTGGCATACGACGACGCAGCAGCATACATGATCCCGAAGCTGATGCCATGGAGGGGTTCGATGAGGAGAACGTACCAGGGATTGGTCAGCATAGAATAGGAGAACAACCTCGTAGCGTAAGCTGCAAAGGCCATGTAGAGACAGGGAACATGTCCTATCTTCTGTAGAATCATTCCCGACACTGAGAGGAAGATCACCTCGGAGGTACAGTTCAAGACAAGGCAGAAGCCAAGGACTATCTGGGTGCTGCCGAGGTCTAGAAGATACCAGAACAAAAACGCCTCGATAGCACCTGTCAATAAGCCGAAGAACATCACAACAACGAGGAATGCTGATATGTGGAAATATGATAACAATTTGCCGATATTCTTCATGAATTTGCTCGTTGTTATTTCGGATGAAACTTTGATAAATTTTGCATCAATGGCAGCCAAGAAAATTAAAATCCCAAAAAGGTAAAATGTTGCAGAGTAGTCAATGTCTTTGTGTTTTAAAGAGTCCATTATGAATGTTGATGCAATTGCAAAAAGAGCAAAACCTATTGTTCCGAATAATCTCTGAAATCCCCATCGATTTCTCTCCTTTCCAAGTATGTCATAGGCAATTGAGTCTATCAAGCTAAATGTTGGTGCAAACACAATATTGGCAAGTAAGTAGATTGCAAAAAACACCCAGAATGTTAATCCAAACGTATCCTGATCGTGAGATTTCGAACAACGATTCTTGACATATTTATCGCAATTCAGATCACAATGAAGTTCAGCCTCTTCTTCACACTGAAGCTTCCAGAAAACAACTCCCTTGTGTTTCAGATATTTCAGATCATAATCCATGCAGTGAACATGCGGAAGATTCAGACGGTCTGACTTTATCTCCCCCTGTTGTAAAATATCAGACACATTCAATAAAGTGAATTCAAGGTGATAGTCAGACGTCGAACTGATCCAAAAACTTTCACATTTTCGGCTATCGTATGTGTTTGAATCTTGCACAAAACAAACCCTCGAACCGTAGGCACCAGGGATACTGAACTGACATCGAGCTTTACAGGTTACATCCTCATCTTGGGAAATAGTATAATTTGCATCCATCTCAACTGAAAGTTGGTCTCCGAAAGTTAAGTTCTTGTACTGTGTCATGGTCAATCGGCATTCATTGTTCGGACTCACATACTCCTGACAGTCTCTTATGTAGGAATCGTAGTTGTTACACATGAGATTCATCCTAACTGGAACAGTGTGTGGAGCTTTGTGTTTCGCAGGAACGACTAGAAGCAACATATACAGGATACCTGTAAGAATGGTTGTCACTAGCAACAGAAGGGAATGTTTCCGTAGACGATCAGCAAGTGCCCCAAACAATGGCCGAACAAAGAAAGCTATAAATGGCATGACCCCGTAAATAATGCCAGTTTCTCCTGATGTGAGTCCGAGATGTTTCATGAAAATTGAGATGAACGGTAGTAGACTTCCCAAAGCTGAAATTTAAAAGGATGAGATAATTAAAGAAGTTTTCTATTAGGTTTTTTAACATTTTCTTTTTAAAAAAAAAAGTTATTAGGGCTGATACAAGTAGTCATTTGCAGGTGTAGTTGTCAGTGATAAATGTTACCCAGAATCCTGCATCAAAAATTCATAAAATTTAGAAACACTAAGGGTGCAACGATACACCGGTGCATCGCGATTATATGGCCGACGATACGATACACAATACGTTTTGCTTCTGAATCAATACACTACGATACGACCTACAGTGGAATTAAATTTCTTATTTTTAATTTTTTACCCTGTCAGTGTCAACAGTGTTTATTAAATTATTATAGACAAATAGAGTACTGTAAATGTTCTTTTAATACTTCACTATCCTGTGTAATACGTATCGAGATACGTATCGTATCGTACCCCAAATATCTAGATACAAATCGTATCGCGACCTTCCTGTGTGGTTGCACCCCTAAGAAACACGCCATAAACATTTAAGCTGTGAGTCCTGGGATGCAGAGGTATTTCTTGACACTATTTGTTCATTTATTAAATTCATTAATAAACTGCTTGGACCCACAAAACTTTATGGTAGCAAATCCCTGCATGGACCCTGGTCATATCTGTAGATTGATCACTTGTTGACTTTCACAAATATACTGTTTAAGTGGCATTCTGGAAGTTGGTGGTATAAGGACAGTGCTCCAGATAAGCTGCGTATCTGCGTATTTTACGCACTAAAATCATTGAAAACGTAATTGATATGAAAACTGGGAGTACAGATACGCAGACATTTTCCTTAAAACCCATAAGAGTCAAAATACCATGCGTACTGTACGAAATTGTTTGTGAAATCTTGCGTACTGACGCATAAATTTGTCACGAATGGATATCAAAGCTCTACATCTGTGTTCGACACGTAGACCGATGCCTATCTGTTGTTTTAAGTTGCAGGGTGTCCAGACGAGTAAGGAGTTCATAAAAATGATTTCAACATGTTCAATATAAATTTAAGATAATAACACAGTAATCTTGGTACAAAATAACCCAATCATGAACAATTGTGAGTGTACAATCTAGTTTTTAAACAAAAATACCCAATTGCCAGAAATCTGAGGAGTACAATTTCACTCATCCTCGATAATCCAGCGCTTTTTGTTCCGATCCGATAAATCTGTGTAGATTTATCGGATCGGAACAAAAAGCGCTGGATTATCGAGGATGAATTTCACTCAGTACTCTCTCAAAATCAAGTTTACTCAATTGTTTTCAAAACAGGGAGTAAATACCCAATAGGTCAAAAAATTATCTGGAGCACTGTAAGGAAGACAAATTTGCAAAGGGAAACGAATGAACAACTTCTTTTTTACTCCTCATTGTTTCCTCATATGCTTAAAAAATGGTCTATACCAAAACGTAGCCACTGGCTTCTGTCAAGAAAAGAAGTTGTTCATCAATAAAATTTCCCTTTGTCTTCCTTTGACAAATACTACATTGAAGAGTTGCAATTTCCTAATGGTTTTAATCTCTTATAACTTGACAATAATTCTTACCTGCAAGGAACAGGAAATAATAAATTTTGACAGGTAACAGTTTCCGATTCACAGTGGTCCATTTCTGTCTGGAGTTGGGATGAGCCTCCTCCGCCTTATCCTCGGTGTTGACGTCTCCGTTCATCATTCTCTTGGACAGCGTTCTTGTATCAGATCAATGTTACTTCATGCTAAAAGATTCAAAAATGATATGTGGACAAAATATTCAGGTATTGACAACACAGTCTAAGTAAACCCAGCCTCGTTGATAGTCGCTAAAAGCCTATACTCCTGATATTGAGTCTAGTGAGATACAGTAAGAGGACACATCAGCCGACCTTTCGGCATGGTCAGCCAAGCCCTGATTGGTCAATTCAATAGGTCGGCTGACGCGACCTCTTACTATATCTCGCTAGACTCAATATCTGGAGTATAGCGACTATTATTGAGGCTAGGTTTACTTAGACTGTTGACAACAATATCTAATTTAGTATGACACCCATAAGGACAACAGGGATTGGGATAGACATTTTTGACAATTGGCAATTTTCAGACCTTTTTTTAATTATAAAGGGCCACTGTCCTTATATCAAACAGAAACAAAAATTTAATTGTCATCATTTGTTATTCATTATTTAATTAATTCATCAAAAGTGCATAATGACATATTGCCCTTGACTTTTCCAATCCCTTTGAAAACCTTTCTTTCATATTTGAAAGGAATTAAAAATCTCAGTGGATAAAATATAACAATTTCCAATATTTTAAACTTGAAAGCGATACAATTATTATAGTCCTTAGCACCAGACTATAAATAAACATGTAAGTACAAAGCATGCATCAAAACATATAAACAAGGTACCACTGAACCTAGTGTGCATTGCGACCGTAAATGATTACACATGTAGCCTGGCTCAATCAACTTTGTGGACAAATACAAGTTTCAATTTCCCATCCAGATCAGAATCTTTGTACCTTATTTATCATTTATATAAAGATATATGTGATAATGTGTTGTTTGAGTCTGTTCACTGTGATATTGTTGGGTGTACACAGTTTCTATAAACTATAAAGGCACCCCTTTTTCAGGATTATGTATTGCTTGTAGTAACAAATATGGTACTCATTCAATATTTAATCAATGACAAATAACTTTAGCAGTATCTTTATAAGTAATATGTATTTATATGTAAAATAAATAGATAGTTGTCATTGATCAAATTTTGATTCTATGTACCCACTACTATTCATATAGTATTAGGGTAGGGTTTATAGGTAAATATATATTTCTGACGATGTTTCTAATGTGACACATGCCCCTGTGTATCATAATGCAGTTAAAGATCCATATTCAAACTGTAGTGAATTGCAATATGTTTAACCCTGAGAAAATCAAACTTCATGAAATCTACATAAAAGGCCGAAACAGCAGCCGGACCTGTCAACATACAGGTGAATCAAGTGTTGCTATCTCACAATTGAGTTGCTAAATACTAGTATACGCTTGAAGGCCCTCTTTGAGGTGCACAACAAGACTTTCTTTCCCTTTTCTTCGAATCAGGCACTAGTTGCTGGAAAAGTTGATACCCATCAGACGCAATTGCAATAACTGAGAGGACGTGCTATCAGACACAGTTTATATCCTACAATGATGACGTCACCGAAAGCGGGTTCGTTAAATGCTATATTGCACTTTTGCAGAAGGTACTGTACTTCGGAGTATTAAGTATTTAATTATTGTTGATTAAAACATGTAAATACGATGTAAAACTCTTGACAAAAGGTTTTTTTAAACAGTGATATATTTCTTTTCTCAAAATTAAATTTTATCACATTTTAAGTTTACAAGCTTGCTGTTGAACTCATCTTGTTTTCTCTTCTGTTAACAGCTGAGGTAATTTGTTAATTGATTAAATTATATTCCACTAACAAGGAAAACCAATATCTATATACATACATCCATATGAATATGACAAAATTGCAAGATAAATATATAACATAAATAATTACATTATCATTTTATCAACTTGACAAAAACTAAAGACATAAGACAATTTAACCTTTTAAAACATCTTGCTACATGAGGCCTAAAAAACACTCTTACATTGGCGTGGGTTGAAATGACACTCGTCAGGATTAAAATTTTAACTGGCGAGTCCTGTTTTGAGACAGAATTTTATCGCACAATCATGCTGTATTTTTTCATTCCAACTCGTCACTCGCGTTGCTTCTCCCGCGGGTGTACCCTTGTGCAAACAATCATCCAATGATTTCCGGGTTAAAGCCTTCGAGCAAGTCCGTGTGTTTCCGTTAATCTCCGACATCTGTCGCTCACAGCATGTGCAAACTATGCAAAATATTTTAACACAGAATATATTATCCTTTTTATTTAATATATTAGAGAATATATAATAGATTTACGGACCTAGATTTACTTCTCTGCGAAGAAGGCATTATAATAAGAAGGAGGGCTTGTGTAGATTATTGATTATTTTCAATGCTGTAAGCGGACTGACAGGCTGTTTCCTGTTACAAATCAAGATGGTGGCTACAGGTTGCATCTTCGTTTTATGCTCCGTCTTGTATTTCGTTCAAGCTACAGATGTTAGTGAGACAAATAGTAGTTTGAATTTCAAAGTCGAAGGCAGGGTTGAAATTCTTTCGTCACACGACAAAGCATGGATGTCCAACACAAGAATTCTTGTAGATGGTGGTGATTACATTGCTTATCTCAGGTGACGATTTTCTTCATAAAATGATTATTAATTTATATGAATACACAATTGATTCATTGTATTGAAATTAACATTGTTATCTAAATAGTTTTCAGCTTTATTTATACCTTTTTTTCTTATTGTGGTATTTTAAAAAGTCTGGAGGTTTGATTTCAAGCTAAAGAAGCCATACCAAAGGTTACATATGCCCAAATTAATATGGTATCTTATTAGCTAACATTATTTGACTATTTATAACATTATATTATTTTTTCATTTTTATTATTATGATACTTTATGATTATTAATATTTAGAATAAGTACATCTTGGTTAAAAATCTGTAAGTAAGTCATTGGATTACCATAGGTTCCCACACTATTTCACAGAAATGTCCAAAACCAAGCTACTTGGGTAGTGGCTTGCGGCAAACCCGTACCCAAAACAAACCCCTACCCAAAAAAACAGAAAACCCGTACCCACACTATAGTTATAACACAATTCAAATGTTTTCTTTATGTATTTATTACATTGTTTCGTATATGAAATGAGACAGACATAGTTTCGTACTACAAACGGCAACCATGGTTCGTATTATACATGCACAAAAAACAGCACTACAACATTTACACTTCATTTGCACACAGCACTACAACATTTCATTTTCACATCAGCACTACAAAATTTACGTGTCATTTTCACATCTGCACTACATCATCAATGTCACACACGATTGTCACACAAACTTAATCGATGTCTGGAAGGGCGATGGGTCCATTTATTTTTGCTACCTCCCGCGGGTTATAGTCAAAACGGCGACAAACCAAAACGGCGACAGGCCGTTAGTCAAAACGGCGACAAATTAGACGGAACGGCGACAAAAATAACTAGTCAAAACGGCGACAGCATAGCATTTGTAAGGACAACAGAAAACAGGATTCATCTTTCCGTTGTTTACTATGACATTGTATAAAAAATTATATTAATTCTCAACGCACTTGAGTCATTATCAATTATACTGAGTCCAAATCGCTAGTTATGGCCTATGACAGTACAATGAAACACATCCCTGACGGACACCAAACTGAACTTGAAAGGAATTAGTTTCATTATAATTTATACATTAACACATTACAATGACGATTGATTTTATCAAAAGCCTTTTGATTGTTTGTACATAAAATTTATATCTCTTTGTACACTAATACCACCAATGTTGGTTTTTGGAGAATAAAGTGAAGTTGAAGTTGATAGAAAAGATCTTGTGTACTAAGTGATAATAATCACGGCAAATCGTGCTCTCATTGATGCCCCTCCGATATCAATCAGTGTCATAGTAATTGGTCGTAATTAATTAATCGACTTAAGTAATCAATGCTTAATTGGAAGGAATTGACCATTGTTCTGTAGTTACTGATATTGTGGTCATTATTTGTTTCCAATTGTTACAGTTGTTCTTTCCTTTACAGTTCTTCTCAGCAGTAAAGCTGCATGATCTTAGTTACTTAGTTTGTTTAGAATAAATATCCAATCTACTGGGTGGAATGATTTTTCAATTCTATTAAAAAAAGTAATTCGGGTATAGATTTACATTTTCCTTTTTTGGTCCACATGCAATGTTCAAAAAGTCAAGATCACCTATAAATTATTACATACAACATTTGATGACAAACTTAACATCGATAACAAAATTGATCACATCGTGCATGGTAGCCATTGAGGTGCTATCTTTAGGTTTGTACCAGTGAACTTACAATAAAATATTATGGTAATACTGAGTGAAAGCAATCATATATATATACCAAATATGATACTTGAAAACTTATTCTATAAGTTATAAAAAAAAATAAACTACGACTCGAAAGCAAATCAAACGCCCACAAGCAACACATTTCACATACATGAAAGAATGCCTTATCAAACTTTAAAAAACAAATTACAAAACAACTAAAAAACAAACATGCTACAACGTCATTTTCAAATGTATTTAATATATCAAAAAAATTGCTGTCGCCGTTCCGTCCAAATGTTGTAGCCGTTACGTCCAGCGAATTTGACATATTTTATTGATAAATGTGTTTCGCCGTTTCGACTAGGCATTTGTCGCCGTTTTGACCAAATTGTCGCCGTTTTGGTCTGTCGCCGTTTTGGCTTGTCGCCGTTTTGACCGTATCCCCCTCCCGCAACAGGTTGCAGGGGGTTAACTCTCCTTCTGTATACTTCCCGCCAGGACTCATCAGTGCAGCTTGGCTTTCCTTTAGGAAAACTGCAGACGTGTTCATAATTCTTAATATATTATTAATCTCTTATTTCATACATTAAACTAAAAAATAATAAGTGGGTACGGGTTTAAGGGTAAAATTGGTAGTGCTGTTTAAAGGGCGCTATTAGTTTTAAGTACAATAGATAACCAGCCCTTACCCTAGATAAACTAAACCTCAAGGATAGAAAGGGATTCAAGTGTTTTAAAGGTAGTCTTCAAATATCTAAGGGTTAAAAAAGATAGTAAGAAATGGACATGCTATGTGAGCCCGGTAAAAAGCATTCCAATCGGTAAGTCATTGAACTTGGACTTACAATATCAAATCCTTGTGAATAAATAGTTTGTTTTTTTCTTTAAATAACAAATTTATACTTATTAGACTTTATTAGACTTTTATCCTAAGCATGATTTCATTTTCAGGGGTGATGGTTCATTTGTTGTAAATGGCCTTCCATCTGGATCCTTTGTTGTGGAGGTAGCAAATCCTACCTATCTATTTGAAGCCATCCGAGTTGATATCACATCAAAGGGAAAACTAAGAGCTCGTAAGGTGAACCACCTTCAGCCAAACAATGTACGGGCCATGCCCTATCCTCTCGAGTTCCGTGAGCGAGGCAAAGCAAGCTACTTTCAGGCCCGGGAACAATGGAGGGTTCAAGATTTCATCTTCCATCCTATGGTAAATAAATTTTCAATATTTCATGAGTTACTTTAACTTATTCTGAAAAGGAACAGTCTAGTCAGGAAATAAAATTCAATGGTCGTTATAGTTTATAAATATTATGCTATTAATTAACTGTTCTAAACAACTGAGTTAAAAAAAATGTTATTGAGGGTAACATTTTTGTTGATTAAGATTCATCAACATTACGAAGAAGAATCCATGCTTGGTGAAAAAGTTAGCAACGATGAGAACTGAAGCCATTCTTTTGCCCTACGGGTGTCAAAAGCCTGGCTGCGACTCTTAATAATAATCATTTGTAACTGTTTGCATATTCTGTCAATGCAAATAGTTTATTTTCAATAAATAGTAAAATTGATCAAGACACAGTGTTTTAAATGTGACATCTCCCAGATAAACATGATCATGGAACGGAAGTTTATAGGACAGTGTCTTTAAGGGTAAGGGTTCAAATCGTGCAATTGACTGAACACAACAGAATCGGAATGTATTGCAGATTTATGATCCCAAAAAATGACAATGCTCATTAAATCTTGTCATTGCTAAAACTGATGTATTTCTCCGGTGTGACAGGTGCTGACAATGGTTCTACCCCTCCTGTTGATAATGGTTCTTCCCAAGATGCTCAACGCCGCCGACCCAGAAACTCAAAAGGTCAGTTCGATCTATTTCTGTTAAAAAAAAGTTATGCAGATATAAATAGATCTAGAGTTATCTTAAGTTTCTCCATCACAATTATATAGGAATGAAGTTATACTTTTAACAGTTTGATATTGCATATATTTATAAATAATTTTGTATATTTTGTATACAGGGATGGGAATTTTTCGCTGATTTAAGATAAGACTTTATTATCCCGAAGGAAATTTTGGTTACATTTGGTTTATTTATTTATTACTCGACTAATGTAAGTAATTCTTACAGATGTTCAAATAACTAAGTTTTTCCCAACTAGGCCTTATGAGATCATTGCAAAAATATACTTTAAATTGCATTTATTCAGGTAAAACTGCCTAAAATTTGCATATTTTCAATGTATTTTAAAACCTGCTATAGCTTACGTCACTCTCAGCAATGCGTGTGACAATAAACCGGCAACGCTCTTTTCACTTGAATTAACCAAAACTTTTCTGAAACAAAAGTTGGGAAAAACCATTGTGAATGAATATTTAGAATACAAATACCCAGTTAGTTCTTAATAAAGAAATAATCGACAAAAAGCATTTTTTTTCTATTTTTGTGAGTACTATAACACCATAAATTTCAGCTGTTTTGTGTGGTCTGTAGTTTAATAAAAAAGAAAATTTGAAAGCTTATTTCAATGCATGGGGTTTTTAAAAATGATTCCAATCCCTGTATTTAAAACTAATAATTTTTTAAGAATAATAGAAACAAAATTAAAAAAATTTATTCAGTAGATGTATGTTTTTAGTATATATGTCAATCTTTTATTATTACAGGAAATGCAATCCCAGATGTCAGCTCTCAACTCCAAACCAAACATGCCGGACATGTCGGAAATGTTCACCAACTTCTTCGGAGGCGGCGCCGATGCCAGGAAACCGTTAAAATCCAAACAGAACTCAAAGAGGAAGTCCTGATGAGAAATCATCTCGTAGTGATCTAAGCAGGAATATTGTATATGGAAGTTTTAAATGAGTCATCTTGAATGTTTTTATGTATAAAGAAAGAACAATTAATTTATGTCACAGATGTTTAGGAATTATACTGTGCAATATAGAGGATATTTTTAATGTTTAATTTTCATTTTCATTCACCAGCTCATTTATCAAAATCATGATGTTCTCCAAAAACATGATTTGTATTTTTATTGAGAATAATAATTAAACCATGTATTTTATTGGTGCAAAACTGTTCCTGTATCAAGTCTGATAAAAATCGACCCTGTTCATATAAATGTTTCAAAATATTGACACCTGGATACAAACTTGTTCCTTCAGGGATTTTCCCTTCAAAACAGTCTGACAACAGCCCCAATAGTTGCATGTTCTGTAATCAGTTTAGCAGGAAAACCTAGTCGTTCTGAATATATTATATTATGCTTGAAAGAATGATGGTTGCAATCATGAATGGTTTACAGGAGTTACTTGCCCTTAGCTACCAGCCCCAAATTCTTTTGCTGGAGATCTTGCCATTGGTTAGTTGAGCTTGTCATACAAGTGACAATTCAGCTGCTGTCATACTGTTATGGAGAGGAAACAGCAGGTAGAATAAGTTCCTATCCCAGTAATGTGACAATCCAGCTGCTGTCATACTGCTGTGGAGAGGAAACAGCAGGTAGAATAAGTTCCTATCCCAGTAATGTGACAATCCAGCTGCTGTCATACTGCTGTGGAGAGGAAACAGCAGGTAGAATAAGTTCCTATCCCAGTAATGTGACAATCCAGCTGCTGTCATACTGCTGTGGAGAGGAAACAGCAGGTAGAATAAGTTCCTATCCCAGTAATGTGACAATCCAGCTGCTGTCATACTGCTGTGGAGAGGAAACCCCAGGTGGTATGAGTTCCTATCCCAGTAATGTGACAATCCAGTTGCTGTCATACTGTTATGGAGAGGAAACCCCAGGTGGAATGAGTTCCTATCCCAGTAATGTGACAATCCAGTTGCTGTCATACTGCTGTGGAGAGGAAACAGCAGGTAGAATAAGTTCCTATCCCAGTAATGTGACAATCCAGCTGCTGTCATACTGCTTTGGAGAGGAAACCCCAGGTGGTATGAGTTCCTATCCCAGTAATGTGACAATCCAGTTGCTGTCATACTGTTATGGAGAGGAAACCCCAGGTGGAATGAGTTCCTATCCCAGTAATGTGACAATCCAGCTGCTGTCATACTGCTGTGGAGAGGAAACCCCAGGTGGTATGAGTTCCTATCCCAGTAATGTGACAATCCAGTTGCTGTCATACTGTTATGGAGAGGAAACCCCAGGTGGAATGAGTTCCTATCCCAGTAATGTGACAATCCAGCTGCTGTCATACTGCTGTGGAGAGGAAACCCCAGGTGGTATGAGTTCCTATCCCAGTAATGTGACAATCCAGTTGCTGTCATACTGTTATGGAGAGGAAACCCCAGGTGGAATGAGTTCCTATCCCAGTAATGTGACAATCCAGCTGCTGTCATACTGCTGTGGAGAGGAAACCCCAGGTGGAATGAGTTCCTATCCCAGTAATGTGACAATCCAGTTGCTGTCATACTGCTGTGGAGAGGAAACCCCAGGTGGAATGAGTTCCTATCCCAGTAATGTGACAATCCAGCTGCTGTCATACTGCTGTGGAGAGGAAACAGCAGGTAGAATAAGTTCCTATCCCAGTAATGTGACAATCCAGCTGCTGTCATACTGTTATGGAGAGGAAACCCCAGGTGGAATGAGACCTATCCCAGTAGAGTTAATATTTTGAATCTATGAAACAAGCACAGTCGATTTTAATTAGACTGTTTGATTAATCAGATCTGTTGTTTATGTGTTTGTATTCAAGGATTGTTAAATTGTTGCCAATGTCCAGTCGATTAGTGAAATAATGGAATTGTTCATCAGAAGTAACAATTATTTCTTAAAAGGTTTATGTATTGATCACAAAGATGTAACAAATGATAGTGTATACTGAAAACAATTATCAAAAACTTTCAGACAATTTCATAATCACCCAAATGTTTTCGGCAGGAAATTGTAAATGCTATACTTTGCCATATTTGTAAAAAACATTATGATAAATCTTCAAATATTACTATCATTGTTGATTTTCTTATGTTTATAAATTAACCTTACCCAATTGTGTGTGTTTTTAGGCAGATATTATAGCAATGGATTGCATTGAGATATGGAAAAGCAATTCATTGTCAATTCGAATAAGAAATTAAAGTCTGTTGAATCATGAGACTAGTGTATAGTTTGCCAATCATTGTTGCATTTTTTCAAAGTTTTACTTTTAGTGTGAATGGAGTGTGATTGAGATATGACATGTCAAAACTTAATGACAATTATTTGATGTCTCTTAGTAAGATCGTTATTGTAAGCGTTTGCTAATTCATTGAGTGGCATTTAGAAGTTTTAACAACTAAATACAAATTCCATGGATTACAACTTTTTTTTCAAATGTGTTGTTTAGACACTGACTCTTGTTTAAGAAACAAGAATGAGAAATGAAACATATCATTCTCATAAAAAAAGTTGTAATCCATAGAATTTGTACTTGGTCGATTAAGAGGTTTTATTCAAGAAAGTTGATCAATAACTGCATTTAGTTAGCTTAACTCAAAAATGAAAATTTTATCTAGATTTTGTTCTTTCTCGATTTTTCAACTTTTATATGTTGAATAGTTTTCAGATGGATGTACATGCATTACCATATTCTTATCTGTACAAAATGTCTATCACAAAACATCCACATAGTTTAGGTAAGGTATATGTCAACTACTACATAAGTGAATATATCTTCAATTTATATCTCTAACAGTGATAGATCTTATGATCTGTATAGACAGTTTTTGATAGTGGCTAGAATGCTGATGAACGGAAGGATTTTCATGTTGTCATTTCATGCACTGTGTAAATAAAATTCCTGATTAATTACAAAAATGATGTTTTCTTTGTCATTGACAATAAGAAAAGTATTGATGTTCAAAACATTTTAGTATGTGATAGCAAAATGGTTTATTCAACTTTGAGCCTGAAATATTTTAAACTCCACTATTTATTCTTTATGTAAGCTGATGTAGACATATAAATAGCATGTACATACATCTTGGTAGATTGTTATTATTAATCCGTTGCTGGCATAGTGACTAGGGCCCCATTTAACAAAACCCAATTGATTGATAGGGTAAACTCGATTGTAATTAATGTTAAATAGCCACTCCGTGAATTGTTTGGGGTGACATCATCCTGTCTCAGGTTACAAACGTTAGGCTTGCTCCACTAATCTGTACCCTGGGCTAAAGCTAGATTTGAACGAGAAGTATCGACTTATGCAGGAAAGTATCATTTCAGAACCAATAGACGTTGAATAGTGACAATAGGAAGGTTTTAAGTTGGGATTGTGATCGAAAACTGGGTGTCAATCAGTCAAACGTAATTTAGGAAACTTATGTAAAGCAGTCAGAATGGCAGTTTTCAGTTAATAATGTTTGATAGGTTATACATCGAGTATTCATGTACATTTTAGACATGAAATTGTCTTCTACGAATATTTATGACTGATACAAGATTTTTAGTGAAAACAAGAATTTATCATATAATCCTACGGAGTGAAAATCACAGCAACCTGATATCGTAAATAAAATGTAGGTATAAGTAGAAAAGAAAGACCCACCCTCTCTATGTAAAAAAGCTTTCTGATATCGTAAATAAGATGTAGGTATAACTAGATAAGAAAGACCCACCCCCTCTATGTAATAGAGCTTTACTCTATTACATAGAGGGGGTGGGTCTTTCTTATCTACGTTATACCTACATTTATTTACGATAACAGCTGCAACATTAGAAAGATAAGTGTGTCATACTCAGGTAGCACCTGGTGAATACTAGAACCGGTATCTGACGTAAAAGGGTAAAAATATCCTTAATTCTAAAAATATTTTGGCTTCTTTCCATGCAGCAAAACCTTAGAAAGCTGAAATCCTATACAACATACTTTGGTAAATAGTATTAACAAACTGCTGGGTTCAACTAATGAATACAGGGGACACCCTGCAGAATTTAAATATTACCCTGCCAATAAACAAAAGAAGTCTATCTTTGTCATGAAGACTGTATATCTGTAAACCTCCTATCTTGATAAGAATTGTTAATGTTAATTTTGCTTCATTTTATAATATACAACCTGATGAGCTACAAAGCAAATGCCTATATTCTCTCACAGTATTGACCAAAATGTGATAGGAAACTGACGTCTTTGAACAGGTCTCTTTTTCATGAAAACTATATATGTAAAACCCGTAAAACGATTCTTAATGTCGATTTTACCTCATGGTATAAAACAGAACCCGATGAGCTACAAAGCCAATGACCCTTTCTATCACAATATTCAACAGTGAACCTTATGATGGAGAGAAGTGCATATAGTGTATCGTTTAAGAGCGTATTTCTAAAATGATGTATAACATAATCATTGTATCATTCCACGGGGAATGAATTGGTATGCAAATTAACTTTGTCAGAAACTTTATCATAATTTACTTATGTTTCAGGGATCTTCAGAAGAAATTATCCCAATAGATGTGTAAAGCAATTTGGCTTCTGCAAAGTAAAATGTTGATATATACGCACGTGGCACATTGAAAAGATAATTCCGGTGGACATTCTAAAATAACAGGTCGCATATGCAGAAACTGCACAAGAAACCCTAATTAACGCAAGTCTTCCTACTTAGCAATACATCGTTATTTTGTCTTTGCAATGAAGTCGTCTGTGTCTTGAGCTTCTTTGTTTGATTTAAAGGAATAATATTCTCCGCTTTAAGTTGACTTGCACTTTTTTGTTAAAGGGGCAGTTTCACGCTTTTCGAAAATTTGATTTTTTTCATTTTTTATCACTGATAATTGTACGTTAATGCTAAATGTATTTTTTGATAGTGTCAAAGATCTCACTACACAAACCAATCATCCATTGACAGAGAACAAATTATATAGATTCTATTGGCGGCCATTTTTATGTGAACACCTTTGATTTGTTACTGCTTCTTTTAGTTTAAATTCGAATCATTTATTTTCATTTTCCTGAAATGGGCGAGTTGGTTAGCTGGTGGTTGTTGGTGGTGTTGCCTGACTCTGAGGTTGTGGGTTCGAATCCCGCAATTGACTCCACCCAAAGAAGTACACATATGTGATCTCAGAATTATATAACACGAACAAAATTAGTAAAGGTTTATTTCGTCATTTTTATGATTCGGTTATACGGAAGCCAATGTGAATATGTATCATTCTTACAATATGTTTTTTCTATTTTTGTCCAATATCAGTAAATGCTATTACGCAACTCGACATCTTTATAGTAATTGATCATATTATTAATAATAATAACTAGGGTTGCCCAGGCAACTCTGACGGTCTTCAGACCGCTGTTCAATTCGTAAGGTGCATT
This sequence comes from Steromphala cineraria, assembly GCA_916613615.1. Lineage (NCBI taxonomy): Eukaryota > Metazoa > Mollusca > Gastropoda > Trochida > Trochidae > Steromphala > Steromphala cineraria. Next base: position 27,005,699 of record OU744727.1, on the reverse strand, counting down.
TCAATGTATCACAATGCTGGAATGTCATTATGCATCGTCTGGAGCAATCTGCATGTCTCTGGGAGTCCATTTCCGGTCAAAATGTGGAAGGTCGTACAGTAAATTCTTTTTTGTTTTTGGTCAAATTTGAATGGTAACAGTGACCTAAGTATTAGGGTTAGGACTTTTTTTTGAGTATCCTGTAAAGAACTATCCTTCTGCTACATAATGTGTAACTTTCAGCTCTCTAGTGCAAGTATCATCAGAGGAGAAGATTTTCAAAGGCGGTAGGGGTCAGAAATGGTAAAAAATGCACTAAAAGCAAGATGGCGGCCAAGTCACGTGACCTAGAGATTTTTCTTGATTGACTTTTTTCTTCAGCACGTCAATGCGCATCTTCATGTGAAATTTCAAATCTCTAAGGGCAATCTACATGTCTCTGGAAGTCCATTTCCGGTTCAAATGTGCACGGTTGTACAGTAAATTCAAAATGGCGCCTAAACCACGTGACCTACGAAGTCGTCATGATTGCATTTTTTCTTCCTCAGGTCAATGCGCATCTTCATGTGAAATTTCAAGTCTCTGAGTGCATTTTAAAAAAATTGCCCATGTTAAAATTTGTCGGACTCTGAAATTTCAATTTTTTAAGCTCTCTCACAACCGGAAATGACTGTTCGCGATCGATTTTATTCTTGATTCTTGTAGACCTTATTCATGTCTAGCTCTCATGCAAAAATGATGAAATTCCACGGCTAGGTTTTTGAGCTATGAGCCCTTGAAGTTTGCGATTTTTCGTTTTCGGTCAACTTTGAAAGGTCACAGTGATCTAAGTATAAGAGTTAGGACTTTTATTTTAGTATCCTATAGAAAACTAAGCTTTAGCTCCGTTATGTTTGAATTTCAGCTCTCTAGTGCACGTATCTTCAGAGGAGAAGATTTTCAAAGGTGGTAGGGGTCCGAAATGGTCAAAAATGCACTAAAAACAAGATGGCCGCCAAGTCACGTGACTGAGAGATTTTCCATGATTGACTTTTTTGTACAGCAGGTCAATGCGCATCTTCATGTGAAATTTCAAGTGTCTAAGTCCGTTTTGAAAATTTTTCCCATGTTAAATTTTCAAATTTGTAATGGTTGTTGACCGGAAACGGAAGTAGATAGGTCGGATTTTTTTTCATCTGTATCAATTTCAGGTCAGGAGCTATCAGTGCTGTAAGTTTCGTGCAACTGACTTTAGTGGTTTTTGCGCTAGACCTTCCACAAGATTGTGTAAATAATAAAAATAAGAACTAGGATTGACGCGTCAATACTTAGGTCTTCAAGACTTCCTCTTTGACCTTCACACAGTGTTTGACCTTCACATGATTTTTGTCTAAGAGGTAAAACGTAACTAATACATTATGAAAATGACCAAATTTCACTTGATATTCAGTGTTAAAGACTTTTCAGAAAAATTCACCATGGTGACCAATGTCAGCTATGACATCATTCTTCAGAGAATATCATTCTTAGAAGCAGAAACAAATTTGGTTGAATTATCTATCACCGTTTTCCAGTTACATGTGATTAAAGGCTGTAATGTAAAGTTGACTGTTACAGACCCCTGTATAATGTAATGAAACCTAGCACTTTTACTATTGATATTTAAGTGATAAGGTATATCAGAAACAATGTTTGTGTTGTTTATCCACATACAAAGATTTGTGTTTTGTTTTGATAACTTAAATAGTAATGGAGTAATGAACTTTGGAACTGTATTGAAACACTGAAATTTGAAGATTTTTAGACCCCTACTCCATGTTGGTCCCTCTAGCTCCTTAACTATCAACATTTTTATAATAAAGTGTAACATAGCAAACGTTGTGCTTGGAATAGCGCATGTAAAAATACAATCAATTTGAATATATGTTGCTTTGTAAAGTAACTGTGGAACTTTGAAATGTGCCAAAAATGAGGATTTTCAAAAATCCGCAATATTCAAGGACAGATCATGGACAGAAAACAAATTATCACGACTTGTTGATATTTTTTACTGTCTACTCAATTCATCTGCTTCACAAAACATCAACGATAAAATTTCTATCTGTAACAGTATTGAAACTAAAATTCTCAAAGTAAAATAACCCTCGAAAAATGTTAAAATCGTCGAAAAATGTAAATAATCTCTTTATGTCCACATATCTCCTTTAATATCAACTTTTATATGATAATGATATGTAGTGAATTTGTTCAACTATCATTGTAAAACAGAATGCATCAAACAGATTTCATTTTTGACATTTCCTTACAGAGTGGTGCCCCTTTGAACGTGACGCATAAAAACCCTTTCTTTCAAAAGATCATTTTTGAAACTGCTGTCGCTCAAAAACCGATAACAATAGATGCCTAAAAGGAAGTATGGATTAAACAGTATTAATTCAGCTTTAAAATGAACTATAGCATGCGTCTGTATGTATAACCGTTAGTGAGGAGAAGATTTTCAAAGACGCGTACCGTCAAAATCGGAAAATTTCGCCAAAATTTCAGTTTTTCGATAATAGCAAAAAATCTATTTATACGGCCGAAAACCGCTATGGGCGTAATGGATGGGGAATGATGTTGCCCACATTTTGGTGAAAGTTTTCTGAAACTATCTCCCATAGTTACCAAGAAATTGAGGTTTGAAGTTTTGACTTTAAGGGGAGATAACTCGAAAACAAAATCGAAATTCAGAAATCGGGCTCGACACAAAACGAGTTCATAATACGGGCTACCATCCCTGAAAATTTCATGAAATTCGATCGAACCGTTTCTTCAGAATCTGTGCCACAAAAAACGTGCAAATAATAATAAGAAAAACACGGGTAATAACAATAGGTCTTCAGACGTAGTCTTGAAGACCTAATAATCAGGATAATAACAATAGGTCTTTGACTTTCGTCTGAAGACCTAATAATAAGGGTATTTGTATAGCGCTGACTTCCACCGCACACTGACGATGCTCAAAGCGCTGACATCGTCCATATATACAAGCTAAACACTGTTCACTGTTCATATATACACAATAAGACAGAAAGTTTGGAGAACTAGATGTAGCGCTGGAAAAGAAATGTTTTGAGTCTGCTTTTGAAAAGGGGTAGTGTTGGGGCAAGTTTAAGGTCTAGAGGTAGAGAGTTCCATAATTTGGCCGCAGCATATTGAAATGATCTAGCACCGAATGATTTGAGTTTATATGAAGGAATTGAGAGGAGAAACTGATCATTGGAGCGGAGACATCTGGAGGGAGTATAAACAGTAATGAGGTCTTGTAGGTAGACTGGTCCCATCTGGTGGAGGGCTTGAAATGTTAGTGTCAGGATCTTAAACTCGATGCGTTCACGGATGTGTAGCCAGTGGAGAGATCGGAGAATAGGAGATATGTGGCAAGATGGTTTGCTTCTGGTAATGATTCGGGCGGCCGTGTTCTGTATCTTTTGTAATTTTTGGAGGAGTGTGTTGGATATGCCAAACAGTAAACTATTACAATAGTCCATTCTGGAAAGAACCAGAGTTCTCATGAGACATGCTGTTGCATCTTGTGTCAGCAGGTGGCGAATTGATCCAATGTTTCTTAGGTGAAAGTAACAGATTTTACAAATCTGTGACACCTGTTTAGCCATGGATAGGTTGCAGTCAATATAGACTCCCAAGTTCTTAAGTGAGGAGGACACTTTGACGTCTGCATTACCGATTCGAAGGTACTCAGTTTCACACTTCTTCAATCTTGAAGGTGGTCCTATGAATACAATTTCAGTTTTATCATCGTTCAACTTTAACATATTTGACGACATCCATTGCTGGATAGTTGAGATACAATTTTCAACCTTAAATATGACATTCGCTTCATCTGTGTTGAAATGGTCTATGAGCTGTGAGTCATCCGCATAGAAGTGGTGGGCTACTTGTTGTTCTGAGATAATACGTCCAAGTGGTCGAGTGTACATCGTAAATAGTATTGGCCCCAAAACTGAACCCTGGGGTACTCCACAGGTCAGTGCCATACCATCCGACTTCACTTTACCGATCTGCACAGATTGCACTCTATCAGAAAGGTAAGATTCAAACCATGACAGAGCTGTGCTGCTCACACCGTACTCATGATGGATGCGATCAAGAAGTCCTTGATGGTCAACCGTATCGAATGCGGCCGACAGGTCAAGACATGCCATCAAAGCCACCGAGCCACTGTCAACCATCATGTTTATCTGATTAAGCACACAGTTTAAGGCTGTTTCTGTACTGTGTTTCGATTTGTACCCGGACTGATACGTGTCGGAAAGGGAAGAATTTTTCATGTGTTCTAGAAGTTGGAGCTTGACAACTTTCTCCAAGATTTTGGAAAGGAACGACAGGTTTGATATCGGCCTGTAGTTCTTCAAGACGTCTGGATCGCTGGAAGAATTCTTGATTGTAGGCTTGATGACAGCTGATTTGAAGCAGACAGGAACCACCCCAGTTGTCAGACTCAGGTTCACAATCTTGGTTACAACTGGCATGAGACAATCAATGTTCTTTAGGAAGAGCTTGGTTGGGAAACTGTCAAGGCTACACCATGTTGGTTCTGTACCCTTGATGACCTGCAACAGTTCATTTTCACTCACTTCACGAAAATCAGAGAATGGTTCATCTTTGTACTCACTACAGGACATGTCGTCACAGAATGAGCCAAGTTTCCCTCGTAAATCAGAAATCTTTTGGCAAAAGAAGGATGAGAAGTCGTTGGCAAGCGTGACAGGATCGCTTCCTGTGGGTAACACAACTTCTTGGTTTCTACCTAGTAAGCCGCTGAGTTTAGAAAATAGCAACTTCGGGTTAGCTTGAGCTTTGATGATTTCAGAGTTTATATAATCAGCTCTGGTTTTTCTAATGATGTTCTTCAAATCTTGTCGAGCAGTGTTATACATCTGGCGATGTATCTCAAGGCGAGACTTTCGCCAACGTCGTTCAGCAACACGTTTAAGTCTTTTACAAGATAACACTGCATCATTATACCATGGAGATGTGGTTTTAGGACGCAATGATTTTGTCTTCAAGGGCGCATGTTTATCAAGGATACATTGGAGAGTATCATTGAACATGTTGACTAGTGTATCAAGGTCATCAGGAGGGTTTTCTACCAGAGGAGAAGTACGCAGATCATTCACAAGATCAACAGTGTTAATACTTTTCAAATTCCGTATTTGTTTCTCACTCCTGACACTCTTTGGCTTCAGACAGTCAAGGGAAAAAGTTAGAATACAATGATCTGACATCTGGGTATCTAAGACTTGAACACTAATCTGATTTCTACTCACGACCCAGTCCAGTATGTGTCCGGTGCGGTGTGTAGAATCCTGAACACATTGCTTCAGATCGTGGCCATCAAGAATATCACATACCTTCTTTCTGAGCGGGTTACTTGTAACATCAAAATGGACATTGAAGTCTCCCAGAATAAGAACCTCAGTTGAAGTGTTGTCCAGGTGTTCACACAAATTAGATATTTCAGCGAGGAAATCTGAATTTGTGAGTTTATTCACTTTGGAGGGGGGTGGCCTGTAGATACAAACAACTTTGTATGATATCATTCCACAAGTGACCGAACACGAAAGGTGTTCAAAGGACGAGAATGTCAACGGTAGATCACTGAGCTTAACATCCAAGTCCTGTCTGTAGAGAACAGCCACGCCCCCGCCCCTACGTTCTGGTCGGGGCACATGCAGGAGTTTGTATCCAGGCGGGGTTAACTCTGCACAGATTGCCATATCATGAATCTTGTGTAACCATGTTTCTGTTATAAAAAGTATATCCAACTTTGAGTCAGCCACGTGGTCATTTATTTCCAAAGTTTTATTTTTGACAGATTGTGCATTCCACAATGCGATTTTCAGCTTGTTGCACTTTGGCTTTGGGTGAACGTGAATAAGATTTGATGGGTTAATTACGTAATAGTTACCGACTGAGACCGAGGTGTTCAAGTTAGATGAACCCTCGCGCACGTGAATCATGAACGCCGAGGCCGTTAGGCCGAGGTGTTCATGAATCACGTGCGCGAGGGTTCATCTAACTTGAAACCGAGGTCGAGGTCGGTAAGTATTTTACACACTAGCTCCACGCTATATTAATCCATTTTCAACATAACATCAGTTTCGATAACATTGAAATGCATAACTTTATTATATATGATGAGAAGGTGAAACATTGACTCTAATTGGAGAAACAATGTCTATTTCAAGTAGCTGACATTGGCATGAGCCTCTCGTGCTGCACGTGGAATCCGTGCGGGACCGTACAAGCTACCACAATAGATTGATATGAAAACAAATAACACAAAAAATAATTCAAATGAATATAAATATTTGGTGCCAATGAAATTAATTTTAAATATATAAACATTCATTCACGGTGATGTTTAATCTCAGGAAAAATTTGACATTTAATCATGAGGTCATGAAAAACTTCCTGTAATTTCAACCGGCCTCCGTGGTCTAATGGATAAGTCACTGGCTTGAAATCAAGAGGTCACAAGTTCGAACCTATGCTTGGAGTACAAAGTTAGTAAATGTCTTGTATTGGTAAATTGCAATTTTAGTGAATGTCTTTGATTTGCAAAGCAAACTTTGAATTTGAATAAACTTCGAAAATCAAATTCGATTCACATCAGGTGTTCATGGCATTACAAGGTGTTCATCAATGAACACCCGCTTTGTCTGATGAACACCTCGGCACGTGCATTGCACAGACAATATGAGTAAGTATGAAAAATGAATACTCGAACAAAACAAAGGAGCTAGTGTGTAATGTTTGATGACAACACGAGTTTGATCTATCAAAGACTCCACACACTATGTTGATGTTCCTTTGTTTAGTCCTTCCTCCCCGGCATCCCCTGTGAGTGGCCTTAGTCTGACTGATACCCAGAGACCTGAGGTGATGTAACACACTTGGCTCTATCCATTGTCTCTGCTCAGATCTGGGCTTCAAGTCCATTAAGCTTTCTCTGCAGTAGGTGATGTTACACATGTCATCAGTGTGAGAGCAGTGGGGTAAGCTTGGGGTGGTAATTGGAGAACAATAGCCAGTCTCAGTCCAAAGTTCAGTAAACCAGAAAATGAAACATATATTTCTTAATATATGCAGCATCATAAGTCACTTTTCTTGCAAAATAACTTCATAGAAATGATGACAAAGATATGATCTGAGTGTAGACAAAAACTTAGATCAGTATCAACAGTGAATATTGAGAAGTATCAGAGAATCATGAGAGCTCAGAAGTCAGCTGCCTGCATGGCGCACGAAACTGTATATTTATTGTATATTCGTTGATTCGGTTAACGGTTTCTAGATCCCGCAGGCGCCTATTGTTGACTGAAATATCTGTTACCCTCTTGACTTAGCAATTGTTGAAAATAATTGGGTAATTTTATATGAAAAAACTCTTCCCAAATTCATATTAAAGACATTTAAATTGAATATTTCTACAGCAATCCTCTTTAATGGACCCACCAAGGTATCAGATGAGAAATCCAAAGAATTATCTTGGCGTCAATGATAGTTTTAAATGTATTTCTTTATTGAATTAAAGAGACACAGAGTTTGTTGATAGGATCAAATTTTGAAATCGATGTTATTACATCGGGAACCACTAACTGTTACTGAAAATAACAAGTTAAAGGTCAATCAGTACATTAGAGCGAAAATACGGCCATTCAAAGTCGGATTTTGATCGAAAACTGGACAATGTGGCTCGAATTTTGAAACCTTGTCATAAGCTGACAGGAAGATATATTCGATTCGATAGTGTTTATTAGGTATTGTAACTAATAGGTAGATTAATTGGATGCATAATTTCGAATATTAAACGTATTTGAGATGTTTTCTTGATTTTTCCATAAAATCAAGCATTTTAGAGATATTATGCATACATGGTTATATTTGCAAGTCCAGTGATGAGATATGGACTTAAATCAGCATACTAGATAATTTGCAGCTTATCAAAACCAAATGAAATGATAAGAAAGATACTCTGTGTCACTTTAAGTCAACAGGGGAATATTCAGTTTATGTGATGTAGATAGGAATTAAACTTCAAAATTCAAAGACTTGGATGATACTAATAATGTAACTGTAAGAGATTTAAACCCTAGATACATAATGTCTAGAACAATGAGGATATTTCACTATTAAGTTCCACAAGCTATATGGATATGAAAACTTCATACATTTCATCCTTGTGTTAATTTCGCTAGAATGGTGCATGCATTGCATAAATGATAAAATATCACATTTGAAAGATCCATGATTATCGATATACACAATACCTGTACTTATCAAGCCAGTTTGACCAGAAAAAGAGAAATTCTTACCAGCTTTACGTAATCCTTGATTAATTATCTTCAAGTTGAGCACGGCAAGTGTTAAAAGTCACATTTAGCGTTTGGTGGTCAGGGAATGTCAGTTCTTGCAGCAAATCCATACAGAGGAAGGGGTGAGACAAGGCGATGCTACAGACGTAACCTTGTTAGTTGCTTACAACGACGGTTGATGGAAAGTTAACACAATAGTTTGGCTGTCAGGCGGGAAGGGGGTAATCAATACCAATAATTCCTGGAAGAACTTTGATGCAAGAAATTGCTCACCAACTCTGACAGAATGAAACCTACTCGAGGGAATTGCATGCATTATTTACATGAAATTTGTTGTCTAAATGTCACTTGTAAGACCTATTTTCAGAGAGAGCTTCAATTTCGTTGTTGTGCGTCACAAAGTAATGTTTCTATGTAATAAATGGGAGGCAAATGTAGATTTAGGAAATTGCTTGGGATAGGTTATTGTTACGCTGTTGTAACGAATATATTAAGGACAATAAACTGTGAAGACATTTTCAATTAATCTAAATTGGAATTCTTTAATTTGAAAGTACACTGAGATGTGCAAGATACATCTGTCATTGGTAACTGTGATAAAAACTGGCCAAGTTTCGAAGAGGGACAATTGTATTAAGACTTTGGAAAGAACTTGAAGTGAAACAAGCTGAATACTAATTTGATAGAGACATAAAATAGACGACATCCCAAAAAAGTTTGACAAATTTGAAGAAGAAACATGATATCGATCCCAATTTGCTGACACGCCAGAATTCGTCATACACTTCCTCCTTTACAGAACTCGTGTTTAAAGGATGCATATAAGCTTCAATTTTAAACTTAATGCTTCAATTTAGTCCACAAGTGCCACAGCAAGTTAGGTTCAAAGAAACTCTCACTTTAATATCAAAATAAAGTGATATGCGCACACCTTTATCACTTTGTGTAACACATATTCATATAGAATGACATGTCATGGGTATCTATTGGAAGTTCATTATGTTTTGAAACACAGCGTTTTTTGTACTTAAACATCCTAATACTGAAGTTTATCATATTCCCTTTTGATTTATCGATCGAGTTCAAATGTTCGGAGTTCGTATATGCGCGATACATGGTTTCATCTGATGATTTATTGATTTCTATGCACAGTGTCTTTAGAACTTTACAATAATCAATCATTAAGGAAGCTCATAATGTGAATTAATTTAGCCTGGCATGCCACCAAAGAGGGTGTCTTTTTTTGGCTTAATTCTTGCCCATGTTCAAACAAGATGATTGATATGGAATAAAATGTTACGGATTCAAATCTGTTGCCATAATTATTTGAAACTTTTGATGTTTAAGATAGTATAAACAACCTGACCTAGTGGCTGTCAGGATATTAATTGAGAGATTAGAATTTATTACTCTTCCGTTGAAGATGTCGCTGTTAATCGTTAAAGGGGCCGATCGAGCCTCTTTCTGAGAAATAAGCTTTAGATCGGGAACGAGGCTGTTTTCGAATAGCGCGTCATAGTTTTTAGATCTATAAATAGCACGAGAAACGCCCCTTCCCATAATGCAACGCTATATGTAAACAACATGGCTCGTTTGTGTCAGGGTGTCAAATGAATTTTGGCATTTATTTATTTATTTCTATGTCTTGCTCATTCCAATTATTATGACTTGGGGGTATACGAAAAAACTACAACATAAATTGTAATATCAAAATATTTCAATATTATAAATGACATAATTATTTATATAAATTTCCATTTATAGATTTCTTGCTTATCTCTGATGTAAACAAAGTATTTTGTTTGGATAATTATTTGTGAAATTTCTTTTCCATTTTAATGCAATATTTAATATCACAATATTTCAATATTAATTAGAAATGAAAATTATTTACATATATATTTATCAATTTATGGATTTCTTGCTAATCTCAACCCGACTCATAGTAAATCATTTTTTCTTCCAAAATATATCTTAGTCACTTAAATCACATGAAGTTTTTATGTTCGAAAAAGTGCAATACGGACTATGTATATTTCGGAGTGCGACAGCGCTGACGATTTTTTTTATATTCGATGCGAATCAACTATTCTTCTCAGTGTCACATTGATTGAGTGTCATATGTAGATTTCAATAAACAATCTGTTTGTCTGTCAATTTTCTTATGCAAACATTATTAACAAATTTCCTACAAATTAAACATCCAAGTAACTACAACACCGACCAAACAATCAGCTGACAATAATCCTAGTGGTCGCCATGATCAAGGCTTCGAGTTCGATCGGCTTTCCTCCGCCATTTTGAATTGTTTGCATTGCGAGAAAACAAATGTACTGTATCATGCTAATTCATTGAGTAAATCAAGAAAAAATAAGTGATTGATAGAAGAGGGACATGTTTACACGTGATGCATAATAAAAGTTATCAGTTAAGACAGTATTTTGTTGCAGTAAATGCCAGTAATGCATCTCACGCTCGTAGCTCCGATGATTGGCTTCATTTCACGATGTTTTTCTTTTTGGGGGGCGATACACTTTATTCTTTATCAAATTGTTAAATCATGAACAACTTGAATGATAACCTCATTAACATTTTGAATTTTTTGAAATTAAGTGTGAAATAATCATGTAAAAATCGTATTTATTAGTTAACAGGAATGTCCTCCGTGAATTTCGTTTCCACAAACAAACAAAATCACCGCTCGATGTGCTTGTCAGTGGCTTTATTTATTTTCGCAATTTTTTTGTTTTGAAGGGCGGATTAGAACAAATTACCAAATATGACATAGTTATTAACATAAAAAAAATAGAAAACAAAGTCGAATATATAAAATTTGACGTGTCGTGTGCAAAAGGGAATTCCCTCCCGAATATTTGTGGAACAGAAAATAGCCGCTCGATCGGCCCCTTTAAGTAAGACGTCACAATGTCAGTGGGACGGCCCAACGATCATGTCGGCGAATGTCTTTTTATTTTCAACGATGTAATTAGGCCAGTAATAAATAAAATACTAAACTCGGTCCCGTTTAATAACATTTTTATGAAACTCTTGAATGGTATCGGCATTTAACTCGCTTTCGCTCGTTAAATACCAAACCATTCACTCGTTTCATAAAAGTGTTATTAAACGGGATGTCGTTTGATATTCTCTATATAAATAATTTCTTGAGTTTTAGCAAATTTGGCGAAATTCAAAGTCAACCAGTCAGAATGTTAAGTGGCATTTTCTCTGTAAAAAAGGTACATGAATTTTGAATGAGTTTCCGATTTCACGAATTGTCCGACAGTTTCACGAATCTGCTACAGCCTGCCAACGCCATGAACCCAACCATAAATATGTCGTCGGGTTTCTTAAAAGATTCTAACAATACATCATTTCTAAGAACCACAGAAAACAATATATCTTCTCCATTAATCAAACCTGACATTCTCTATTGTTTAACCGTTGCCTTGCTTACATCAGATTTAGGTTATTTCGAACTGGAGCAAATTTAATGTGTGGAGCACAGTGGTGTAGTGGTTAGCAAGCTGGCCTCTCACAGTCTCACGCCAGAGACCATGTTCGAATCCCGGTGGAGAAACCAAAGATGTGTTACTTGGGTCTCATCCTGTGTTGTGTCCCAGGGCAAGGCATTTCATCCACATTGCACTCAGTCCACTCGGCTGTTAAAATGGGTACATTAAAACTGGATGTACTGACCTACGTCGTGATTAGCGCTTAGTAGCAGCTGTGAAAGTACACATTCAGGGCGTAATAATGTAGCGCTTTGAGTATGTCTTACGACGCGGAAAAGGCGCAATGTGATTATGTACGTTATTATTATCATTATTAATGTGGCCTACCGTGGAGTTTTTACTATATCACTCAATGCACTTCTTAGATCTTTCAGTTGATGGCAATATTTTGCAGTGGAGCTTAAGACATCGCCTGTCGTATTATTATTGTTATTTGACTCCAGGGCGTTTTTAGGTAATCTTACGAAATAGATATCATGGTCTAGATGATACAAGCAGATTTGCTGTTTATTTTACGACATGTTATCATCAAAGATGTTAAGGAACTGATTACAATACAAACCATCACAACTTAGGATTTATAAAGACATTCAGATTAATAATTAAATTTTTGTATATTAAGGAAAAGGGTTTAAATTGTTACACTTATAATAGCAGTAACCCTGACATTGAAAAGTTCATTACGAAAAGCTTAAATACACTTGGTCAATATATCGATTGGAATATTCTATGTTTTTAAAAGTTCATTATTCAGGGCAGACTCAATTTAGAATTGGTTCAAGGTTAACCAGTTGTTTTATTTCATAATCCAACAATCTCCACAACATAATGATGCAAATCAATTGAATGTTTCTGTTTGCATTGATAAAATTCAATTTGTGCAGGCATTTGCTTAACAAGCGCTGAAATCAACGTTTCCATTGATTTGCCCTATTCAAGTACGCACTTCAGCTCTTCGGCGTACGGAATCTTACTCTTGTCCTAATCAAATACAGACCTCTTAAGAATACATTCGTGTAATGAGGTAAATTTTTTTTCTTCTATTTGGTTCGGAAATGATTGTGAATTTCATGTATTCACAAAAAAACGGGGAAACTACGTGACTATCCATAATCATATTGTTGATTAGAGCTTCAACATTTCTAAAATATATGATATTGTTTATGCTAGATGTATTTTCTTCAGAGGTCACGTATTTCAGCACTCATGTCGATTATCCCTGGCGGCCATTTTTGTGTGAACACATTTTGAAGGGGAAACGGGTTCGCGTAGTTTAACGAATCTGTTACATTACTTTAGATTTGCCACTTATGATTAAAAAATATTTCTTTCAATTAATAAAATTTCTTAATGTATTTGTATCGTATTACCTTAAATGGGCAACTGTTCCTTAAAAAAGGAGGCATGGGTATAGGTTCCTATTTAAGGTCAAATGTCAGAAAATGTATACCTCAATCAACATATACAGATGTATGTACTCAAAACAAAAAAGTCATGGACAATGTATATATTCCAAATTGAACTTTCTCATGGACAATGATATGTACTTATATCATTCTGTCTCGAGAGCGTTAATTTGTTTCAGCGTAACCCCTGTTTCAAGTGAATCGCGTTTTTGGCTAAAGACGTAGAGAATCATAACTGGTTTCAATCAAAGCTATAGCCCCGAGTGAAAAATATGAGACAGTTCTCAAAATTTACTTTTCGGCTGTAACTCGAACAAGGACTGACTGACTTAGGGCTATCCTAAACAATTGGTAAATGAAGAAATCTGTTCTTAATTTCACCAGTTTATGTCAAATATATAATAAATACGATTAATCTTAAGCTGTCTCAGATTTTGCTCGGAGGTAAAGTAAAGAAATGGACAACGTTGTGTCACATAAATAAGTATTCGATCTACTGAATGATCTATGATAAGCCTGTGGTACGTTCACCCTTGCAACGTGCACATATTTCTTATAGGTTGGCATTTTGACAAATAAGAACAATTTGATTTGAAACAAATAGAAAGGATGTCGGTTCTTAAGATTGGGAAACCTAACTTTAAACACTATCCTTTTCACCACATGACCTCATACAATACCACCTTACCACTGGTGCATGTAACAACAAAGATGACAATTGCGTTGATTGTCATTTTTAAAAAAAGGCAGTATTTCGCGAAACTTTTTATTATTCGAAAACTCAACCATGTCTATGTTGTGAAATCATTTCTGAAATGGAAATGATCTATCCTATCTTAAGGCTGATATCCGTGGCAATGTTTCAGGAAAGTTGCTTACGTTATTGTAGTGTGACTTTTCGTTTTGAAGTGTTTTTCCATGACGGTGCCTACCATCATCGATTAATACTTGTTGTGGTATCTCTGGCTCACGTGGGATTTTATACAAAGTTATGGTATTCTCACTTTCTCACCTTTTTGAATAATATATTTACGCATTTAGGGCACAGGCACCACGAATGTAATATTTCAATCAACAACAATATTTATCAATTTTCTTAATGTCAGCTTAAGCAGTAAAAAGTTTTTTTGGCGATGGGTTTACATTGCATTACTACCTACATTATCACTGCTGATATAATCAGTTGAGGTGTTTTATTTAAAACGTCTATTCAAAATGATAAACCTTTGTTTAAAAACACAGAGCCGTCTTATCCTGGATTGAAAATGAGTAAATTCTTAATTGAGGCCAAACGCGGAGTATTCAAATGCCCATCAAAGAACTATGAAGTGAAAGTTTGGTAAAATGATCGAAATACTTACAATTATAAGAAACATAAAAATTTATACATACAATATGACTTAAGTTATTTAGGTATGATTTGATATTCAACTTCACTTAAATGAATGGAATAGTAGTAATGCAAAACAATTTATCTGGTACACATTCTTTATTTCAACGTTTCTTCGCTACTTCTCCGTCTCTTTCACATCCAAAGGTTAACCTAATATATTGAGGAAACCAGGAAACGTGATACATAAAATTAAATGGTATTTTCAATAAGACCCTTTCCGAAAACGACACCAACTTCAAAATGCCATTGAAGTCCATCATCCAGAAACACATTTATTCAAATTTGAAAAATCACCTCAACTCTTCACATGTTACAAATACATGACAATTGACAAACATGGTAAGCAAAGGTTAAAATCACCCACCTCTTGATAAAGTAACGTGAACAGACGCCTCTCTCGCTACCATCGGTCTTGCAGATGAACTGTAAATCAATAGAACACACCATTACAGTGCTAGCCAGTTCATAGGGCTTCTATAGGGCAAACGTACAGAGCCATCAATTAACTTGCCTTGATGGGAGATCCTATAGTTGTTGTCTTGATGTTCCAGGATAATTCATAATGTATAGTTCTAGGGGGATTTTATGAACTTGTTATATGTCGGATATAGCTTTGTTATTGGTTATATTATACGTTAAAGGTCATGTATTATGGAAAGTGTTACTATTGTAGTTCAATTTATAGTATTCAGTTCATTCAGTCTTTACTTTATAGCGTTTAGATCTTTATAATTCTATAATAAGCGATTCTATGGGGAGTTTATGAACTTGTTTGATATAGGTTATACCAATATTATTGGTAATATTTAAGAGAAAGGTCATTTGTACAAATAAAAGTGTGAATATTGCAGTTTATTCAGTATTTACTTTTTATGGTTTAGATCTATACAATTCTATAATTAGGTAACTTTATGAACTTGTTTGATATCGGCGCACTGCCGTCGTATTTATCGGTTAATAACAGTTTAAAGCGACACGTCTCCCAAACAGTGAGTTCAGCCACTCGCGTATTCAGAGACTTCAGAACAAATTCTTGACCATCCTCCGACGGCTTAAACAGATTCCTAACAATAAAGCTTATACATTAGAATGCAAGTGTTGTATTTTCCCTGGAGAAGAGAGAGAATTCTCACATAATTACCATTTTGTTAAATGTTACATTTACATATCTGAATAAATATTTTATAAACAAAATTTTTGGTTCATTTGTAAACGGGTCTTTTTTTTATACCAAAAACATCAATAGAGCATGTCATAAACAATTGAGCAAAAGCTCAATTTACATTTTGACTGCCTAATCTCTGCAAAATATGATCATATCTATGTATTGTCACCAAAACTTTGACAGTGATGGAAAATATTAGCCAATAATGATTAATCTTATGTTGCCATGAATTAATTTGAAATGGCAATACCATAACATACCATTTCAGTATAAAGCCGCTGTAGCATCATATTTTCGCAAATATGATCTTGTAGTATCAAAACATTATTTAAAAAGTTCATCTTTGTTTTAACGCGATCATTAGAAAAAATATAGACGACAAGGATTACACATTTTCAGAAAATTCAATGAAAAGGTCCTTTGATTTTTTAATATAGAGATAACTTACAACGTACAAAAAATATACCAACATCAAACAACAGTAAATGCTGTTGACAGAACTCATTCTTTTAAATGATGTTCAAGCTCGCTCTGTTGGACACTTCAAGCCTGTTATTAAAGATCTTACATGTATTATTCTTTTAAATCTTTAGACAGCAGCATATTACTCAAGGTTCCATCTTGAACGCTATAGACACCAGTCCCTAGTGATTTATATAAACTCGGGGCTTCAGCAAAATTATCAGGATAATTTACGAGGGGACTGGGCAAGATAAAGCTCGCCTCGAATCAGTTATTGTCTTAATTTCCCAGATAGGGATTCAGTTTCACTAAGATCAATGGTAACCCCATTTGCCTCAGTACAAGCTTGGTACCATACCAAAGAAGGGAAGCCATTACTTTCTTTGTGTATTGCTGTGATGCTTTTGAGTTCGGAATTTAAAAAAGCAAAAGGATCCTACAGAAAAAAATAAAAATGTTTTGTTCTATTGACAAGAAAATATTTCGTTTAAAGACACCTATCTATTGACTTTCATCCGCCATCTTGAAAGTTTAGCATTGCGAGAAAACAAATGTACTGTAAATGCTAATTCATTAACAGTTATCAGTTACAACAATGTTTTGTCCCACGCTTGTAGCATTTCAGGATGTATTTCTTTTTAGAGTGACACACTTTAATATTTGTCAAATTGTTAAATCTTGAGCAACATAAATCTTAACCTCACTATAAGTTTTGAAATTAAGTGTGAAATAATCATGAACAATCATATATTTTTGTTAACAGGAAAGTCCTTCTGAATTTCGTTTCCACAAAAAATACCCTGATAGGACTGTCATAATTTATATATTTATATTTTTCATGTTGTTCAGAATCAATTGAAATTCTAATGAAAATTGAGAACATTATTTTAAATAAATTCAACTTACTCATTTTGTTCTCTAAAACATAAAACATCTTCATAACAAGTGGTTGTAGTGTAGTTGAGCAGTTATTGATCAAGTAAAGACTATTGAGTGTACTTGATAAACGAGATGAAATTCCGAACCGGGTAGTTAAAATTATTACAAATGTAATGACATCCAATTTTCTAGGCACGATTAAAGGCCAGTTAGCAGCCATGTGAAAACAACATTCAAGTTAAGACTGTACCGAGTGACACTGGCGTTAATCAATAGTGAATTTCTAACAAAATAATCACTTTATCTAAGACCACGTGTGACCACGTCGTTAGCTTAAGGTACAGACAATCTTAGAATAGTCGGGAACAAATTGTACCCGAAAACAGGGAAGGAAGAATTCGTTGCACAATAATATAATTTACAGATGCTGAAATAGCGTAATGTTTAATTTTTATGAACATTTTGTTGGCGAGAAGAGGCATCCATGATTACTGATGATTGAGACTATCATGGGTCTATATAGATATTTTGTTTTAGAGGATGTATGGCAGACTATAGTCTGTCATCCAGACCCTAAAGCAAAAATATTTAATTGATGACCAACCAAGTCTAGAAAAGTAAAGCAAGTCTAGATTGCTCAGCTGAAGTAAAAGCATCTTTTGGGCTCCATTTTGTTATAATACATGATTTGTTTAAAAATATTGTCAATATTTAAAAAAAAAAATTCTTCTGAGACTAAATGTTAGTCTAGACAGACTAGTCTGATGACTGTGTCAACATCTACACACAAACGTAGTAGATTACTGCAATAAAACCTTAGAAATGGTATTAGCTCTTTATAGCAATTGTCTGAAATATCAGAATCTAACTTTTTTATATATATAAAAAAAATCGCAAATCTAAGGAAAATCATTTACATAAAATTCATAGAGAGAAATATACTCACAGGCTCGTTGGATGTCGATGAACTCGTTCGCCCAATCAATAAAGCCACAGAAACGTGATTGAAGATAACTATCTCCTTACAATTTCTTCTATACCCTCAGAGCCTTGGGAATAATAAACACTGGCTTCATAACATGGGAACTATCATACGGGAGGCTCCAGGGTACTGATACATATAAAGATAAAGACAAGACTGAGTAAAAGAGAAAACAGACATAGTGCTATGCAGCACGTGGTCAAGGGAGGTTTATTCAAGATCTTCTTAGGTAAAATAACACACTAACAATAGAGCTGCAAATTAACAATCTATGATATATGTATATATGCATAACTTTGACAGCCATTAGATAAGATAATCTACCCCGTATGATTATATGTCTAATAATCCTATATTAAAATACAGCAGTGACGTCACTCCTTTGTGTCAATCGTACATTATCCTTCAGGAATCTACTGCAACTAGATGGGAAGTAAAGATTTGTGAGACGGTCCCTGCGACGATCTCATTATTAGTTGGCATAATTTGATTACGTAACATTTCATTCCATTTTCATTGAAAAACAAAATAATACGTTGAGATTAAGCAATTTTATTGAACTCATGTTTGACACAACGTAAACAATTTCCATTGAAAAAAACCCTTGTCAAGCGTTATTCCCTAAATACATCCTATGTATATCGCAGTGTCTCTGGTATCCATCGTCAGCCTCAATCGTGGTGTTTTGTGTTAGTCAGCCGTTGTTGGGCGAAATTGATTCCAAGAAGATTCAGCAGTTTTGTCAGTATCTTCTGATGATTCTCACTCACAAGTATATTTCTGGTCAAAATAATAGTTTCCTTCTCTATGTATAATATCTTGAAATATCCAATCTAACAAGATTTCACACAGTTGTCGATGTAAAAATGCCGGTAATACTATCGTTCACTTTTCGGATGAATCTCCTGAGAGTGACATTCTTCTCGTCTGCAGTTATTTCTTTTAATGTTTCCTTGAAAGAACGTCTCTTTTCATGGCATTGTTTACTACTTCGTCCCAGTTTTGCAATTTTATACAGTCCATTGTTCCCGTCGTAGTTCTCTTGGAAAATCTGGAAAACAAACAAAACTATTATCAACTCTTGTTCAGAAAATGTCTGAACTCTGCAATAACCTTGTTTAGTTTGGTTGAAAATTTAACAAAAGTAGAGTGACTGCATTTCTGTAGTTCAGTCCCTTTTAAATATCCTAAATATATGTTAAAAAATTAGAATTTGGATAATAAACATGACAATAAAAAATAATCTTACTTTCTTGTAAAGAGACTTATTCACGTTTATCAAATAAAACATAACACTAACGTTTATCATCAGTATAGTGGATAAATACAAAACTTACCGTCTTCAACAGGTCATTTTGGTTTCACTCGTTGGCACAGCAAACCGCCCGTTGGGATGATATTCGGTCGTCATTCGATGAAATAATTTAGTCTTCGCCGTACATACATGTGCATGAAAACGATATGTCCCTTTCTGTGTGGCTTGTGTTAAAACATCATCGTCTGATAAATTATCATCAAATTGCAAATACTCGGACCTTTTGTCCCTCCAGAAACACCAAATTACCGCACATAATGTCAAGGTAAAACAATTACAACGTCCCTTTTATACCAAATCCAAACGATTACTCTCGTCTAGAACCATTTGCACGTGCATTAAGAATGTACTGGCTACATAGTTGGGTCGCACGTGCATTAAGAATGTTTTGGCACGGTGGTTATGATGCAGACGTTTTGAACAGTTTACACGTGCATAAAGAATGTACTGGTTTATCAGATTTGGGCATCTCAAGGGTTTTTAAGGAAATTTAAAATTGAACCATGCCTCTTGTTTGATTGAAGTGCTATTAAATTTGAGTATTTATCACATAAAGTCAGTGTTGAATGTTATAAAAACCAAGGCTGTATTTTAAGTCAGATAACATACGCGTAACCGTCCATTCGAGAAAAACAATGAACTCGCCGCTTCGCGGCTCGTACATTCTTTTTCACGAATGGACGGTTACTTGTATGTTATCCTTAACCTAATCCACAATACCAACAAAACGTTTTAAAGTCCTAAGATGAAATAATCGAACCTAAGCTTATATGTCTAATAATCTACAATATTAAAGAACGTTATGACAGCCATTAGATAAGATAATCTACCCCGTACGATTATATGTCTAATAATCTTAAAATACTCCATAATATCAACAAAACGATTTGAAAGCCTTAAGGTGAAATAATCGCCCCGTATGCTTCTGTATCTAATAATCCTATAATATTCCACAATATCATCAAAACGTTATGACAGTCAATTGATAAGATCATCTACACCGTACCCTTCTATGTCTAATAATCTTATAATAATCCACAATATCAACAAAACGATTTGAAAGCCTTAAGGTGAAATAATCGCCCCGTATGCTTCTGTATCTAATAATCCTATAATATTCCACAATATCATCAAAACGTTATGACAGTCAATAGATAAGATAATCTACCCCGTACGATTATATGTCTAATGATCTTAAGATAATCAACAATATCAGCAAAACGTTTTGAACGCCATACGGTAAAATAATCGCCCCGAATGCTTTTCTGTCTTATAATCTTAACATAATCTACAATATAAGCATAACGTTTTGACAGTCAATAGATAAGATAGTCTATCCCGTACGCTTCATTGTCAAATAATCTTAAGATAATCTAATCATATAATCAAAACGTTATGACAGTCATTAGATAACATAATCTACCATGTACACTTCTCTGTCTAGTGATCTAAGTTAGATAAGATAATCTACAATATCAGCGTAACATTTTGAAAGCCATTTAACTACATAATCTATCACTTACCGCTAACTTGTCTTGTAATTCCAATAAATTACTCAATGTCAGCAAAACGTTTCGACATCAATTACACGAACTTATTTGTCTCTATCGCTCTTTCATAATCTAAAGATATTCTTAAAGATCAGCATAATGTTTTGACAGTCATTAAATAAAATAATTTGCACATGCCACTCTTTCTAATAATCCTCATTAAGATAATCTTCAATATCAGTATAGCGATATTAAATCCGTTATACAAAATACTCCTCTAGCAATTTTCTGCCTCACAATCTTGAAATAATCTACCAAAGCACCATAACGTTTTGAAAACCATTAACCAATTCAACATAAAGTTACTTGATTATTATGAATGGTTATTCAATTATGTTGCTTTCGTTATTAACATTTCACTGCTTCACTTAACGATGTTCTCTCTAAGGGTTTCAATAACTAAGAATAATTCCAAAGCGTTCAGAATAATCAAATTTGTTGGGCTTGAGCGACACCTATTTAGATTAAAACAGGATTGACTATGAGATATTTTGTGACTTCGCAAAACGAGACAATTTATGGGGTAATATGTATGATACCAGTAGTCTAATAATTCATATAGTGCAGAATGAAAATATGTAAAAGCAAATCTCTCTACGTTTTATCTATGACGTTTAAGTTTAGGTATAGAATCAAGTCACTGAATATCATAGTTTTTCATTTGACATGTATACAATATAGTCTCGAATTACGAAAATCAGTTTAATAAGTTCTATAAGTTAAGCAATCCGCTTGATTGTATTTTCGTTAAGCGAACCGTTGTTAATATAATATATTCTTTGAATGTCTTGGTTGCCCCATTATTTTCAATCCACAGAGCCTGTGACATCACGAGTCGTTCTTTCAGAATGAGAGAGTGTGCTGAACTACTCGCAAGGTAGATCTCGCGACAGTCCCTATCACTAAGCCTTGCTGCCCTCCGCCCTCGATGAAAAGTTGTAACGTTCATAAGACTTCTGAAACAATTGGCAACTTCAGCTGCAATAGGCCATCTTCCTACTCAAAGCCTAAAACGCCAGTTTCCGAACTGTTATTTTAGGCCTTGCTGCAGACCCTTTACTTTTCTATGCTGCTACAGTGCCCCTACAGGCAAGAGAGCATGCACAGAAAACTCAAGGATATGCAGCAAGGCATCAACACTGACGTTTTAGGCTTTGCGTAGGAAGATGCAATATGCTAGAGGGTTGACACAGAAACGTTAGGAAATACTGGTAGGCTTGAAGTAGACACTGACTGGCGCGATTTACGCTTTACGGGGGAAGTTCGTTTTTGATTCGAATTTTGAGCAGTAACTTTGCTTGGCGTTTTATTTGCAAAACATAACCCTTTGAAACCAGCCGTTGGGGCGGATCGTGCATTTCGTCTGAGAAGGGATGCGTCCAAAGTTTGGGTTTTAAAAGTACAACTATTATTATGTTCATCTTTTGATCAACAGGAAAATTAGCTTAATGCCTAGATCGAGAAAGTACAATTTGTATATATTTTTAATGAAATCTACGACTTTTAACATTTACTGTTGTTGGAACTCTCTTGGGAGGGGTGCGCACCCCTGCACCCCAAGTCTGGATCCGCCAATTGGCTGATGGTTGTGCTCTTGACTAGAGCTCGGGTCTAGTTTTGTTCTTGGTGTTTGAACTGAAAACCTGTCACTCTGGTTGTTAAATTATACACATACCCCTAGTAGGTTAATGACTGGACTTTTTTTTATAACTCTAATTTGATTTGCAAACCTCGACCCTAGTGTTGTTAAATCAAACGCATTCGCGAAGTTCTTTTCTTGACTAAACTTCAGATTCAATCTTGTTCTCGGCTTTGAATTTTAACACACAAGAAAAACAGCCAAGTACTCTTCCGATTTTTCGAAAGACCTCTTTTAAGAATTTTCTAGGTCAATATATATTTGCTCCATTTTTATTTGTATTCAAGAGTGACATCCCAAGAAAGTATATTAGCTAAAACTCTTATTGAGGTTAATGTCTTGTGATATCTTAATCCTTCATTTTTCATATTCATCAGCAGAAATTGCTGAACGTGTATTCCCCTAGGTATTAATCACGTTTGAAAAGATATTATAGAAATACATAATACAGAAATATTCTTTCATACTTTTATTATCAAAGAAAACACAATTAAAACAATTCGATTTCAGTGGTGACCAAATTCTTAAGAAATACAGTAAACTAGTATATACATAATCAATCATTCACTGACCACAGATACTTATACTCCAATCACATCCTCACCCCTTACAATTGTGACGGGCTAATTTCTCCATTTACGTCTAACTGTTTGAAATATGTGCGCATCGCACAATCATAATGAATGAATGAATGAATAGTCTTTATTTCCTCCAATAAGGCCGGA
This sequence comes from Steromphala cineraria, assembly GCA_916613615.1. Classification (NCBI taxonomy): domain Eukaryota; kingdom Metazoa; phylum Mollusca; class Gastropoda; order Trochida; family Trochidae; genus Steromphala; species Steromphala cineraria. The sequence goes on along the minus strand of OU744727.1, from coordinate 26,982,329 downwards.
GATTACATATATATGTTGACAACATATTTACATCATATAACGCATTAAAAGATCAGTGATAGGTTATGCATTGCATATTTTAAGGTGTGTCATGGACAGAAATGTTCTAAAGGTGTAGCGAAGATTTCAGATTACCATCACGCACACTCCACACCTCTCCCCACCCCTTACTCAATCTAACCTTTCGCCTACCCACCCTCAAGTCCTCTAAGCTTTCTCCATCCACTCCCCCTTCCCTAACCATAACCCCTCCCCCCTTCCATCCACATTCACGCACACCTCCCCACCCCTTACTGAACCTAACCTCACTCCTCTCCCCTCTCCCCACCTCCCCCATACGTCCTCTAGGCTTTCTTCCTCCACGCAATCCTTACTCCTCCCCTGTTTCGACCCCGTCCCCTCCCCCTCCTTTCCACTCTCCTCCTCCCCTCCCCCTCTCTACTTCTCGGTGATTTTCTCCTTCTTCCTCTTCCTCATCGCCTCCCTCTCTTCCTCCAAGCGTCTCAAATTCTCTTCTCTCTCGTGCAGTTTCTGCTGTGTGTACATCTTCTTCATGAACTCACGTCTCTCCCTCTCCTTCTTCGCATCATATCTCTTGAACTCTCTCTCCAGGGCTTTCTTGTGGGCCTGCTCTACGTATCTGGATCAAGAAATGCGAAATAATACTGATTAGAAAATATAATATTCACATTTGATTACGAGCATCGTATTTGTCAGTTATAAAACATGTACGTCCATCATTTAATTGTGCGCATCTAATCTATCTCACACCAATTTCTTCAAACATAAAATTAATATAACAAATTATATACATATTTTGTGTACTTTGCTCAAGCTTAAAATATAATATCATATACATCAAGATGATGTGTTTTATTAACAATTTCCAATCATGAGAGAATAACTCTCAACCAGACTTGCATAAGACTGTTTTAGTAGATTCAATATGGACTAATAATAATATAATAATAATAATAACAATGAATTTGTAAAGCGCCTAATGTCCAGTCACAAGTCACTTTAGCATGGCTATACAGAATCCGAATGAATGCTACATTGTTTCGATATTTTATAACAATATATACAGAAGGTAGGTGTAAATGAATAACTACGTTAGAAATATTTATGTGGAGCTTCAATGATAAACACTTATTGTAGAAGTTCATTTCAAGATAATAGTCGTCTTTTTAGTCACTGACAATATTCTCCTTTCATATCAGTTTACGTGATTGGTCATTGTCATAAAAAAGAAATAAAATGTTTTTCAAAACCTTATTGACATGTTTGTTTGATATATGTGTGCATAGAAAATGACCACACAAAATATATATTCATATAAGAGACAAACAATTGTAAAGTCTTCGTTCGTCGTGAAATTAAGGCGCTTTGAAAATGAAAATTGTAGAAAACAATGAATATCATATTTATTTAAAAAAAATGTATTTTCTTAATGTAGTTTTTTTCACTACTTTACTTACCTATCATATCTGTAAACATCGGCCATGATCTGTCTCTCTTCCGCCGAGTACTGAGTGAGACCTACAAGAGCAAGACGACTTTGTCCCTCCCCTGTATTGTACACCTCCAACAAGCGCCGGGCTGGTTTCCGTTTGGGGGTGACGCCGTCCTCCACAGGGACCGAGAAGCACACACCCCCACGGGCGCTCTTTTCAGGAACGATTCCTACTTGGCGTAACTGTCTCAGAATCTCATCCCCTGTCAGAGTAGCGCGTGGTTCTGGGCTCAAACTCAGACTAGGCTGGTGTGGTTTTGGTGGTTTAGGCGCTTTGGGTGCCTTGGAGAATTTTCTCGTGAAAGAATCAAGTTTGGCTTGCCAAAAGTCGAAACAACCCATGGTGATATAAACGGAACGCACGCTTAGCTGTGACCGATGCAGATTGTGTCAAGAGACAATGACGTGACGTCACAGATTATGACGTCATAATCATCCCGAGAAAAAACTATTTTGTGTACGATAAAAACTATGAAATGACATTAAAAACTGTCGGTTGAAAATATATATTACTAGCGTAACATTTAATTGATATTGTAACGTGACTTTTAGTTAAGTTAAAAAGTAAACTCTCTTAAAATTCGTGTACCATTTCTGAGTGGAAGACTATTATGTAAATGTTGTAAAAGACTATGGTAAAACTAGAATCAGAGTACACGCTATGCCGAACAATTAGATAAACACGCTGAAATTTACAATTATCATTTTGTCATACGACCAAAGGATAGAAATAAGACCGGCCAATGGCTAGACAGTACGTAAATAGCGTTTGTCCGTTCCATTCTGTCGTAAAAAAATTGTTTGTGTTCGCACCTATAACTTCTTAAACCTAATTCTCCGAAAACGACATCAATGACACGGTTCAAAGCGAAATTCGGTAGATAAAACAGAGAATATATGAAAACATCACACACATGAAATCGCAAATCACTAATGTATTTCGAAACGAAATTAAGAAATTGCACGTTTAGACTTAAACTTACGGTTATTTCTGTGCGGTCAAATTAGTCACCAATCTTCCTCGTAAAGCGTAAAAAGTAAGTTTCCAAAGCCAGGTCCGCAACTGTCGTTTTACTCTACGCGTAGGAAGATGTAAGACACCTTAATAGAATTCTAAACGATTATATTTGCTTCAAAACATCTAGTAGACCACACAAGCAAAGTATTAAGAAAAAGCACTGTTCCGAACGTGTTCCGAGAAGCATGTAATTGCGAGAAATGTGTGTTTCCGAGGAGGAAACTTTTCCGTATGGTAGCAGGTGTGCTCAAAGTGTTTTACGGATCGTGGACAATGTTGTACATGGTGCATTAGAAATAAACGCTTACGCACTTTCCGAATTGCGTCTGTTACAACCACTGTTTGTTTACATGTAATTGATATTTGAAATACATTTGATATATTAAATAATGCCACATTTTCAATAACACATATATGATGAAGTTTGATTAAAATAATTCATGTCTGATTTTGTTCTTTGTTTAAAGTCGGTAGAGGTAAAAAAAAGATCATACTTTCATGTTAAAAATGCCAATATTTGAAAAAATAGGCAACTTTATTGATTTTCACGTGGAAGATATATTCTTGATATCAATATGGGAAAAATTTATTAACATAAAATTGCCAAAAAATATTCAAAGTATTCTTTGAACGATAATTTAACTCTTGTTCTTATCAGTTAGAGAATATGACATCAAAAACTCGAAACATTTGTAATTAAAATCTTTCAAATGATGAATTCAACTGAAGTGTGTACTTTCTTTTGCCTGTCAGTTTATTAAAGAGATTTTACACAATTTACCAATAGATATTACTTTTCTATCAAACTCACGTTCCCCCAATTATCTGAATATTTTTACAATAATATGTTTGAATCAATTGCGGTAGCTGTCATAATATATGAAATATGACACGCCTAATGTGGGTTTCAGAGCGACTGTAACATTATGTGATCTGGCACGGAATTTTATTACTCTTTTGTGACTAATAAATTATTCGACCTATGACCTTCCGTAAGAGGGAACGCAAGACAGGCATATAAAGGCAACTATATACGTTTGAATGTTATACATATGCTGTCTGGCTTAATGTATCATAAAGCGGTTTCGAATTTTATGGATGTCAAATGGACATTACGTGCAATACATCATAACGAAATCTGCATTTGAAAGGCCCTGTAAATGAAATAGTTCTCTCGCATTAAGAACTTGAAGATATAGTTGTTGAAGCGGCCGTAAAATGACCCAATCACTCATGTTAAGTCAGACAAGCGGTTGCCAGGATTTTCTCGAAATAAACATAAATAGTTTATGATGTTATGCCTTTATAGCTATCTCAATGCCTATTGATAACAAAATATGTAGGACTTTTAATCGTTTATGCTTTAATTACTACAGAAAGTCGCTTTCTCACATTGAAAAGCATTTGTCCGTGAAAACATTTCTCACTCAGTTAGGTCTTGGAAGAGGGTGCATGAAGCACTCGTAAAATGACTTTGACATCCATTTTCTCAAGTTGAATAGCGTTTGCCAGTGAAAACATTTCTTATTTGTAAGTCCGCCCATTGATAGCAACGAGTTATGTAGGTGTGAGCGCTTTGTGTTGTAAAGTGTTCATTCATTGACATGCAGGGTTACATTGTATGACGCATGAATGTAGTCAAAAGGCTTTCATTTCTTCTCTAAACGCAAGAGTGGCAATGACTTGCGAGTATTCTTTGTAGGTGAAAGTGTTAGGGCTTGTCGTCATTGCTTTAGTATTTTCAGCGACTTGTTGTAGAGTTGCTACGCTTTAGTCAAAAACGTTATGTGCTTTTAGTTTCGGCCTGCATCGTTTTCAAACCCCCGCATAAAGCGTTAATTCCAGGTGTTGACAAGAGAAAATTAGCTTTAATCCCTTAACCTAGAAAAACATTGATAGTATTTGTGTTGAATTTAACTTTCATGTTCTATAATAAGAAAACTGGAAAAAAGAAAAACCCGTGTCATAACCATCTCTTGTTTCTGTATGTGAAGACCAAATTTTAACACAAAATAATATCTGGCCTTAAAGGGGCAGTAGCACGTATTGTTTTGGTCCTGTCAAAAATCTCATTACACAAACCAATTTTCCATAATAAGAGAACACATTTTAAAGATTGTCACATGACGTCCACTGGCGGCCATTTTAGTGTGAACACCTTCTATTCATTTTGTGTAAGAAAAAGGAATCACATGGCTAAACTTTACGTTATATATTTGACATTAGCACTGCTTCATTTAGTTTGAATACATTGTCTTTCAATTGGAACCATTTATTTTCATTTTCCTGACATCACCTTTTATTCCTCATTAAAACGTGCTACTGCCCCTAGAAAAACATTGAAACATGAAGTTTCTAAATGCTATTGGTTTCTGTTCGTGTAGGCCTTCAGAGAGCAGTGATATGATAGAAAGTTATCATTTATTATTTGTGTTGAATTTAACTTTAATGTTCTATAATAAGAAATAAGAAAGACACGCGTCATAACCATCTTTTGTGACTGTATATATATGTAAAGGCCAGAATAAAAAATATATAATTCTGGCTTTAAAGGGGAAGTAGCACATATTTTTTGGAAATTTAACATTTTCAAATTTTCTCTGTTAATTGTACTTTAAAGCTAAATGTATTATTTTGGTGCTCTCAAAAATCTTATTACACAAATACATTTTCCATAATAAGAGAACACATTTTAAAGATTCACATAAAGTACATTGGCGGCCATTTTTGTGTGAACACCTTTAATTCATTTTGTGTAAGAAAAAGGAATCGCATGGCTCAACTTTGCATTATATATTTTATTTATTACTGCTTCATTTAATGTAAATACATTGTCTTTCAATTGGAACCATTTATTTTAACTTTCCTGACATAACCTCATATTCCTCCTAAAACGTGCTACTTCCCATTTAAGGCACACTGTGTTAAGACTCGAGGATATTAGAAAGTACATCGTGAATAAACTATCGTGTAGTTTGATTAATAGTGATTTTCATGGTCGACAAAAGTTTTGAAAATACCTTGAACTGGTGATCAAGCACTTTTACGATAAAGATGCTTGATCGTCCACTCCAGCTATTTATAAACTTTTGCTTTACACAAAATAAATTCCTGTAGATTGATAGTTCTGTAAGAAATCTACCTATAAGCAACTCTTCCAAATACTGCAAATAGTTTGAAATAACATTGTTCCATCCAAAATACTACAATGAAACGATAATTTAACGTTATGTAATAGACATTCCTGACATAGTTGCACTTCGGAACAGGTCCATTTGCAGAATAAATGTACGTAAAATGTTTTATCCGTTTTGCAACTAGCGTAATAACCAAAGACAGTAGTGATTGGTGATTTTGCTTGTTTTTTTGTTTGCATGTAATAAACCAAATGTTATTTTAAAATAAATTTTATTGCAAAAACACACAAACTTTATAACTCCATTTCTCAGCAGCAGCACGTTTTAGGGGGAATATAAGGTGATGTCAGGAAAGTAAAAATAAATTGTTCCAATTAAAAACAAAACATTTAGAATAAATGAAGCAGTAATAAATCAAATATATAATGAAAAATTAAGCCACGCGATCCCTTTAGATTAAAACTTAATTAAATGTATTCACACAAAAATGACCGCCAGTGGACTTTATGTGAATTATTATAATTCTGACTATGGATGACTGGTTTGTATGATGAGATTTTTGACACTATCAAAATAATACATTTAACATACAATTATCAGTGAAAAATGAAAATATATACAATGTTCCAAAAAACGAGCTACGTATACTGCCCCTTTAACATAATTTATTTATTTGATAGAATCTTCAGCAAATCTTGATTTGTATCGTCCATGTGTTGCAAAGAACATGAATTCCATCGTTTAACATTACAATGACAATGTCATATATAAATCATCACCAGGTATACATTGTATATGATATAGCTTTCAACCAAGCTGTCAGACATAAATCTGTCTTATACCCGCAGGATAATTGTGTAACACTTCACCCTTATCAAAATACCTGCGGTTATATATCGCTTTAAGTGTCTATTTTAGAAGTTCTTAATTAAGAAGGCAGTTTTTCTCTGTGGATTTACACTTCAAGAAGTCTAATTTAGATCAAATATTTCTATTTGAACACTGATGTGTGTTGTTCTAGCGAGTTATAAAATACTTCTCTAATGAGATATGTAAGTACCTAGTGTATAGTCATGTATCCTAATTTAGATTCATGTTTAAATTCAAAAGTCTGATTCGTTGTATTAAAGAGTTATAAAATACTACTCTAATGAGATATGTAAGTACCTATAGTGTATAGTCATTTGTAATTTCTTTAGTAGTGCTATTTTGCTTTACATATTTGAGAAAAGAATGTCTTGATAAGCGCCTTTTCGTAATTTAAAACCCAAGATTTAATGATAATGTTAATTTCATAATTCTCATATGTCCAACTTACTTTGATAATTATAAGAGACGTTTCAAGTCGCATCACAAGAAGCTTATGGTAATATTAATATAATTCATTTCGACGAAATAACGCTTTATGAAACACAAAACAGAAATCGGATAAAGTTATTAAGTAGAAACAAATATATCGTGCAGTAAATTGAGTACTTAAACACCAACGTTAAGTTGAGAATTCTCAAAAATACTTTGATAATTATTAGAACCAATTTCAAATCTCCGAGCAAGAAGTTCATGATATAATTCATATCCCTCACATCTCTCGTTTCTACGAAATAATGCTATATGAAAATAGACACTATATTAAATAGAACAAATATATTTTATGCAAAATACTTAAAACAACAATGATTTATGTTAACGGATATTCATCATTGATATTAAAAGGATTCAATGTCACAGTGCATATATTTGAAGTCAATCGTTGTATATGTCAAGGTTCACTCCGTATCTGTACCGTCCCGTCATTGTTTATACAGCTATCAGAGTGTACTCAATGTTCTACAATGAGGGTGTGAATAGCACGAAATCTAGACAAGACCCATATTCAAACTGCAATATCTTAAAAAGTAATCGTACTGTATTCGTGGTATTTCAAGCATTTCGACCAACCATGAAAAGATCATCGACAATACAAGTCCATGTGGTCCATCTGGTATTTATGTACGCACGTGCGAAAATCTACGAATTTTTATCAATAGTTTGACATTCAAATGCCAGGAGAAGTTTGCAGGTGGTTTTGTATGTTGTATGCATGCAGACTGAACTGTACCGACATGTTTAACAGTTCTGAAATTAACCTATAGCTGGATGAAGTTGCACGAAAACATTTACCCAACTCAAATCATTTAACCATTTCTTTGCTACAAGCAAGAAATCATGCTCAAAACGTATTTTACCGGTTTCCAAGCGGACGAAATGGTGACAATTACAGCAAGTTATCGTTTTATACTTGCCATCTTTTCTTTCACGTGACGCCTTTTATACGTGTATGGAAACTTGAATTGGGTAAGAAGAACCTTTACCCTAAGTAAACCCCTGTATTCTTTAATTCTTTAGTTCAAGAGGCAAAATAAGAAAACTAATTAACTAAAACTTGCCACAGTGTATTTAAAGTATGTAAATGTCAACTATACAACGATATTGGTTTTATATACACGATTTGGATTAAGGTCTGAAACATAATTAGGGCGGGCTTTTGTTCAACATGAAGGCTGCGTGTGTTTTCTTCTTCTTAAGTTATGTCTACATTTAAGTAAGGCAACGCAAACGGATGTTCATTAAATGCAAAAACTGGAAATTAAACGTACACCTTTACAAAGAATTACTTTGAAGTTGAGAAAAATGAGTGGGGGAGGAAATTGAGACCGCCGCGTGCATTAAAAATTACAAAAAGCTTTGCCTTAGGTAAACGAACGTTACAAGCAATCCAAACAATATTTTCTTTCTTCATTGGCATTTAGAAGTTGCTTGAAAACGGTGTTAGTACCTACACCGATACGTCGCATCTCTTTGCAATAAAGAAGTTGTAAATCCATATATTTGTATTTCTTCAATATTTACTTTCACTCATATTAGCAATGAAGATGAAATAGATTCGACATAGGGTACATTCAATTGACCATCATTGAAAATGTTAAATTGAAGCTGTAATATCCTTGAAAAAAACTAGCCTAAAATCATAACGAAAGAATAAACTAACGAAATAAGTTAACATAAATGTCATACCCAGTATTCAGTACCCGCTGTTCACAAATTCATCGTCAGTGAAAGCAGGGGCTTCAATAACTTGATCTGATTATTCTGTGTGATATGAACAGGGTTCATGTATACTCTGTGTGTATGTAGAGTAATGTAAGTAGCTTGACGTCCGAAGTTCTATAAAAATGGTAATACAGGTATATAGACCATCAATTTAGATTTACAATTTTATAACATAGTGCGCTCAAGTATGAGAATTTTCCTCTATTTGTTTAAGAAATGAATTTCATAATGTGTTTGTCCATAGAGTTATAACCTGCTTGAAACTTGTAAGTTAAACTTGTATAAAATTGCGAAGCTTGTGCAGCCAGTTATACAAAAGTTTAACTAACTATGAAATTTAAGAAATTTGTTAATTCAAAACAAAGTTGAAATTGAAATTAAATGCAAAACCAATGACAGGTTCACAACTGTTTTGACTCTGTGTGACAGGTCCTAAGCTCCGCCTACATTAGTACTACCACCCTCATGTTTGTTCGCTGACAAAGAAATAGTTCATTGAACAGATATATGTCTATCTTGCTTTTCTTATGAATCATTTTAGTTAATTATTAAACTCAAGAATGAATATCTTTTTTATCTCAACACTTTCAAAAATATATATTTGGAAAGATTTGTTTATGGTGGTTTCGTGACTGTGCAATGCTACATTCTTAAAATAGTTCATGTTCACATGACCTTGGTTCGTCCAATGAACAGGCACGATTCGTATAACCTTCATTATGTCACGGTTATTTTATATAAACTTCACTTTAGGGGTTCATTGAAATTAATATAGGTCACAATGAGCTTGTTACATAGTCTTGGCAAATAATCTCTCGTAATTCTTTTAAGGATGGCTCATTTTGTATATTTTTTAAAATGTTTATTTACCTGTATATGAGGTGAGACTTTTAATAAACAATCTGTCTGTCTGTCTGTCTGTTACATCCAGTCAGAAGGGAGCATATCGCTTGAATTTATATGTTGTTATAGGTTAAGTCTATACGGCTGATGCAATAAAATATATTTGTAAGTGGATAGACAAACACATCAATTAAACACTTAATTATAGACTGACTAATCAGGGCAGGGACGCAGGCTTTTGGGATGGGTAAGGGGGTTCAGCGTGTCCCTCCCAACATTGACGTGAAAACGTGACATGTAGACCACGCGAAGACCATGGCGTGTTGTTACCAACAGGAGTTTCCTGCCCAACGACAGTGTTGTAGAGTTAATCATGTTGGAGGATTGCTCGCTTCTTGTTTAACCTGTATAGGGAAAAGCTTTTGAAGAAGTTTCTAGAACATACTGCAGTTAGTTTATTCAAGTGTGGCTTTATATTTCAATGATCTTACAAAGTTTTTTTGCTTGTTTCACTGAAAATCTTTAACGAATTGACAATTATTGGGAAATGCCTGCTTCTTTTGTAACCTGTATATTGACGAAAGTTTGATGAAGTTTCTTGAACAAACATTCTTATTTCAACAATCTAAATTATTATCATACAGCACCAAGGCCTAATGTTTCGATCTAAAAAGAGTAGGTGCTTGATTTTGCATTCAAAATCCTAAATTTATTCGCTCCTTGTATAATCTGTATATCAAGGAAAATTAGAAGGAGCTCTGCAATATATCTTCGATAACCAAGGTCTAAATGATTCAAATTAAAAATATTAAGCCACATAAATTAAATACTTGGACATTTTTTCGGATTTTTCGATTCTTGTACAACCTGTAAGTTTATCGAACAAAACAATAATTTATTTCAACCATCTTGACAAACATCCAAGGGCGTGCTTGACCGTTTACAAATTTCCATTTCTTAAAGGGGCAGTGAAACGTTTTTAGGTGGAATATAAGGTGATGTGAGGAAAATGAAAATTAATGGTTCCAATTGAAAGACAATGTATTAAAATTAAATAGAGCAGTAATAACTCAAATATATATATACTAATATTTAGCCGTGCAATTCCTTTTTCTTACAAAAAATGAATTAAAGGTGTTCACATAAAATGGCCGCCATTGGATTACATGAGAATCTTCATACTTTGTCCTCTGATTATGGATGATTGGCTTGTATAATAAGATTTTTGACACTGTCAAAATAATACATTTAGCATTAACTTACAATTATCAGTAAAAAATTTAAAATATAAAATTATCAAAAAACGTGCTACTGCCCCTTTAATGCTTATTTATTTTCTGAAGTCTCGAAATTAAGAGCGATATGCTCTTGAAATTCTTTATTTTTGCGACTATACTATGTTTACGACACTCGTGCCTAAATATCAGTGTACCCCTCGCTCTCGCTCGGGAAATAGTAATATTCAGCCACTCGTGTCGTAAACATAGTATGTAATGGACACTAATATAACATCCTCTATTTAGAAACATTTAGTTGAATTTATTTGATACTGTGAGGTTATCCATGTACAAACCTTCCCGAACAAGTGAACATTTTTCTTCAAAATCAACTGTAAAATTGTTTTGTTCAAACAATCAATGACACTGTGACCCCGTTTCCTCTCCATCATTGTTCTTAGCCACCTGTGAAGGTTCCCCACTTAAACAGCGTCTAATCTTTCTGTTACCTGCCAGGTAGGTGGCCGGTGTCTTTGATCTCCTATGATCGATCTAGCAAGGTAGATAAGACTCGATCTGAGGATGAGTGACACCTCTGATCCGGTGTAACCCGAGTCACGCCCCTGTGATATATGATCCACCCTCGAGTTGTTCGGATGTCATCGCTTTGTTTGTAAAGGTTACGATTTGTACTAGGCTTTACAAAGAGGTTATATAGAGTGGCTTATCAGTTCCGTGTATATGTTTGAACTTTTGCTTACGAAGAAACAAACAATAAGAGATGAATTTTAAGAGACATTCAGACGTTTGCGTGATAAATGAAGAACGTGTTGTATAGATATATAACGTTTTAGTTAAAATTTGATATTTGAAGCAATAGATAACATTAGAAGCTATTTTATTTCTACATTTCAAATGTAGATTGTTGTCTGCATTACTCCATTAACCTCTTTCGTTTCATGACATGATGTTTATGATATATTACTGCACATAAACGTAACTAACTATAATACTCAATGAATCTTGGAGATCATAAAGTAAAACCACTTTTTAGATTTTGCATGCTATGACTGGTTCATCGATTCAACCATGAAATATGTTGATGTCCAATCCAGTTATACATATAATATTATATATAAAATATTTAATTTTGGAAATTTAGATATTTTATAAAAAAATTCTCGAACTTATCTCAACGAGAAAAGAAAATATCCATTTTAAAGCAATAAAGCCACCCCAGACAAGACTGTATCGTTTTAAAACTGAACCTCCTCATCATTCGATTTTTCATTTCATGTCTCACACAAAGCTCAATGAGGAAACGTCAATACTTTCAGTTTTTTTCATCACATTATGTCATAGTCGCATAGTGTTTTTTACATGTCAACCATTTGTTCATATGTGATAGTATTTGTAGGACGATTTACATGTTCCTTTTATTAATTTGGGTAGTATATACTGAACATGAAATATCAATTATAGAATTACAACCTCTTTTGCCCAAAATGCTTACAATTTTTAAAAAACGAAATGGTAAACCAATAAAATGATTTTTTCATCATGCCAACTTCTTAAATGCCCCTCCAAATTCATGTTCAACATCGTTTTGAAAATGAAGAGGTAAATCCTATTGGATTTGCAATTTGATTATAACTGAACCTCAGAAATGTATCTTTTCAAAATATAGATAGTCGACAGTCAGACTCTTTCTCTGAAATTCGTTCTTTCTACCTTGGGAATATAATTTATCTAAGAAAACATAAAAATAGCAAAGGGTACAAAATTATTTATTTGAATATCTATACATGGAAGACGGTACATGTTTTATTGCGTATACCAAGAATATGTTACACTATGTATACTGAAAGGTCAGAAGCATAATACATAAATTTGCATAATATGACGTCATCAAACAATTATCAATCAACCATAAGGCAGTTCATCAGCACATGTATTTAGGTCTTTTCTGGTTGTATAGTTGCCTTTAAAGAATTCTTTTCACAGTATTCGACGAAAATTACAATCTGCACCCTTTCCAATTTAAAACAGCATATTACAGAATATTGCATAGAACATAATATATTTTTCCTCTGAAATGTCATCTTATCGAGTGTTAGGGCTATGTACATCAAAATATATTTCCAACTATAATATACATTTTGATTATAGGAAAGACATTCGGTAAAGTGAGAAAAATAACTAGCACTGTTTAGCAGTATCATACAGGTTACTCAAATATTTCAGTTGACAATCCTATCCAAATGAAAGCCATTATATATGGTATAAATTTCTGTATATTACAACATATTTCGAAGATGTTTTCAATGTACCATTCACGTTAAATGTACTGCGAACTACCATCCAACATCGCCTTAACAACTCAGTCAAGCTTACAAGTCTTGTTTGTAGTATGCACATTGTTAACGTGGATCAAAATGTTCTAAACTCTTTTGAGGCTAACCTTCAAGGAACTCATTCACTTGTGAAATAGCTTACAATTCAACGTATACACGTTATGCAAGACTTAAACTTAAATTTCAAAGAGTATTCAAGGTATTATAAAATACTAGTGTTGACAAAATACTGGTTTAGATATTCTTAAGAAGAAAATATGTATGTATTTATAAACGAATTTCATCCTAACAATGTCACTAAAATCTTTTTAAAAAAAACTGGCATAGAGAGAGGTTGGTAGGGGGAAATGGAGTTGTTTGGAGAGTTCGGCATCCAGAGCTGGGTTGGCAAAGGGGGGGGGGGGGGTTTGAAAGGGTGTTAGCAAGGGAAAAATTGAAAAGGAAATGGGGTTTGGAGGGGGATTTAGAAAAGGTAGGCCGTGGCCTTGGTCGAATCATAAGGGTGGTTGTAAAAGAAGGAATTAAGATTAGGATAAGGGAGTTTTGAGTTTGACATCTCGAAAGGGAAAAAAATAAGGGGCGTGTGGATTGCAAGGGGGGGGGGGGGGGGGGCAGAAAACGGCAGAATGGAATTGCGTAGTTGAAAGGTGATCAGAGAGTAGAAAATCAAGAATGTAGTTGTTTTGAAAGGGGGTGAAAGGATATGGAGTTGGAAAGGATGGGATTGAGGATGGGTTGGAGAGCGGGGAATTGACAGGGAGTGGAAGGGATGGAAAGGATGAAAAAGGATATGGAGCTGGAAAGGATGGATAGAGGATAGGTTGGAGAGCGTTTAACTGACAAGGGGTTTGGAAAGGACTAACAGGCGAAAAGGATACGGAGTTGGAAAGGATGGAAAGGATGGTAGGAATATGAGGTCGGAGTTATCAGTATGCACGAGACATATCCCTATCCTCTGTGATGTATTTATTGTACATCTCGTAGAGTCGGATTATACTTGCTAAGCAACATTCCGAACTAATGGCGACGGGCTTGACAAACACTGTTACATTGCTACTGTCTTGAGTGGACTTGTTAGGCTCGTTACAAAACAGGAATAGGGGTTGTGGACTCTTGAAAAATGTCAAGCGTTTAATGATGAATACGTAAGGACGACCATCTTAACAAAACAGAATATGCAGAAATGTTGCCATTTTTAAGAGAAACGTAGAAAATGGAATTTCAAACACTCAAAGAATTATATTGATCCATGCTCTTAAAATGTGCCAAAACTTAAAATTAAAACAAAGGAAAAACTACCATCAAGTCACAGTTTGTATAGTTATGAATTACAACTTGCTTTAATAAAACAAAGTCAAATAGTTCACGCATAAAAATGTCAGCAACTGTTTTCAAATAAAATTGCATTTTTGAACCAGATTGGCGTCACGTGACGTCCACCTTGATGTTTATGTATATTTCCCCGTCTTACACCTGTCAATTATTCCAATGCAGTTATGCGGACTAACCGGGTCTTTGTCTGCTACACAGGTAAACACTGGGTACGACATCGAGGTGTACAAATAGCAGAGGACAACCTGACCTTGTAAACGTATAACGTGGGTAGATACGGTCTCACACCCTGCGGGCTACATTGTATGTAGGTTACTATACGAGTTTGAGTGTTGTATGAATAAATGCCCTGGATTTGTGAATTGTGATTCAGGAACGCTTGCATGAAAACGAATCCTTGGACTTATGAATTGTGATTTCGAATCGCATACAATTTAGAAAAATATCTTTACTATGGTCATGTTAAATAGCAGGGGCGAGTGCTTAAAGGGAATTCACCTTATTTAAAGTGGCTACCGTTTTCCATGCAATGGCAATGTTTCCTTACAAAGTTTTATAGGAAAGTGGAAAACACACTCTTCCCTTAATATTAAAGTTACATGTAGTGCTGATATGACAGTTTTTTTCATTCATTGTTGAATTTTACCTTTAAATACGTTTTGAACATTTTGAAACCACGTTTATTCCACTCTTGTGCATTAGCTGCCTCTAACAATGGTAAATTACAAATCAAAAGAATTGAATACCAAAATTCCTTGAGAAACAATATAATAATCAAGTACCATTCGACCCCGTTTACACTGTTTAACTAGTTGTAACAACCAATGTTGTTTAACCCGTAGTAACATTTGCTGAAACAGGATCATCCCCTTTACAAACTTAAAACTTTAAGTTGTTACTACAGGTTTAATGAGAACTACTCTTAAGTAGAATTGAATAAAGAAATAAATGTTTGAAATATATCCATCAAAGGTTTTGATAAGATTTAAGTACGTCTCCATGACGACCATTTTACAATTGGGTATATTCTGAATATGGTTCTATGTTTATTGCACTATATACATTACATGCTGCCATAATATATTTGTTTACATTCAGTTGTAAATAATTTATCATCGGATCTAATTTAAAATTTATATTGAAAACATTACAATTCTGATGCACGACATTGATATTAACATAAGTTACGAAACGCTTGCCATGCATTTATGCCCTTTAAATCCAAAGTTACAATGAGTTATTTCATCACTTAAATATCCATAATATCAAATGTGTCATTTTCAGATACAAAAAAGCAAAGATTGCAATTAAGTAATAATCCTTTCCACCATCTAGCACCTTTTGACATGTACTATATATACTGTACATCTATATACATACTATACACTGTACCTACATACTTCTCTATAAAGACTAACTGCGACATTTTGGTCACACACGACTAGCTACACTAATACAACGCTGGAAACATACATCAAAATACAAGCTCATACATTTAAAAACACAATTTCTGATAACTCTGGAAAGTTTGGAGCAAACTCAGTTGTTAACAAACGAAAAACAGGAATATTCTCTCGCTTTTCGTTTCCAACCAAAACCAACTAACTTTTCCTATAAACGTCATAGCTTAGTCATCACGCGCAATATTAATCCTTTTTACAGGAAGTCATCAGTTTGTCATTGTGCACAGTATTCTTCTTAGAACATACATTGAGTGGAAACTGTTCCCAACATTTTCTTGTGGTTCCTGGAAGTTTAGTTCTTGTGGCAAAATGGCAGACCACGAATCGTCATATTCAACATAATTGTGTTTTGAAGAATAATATTCTTCCTCTGTGTCGAAGTCCTGGTGTTTGCTGAAAAACTCAGCTCCAAAGCCTCTTACATTTGAATTAGTTAATTAGACAATTTAAAGTCTCCGTTTTATCCACAAAAGCCTTCTTGTAATCCATTTTGTTCCAAATCTTATGTACACATTCTTAACATCAATAAAGACTGGATACTGTTTATACAGGTCAGGCAGATAAATATACAAATATTGTATTCATACAGGAAACGAATATCAGACTATCAATATCAATTGCAATATATCGTATAGCTCATACACGGTATATATATGTCATTCTGTTTCTTAGGTTTCGAAAGTAATCTAGCTAACACAACCTTCATGAAGTCGCTCGACTTCTCAGTACAAGAGGTCATGTGACCCGGAACTCGACAAACGACCTTGAACTTGCCTTGTACCATAGGCCGTCTCGTCATTATCACCTTGACCTTCAGCAACAGTCAGAATCTGCGAAAATAGTTTAAGAGTGTCCATGCTACTCAGTTCATTGTCTGCGTCATAGCTTGATGGCGTCATATTAAGGGGCCCGAACACTCCCCCTTCTATCGCCCCTTGTGCACCTGCGTTGTCCATCACGTGCTTATACAGACGACGACGTTGCTCATTGGCCAGAAGATCAATCTCAATTTGCCTTGTCACAATGGCGGAGCTTTTTCTCCAGACGTTGAACTCATAGTCAATAGGAACAACTCGCTCAGCAATCACCTTGATGATTACAAAAGCTTTGCCTTCTTTCAAAAGTAAATTCACTTTTTCGTTAACGGCGTCGAAATTGTCAGTATTCCCTGACCCTGACCTTGACCCGTCGGCGTGGATGAAGTCAAGGTCACCGTAGATTTCCTCGTTGTGATGTTCGACGTCAATATTCTGTTGGATATCCTTGGAGTCGATGTTAGCAAGCTTGGACAGCAACAAGGCGGACAGGTTCTGCTTTCTGATTGGCTTCGGGCTCAGTTGCACTGCAACAAGAAATATTATGTTAACCTTTATATTGATTGATGTGATGTGATATGATGTCAGTGAAATAAATTGTAAATGACCCTGTTTCGGCGTGTGAACATGGGCTCCATCATGTTTCATGGCATCTACTTTCCTTTGATCACGAACACAGTTTCTGTACATAAATGACATATATGATCTAAAGAATATTTTGCTCATAAACGGATTTCAGCTTGGCTTTGATTATGCAATGCATTGACAAACATATAGAACTTAAAAACACATCCAAATGTTGCATCCATAACAAACACTCCAATAGGACCACGCCTTTTAGATAACATCTGAAGTATCTTCTATAGTTCACCAGTCCTTGTATCTAAACGCCTGGAACTAAACTCACATTAGTTGATACACCATTTGCCTATTAACAATAGCTGTACCTAGTATTTGAGGTATCAGGTTGTCACCCGAGCTATATAATCAGTGTGTCATGTTTCATATGTCAGTTCAAGCTCAATCAAAGTATTCACAGAGGGTTTACTATATTGACTTTGTCAGGACTGGGCTTGTAAACATCTCAAATAAGGTGAATCTGGAAACATTTTGTCAGAGGTGTTGTGTCTTTACCATTGCAATATGTACGAACATATTGTCCGATATTTTGTGTTTTGTTTCAGACGGAATTTGAAAAGTCAAAATTTGATGAAAGCAGAAGGTAGATATATATCAAAACCTTGAAATGAAAAAACATTTATAAATGTTTTTAATTTGAAAGAGTAAAGATTTTATTTTAAATGAAAACATATACCAGATATATATCAAATTTATTCATATGTAAACCACTTAATATATATCAGGATTAAAATGTTGACAGCTGACAGTAATTCGAGAGAGTACGATATGCTTAAACGTAATTGCCGATTACGACATGACGTAATTTTTACTATGCTGCCTTTATAATGAAAGGTAATCATAATGGCCAATTAGTGAACGATAATGGACTGTCTTTCCAAGCTAATGAAAAGATTACTCTCTTTGAGCTACCTCTGTCACTATTTTGAAATCCTACTAAAATCAAGGCTATTGGCTTGATTGATATCAAGGTACGGTAGGAGATATAGGGGAAACAAATACTATTCAGCAGCATGGTTATAAGTAAAACATCATAAATGGTTTCTAAATGAACAAAGTAACAATGATCTACGTTTGAATCCGATGGACTCGTACAGAAGGGGACTATTCAAATATCATTATTATTTATTAAAGTGACGTCAATTTTTGAAAAGAAAGATTTGTCTTCTGTTTTTGACATCAACATATTCATTCAAAAGGAAGGATTGGGTACAAGTCTTCAAACTTAGTGAATCTCTTAGTGAAAATACCTATAAATGTAAAAATATAATTTTATAAATTATTATCTTCCTATGTTGCTGCTTCGGTATGGAGTTGTATTTAGTTTTCTAGCAACTTATCAGCATTTAAAGCAACCCTTCACTTAAAGCAAACCTTAACACTAAATCATGTCAGTTTTTCGACATGATTTAGTGTTGATGTATAGAAAAAAAAGTGTTGCTTTAAATAATAGTAGACTGTTGCTTACAAAACAATTCTTTAACAAATGTTAAAGGGGCAGTAGCACGTTTTTTGAAAATTTTATATTTTGATTTGTTCACTGATAATTGTACGTTAATACTTAATATATTATTTTGATGATGTCAAAAATCTCAACACAAACCAATCATCCATAGTTAGAGAAAAAATCATAAAGATTCACATATAGTCTATTGGCTGTAAACACCTTGAATTCTTGTTGTGTAAGAAAAAAGAATTGCATGGCTGAACTTTACATTATCTATTTGATTTATTACTGCTTCGTTTAGTTTAAATACATTGTCTTTCAATTGGAACCATTTATTTTCATTTTCCTGATATCACCTTATATACCAAAACGTGCTTCTGTCCCTTTAAAGGTGAATTAGAATAATTTTGGTCGAAGGGCAAACCTAATTCGCCAAATACGACTAAATCAAAAGTAAATTCTTTCATTAAAAACCTCACTTTTTAAGCTAAACAATTGACAAAATAAAATTGTTATACATAAGTGGGTCACGGGATCATCTTTAAACGCCTCAGTTGTTAGGTGTTATTAGTCGTTAATGCATAAGGAAATCTGACTTCTAA
The DNA here is from genome assembly GCA_916613615.1 of Steromphala cineraria. Lineage (NCBI taxonomy): Eukaryota > Metazoa > Mollusca > Gastropoda > Trochida > Trochidae > Steromphala > Steromphala cineraria. Next base: position 26,962,859 of record OU744727.1, on the reverse strand, counting down.
CCCGATGTAGATGTAAAATATAGATATAAATACGAGCACCTGACATTTACGCAATTTAAGCAGGATATCCTGGCTGTACGTAGCTATGAAGTTGTTTTGTCAAACCCGTCCTAGTTTTATAATGAGATCCTCTGGCTGCATCACAATGTACATGTGCTTTTTATAGCTACTGAATTTTTGCTTCCTATCCAACGTAAAATGTCTCATTAAAAGGGATAGTACAAGATGGCTATTTTAGGAGGAAAAGATGATACTAGACAAACCAACATTAAATACTTTTTTTACTAGACGAGGAAACAATTTGGCGAAAACGAGAGCAAATATTTCAAAAAACTTACGATGATATAGATCAGCCTTCAAAGAACCTAGTCATTGTAAAATCTGTAAGTACAACATGGCTATTTTTGAGGAGAAATAGATGATACTGGACTAACCATCATTAAATATTTCTTTATTAAACGAGGAAACAATTCGGTATCAAACGAGCGAAAGCGAGAGCGAATAATCTAAAAACAACCACGAAAGATAACCATTCAAGGAAAATAGTCACTGAAATTTTTTTAAAAAGGTTCAAAAACTAAAATTACAAATGTGTTTCGTGTACATGATTCCTAAACTGCTAATGTTAAGAGTGCATGGGGCGATCTTATTAATTGTGTATGCTTGGTTGGGTAAGGTATGTGCTTAAAGTCTAGCATGCTTTCAGATGTACGATAGTTTGCTATGGGCGTTGTTGAGTTACATAATTGTAGGTACAAAGGTATTTACAAACTATAAAAGATGTTACAGATCGTAAAGCAGATAAGAGGACAACAGTAAGATGTTTCAACACAAATTTGACAACTTTGTATCCATAAATATATGTGCAAACGAACATTATCTAGGAAGTTATGTCTGGTAACATATAGCGATGCTTAACTTAAAGGCGCAGTAGTATGTATAGTAAGATACATAAACTGATCTCGCGAAACAAAAATGTTACCAATTGCAAGTTTTAATTAAATCTAGCACTTCTATCGAACGTTCCCTGTTTAGTTATGCTACGCGAACCATTTTCCTTATCGTAAGTGATTTAAATGTGTTCACACAATAATGGCCACCGACAGGTTCAACTTGATATTTGACAACTTTTATAAAATAATCCTTTTGAGAAATGAACTTTTTGACATTCCGTTTATGAACTGTTTGACATTAACTTTTTTAAGGAGTGGAAGGCAATGATGTTTCAAAACTAAGTGCTACTGCTGTTTTAAGCACAATGTAGTATTTTAAAGTGAACTTTGAACTATGACAATGAAAATAGTATTCAGGATGTACTCCATAAACATTGTTAAAATATATATAATTTTATCTATATGTTCCTATAGTATTCATTTGCTCGCTTGCTTCATCAATCTACTTAATAAGTATATGCTTCAGCAGATAGGTAAAGAGCCTTTTATAAAACTGATTGACAGATAGATTATACTTATATCTGATTATTATCAAAAGAAGTCTTCAGGGCAAATATGTGATTATAAATACTATTTTCAGAATTCGTGAAGCTAAAGATCGAGTTAAAATAATATTTATATCTTTTACTTTTAAATCATCATGAAATAAAACAGTTAAATCAATTATTGTACAGAACAATTTTAGAAAAGAAATATATTTATATCATATATCAATATGGAAGTCTTTTAAAAACCAATGAAGTAACCATGAAAAAGACCTTTCATGTATTGATACTTGTCGTAATATTTATAAATGATAGAGAATACCTCGTCTTATGATTTACACTCCGGTTAATCGATATAAAACATGGGTACTGACATATGTATAATAAAATCAAACAGAGTTATGGTTATAACAAATGATATATTTACTAACGTCAATTCTGTAATATACCGGTCTGTTTGAAGAGACTTCAAATACACTCAATAATGATAACTGCCAATACTTACTGAGGTCAAGTGGCCCCCGAACCCACTAACACCATTTCTTGGCCATAAACATTCCGTTATTAGTAAGTGTCCTTATGTACTTGTATATTATAGAAATACTCCCTTGGCCTAAATTTCGAAAGGGACTCGATCCGGAAAATGACAGAACAATGCACTAATCCAAATATTGTTCTAAAAGCAAAGCATTTTGAACGAAGTATTGAAGTATATGGGTATATGCTTAAACGTAGATATGTGGATACATCTTTAAGGGACAGTAGGAAATTTTAGGGGGAATAATGAATATAAATATAATGAAAATAAATGGTTCCAATTGAAAGAGAATGTATGGATTTTGTGAATCTTTATGATTTGTTCTCTGACTATGGATGATTGATTTGTGTAATGAGATTGTTGACACTATCAGAATAATATATTTAACATTAACGTACAATTATCAGTGAAAAACTTAAAATATTTGACATAAAATGTTCAAAAAACGTGCTACTGCCGCTTAAAGATCTGGGTCCCCTTTCACAAAGCAATCTTTAATAAGGTTAACCTTACATTGTAACTCCCATACTTAAACATTGCACTAAGGTTACATAAAGGACTTACGATCACCATAGGGCTTTGTGAAATAAGGCCCTGATCACCTTGGACTGTACATTATACCTTATAAGACACAAAACCCGAACTTACAAGTAAATGTATTCGAGAACAACCCCTTTACACAACAGATGTACAAAATATCATTGGCAACTCGAAGTTGAGAAGCCCGTTGAGATTGACTAGGAGATGACATATTCCTATTACCGAGAATTGTGTTTAAAATCTACCAAATTACCAAGTTATTGCGTGGAATGTTACAAGTCCTACACCTTTAGAAATAACAACCTTCAAATGAAAAGGAGTGCTTTGAAAACCCCAAACCCCTAATGCATAAAGCAAATCATTTCAATGTGTTTTTTGAAGTGTAAAGTCACTTTATAACTCTATACATTCCTTAAAAGGACTGCATTCAGTACCAACCGCTTAGCGTTTTGAATATTCGAAGTGATCCTGCAGTTTGAAACTGGTAACAGCGAGTAACAAGGCTACTCCCCGCTGTTTAACGTCTTCACTGTAAAGAGAACGACTTGCCTTGAGAAACCTCCGTTGACCATCGCATTATACTAGGTATATAATGTGTCCCCTTCATAATAAATACCTAAGAATAGTCGGGGGTCATATATAGGAATGTAGACTTACTCATAGTCCTTTGACTTTAAGAAGAAAATAGGTAAAAACACTTTTGGAGATTTAAAAGAGATACATGTTTTAGATACAACTTATCGTAAATAGAAGCGACCTGCCTGGAATCCTACATTGATCATCAAGTTATACAAGGTATATGTGTCTGATTCAATCTAAATACATATGAAAATAGGAAATTCGGGAAAACCAATGTAGACTAGAACTCGAAATATAAAAGCTTTGATTGAAGATACCTCTATTGACCATTACAGCAGGAATATATCGTTGACCTTCCTTATCAAAAATGCAAAAGAGTGGGTAGAATTCAGTTAAAAGGGATTGTAAACTTGAATTCATTTTTACATTAGGATTAAGAAAACTAATACATATAGAGAGGGAGTTATTATTATTTCAATTACCCAAATGCAGTTTAATTCCTCCATATCTCCTCCTTCTGGACAAAAGAAGGGGAGGAAGAAGGGAAAGAGTGGAGGAGTAAAGGGTTAAAATTTAAGATTAATCTCATATCATATCACTGATCCGCTCTCCTTTTGTATGACGATGATACATTGTGCAATTTCTATGTTAGCGGTAACAAAACTAGTATCCAAATCATATTACCTCTGTGCACTGAGCACAAAGAAGGTTCAGTCGTAACTTAATTTTAAATACAAGGCCATGACAAAAAATAACGTATCAAACCTTCTAAAATAGCCAACTGAATAAAATTATATTTGATATCAAGAATAATTACTGTACATACAGTTATATATTATTCTTTTTTTAGATTTCATTGCATGTGTTTTCTTTCATTTTAAATGTGCATACAAAAGACCTAGACTATATTAAAAACTCCTATTTAACACACAGTCGTGGATTCTCTTTCTTATCAGGCATCGATTCTGTTTTTTCTGATGAAACCTCAATTCTGTTTTTGCTGATGAAACATCGGTTCTTTTTTTACTGTTGAAACATCAGTTCTGTTTTTATTGATGAAACATCAATTCTGTTTTACATATCAAAAATAAATTCCGTTTTTACTGATCAAACATCAATTCTGTTTTTACTGATCGAACATCAATTCTGTTTTTACTCGTAAAACATTTGATTCTGTTTCAAAAGTACAAAAATGACCGGAACAGAGTCAGTACAACACCAGATATGTTTTATTTTTCCAATCTTAACTAAACGAGTTGCGATCAGATATAAAATAAAACGTCGAAGTAAAACGCAAATGTAAGCGTTTAAGTTTAAGCCATACATACTACAACCTGATGCAGAAGGCTTAAGTGTAATCTGCTATCTTCCAACCGACTCTTAATGAAGTATTTACGTTGAATTTTAGGTTTGATGCAAACACGCGCCATCGTAGGTGTGCAGAATTTAGACAGTGTTCAAATATTTAATCACGACGCAACTGCGTTTCTGTCTTACACCCAAACCTTGAATTGTCTATACACTTTCAAATCCACTTGTTTAACACTCCTTTATACGCGTGGGTTTATATACAGAGCGCAAGACTACCTACGGCGGACGTACAGACTTACAAATTTCTAAAATAGGTTTTTATATATAATTCTGGACTTCCTACGGTTTGTATAATAAAATTTTGCAGTGAACTTTTTGAAAGTCTTGATAACTAAGTGGCCACTCTACCAAATCTGATATATACATTTTAAAATATATCAATGTGATACAGAATCTACATTCAGGACTTTCTACGGTGGACATATTTATAATCGGAAAGTATACGTCTTGACTTGTGATCAGTCTACTTAATTTCTAAAATCTGACATATTTACTAATACTTTACTAATCAATTTACTAATAGGGTTTGAACAGGATTCCTAAGTTTCGTATTATCAAATTCTAGATAGCTGACACCTTGAAAATGTTGATGACATAAAGGATACGCCTGTAGCAAATTTCTAGGATCTATTGACTCAAAAAGAAAACCAAAGATTGTACAGCATTCCAATATTCCTACAGTGGTTAAATTTAATTTGCAGAGTCTTGTAAATCTTGATGACCCGTGTGATCGGTCGCAATATTTCTACAATCTGATATATCTACTATAAAAAATGCCAAACATAGATTTCTCTATTCAGTTCCGGAATTCCTTCGGATGATATCATCAAGATTTGCACAGTTAACGTCTTGAGAATCTTGATGACCCATGGGATCTGGGATGGTCACTCTACACGATAACTGAAATCTGATATATTTACAATCCACAATGTCCGAGGTCAGGTATGGTTGAACCCATGTTTACACAATTGATATGTCCAAACGTATTGGAGAGCCGCATTTACTTATTTTTAGTTTAATATGAACTTTTCTCTTATACATTGTGTTGGCCCGTTTTTGTGAACGTTGTTTAAATTCATGAAAAAATATATTGCGGTTAAAGGAATATCTAGAAACAATGTAAAGGCATAGTTATATATCTTTGTTTTACACATACGTAGAGTTAAAGACATACGTATCATTATATCAAACAATGACAAGACTTGCAACGATATATGTAACTATACACTATTTTCAGGAAAATTTATTGCAAAAACACAAAATGTTTGTCACCTTGAATTTGTTAGGGCAATATAGCAGTTTTCACATCAAGGTTGCGTATTAGGATGCGTATTTCATCTGATTCTGAACACTACCATATTGTTATATCTATATCGTTCAAATTATACTAAGATGGTTCCTTTTTCAAAAAGAGTCCTTGACGATTTACAAACAATAAATATTTGAATCTTATACCAAAACAACTTCTACCATTTGTTGCTTTCTTCCTCCAGAGTGAGCTCAGTGGTGATTATTAGTGAGTTATATTATGAAATTGCTAGTAACGGTAAACATGGGATACAGATGTATCCTGCCATCATTGAAATTCTAATGCTCCTTTTTGCAGATGATGTTATTTTACTGTCAGATACTGTCATTGGTTTACAAAATCAGTTAAATATACTGCATAGATATACCGAAGAATGGAAATTATCGGTAAATTTAGAGAAAACAGAAATTATTGTATTTCGGAAGGGTGGTCCTTTAAGTAATAAAGATAAATGGTATTTTAATGGAAATGAAGTGAATGTAGTTAACGGTTATAAATATCTTGGTATAACGTTCAATTCGAGCTTAAACATGGACAAGTGTGTATTGGACTTAGCACTGCGTGGCAAAAGAGCATTGCTCAATATCATGTCTGTTTCACATAAACTTGGAGTTCTGACACCTCATGTATTTTTTAAGCTGTTTGATAGTCAGATACAACCTATTCTATTATATGGATCTGAAGTGTGGGGTTATCAAAGATATGAATGTTTAGAAAGAATTCACCTTCTAGCATGTAAAAAGTTCTTATGTGTTGGAATATCTACACCTAATTGTATGATTTATGGAGAATGTGGAAGATATCCACTTTATATCAACTCACAGATAAGATGTTTAAAATATTGGTTTAAGATTCTCCGTATGGCTGAACATCGACTTCCGAAAGTAGCTTACAAGATGATGTTTCACTTAGATAATATCGGTAAGACAACATGGGTATCGCATATAAGAACAATATTATGTTCTCATGGATATGGTTTTATATGGATTGCTCAAAATGTAGGGGATATACAAATGTTTTTGAAAGATTTCCGTATCGTTGCAACTAATATGTTTTATCAAGGATGGCAATCAAATATAGAAAACAGTTCTCGTTATGATTTGTACAAAACATTTAAGAGTTTATTAGAACCAGAAAAATATTTATCAGTTTTTACAAATAGTTATCTTAGAAAGTTATACACTAAGTTCAGACTTGGGTTACTTAAACTTATGATAAACTATGGAAGATATATCTCACTTGAAAGATCACAGAGACTCTGTCCATTATGTAATGATTCTATTGAAGATGAAATACACTTCACTTTTGATTGTCCATTTTATATTGAACTAAGAACTAAATATATACCTGAACGCTTCCTTCGAAAAACGAGTGCAACAGGATTTATCTCTATTTTGACATCAAAGGAGGACGATGTTATTCATAAGTTGTCATTGTTTATAAAGCATGGTACGGAATTAAGACAGAACTACTTAGATACTAACTCGTAGATCAAGATTAAGACGATTTTTTTCCCAGAAACTTGCGTATAGCAAAATGATTGTGAATATGAATGTAGATACAAATATGAAATTGTTTATATTATATACAATATTGTATACGTGTATATACTTTGAACTGTATATGGGCCAGAGGCCTCAAGTACAATAAACACTCTTTGACTTTGACTTTGATTCAGACGTCTTCGTTATTGTTGCAAGCAAACTCACTCTGCATCAGCTTAGTCAATCAGCGGTATCATGTGTTTGCATATTTTCGTTGCAATTGCAACTAGTCAAGTCACTCACATGTGTTATAAACTAGTGTCCAAAAGAAACTAAAGGACTAAGTGTTGTTACATCGAGGTTACAAATAAGGCTTTCGACCATGACAAGGCTTCGGTTACCAGGAAAATATTGAATGAAATTACATCGCGTGTCAAATATACATCTCGAGTGTACCTATGTGAGAAATCCAGGTAATAATAATGGTTTCGCTTGAATGGTTATTATTTATAGCACCTTGATACCTTGATCCAGCCGTATAAACCTTCCAAATATACAATTTCGTACCTTATGCTCTGTTTGTTCACGCTTTACCGTAGATAATGAATCAAAATTATACATATTGCAAGGTTTTGAGTGGTACTGCTAAATTCTTTATGACATATACGCAACAAAATAACTTAAGCACCACACCTATTTGAATATTCAGATATATAGTTCAAATGATGTTAAACATGATGCTACAATATTATTTTGTCCGTTAATTTTGCTGTTGAGTACAATATAATTGTCTATCATTTCACTGTATATGAAACATTATACGAATAATATTGAATAAAGTAAAATATTTATCGTAAGTCGAACCCTAAGGTTATAATTTAAGAAAATAAAAAATAGAGAGTTCACTTTCCTTAATGTGATAACTAATCCCATTTTTCAGGTTTAAGCTTTATTTACTAAAATTTCAGGTCATTTTTGTGGGTTCAAATCCATCAAGGAACTCATTCTGATTTTGTTTTCACAATTTCAGATAGTGATATGTCATTATGCGAATTTTCTGTTGTACTTTAGAACAACCACGTTTTAGTTTGAACAGTGAATTGGTCTTATTCTATAAAGGTATGACCATTATGTCCTAAGTATGTTTTGTCCTGCCTTTTACAACAACTACGGTACAAAAGGACCAGTGAAAGTCTATAAGACGATCAAGGTTGGTTGTGTTCAACGGTCCATGACACATTCTATTATACGTTTGTCCTATATCTTGTGTATGATATGTGAATAATAATTCAGAAAGCTCTTTCAATACCTGGCCACACCAAGAGAAAATGTCGCCAACCATGTTTGTACATGTGCAATCGTTTTAAAACCTGTTTTACAGTTTGCTTCTACATACAGCGATTAAGCTTGATTTATTTAGCGTGGCTACCATCTACATGTGAATAGAATCTTGTGTTACAGGAATGTTGAGTTGATTTATAACAGGTTTTGAGGTCTTAGATACTTTTAAAATTTAGTTTCATAGCTATAACATGCTACTCCTTGGTATAAAGAATTTGCGTACAAAATGTTTGCACATGGCAAAATGTCGTATGCATATGCTCTGAAAATTGCGCACTTCATCAATAAAGAAGTTATTACCCATAACATCTTTCTTTCCTGAGGTTTAAAATATTCAACCAATTAAAAAGGTACTGTTGACAATTTACTGTAAAGGTATCACCCGTAAAACATCGTCATCGCTGTAGGAAATATGATACATAAAGGAAAGTCATGTAAAATCAATAAAAGGCTATGATGTAAGATGAACATTATGGTCCAATAAAATATACTGGACAGATGAGCATGATACCAAACAAGAAATTATCAAATGGCTTAAAAAGAACAGAAATGTCAACATCTTGGATCTTGGATTATTTTTTGAATACTAACACTCCTGTCCTTGCAAGGTATTTTATTCATTTTATTATCCAAAATAGTTAAATGCTTAAAAAAGAGGATTGGAATTTGATGTATCAGAGTATCAAAATCCAAACATTTTCAAACTTCCAAAACATCCGGCATATAACCATTCAGTCCATTTTGAAATGGTATCATCAGTAATTGGCTTATGAAGTTAAATTGTTCATATTATTAACCGATTACACTTCAGCGCATTAGGCTAGCTGAGAGTTGTTTATCACTATTGAGGTTACATAGCATTGCAAAGGTCGTGAGATCCACTCATACATCCCTTCACCTTGTCAGTGACACATACATATACCTATATATACATACATATCTCTATACAATGACCAGGGGCTATCATAGTATAAGCGTATTATCTCCACTTGCATGCTTCACTTGAAATGTGATATTCATGCAGTTTAGTGACCAGTTGGAAATATTTCGGAGAATGTCCACTTTATATGACCGCACGAGTGGTCAGTGGAATGTCCACTTTCATTATTATGTTAACATATGCTTAGCTTGTCCGAAAGTGATGGACATGGAATTGCTATCATAGTACGAGTTGTCTATTACGTGTCCACTGCGGTCAGTATGCAACATATGCAATGCTTGTTAATTCTGTCCGTAAGTGATGGTACTGAAATTTCGGACTTGTCCCTCACATGTCCAGTGTGGTCAGGTGAATGTCCACTGAATGTTAACATATGCTTGGTAGCTTATCATGTCCTTGCAGTGGTATACATTACTCATGACATTCATATATATACTCTTCACAAAAATATAGGCAACATTTTAAAATTTGGAACATTTGCATATTGTCTAAATGTCATATTTATTAGGGTGGTTATGCTCAAGCAATAACATTAATGATCTTATTAAATGTTATGCATTCTAAAAAGTTTTACAGCCAACATTATTTAGTGATGTATGGATACCCAGAATGTGTTAATAATTTTCTGAAAGATATCCTTGTGGCTTATTTTGTGTGAGGAGTATATTACGTTAAACGTTTTGAACAACCCACATTATTTCATAATGTATGGATATCTAGAATGTGTTTAAAATTGTCCTTGTGGCTTAATTTTTGTGAGGAGTATATTAAGTTAAACGGTTTGATATACTTTCATCTTATATCTATGGCTATTGTATATATCACCATCATCAAATGATAAAACCCCTACCTGAAGTATACTCCTACATTGTACTACATGTATATTGTTGATTTATTGAAAGTATTAGATTATTTCATAATTTCTTAAATTCTTATGATACATAAGGATATATCTGTAACAACTCTAACTGCGTTTCTTAAGGTACACCACCTATGTAAACATGGAGAAAACAGCATATCCAAGCATATGTCAAGGTCATTCAAGTTATCTTTCTTAATATTCATTCTTTATTACTGGTTTATTTTCTATGTCATGTTTGCCATTAAAGGGACATAAATGTGTATAAATTCCATATCCGTTATAAAAATGACAAGATTGTATACCTAATGACTTTATTGGTTTAACCTATATCTGGAATGAGTCATGTTACACGATGTGCATTGTATCTTTGTGTACGTGTAAATATTACATCGCCCTTAGATAAAACATTGACCTATTGAAAAAGATTCGTGATGTTCAACACAAATATGTACACCTTAGATATGGGATGTCAGTCATTACAAATATCAATTAAAATCACGTTTAAAAATCTAATTAGTCATCAATTGTTAAAGTAGTACTGAGAGAAATACCAGACGATTCAAATTAAATGGATATGCACATGAATTAGGTGTTAGAAAATGCTAAAAGCATGCTCTGCTCGCTCGCATTCGTACATGTACTTCTAGATGTTCAACTACAGAACGCTTATGGGAATAAAAGAATTAACAATCCATAAAAACGAATCAATTTATGCAGCATACATTTTACACTCTTCTTTTGACTTTGACTTATTATTGATGTTACAGAAAGTTTAAGAATTTACACTGCACCATAATTATAAGTCCATTCGAGTAATATGAAAATTAGCATAGCAAAGGCATAATCACAGTTTTCTTACGAGAAATGCTATCAATTGTAAGCCTATATTTCAAATCGACATAGATTTGGGTAACCAAGGCGAGTCAATTACCATGACTAAAACTTTCGAAAGATATTTACACCAAATTGGCTTCATGATATTTTGCTTGACAAGTGACACATCTTTCTACGACAACAGATGATCGGGATGTCAACCCCATGAAGAGAAAACATTATCATACTATTATATTAAATAGAGAAAATCTCAGAAATATGCTGTATGGTACAACCCTATTACATTAACAATAAACGTACATCTCTCTTTGACGTTTAGCCTTGGTCTGACTTTAGAATCACAAAGGATTGATTGACATCAGCTAATAAAATACTGAAATAGAAAATTCTAAGGGACCGTCTCCACATAAAGCCTCTTGTTTTGAAAGGTTTGTATGCGGCATTTCTAGGTATTTTAGTGATTATTGAAAATGACAGTTAAAATGATAAACAAAATAAAGTTAATGATGGTTTGTTGAGATATGAAATGATAATATCAGGATATATTTTAAAAGGAAATATTGTTTTACTTGAATATTACATGCCTCTTGAATACAAGAAAAAGATAGTTTGTCACACCTTTGATACTCTTTATTATTGTTCTTTCTTTATGCCATGTCTTTATCATATCTTCAATATATAAAACTACTAAAAAGGAGAGGATTGTGTTTATAAAGATCAAGAAATCATCTCAATATCTTGAAAGAGAATATTCAATTGATCATGAAAGAAAAGGCCAAAGAAACCGAGACTACAATAACAAATACTCTATTAATTTTCATTCGAGATATAAATTAATCGTTATCGCCAGAGACCATAATTCCTAGTTTTGTATTCCATTGCAACATAACGACTTCTGTTAATATACATTTCCAAAGAAGAAAAACACTTATACTGCAAATGGTACTTACAACAAATCTAGTATATACCAGTTGCTTTGAACACAAAGGCTCAATAAACAGAATTGTACTAATATATTCTTGTAGGATTTTCTTTATCGAGTCATGAGTTCAGTCAACTGGAGAAAAGTATACACGTATATCCCTGTATGCTTCACTGGTTTTATCTACATGTTTTGTAGATGGGTGTTAACAGCTGGCGAGGTGTCTCATCGTATCGCGTAAAGGATATGACTTCAAATTTTAATAATTGAAAATTAAAACCGATATATATCATTTATGTCATATTTGCATGTTGAATTCTATATAACACTCTTAATATTAGGTAGTGTGGCGAATTAAGTGGTACATATCTATATCCCTGTAATGGTATTTTGTAGACAAAACTTGTTGTGCTTTAAACAATTTCATAAACATCGAACATGAGAGGTAAGTTTGAAATTTGGTAATAACGTCTCTTTTGACAACGTCATGCAAGGGTATAGAATGCATTAGTTGCTGGTCGCAATTACAAGAATGATACATCTTTTATATTTGATGATGTGATGATTATCATAATAATGTCCTATTCCTGTCGCATAATTGATTATTCCTTTGCAAGCTAAATAACAAATGCATTTAAAAAAAGTTTTGCTTAATGATGAATTAAGACAAATTTTGAACTTACTTTCAAAGATAGTCATTATAGATATCATGTTCACAAAACACAAGACAAAAACGTAGAGATATAGAAAAGGCCGTCGTTTATACTATTATACCCTAATGTTTAAGGAATGTTTTGAAATTTTGAAATTGCGAATTATGATTTGTCAATTCGATGATATACTTACAAGAAATAAATCAGAAACATCAAAATATACCATAACTAATACCATGCAGTATAATAATAATTTAAAGGCAAACAGATAAATAAAATAATGCAAAACTTCATTATAGCTAATTTTTACATTTTCTCATAACAATGAAGGGGAAAGCAACTCACCATCTCTGCCCCCACTGTGTTTCTGCGCTATCCTGTCCACGGTCTCGAAAGTGATGTCCTGAGTGACCTGTTGACTGATGCTGTCCTCGTCCTCCTCACCCTTCTTGTAAAGATCCTGATCACTTTGGTACAGAGGATTGTCCTTTTGAAGATGGAACTCACTTGCAAACACATTCACATTGTCATCAAAGTCATCTTCATCCTTTGCACCATCAATCTGATTGGTGATAAGGATCTTCCCACGTTCGACCTTAAGGTCCTCCGCCTCGTCGGGTATTTCTGAGCACAGCGGTTCCTGGCGGACCGTATAGATCTGTTGTTCCACCCTCCTGAAGCTTTGTTGACGGAAGACATCTGTGTTGCCTTCATTGTCCGAACTTGCGATTTCAGTTCCGGTTCCAGAATCGCCTGTCTGGTCATACGAGAAGCTTCTGTTAAGATTCCGGGTTTTGACGGGAGACGGGGAGGTTGCTCTAATAACATAGTTCTTCTCGTCCCTGTATCTTTGAGAGTCATGTCTATCAGAAGAAGGTCCTCTAGTGTTCCCATTGAACGTGACGTAGCTCTTTGACTCATGCCTCGGAGTCTCATATCTCGGGCTGAGGTTTGTGTAGGAAGTGCTTCGTTGTTGAATATCATAGTCATGCGTGGAATTGCGGCTGAGGTCGTCAGAACTTTTATGCCAAGAGGGGGGACTGGATACCCTATCGTAGTAGGATTGGGGAGACCTGGAGCGTATCTTCTTCAAAGATACAGGATCACTGTCTTCAACTCTCCCGGGACTAAAGGTCCTCTGTACGTGATATTTAGTCTGTTCCCGCCTGGACACATGTTCTGTTGGCGTGGAGTCCGGGTATTCGAATACCGGCGCCGAAACTGGGTACTTTGCAGTGGAGACTCTGTACTTGCCCTTCCGTCCATCATCTGATTCTTCAGAATCACTGTCCGGCCGTGTGCGAGTCGGACTCGTGTTCCACATTGTGTCATTGGAGCGACTATCGTTATGTCTTACATTTACAACCTTGTAAAGCGTGCTTGGCGACTCGACAGACCTTGGTCTCTTTTGTCCCGGATCAAGTCGAATGACAGTTGTATGAGAAGGCGAGTGTTCTTTACGAGTAGCGGTGTCGTCAAAATATCCAGAATCAAATCTCATGGGCTGATCCGAAGACCTGTATTTTGTATTTCTATTTTCAGTCTTAGTTGAAATCTGCCTCGTTACGATTAGGTCTTCTGTTGAGCGCGTTTTGCCCATTCGGTAGTTTGTCAACGATGCAGGGCTATTGTCCTCCTCTGAAAAGACGGGCTCTTTACTTTCGCTACCGAAAAAGCTCCTTGACGCAGCCCTTCTTTCAGCCCTATGTGAGTTGTTAGATGGTGTCACATTCACCACTTTGTACATATGACTTGAATCCTCTTCAGGTTCAGAAACGTGTCCCGAGGCACTCCTTTTCACAAACTGTTGATCTTTACTGACATTCGACACTCTGTACATAGTCTTGTGTTCATCCTCAGAATCGGAATCAGGTCGTCCATGTCTACGTTTCCGAACTGGAGATTGGTTGTCTGTCCCAAATTCCAGCCTCTTTACAGATTTGTACAACTTTTGATCACTCTGTGGTACATAAGATTCGGGGCTTCTAGTGAATGTTTTCTGTTCTGGGGTAAAGAGGTCCTCAGCCGAGATAGTCTTACTGACCCTATAGCGAGTCGGACTTTCCCTATCTGATCTGCTGTCATGGGCACTGAAGACGACAGAGTTAGTACCTGAAGTCACGGGTGTGTATCTCGAGTTGCTTCGCCATATATCATGATCTCTGTTTACAGACTCTTCAGACGTGAAGGTTTTGTATTCATAAGAGTTTGTTGTCTGTGGTCTCTCAACCTGCTTGTACATGGTATGCTTGATGGGAGGTGGAAGACTTGTGGTAGGTGACATCTGACCTCTGACGATCCTGTACCGTGGACTCTCGTCTCCCAGTGGAGATCCGTCTCCAGAGGTACCTCGGGATCCCTGTGAGCCGTACTGGCTGTCTGCATCTCCGAATGATGATCTTGTATTGTCCATTTTGTTTGTCATTGTATCGCTGGAGGTGAAATATGTCTTTTGAATGTTAGGGCGATTGCTTTTGGGAATGGATTCGATCCTTGTAATGTATCGTTTTCCACCACTTCGGGAAGAATCGTTCCTGTCCAAAGACGAGCTTTTAATCTGGTGAACTTTGTAAGATTTTGAATGTCTCCGTTCATCATCAGAGAGACTCGAGTCACTATTGTATCCATTTAGCCTTCCGTTATGGTCATACTTGGTGACATATCTGCTGCGGTACTGCCCATTGCGATCATTGTTATCTCTCACCATGTGAACATTCTCAACCTGGGGGGTATCAACGTACATATCAACCTTCTGCCCTATCACCGTCGACTTCGTCGTTGTCACTGTGACCCCCTCAGTAACATCAGCCTGATTTTCTGGTATTGCTGGTGCAAAAGTTCCAGAGACATGGGAATTGGTAAGTGACGTGTTTCCAGTGTCACTATCAGCCAGGGACACTGTGTATCTGGAGACGTGTCTGTTGTCTGCTTCTGTCCTGGGGTAATCAGGAGCAGGGGTGATCATATCCTGCCCTCCAGATATGACCTTTATGGAAGTTTTGTAATTATCATTTTCGTCTCCTCTTTCACCATCCTCCATCCAGGCCTTAACGTGAGTATCTGTAGTTTGTTCAGACCACAGCGGGCGATCTTGTTGATCAGTTACAATGTTTAATATTGTCTTCTTGTACACATCCTCATGCAAAGCCATATCTGTGTCTGATTTGACTGACACGGCTCTATGATTTTCCGCCTGACTCCCCTCGTTATCAAATCCCCGATCAGAGGTCACACTGGTTTCAGAGAACGTTACATTACCCCGCTCGACTGAATCATTCTGAAAATTTGTAACCGCCAATCCTCGATCACTTGTATTCATATTGTCTAACAAGGACGAAATAACTTCTTTTGCTTTCCCATAATTTATATCCGAGCTGTCAACTGATATTTTGCTTGACTCGGGCCCATTAAAGTCAAAGCTGCGAATGCTGCTCTGTGTTGTATCCATGGTATGACTTGTGTCGACGTCATGCACTTGAACAATTCGTCCATTGTGATCCAGGGTTGCAGTCTGCCGTGTTGTATCACTGATGTCTTCAACGACGTACAGATCTCCAACGTTGTCTTGTACAACGTATACTCCACTACGCGACTCCTCTGTTACTTCACGAGGGGCCGATGCTCCACTTGTTGACCGGCTTACTCCAGAAACACGTCTATGAATATCAAAACTATGCAAATCTCCCACTGCGGCTGATATGGTCCCTGTATTGTCAGAAGATGAATTTATAAATCCATTGGAAAACATTGCATTAGATTCACTGGTACTCCCTTTCACGCTTTCCTTTTCATCCTCTTCAGAATTGTTTGTATTCACAGGTGCACTCGGGTCATCATCGAAAAACGAACTCCTAAATCCAGTATCTGTTTTCTTTTCAACTTTATCGCCCTCTTCTTTTATTCCATATGCAGCGCTCAACGAGGCCTCCCCGTCTTGTTTACGGACAGATTCTGTTTGAATGTATGAAGCAGACGACACGGCCTGTTCGGCCCGCTCTGTACCTGGGGTCACGTGACCTGGGATGTTTCTCTCTGTACTCTCACTATAAGCCTGTTCCTCTCGTTTAGTGACACTCGCACTATCAATCATATCTACATCAGCCGACGTACTGAAGTAAGAATCTCTTTGCTCTGTGGTGGAATTAAAGTCAGAAACAG
This sequence comes from Steromphala cineraria, assembly GCA_916613615.1. Taxonomy (NCBI): domain Eukaryota; kingdom Metazoa; phylum Mollusca; class Gastropoda; order Trochida; family Trochidae; genus Steromphala; species Steromphala cineraria. Next base: position 26,945,890 of record OU744727.1, on the reverse strand, counting down.
GATCGTCTGCTTTTCGTTCAAATTCATTACTGTCAGATGCACCTGTTTTCTCCTCCTCTTCTTCTTTCTTCTTTTGGTCTTCATACATTTTCTTCTGGTTCTTTTGGATATTTGCGAGGCGTTTGTTGAGAAAAGCAGTAATGTTTTCCCTGGAGTAGGGATTGTTCTCGTCATTATTGACACTATCCCATCTGTCATTGTCTCTGTCAATCACGTCAGAAGTGAGTGCGTATGATCCCGCCGCCTCCTGATCGGTATCGCTACTAGAGTCGTCCTCCATGTCTGAACCCGCTACTGGTGCCTCGGTTCCTGATTTCTCTATGATCTCCACGGATTTAAGGTCTGTGGGTGGAGGACTCTGTGGAACATGTTCTGAAAGTTCTTCTTCACTAAACATATCCATAACCTTTTTATATCTTTTCATTTGTTGAGCACGAGTAAGTTTAAGACCCTCTTTTCTCCGCCGTTTAATAACGGACGGCTTAAAGTTGTCCTCGCCTAGCTTTATATAAACCAGTTTTAGCTCATCGACAGTGCCCGGTTTGATAGCCGCTCGTGTGGTTTTTATACGCTCGTTCCACTTGATCACCTTCTGTTTGCCAGTAGGGCGAAGCGAGTTATCTCCCTTAGACTGCTCCTGTGAGTCTATGCCGTGTTCAACGAAGTAGTCTTCTTTGGGAAGAGATAAGCCTGGAAGCTCTCCTATCTGGCTACTGCTGTCAGAACTAATTGTATTCTCACCAATTACAGTTCTGTTGAAGTACTTCAATATTTCGTCCTCAGATCTATATTCACCAGAGATGTCCGATCCACAAACAGAGCTTGCTCTTCCTCTCTCCGTCTCAGGTACAAGGATGGTAGGTGGGACAGGAGGTGGGGGTGGTGGAGGTGGAGGTGGAGGCGTCGCAGGGGTTGCTAGGGAACTCTGGTAGGTCTCACTTTCAGACAACTTCTTTACTGGGGGACTGTCTGCATCATCCAGAGGAACTTCAATAGATTGGTCATGAGATCGTTTAACTGCTAGGGACAACACGTGATTGTCATTACGCGAGGACGTCCTCAGGGGTGGTTCAGGAGAAGGAGGGGGAGTGAGGTCAGGAATGGATGATTGTGGTAGGGGTGGGGGAGTGATATCAGAGATGGATGATGAAACTTGAACTGAGGATTTGAGATCGATATTTCCTGTGAATGCACCTGTTTCGTGTGAAGTTGAATCGGTTGTATTTTGGGGTGGGGGTGGGGGTTGGTATGAGGGTGGTTCGTGACTTTGTTGAAACAAATCCGACGATGATAGTTCCCATTCCCGTTGGTACTGCTCAGATCTGACTACCTGTGGGGGTGGAGTTTCAGGGGGTGGGGTGTCCGGGGGTGCTTTGAAGTGGATGACAGGGGCCTTACGTTCACTTGGGGAGGGTGTTTGAGACGGGAGAGATTGCAAGTGATCCGCTATGGACGTGAGATTGTAAGATGTTGGTTCATCGTTATCGCTGTCCCCTTTGGCACGAGGGGTGGAAGGAGGGGTGACTAAATTGGTGGATAACACAGATTCACTGGTTGATGTCTCAGTATTATTAGAAAATCCATTCATTTCTGTTGTTTTAGTCTCTGATCTTGTTTCAGTGATTGTCTTACTGCTTGTCACTTCCGTGAATGTCCGTGACATCACTCTCTCCACAAAGTCTGCAGGCAAACCATTGGAAACATCCGAATGAGATGAGTTGATGGAATGGGTTGAAGTAGATTTCACAGAGTTCATAGAGGTAGTCTGAGAGACAGGTTGATGTGAACTTTGTGCTGACAATGTTGGGATATCAGAACTTGTAGTTTGATTTGGTATAGACGATGCCTCTGATGAAATAAACGAGGTTTCAGCCGGAATGGGCGTTGTTTCTTGAGGATCGGGCGTGGTGTCAGTCGGTATTGGCGTTGGGTTAGCAGTGGAGACAGGAATTTCCGGTATGGACATGGAGGAAAAAGAGTCCTCCCCTTTCTCAGAAACATTGTTGGAAGACGTGCTTGCAAGTGAGCTTTGGCCATCAGAAAATGTTTTTGAGACAACCCTCCTGGGTAAACCATTAATGGAACCTTTGTTAAAACTTGTCTTAATGTGCTTAGATGTGAAGATCATTTTTGGAGTCCGGGAACCATCAGATGACCTGATGACCTCCGAGCGCGAGCGCCGGACGTTGCTACTGCGCAACTCTTGGAGTACACTAGAGGGAATCTTGGGAAGGGATGCACCGATTGTTTCACGCCGCTGCATGATGATATCTCGAATAGATTAACTCAAATTTAGAATGATATTCCAGTCACTTCATAATGGCGAACACAGCTGGTAATCCATGGCATGGTCAACATCCGGGTAACCACATTCCTTCCTTGAGTTACTCCATCTTAGAATCTGAAACACACGATTGAGATTATTATAGCGAGACACTTGGCGATAATGGGCATGCATATTTGATGACATAGTAATTGTTTGTGATGTTACTAACAGAAAACCGGTTCATACTGAGCTATATTTAACGGAACAATAAAATCATTACGTAATATCGATTAAATAACAAACAACGACAGACAGTGCGCAAAGGTTGACAATGGTGTTTTTGTGTTAATTGATATACATTTGCATTAAAATCGTGTATACAAGTCTCCTTGCAATGTTGCAAAAACACAACCGCACATTGATACATCTTAGTTAAAGTTGAGCTTTGAAGAGTAGGAATTTTATGTAAATTGAAACTTTGGAAATAATTATATATTTAAATTGATATTTATTTTTGATGATTTTATCATTAAGAAATGATTATGTAAATGATTTTCAGAAAAAATATATCTAAAAATATCAATTATGTTTAAATTCATATCATATTATAATATCGTCGATATATATTTAAATTGTAAAAAAGTAAGGATCAAACATCTATCATTTCACAAAAATATGCTCAAGCAAGCTATCATCTGCTGTAGATACAGATACCTCACCCGGCTTTCACCTCTAACTCACCATATGTTTACAATAAATGGATACCGACATACTGACACCTACCACAAAACAAACACAAACAAAAACACGAAACTCCGTGCCAACAATTGACATATCCAATTACTGGATAAAGTACATAACATAGATTAGACGAAGAGGGCTTACCAATATTCACAGGGTAATCAGAAGGCCAAATATCTGTCTAGTGGAAACTAACCCCTAACAGTATTACTTGGGCGGTAGTTGAAACTAAAGTACTATAATGATATACTATAACGTCAAATCTCGATGGTCATTTTATTATTTTATTACACATATACTTAAGGTTGAGAGGTCGACTTATATTACAAGCCTTTTGATTGGCTGAAATTTGACCTGGACATTTGAGACGTCTACAAACATTATTTATGAGTATGTAAAGTATAGGTGTATAAATGCAAAATTCGTTTCAAGGTATAATTTATAAACTTGTGAAGCACATTAACTGGCTAGCTGGAGCATATTTTGTTCTAATTGTACCCACACAATCGTGCTTTGCATTTATGAAAATATATAAAAAGTTTAATGATTTGGCATATTTTAAACTTTTATAATTTTTCTTTCTTGACATACCATACATACTTATATATGAAAGATTGTTTCCCATATACGATAATATCATTAATTAGAATTCAGGCTTGTTTAACATGTAGGTCTAACCTTGTATTGCATTTATGAAATTGAGAAAAAGTATAATAATTTGCAAGGAAAATGTTTGGTATATTTATATTTTTTATAATCTTTTCTATCTTAACATACCATACATACATATAATTAGATAAAAGGGATTGTTTCCCGGATGTAATATTATAATCAATTTAAATTCCAACAGATGTGACGTCATAAAGTTGATTTGCTACTTTAAAATAACATATGGTTGCTATTTTGTTCAAAGCCTTGTTACTTTGTGTAACAAGCAACAATGACGTTGTGCAAGTATACAAGCAGTTCCAGTGACCTAGCACGTATAAAGAACATCAGTTCCCTATCTACAAAGCCTATGGCAGATATATTGCTATCGTATACACAGAATCTGACCTACTTCTTGAGACACGGCGTGTGCTAATGCTGGTTTAAGAGAACCACACAGTCATTCCACCTACATCACTGTAGGAATGCTTGGAGAGATTAAATTTGAAACTGAGAACACAATGAACATTTACAACTAATATACTGCTTCACTGATAACAGAAAAAATATACTTCACTTGAAAAATCAAGCTCTCGTGACTCACAAATAGAATACAACGACTACGCCACAAAACCAAATATATATGAAATCTTGACTGGTATTGCGAATCAACGCGTATAAGACAACATTTGACTTCTTTGAGATGCAGATTTTCTGATCTTTTCCTATCCCTTCATAAGGAGAATGAAGACTTCAGAGCACTTCGATTCAAACACTCGCTACATTGATCAGAACTTCACAGAAACCAACTGAGACACTAAGTCAGACCGCAGACACTAAGTCATCAAGAAAGGTACCAACTCATATTCACACATCATACATCATTTTCTATGCATTAAACGCATCGTTAACTAACATCTCTCTCAAAGAGTCTCTCAAAATGACTGTCACTTTTCTAACAAACTGAAACCTTGATTCCAATATAGGTACTTCTCCAGTAAACTGCCAGTGACATACCACTACTACAACTAGCAATCAAACGTTTTCAGCAAATATCCTTTTATATTATTGAAGAGGAACAACAGCAAACACATAATGGCTGATTGCTGCTTATTCCATAACGTTTTGTTTTTCTTCTTTTTCATTAAGACACGGAAGTTATGGTTTCAAGTAATGTCTCCTGAAACATCTATAGAATACTAGAGTACATTTCCTATTCTTTCCACACTCTCTACGATTAGTTTGTCGGTATTTCACGTGTGTAACTAAGAGAGATTGTCCGTGTTGTATCACACACATAAATGCATTCAGAAGCGTTCCAACCAGTTCGCAAATATCTATTGATCACCGACGTTTAGGAGTTACATAGAAGTGAAACATATTTCATGCAAAAAATCATCTGTCCTCATATCCTACAGCACGAATCAAATGGTTTATATCTTATTTCAGACTTATTTAGATCACGCATTTATATTTCTTACCATAAAGAAATGCCATATTACACCTCATACTATACATATATTTCTGACTAAAGCAATGTCATATCAAACCTCATAGCATATTTCTGACTAAAGAAATTTCGTATTACACCTTAAACTTATATTTCTGATAAAATGAATGTCATATTACCCCTCATAATTTTTTGACTTCAGAAATGCCATATAACTAGTTATATAACTCATCATACCACTTAGACAAGTTATACACATCAGATTCATGTTTCAGAATTTAAAGATATAACGTCCGATTTGAGATCACATTTACGAATAGCACATTACGAATTTCAGATTAGTTTACTAATTATCAACGTTCATCTCTTATGAGAAAGTACTGGATCATTTCTGACCAAGTTATATACATCATCAACCTTCACATTTCACTATTCATTCAATGTTCCATATGATAAATACGATCAAGGCGTGCGTATTACATTTATGATTTACCATACATAAATAAATATCTCTCATAACTGTCTTCATCAAATACACAATAATAACCTTCAGCCTTAACGTATCAGCTTTGCTGTTTCCATTGCGTCACGTTTTTATACACGTTATGTCTTAGGGCGAATTAGAGTTTTGACAAGTATACGTTTATGTAGCATTTATGACTTGGCAAACACATGAGAAATTCGAAGAATTTCACGTACGTTAGAGGTTGTAGTACTGGTAGTGTTACTTTAATACGTTTCATAGCTTATGACGTTGTAAATTTGAAAACTCAATCGACCTTGTTAGGAAGAATAGTTCGTGGGAATAAACATTTCAAAATAGAAACTATATCGAGATACGAAATTCTGAACACTAGGTCTGACAGCAGCTCCATAGGTGGCATGATGTCTCACCCGTTAAGTGCTCGCGAAACTTTATCGTTAGGGACCAATCACAGCATCACGCTTATATACCGAAGGATTTGCAAGACAACATGTGATTGGTAAGCTGAGCGTTCATGAGAACATGAAATCTACGGCGCCGCGGTCGGATCACGTGGAGAGGAAAACCTGATGGAACAAGTTCGATTCCCGATATAGAGTTAATATCTTGAAACTTTTGTTCCTCGAAAATACGCCGATATGAATCAGATTGATTTGAATTAAAATCATTGCAAAACATTTGTTTCAGTTTACTGTTTGTTAAATAATGTCTAATATATGTTGTATGCTAAACAAGCTCCCTTCGTTTCCACAACTTTTGACGTCATTGGTTTTGAAAGATTGTTGTCATTGTAAGGTGTTGACATAATCATACGATATTTTAAAATATTTTTTTTCGAATTCAATGCTTATGATTCAGACATTCTTGGGGTTGCAAGTATTACCAGCTCTAACAGAGTACAAGTATGCAATCCAATTACTTTTAAATTGTTCGTATTCATCATAGTGGTCTTGATAAACTGTAAAGCGTTATATTTTCTTCAGAATGTTTTCAAAGGATGGGTTATACCAGGATATGTCAATATATCCCCTGTATTACATTTTTGGTTTAACAAAGTCTTCTTTGTGGTGTCATCACAGATATTTCATTTCTACACTCGCTAAACCACTTATAAAAGCTTTTTTATCTTCTAGAAATCAAGCAATTATCACAAGATCTACTTAGCGATGCATGCCAATGTTTATCCGATATTCAAAACGTCTACGCATGTGTAAGGAGCCCTACAATGGGATAAGCTCGTGTAAATAAATCGGCCCTGTTTAGAGCTTAGGTTTCGCTCTATATCACTGCAATGTCGGTTGGGGCATGTTTGAGGATAAATGATATGTTCCTATAGATTTGGGGACATGGGTATACGTCAACTGTCATATGTAGAAAATTGGCAAAATTAGGGTTGATTTTACATCTAGAATACGTGAAGTATGGCATATGAAGAACATTGGCAAAATAAGAGTTGATTTTCTTGCATCTAGTATACGTGAAACATGGCTGATGTAGAACATTTGCACCAGTAGAGTTGATTTTTTGCATCCAGTATACGTCAAGTATGGCATATGTTGAAAATTTATAAAATTAAGAGTTGATTTTTGCATCTTATGTACTTGAAGTATGGCATTTGTAGAATACGGCAAAATTAGAGTTGATATTTGCATCTAGTTTACGTGAAATATTGCATATGTAGAATATGGCAAAATAAGAGATAATTTTTGCATCTAGCTTGACAATGCAAATACAGAAGAACGTTTCAATACATTGACTTGTTACAGTATTAAATCATATTTCTTTAAACCTCACAATAATGAATCATATTTATAGCTTCAATAGCATCACAACAATGCCAAGAATAAAAAGGATAGAAGAGAAACGTTGCATTTTACAAAACTTCATATATACGACGTCACGCACCAAATAGGTACTAAACCTATATCCTGTTTTGCCCAATAAGCATAATTTGCAGTTAAAGACTGTTACTAGGTAGATTCGATATCAAGCGTTTGAATTTTCAGAACAATATTCATAGTTAATTGTAATATGCGAAGGACTATATGTCACTATTTTCATTTTCTCCCATAGTCCTCCAATTTATAAACGTACTCTGTTTTGAAAAAAATATCGGTCATATATTTAAAAAGGTACATCTGCGCGATCATATGCCATGTGGAAACAAAACTGTAATCGTGTATATAGTATTATACAATGTAGATGTCAAATGATAGCCTGAAACAGACATCACACAACAGAAAGTTCAATATTTGTCATGAATTTTCGATAGATCTGGGGTAAAAGAGATGTCTGACAATATAGAGTTTCAGAGTTCGAATCCAAGTTGCATTTTTTATCAAGTAGCAAACGATTGTTTGTCGTTGATTGAACGTTGAATAAGTGTTTTTAATACAGGCTTTTACTTCAACAAAAAGATACCGTCCCAAAGGATGACAATACCAACATTTAACAACATATTTAGTATGAAAAAAACAAACTCAAACGATTCTTTTCGATTCATTCTTGCACATAATAAGATGACAATAAAAAGAGAAACACGCTTTACTAAAAATCAATACGAAACTTTTAACAATTGATCCATTTCAGCATGAAATATTGATGTATTTGCCTGATGACATTTATCTTTAAATAAAAACATGATTATCTATAACCATGAATGGCTTACTAAACAGGACGTACAGTTCAATCATAACTAACAAATTACTAATAACATTAATTTTGACGATATTCCTATGAGCACATCTTAATCACTACTGTCGCTTTTTTTCACTTTTTATAAAAAAATATGATAAATTTGCAAGGCCTCTCGATCTGAATAATAAGATTAAAAATATCAAAATGTCATACTTGCACCACGATGTGCACCATTCAGCTTAAAACGGACTTATCCGCTGGGGTATACCTGACGACACTACATAAAATAATCTTTACGATGAACAGTACCTTTCTTGAACATCCAGATCTATCACAGTACGTCCAAACTCCAAACTGAACGAAAGAGTATTGACTATGTCACGAGCGTCTCACAAAGTTATCATCAATCACCGGCACATACAGGTAAACATAGGTAAACAAAGGTGTCTACCTGATACAGGTGTGACATACGACGCTGCTCCTCCTACCTGCACACCTTGCCTCGCATACCTGAAGCCCACCTATTGTTCCACCTGTATCGCCACAACCGTGACCTTAACTCGACACGCCTCACCGGTAATCAAGCAATATCTCAAACTGTTCTTTTGTATCAGAAGCTTTAAGCTTGAGCCTCGTTAATTTTTTATATAGAACTCAGGTGATAATCGTTGTTACTTTGTGATGTTTTTATTAAATGTTTTATATTAATATTTTAATGAATATGTTGTCATGGTAACCATTAAAGATGGGGGTACAAATGGTATGCGATCTGGCACTGGTCAAGGTCTGCGAAATGCTTCCCACATTGAAATATAAGTATTTATGTCTTATGGTAAACCATTTGCTAATGCTCATTGTTTTATTCTAATAAGGATTAGGTTAATGTAGCGGAACCGGATTATCAACATACAGCGTAATATAGTTTTTTTCTTGAACAACGGACACACGATAAGGGGTTAAAGACAATTTTTTACTCCTCTTTAATTAAACATGGAAGGGATTTGAAAATGTCCGGATGCGGGCACGTTTGTGCATTACTATTATCTTATCATGCCAAATGACATAGAAACGTGCTCTTAGTGGTGTTGATATATGTTAAGTCTTTTTTAATTTGACTTCTTTGAGAGGCATTTTAGAAGTTGGAATGACAATAATGCTGAGGAATATATTGATGACAACTTCTTTGTTCATTGTATGTGACTTTTTGACACAGATTTTTGTGTCGTTCTCAAGCAGAGGAATTATCAACATGCAGTGTATTATAGTATTTTATTTTTTCAACGAACACACGATAAGGGGTTAAGGGGTTGAGAACGACACAAGAATCTGTGTCGAAACGTCGCATACAATGAACAAATAACTTGTCATCCATATATTCCTTAATATGCTTAACATGTCTAAAAAGGAGAATACCGCTGCATGCTGCTACGTTCTTTTAATAAAAAAGCCAATGTCATTCAAGGAGATTGTTTTAATCTTTCACTGCAAAATCCAGTTGTTCGTGACAATTTACATATTTTTCTGTATTCAGATTTTAGCTACTACCTTTAAGTTTTCGTATGCTCCTTATTACTCCCTAATATTTATAAATATCAGATATAATCCGTTATCCTTATCCTCTTATAACATAAGTATTTATAAATACATATAAGTATACAGTTATATCAGCTTTTGTTTACATTCAAGACGTTATGAAACTGTATGCCAACAATAACCGATAAAGAGAACACGTTTTCTTACCTGTCAGTTTAAGTCTATCTACCTGTAATTAAGTATTTTGTCAATATCAATCACTGTAGACAGTTTACCTGACAGGTGTCCGACTAGCGTCTGTGGACAGGTAAACACGATTATACCATTAGAAACCACGATCAAGGTAAAGATTTATTACCTACATATCCCCCACGGGACCAAACAGGTGATACAATTTAATGTTCATCAGGTGAGATTAAACGTTAAATTATGCAGGTATTTATATAGCCGGTCACGTTTTCAAACCGATGAAATGCAATATAAAGGCAATTTTGTTTGTAATGATTGTTTAAGGAAATAGAATTGATTGATTGGTTTCAATTACAACAATGATAAACTAGACGGTTTAGTTCTTCTTAATTTCATCCTTTGTTAGATGTCATCATTATGATGGTTTTCATTATTAATTAATTTATGTTTGATAATGGTGTATGAAGTTCAATGGCCAACTCACAGTGTGGCAAGAAATACACTTTGTCTGAGTTTCCAAAATAAGGAAGTTTGCGATTCATAAATTGAAGGGTATTTTTTTCATGAAGTGAATAAAATTTTAAACGTTTACATTCTATGAGCAAGCATAAAGATAGCAGAATTAAATTTACTCAAAACTTCTCGTTTTTGGTTGAATAGGGTTTACACTATGTTTCAAAACTTTCATCGAATATTCTTGATACTATTTTCCTTTTCCCTATTGAAATAATTTCGTACGAATTAACAAATCTCTTACTTATCGTTAACCTTTACATCTATACTTTCAAACGGACCACTAAGAATTTTTGTTATTTAACACAATCACGTTACCTTACATTTGCATCCATCAAAGTTATGAAAGAAATTTGGTTAAATGGTTGAACCCAAGAAACAATGGCCCAATTGCATCAAATAAAACATAATAAAGTATTCAAACATATTTAGAAATAAGTTGAAGAGTTAAACCCATGTACCTTATCCCACTTGCATCAAATACAAGGATAGTCAAGCACTTTTTAAAACACGATAATAAATTGTTACATTATGCAGTGTGTACATATAGGTGCAGCGCTGTATGAATGTAGGTAACCTTGATATGTACACGTGTCAATCAGGACAGCTTGTATATTACATAGGTAAGAACGGGCACCTGTTTCAGTTGTCAGGTGTCACTTGTGACACACTTACCTTACATCACCGGTAGGCCGCAGAACATTACTGCTTTCAGTATTGAAGAATATTTAGCATGATATCTAGTTACACCTTTTATATAGTTTCCTCTTGAGATCAGGAATGTCAAATGTTATAAAAGAACCTTTACTTTCACTATCCTTAGTTTAGTGGTAGGCACTTTCAGTTTCGTAGTAGAGTATTTAACACTCAGCTTTTACACAATATATTTATTACACCTTTTATAAAATATCGTCTTGAGATCAAGATTTTCAAATGTTATAATAGGACTTCGACTTTCACTATCCTTAGTTTAATGGTAGGCACTTCTTTCAGTTTCCGAGTTGAGTATTCAACTCTCAACTATTAAGCAAGATATCTACTAGTTACACCTATTAAAAAGCATCTTCTTGAGATTAAGTTCATCGAATGTCATAAAAAAATGTTTACTTTCACTATCCTTAGTTTAATGGTAGGCACTTATTTCAGTTTCCGAGTTGAGTATTCAACTCTCAACTATTAAGCAAGATATCTAGTTACACCTTTTATACAGCATCTTCTAAAGATCAGGAATGTCGAATGTCATATAAGGACTTTTACTTTCACTATCCTTAATTTAATGGTAGGCACTTCTTTCAGTTTCAGAGTAGAGTCTTTAACACTCAACGTGTAAGCAAGATATATAGTTACACCTTTTATATAACACCTTCTTGAGATCAAGAGTATCGAATGTTATAAACGAATCTTATTTTTACACTGTATCTTCTTACTCTAGAGGTTTCATAGTCTAACACTCAGACTTAAGTGGACTATTGCTTTTAGCAAGTCTAGAACTATATAAGAGAGCCAATTGTCAGGCGGTCTTTTCTTATTTTCTGAAAATTATTTTTTGGAGATGGACTATTTGTCAATTTCATTACTTTATCTTTTTCGTTTGTTTCCTGTCATATACAGATATCATATACCAATGTCTTTATTCATAATTGAAATGATGTTAATTGATTGATTGACATAAATGGCATGATATGAGGATCTGTTACATTAATTGGATTTATTCCTTCCAGTTTAACAGAATATGACCTACAACCGGGTTCTCATTTCTCAACAAACCGTTCACAACATCTATTTTTGTGTGGCTTTAAGACTACGCTCTTTGTTATTTGATGACATTTTCATTACATTACAATATAGCACATTAAGAACAAGTATTTGAATACAGCTTTTCATAGTAGTGATCACACACAAAACAATATAAAAATCAATGATGATTTTTTCAAAAATAAACCTCAATTTATTTGCTCTTAAATTAAACAATTTCAGTCAACAAAAATTCAGTTTATGTCAATATAACATCCCCTACTACAAGCAATATGGATACCGACAATGTGCATATAAACTTCATCAGAGCGGAAAATCAACAAACATTCCTTTCTATTGGGAGACAAAATCTATACGACAACTATGTAGAACTATTTCGTAGAAGCGTGGTGTGCGGTTGAGCACAATGCCACAACTTGTAGAACATGATATACAAACCAAATGATATAAAACACTACTCATAAAGAAGATTTTATGGTGTCGTGTTGGACAAAAAAGCTGGCCAAAGCTATGCGTTAAAAGTATATAAAAATGTATATATAGATAATATTTAAAGATAGTGTACAAGTGCACATGTTAAAAAAATTTAAAAAAGAGAAAATTCAAATTTAATGTTTTAATGAGGTTTTGAGGGAATCTTATGAGTACATTTTTTATGTCAAAACAGAATACTTACAGTAATAACATTAAATATTATTTTGGAACTGAAATACCCTAAATCTCCAAGAAAGGTAGCTCAAGCCATGCAAAATAATAATCTAACCTCTGTTTATAAAATAGCAGTTCTCGGGTTGTCGGAACATTCACCTACGGCAAATATTCGCACAACGACTTAACCAATCTCCAACATTTAAGCCAATGAAAACACTGGAGACCTTGATTTTTGTTACCAGGTGAGAGAGTGAATTGGGGTTTAACGTGTTGTTGCCAGGTGAGAGAGTGAATTGGGCTTTAACGTGTTGTTGCCAGGTGAGAGAGTGAATTGGGGTTTAACGTGTTGTTGCCAGGTGAGAGAGTGAATTGGGCTTTAACGTGTTGTTACCAGGTGAGAGAGTGAATTGGGCTTTAACGTGTTGTTACCAGGTAAGAAAGTGAATTGGGCTTTAACGTGTAGTGAGAAATTGAGAGAGTGAATTGAGGTTTAACGTGTTGTTACCAGGTGAGAGAGTGAATTGGGGTTTAACGTGTTGTTGCCAGGTGAGAGAGTGAATTGGGGTTTAACGTGTAGTTACCAGGTGAGAGAGTGAATTGAGGTTTAACGTGTTGTTGCCAGGTGAACGTGAATTGGGGTTTAACGTGTTGTTGCCAGGTGAGAGAATGAATTGGGGTTTAACGTGTTGCTACAAGGTGAGAGAATGAATTGGGCTTTAACGTGTTGTTACCAGGTGAGAGAGTAAATTTGGGTTTAACGTGTTGTTACCAGGTGAGAGAATGAATTGGGGTTTAACGTGTTGCAACCAGGTGAGAGAGTGAATTGGGGTTTAACGTGTTGTTACCAGGTGAGAGAGTGAATTGGGGTTTAACGTGTTGTTGCCAGGTGACAGAATGAATTGGGGTTTAACGAGTTGCAATCAGGTGAGAGAGTGAATTAGGGTTTAACGTGTTGTTATTAGGTGAGAGAATGAATTGGGGTTTAACGTGTTGATACCAGGTGAGAGAGTGAATTGGGGATTAACATGTTGCTACCAGGTGAGAGAGTGAATTGGGGTTTAACGTGTTGTTACCAGGTGAGAGAGTGAATTGGGGTTTATGGTGTTGTTGCCAGATGGGAGAGTGAATTGGGGTTTAACGTGTTGTTGCTAGGTGAGAGAGTGAATTGGGGTTTAACGTGTTGATACCAGATGGGAGAGTGAATTGGGGTTTAACGTGTTGTTACCAGATGGGAGAGTGAATTGGGGTTTAACGTGTTGTTGCTAGGTGAGAGAGTGACTTGGGGTTTAACGTGTTGATACCAGATGGGAGAGTGAATTGGGGTTTAACGTGTTGATACCAGATGGGAGAGTGAATTGGGGTTTAACGTGTTGTTACCAGATGGGATAGTGAATTGGGCTTTAACGTGTTGTTACCAGGTGAGAGAGTGAATTGGGCTTTAACGTGTAGTGAGAAATTGAGAGAGTGAATTGAGGTTTAACGTGTTGTTACCAGGTGAGAGAGTGAATTGGGGTTTAACGTGTTGTTGCCAGGTGAGAGAGTGAATTGGGGTTTAACGTGTAGTTACCAGGTGAGAGAGTGAATTGAGGTTTAACGTGTTGTTGCCAGGTGAACGTGAATTGGGGTTTAACGTGTTGTTGCCAGGTGAGAGAATGAATTGGGGTTTAACGTGTTGCTACAAGGTGAGAGAATGAATTGGGGTTTAACGTGTTGTTACCAGGTGAGAGAGTAAATTTGGGTTTAACGTGTTGTTACCAGGTGAGAGAATGAATTGGGGTTTAACGTGTTGCAACCAGGTGAGAGAGTGAATTGGGGTTTAACGTGTTGTTACCAGGTGAGAGAGTGAATTGGGGTTTAACGTGTTGTTGCCAGGTGACAGAATGAATTGGGGTTTAACGAGTTGGAATCAGGTGAGAGAGTGAATTAGGGTTTAACGTGTTGATACCAGGTGAAAGAGTGAATTGGGGATTAACATGTTGTTACCAGGTGAGAGAGTGAATTGGGGTTTAACGTGTTGTTACCAGGTGAGAGAGTGAATTGGGGTTTATGGTGTTGTTGCCAGATGGGAGAGTGAATTGGGGTTTAACGTGTTGTTGCTAGGTGAGAGAGTGAATTGGGGTTTAACGTGTTGATACCAGATGGGAGAGTGAATTGGGGTTTAACGTGTTGTTACCAGATGGGATAGTGACTTGGGGTTTAACGTGTTTTTGCCAGGTGAGAGAGTGAATTGGGGTTTAACGTGTTGATACCTAGGCTTGTGACATGATAACGGTTTTCCAGAAATAGGCAAGTTATCGAGGCTTGAGGAATCAAAAGCGTCGCACAGATAACTTTGGTTGCATCCACTCAGGTTTATCTCTCTCTTTTCTTTCATGAATTGCTCTGTGATTTGAGCAACCTCTGTTCGGGAAGAATGTTAAACCAAATGATACATCTGCCTACCGTTTGCCACCACCCTCAATCTAGAAATGTTCTAAAGCAATGCACCATGCCACGTCAATGAAGGAAAGAATGCTTTAGATTAATTCAGATATTTCATAATGTGATTCACAAGCATTCGAAAAGGTTAAATTTACTGCTTTTTTCTTCCGTTAACAATCACACAAGAAGGGAGATATTACATGACATTAATGCCTATAGCATATCTAAACAAACAGATTTTACAGTCCTCTTTTGAAGAGTGTAATTTTGAACTTGGAAGGGAGAGGTGGAAAGGTAAATAACAATACATATTAATAATACATTAAATATATTAATAATAACCCATCAAAGTAAGTAATTCAAAATAAACCTTGTAAATAATATAGATCTTTCATAAGTACTCAACGACCGTTGATATAATGAATATTTTCAAATTAGACAGACATTACAATAAGGTCTTTGTTCAAAATTCAAGCCCTCAAATTCTCTTTAGAAACCGGATGAACAGTTACAATTTATATGAATGATGGCTTTATCAAAGGTTGTATCAAATTATGTTCTGATGCACTGAATTACCCTTTTGCCAAATATCATACCCTAACCTTTGAAATGTCACATTGTTAAATATTATGTACCCCAAGGTCTATTATAATGATGCATATATATGATATACATGATACAATTCAAAGTTTATTGAAGTATGCGAATTATGTCTCACTCAAGAGTTATTGTGATTTTTTCATTTGGGATCATAATCAGATATTTATAGGCTTTTTCATTCATTTGAGAAGTTGTTGTGATATTGAAATTTCATATCTATGAATTATAGAAATGATATGCATGAAGTGATTTTGATCAAATGATGCAAAATGGTTATTAATCTATACCACGATTAAAGTAGTGTTACAACATAACGGTATTATGAATTCAGTCGTTCACTAAATAAAAAAAGACGACATTTATGTCAATTTCGTATGTTCAATATCCACATCTGTGCATAATAGTATTGACGATAAACCATATACATCACGATAGCAGAAAACCTTATGTATAAAAATCGCCTCGGGGATGATGTTTTCCATATCAATATACAATAAATTCATGTGATGTTCAGAGTTAAATCTCAACCCAATAGTTTCTTCATTTCTTCAGGGCAAACCTTATCAAGACATTAGTGCAGAATGTATGTATGTACAGATACCTAGGTATATATTATTTAAGAGGTTTCATAATTGTGTGGGCCTCGTATATATTTAAATTGAAAATACAGAGGTATACTAGAAGCCTACAACAATATTTACTCAAGGAGGAACTGCATTTGCTATAATCTTAAGCATTCCATTTCTTCTTTCAATACTTTTTTATTTATTTCTATGGCCCCAGGCAGTTACATGAGTATGTAATATGATTGATTGCGCGCAGCTTTTGAATCATGAGGTTGAGAAAAATATGAAATAAATATGCAACACGACTAGGTAGATTACGAGAGAAATTTTCAAGGACAAAATTCTTTGATTACAACATAATACATTGGTATGTTAAATGATGGAGGGTGCGTAGACTTTTTAATCATAACGTTTAGAAAACTCGTTTTATCTGAAGTACATATGTTACGTTGTAATGTAAATATGACTAGAAGTGTTCGATATCGGTCAGGGCATCAATCATTTCAAGAGATACTGCGTTTGTTTCGAGACTTTTCGTTTAGTTTGATACGAATCCTTACCACAAAATGTTTACCATTTGTTTCTAATCAAAATGGAAAGGTTTTCTGACTCTAAGCGAGTTGGTTCGAATCCTGCAATGGAATCGACTAGAAAAACTACAAGAATGTTTACTTGTGCAGATATGGCGATCCCGAATATGACAATGTTTCATTTTGCGTTAAAATTACACTTTTAGCAACAATCAGTACAACTCAATTACACAATTTAACAAAGTTTATCAAATATACTTCAACAACTCACATAGTGTAACTTTTGATTTTTTCTTCCTGCTCTGTTATATGACAGTCTTAGACCATAAACATATTAATATTATTCATCATAATTCTTCATACTGACAGATATGTCTCCTGCAGTTGCCAATGTTTGTCAGAACTTGTTGTCAGTTGTCATAACTCTAATATTAAGACACATTGAATTTCAGATTATCATGAATACCCTTATTGTCAAAACACTCACGATTGGGTCTTCAGAATAATTAACCTCGGTGTGAAATCATGAATATGAATACATCGTAAGACAACATACCTTGAATATATTTTCATTTTGAATGTCTTATTTGTCACACCTTTTATATGTTTATATTCACAAAGCTTCTTCATATAATATAAAGACCAAAGGTGTCACCTCTAACTACCAAGCTTGATGTAAATGGGTCTCTGATGATGTCGTCATTATTAATACTATCACGTTGCTATATGTGGAATAATTAACCTATAAATATTTTGGTTTGGAAACTCACGAATAAATTTAGTTTTACTGATTAAATCAAGTCTTGTTTGCGATCATTGTTGATGTGTGTATTAGAATTAAGCAAAATGCGCATAATGCAAAATTTATTCGCCATGAAATGCAAAGGTATGAACCACCTGAACCAATCTTAAGTCTGCATCACAGTAAACTCAATAATAAAGAACCAAGAACGTCGCTTTGAGAAGTGAGATGTGATTCAACATATCTGGATAACGTATGTCAAGACAAAATTAAAGAGGAAGAAGCACGTATTTGCCAATTATAGTTCTTAAAATTTATCCGAATGAATATTACTTTATGTGTATTACCTTCAAGGGTCAAACATCTCAATCCGATTACCTATAGTCTTAGATGGTATGATTACATATTTAGCAAAAACTGATAATGGACATATTTGTGTGAACACCTTTTCATCACCGAGGTAGGGAAATGACTTGAACCGAAACCTCGTTTAGAAATGTCATTTTGATCAAAACCATTGTCGTGCAATTGGTAATTTATATATATTAATGTTGCATTACATGTTTACCTAAACTTCTCTCTGTCCCTGTAAAGTTTACAAGTAGATACAAACAAGACTTGACTACATGAAACTATTTGAGTGAGCTTGGTTTACTGAAAGGATTAACTAGTTTTTTTTCCGGATTTTACGTCACTTAACTCCTTACAGCGTCGGGCGATGTCGCTCTCATGTCGGTTACAGTGGAATGTAACGGGATGTCATAAATCAACATCATAAAGTGTAATGTGGATGTAATGTTAGATTAAAAATTCCTCACGCGTGGATCTTGTGTATGAACTACCACACGTAGAGTCGCCTACGTTGTAATAAAAACTATTTACTACCTACATCTAATGAACAGATAACTAGGATATTTTTTTCTGAGAAACATAATTCATGCAAGAGAATATTACATACATATCCTATAAGTATCATTCAATCCAAAATAATCTTGAACATATGGTTTAAATACTTCAGAGTACATTAACCCTTTCACTCGTATGAGGCCAGTAACAAATACGTTTTAACCGTGTTTTCTATCTAGAAGGGATGAAAGGGTTCATGCATTCAAACGGGAACAGGACTTAGAGTTGTGTTTCAAGTACAAATACCGGAACGTATAAAAGTCAAATTAAAATGTAATTTGATTAATGTCATACCTCAAAGATCAAATTGGGTTTGCGAAATGAGTTATTCTGTTTCAAGTAATCGTTGAAGACATTAATTTCAGTGAGACAGTGACTTACTTAACAATCACATAAACAGACAAAAAAAGGTGAAAACATGGCACATTTGTTGAAATATCGTTCGACTAAAGTAGTCCCGATACAGACCAAAAGTAATATATTGTTTCAGAAATTATTCAAATGAGAATTAACAGAACTGACTTCCTCTCGAACATCTTCTTCTTAAAAAAATCGTAATGTCCTTTAAAGCAGGTATTTACGAACATGAAAACTAAGTCATGTTTTTATCATTTAATGGATTTAGTCCTGACAATATTCACAATGACATTTTGAAACATGAACGTTAGAGAACCATGCCTTGATTCGGGGTTGTCACATAAAATGCTAATTTACATTTAATAGATATATACACACATGTCTATTATAAATCTAATATTTGCCAACAACATTCGAATATTCCAAATCAAAAATACGACGAGCTAAGAAAAGAAAAAGATTTCAGACAACTCACCAAAGTAGCGACTTGACCAACGGAAAGTAATGTCCTTACAGTATGAGAGTACACCAATACGTAAATCCATACACAACAGCTTCCAACATACCAACCTTCTGATCAATTGCATCTTAAGCCGCTTACTCCAGAAACCAGCAATCGAAGGAACAAGTGTACACTATCGAAATATCTAATGTATAAACTACATACACGTGAAATGTAATAAACCATCAAATAGAGACAAAGTCTATACCGATTTACTAACATGCTCTAGTAGCAATCGAAGAAACACGTGTACATACACGAAAAATCAAATGTTAAGTAAAATGAAACATCGATACTTACACACGACGATTTGAATACTCCACAAGAGCATGAACAAAACTTACAGTGTACTCCCAAGCAAATATTACACCGTGTCCTTGTCAACCTTGGGATACACAGATAACAAGGAGATGACGTATCCGCCTCGATACTGCTTTTTGTGTGCATTACTTAACAACTAGAGGGGCAATGAAAAGATAGAGGCAAAAAGGTCAAAGAAAGATGATTCAACGATCGTTACTGTCATGGTACTAACATCCGCGATGGTTAGAGGACACCGAACAAATGAGGATGTTTCAACTGCGTTTGAAAAGTTCAAATAATGATGAATAATGTTTTTGGATAATCAATTATTTACATAAACAGTTTTGTGCATTGCTTTACAAAAAAACCTCTTTGAAATGAAGGTAATTGGTTGAAGCTAGATAATTCATTTATCATTTATAACTGTCGTGTTTAATGTTTTGGTACACGATTCGTACACTTCGTTGTAATAAGGATGTAGCTTCCTTTCAAAATCACTTAACTAGCTTGGCCGTGATAAACTATTTACATACAGTTTTGTGCCTTGCTATTCAATAATTATAAACATTATCAGAGCCATTATGAATTGAAAAAAGACAAAAGACCATACAATGATTCAACAAGGCTGTTACTGAGTTGTTATGTTCAACATTTTGTATTAACATCAAGGATGTGTTAGAGGCCACCATTATATTTTGTGCATTTCGTTACAGGTAATTTGAAAAGATAGAGGCAAAAGGTCAAAGCAAGATGATTTAACTTTTGTTACTGACATGTTTACACCGACATCAAGGTGGGGTCAAAGGACACTATTAAAACAGATATAGCTTCTTTTCACATGCACTTAACATGCTTCGTCGTTATGAATGATGTTTACGGATAAAGAATTTACAATTAATTCTGTGCTTAGCTAACCAACCCCCTCCCCCCACCACCAACACCACACAAACCCTCCCCTACGCTACCCGCATTTATAGCAAACCCTTTTCTAATCATGACTTATGTCAATTGAATAAATACGTTCGGGTTACCTTTGCAATGATGTTGCAACCTCAAAAGTTCCAAAACTCTCTGCAAATCATAGAACATCAAGAACTGCAAAATGACATGTTTAGATCAATGGACTAGATGACAGTACAAACCAGTCTCTGATGACGAGTTAACGATTAGTTATGAACCTTTAGTTTGCCTGATGTTACCAAATCGATAAATCATTGTATCTCTGACAGTCGCTTGATCAATGATCCTTACATAAATACTTTGTACCTTTTCAAACCGACATGACGAGTGAGCAAACTTTCCATTTGAACGATCTTTGATTACATTCATTAAAAGCTGCCTAAGAGTGAGGATATTGATATATTCAACTTTCAAGAGCAGTCAAATGTGGTGGTAACCAATGAAAATAAGCTTACAACCCAGGATTTAAATCGAATCTAGACTTGTTTATTCTAAAGCTTACATGTCGAGGTCAAAGGTTCAAACGCGATGAAGGTGAAGTAATGATTCAATGGACAGTAAACAGATTGTATGGCTCGGTACAATGGCTCGGATATTTTCATTGTGTATCATGATAGTGATATTTTATAGGAATGTGTTTTCTGTGCAGTTTTATGAATGCTATCATTGGATAATTGTCTTCTTTTTACTGAATTTTGTCCGCTTTTATATAGATTGGTCGCAACATTTTGCGAAAATATAATGAATACATTTAAAATACCTTTAAAAATATTGAACTTCACAACAGTTTGAATATCTTTAAGTAGATTTATCCCTGAAAAGTTTTAAATGCAACTCATTTTCGTTTAAACATTATCCTGTTTAGCATATATTGGTAAAAAATGTTCGCTGCCGCGGATAACCCTTTAGATGTAAGAAATGACATGGCGTCAATGGTAAATGATATAAGGACATCAATCAACTAGGCTCAGGATATAAATCTTCCTATAAGCATTAGCGAATTCCTCATCAGTTTGTTGTATGTTATCCCTTTCACTTCTAAAGCGACTAAATTTTGTCAATGACGCTATTGATTGTAGACATTCTGTCACTAAAGTCGAGAAAATATCTCGCATAATAGCTTGACTACTTATTTCATTAGCATTTGAGAAATTAACGTTATGAACAAAAAGCAAAAAGAAAAATATATGTCTAAGCAACATCTTCATTATTGTACCATTTGCTTTACAACGGCATGCTAACGTAGACGTCCCTTTCACCGAATAAAGAAATTGATTGCCCATAAATAATAGATATATTTATTGATTCAGGACTCGAATCTGAAGCTCGAGACATTTTACTTCAAATCAAGACTTTCATGTTTACATAAGTTTATAATGATATCAGTATCATTCATGTATTATTACATTAACGGACATCAACGGACATCAGCAAATGTCTGCATATTCTGTTTACAACACTGCCCACAACAAAATATGACATCGATCAGTGCATACCTGTGTGAATACATATGTAAATCAAAGTGCCGACACTCCACCCACGCTAGCAACAGGTGAGAGAACAAGTGCATGTCAATATCTACCTGTTCAACAGGTAGATCGTCTTCAATAACGCTCTTACGGTCAATCCCTTAGACCTCCGTGCACAAATATAGCAAACCATGACGTCGTGGTATGTGAGGTTCAATGAAAGTAGGACAGCTCCATTTAGAAAACAAACATGCAATGATAGAGTGTCGTTGAAGGGATATTACTTTTATATATGTCATTCTAGATCCGATGTCAACTTAACTTCCATTACCCTATGCCGAAATGACAGTTATTATAACAACAGTTGATAAAATGGCTAACATTGTTTTTCTGCGATTTGTATTATTTACTTAGAACAAATATTTCGATAGTCGTTCATCTGATGTTTTTTTCGAGAGTTGTAAATTTTCTGATGTAACCAGCTTAACGACCGTGTTTCGCTTGTCAAAAATAAACAAAAACTTTCTAGAGACGCAAAAATTGACACATCTCTAACGTCATAGCCCTTCCTTGCTTTACTGTCATCATCGAAGATATCTAAACTTGGGAAGAAAAAGTAGACTTTCACAAATTCTGAAGGTGAAATCAGACCCCAAGTCTAGAAGGTCTGCTGTACCTTTCATTATGTTCACCCTCCGTAACCCAATACATCATTATAGAGGCATCAAACAAACGAGCGACCTTGAATACACCATTCATGCCATTGACAAAGCCAACATACACCTTCATACTCTTGCTATTCTTAACATATTATAACTTAATCTCAGTAACTTAACGAAGCGTGAAATAGTCAAAAGGGGAAGTTATGTTTACAACAAGGTTACCAAAGGATCTTAGGTTTTGAATTCATATCCCAAGGATACACATATGGGATTGTTCGCTGTATTACCTCCGAGCTATTTAATTATTAAGGTATATGCTCCAAGTATACACTTTAAAGACTTTGGAATGTTTGTCGTAGGCGTAGCTGCTAGCATCTTAATACAAACATAGGGCAGTTGGGTAAGAGAAAAACAATTATTTTCTCATTTCATCAGATTTTAGTGTTTGAAGAATGTTCATAGAGCGTTAAGACGGATGCACTGACGGACGCATATAAAAATGCAAGATATAGTGGAATCTTTACATCATAAAACGGAGAAGCGATATGAGTAATCATAGCATATAAGCAACACAAGTATACATATTCACAGAATGTTCAAAGAAATTGTCTGCGTTAATAACATAAGTCCTTATAGTAATTACTTAATTGCTCAACACTACTTTACATTTATTTCATTTCAAATACAATAAATGATGTAATAGCATACCATTTAAATCATACGATCATGTGTATGGATGCGTGTATCGATGAATATGTATTAATTGATTGAATTATGTATGACTAAAACACTTTTTATGTTTACAATAAAATGCATCAAGTGTAACATCAAAACCGTACGCATTTTCAATTAAGCATTTGACATAAAAAGTTTCATTCAAATCCATTTGCGTGTTTTACATTTCGTGACATTAGTTAACTCAGAAATAGAAAGGAATGTAACACATACACACATTTGAAATATGAATATGGACATTTATGGGTACGTTGAGGAAACATTTGGACAGCATTAGCCTTTCATCTAGTTACGTGCTTTCTGTCTTAATACAGTGCGCATGATGATATACCCAGTACTAAACGTGATACATTTAGGTACAATCTGCAGTCTAAATGTTGATGATATATTTCCATGTTGAAAGTAACTAGTAAGATTGAAAACATGAAATACACCCATTGTTGTCAATCGTAAACCCATGTTAATCTTTTGTGTATTGTTATCGATGTAATTTAGTATGTATGTATACTTAAAGGGGCAGTAGCACTTTTTTGATAATTTTAAATTTTAAATATTTCACATATAATTGTAAGTAAATGCTAAATGTATTATATTGACAGTGTCAACAATCTCATTACACAAGCCGATCACCCATAGTCAGAGGACAAAATGTGAGGATTCACTTAAAATCCATTGGCGGCCATTTTTTTGTGAACACCTTTAATTCATTTTGGTAAGAAAAAGGAATCGTATGGCTGAACTTTAAGTTATATATTTGAATTATTACTGCTCCATTTAGTTTAAATACATTGTCTTTCAACTGGAACCATTTATTTTCATTTTCATGACTTCACCTTATATTCCCCCTAAAAAAATGCTACTGCCCCTTTAAAGTGCATTGTGGCTCCACCATGTGTGGCTTTGAAATTATGATATCAAATTTGTGTGACTAGGTCGTTTCAAAGTTATTGCAATTTCTACTAACGTAATATGTTACATTTTGGGTTCTACAAATTATGGCCATCTCCTGCTGACATTTGAGGACCTTTGCACAATCAATGAAATTGGAAACCGGATGTACACGCTCAACCAATCACATCACGCTTACTGATATTGCATTCAGATAATGAAGTGTTATCTCATTTATGCCAAATACTAAAGGTATTCTACTTTCGTAATTATAACAAATCCATATATTTAACACTCACTCCTCATAAATGTAGAAATATTTGTGAAATGAAGGATTATAAGATTCTAAACTATTGGTGCATTATATCATATATACGAATGAAACAGTGACGTCACTGATTTTGGGTTCGCTTAGGGCTACGGCAAGTTTTTGAGGGTGGTATACTTCAAAATTCAAGTTAGGTACTTTCTCGTTTATTAATCAATCTGATTTTGTTATCATTTTTTTTCTGAACGATTGTTCTACCCAACTATGTGCTCCTATGCCATAATTCTGGATATGCAAGTCTGACCAAGGGGCTTTAAAGGGGCAGTAGCACGGTTTTAGGGGGAATATGAGGTGATGTCAGGAAAATGAAAATAAATGGCTCCAATGTAAAGACAGTGTATTTAAACTATATGAAGCAGTAATAAATCAACTTTATAATGTAAAGTTAAGCCATGCGATTAATTTTCTTACACAAAATAAATTAAATGTGTTCACACAAAAATGGCTGCCAATGGATTTTATGTGAATCTGTATAATTTGTTTGCTGGCTATGGATGATTGGTTTGTGTAATGAGATTTTTGACACTATCAAAGTAATACATTTAGCATTAACGTACAATTATCGGCGAATAATTGAAATTATAAAATTGTCAAAAAACGTGCTACTGCCACTTAAGGCTTCTAAGTTGAAAAATCAGGGAATATGATCTTATCCCATGTTACCTATATTAACAAATATTACGTCTTGCTTCTACGTGAGTGACTGAAGTTTCGAGTCTGATAAGGTGTTACACATTTACACAATATTACCTCATGTTACATTAACTACCAGAATGTACGCACCTCATGAGGTTACAGAGCTGATGAAGTTGTCCAGACGTAACATGGTTACAGTAACGTGTAATCCTATTCTGAAGCAGATCCCTACAGAGACGACTGATCGATGTATCACCTACGATGTTACAGGTGTCGTATTCCAAACATTCTCAGGTGACTATGGACATGTATATCTGTACGACTCAAATGCTTACACACATTGTGAAAGTATAATGGTAGCAGAAGCTAAAGACCATCCAAATGTTAAGAATTTAATAGAATATTTATCATAACTATCACTTCAGAATACTTTGAAATTGAAAATTTGTTTACCTTACCCTTTTTTTCCAATCTCATTAAAATAATATCATAATTTTCTTACATGCGTAGCATAGTGGAGCCAATAAATTATATGTTGATATGTTTGCCTTTTTTCTTGAAAGATGAGGACAAAATTCTTATTCTTATTCTTATTCTTAAAACTGTCCTTATCGTACACAATACCAACTTCCATATGACAATCAGGTTTTTTTTCTTGAGTGTAAATCAGTTTACATTGTTGACTTGTACTTTAAATATTTCTCATAAGGTGACTTCTGTGATGCAAAGTGTTAAATGTTGTCATAAAATGTTGTCATGTTACGTATCAAACAGCCTCAGTGAGGTCACGGCAGATACATATCAATCTCCCAGATTAGTACATGGTTACATGTACTGCAATGAAGTTATCTCGCTTGATGCAGTTTATGACTGAATGACTATCGTCATATGCAACATTACAGCACCATGATAGATTTTCTCACATAGGACGTGTGATTTTTATCCCACATTCCACATTGCAAGTAAGTTAGTTAATACACGCAAATGGCTACAACAGATCTTGTGTTAACACAATAGTGTAACTAAATAAACAATTGATATTCTCTTGTAAATAAGACCAACAAGCAACCATAACAAAATACTTTCAAGTGCAAGATTATAATGCAACAGAAGCAAATTAAAATTCTGATTACATCTTAGATTTCATGAAAACAATCAGTTTCGGGTCGATAATAACGACAATGTCCTACGACTCGTTTCTCATTGACCTTATTGATACGCCATAAATATATGAGAAACTTATCCATAACCATATACTATTTATAAGTGATTTTACATTGCTTGTCTTGTACTGTTCAATTACTAACTTCTCCTGGAATACTTTTGATACTGACTTTGTCAATAAGTTATAACGTTTTAAGAAAAAATTATCAATTGTATGCATATCAGAAGATAAATAAATAATAGAGTTTTTATATGAGTGTCCATGACATACTAGGTTTACGACACAAGTGCCTTAATATTATTATTTCCTGATCGAAAGCGAGCGATATACTGATAATTAAACATAGTATGTAATGGACACGAATTTAATATTGTGTTTATTGACGTAGTAGCGAAATTAAAGAAATACTCAAAATCTACTTCTCAACATAGGTGGACTACCCTCAGCTGGTCCCTATAAAACGCAATGCCATGACGTCAAAGAATTGTATATAACATGACGTCACGATAAAAAGTTATTCGTTGCCCTAAGGCATCATATAAAATATGAATCCCGATATGACTTCAGTCGTTGGTTATAAATGTGTTACTGTACGACATGACTAATAAAGCTTCCTGTTCAGATGAAATCAAGATGAGAGAATAATTTCCCCTCACAATCGATGGGAAACCCCACTGATATCTTTATGCATCACAAATTGAAACAAGGTGTCAAGGCTAAAATGAAAAACGTGAATAGGAGAGTGTATAATGTCACTTAGTTTATGGTTGGACACGCTAATAATCTTGCTGTGAACATTAAGAATTCAAAACAATTGGTTCCAAAATTTATTTTTGTCGTACAGTCTCGTCTGTCCTGGTTTTGAAATTGACTTTTTGTAATAATGATTCACTAAAGATTTATATACTAATGCTGTGAAATAGAGGCTATGGTTTAATTTATTCCTTATTCATTTCGGTCATTTATTTCCAGACATATTCATAACCTCCCTATGAAAATCGAATCAATTAGTTTGATAAAAATAACTTTCCTTTACAACTGATAATGGCTTCCCTTACGTAGAACATTTCCCCCATTGACCTTAATGTCGTAAAACTTAATTCTGTGGGTAAAATGAACCCTTAAAGAATATATTATAAACATCGATTAGGAAACATCTTTACCACCATCTTCAATAAAAATCAGTGTCTTCACCACTATTAATAACTTCAGTGTTCTAGAATCAATTTCTGGAAGGCCTTTTTCAATTTAGTCAGAGTCGGAGAACAAATTATAAAGATTCATATTAGGTTCTTTCTCAGCCATTTGTGTGTAAACACCTTTAATTCATTGTGTGTAAGAAAAAGGAATCGCATGGTTGAACTTTACATTATATCTAATTTATCACTGCTTCATTAAGATAAAATACATTTTCCTTCACTTGGAACCATTTATTTCATTTTCCTGACATCACCTTATATTCCCCCTAAAACGTGCTACTGCCCCTTTAATGCAAAGGAGATTAAGATATACTTTAAACAACGAGGCGAAATTGAAGACGATACATATAAACTAAAAGTTATTTTTAAACTCTTAATAATCAACAATATTATTCCAACGGGTTCCATTAGAACCGGTAATACCTTTACTGTCCTAGTATACGTTTAACATTAACCAAAGCATATTGAAATACATCTAAGGCTAAATAAAAGCGGTTATACATTGATATTGTATTGATGTTGCAATCTCTCTATGATTATCAAACATTTTATCAACAATTTCTTTCATCATAACTAATAATTGCTTTACTGTCCTAGAATCCAGTGACCTTAATGTCATAAAGATTGAAATCTTGTATATGTAGTAAGGCTAAAAAGAAGAGGCTACAGATTCCATTTATTTTTGTAAGAGAATCTTCCTTATATGAACATCTATGTTTACAAATAACCCTCTCTCACAATTGATTATGACTTCCTCGTTTCCCAGTGACCCTAATGTCATAAAGATTAAAATCCTGTATATGTACTGATGCTAACTAGGAGAGGCTATAGATTAAACTGTTATTATTATTAGAGAATCTTCCTTATATGAACATCTATATCTACACATAACACTCCTCCACAATTGATTACCACTTCGCTGTCCTAGAATCCGTTTCCCAGCGACCTTAATGTCATAAAGATTGAAATACTGTATATGTACTGAGGCTAAATAGAAGAGGCTATAGATAAAACTGTTTATATTATTAGAGAATCTTCCTTATATGAACATCTATATCTACACATAACACTCCTCTACAATTGATTACCTCTTCGCTGTCCTAGAATCCGTTTCCCAGCGACCTTAATGTCATAAAGATTGAAATCCTGTATATGTACTGAGGCAAACTAGAAGAGGCTATAGATTAAACTGTTATTATTATTAGAGAATCTTCCTTATATGAACATCTATATCTACACATAACACTCCTCTACAATTGATTACCGCTTCGCTGTCCTAGAATACGTTTCCCAATGATCTTAATTTCATAAAGATTGAAATCCTGTATATGTACTGAGGCTAACTAGAAGAGGCTATAGATTAAACTGATATTATTATTAGAGAATCTTCCTTATATGAACATCTATATCTACACATAACACTCCTCCACAATTGATTACCACTTCGCTGTCCTAGAATCCGTTTCCCAGCGACCTTAATGTCATAAAGATTGAAATACTGTATATGTACTGAGGCTAAATAGAAGAGGCTATAGATAAAACTGTTTATATTATTAGAGAATCTTCCTTATATGAACATCTATATCTACACATAACACTCCTCCACAATTGATTACCACTTCGCTGTCCTAGAATCCGTTTCCCAGCGACCTTAATGTCATAAAGATTGAAATACTGTATATGTACTGAGGCTAAATAGAAGAGGCTATAGATTATATTAATGGTCAGCCACACCTGATCACCTGCCAGAAGGGACTTACCTTTGATCTATACTGTAGGTACAAGACACAACTAAGTCACTATAACGCAGGGGTATTTGTATTGCTCTTAACAGACTGATCTTGATGAAGTTACTGTTGGTTTAAGGCTTAACCTTATGTCCAGTTTAAACCAGGCGTATAAGGGGACACTTGTTTATATTTGAGTTGCACTTTATTGAAACAGATGGGAGAAGTTAAATTCTCTTTTGATATAACAATTAGAAAACCTTTTTTTAATTCCTATTTCTAATCGTGCTTTTCAATTTGTCTACATTACAAGACAGTTATGTTATTGTCATTTGTACCTGTTATTTTCCTCGCCATTTCGAATCTTTTCGATAACAAACGGTGGATATCTGTAGATAAATAGGTAGATATCTGGTAGATAATGAATTTACTAAGCTAAATGTTAGTCCCTCTAGTGGAAATGTGCTTAGTATAATATCAAATAATAGGAAGAGGCATGTTTTCCATTGTAAATTAAATTCAAAAGTTTTCTTGAAGACATAAAAGCTTTTGAAAAAATTGTTTTTAATAAGAGGTTTAACGTTACGACAGCAGAATAACGTTATTAACGCTGTAAGTTATGATTTATAATTTTACCAGTGTCATCATTAAGGTATTATGTTTTTCATTTGTTTTTCATTTTATTAAAGGTTTTCATCGTTTATTTTGTCAGAATATAAAATTACATCCAAAAGAAGGTTTAGTTTCAAAGAAGTTACAGCTGTGGATAATTTTTTAATGTATTATCATTGTTTTAGATTTTAAACTTCAGTTGTAATGATTGTGAGTTACAATCTGGGTTTTTGATGCCGAATGAACACGTACACTACATGTCTTGCACCAAGAGAGAACATTTCCCAACATTGCACTATATCTAAGGACTGCTCGGATATACCCAGTTACGTAAAAACGAAAATAGATCAGAAAATGGTGTCCCTTTTCTTTTGCAGGATGGGGACACCCTAAAAATGGAGGCAATATCCTAGGATATCATCCACGAATATCTAAAGTCAAAATTCTTTAAAGTCTTAGTTTTTCCATCCGGAGGAAAACCATGTATCAACATCGATCTCATTCAAATAAGATTATAATTTTCTTCACTGCGTTACGCAGATTATGTGGTGTAGCAAAAATATCATATTTTGATAAAACGGGTATCTGTATCATAACTAATAATTTATGGATATTGATGACCGACTTTCACTTAATGATATCAGTGTCAAGGCCGATATTTTTATTAGCAATAAAAATAATTATGATGTATAAGATGTGTATTCTTTTGAAGGCTATCTGAAGCTCTCTTTTAACGATGGTCGACTCTTATCTGACCAAACAAACATAAGACGGTCGTGTGATATCAAAGAATGTGGTTATTTGAGGTTCAATATAGATAAATACTGGGTGGAGTCAGTAACCTTCAAACGATTGGAATGTACAACAGATATACCTCCTTGAGAATGGGGTCAAAAAGAACAATTTTAAAGAGTTTTATTTGTTGTCTGTATTGTTTTGTCATATATTGAAATATGGTTAAAGGTTACGTCAAATTAATTTTTATTATGATAGAAACTTCATTCGAAGCAATATCATTTGATGTATGTTATTTATTGAGGT
Organism: Steromphala cineraria; assembly: GCA_916613615.1. Lineage (NCBI taxonomy): Eukaryota > Metazoa > Mollusca > Gastropoda > Trochida > Trochidae > Steromphala > Steromphala cineraria. The sequence continues at coordinate 26,914,674 of OU744727.1, read as the reverse complement.
TATATGGTTTGTGTCATCAATAGTAACTCATTGACAAAATAAAGTTTCAAAGCAGTCAATACTGTTACTTGGAAATCGTGGTTTTCAAAGCCATTTTTCTGCATATATCTATAAATGATATACACATTGTTCTTGTCTGACACGGGTTTTCGTTTACGAATGTTTTGTTACAAATATTGATGACATATGTTTATCAAGTAATCCAATCGATAACTAATACATCTCAAAAGGTCTCCTTTCTGTTTATATTAAAACAAAACATAGAAACAATGTGATTTTTGTATCATGATTGTGCAACAGTTACAGATTGCCTCTGGTGACCGGATGTGACCGGCGATTTCTCTCATTTGGTACCAATGGATAAACCTATCATGCGTTTTTCTGGTAGAGATTCAGTTTTATTCTGTATTCTGTCAGTATTTCATAATGAAAGCACATTCGTGATTTTGATTCTGCCTTCACGAATTATTATGCTTTCACATACTGTTCATCAGTGATTTTGTATTAGCGTAGGTCCTACCATACCTTGACACAATAGGTCTCGTATCACAGGTGTCGGATTTCTGCAGATGCAAAAGAATTACGAAAACGTTGAAGGCACACATTTCGATTTTTATGAAGATAAATTGAGCTCACGGTAAGATGTTTTTACCAATCGTATGCATTCCTGTTAAATAATTACAAGGAATCGATTTACGTACATTTCGTTTCTTAATTAGCTCCATTCCCCGACCTGGGTTGATTCAAAGATTTTCACACTAAAATGGCCAAATGCAGTTTTCGCGTGACTCCTTTTTCTACGAGTAATCGGGTTGAGAAATAATAATAATAAATAATAATACATTCATTTATATAGCGCAGAACTTCACACAGGGTGCTCTTTGCGCTGACGGAGTAATTACCCTCTGGTATTGAATAGGGAACATAATAATACAAATTCCAGAAGCGTCATAGTGCTTTAAAATGATAATAATCATAAACGTTAAAAGTGGGACGATCAGAACACGGTTTTCATTAGTGCAGTATCTCAAATACCTGTTTAAAAATAAATGAGAAAAGAATCTACTGAATTGCCCAATTTCTTAGCTACCCGTTTGACGGGTCTTCTATTTACACCAACGGGACAGGGACTTCTTCAATATTTACCTCTATCAAAGGAAACACCGGTGACCTCTCATACACCGTTCGGGCAAATATGTACTGTTCAATACACAACGTGTGCTGACTGTATAATACACCCTTTCATGCACTCTCTATAAACATTGACAAGGTATTATAACCGGTATGAAACATCATCTTCGTACCTTGCTTATGTCATGTTGAACGTTTTTGGGTGATTTGAAAATTGAAATCACTGAACTGTGAAAATATGCATTGATGTCATGCTTGTTTGATTCTGTAAGACTACTGAAGGTTAATATTCGTTGGCAAACGTTAAGGTGAACTAAAATTTAACCGGTTGAAATATACATGTTTACTAATTCTCAGACATTATAACATATATAGACACTATTTTAACATGACGTTGTAAACAGTAATTGGTAATATGATGTATTTTACACTTTTGTTTCTTATTTTCAGTTACGAGATATCAGCTTTTTATGACACTTTTGTAGATTTTAATGATACAATTTTTTACTTCGTTTAAAGAATATGTCTTTTCAACATCACCAAAGTATATGTAGATACTAATGTACATATATGCATTAATGTTAAAGAAAACACAATGATATGAAGTCTAATATGTTATACATGATACAAACGAGATAACGAGGACGGATGCCTAAATGTCACAATGACACGTTCATGCTGGCTGAATAATTAAGCATTGTCCTTAAAACGTGAGTCATAGTTCATTGTCAAATCTAACCATCTAACCATTCAAAATGTTTCGATACTTTTCCTGCAGTGCATCTGAGTATAGTAAGATTAACAACATGAAGACCTTAATTTAGGCACTAAACAAGTATAACGTTAAACAGTATCTAAACTCACATAATTTTATTTCGACACATCGTAGAAAACAAGAGATCATTGTGTAACTGACAGGTGACGACAACGTCACGATGACAATGTCACAAGTGACACAGGTAATGTCAACAACTCTTAATATACAAATATATCCATCGTGTGTAATATTCTGAAAACACGTAAAATGAAAAGAAAGGTTTATAACTACGATCAAAACCTTACCTCAATGGTCCAATACGATTAACATCAAATGGAAGTATATCTTGCACCTGCTCTGTAGGCCATGGAAGATATTTTTATACGTTGAATATAAAATGTACTACAAGTCTCGCTCCAGTGACTTCGCTGGGGGCATTCGAGCACGGTTCGCGAGACGCGACAGCTCTGTCTAGTTTTAGCACGCTGGGTAACTCCCAAAAGAAGTTATGAATGTAATAAAGATTTGATCACGTGATGGGAACCAGTATTAGACGCGAGGAGATAACTTGCGCGGGATGCAGAGTCGCTTAACCACCCCAAAGGCCTAAATGTTTTGTCGCCTACGCCTCTGAGCTGTGCAACACAAGAATTACATTATGTTTTACAAATTAGTTTTGTAAACGTGGGTGCTACTTAAAGAAATTAAATCGTAATGGTTTGGCCACCCCCTATAGGGGAAAACAAATCTACTGATAAGAATGAGTATTGCTCCGACGTAATTTGATTTGTTTTCTCAAATGTATCGTTTATACTGAAAGTATATGAATAATTACAATTGAAAGTAAGATTAAAGTATTTAAACAAATTACAATTAGTGTTCCACTTAAGATACAAATTGAATATAGACAATCAAATTCCGTTACCTTTCGTATAGTAGGAGAATATTGAGCTTGCAACTAAAGGACTATAGCTATTGCCCGTCCGAAGTGCCTTTTTAGGTACCTTGACGAGACGTGGCGAAACATGTCACTTATTCACCTCCCCCTTTTAAACCAACCTTTAAGCCCCCTCCCTCCTCCACATCCCCCTCCACACACACACGCGCTTTCACAAGCGTTACAATAGAGATGCATGTAGATGTTTTATCTAAAATAATGTTTATGTCATTGTAAATACATACTATCTTTATTTGATTTGCATGATCATAGATGTACATACTATAATGACATGTTTATGTTTTCAAATGGCAATTCAGCTCTTCGTGTAAGTCTTCTCTTCCTTTCGTATTAAGTCATGCATATCATTGGTGGATACTCCTAAATCGGGACTTATCATTTTCATGTCGTCAAGTACAATTCTCAAGTAATTTATTAGTGTTCGGCTACGTTTTGCACTTTTATCAATATTTCCAATAAATGCCGTTTTTTTTAGCAATTTATGATTTTTGCTTACATTCGAGCCTGAAAATCATATGTCAAACAGAACGACCCCTACTTCGTGTCATTCTGTAAGGCTTACGTTCTGTTAAATTCCAACCAACGTGATCCGAGATAAAAGCTGGACAGAGGACAATCTGTGTACAATTGACTAGACTAAGAATTCACGTACTGCCAATGTACTGCTACCTTCTATCATATACCTTTGGGAAGAAATTTTCAAATAGAGTCTAAGAGTCTTATATCAAAACATCTACTCAACAGCGTAAATTTATATAACATCCTAGCTAAAAAGCAACGTTCAAACATCGTATTCGACTTCTGACTTATATTTCATACTCTTCCCCCTTATCCCTCAAATGAACTCTCAAAGTATGGTCCAGAACGCAATATACGATCAGCTAAGTTGTGTCTTTATGTATCCAAAGTTCAACTTAAAATCTGCAGGTGCACGGGCTTTCTAATGGACCTACTGTTTGGAACTCGCTGCCTTATGCTTTTAGAAGTGACGAACACTTCAAAGTCCAAAAATCAGAACTAAAAAAGCATCTCATTAAGCTTGCCTTTGCTTAATATCAGCAGTAAATGTCTCACATGAGAGGAAAACTGAGCTAAAAAAGAACTATACTTATTACCCATATGGTTGAAAATAAGTAGTGACATATTTTCAATAAGAGCACTAGTGCACATATAACTTTTGCCTAGCAACGATTTTTGTAGCGCGAGTTCCCATATTTTTTCGCTTGTTACGTCATTACACCATTGTTCGTGACGTCACTGTAGCCGGCCGTCGCAAGTGAAGCGGTCCGTTTCTTGGACATTTCTACGATGGTAAAATGTAATAGAATCGGTAATAAAGAAATTATTACCCTCGGAAGTGTGTCATATGACTTTTACGAAACTCGTGCAAATTTGTGTATAACCCTCGCTCTCGCTCGGGAAATAAAAAAATCACACTCGTTTCGTAAAAGTCATATGACACACTTCCGATGGTAATAAGCTCTATTTATTATTTGTATAATATTTTCTCCAAGCTTTTAACTACTTCTGTATGACCTTCGATTGCCATTAAAGCTTCAAGATTTGCCATATCAAGGCGGTAGGCTGATAAACTTTACAAGGCGGAGTTCAATTATCAAACTCCAAATTTAACAGTAAATTCTTTTCACCCTTTTGAGGTTCTTACTTAGAAATATTATTTCATGATGGTTAGAAATAATTAACGAAAACGTTTTATACGTCAAAATTCACGTTTTGTTTAACTCGTAATGGATCAATCTGTTTCCACAGGGCCGTTAACCCCTGAATCCGTTTACCGGATCCCCTGCCTTATTCTCCGGATTCATGCTAAAATGGTGTACTGGGATACGGTGCCGTATACCTCGCCGGATCCTAGATCCTGACGGACACCGCCGGATTCTCGTCCGGATCCTATGTAAATAAGAATACCAGGATCCGGCCCAGATCCCTCTCCGGATCCTAGATCCGGACGGACACCCCCGTATTCTCTTCCGGATCCTTAGGAGATTAGAATACTGGGATACGGTGCCGGATACCTCACCGGATCCTAACCTAGTGGTAGGAGTAGACAATTATGTAAGAATGAAAGGTTTATCATCAATTTGGTTCATTCTTTACCTGATCCAGACCTTCAGTTTAAAAACTCACATTTCAAATAGTTAACATGAATTATCTGATGATTTTGAGAAATGGATTGAATCAATTAATTGATAACTCTATCTTTCTTAATCACAATATTGTACAAAATATTGTTTGAGATATTGTTTTAAATAATACATTGAAATCATTACAAAAAGATTTTCAAGTTCCATGTGTTCATTGGTCATGCTTAGTGACAAAAGTTATGACATAGAGCTAGAGTTTTCAAACAGATATTTTGAACAAATAAGCATGATAAATGGGGTAAAGGGATGAGGGATAAGGTTAGTGTAAAGCAACACTTAAACTTAAACAGACATAGATATTTGTATGTGTGTGTGTTGGTGTGTGTAGTTTTGTATTAAGTATGTACTTCTCTAAGTATGTACTTTGGAAAGTATTTAGTTTTGTATGAATGTATTCAGAGACCGCAAATATTCTGCCTATCATGCTTGAATACACATTTCACACCTGATGTGCCGATCTCATTAACAGGCCTCATTAACCATATCACTAATTGCAATTAGGCGACAAGTGTTTATTGCAGTAGCATAGGGGATGGGGTAAAGGGATGAGGGATAAGGTTAGTGTAAAGCAACACTTAAACGTAAACAGACATATATATATGTATGAGTGTGTGTTGGTGTGTGTAGTTTTGTATTAAGTATGTACTTCTCTAAGTATGTACTTTGCAAAGTATTTATTTTTGTATGAATGTATTCAGAGACCGCAAATATTCTGCCTATCATGCTTGAATACACATTACACACCTGATGTGCCGATCTCATTAACAGGCCTCATTAACCATATCACTAATTGCAATTAGGCGACAAGTGTTTATTGCAGTAGCATAGGGACTGGGGTAAAGGGATGAGGGATAAGGTTAGTGTAAAGCAACACTTAAACTTAAACAGATATAGGGAAATATGGCTATATAAAAAATAACAAAGTAAACAGTTGCTAAAGAACAAAAAATCCTAATAAAAGGAAATGGCATAAAAAATGTTGTTAGCTCTCTTAATCCTTAATCGGAGCGTTTGATAGTTATGACCTATAGCAGAATGTTTACATTTTTTGGGAAACAAATGGTTTGACACTGATAAAATGCACATACTAGGTTGTTCTTTAATGTCACTCTTCTATCTTTCTTATATTATTTCTCTAATGTCTTAAGGTCACATATCTTTTTAGAACATTATTGGGTTTTTTTTAAATTTTGTACATCTGACCATTTTTCTAGTTAAGTAGTTATGAAACTTTGAACCTTGAAACGAACTTTCGTCAAAATTCAAAAGATTATCTTATTTATGTTCAAAGTCTTTGTTATTGACTACATTGAGAACACTCAATTATGTTCAACAAACAAATACCAACAAACATTTGTATGGTCCAATAGAAGGCGCTTTGCTGCCTGCATTTATGCCGGAAGTGCTCATACAAGAGATTGATGAACTCTACTTTGGTTATTGTGGCTGTAACATGTGAATTCTTACTGACTGAAACTATGGTAAACTCAATTTATAATGAATCATGCCAGTCTATTAACCTTTATTCAGTTATAGTCTTGGTGCAGTGTTTGTTTTTAATTGAGAGTTTTACTTTCTATTGCACAGTGCTAATATTACATTGTTTTTCACAAAGGTCATACAGAAGATATTAGTGAATACATTATCATCTGACAGTCTTCCTTGATTTGTCTCATAGAAAAGTAGTTAAGGCACATGGGCCTCTTTTGAAACATTTTGAACAGCAAGAGAAACTGAAATAAATAGGTATGAACTTGAACATAAGAACCAGTCAACTTTTACACCAATTGTTCACAACTCTTTTGATTGATTTTAACTAAATTTAATGCAAGTGTTAATGACTATAATCTGTTCAAATTACCTATGATGTCATTATAATTGTAACTTTCATCCCTCTGATAATTTGTTGTCAGTGCTTATGCTCTTGGTCCTGAATGCTTCCGACAGATAAATTATCCCCTCCCCCATCCCCCTTCCCCTTACAAACATTCACTCACTTTTAGTCGTGAATATGGCATCGGTCCGCATTGACACATCAAAAGAGTATTCTTATAACACGGCTTTCAATCTCCATATACTTGTAGTTGTATTTCAGAACGTGACTTGTTAGATATTTCATAAGGTTCATGCCTGCAATATGAAAAGTACACAGCAAATTATCTACCTCTTTGTATATAAGTATATAAGTAATAACCATGCGATTTGACCTGTATCTTTTGAAGGTAGATAATGATGAAAATTATTGAAATCTTTAGTTTGCCAAACGACTTGATACAAATAGCTGTTTCAATCCATTATTCATTTCTTGCACACATTTAATGGTTATATTTCTTCTTTTTTTCACGTTTTATCTTTTGACTAGCTGCGAAGTATTTTTACCTTTTTTACAGTGTTACCACCCATGCACTTGGTAGATCATACCAAATACCAAATCATAATTGTCATCCTAGCGAGATAACCTACAAGAAAATTAAAATTCAAAAAAAAAATATCCCTATACACAATACGTTTGTATCTTGTTCAGGTACCACGACCTGTCACAAGATTATAACGCCGCTTATGGCTGAAATATTGCCCAAGCGGCGTAAAACAACAACTCACTCACTCACTCACAAGATTAAACAAAATACTTTCCCATTCACAAAATCATAACCTTTTATTCTTTACATGATCACATAATATACCTTGTCGTTTATGAAATGGTCAACACATGCAAAAAGGATTAACTTGCGCCCTAAGTCTGTACTTGTCAAAGTGTGTAGAATTTCTAATGGCAAGGGCCTGGGTGTTTTTATAGAAAGTATCTGACTATGGTAATTCAGATATGTCACATTTGCCGCAAATATTTGTTTGTGAAGTTATTCAGACAAAGATATGTTAGAGGAAATTGGTTTATGGAATATTCAATTTTCAATGCACTATTATACATTGTACAACACATTTGTAGCCTTATTAAAAGGGCTTTTATAAGTGCTAACGGTTTCCTATGAAAATAATATCTTGAAAAGCATGAATTCGTCACTTTTACTAAATAAAACACTTCATTGTCAAAACATTTTATCAATATGTGAAACATCACTAACCTCGACTAAACCACTTTCGATTTTCATTTAAAGATTTTTCAACAAAATAAAAACTGGACTTCATTTTTGTTAAGTTGTCCAATAAACACCTTTAATTAGCCTTTCATTGAGACAGCGTAATCATCGGCTCTGATAGACCCACCTGGCCTGGATTAGGGGTCATAAAACTTGCTCGGGTGTGGCGTAATAAACAGACTATACAGGTAACGCATCAAATACTGAAATACTGAAATACCGCCTAAATAATTGTTTAATTACAATTGTTGTGGATATTTTTTACACCAAATGCTTAGTAGTATTACATCGTCAAAGACAGAATATTTTATTTGAGTCTCACTCGTTGTACATTAAAATATATAAAATATATAAAATATACACAACGACCAATCGCTCAGCGACTTATGAGAGACTATTTGCATACAAAAGTAATCAATACAATTAAAACAATGTTAAAACAGGACAATAAAGATACAGCAAATAGAGCTAATATATACATAAATCATTCATATAAAATATCACGTCTTTTAACTAAAATGTCATGGCAGGTTTTGGCAATGCTAAAAGTTACTTCGGGGGATGTAAAAACAAAAACTAGCATCTCGCAATAAGACATGTTGTAAAAATTGTTATTGATACGAGAGCATTTATAAAACAAATTCTCACGTTGACTTGTAAAAATTGGTCATTGGAATAAAACATGTATTTCGTCCTCTATCGTGTTGGAACAATTAAAACAAAATCTTTGATAGTGTGGGATATTTTCATAACGGCCAGTTTCTAATCGGATCGGAGCCACTCCACATCGAATCTTAGCTAAAGCACTTCTGTGACTTCGGGGAATAGGGCATTTTACATAATATGCAGGTTCGTAATTGGATTTAAAAAGTTTGTAGTATTGTAATTTATTTCGTCCTCCTTTTTTTCCTTCCTCCTTATTAATGGTACATCTCCATTTCTCTTCACACTCCTTATACATAGCAGCTTGTGTATTTCTTAAAAGTAGTTTCTTTTCCAAGTGATGTTCTGTATTTGTTAGGTGTTCGAATCCAAGATTGCGTAGTTTTGCCTTGACTTTGAAATTCCAGTTCTTCCTTCTGCACTTTTCAGCCCATAAGAATATTTTCTTGTTGACTCTTCTTGTGGTCATATTCACCATTCTGGTCCAATGTCTAAAAACTGAGGTCCAAATTTTCACAGTAGGTGGTGTCCATCCCATGTCGCCGTTGATAGCTGCGTTCGGGGCATACTTTCCAAGACCGAGAAAAAATCGAATGGCTCTGTGATGTACTGTATTAACACACGAATGTTCAGTCGTTCCCCATATACTAGCACCATAGTTGAGTACTGAAAATACCATTGTGTCGTAGAGTTTAGAATAAACATTATAGGGCATCCCACCAAGATATTTGAATTTAGTGATTAAAAGTCCCAATGATCTGCTTGCTGCTTTAGCTGCTGCCTTCGCCATTGCGTTGTAGTTTAAATGTTCAGTCAGTAAAACACCAAGATAATGATATTGTTCCTCCACTAGAATGGCTGACGTTCCACATGTAAATGTTGCAGATGTTCTTGGTACCGATGGATTTCTAAAATGTAAAATTTTTGACTTCTCTGGGTTTATAGTCATCTTGTTCGTTTCACACCACATATGTAATGTATTCAGTAAATATTGCAGATTTTCCTCACTTTCAGCTAGTAAAACAATATCGTCAGCATAGGCCAGTACAGTCACACACTCTTCTTCAATCAAATGATTAATCTAACTGAGTGCAAAACATTTTCTAAGAATTCTGTTGTATTGTTACCATAGATGTATAAGATAACGAGGCTGATTCTGTTTATGACATCATATAAAGAGGGCATGGCCAGTCATGCATTCACTGGTTCGAGGCCTGTTAGGTCTAAGCGGCCCATCAAAAGTGGCTTTTAAAAGGGCTTTAATAACCAAACTGAACATATCTGAGTAGCGACCTTTGACGCACTATACATTATTGGAATCAGACTTTCTTATATTCCAAAGAAAAAAGTTGTGGTTATTTGAACTTGAAAAGATAAGTTTACTCTATTAGACAGAGAGGTCAGATATACAATACAAGATACATGACATAGTCAATTTAGTACATTACATATATTTCATAGACATAGCGTTCTATAAACAGGCGAACATGTGAACAGATAGGTAAATGGAATTAGTAATATGTAAAATGGTACTATCAAAATAGGTTATGACATACTGACCAGAATTTTGAATGCTTAAGTACAGTTCGAATAGGCATTAAAGCGATCAACGTAATATACTGTCTTAATGTTTTCTTTTACATGTCTAAAATTTGGTATCTTTTCCTGTTGTTTCATTTTAAATAAATTGTATTTAACGACAGTAATTATCAAATTTATGACACAGTTTCTCTGTTCACAAAATCCTAAAATAATGGATTTATTTGTTGACAATTTTCTTTTAGTTCATGTTTTATCAAAAATCCATTCCTCAAGTTTTCCCACATAGAATGGGTAAGGTCACATGCAGAATGTTTCGGGTGGACAACGTACAGATATTAGAATCTATAATTAATTTTTTTACAGGAGATCATTTGTTGGCAGAAACCTATGTATCAAACTGTATTAGAACCAAGAATGTTTACATTGGTGTAAGATTAAAATGTAATTTTTCTATTGTTTCCAATTTTTTCTCATCAGTGGTTTCATTAAGTTCTTTTTGCCATTTTTCTCGTCGTGGATTGTTCTCGGTTATGAGTGTCTCATTAATTTTCTACAACCTTTCGGTTCTCCAACTATGTTTTGTAATAGATTTGGTTAAATTGGTAGTTGAATTTTCTTTTCAATATGTACATTTATAGGTTTACAGTAATATTTTATGGATTCGTATTCCTTGATATTCCAGAACATTAGTTTTGCATTCAAATAAAATTTAATTTCTCCTTATCTAGAAAATAACCATTATCGTCAAACACATCATTGATTAAAGTTATTCCTTTACCTGAGTAATGCTGCTAGGTTTTGATAGTAATTAAACATCTGTCGCGTTTTTGCGTTTTCTGCCTTTTGGGTTATAGATTTACCCCCATGACTTTAATGTGTCTTTCCAAACAGGATTTATTTGTGGTGTTATGACTGTTGTGAGTATATTTTGTTCGCATGTCTTAGAAAGCTGTCAATGTCGCGCTGCATAGTTGTTTGTGACAATGTCTTTATTTTTATTCAGACTTGGTTTTTCTTTTAATCCATGAAATCTTTTGTGATCAAATGAGATTTTTTATATCTGGAACTCGTATCCCCCCCTTGTTTAAAGTACTTTGTCGGGTTTATTTGTCCATATAAACTTAAAGCAAAGCTGTTCTATTTGCTTGATCATTTGGTCACTTGGGTTGGGTAAATTATGTGAATAAGTTGTGGTAAGAGAAGGCTTTTTAATACAGTATTTCTACCTAAGGGGGTTAGATTTCTTGCTAGCCAAAGGTTCATGGATAATGTTTAGAGTCTTGAGTGTATCTTTATAACCGCGTTCTACCTTTACTGCAAGATTATGAGTAAATATAATACCTGTAAACGAGTCAGTGTAAACGAGTTATTCTTCCAACCAAGATTCCAGTTTATGCAGAATTTTCTTTTTGAGTTCTTTTTTGAACCTATCCGTAATACTTGCGTTTTATTTATGACAGACAGACAGACATATTTTATTAAAGTGTCACTCGCCAGTTACAGGTTAAAACATGTATATATTCCGCACAATAAAAAAACTGACAACCAGCCACATAGGGCTTATGAGACACTATCTTTTCACAATAATATACATATGTACAATACATTACAAAACATGATAAAAATTAAAAATAAAATGTGTTATATGAATACATAATTTTTTTACTTAAAACGTTGGCGCCTTAAAAACATATTTTTGACTAAATTAGCTAAAACATTGGCACTTTCGGCATCACGAGCGCTGATAATATTTACAAAAACTGTAGTTTTATCCGTTATATCACAGGTTGGTAAAATATCAAGCAGGTTATATGTAAGATCAAAATAAAAGTCACAATCAATTAAAAAATGCAATTCATTTTCGACATTATCACAGAAAGGGTATGTTCTATTACAGACAGGTGTAGGGGGTTTGCTATAACGACCAGTTTCCATATGCAAAGGAAGTGATCCACAGCGTAATCTTGTTATTTATGTTGATGTTTAAGTCTGAGAAGGAGGATTATTGATTAAGTGTTTTCAATCTGGCCTGTAAGCTTTTTTCAGTTCCATTTACCATGAGTGAGGTGTCATGGGCATATTGAGAAATATAAGGTATTCAGTATATCATATTGTTATCCCTTTAATTTTAATTATTTGTTATCATTAGGACCAAGATTTCTGTGCCGCCGATTTATTGGACATAGTTATGAATTATTATTTTTAAAAAAGGTTGCAGATAGATATTGGATTTTTATGACACATTTCGTTTATAACGAGGATTGACTTCCCAATCATTCAAGCTCACCGACCTGTTTGACCTACTACAATAGCCATCGAAATCCCAGTCACGTTTTTGAAGGGACTTTTGTGTATTTGCGGTTGTTTATTAGCAAACTTTGATGTAAGAATGCTTCTCTTTAATCAATATACGTATACATGGACTTAACAGAAGATCAGCTCATTAAGTCACCTTCAGTGAAGCCGAACGCCGTGGTCAAGTTAATTGTAGCGGATGTGCGGTAAACTGTGACTCACTAGGCTGAGTGATCTATGAAAGTCCCGTAACAAAAATAATTGCTAAATTCTGCTTAATCACTGTTTACCTATCTAAAACATCCAATAGTTTAAAATGTATAAACACACTTACATAAAATGTATGCACTTAAGAACTGCGATGTGAACAACACAGTCATTTATCATTTCAAAATAAAAAAGTGAGCTTATTCTAATACATATTAGTATCTATGAGTTTGAATATTCTTTGTAGACATACATGACAATGAGTAAATTCTAGATATTTCGCTAGCTTTATATAACAGAACTAAGCAGATTTCATCACACAATAACTTGATTTCATGCATTTAGCAATACTTACTTTACCACAGGAGATGGTTTGTCTTGATATGATTTTATAGAATTGGTTATGTTAATATCAACACAAAGGGCTACATGTTGTCATGCACAATCTTTACATTTTACATTCAACATTTGAACACGTTTGTAATAATTATCTCTACATATGAATAAGACGATTCGGAATGATATGGTTAATCCTACTCATTATAGAATATATGAAGTTATATATTATTGATATTGATGATCTAATCTTCAGGTCACCAGCAAACTTCACATCATGTAGAAGATATTGGGCTTACATATTTTAAAATTTGATTCAAATGGAATGGTAGGATTCAGAACTTTTTATGATCTGATTAAACAGTCAATGTCGTTTCTCCAAAACACATGAATACTGAGAAAGTACATGTCCACATACCGTCCTCAACGACAGTTGATTTACATAAAAAAATAAAATTAATAGTATCATAGACAGCGTCGGCAGCTGTTAAAAGACATTTAGAACGTACAGGTATGTATATGTAGCTAAACATATACTAGGTGTAGAATAAACTACAGATCTACATTTTACATATAGAAGAAATATATAAAGCACGACACCAAAAGTGTTACAAATTGTACATATATATGTAAAATATTATTATTTGCTCTATTGTTGGTACTTTTTTATAAAAATATTAATCATAGTGAAATTTCCGGCATTATAGGTGACTTACGCATTCGAACGAGTGAGTAATATTTAAGCAGCTATTTATGAAATTATTTTACAATTGATATTAATGCAGAATACGAATAACATTAATAGAAGTTTCACAAATCAATGTGTATGTTAGTCTTACTATATGATGATCAGATTAGTCCTATAACTTTGTATATAAGACTCTCATTACTATTACTTATTTAGTATCAATAAAATACATAAAAATGTATATCAAAGTCCCATTCCAATAAAGCACGACACCAAAAGTGTTACAAATTGTACATATATATGTAAAATATTATTATTTGCTCTATTGTTGGTACTTTTTTATAAAAATATTAATCATAGTGAAATTTCCGGCATTATAGGTGACTTACGCAACCGAACGAGTGAGTAATATTTAAGCAGCTATGTATGAAATTATTTTACAATTGATATTAATGCAGAATACGAATAACATTAATAGAAGTTTCACAAATCAATGTGTATGTTAGTCTTACTATATGATGATCAGATTAGTCCTATAACTTTGTATATAAGACTCTCATTACTATTACTTATTTAGTATCAATAAAATACATAAAAATGTATATCAAAGTCCCATTCCAAACCAATACAATATCAACGAATATATACTATTAAAATCTAAAAAGGGCAATTTCAAGTGAAAGACTATATATAAAGGATACATATATAAAGTACATTAACACTGTATAAGCCACTGTTGTCATAAATGTTATCGGGACAGTTAAACAGATACAAAACCGGTATTAAACTGCAATGGTCTCGCCGAATAATAACTCATTATGACCTGTCACGCGGCTTTCATTACGCAAGCGTATGTCGAATAAGCTTCGTCTTGAAGGAGAGAGAGAGAGAGAGAGACAGAGACAGAGACAGAGACATACTATACATACATATTATACATAAATAATTATATATGCAATATTATGCAACATGCAAGTATCTTACAGTAAATAGCTATATAATAAACAGTGTATCCTTCCTTGAATCAAATTTCATTTAACATTTCGAAACAAACATCTTAAGTGATAGAAAGAAGTACTTTCGATAATCTTGCAGGTAAAAAAGGGATAACATTATTGATGTAATTGACTATAATCTGCGTTATGAACCCACGACATGTTGAATAAGGTTGCAAAAATGGTAGAAAACGTTTATTAGAAAATGTGAATGTTATAATGTCTTCAATTCCATAGATATATATATTAATTTGGTCTGACGAGACCAGTAGTTGCGTCTTGTCGGACTTAATAACGGAGCATTTTAGATATAATTGGACCTTGGAAATTTGAGAACGTCACGAATTATGCACGGAAGACGAGGACGAGGGATGTGTTTAACATTCAAGTATTCAAACCATATTTGCAGAGTGTATGTCAAAAAGCCACAACTACACCACAGCCCAAAATATGTAAAAATTACGGCACTGACGATTGGAAACAAGTCGTGACTTTGACTGATTTAGATGACAAGATGAAGTTACCGATTCATTGTTATCATGTGGAAATGTGCGCTTTGATTTCACACTTCCATCCTCATTCAAAGATTTGATATATGCTTCAAATTATATACCGGAGCGTTTTTCTTTTGAGTGAGTATATAAGTAAAGTAGATCAGCTCTATTGAGACACAAGCTTACTTACAACACTTCGATGACACTTTAATACCTTTTTTTGACATATTGCCTGAACAGCAACAGTCAAATTGCAAAAACACAGGATGAAATTTCAGTCATTTTTCCTAGGAAAACTAGTCATTTTATCAAATGAATTACCGTCGCAGTCATTTTTCGTTTTTCGTATATATTATACATTGTACGTAGAAATCGGACAAACCTTTAAAATATTTTTAATGAATGGGCATAAAGTAAGGCCAATTTAGCAATAACTATATTTACATTACACGTTACACTCGAACTGTATGATTGTATGTATGTAGGCTTAACTCATAAACCCTGGACATGCTTCACGGCTCAACGCCTAGGCCCTTTGTCGGCGTAACTGCCCGCTCTAGCGACGCCAATTAGCTCTCAGTATACCCCTCACCTCCCGAGACGGGATGAAAGGAAACTGTCTAGTCTGCCATAAAGTTCTGATTGTTTTATTGTTTCATGGAGATCAAACGGTAAAAAAGACAGGTGTGAATAGGGATATCAAACAAAGAAAATTCAGAGACGTTATCTTGTAATTTGCACCATTGTTGTTGGTAATTTAAGGTGATTTGTTCATCTAAAGTTTATTGACATATGAATAACCAGTCACTTGTCTTTAGATCTTAACTCTGTTCACACGTGATGGGCGTGGTCAATATTTCTGATGAGCAAGTCCTGTAACTTCACAGCTTAAACAGATTGCCCTGAATGAATTCTGAATATGATGTAAAAATGTAGACAGACGGACAGATATTTTATTTATCATATCTGTCTGTCTATAAAAAATGTATCTTGTATTAATACTGTCGGTTCCCATACGGTGTGAGGCATTCAACAAAACGTAAAAACAAATTGTAAATAAATTTGATCTATTGAAATGTTATTGAACAAACAAACAAGCCTATTTGTAAATAAAACAGAATTAATATGTCATATAATATGTAGAATGTCACATTATTACATACGCAAATTAACCTTTATAATACTTTTTACGTACTTAATCTCTTTGAAGAATACTTTTAGAATGCAAAAGTTTAAACAACATTCAAACTTTACACGACAGAATAACACATGCAAAGAGAATATTGTGCACTAAATGCAAATATGAATGAAAAACGCAAGTGAGGAGTATGGAATAGCCAGTTATTCAATAGGTAACGAACAGTGTGTGGCTACATGAACACTATTGTCCAATGAAAGCAATTGCACGTGATTGTTCTACAATTGCAACTATGTAGATGTGCATCTTGAGAGAGTGTTATTTCAAGGTCAATCTATTATGATAATGATTTAATTTCTAGAGTCTGATTGGATGTTTATTCGCGTGAGGATCCAACTTGTAGTTAAATCTAGATTCGGCTTTTATTGATGATGAGTCAAAAGAGACTGAATTCATTTGATGTCGATGTGATAATTACATCAAACTGCATCACTGAATCGAACATACAGGATATTACTGTTAATTGACATGCTTATGACATAAATATGAACGAGATGTATGTTATACATAAGCTTATTTCTGTGTTAAGTTCTAATAACAGATTAACTGTGAATATTTTTTTTTCACCAAACGGTGTGTTATTCTCCAAACCTGACCATTCATTCCTATCAAACCACATTTATTCCTATCTCTTATGAAGACTAAAGGACATATCTTGCAAAGGATATATACATTTTTGTTTATAGTTGCCATATTATGTCTAAAACGACCTCATTCGAATACAAGTGGAAATGACGCATGTATGCGTCTCTCGCTGAATAGGAGGTGCTTTCAAGTGCCGCATATTTCACCTATTGTTAACAAATTGTACTTCTAGACATCTGTGTCACTTTTATCATATTGGTAAACATTTAAAGAAGGTTGTTAATGATTTGCAAATCGGTAAAATGATGTTAAAATTGGCATTTTCTGTAAGGATGAATTATTTTCTTTGATTTAAGCTAATTCTAAGACGCATCTTTTAATATTTGTCAAAACTCTTGCATATACCTTGTTGAGTATGAGGGTATGGATGAGTTTGCTACATCAGAGTATTCATTGGAATAAGTACTCGAAAACGGACTTGCAAATATACATCATGCATACATTTAAATGACGTTTAACCAATGAAAGTTGAAAGATTGAAGTTTTACTAGGAAGACAATATTTGCTTTAAGGTTCAAATGGATCTTTAAGAATAACTGTCACATGAATGGCAGAGGTTTATCAACCTTTATGTTTTTAAATAGATATTAGTTTAGGAAGCGTGCATGGGGCTTGCATAACTATATTTAGAAACAGTTACAATATATAAATGTTGAAATTCACTCTATCAATGTTTTTTCAAAGAAAGAGTTAGTTTCTTCTGTAAATGTGAGGTTGAAGGTACATCCCTTGTTTTAAGAGTGAGTTATCGGGTTTGTTTTCAGCAGGTATTAACCACGTGGATGTTACGTGTTGAAATTATTATGCCTCGGGCTCACCGTAGTGTATTGAGTAAATTTCGCTGTGGCACTTTGCCATTAGAGATAGAAGTGGGTAGATATTCTCGTCCTAAAGTTTCTCTTCATGATAGGGTTTGTACCCGTTGTAACAGTAGTGTTGTCGAAGATGAATTGCATTTTTTGGTTGACTGTGATTATTATTCAGATCTCAGATATAATCGTTGGATAGAAATAACGAGTGCTCATCCTACATTCCAGTCCATGTCATCAATAGATAAAATGGTTTTCTTACTCAATAATAATCAGTTTATAAAGCCCCTTGCCGCTCTTTTATATTCTATGTTTAGGCGCCGAAATATCTCGGCAGAATAGGATTTCACCATAACTTGCATTTCAAATATGTATATTTATGTATGCCAATGTGTGTGGATGTATGAGTGTGTGAATGAGTGAGTGTATGAGTGCGTGCGAGTGTCTGTGTGTATGTGCTTATATGTTATTTTAAAACAATGTTACTTTTAAAAGTCTTATCGTGTCTCATAGGCCACATGGCCGGATGCTGTTTTTATCAAAATGATTTTATGCAAACTGAATTTTATTGTACCATGCAGCATGTGACACGTTAATAAAATATATTTCTTCTTCTTCTTCTTCTTCTGTTACAATTCAAAGAGAGTAGTGAGTTCAGGGAAAATAAGGCATAGTGAGACATAGAAAGCAAGTATTAGAAACGTTCATTCTTGTGATAGTTGTAATGATTTACATGATGGCCAAAAGTTACAATTTCAATTTCGAATACAATATTGATAATTCTTATTTCAAGCAAACATTTTGCTCTTTCTATATGTGTTAATAACGTTAGTCTATCATAATCCCTTACAGGAATGTGTCACATTTCTATTTTTTGGCCTAATATATTTTATAAGCTTGATTTGAAACTTTAACTAACAAATTAATCTGTCTGTCGGTTTTAATTTAAGATTATATCTTTTATGGGATAATTAGACCCTTTGAGAGTCGTTACCGCCGCATGGTAAGTGGGCGGGCATTAAATCATTCAAGCAGGACACAGGAGATACGCAGACAGGTCAAATCGCTTTTGTGCTTACCCAAGCTTGTTTATTTTTGAGTTCATATATGCATTTTATACTGTGATTTTATGTACATTATGTGACACTTTGATAAACATTTCTTCTTATAACAGTGGCGTATATTGCAGCATGTGACAAACTGAAAAGGTTTGAGCGTGTTATTTCAAGAGAGACTTCATAAGGTTTTGTTTTAACAAAATCCAATTCAGTTCATGAAATTTTGATTGTAAAATTACTCACCTGATAAAACCTTAAATCTTGATGAACTGATTTTGATAGAATGTTTTTACTTGTTAGATAAAATAAATGCCCTTGATGCAAAACTACTTTTGATGATGAATTGACCTTATTGGAAACTAAGATTTAATCGATAAAATAATTTAATAAATCTTATCTTATACAAGAAAATGATATGGATGTCAACTTCTTTATTTATTTCACACGACGTTTCTGGGCTAGTTCTTGCCCCTTCTTCAGGTGAGTAATGAGCATGGTGGCAGATACAGAATATATAGTAGCAGGAAGCCAGTGAATTCAATTATGTACAAACATATTTGGATGACAAGGTAATACAAATATATAAACAATGAAAGGGGGAAAGTGTTTTTACAATACAGATATAACAATGTTTACATAGTTAATTGGTACAGCTGATTGGTAGATGTGGTTCTTTGATGATGGGCCAGGCGGTGGGGAGGTAAACCCCTTGATCTCTGTTAATCTCAGGGGCTAATCTTCTCAGTTAGATAGACTCACGGAGTTTTCTTTTGCGCCAATCATTGATGTTGGAAGCCAGAATCTTAGTGTGTTGCCAGTTGATAGAGTGGTTTGGGTTGTTGACGATGTGCTCTGACAGGGCTGATTTGAGATAACCTCAACCCTCCAACCTCAAATCAGATCAAGGGGTTTACCTCCCCACCGCCTGGCCCATCATCAAAGAACCACATCTACCAATCAGCTGTACCAATTAACTATGTAAACATTGTTATATCTGTATTGTAAAAACACTTTCCCCCTTTCATTGTTTATATATTTGTATTACCTTGTCATCCAAATATGTTTGTACATAATTGAATTCACTGGCTTCCTGCTACTATATATTCTGTATCTGCCACCATGCTCATTACTCACCTGAAGAAGGGGCATGAACTAGCCCAGAAACGTCGTGTGAAATAAATAAAGAAGTTGATATCCATATCATTTTCTTGTATTACTACCCAACTTCTAAATGCCCTTGAAGAATTTCAAATCTTATCTTGTATTGAAAAATAATTTGAAAATGAATACCCTATAAACTTTTATTTAAATATTGACTTTGATGAATATTGTTTATCATTAAAGGTTGTTTAATGAATTATGAACTGTGCTAAAGACGGCCTGTGACTTACTAAAAAGGTTATAAAAGGAAATAATACACTATAATGAAATTGAAGCATGTTCTTGCATTTTGAGTTGACCATTTAGTAATGGAGCAGCGTTATAATCGACGTCAATGTGGTGGCCAACTATATTGCAGAGAAAGACATGAATGATGATGAATTGTTTTGCTACGATCTGTCATTGCAAATTTATAAATTTGTACATTTCTATTTGATAATTTATCAAATTACGACTTAAGATATTAAGTTTATTAAAGCCTCTTTTATGGTTTGTTTGGGTTAAACATCTTACACAATTGGTGGTATTGTTGCGATTTGATTATAACAATGTTGTATGTGGATTGTGACAAATGAAATGGTTTCTGTACATATTAAAGGTTGTTACTGGTCACTCATTGTATTTCTCGAGGGTTTGAAGTTTTGCACATTTTAGGACAGAAGAATTATTCTTGAATATTGAATCTAGCGAAATAATATGATGAAATGAACGTTGATAAACAATGAGAAAAGTAAGATGTTTGAATTTGTGCCAGCAGTAGGTCATAACTATCAAACGCTCCAAAAGGATTAAGAGAGCTAACAACTTTTTTATGCCCTTTCCTTTTATTAAAATTTGTTCTATAGTAAGTGCTTACTTTGTTAGTTTTTTATATTCATATTTCCTTATATCTGTTTAAGCAAAAAAGTGTTGCTTTACACTAACCTTATCCCTCATCCCTTTACCCCATCCCCTATGCTACTGCAATAAACACTTGTCGCCTAATTGCAATTAGTGATATGGTCAATGAGGCCTGTTAATGAGATCGGCACATCAGGTGTGTAATGTGTATTCAAGCATGATAGGCAGAATATTTGCGGTCTCTGAATACATTCATACAAAAATAAATACTTTGCAAAGTACATACTTAGAGAAGTACATACTTAATACAAAACTACACACACCGACACACACACATACAAATATCTATGTCTGTTTAAGTTTAAGTGTTGCTTTACACTAACCTTATCCCTCATCCCTTTACCCCATCCCCTATGCTACTGCAATAAACACTTGTCGCCTAATTGCAATTAGTGATATGGTTAATGAGGCCTGTTAATGAGATCGGCACATCAGGTGTGTAATGTGTATTCAAGCATGATAGGCAGAATATTTGCGGTCTCTGAATACATTCATACAAAAATAAATACTTTCCAAAGTACATACTTAGAGAAGTACATACTTAATACAAAACTACACACACCAACACACACACATACAAATATCTATGTCTGTTTAAGTTTAAGTGTTGCTTTACACTAACCTTATCCCTCATCCCTTTACCCCATTTATCATGCTTATTTGTTCAAAATATCTGTTTGAAAACTCTGGCTCTATGTCATAACTTTTGTCACTAAGCATGACACATGGACACATGGAACTTGAAAATCTATTTGTTATGATTTCAATGTATTATTTAAAACAATATCTCAAACAATATTTTGTACAATATTGTGATTAAGAAAGATAGAGTTATCAATTAATTGATTCAATCCATTTCTCAAAATCATCAGATAATTCATGTTAACTATTTGAAATGTGAGTTTTTAAACTGTAGGTCTTGATCAGGTAAAGAATGAACCAAATTGATGATAAACCTTTCATTCTTACATAATTGTCTACTCCTACCACTAGGTTAGGATCCGGTGAGGTATCCGGCACCGTATCCCAGTATTCTAATCTCCTAAGGATCCGGAAGAAAATACGGGGGTGTCCGTCCGGATCTAGGATCCGGAGAGGGATCTGGTGCCGGATCCTGGTATTCTTATTTACATAGGATCCGGACGAGAATCCGGCGGTGTCCGTCAGGATCTAGGATCCGGCGAGGTATACGGCACCGTATCCAAGTACACCATTTTAGCATGAATCCGGTGAATAAGGCAGGGGATCCGGTAAACGGATTCAGGGGTTAACGGCCCTGTGTTCTTTTTTTAACAAACGGACACGTTCTATACAATGTTTCACAGGCAAACTATTCTGTCAACCAGTTTGGATAAAATATAACGAAGATAGACAATTACGTAGCACAACATTTTGTACGAATATATTTGAAGTTGATATAGCTTGTTCATTGAACCATTCTGTGGTGTACATGTATGTGAACATTTTCTTACATAGCTAGATTATAAAATACTTATTGTGTTGGGTTGAGGGGGAATATATACAATGTAAATGAATCGATACAAATAAGTAATGATTACATCAGGAAATAAAAAGTAAGAAAATAGGGCCAAGGGCTCTGTACATTCGGTTACATAATGTTTGATGTTGAAAGACTTAAACAAAATCGTTTATTAACAAGCGTGTCCTTAAAGGGGCAGTAGCACGTTTTTTTGATAATTTTATAATTTGAATTTATCGCTGATAATTGTAAGTGAATGCTAAATATATTATTTTGACAGTATCAAAAATCTCATTACACAAGCCAATCATCCATTCTCAGAGGACAAAGAATGAAGATTCACATAAAATCCATTGGCGGCCATTTTTGTGTGAACACCTTTAATTCATTTTTTGTGAGGAAAAGAATCGCATGGCTATACTTAACGTTATTTATTGGAATTATTACTGCTCCATTTAGTTTAAATACATTGTCTTTCAATTGAAATCATTAATTTTCATTTTCCTTACATCACCCTATATTCCCCCTAAAAACGTGCTACTGCCCCTTTAAAGGGGGTCTGCAACCCCTTTTTTTAACTTCCAGAGTTTTATTAGCAGGGCCCCGAAAGAGTCGTAAATGCTCGGTAGGGACAAAATAGTTTGGTTACGAACCGCTTACAGCTGACAGCCAGTACCAAGTTTGTGTCATATGACCCCCCTTACCCGTCTGGACGCTCTCATTAACAATGGTCCATTATGTTTCACAAGCTAGGTTGTTGATTCCCTTTAACAAGGCCTAAATTGTCCAGTGTCAGTGCACAAAAGCACCACGAAGTATTTTCAAAACCAAGTTTTCCTGATATTTTCAGATGTTCTGCCACACATGAGATTTTCCAATTTATTCCGAGAGTTTAATTTCCAATTTGTGACAAATATTCTGAGCTCATTGTGATAACATCATATGCTGACTTTTTGTCTACTTATCTCTCATAGTACTCAGTCAGATATTGTCGACAAGCAACCATACTATTATAGGCAACGAACATGCTGTTACAGTAAAACTTTTTGACAATGGTATTTGAGTCTTTTTAAAGTTTTACGTTGATGTATTTTTTTAAAAATGATAAATTGGTTAATTACTGAAGAATCTCCTTGTTGTCATATGTTATACTTTGTTTAACCTTAACAATCCTTTAATTTCGATGTGATCCTTACCAAACGAATATCATAAATTCATAAGACGACAGGCATTGAAAAACACTCAAAAGAAACCAAAATTTTCAAAGAGTAAAGAGATCTTCATTACTCAATTCTTTAAGCAAATGCAAAAGTAATGAAGTGAGTGCTCAACGAACTTATTACGATTAAACTACAAATCCTCAATTTCGGTAATTCATGGCGAGTCGATGGGATTCAGTGTCGATGTGTGGGCATCTTTGGGGAATGGATAAATAGAGAATCTCACCCAAGTGTCTTCTGATATCAAATATATTAACACAAGTTGATAAAAGTAACAAATATCCGAGGCTTGCCGAGGATATTTTACTTTTATCAACGAGTGTTGATATATTTGATATCAGAAGACACGAGGGTGAGATTCTATTTATCATCCAAAATCATTTTTCATCACATTTGCTTGAAAAATATACATCTTTGAACACTGCATAGCTCTAAAACTCCTATACCAGTGACGTCATTTCTGATGATGCAAAACGTTTGTGATGTCATGTCCCTTCTGTTGACAGGGCATTGTTCAAAATCTACTGTCAAAGCGTTATCTCCTAGGAGATATCGCTTGATCTTCCACAAGCGATATCTCCTGTGGAACACAGTTTTGGATGATAAACAAGAAAAGCCTTTAAAAAGGCAAGCTTTGGGGCACCCGGTTATGTATCACTATATAGAACCAGGAGATTTAGGTTAGGGAGGACGGGGACGGGGACGGGGACGGGGTCTTTTACTTGAATAAATTGTTCAAATCGGAGACGCATATTTTTTGCTCTTTGTTGTGATAGTTATCAGTACACTATGTACATAGTACAACATCTCGTTCGTTCCGCTTAAATTCCACCCAATGATAGATACGTCTCCTATCTCAATTATGATATAAATTGTTATGATATAAAATTTCTAAACATTAATATGGCAATTCAAATCTATGTTGCTTTAAGTTTAAAAGATAGCTGACGGTGAGTTTAATACAAGAGTCAGTGATTAATTAATAGAGAAATTGTTGCGCTAGTAAACTTTTCGGGATACATTGTTTTCCAATACCCGCAAATTTAGTTTAAACCGGACGAATTTCCCATTGACTTTCAGGTTAATTACATGTTGCAAGAATAATTTTTCTTAAGTGAGTGTTGATCGTATTACAGCCGAAAGTTGCTAAAATTTTTAGAAAAGATCTCAGCTACAAGATCATTATTTTCATTATATTATAGGATGACATTAAAGAATATATAGAGAATCTCACCCATGTGTCTTCTGATATCAAATATATCAACACAAGTTGATAAAAGTAACAAATATCCGAGGCTTGTTTTTCTTTTTTGGCAATGGGATAATTTTGATGTTTTCCAAAGAGTGGGAACATGATGGAAACTTAATGATAGTTGACAAAACGTTTGGAAAATATCAGCCAGTTGCAACTTGCACTCTGCACTCTTTTAGAACTACACCTAGCAAATTATCAGGTCCACAGGCTTTATGTGAATTTATCTTAGCAAAAGACGTTAACACATCATCTTTAGAAATATCTAACACCTCACATGGTGGGAGTGATTCAAGTACAATGTTTCTTTCTCCTGAAAAATTACAACTTTCAAAGCGATATCTCCTCTGAAACACAGTTTTGGGTGATAATTTATCATATTTTAGACCCTGTCGAAAGTGTCGATACCTTCTTCGAAAGACACCTTTAATCGTAAACAAATCACCCATAACGTTATTTTTTGAAATTGCATTGAGTGAACGTGCCACTGAACGATCAGTCATTGACAAGGCGGGACATTTAGCGTTAACCGAATTCCTAGTTGATACAAAAATGGAATGTCGTTTCCGAATGTGGAATGCAAAAAAATACACCGAATAACTACAAAACAGCTCACATGCACATGCAAAATTGATATTTTTTAAGGGTGTAAACGCTCATCCATATATTTTTGAAAATTTACGATATATTTTACATCATAACATTATTATAATAATCAGTTTCCGAATTAAAGCTTGCCAATTATTTCGTACCACCCACATGGTCACGTGGGTATAAATTTGCAACAGCTCTGTCCATTGGTCGTCGAAATACCAGAATATGCCTAAGACAAATATCATTGGCTGAAACTTCTCTTTGAAGTTTCCAAGAGTATTATAGAGAGAACCTTCTGCCATTAGTTTTCAATATCAAATGTTACATAACTTTGGGGTCTCTGGACCCCAAAGCAATAACGAGTGCTCGAAGCAGCCGTAAAATAATCGGTAATTCGTCGTCACGAGAAATCACTGTGTGAAGCGATTTGCAGCAGTGAAGTACACATGACAAACTCGCCTTCGAAGAGAAAAATAGTGTCTGAGTGTGCTCGAAGATTGCTGAACGGGGAATATGACTTACTTTTACACGAACCAGAAAAAAACCCACCCAGATAAAGTTTTAAATACACTTGTTATAAGATCCACTCCTTGAGTTATATATGACAAACTTTATGAATAGTGTCATTTGATCTAACAATTAAATATCTACTGTTGCAAGAAAGTATCATTGTAAAGCTAATCATCGTTTTAAAGTGAAAATGCGAAGGTTTATAGTCGCGATTGTAATCGAAAACCGGACAATGACTCGCGTCAATCAGTCAAATGTATATTTGGAAACTAATCGAAAACCAGGATGACAATTACGAGTTGATACTGTTTGAAAGGTTATACAACTTGTATTCATGTAAATAGACGTGTGAATTTGCTTTCCTTGAACTTGTGTGACTGGTTTTAGATTTTTATTAAAAAGAAGTATTTATCATATATTGCTATTTTGAGATGAACGTGTGATATTTTTTGGGTTTATATGACTTATGACATGTACGTTCGTATAAAAAGCAATATGATATATGTTAAAAGCAAAGAGTAGCTCTTTAAGATTTCTCAGTCTGTGAAGAGACCCTCCATGTTGTTCATGTTCATATTCTTTAGTAGTTCATATATATTTATAAGAGGTGAAATATGTTAATAATCGGATAATCTCACATTTTCATTCCCTAATGTCAAATAAATGTGTATTTTTTTTTTTCAATTTCAATGGACTATTTGCCATTTATGTGCGCAGAAGGCCAAATTGACCATTAGAGCTCACTATATAAAGGGAATTTCCGACCTGTACAAAGGAAACATGAATAAAGGGAATTTCCGATCTGTACAAAGGAAACATGAATAAAGGGAATTTCCGATCTGTACAAAGGAAACATGAATAAAGGGAATTTCCGATCTGTACAAAGGAAACATGAATAAAGGGAATTGCCGATTTGTACAAAGAGAAAATAATATAAAGGAATTCCCGATTTGTACAAAGTAATCATATGATAAAGGGAATATCGATTTCTGCGAATTAAACATTCGATAAAGGGAATATCGATTTGTGCACAGTAAACATTATTTGAAGTGGATGTCACTTTGAAGTGACAACACACATTTCCAAAGTCATTACATATTATTTTACGAATGCTTCAATAAAATTTTATTTTTTATTTCCATACCAATGTGGACACAATAATAAACAGTCACTATAAAACTGTCCAATTTATGAAACTATGTTCCTTTGAAACGGATTATTGTATTGGTTTTTCATGATTTACTGTATTTTGTCAGGTTAGCAAACTCATTGTATCTTATTTTTCGATTGTGTCTAAAATGTTTTTGATTTTCCTCATAAGTGATTTGCATTTTATATCAAAGAATATATTATCAGACTGTTAAAAATATATTTATGAGTTTTTTTAAAGAGAAGAAACCAAAATCGAAATAGACTTAGTTTGTAGTCTTCAGATTGCTAGTCGACCCGTAACTAGCCAGGATAAGCTCGCATTCTGTCCGTAGTGCGTAATGTGTCCCAAGTGCGTTTTGCGTATTAATCCGCAATGCGTATTTAACACTTTACACTGTTCGCGTTAAGCGAACACGCACTATGCGTAACTAGCCAGGATAAGCTCGCATTCTGTCCGTAGTGCGTAATGTGTCCCAAGTGCGTTTTGCGTATTAATCCGCAACACTATGCGTTGCGCATCATGCTGTACGCATTGCACGTATGAAAATAAACCTCTACTATTATTTTGTAAACTTTTTATACGCATTACGCATTGTCACTACGCACCGCGCTTTCGGCACTACGCATCACGCACTACGGACACACGGAATGGAGCTAAATCCTACTTTTGTATTACAAAGTGCTAAAATGCCAAACTGGATACTCACGCCACACTATGTAGGTTAATTACGCATACTTGGAATCGGACATAACGCGTCACGTATTATGCACCACGCACCCCGCACGAATTCATATGCATGGAATCCAGCTTGATAGTACGAATTGTTGGTGAAAAGATAATTTAAAATAAAGCTTATGAATTTTGTAAAGTGACAACAAGAAGAAAACCTTTGCTTGTGATCGAACACTGACAACAATGATAAGAGTCATTAGTCAAACATAATTTTGGAAATTTATCTCATGCAGTGAGACTTGCACGAGTAATCACATCAACAAAGGTAGATTTCCACTAAATTGTTATCATCAAAGATTCAGTTGTCATTTATAAACTTAGGTAGAAAAGAAACTTTATATATTTTATTCCCTCATACAGTAAAGATAACAAAACAAATTGATGATATAGAACCGGAATATTATTTAATGTTCGGCAATCTCTCATTTTTTCAAACATGTAGAATTAGAGTCACTGAAAGGACCAAGGGGTATAAAATCATTTGTCATTTCATGATTTCCATAATGAATGTTTTTGTCAGTTCAAGGGCACTCAAAGTCACATGACGTCAGCTGGAATCTATCTCCACTCGTCATGAAGTGCCTGGTCCACTTGCTGTCTGGTCTGTGGCTGCGGCTACCGACGTCTATGCGGTCGTCCAAGATGATCCCAAAGATGTTCTATAGATGACAAGTCCGGGGAGCGCGTTCCTGACAATGGCGGCAACGGCAGCTTCAACGGCACTCGAACATCACATCCACAGGAACACCGTCATGAGACGATCACGTGCTGCAGGTATCTGCGCCTACCGACCTCTAAGTGAGATGCCATTGACCCATATACATCGGCTGAATCGTCCGCTCTGGTTGCTAGTCCCAGCCGATTCTCGTAGGTTTCACCGCAATGCATAGCCGCAATTGTGTTGCGGGAAATACTAGCAGCCGCGATAAAAGTGAAATACTCTCGAAAACGCCGATAAACCCCATCCCACCTCACCTATAACGAAGTGTCATCTGTGGTGAAATCTGCAGAAGTAAAACCTTTACTGAATGCTGACTCTGACACACTGAACTACTATAGCCTTTATCTCGTGATTTTCATGACTTTTGTTGAAAACTGAATTTTTCTTTGATTATTGTTTCGCAAATTCATTATTGAAAGTGAGTTAGCAAGCGATCAATTCACATGTGAGCCAGGTCATATAAAACCAATTTTAAAATGCCTAGATTTACCCCGGAACAGCGCGGCAGGGCCTTGGGTATGAAGGACACTGGTGCTTCAAATGTTCTTATTGCAAGAACATTCGGCTGACATCGAAAAACCATCGAACATTTGATGAAACGTTATAATATAGGAACACGGGAACAAAATTAGATAGATCGCGTACAGGTAGACCACGTGTGACGTCACGTCGGGAAGACCGATACTTCAGAACTCTCCATCTCCAAATTCGATTCCTAACAGTTTCAGAATCGGCGTCTACGGCTCTCGGGAGGGTGCTTAGTCAATCAACCGTCAGAAGGAGGTTAAGAGCAGCAGGGTTTCGGGCCCGTCGACCTTTTTGTGGCCCAACGTTGACACGTCAACATCGACAAAACCGATTAATCTGGACAAGAAGGTGACAGCTTCGTGATTGGCGAAATGTTATGTTCACCGATGAAAGTAGGTTTTGTTTATATAAGCATGATGACAGAGCCCGCGTTTATCGCCGTCAGGGTGAAAGAAACGCTCAAAATTGTGTTGCAGAGGTCCAGGCGCACGGTGGGGGAAGTGTGATGGTTTGGGGCTGTATCCGAGGAGAAAACAAGTCGCCATTGGTGATCGTTATGGGTAACATGGCTGCGCAAAGATACATTGATCAAGTTCTTCGTCCTGTTGTGTTGCCATTTCTTCCGAATCACCCGGGAACTTTGTTTCAACATGATAACGCGCCTGCACATTCAGCAAGAGCAGTGTTAACATTCCTGGACAACTATAACGTCAACGTCTTGCCGTGGCCGTCACGTTCTCCTGACCTCTCTCCAATTGAAGTCAGCAGCTGGAACAAGCCCTACAGGATGAATGGGGGAACATCCCTAACGCCACCGCCAGACGTCTCACGACATCAATGAGACGTCGAGTGTTTGCCTGCATAACAGCTGAAGGTGGACATACGAAGTATTGATGACTATGGACTCCATATTCCATAAATTCATTAACATATGATCAGAAACTTCGATTTCTAAAAAGTGGAAATTAACATTTCACACCAGTGTTAATAAAACGTTTCCTGGCTGTAAGATAAACGAGTTATTGCAAAACAAATGAAGTTAGATGATGTGCAAATGATTCAGTATTAGATAAAATGTTGTTAGGATAGAAAACCGTGTCTTTTATTTTTTAATGAAAATTTGAATGAGTGGATAATTTCTTTTGGGTTTAGTGTATATGTACTCATTATACGCTATCAAACATAATCATATTGTATCTGTCATTTTTACTGCTTTCGATTATTTTCAAAAATTACTTTTGACTTTATGGCGCACGTCAATATCCGGTTTTCGATCACTATCGACTTAAAATATTCCTACTATTATTACTAAAGACCGTCGATCGACTCCAAAAAGCTCCTTCTGTGCAACAGTCGATACTTCAAGATCAAATGAAAATATTGGTAAAGTATTTTTCATAAGTGAAGAACAACTCGTGGATTGGCATTTCAAACATTGACCGATTGAACTATCAACTGGCCTAATGTGAAGACACTATGAAAGATGCAAAGACAACAACCCCGACTAAAACAATATTTAAAATGTTGAGTTTTAGTCTATGGATTTTGTTATTCAAGGGATTTAAAGGAATAAAAAAATGTACACTTCGTGTTTATAAGAAATAGTATTATGTGCTCTACATAATATGCACGTGTCAAATTTACGGAAATGTTCTCATGTTTGAGAGAAGAATCAGAAGATATATACCATATAATAATACATGGATCAATAAGTAGATGTTTGTTTGTTTGAAATTCTGTTTGAAAAAAAATGGATTAATTAATTGGATGATAATGCACATGTGTATCTCATAAGGACATTATAACAAGCTTATTTCGATATTGCCCCCTCCAAATAACCATTTATATCAACTATATATGTCCTTTCGGAATATGCCGTCAGTAATGCTAGATAATTTATGATTGTAAAGTAGTAGGCGCTTGTACTTACTTATCTCCAGATGTCCTTTATTTATGAATCCTTAGATAACATTTCAGAAGTTGAAGTTGTTACACTCTAATTATCAATTTCTCATTTGTATAACGTATGAGGGGTTTCTATTTCCTGTCACTTTAGCCTACTAATTTAAGGTAATTATATCACAACCTTTATACGTGTGGGTCACGTAGATATTCGTTCGAGCATATTATTTTCCTATTATGATTAACCTAACTAATTGAGAAATATTGTTAATTAAACCTGGCAAAATACTAGAATTACATCCAATCAATTCAAATAAAAATATTTTATATGTTAAGTTTGTATAAACAAACAGTTTATAGATTTAAATGATTTAAAATTAGTGTTTGCTTACTTTAACTTTACGAACTTGTTATTTTTATCTTGTACATGTACGTGTTTTTGATAAGCCGAGGAGTGTTAAACAGAAGATCATGAACAACTTATAGAGGGTATTTCTTGTAGCATAATGAAAGTATTAGGTAGTTACGATTTTTACCATTCAAATTATCGAAAACAGGGCGCTTTAAATTATTGATCGGTAAGATATTCCGTGTTTATAGTGCAATCAGCCGGGTAATTGCAAAAAGCGCGTTCAATCAATGACAAAAACCTTTTATATATCACACGGACGGGAAATTAAGATTCATTGTGATTCATTTTGATGATTAAGATTGATAAAGGATATTTTTCATATCATTTTTAATGAAGAATAGTGATTTGACTTAAACTTAATTTACCTTTCTACTGTTTATGTTATTTTATAAAGCTTGTATAAAAAGCTTGAATAACATACCTTCAATGCACAAAACCACCAAAAGGGCAGCTCCTAGAGACAGCCATGGTGGAAATTGGGGTATACAGGGCGCTGTCATCAGAGCAGAGAGGGAACGTTGGTGGGTCATATTTGAAAGTTCGTCTAGGCTATGGAAATAAAATTCCATATCCCCCTTGTGAACAATCTAGAAAAAAGTACCTTAGCGTGGGTTTGAAACCAGAATTACTCATTTTGTAGGCCTAACAACGCAATGGTATTTTCCCAGAGGTAAATCTTTGATGCAATTATCACATCTGAATGGAATCAAAAAGATGAGTTAACTAATATCAGACTTCATACGATGTAGTTTAAATAGAATAAAGTAAACACTTTCGTTCTCCACTGGCCAAATGAGTATAACATATCACGCTCAATAAAAATTCAAGGTCTCTGAATTCAAAATCCCAATCTTTAAGAAGTTCCTAACGTAGCATTTTGGCTTCTTATGCGAGCTGGAAAGCCTTCCTCAAGCCTTATGGCTAAGAGCTTTCAACGTGTACATGCATGAAGTTTCACATACTTAAAGGGGGTCTGCAACCTGAATTTTTAACCTCCAGTGTTTTATTAGCAGGGCCCCGAAAGAATCGTAAATACTCGGTAGGGACAAAATCGTTTGGTTGCGAACCGCTTACAGCTGACAGCCGGTACCAAGTTTGTGTCATGCGACCCCCCTTACCCGTCTTGATGCTCTTGTTAACAATGGTCAATGAGGTTTCACGAGCCAGGTTGTTGATCCCCTTTAATTCTAAATATTCTTGAAAATAAAACTCGCTATTACCTTTAGAGGATATTGTGAAGGTCACAAAAACCGACTAGCGAACTGGTAAGCCTTTCTCTAGTCAAATAATTAAGAGCTTTAACGTGTATATGAAGCTTCGCATGTACTTGATTCAAACTATTCTTAAAAAAATAAAGCTCCTTTCGACCTTTAAAAGGTGTTCTGAAGGTCACAGAAACCGACTAGAGTATGCGGCTTTGAGTTAATAGACTGATCCAAAATATGAAGCAATATCTGTCTTTTTGATACACTGAATATATGTTTGTTCAAATCAATAAGTCTTCCTTGTTTAACAAAATGTATAACACACTATTACCAAACTCTCTTTAAGCGGTATCTTCTTTTGTTTTCAAAGTTACATAGAAGTGATTCTTCCCGAAGGACCATTTCAGAAACCTCTAACCATGACCAGTTTAAAAGGAAACTGAAAGTGCAATATATGCATACTGGAATGTTTTCTATGCCAGAGCTATAGTCATAAAACGATATCATACTTCACATGATAAAACCACAAATATGCCAATTCTCAACAACAAACATAAATTATTAAATGCGAATAACTTTAGGCATAAAAATCAATTTTGATAACACACAATGATGTTAATAAATATTTCATTTTATGTTAAGGAAACTGCATGTTAAATAGATTTACTCGTTCAAAGGCTTTTCAAAAGTATTTCATAATAACATTCAGAATCACTGAGCGTCAAGCAAAAAAACTGTTCCTGAAATATTGCATTCAATGGAAACTTCGCCTACCATTTCGATATAGAAACTGATAGCTTCGTGTCCGGGATAACGATAAGTAAAGGTAGCAGGCAATCAAGATTAACTAGGAGATTTTCAACTGCTTGTGTTTGACACATATAAAGTCACATGTCAAATTTAAACAGCAGATTTCGAATTCCGTATCTGTGTCTGTATCTTTATCTGTATCTCCAGATCAATTTAGTCGCTTAATATCATTGGTTTTAAAACCACAACACAAAAGAAAGTAAACACAGTTTTTAGAAAAATACTTTATATCAAGACATGTGATGTATCAAATTATTGGACGTTTACAACAACACAAAGTTAGTTAAAATTGCATTGTTTAATGTCGACAGACTTAGACATAGAATTTACATTTTCAGAACCCATAACATGTTTTAAGTGATGTCAATCAGTGATCAAATAGGCACATTTATTGATTTTACACAGAAAATGTTTTCTTTGTTAAAAAATATTGATGTATCGAAATTTATCTTGGAACAATTTGATAACATGTTCATTTTACAGGAACAAAAGGTTAAAACTATTTTTGAACGAAGATTTTACTCCTTTTAGTTTGAGAAAACGACATCAAAAAATGTTTGTAATTGTAAATCTAACATATAATGAATTCAACTGAAACGTGCAATTTCTTGTGCTTCTGCAGTTTATTTAGGCGTAGACGATAGTGGGAGTCCATAACCAACTGGATTAGGAGATGGTGTAATAGCAAGAGTAGAAATGATCCTGGCTACAGTGCATGATTAGTACATATGTAAGCATAACAGGTACAACATAAACGAAACTGATCAAGGCTAGGCTTCCAACCCCTCATTAAACAACATTATGGCCATTGCTCAACAATAGGTTGTAAAATAGTTATCAAAAAGGAAGTAGCAAGATTGGAAGCTAATGTTTATGATAGACACACATTATCATAGCAATTTGGTTCCATTGGGGTGCACCAGCTGTTTAAACCGGATTATTTCCAGCTTTGGCTGTGGGAGATGGTTCTCCACTTAATCCGTATGGTTGTGGGTTCCCTGCAAACGGTGGAGGGAAGGCAGGGGTGGCGTTCCCTGGTTGTGCTTGAGGGTAGGCAGGGTTTGTATACCCTACTTGTGCCGGGTAGGGTGCTTGAGCAGGGTAGGGTTGTGGCTGTCCTGGGTAGGGCTGTGGTTGTCCTGGGTAGGGCTGCTGTCCCATCGGATAGTTACTTTGTTGAGCTAAATACGAATAGAAATATGTATATTCACAAAGATATATTGGAATGTGCCATATCAAAACCCTAAAAAAGTGTATTTGTTTTGGTATAAGTACCTTAAGTTAAGTACATTAAATTGATAAACAAGGGTCTAAAAGAAGAAGATAAGGAGGGGTATTGGATAAAGTTTCACAGCAATGGAAAGCAGTGGACTCTGTCATTGTATATTACAATTTTCGAGCTGGTAACTAACAGCAAACAATATTTAAACATTAAGGAATTTAGTTTGGGATTATTATTTATTTTGTTGACTAGCAACTAAAGGATATGTACTATGCCAATAAATACTTGAAAGCAAACTTTATTTCGGCCAAATTAAAAAAAAAGTTAATCCAAACAATCAGTTTAGAGGTACATAAACTTTTGTTACAACTTGATACTTCAAAAATGCCTACCTTAAATTCAAATAATATTAAAAGTGATAGCATGTTATAATTGTATCTCATAACATGTTAATCTGTTATCTGTTTATCTTATGTTTGAAGTAGAAATATACCAGTTGACATCATCATGACATGAACCTTGTTACGAGAAAGAGGCCTATTGGATAGAGTTTCACACTGATGCAAACCAGTAATTACTGTTCAGTTTTAATTGCACATCCTGAAGAGGAGAGGGCAGCAAACAGGAAAGAAGATTGAAATAAAGAAGCAATCGTTTTTTTCACTATTATATAAATATTATATATTACACCAATAATAGAACTCTTATTACCTGTTGACATCATCATGACAGGTGGCTGGTTCTGGTTTTGTCGAATGATTGTCCTTCTGTTGTCTGACCTGCAGGCTATAACACGGCATATGATGATACCTATCACGGTGCATAAAAAGATAATACTTCCAATAACAGCGGCAACTATGATTCCCGTACTCAAGGAGGTGTAAGACCTACTCGAGGAGGAAGAAGGAGTAATGAAGGAGGGGTAAGAGGTTGTTCTGAGATAGCTTGATCTGAAAGACAGAGGAATTGCTTTAAAAATTGAAGTGAAAAGGAATGTTATATACTTCTTAAAACATAGTATCAAACTACAGTAGAACACAGATACAACGAACTGGGATAAGGCAAACACTCGGATATAGTGAACACATTTTCAAGTCCCGTACATAATATCATTAAAATGATATGCGTATTGCGAACCGGATATAGCGAACTAAATTCTTTGGTCCCTTGGAGTTCGTTATATCCGTGTTCTACTGTATATGCATATCAGTTGATATGATGTATGATTAGAATAGATTAAGATTTTTTTTCTTTGCCTTGATTTTTTGATTTCACTGAATTACATGCTAAAATATAATCGAGTATAAGGCTTTTGTCACAAAAAGGGCTTACTTGAATGGTATAATGGCACAAGCTTGTTTTGAATTTTATCTACATACGTGCACCTACGACATTTATGACAGTGACAATGTTCTCATACATTTGTCAATAGACATACCGACAACAGGTGATGGGGTATACGCCACAGCAGCCGTCACTACAGTAAGTAAAACCACCGACCGTGAGGTCACAGAATGCAGCATTGGAAACTTCAGAATGAAATGAGAATGACAATGCTTAACATGTAACATAGAACACTATTACAGCAAAACATAATTCATTCATGCTTGAAGTGTATGCAAAAGCTTATGTCTGACATTGAAAATCATATTCAAGTAATCAAAAACATCTTTTTCACCATGGTATATGATGGCATTTCTTCATTACATTTAGTATCATATCGACACTACTTTTGAACACCCCTGCATTTTATGTTGTAGTTTCAAATCGTTAAAAGATCAATTGTAATGGATCTAAGGAACATATTTTGTACTTGTTTTTGTGTGTGAAATGATACATTAATCCACAAAAACATTAACTTAAAAAGGGAAGTAAGTATTCATCAAATATTTAAAAACTGTGCGTAAGTTTATAACACACTTTTGTTATATTTATAACTATTGTCAAATATGAATTACAACTATCATCACAAAATCAATATATCTATTGTCACCCACCTTCAACAAGAACGGTTAAGATAGCAGCAATTGGAATTAACTTATCCATTTTAGCACTGTAACTAATCAACCTTCTCTTGCTTGTGTACATCAAAGTTATGTCATCTCCTGTGTAAACATGATTGAATAGTCTCACGTCATTCCGTCCTAGGATTTATAACCATGCTGTTTAGGCATTTCAAAGATTTGAAAGCAAACCTTTCAATGTTAAACTCTAGGCGTCGTTAGGCTAAGGTTTTCCTGTTACAATGTGCCTCATTGTCAACTCAAAAGAAATAAACATAAAAACTCTTTCTATCTATGACTGAAGATATAGATTACATTTAGAATATGATCATTCAGGGAACATAAACGCACTAGCAAAAGAAACGTCACAGCATTAATATATTTTTAAATGCTGTCATTTGAATTCGCGACATTGAATGTAAAGCAGTATATACAATTTTCTACATTAGCGTATGATTCGTTTATATCTATGTCTGTCCAAATACACTAACGATCCATTCTGAAAGAAGTATTACAAATACCTTTTGACAAGATAGTTTGGAAAATACTTTGATAACATAAATACCTTCCTGGAAATTATTTTTACCATGATACCATTTCAGTAGGACCAGAAGCCTAATAACAGGATTCAGAAATAACATGGTATTGTTTTTAAATCTATAACTATATATTTTTGCTTCTAAAGGCATGATGTAACGCTGTTTAAGTTGTATTCATCAAGGGGATTAAAATAGTTCATATTTTGTATAGAGACCTTTAATGTTTCTCTCGAGTGAACCTATTCATGAAATAGGTACTCAGTCGAAACCTCCAATGGTTCAAGGTCAAATAAACCTGCATGTCAACAAGACTTTGTACCAGGAAGTATTTTGCAACAGCATTAGCAACGGTAGACCCGATATGCTTGTCATTCACGCTAGGTTCACCGACTTGATAACCATAGAGGACTACATTGCGAAATGTGAAAAAAAGAGTTACGGCTCGTACACAAATTTGTTACCAAAATGCATGCTAGTAGGGTCGGAAATGCTTCATCGACTTATACTGACTAAGGCTGTGAACTACCTGGCGAATAAAATATCAAAAGAAAAGGATTACTCTAGCTCACAAAATTCGGTTCAAAACCTCAAGATAAATTGTTTTCAAGATGGAGTCAATCTGTATGTCATTGGTATGGACATATTAATCGATTCTCTTCCGGGAGGAATGGATCTGTTTCTACAAACCTACAATCCATATATTTTCTCCAGTAACAGAGAAAATGCAATGTATATACTTGATGGCGGATCTATGGCGAAATCTCTATTGTAATGTCTCTGATGTAATCCTTTTGATGTGATCTAATTTGTGTGGCATAAATAATAAGCTTACAGTCTGTTTGGTTGTTGCGTTGGCAACTTTCTGAAGTTATTTGATTTATTTGTTGAGCTGCCGAAGGTATTGGTGGTCGAGGTTGCGGCCCTCTGGAGGTATTAGTGGTCGTGGTTGCGGCTCTCTGGAGGTATTGGTGGTCGAGGTTACGGCTCTCTGGAGGTATTGGTGGTCGAGGTTACGGCTCTCTGGAGGTATTGGTGGTCGAGGTTGCGGCCCTCTGGAAGTATTGGTGGTCGAGGTTGCAGCTCTCTGGAGGTATTAGTGGTCGTGGTTGCGGCTCTCTGGAGGTATTGGTGGTCATGGTTGCGGCCCTCTGTAGGAATTGGTGGTCGAAGTTCCAAACCTGTAATTGGAATTTGATTTAGTTGCCAGATGACGACTCTCTGAAGGTTTTGGTGGTAGAGGTGACGACGCTCTGAAAGTTTTGATCGTCGAGGTGTCGAACCTCTAAAGGTATTGGATATCGTCGTCGAAGAGGCAAACCTGTAATTGGAATTTGATTTAGTTGCGAGATGACGAATCTCAGAAGGTTTTGGTGGTAGAGGTCACGACGCTCTGACAGTTTTAGTTTCGAGGTGGCAAACCTCTTAAGGTATTGGATATCGTCGTCGAAGTGGCAAACCTCTGAAGGTAGTGGTTGTTGAGGTTGCAACGTTCTGAAACTAATTGTCGCCAAGATGGTGAACCTCTTATGGTATTTGTTTTAGTGGTCAAGGTGGTGAACCTACGAAGGTATTAGATTTGAAAGAACCAAAATTTGCCCTCAGCCAATCTTTTCATATTTTCATTTGAATGGTTCTATGATAACAGGTCCTCATACGATATATACTTTAATTGGAATGAAATAAACAATTAATTATCGTCACTGGCTATGGTTTGATATACAGTATAACTCATCTTTTTATCATTATAAAGTTATTATCAAAGTTGTAACAAATACCAAAAAAGCATTTAATTTTTAATTGATACAGAATGTGAATGTCAGAAGCTGTCGCGGTACATATATCACAAATCTGTCAGCGAATCCACACAAAAAAAACCACTGTAAATAGATATTATTTTAGACAAAAAAAATGACACAACTAATGCTGATACCAAAACTATTTTATTCAATTTTGAGAATCTAATGGATCTTCTCATGAAATAGCAAAGAAATGTGATTGAGTAACCTTTTTTCGTGGTATTTACAAATAATGTCAAATCTCACTTACTGCACTCTTGTTCCTTTCAAGTTAGGCCCAATTGATATGTTTAAATCTTAAATCACTATTTCATTACTCTGTTCTCACTTGAGCGATAAAAACCAAATTATATTTCAAGCTTTTTGCAGAAAACTTTTCTAGACGACAACTCTTGGTGATTTAAAAAAATACAAATTCTCTTTTGAATTAAAGACACGTTTTTATAGCAAAGATCATGTTTTCCAAATCCTAAATCAAAGGAATCTGGATGGTTAACTCTGTTCTATTGAAAACATATTTTGAATCACAGAAGGGCTAGTTCACATAGAATCTTAAACTTCATGACTTGCAAGTCAATAGACTTTTAAAATAGTTTTATTACCAAATGAATTCCCAGTTGCCATACGTTTTCTTTATCAGAATGTTTGTGACATATTGCAACGGGCATTGGAATTTTGTTGTAATCCACACTAAAACATAAAGTATGAATTTTCAGCTCTTTGAAAAATGTTAAAAGAAAGTATAAAATTCCTGTTAATTTCATGTTAAATGTTGTTAAATGTCTATCGATACATTTTGTTCATACTGTTTGTTTTGTCAACGCTCAAGTTCAATGAAATTTACTTCTTTTTACCATAGAAATAGATAACAACAGAATGACAAACACAATGTTCTAACAATATTGCTTTCTACGGAAGTACCATTTGCAATTAAACCCTATTTCGTCATAGGACTTGATTGATACCTGTTATGTCTGAGATTACTATTAGTATATTAATCAGGCACTGAAGATGATCAAGCAAAACTGCAACTGAGTGTGACTGACACAACTTAAAGTCAAACACCAGATTGTGAAAATCTATTGTATCTGCTGAATCATTTGCTACAAATTCTGCTGATCCATATAAAGTAGTTTGGTTTTTTGGACATTGAAAGTTTTAGAAGTGGAGAACCTACTGTAGAGGGAGATGGTATAGGAACACATAGGAGACGACCCTGACTTAACAATAGCAAGAAATAGTTATTACCCTGTCTTAACAATGGCAAGAAATACAGATGACCCTGACTTAACAATAGCAAGAAATAGAGATGACCCTGACTTAATGATAGCAAAAAATAGAAGTGACCGTTACATAAAGATAGCAAGAATTGAGATGACCCTTATTCAACAATAGCAAGAAATAGAGATGACCCTGACTTAACAATGACAAGAAATAGAGTTGACCTTGAACTAAAACTAGCAAGAAATAGAGATGACCGTGACTGAACAATGGTGAGAAATAGAGATTACACTGATTTAAAAATAGAAAGAATTAAAGATGACACTGACTTAATATTCCCACAGTGCTTGATTAGTAAGCATTGAAATCATAACTGCTTCAAATATTGACACGATTTGGCTTCCCCACAGATATAAAGATTGCTAAACAGGAGGATGTAGAAAAAGTTCAGATGCAGTAGACAGATTTGAAGCTGCTGTTTATCGTAGACATGTATGTCTAGCTACCAGACTCATTGCACGCTCTGTTCTATTGGGACACAGAATATGCTGGAGGTGGATTATCTCCAGGATTGGCCTTGGGAGAAGTATCTGTATTGAAACCATATGGTGGTGGGTTCCCTGCAAAGGGAGGAGGGTAGGTCGTGCTGGCGTTCCCTTGTTGTGCTGGAGGGTAGGCAGTGTCTGTGTACCCCACTTGTGCTGGGTAGGGTGCTTGAACAGCGTAGGGTTGTGGTTGTCCTGGGTAGGGCTGCTGTCCCATCGGACGGTTGCTTTGTTGAGCTGAATACGAATTTATTATATTAAAGTTTTCAATGAAAAAAACGAAAACAGATGATACGTTGGTGGTTAAGGTTTGGTATAAGTACCTTCAAATACATTATGTTGATTAAACAAGGGTTAAGAATGGGGTTAAGGACACTTGTAATCAAGAGAGAAGATAAGGAGGCGTATTGGATCAAGTTCACAACGATGCAAAGCAGTAATTTCTGCTCAGTTGTGTTTGCACATTGTGATTGTCAAGAGGGTAGCAAACAGGAAATTGAAGATTGAAATATAGAAGCAATCGTTTTGTATTTTTTTCACTAGCATATAAAGAGCATTTATTATGCCAATAAAAAGATTTTAATTAGGGCAAACTGACCGAGGTTGGGACACCACCCGATGTCGCCAAAACTTCGGACACTTTTGATTAGAAGCTGACGCAGTTATACGTGCAATATCTACATGTCATTTGTTTCAAAATGTTTCTTTGCAATCTGTCTTGATATAAATTTCTCTTGATAAACATTTTATTATCGTACCTATTTCCCAACTTACTTTTTCGGACAGGGGCAATAAACCGGTTCATGGAGGAAATTGGCGAAATATTTGTTTTGATGTAAATGTTTGCACAAATTTCAGGAAATGAAGGAAGCGCCAAAAGATCATATGCTTTATTTGTTTTAAAAGAGAAACTTCTATATAATCAAACTCCGATAAATATTTGCAATTAAAAAGTGAATTTAGATGTAAATATCGGAATTTTCGAAATATATGAAAATGATCTTGGTTCAGACAGTTGGACCATGGTTCGGACACTTATAAATTTTCTTTATAGAGAATTGAAAAACATATAAATTATCTAACATCTGCTAAGAAAACATAGAGAAACATTCAACCAACACATATTACAAAATCATTTACTCTTAAATCATTTTGTGTAGCCTGTACAGTGTTTTTGCGTCAATACTTACAAATGCCATTGTGACGTCATCAGATTCTAGCGGCACATCGGGAGTTGCCGAGAAGTTTAACTTTGGAATGGAAGCCGTGTATTATCACAGTATTGAATCATATTTGCAAATTATTGGTTTATCATTGTAAATAAACGAGCTAATGTGTGTTGGGTGATAAAATTAACCTTTTTGAGGCATATATTAAAGCTGTGATGTATGCGAGAACATTGAGTGGTACTGTCCGAGGTTAGGTCAAGACTGTCCGAACCCCGGGCGAGTTGATATACACAATCAAAACCGTTAATTTCAGTTAATCTACAAATATTTCTATAAAAAAAAAATTGTAATACAATACAAAATTTCATTCCTAATTGCATAATTGGCTTGGATCGGAACATCGTCCGAACCTCGGTCAGTTTGCCCTACCTGTTGACATCAACATGACATGAGGCTGGTTCTGGGGTTGTTGAATGACAGTTCCTCTGGTTCCTGAGCAGCAGGCTTTAACACAGCATATGATGATACCGATCAGGACGCATAATCCCACTATACTTCCAACAACAAAGGCAATTATGACTGCTGTACTCACGGAGGAGGAGATATACAAATTTGACCTGAAAGACAGACGAATTGCTTATCAGATTGAGATGACAAACATTGTTGCAATTTTCTCTTTTTAAGTATCAAACTTATCTCGGCGTTATTATCAGGAGTTGATTGGAGAAGATTATGATTATATTTTCCGTTTTTCGTCACGTTGGCTTTAATTTTTTGTGATTGACTTGCTGAAAATAGCAAGTTTGTCACATTATTAATACATATATATATTATGACACATGCTTAATTTTGTAATTATTTTAAACAATCTTAATAGCATTAATTATGACTTGATTACCTTACACTATGATATTTCTCGTTTCCATTTTTTTAATTTCTTTGCGGTGGCTTTAATTTTTACTGATTGACTTCTTTCGAGTATAACACAATGTCACAAGGCCGAATTGTAATATATCATGGCATATGCTTGATTTTGTAATTATATTAACATACGGGCACGTTATGACAAGGTCAATATTTCATTGATAATAAAACCTTTTGCTAAAGTGACATACCCACAACAGGTGATGGTGTACACGCCACAACAGCCTCTGCTGCAGTAAGTATAACCGCCGTACGTGAGGTCACAGTGTGCAGCATGGGAAACTTCAGAATGAAACGACAATCATAATGCTTATCATGTGCTAGAACTAAAACTGTTACAGCAAAACATAATTCATTCATGCTTGGAGTATAAGAAAACGCTTATGTCTGACATTGAATATCATATTCATGTTACTAATTAATTAATTTTACATAACATTAAGTATCATATTCCCACTACTGTTGAAAAAAGTGCATCTTAAATTGTCAGTTGAAATCGTTATACTATCAACAACAACTAATCTGATAAACTTAATGTTTACCTTTTTGAAAAATTAAATAATAAAACCACATCAAAATACACGTTAAAAGGAAAATAATTATTCATATAATATTTAAAACCTGTGTAAGTTAATAAAAACTTGTTTGTTACATTTATAACAATTTTGTCAAATATGAATTACAACTATCATCACAAAATCAATATATCTGTTGTTCACCTACCTCCAACAAGAACGGTTAAGATAACAACAATTGGAATTAACTTATCCATTTTAGCACTGTAGCTGATAAATATCTGTAGCTTGTTCACATCAAAGTTTTTTTATCGCCTGTGTAACCGTGATTGGATCTTTGAAAACAAGAATTACTTTCTTGGAAATAATTTTTAGCAATTCCATTTTAGTATGATAAGAAGCAAAAAAAAGGATTTAGAATTTACAGGGTCTTAAAAATTCAGAAACGTGAGAAGGTATTGTTTATAAATTTGTAACTTAGATATTTTTACTTCTGAAGGCATGATGTAACGCTGTTTCAGTTGTATTCGTCACAGGGATTCAAATATTTCATATTTTGTATAGAGACTTTTGATGTTTCTCTCGAGTGTACTTATTCATGAAAAAGCTACTCAGTCATAACCAGTTTTAGTCAATAGGTCAAAATAGCTCCATGTCAATATTCGCCTTTGAAAGTATTTTGAAACATAATCGCCTTTGTATTAGGAAGTATTTTGCAACATCAATTCCACGAATAGTCACAGCACTACCTAAAGCTTGATGTACTTTTCATTCATTATAGGTTCAACAACTTGTTAACCATAGAAGGGCTAGATTGCAAAGTTTTAAAAAGAGACTTTTATTCAAATTTGTTACCCAAATGCACGTTATTTGGGTAGAACTGGCTGTTCAGAGAAGGGTTAATCTAGTTATATGGGTTAGAGTTATATTGATGTGGTTCCATTAAACACAAATCTGTGAAAAAGATCCTGCATTATTGTTTTCAAGATTGGGTCAATCTTTCTATCATTGGTACATATTTGTCAGTTCT
Organism: Steromphala cineraria; assembly: GCA_916613615.1. Taxonomy (NCBI): domain Eukaryota; kingdom Metazoa; phylum Mollusca; class Gastropoda; order Trochida; family Trochidae; genus Steromphala; species Steromphala cineraria. The sequence goes on along the minus strand of OU744727.1, from coordinate 26,870,091 downwards.
GTATAGGGAGGAATTGAAATGATTGTGAGCTCCTTCTATCTGTATCTTTTCGCCAGTAACAGGAAAAATTAAATGCAAACACTTTTTGCAAAATTTCTATGGTAATGCCTACCCTATCAAAGTTATTCTTTAGGACGCTCGTTGGGAGATTACTCAATAACAAGATGAAGGGAGTATCCTGAACTTTCATATCTAAACATATAATGGCTTCTATTATTGACAGGAATGACTGGGAAGACTCAAAGATCAAGACCAGGTTGTGGAATAGTTTAAGGTGCAATCGAAATGTATTGACTTTACTAGGAACTGGATTCATATCAAGGTAGGATTTACATTTGGACGCAGAAGGTGCAGAATTTGTAGAAGGTGCTTAGATCGGGTATCTTCCAGTCTCAGTAAACCTAGTCTCAATAACACTCTCTATACTCCCATATTGAGCCTGACTAGGTTTAGCAACGGCTCACATCAGCCGACTTATCGAATTGAACAATCAGGGCTCGGCTTACCATGCCACAATAGTCTGATTTCGCACGTATAACGTTGGAGGGTCACATATAGCCATATATAAGGTTGGCTGACGCGACCTCTTACTGTTTTGCGACCTATTACTGTTTTGCGTTAGACTTAGTGTGGGAGTATAGCTAATATTTTTGAGGCTGGGTATCTCAAGGAGCGTCCAAGGGAGATGGTTCTGTATATAATCCACGTGATAATAATGATGTTCATTGGCTTCCATGAGTATTATATTGAACATCGTTTTATGTTTGCAAAAAATACAACATCTTTCTCGTGTCATCTTTGTATGAGACCGATCATGATGTAAAGTAGCAACCATATTAATTCTGAAATGGTTGATGGTGAATTAAGTGCCATTGCAATCTTCGAAATTTACCTTGGAAGCATTATCCCTACATCATTGTCAAAATGTCTTTAGTCTCTTTGGTGATCAACGTATTTTGGGGATTTGAGGTCTTTCTTGAGCCTTTGTTTAATGTTCGGGGTACGATATAGATACCTGTATATATAGAATGTAGGAGAGTTCATGTGTCTTGACTGTTATATAGTAAGTTTATTCACTTGAAGTATGTAGGCCATAGGCCCATGATACAGAATATATCGAATACATGTGTTACAAAAGTAATTCTCTCAATTGCATAGCTTTAACAAAAAAAGTTGCTAATTGTTTTATCATAATTGGGTTACATGAAGACATTAAAGAGTAAAACTTAAGTTTATTTGGGAATTGACAATATCTTTTCGGAATTAATTCATTCCTTAATTCATCATAACATTTGCATATTAATATAAAGTGATATTCGTCTTCTATATAATTACATTTACATACATTACATGTTCTCTCATTTCTAAGTTCCTTATTATGTCTACCAGTTTCTATTCTCAGATGACTAGAACAACATCTTAAGCGGGCCATTGCATATCGAAATTTGTCACAGGTTAAAGATGTTATGTACATTTCTGTTGAAAAACTGTGTTTATACATACAATATAAATAAGCTTTAGGACTATCTTGAACAGAAGAGTGCCAATCTTGTTCACAACATAATTTTAGTCTATTGAAAAACTCATTGACAAACAATGAAATACTACTAATACACTGCTGTTCCCAAACATAACCAAAACCGTGTGAACATAAAATATCTCTTACATTAGAAGCCCAATTAAGTTTACCATTGTTCAGGGCCTGCAGCTGCATATTATAACATTTCCTTACATATCTGTAATTAGGCATAGCTAAGATTTTACACCAAAATGAAATTACTCTTTTATATGCAAAAATATACATGGGATAGCGACCACATTCGCCTCTTACAACATGGTTAGACGTTGACGATTTAACTCCTAGAAAGCGTTTACAAGCTAACATATGAATAACCTCTATTTCCGAACAGATATCTTTATTCATCCCCCAAATTTCCGATCCATACAACAGCAAAGGGCTTACTTGAGAATCAAATATTTTAAAGAAAAGCTTAAAAGACAGAGGCCTTAATGTGCGTAAAGAGGCAAAAATACCATATAAAACCTTTTTGGCTTGAAGCACCGCATTATGAACATGTTTTCGCCATGAAAGCGACCTTGTAAACAATAATCCTAGATATTTATAAGAACTTACACATTCCAATTTGACACCATTAAAATACCACCTTTCATAATGAGATAAAATCCCGCCATTCTTGAAAACAACCACCTTCGTTTTATTTAAGTTAACAGACAACCTATATTCCTCACAAAACGACTTTAATATATCTATGCGCTTTTGAAGACCAGCATTGGTATCAGAAATGAGAATAACGTCATCAGCAAATAATAACAAAAATAATTCTACTAGTTCCGGGTGCATTTGAATACCATGAGGGCAATTAGACTCTATTTCTTTAGCAAGCTCATTTATAAACATCGAAAATAAAAGGGGGCTTAAAACACAACCTTGTCTTAATCCCATAGGACAATCGAACGAAGAAGAATACCCATCACCAGAACGAACACATGCTTTAACACAGTATAAATAGATTGTAACGCCCTACTAAACTTTGTGGAAACACCTTCACCAGATAAAATATGCCACAACTTCGATCTATCTACAAGGTCAAAGGCTTTTCTGAAGTCTACAAATAAAGCATACACCTTGCCTCTCTTTTTGGACAAATAACGCTGAATAACCGATTGAAGAATGTACATATTATCTACAGTGCTATAGCCCTTTCGGAAACCTGCCTGAGATTCAACAATCTTACTATAAGCATCTGACCAGAAGGATAGTCTATTATTTAATACAGAAGTGTACAACTTGCTAACTACACTGAGTAACGCAATTCCTCTATAATTATCTGGATCACTAGGATCACCGTTCTTATACAGCGGAATGATTATACCAGTACACCAGGCTGAAGGGAAAAAACCTTTGTCAAAGAAAATGTTAAACAAAAGCTCAAAGTAGGGAAGTAATATATCTTTAGCCGAAACAATAAACTCTGGAATAATACCATCTAATCCAGCAGATTTACCACACTTAAGCTCAGAAATACCCTTCAAAATCTCTTCTTGCATTATCGGTGAATCTAAAATGTCATCAAACAAAGCATTTTTATCATCATTACACATATTGGAGGAATCATCAGTAGTATCAGTCAAGTTAAATAAATTATCAAAATGTCTTAACCAATTGTCCAAAGATATCGTTGATGTTTTTTTGGTATCAGATTTGACCAATTTCAAAGTTCGCCAAAATATCTTTGCATTGTTCACATTTGATAACAGTTTGTCTCTCAGCTTGTCCATGTGATGTTTTTTCTTGTCACGTATAACACTATTGTACCTGTTTCGAGCTTTAATAAAGTTTTGCCGTGATATATTGTCCCGTACTCGCCGAAATGATTTTAGTAATCTGTCTCTTTCCATAGCGTGATAAACACAATCCGAGTCAAACCATGGTTGGGAATTGACTTTTTGTTTTATTCTTCTTTTCATATTCGCTGCTGCATTAAGTATAGCAGAGGTAAATAAATCCACAGCAGAGTTCAGGTCTGTCATGGCAGTATCACAGCATGCCGTTAAGATATCAGTCACATCCGATGAAAGTAAGTTATCTCTGAAATCGGACATCTTTTCGCTGTCCCACATATATTTATAGCTGTCAGCACGTGCATCTTGCTTTTCAGATTGACTCGAAACATCACGTGATCGAAATGTACACGTTATATATAATAATAATAATATATAATAATTGATTTCTATAGCGCCTAGTTTCCAGGCCAGGCCTGCTCAACGGCGCATTAATAGGTAGAGCTGAGAGAGAAAAGGTGTGTTTTTAAAAGTCTTTTGAAGGATGAGACAGAGTCAGCAGATCTGATTTGCAGTGGAAGGGAATTCCAGAGTTTTGGAGCGGCAACTGAGAAGGCATGATCGGCAAGTTTTGAGTTTGTAGTTGGCGCAGAGAGCTGGAACTTTGAGGAGGATCTGAGGGATCTAGGAGGCTGGTAGTATGACAGTAGGTCTTTGAGGTATTGCGGGAACGACTGGTTGTTCAGAGTGGAGTAGGTCAGGAGGAGTTTCTTGAATGTAATACGATCTTTCACGGGGAGCCAGTGGAGTTGGTGCAGGATTGGGGTGATGTGTTCTGAAGGCTTCGTGCGGGTGATCATGCGGGCTGCTTTATTCTGTGTGCGCTGGAGGTGTTGAATTACTGTTCTACCGCTGATGAGGGAGTTACAGTAATCCAGTCTGGAAGTTACAAAGGAGTTAATCATGGTTTTGCAGGTCTCAGAATCAATGTATTTTCTTATTTTGCCGATTTTGGAGAGATGGAAATTTACGGACTTGGCAGTATTCAGTGCTTGACTCTTGCAAGACATGGATCTGTCCATGAGGACACCAAGATTCTTGACTTGAAGTGATGGCTTCACACATGCAGAGTCAACAGAAATGTTGATATCAGGAATCTTTGACAGTTGATGATTCGTTCCGAACACTATGAAGTCCGTCTTATCATCGTTCACCTTGAGAAAATTGGAGGTCATCCACTGGTGGACATCAGTGATACAGGCTTCCAGTGATGGTACTTCAGATGAAACATCAGTTGGCTTGACAGAGATGTACAACTGCTGGTCGTCCGCGTATCCATGGAACATCTTCGAGTGATTCCTGATGATAGTACCCAGTGGTTGGATATAGAGTGAGAACAACACCGGGCCCAACACAGAGCCCTGTGGAACACCATGTTTGACTGATCTGGTTGATGATGAGACTTTGTCCACCTGAACACACATTGACCTGTTCCTTAAGTAGGATTCGATCCATGAGAGTGCTGTATCGCTGATGCCAAATGTGTTTTTAAGTCTTGACAGCAGAATGTCATGGCTAATAGAATCAAAGGCAGCTGACAAATCTAACATAACCAGGAGCACCACCTCCCTTCTATCCAAGGCTCGCAGGATGTCATTCTGTACACGTACAAGTGCAGTCTCGGTGGAGTGGCCCTTCTTGTAAGCGGACTGATAGATCTCATTCAGACCATGCTCAGTGACGTGGGACTGCAGCTGTGACAAAATGACTTTCTCCAACACTTTGGACAGGAAGGGTAGGTTTGACACCGGCCGAAAGTTACTGAACACCGAGGAATCCAATGATTGTTTCTTCAGCACGGGAGTAATCACAGCGTGTTTGAAGCACTCCGGAACATAACCACACTTCAGGGACAGGTTGAACAAGGAACACACTGCAGATATCATGACGTGAGAGCAATTCTTTAGAAGCCACGTTGGGATTGCATCCAAAGAGCATGTCTTATTTGCAGCCGCTTGAATCAATGTGTTCACATCATTTTGCGATACTGGTTTGAATGCAGACAGGTGTTTTCCATCAAACTTCGTGTCACAATTCAAAGGATCATGTCCTGGATGTTTGGATTCTATATGTTCTACAATCTTGTCAATCTTCTGGGAAAAGAAGTCCGCTAGGGATTCAGCTTGCTCTGTTGACTCATCTTTGGATTTAGTCTTATGTTCATTGGGGGGAAGTTCAGTGAGTGATTTCACAATTGAGAAGAGTTGTTTTGGGTTACCCTTGCTATCCATTACTTTCTGCTGAATGTGGGACAGTCTGGCTTGTTTGAGAATTGAGGTAACATCATTACGACATTGTCTGAATATCTGTTTATGGACTTCTAATTTGCTTGTCCTCCAAACCTTTTCAGCTTTGCGTCGTTTATGCTTTAACTCCATGATGTCTCCATTCATCCAGGGAGAGTTTGGCCTGATGACAACATTAGCCGTTTTCTCTGGAGCGTGTGAGTCCAGTGTTTTGACCAACGCATCGTTTAGGGAAGTAAAGGTAGCATTTACGACATCAGGTTCTGCAGAGGTAGCGTCACCACACAGATCAGAGTTTGCAAGTTGTCTACACTGTAGGTTGCCTTGCAGGTCGCGCTGAAAAGCTTCTGTATTGATATTTCTGGTCTTTCTGTACACTAACTTCTTTCTTAAAGGGCCAGGTTTTTGTAAGCTAAGATGACAAAAGATGCTAAAATGGTCAGAAATGTCGTGGTCTAGCACCTCGATCGAAGACACAATATCATCTTCTGATTTTGTGATTATTAAATCAAGAGTGTGACCACTGCGGTGGGTGGGCCCGCTCACATGCTGCTGTAAACCAGATGCATACAGGACATCTTCAAGCTGTGCAGCTAGGCTATCACCGGGAGAGTCCACGTGAATGTTAAAGTCCCCAGCCAGAATGACAGAGGTATTTGTACATGTCACTAATTCTATAAGATGGGCTATTTCACTAATCACAGTAGACTGTTTCACATTGTGTTTTTGTGATGCTGGCGGCCTGTACACGGCTACCATTCTAACCGAGACACCATGAACGCATAATGATAAGTCCAGGAGCTCCAAGCTCTGGAAGTCAGTTGGCACAGGTTTACTGTGTAGGGTTATATCAAGTGCAGATTTGAAGATAACAATAACTCCTCCGCCTTGTCTCTCTAGCCTGTTGGTCATATGAAAGCTGTATCCATTAGTTATAGGCAAGTGTGGGGATTCCCCTCTCGACACTAGGTCAAACGAAACACACAATGGTAATAAACTACTCGAGACGATGATATAGTCTATAACACTTGATCCAGTCGCACAGTTAAAGGTATAATCACCAATTCCTGCATCGTTGCCGATTCTGCCATTTAATATATTCAGGTTCATTATGGCACAAACATCAAGTAATTTTCTACCGTATTTGTTAACAGTTTTATCACATGAATATCTAGTCGAGTTACTGTTGTCAGATATACATTGGAAAAAGTCTATATCTAAACGTTCAGCGATGTCGTCATCAACGTGGTCTTCAGCTGTTCCTGTTCGAGCGTTGAAGTCTCCACCGGCGACGATATCAACATCTCCAAACTTTTGGACTATTTCTAAAAGATCCCCCTCAAATATATCAATTCCACATTTATTAAGGTTAGACTGGTACCACGATGAACCATCTGGGTTAATGTAGACAGCACACAAAAGTATATCTTTTTCATGTAGGAATAAGGACCTATCAATCAATATAAATACGGCATTGCTTCCATAATGCACAGACTTAATATATAGTGATAAGGACTGCTTTACTAGTAGAGTTACACCTCCTGCTAGTCGACCGAAGTGGGCCGTCTTGATGGCATCGATACTATGAGGAACATAATCAGGGAGTGTATGACTAAGGTCATTATCTTTTGTCCACGTCTCTGTAAGTCCAATAAAATCAAAATTTCTTATATAAGAGAGAAAGTTAACATCAGACAGTTTTGACGTTATACCATTTATATTCAAAAATAGAAAACTAAGTCTACTGAGTTCATCACACTCGGTGGAATTGTCTCGGGCCGGGCCATCCCGCTATCTACGCTGATCAGTGCGAGACGACCCTGCCTCAGAGCGGAGTCGTCGTTGGGAGTCATGAGGTGTGACGTCATCACTTCGGCTCGAGCCTCCTGCTTCATTCTCATCTGTCGGGTCCATCGTTGACGTGTCATGTAGCCCTTCCACCCTCTTTACACTGTCCTTCACAATTAATTTAATCTTAGCTCTTTAAGTGATGATCGCTGCTTGGTTGTAAGATCATTTGCTATACCGATAGAGTCTCTTTTTAGATTCTCCCTTTGTCTCAGAGCCCATATCTTGTCCTCACTAAACATGAATTTAGCAATAATTGGCCGTGGAGAGCGTCGTTTGAATGAGGAGACCTGCCCCAGTCTATGAGCGGCGATGATCCTGTTTGCAGTGAGGGGTGTGTCCCCTGTGTCACACCTGCTGTTGAGCACTTCGCACACCAGCTCTCTACAGTGGACTGCAGTCTCCGCACCTCTCTCTGGTACCCCGTACAGGATGGCGTTGTTCCGTCTACTGTACTGCTCCTGTCTTTCTATCTCCTTCTCCATGATGTCGATCCTGCTCTTAAAATTATCGAATGAATCGGTCTCACACGGTGATTGTGACGTTTCTTCTAAGTGTTCTATACGTGTGGCCATAGCGTCGATATCTAGCTTTATGATGTCCTGTTGAGCCTTCACACCATCAATATCCTCCCTAATACCTCTAAGTGTGTCATTGATTTTACTTGTATCTGAACGTAGGGCTTTCATCTCTTTTGACATTCCGATTATGTCTTTTTTCATGGCTTTTAGTTCTGCTAGGATTTATTTTTGAAAGTCTAACTTATCACCGAGATCCGGTGGGCCAGGATTCAGCTCAATGTCCCCACTGAGAGCAAGACAAATGCCTATAGCAAACTGGTTGATGGAAGTGTTCGTGTTATCAACACATGTGTCTATCCACCCGTAAAATCGTCCCATCGTGAGTGCAACCGATCGATAAACATTGTTGACATCTGATTGATATCCATCAAGGTCTATTGTGTAATGATATGCATCATTGATTGTTGCAGCAACGACATATATACTCATCAGTATCATGACTGTAGACATAAGACTATATCGAAATCTGATGTTTTCGGACCATGTTGTGTATGGGGTGTACTGGCCACAATGGCGGCGATCTCTACTCACACGGGTCGGAGAAAAAGTTCCTATTCTTGCTCGATAAAGTTCGATACCGATCCCCATTCTTATCAAAGGCTTCTCTGGTGTCAGCTGAAGGTATAGGACAAGTTTGGTGGCATTCACATACACTTTTCATTCATATTTTGAGATTTTCTTCAAGAGGTTCGCACACATGTATTCACTCACTCAAGTCTTGACTGTTGATACCATTAGGCTACATCTCAATGCTGGTAAGACAGATACTTTTGTTGTGTGTCTACATAGCATTATTCTGATCAATTGGAGGATCTGTACAGCATTGAACCATTATATCTGACAAAGTGCACGTGCTACTATCCAAGCCCAAAAACCCTGTAAAATACACCAAGTTTACTCTCCTAGCTCAAAAATGAATGTTGATATCAAACAGAAGTGATCAATACACATAGCAATATGAAGCCTGACAATGTGGTCCTGGGTGCAGGGGTTCTTATTTCAAAGAAGCAATCCTCAGCTATGATATATAACTATTGCATGTAAAACATGTTTTAAGAGTAATACATAACTTGCAAGGATTCTAAAGTCAAAAAGTGTACAGATAAAAAAATTCACGTAAAAACGTATGCATTCTAGGCACGTCTACATACCAATATATTGATAAAATAGATACTCTGTATTTAATAAAACAATTATCCATTAAGTGAATGGTCTGACCCCTTAAGCCCCAAGTTTACTCTCCTAGATCAATGAGGAACATTGATATGTTGGCTGAAAGGCTGCGGCAGCTTTTTTGGCGACCATCTTGGAATTCACCATTATCGTCTCCTTTTTGTACATTGAAAATGATTGATTGGATTCCTTGACCCCAAAAATCTAGGTAAAGACACCAAATTCAACACTCAAGGACAGATACAGATTGAGCTATAGGGTTTATAAGGATGCGCCGGCCATCTTGGACACCATCTTGAATTACAGCTTTCTGCCCCACATTTGGAATGTCTACCCAAGTTTTTTTCAATCTTCTATAGGCGTCCTACAGGAATCAAGAGTCAAAATTCGGGGACATATGTTTGCACACAGGACACCCTCAGCCCCAGGACTAATTGCTGGGATGCCCCAAAGACATTCCAAATTACATGATATTTGCACTAAAAAACGCAGGTAAGTGAACAAACTTCAGATACTCAGCTGTATTATCAAAAGTTTGTTTCAATAAGCTCAGTTTTCCATCATATCAATTTTTAAACAAATAACATCAGATCTAAAACATTTCAAAGTCAATTTCCATATAAGACATAGGTGTGCCCTATTCCAACGATAACCTCGAAGGAAATCAATAAGAATACAGATCCTGAACTTTATGTTTAGATTGCTTATCTATTGTTGGCATCAAGCAGTAAACTACCGTGTAGAAGAAAGTATAACACTCATTCTGAACCTACAAAGCATCAAAACTGCACCAGATATTGAAGTGAAAAAAACTGTTTAAACCGCCATTACTCTGAATATCTGATGTCGTGAACAACTTCAAATCCACCTATCGCTATTAAGGTAATGGACGCAAGAAGCGAGTCAGCTGACAACATACAGTTTATTAATGTCCGTGTTTCATATGCCTAGTATAACTCCTAGTTAACTTCACCATTCGGCATAAGTTTATTCTGAATGTATGTAAAATGTTCTATCGCTGATTACGTAACAACAACAGTCACAAATGTACAAGTCTCTTATCTACATGTTTTAACAAAAATTAGTAACACTGATATAAGGAAAGCTTAAACATCTCATTCGAACCCAAGAATGAAACAATGTCTCTGATATAAGGGAATCCTTAAAGTAAAATACGCCCTTTTCGATGATGTCTATGGACTTCTCCTTAGCAGTTGGCAGTTTTGTTTGATGATGCACGTGTTTATGAAGGCCAATTTATGGATTATGCTAGACACATGATAGTAATGAGCAAACATTATTCAGTTGAATAATGATAGCCAATGCTACAGTTTCATCAGTTTGTATTGAGTCTATTAAGTCATTTAAATCTATTCAGACTTATGTTACTCCAAAGTCAATGTCTTGAGTTGTATAATAATTGCTAAAAAACTAATTCTATATTGACATAAAGTGAATTTATTAATAACGATGATATTTAGCAGGTATGCAATCAACAACTAATTCTGTAGAAAAACGAAACAAAGTTTTATGTAATTAAGACCTTTATCAATGCAAATTATCAACAGAACACTTAAATAGCCATTGGTAGTGTAAGATATTAAGTCTACACAGTGCAGTCAGCCGGGTAATTGCACAATATTGCCTTCAATCAATGATAAAAAGTTTTTATTATAAACCGGATGGAAAATGAACAAAATCTTAAAAATTGTCATGCATTTTGATATCCATAAAACAAATAGTAAATTATTAATGGTTCTGGTCTTGTTTGGTCTTTCCTGAAACTTAATATGTCTTTCGACCGTTTACGATTTTATGAAGTGTGTATGCATGAATTACATACCTTCAATGCACAAAACCAAAACAAGAGCAGCTCCTAGAGACGCCATGGTCGAGATTGGTATTATACAGGGTGCTGTCATCAGAGCAGAGAGGGAACGTTATGCTGTGAAACTGTACTTCCTTGTTCAATCGGAAAATGGTACTTTATTACGGAACTACATGTATGTAATGGGAATATTTGTTTTGAGTGTCACTATGTCACTTTTTGATCTAATGTAACTTTTGAACCATATTTCACTATACTAATACGTGTGACAAATCCTTCTAGTGCAGACCGAACTCACAAACGAAAATGACTAATGGTCTAATTCATTATATCAAAAGAATTAAAATTGCCTTTGGTGATTACATTCAGACTAAGTGATGCCACGATGCGGATTTTTTTTATTCCCACAGATTTCGTAAATGAACATGAACAAAATTCAACAGAAATTACAAAAACATAAATATATTTTGTATGACTCAATCACTTCGAAAAAGCTTTTTTGAAGGATTAGACTAACAGAAACTATATCATATTTGAAAGTTTGTCTAGCCTACGGAAATAAAATTCTCTCCCGGGCCCCCCTCCCCGTTTATGAACATATGGAAAAACGTACGTATTCCTGGGTTGAAATTAACGAGGGCAGAAACCAGAATTACTTATTGTGTAGGCCTAGCAACTCAGTGGCATTTTCCCCAAGGTAAATCTTTGGTGCAGTAATCATATCTAAATGGAACAAAATGATGAGTTAGATAATATCAGACTTCATACTATACGATATATTGTTTTAATACAATGAAGTAAACACTTTTATTATCTTCACTGGCCAGAATGAGTATAACATATCAAGCTTTTAAACAATGCCAGGTCCTATAATTCAAAATCCCAATTTTAAAGAAGTTCCTAAAGTATCATTTTGGCTATTTATGCGAACCGGTAAGCATTTTACAAGCCATATGGGTTACGGGCTTTAAACGAGTTTATGAAGCTTCACATACTTAATTCTAAATATTCTTAAAAATAAAGCTCTCTATGACCTGTTAAGGATTTTGTGAAGGTCACAAAAACCGACTGGCGAACTGGTAAGCCTTTCTCTAGCCGAATAGTCACAAGCTTTTAGCGTGTACATGAAGCTTTACATACTTGATTCAATATATTCTTAAAAAAATATAGCTCCCTTTGACCTTTAAACGGGCAGTAGCACTTTTTTTGATTATTTTTTATTTAAAAAAATTTCACTTATTATTGTAAGTTCATGGTAAATGTATTATTTTGACAGTGTCAAAAATCTCATTACACTAGCCAATCGTCCATAGTCAGAGGACAATGTATACAGATTCACATAAAATCGACTGGCGGCCATATTGTGTGAACACCTCTAATTCAATTTGTGTAAGAAATAGGAATGGAAGGCTAAACTTTACATTATATATTTGAATTATTACAGCTCCATTTATTTTAAACACGTTGTCTTTCAATTGGGACCATTAATTTTAATTTTCCTAACATCCTGAAAGTAAACAAAGTTTTTAGAAAAATAGTTTATATCAAGACATGTGATTATCAAATTATGGGACGTTTACAACTACACGAAAATAAGTTAAAATTGCATTGTTTAATGTCGACAGGGCTTAGACATAGAATTTACATTTTCAGAACCCATAACATGTTTTAAATGATGTCAATAAGTGAACAAATAGGCACATATATTGATTTTACACAGAATATGTCTTCTTTGTCCAAAAACATTAATATATCGAAATTAATCTTGGAACAATTTAAGAACATGAAAGTTTATTTTAGGGGAACATATTACAAAAAGTATTTTTTAAAGGAAGATTTTACTGTTGTTAGTTTGAGAATACGACATAAAAAATATTTGTAATGGTAAATCTAACATATGATGAATTCAACTGAAACGTGCAATTTCTTGTGAATGGCAGTTTATATAGGCGTAGAAGATAATGTAAGTCGATAACCAACTGGAATAGGAGATGGTGTAATAGCAAGAGTAGAAATGATCCTGGCTACAGTACATGATTAGTACATACGTCAGCATAACAGGTACAACATAAACGAAACTGATCAAGGCTAGGCTTCCAACCCCTCATTAAACAACAATATGGTCATTGCTCAAACATAGATTGTAAAATAGTTATAAAAATGAAGTAGTAAGATTGGAAGCTAATGTTTATGATAGACACACATTATCATAGCAATTTGGTTCTATTGGGGTACACCAGCTGCTTAAACCGGATTATCTCCATCTTTGGTTGTGGGAGATGGTTCTCCACTCAATCCGTATGGTGGTGGGTTCCCTGCAAACGGTTGAGGGTAGGCAGGGGTGGCGTTCCCTGGTTGTGCTGGAGGGAAGGCAGGGGTTACGTTTCCTGGTTGTGCTTGAGGGTAAGCAGGGGTGACGTTCCCTGGTTGTGCTTGAGGGTAGGCAGGGGTGACGTTCCCTGGTTGTGCTGGAGGGCAGGCAGGGGTGACGTTCCCTGGTTGTGCTTGAGGGTAGGCAGGGGTGGCGTTCCCTGGTTGTGCTTGAGGGTAGGCAGGGGTGACGTTCCCTGGTTGTGCTGGAGGGCAGGCAGGGGTGACGTTTCCTGGTTGTGCTGGAGGGTAGGCAGGGGTTGCGTTCCCTGGTTGTGCTTGAGGGTAGGCAGGGGTGGCGTTCCCTGGTTGTGCTTGAGGGTAGGCAGGGTTTGTGAACCCTACTTGTGCTGGGTAGGGTGCTTGAACAGGGTAGGGCTTTGGTTGTCCTGGGTAGGGCTGCTGTCCCATCGGATAGTTACTTTGTTGAGCTAAATGCGAATAGAAATGTGTTATATTAAATAAAGTATTATATTCATAAAGTTATATTCGTATGTGCCACATCAAAATTCCCTAAAAACAGATTATATAAAAGTGTATTTGTTTGGTATAAGTACCTTAAGTTAAGTACATTAACTTGATAAACAAGGGTCTAAAAGAAGAAGATAAGGAGAGGTATTTCACAGCAATGGAAAGCAGTGGGCTCTGCTTACTTGTCATTGTATATTACAATTATCGAGTAGGTAGCGAACAGCAAACAATATTGAAATGTAAAGGAATTTAGTTTTTGATTATTATCTATTTTGTTGACTAGAATCTAAAGGATTGTACTATGCCAATAAATACTTTAAAGCAAACGTTATTTCGGCCAAATTAAAAAAAATAAACCAAACAATCAGTTTTAGAGGTACATAAACCCTCGTTACGTCTTGATACTGAAAAAATATTATCGTAAAATTCAAATAATATCAAAAGTGATAGCGTGTTATAATTGTATCTCATAACATGTTTATCTGTTATTTGTTTATCTTATGTTTGAAGGTAAAAATATACCAGTTGACATCATCATGACATGAGGCTGGTGACAAGAAAGAGGCCTATTGGATAAAGTTTCACAGCGATGCAAACCAGTAATTACTTTTCAGTTTTAATTGCACATCCTCAAGAGGAGAGGGTAGCAAACAGGAAACAAGATTGAAATAGAGGCATTCGGTTTTTTTTCACTAATATATAAAGAGCATCTTTTACGCCTCTTATTATTATTTTTTTTATTCTATTTGTTCCAATTGGTTACAAGGTCAGTGCATATGTAAATAATAGACAATAGAACTCTTATTACCTGGTGACACCATCATGACATTTGGCTGGTTCTGGGTTTGTGGAATGATTGTCCTTCTGTTGCCTGACTTGCAGGCTATAACACAGCATATGATGATACCTATCACGGTGCATAAAACGATAATACTTCCAATAACAGCGGCAACTATGATTCCAGTACTCAAGGAGGTGTAAGACCTACTCGAGGAGGAAGAAGGAGTATTGAAGAAGGGGTAAGAGGTTGTTCTGAGATAGCTTGATCTGAAAGACAGAGGAATTGCTTTAAAAAATTGAAGTGAAAGGGAATGTTATATACTTTCTTTAAACATAGTATCAAACTACAGTAGAACACTGATACAACGAACTCGGATATAGCGAACAATCGGATATAGTGAAGACATTTTCAAGTCCCGTCCCTATATTATATCATTAAAATTATATGTGTAGTGCGAACCGGATATATAACTAAATTCTTTGGTCTCTTGTAGTTCGTTATATCCGTGTTCTACTGTAATTGCATATCAGTTGATACATGTATGATTAAATTAGATTATGAATTTATTTTTATTTTTTCTTTGCCTTGATTTTTAAGTTTCACTGAATTGCATGCTAAATTATCACCGAGTATAAGGCTTTTGTCACAAAGAGGGCTTACTTGAATGGTATAATGGCACAAGTTTGTTTTGAGTTATATCTACATACGTGCACCTACGACATTTATGACAGGGACAATGGTATCATGCATTTGCTTAATAGACATACCGACAACAAGTGATGAGGTATACGCCACAGCAACCATCACTACAGTAAGTTAAACCACCGACCGTGAGGTCACAGACTGCAGCATTGGAAACTTCAGAATGAAATGAGAATGACAATGCTTAACATGTAACATTGAACACTATTACAGCAAAACATAATTCATTAATGCTTGTAGTGTATGAAAATGTTTATGTCTGACATTGAAAATTAGATTCATGTTATCAAAAACATCTTTTTACAATAGTTTATGATGAAATTTCTACATTACATTGATTATCATAATCACACTACTGTAGAAAAAACCCTGCATTTATGTTGTTGTTTCAAATCGTAAAAAATCTATTGTAATGGATCTGATTAACATATTTTGTACTTGTTTTTTGTGTGAGATAATACATTAATCAACGAAAACATTAACATAAAAAGGAAAATTAGTATTCAATTAATATTCAAAAACTGTGTGTATGTTTATAAAGCACTTTTGTTTAACAAAACAATATTGTCAAATTTGAATTACAACTGTTATCACAAAATCAATATATCTGTTTCCACCTACCTCCAACAAGAACGGTTAAGATAAAAGCAATTGGAATTAACTTATCCATTTTAGCACTGTAACTGATAAACCTTCTCTAGCTTGTGTACAACAAAGTTATGGCATCGCCTGTGTAAACGTGATTGGATATTCTCACGGCATTTGGTCATAAGCTTCTATAACAAAGGTGTTTATAAATATTTAAGCTTTGAAAGAAACCCGTTCAATGTTGAACTCTATGCGTCGCTAGTTATGTACTTCCTGATCATCATTGTCAACTCAAAAGAAAATATTGATTGCTCCATACATGACTAAACATATAGGTCACCTTTAGAATATGATGACTCAGTGAAAATAAACGCAGTAGCAAAAGATACGTCACCACATCTTCAACTAAGTTAAACAAAACAATGGTGTCATTTTAATTTAATTTATTGAATTTTTAAAGTATATACAATTTGCTACATGTCTGTCATCCTCGATAATCCAGCGCTTTCATTCCGATAAATCTACACTACAAGCCCTGGAAAACTTTACGGGGTTTTACCTCAAATCCAATTACCTCCCTTTACATGCATGTTATCCAATCAGAAACGAAACGCAGACACCAAGTGCGTAAATAACTCGACCGTTCGCGACATCAAGTGAGTGAGTGAGTTGGGGTTTAACGGGTTATCAGCAATTTTTCAGCTTTTTAACACGTGGATATTGCCATCCAAAAAGAGAAGACAGATCAGGGAGAAAGGATTGGAAAGGACGAGAGAAAAGGCGGAATGAAAGGCATAGTGAGAGATAGAAAGCTGATTTTAGAATTGATCTTTATATTGGTTGTTAGAAAGCAAGCGTTTAGCTGAGTCATTGCAAAGGGAGATATAATTGGACCCACGCCAAATTGACCCGCTGTGTTAGGTCAAAGAAAAATGTGACAATCTACACCGTTTTTTTGTTTCGAGCTCGCATTTTCACTGAATGAACAGTTTAGCATGCAGAGAAAGAAATCCTTTTCTGATTAGCAAAATTTAAAACAAAGCACAAAGTTTTTGGCTGATTTATGGCAATAATCCGAATTTACAATGCTCACATTTAGATTTGAGCGTTGTGTAAAAATGTTGAATAAACAATGACATTGGTCTGCAGGTGTTTTTTACTTTCTTTAGATCAGATATTCACTTATTACACAATTACTTTACTGTCTATGGTATTTCCTGTCTGTTTCTTAATTAAACTATTAAATGATGACTATAGCAGGTAGGTGATATAATGCACAATTATCAACAATTGACTATTTTATTACATCAGCTAATTAGGTAACATCAAATATCAATTGTATTCCTTAACATCTTTAATTCCTCCGATTGGTAAATTATAACCTGTTGAAATTAGGAATACTGTTTTTGCTCTATCTGATAAAGGTCAAGAATTATTTTGAGTAAGTTTCATTTAATAAATCTTTAATCCCAATTTTAAAGAAGTTCCGAAAGTATCATTTTGGCTAATTGTGCGAACCGGTAAGCATTTTTCAAGCCATATGGTTACGAGCTTCAAACGTGTATATGAAGCTTCACATACTTAATTCTAAATATTCTTTAAAATAAAGCTCTCTATCACCTTTTAAAGATATTGTGAAGGTCACAAAATCCGACTAGCGAACTGGTAAGCCTTTCTCTAGCCGAATAGTTACGAGCTTTTAACGTGTACATGAAGCTTTACATACTTGATTCAATATATTCTTTAACAAATATAGCTCCCTTTGACCTTTAAAGGGGCAGTAGCACTTTTTATTATCATTTTTTATTTCAAACAATTTCACTTATGATTGTAAGTTAATGCTAAATGTATTATTTTGACAGTGTCAAAAATCTCATTACACTAGCCAATCGTCCATAGTCAGAGGACAATGTATACAGATTCACATAAAATCCACTGGCGGCCATATTGTGTGAACACCTCTAATTCAATTTGTGTAAGAAAAAGGAATCGAAGGCTAAACTTTAAATATTTGAATTATTACGGCTCCATTAAGTTTAAATACGTTGTCTTTCAATTGGGACCATTAATTTTCATGTTCCTAACATCCTGAAAGTAAACACAGTTTTTAGAAAAACACTTTATATCAAGACATGTGATTATCAAATTATGGGACGTTTACAACTATACAAAATTAGTTAAAATTGCATTGTTTATTGTCGATAGGGCTTAGAAATAGAATTTACATTTTCACAACCCATACCAAGTTTAAAATGTTTTAATATGTGAACAAATAGGCACATATATTGATTTTACATAGAAAACGTCTTCTTTGTTCAAATATATTTATATATCTCAATTAATCTTGGAACAATTTGATAACATAAAGGTTCAATTTAGGGGAACAAATTAAAAACGCTTAAAAGTATTTTTACATGAAGATTTCACCCCTGTTCTTATTATATTAGTTTGAGGATACAACATAAAAAAATGTCTGTAATTGTAAATCTAACATATGATGAATATAACCAACTGGAATAGGAGATGGTGTAATAGAAAATGTAAAAATGATCCTTGCTACAGTGCATGATTAGTACATACGTAAGCATAACAGGTACATTATAAACGAAACTGATCAAGGCTAGGCTTCTAACCCCTCATTAAACAACAATATGGTCATTGCTCAACAATAGGTTGCAAAATAGTTATAAAAAGGAAGTAGCAAAATTGGAAGCTAATGTTTATGATAGATACACATTATAATAGCAATTTGGTTCTATTGGGTAGACCAACTGTTTAAACCGGATTATTTCCAGCTTTGTCTGTGGGGGATGGTTCTCCATTCAATCCGTATGGTGGTGGGTTCACTGCAAGGAGGGAAGACAGGGGTGGCGTTCCCTGGTTGTGCTTGAAGGTAGGCAGGGGTGGCGTTCCCTGGTTGTGCTTGAGGGTAGGCAGGGTTTGTGTACCCTACTTGTGCTGGGTAGGGTGCTTGACCAGGGTAGGGTTGTGGTTGTCTTGGGTAGGGCTGTCCCATCGGATAGTTGCCTTGTTGAGCTACATACGAATAGAAATATGTTATATTAAATAAAGTAGTATATTCATAAAGTTATATTGGAATGTGCCACATCAAAATTCCCTAAAAACAGATTATATAAAAATGTATTTATTTAAGTACCTTAAGTTAAGTACATTAACTTGATAAACAAGGGTCTAAAAGAAGAAGATAAGAGAGGTATTGGATAAAGTTTAACAGCAGTGGAAAGCATTGGGCTCTGTCATTGTATATTTCAATTATCGAGTAGGTAGAGAACAGCAAACACTTTTGAAATGTAAAGGAACTTAGTTTTGGATTATTATCTATTTTATGACAGACAGATTTTATTCCGTAATGTAGGACATATGGCCCATAATACAGTTACATGATATACGATAGAAATGGACAATGGTCGTTCATATTAGCTTTGTATCTGGAAGAGAATATTTTGTAAATAAATACAGCAGTGATAAATATAACATGTGGATGCTTCAAGCTTAGAATGTTGTTGAGGGATAGTCGGCCATTGTATACCTTTTAATATTGGTAAGGTATGCTTCACGAAAGTGATTGTACTGTTCGCAGAAGAAGAATACATATTTTCGTCTTCTATTTGAAAAGGTTGGCATGATGAACAATAAAGGTCTTCAATAGGCACTTCCTTTTTGCATAATACGTTTATTTTAAGATTGTTATGGGCAATTCGGAATTTGCAGAGAGCGCGTATAAGAGTCTTGCTTTTTAGTTCTGTGATGTTAGGTTCCAAGTGTAAATCATATTTGAATTATTCTAAATAATGCTTTAGATATTTTGATGTAGAAATGTCACTGTGCCATGTTTGGTGTCCAATAGCGTTGAGTCGCTGCTGAAAGATGGACAAGAATAAATTCACATTGTCAACTCCTTGGTTGTACCAAACGTGTGAGAAACCATTCTGAAACAATATTGTTCTAACACTTGAGACCAAGTTTATCTTGCCAATATCGTCGAAAGTTTTTAGCATTTGGTAGGATTGAAATGGGTAGCGATTTGGATTCATATGTATCAATCTAAACCATAGCTTGATAACTATAGCATGAGCAAGCAAATACAGGGGAAGACGTACAAGCTCACCGAGGATGGCCTTGTTAGATGCATATTTTCCGACTTTGAGGAATTTTTAAAAATATGTTGTTTGGATTCTTTCGATTGCATCTCTGTATTTAAATCCCCATATTCCAGCGCCGTATAGAAGTATCGGTGATATTTTCCTATCAAATATAGATATTGAGTAAGTCAGTTCTTTATCTTTATTAAATAGTCTGAAGATAGAGAGACAAGCTTTATTCGCTTGTTGCGCAGGGGTTTCGCAGGCTTTTGTCCAAATTAATCTTGATGAAAACACTATCCCAAGGTACTTGTAATATGTTACAACGTCGATTGATTGATAATGATACTTCCATTTCTCATACTGGTTCAAAATTCCTCCGTTGCAAAACACAATAATCTTGGACTTTTTCAAATTCACTTGAAGACCCCATTTGGCGCAGAAGTTCTCTAGGACCCCAATTAGCGCTGGAGACCAATTACACTGTTTGAAAAAAGCACGATATCATCGGCAAACATGAGGAGAAGAAGATTGTGTATTTCAGAAGTCACAAGATCCCATTATTACATGATCATTTGACATTTCATTTGAAAGCTCATTTATGAACAGAAGAAATAGCAATTGACTGAGTATACATCCTTGTCTCACACCACGTGATGTATCAAATGCTTCTGACCTCTGTTTATCTACTTTGACGCAAGCCTGCACTGACGTGTACATATTCTTTAATAGAACTAAAAGCTTTCCGCGACATCCATTTTGAAAATACTGCAGTTTGTTCCTATCTACAAAGTCAAAGGCTTTGGCAAAGTCAATAAATGCACAGTAAAATCGCCCCTTTTTCCTAGTTAGATACTTTGAGCACAGTGCTTGTTATGTGAAGATGTGATATGTTGTAGAATATTGTGGGCGGAAACCAGCTTGACACTCAGAAAGCAGATTATTGAAGTCGATCCATATTCTAAGGCGATTTTCAATTATTGTTGTAAAGAGTTTTCCCATAGCATTCAATAGGGATATGCCTCTATAATTAGATGGGTCATTCTTGTCCCCTGATTTATAGAGTGGCAGAATTATCCCAATATTCCATTGTTGAGGGAAACTGCCTTCATCCAGTATTTTGTTAAACAAAAGTTTAAGATACAGCATGAGGAAACTTGATGATAGCTTGTAGAGTTCTGATGGTATCCCATCAATACCTGGTGCCTTTCCATTTTTAAGGTCCGAAATTGCCCTTTTAATTTCATCCTCAGTTACCTCAGAGTTAAGGATAATATCACTATCAGCAATACCGTCACAGTCATTACATTCATGCTGTTCCAAGAAATCTTTAACATGTTCATCAAAATCAGAGTCGGTGCAGCACAAAACAGGATTTAATAACTCCTTAAAATATTCTTGCCAATCACTTGCTGGTATAGGAGATGCATTGTTTGTTCAGAGCTGATTCTTTACTTGTTTCCAGAATTCTTTGCAATTCCCATTTGTAGCTGCAGATTTAATTTCATCTGCAATCTTCTTATTGTAATGACTTTTCTTAGATTTACAGCATTCTTTAAAAGATATTTTTGCATCCATATAAGAAATCAGATTTTTATTACATTTAAAATCCCTGACCTTTTGAAGAAACCTATATTTTTGACGTTTTAAATGTTCACACTCCTTATCGTACCAGGGTGGTTGCTGACGTTTATAACAAGATTTCGACGAGTTTGGTAAAAGTGTCCCAGTGGCAGCAACAATATCACACAGTTTACCAACAGCACGCTCGACATCGATGTATAGATATTCCAAAAATTCAGATAATAATGCCCTTGACCTTGTTACTTTGTTGCACTGTATGTAAACGTTGTGCATCTTCGTTATTGTAGCTGTATCTTGGAACCTTAATCAATGGTATACAAGGGCCATCCTGGGGATATTCCGGAGATATTGCGTTACTGACTTCACATGATATTGGCATATGGTCTGATCCAGTCCTAGGTATAACACACATGTCCTTAATACTGGAGAAGAGTTCACTGGAAACTATGATGTAATCATTAACGCTTGTCCCTAATGTTGAAATGAAAGTAAAGTTACCAAACATATCTCCAGGTTTTCGTCCATTTACAATATGGAGATTAAAAACTTTACAGAGTGTTAGGAGACTCCTTCCATAATTATTGGTTTGCATATCACATTACTTTCTTTTCATGTCAAAAGTATCAGTGTTATAGTCCTCATTAAGAGGTAGATAGTCAATATCATTGTTAAAGATACGATTCTATGTTTCTTCAGCCGTTCTAGCGTTGAAATCGCCTAAAAGTAAAAACTTAATCTCATTTTCAAAATCGGACATAATGTGAAGGAGATTCTTTTCCAACAGAGAAATGCCATCATCGTCCGAAAGAGCATTTTCTTTTGAAGTTTCAGGGTGTATGTACAGAAAAAGGAGAAATATGTGTTCGTGGCTAGAGCATGACTTCGTTTTGAAGACAATAACATTTGACCAGTATTCATATAGTCTTTGGAAAGTGCCTCGAAAGAATCCCGTATTGTTATTTTTCGTCACTACCTCCTCGTGTCGAGATTGGGTAATTTGCGCGCCTGCTGCCTTCCTTGGATGTGGTAGCCGTTTCTCATGCTCCCTCTCCGGAATCGAACCCTGATTCCCCGTTACCCGTTATCACCATGGTAAGCATAGCATTTACCATCGACAGTCTGATGCGTCGCCGGTTATATATCTATTTTGTGGACTAGCACCTACAGGATATGTACTATGCCAATAAATACTTGAAAGCAAATTTATTTTGGCCAAATGAAAAAAGATGAATAATAAAAAAACAAGCAGTTTTAGAGGTAAATAAGCCTTTGTTACATCTTAATACTGCATTTATATTGTAGCAATAATGCCTAACTTCAAATTCAATAATATTAAAAATGATAGATATGAGTCGAAGACTTGTTTGTCACCTTGGACGAGTGACTTAAATCAAAATGAGCCCCCTGTTCAAATGGGTACCTGGTAAAAGTTGTGTTTGAGGTGACCCTTGAGCGACTATATGTTGGTTCAGGTTAAAACAGCGTAATGGAGCATATAGAGCGCTTTGAGTCCAAATAGTAGAGATTTGGCGCTATACAAAAACTATCCATTATAATCATTATCATTATAGCTTGTAATACTTATATCTAATAACATTTCTGTTAATCTTATGTTTGAAGGTAAAAATATACCTGTTGACATCACCATGACATTTGGCTGGTTCTGGTTTTGTTGAATGATTGTCCTTCTGTTGTCTGACCTGCAGGCTATAACACAGCATATGATGATACCTATCACTGTACATAAACCGATAATACTTCCAATAACAGCGGCAACTATGATTCCAGTACTCAAGGAGGTGTAAGACCTACTCAAGGAGGAAGAAGGTTTAAAGAAGGAGGGGAAAGAGGTTGTTCTGAGATAGCTTGATCTGAAAGAGAGAGGAATTGCTTTAAAAAATTGAAGAGAAAAGGAATGTTATATACTTTCTTTGAACATAGCATCAAACTACAGTAGAACACGGATACAACGAACTCGTATATAGGAAACAATCGGATATAGTGAAGACATTTTCAAGTCCTGTATATAATATCATTAAAATTGTATGAGTATTGCGAACCGGATATAGCACACTAAATTCTTTGGTCCCTTGGAGTTCGTTTTATCCGTGTTCTACTGTAAATGCATATCAGTTGATACATGTATGATTAGATTAGATTCAGTTATTATTTGTTTTTCTTTGCCTTGATTTTTCAATTTCACTGATTGACATACTAAGATATCATCGAGTACAAGGCTTTTGTCACAAGAAGCGAACAGAACATTTGAACAGAATAATGGCACAAGCTTGTTTTGAATTATATTTACATACAACATTTATGACAGCGACAATGTTCTCATGCATTTGCTTAATAGACATACTGACAACAGGTGATGGGGTATACGCCACAGCAGCCATCACTTCAGTAACTAAAACCACCGACCGTGAGGTCACAGAATGCAGCATTGGAAACTTCAGAATGAAATGACAATGACAATGCTTAAAATGTAACATAGAACACTATTACAGCAAAACATAATTCATTCATGCTTGAAGTGTATGCAAAAGCTTATGTCTGACATTGAACATCATATTCAAGTAATCAAAAACATCTTTTTCACCATGGTGTGTGATGGCATTTCTTCATTACATTTAGTATCATATCCACACTACTTTTGCATTTTATGTTGTAGTTTCAAATCGTAAAAAGATCAATTGTAATGGATCTAATGAACATATTTTGTACTTGTTTTTTGTGTGTGAAATGATACATTAATACACAAAAACATTAACTTATAAAGGGAAGTAAGTATTCATCAAATATTTAAAAACTGTGCGTAAGTTTATAACACACTTTTGTTACATTTATAACTATTGTCAAATATGAATTACAACTATCATCACAAAATCAATATATCTATTGTCACCCACCTTCAACAAGAACGGTTAAGATAACCGCAATTGTAATTAACTTATCCATTTTAACACTGTAACTGATAAACCTTCTCTAGCGTGTGTTCATCAAAGTTATGGCATCGCCTGTGTAAACGTGATTTGATACTCTCACATACACCCTCAATCGGTCCTATGATTTATAACCACGCTGTTTATGCATTTCCAAGATTTGAAAGGGACACTTTCAATGTTAAACTCTAGGCGTCGCTAGGCCTAAGGAATTCCTGTTAAAATGAGCCTAATGGTCAACTCAAAAGAAATTTACATAAAAGCTCTTTCTGTCTATGACTAAAAATATAGATTACATTTAGAATAGGATCTGTCAGTGAACATAAACGCACTTGCAAAAGAAACGTCAAAACATTTTCAACTCAATTAAAAATTATATAATGCTGTCATTTGAATTTGCGACATTAAATGTTTAGCAGTATGTACAATTTCCTACATTAGCATATGATTCGTTTATATTTATGTCTGTCCAAATACACTTACGATCCGTTCTGAAAGAAGTTTTACAAATACCTTTTGACAAGATAGTTTGGAAAATATTTTGAAAACATAAATACCTTCCTGGAATTTTTTTTTACCATATCATTTCAGAAGGACCAGAAGCCAAATAACAGGATTCAGAAATTACAAGGTCTCACAAACGTGACAAGGTTTTGTTTTTAAATCTATAACTTATATTTTTGCTTCTAAAGGCATGATGTAACGCTGTTTCGGTTGTATTCATCAAGGGGATTCAAATAGTTCATATTTTGTATAGAGACCTTTGATGTTCCTCTCGAGTGAACCTATTCATGAAATAGGTACTCAGTCGAAACCTCCAATAGTTCAAGGTCAAATGAACCTGCATGTCAACAAGACTTTGTACCAGGAAGTATTTTGCAACAGCAATAGCAAGGGTAGACCCGATATGCTTGTCATTCACGCTAGGTCCACCGACTTGATAACCATAGAGGACTTCATTGCGAAATGTGAAAAAAATAGTTACGGCCGTACACAAATTTGTTACCCAAATGCATGTTAGTAGGGTCGGAAATGCTTCATTGACTTATACTGACTATACTTATGGCTGTGAACTACCTGGCGAATAAAATATATAAAGAAAAGTATTACTCTAGCTATACGGGCTTGAGTTTTATTGTGGAGTAAGATTTTTTCACAAAATTCGGTTCAAAACCTCAAGTAAATTGTTTTCAAGATGGAGTCAATCTGTATGTCATTGGTATGGACATATTTATCGATTCTCTTCCGGGAGGAATGGATCTGTCTGCAAACCTACAATCCATAAATTTTCTCCAGTAACAGAAAAAATGCAATGTATATACTTGATGGCGGATATATGGCGAAATATCTATTGTAATGCCTCTGATGTAATCCTTTTGATGTGATCGTGACTGATTTGTGTGGCATAAATAATAAGCTAACAGTCTGTTTGGTTGTTGCGTTGGCAACTTTCTGAAGTTATTTGATTTATTTGTTGAGCTGCCGAAGTCATTGGTGGTCAAGGTTGCGGCCCTCTGGAGGTATTAGTGGTCGAGGTTGCAGTCCTCTGGAGGTATTGGTGGTCGAGGTTGCGGCTCTCTGGAGGTATTGGTGGTCGAGGTTGCGGCTCTATAGAGGTATTGGTGGTCGAGGTTACGGCTCTCTGGAGGTATTGGTGGTCGAGGTTGCGGCTCTATAGAGGTATTGGTGGTCGAGGTTGCAGCTCTCTGGAGGTATTGGTGGTCGAGGTTGCGGCCCTCTGGAAGTATTGTTGATCGTGGTTGCGGCTCTCTGGAGGTATTGCTGGTCGAGGTTGCGGCTCTATGGAGGTATTGGTGTTCGAGGTTACGGCTCTCTGGAAGTATTGGTGGTCGAGGTTGCGGCTCTCTGGAGGTATTGGTGGTTGAGGTTGCGGACCTCTGGAGGTGTTGGCGGTCGAGGTTGCGGCCCTCTGGAGGAATTGGTGGTCGAAGTTGCAAACCTCTGATTGGAATTGGGTTTAGTTGCGAGATGACGACTCTCTGAAGGTTTTGATGGTAGAGGTGACGACACTCTGAAAGTTTTGATCGTCGAGGTGTCGAACCTCTAAAGGTATTGGATATCGTCGTCGAAGTGGCAAACCTGTAATTGGAATTTGATTTAGTTGCGAGATGACGAATCTCAGAAGGTTTTGGTAGTAGAGGTCACGACGCTCTGACAGTTTTAGTTTCGAGGTGGCGAACCTCTTAAGGTATTGGATATCGTCGTCGAAGTGGCAAACCTCTGAAGGTAGTGGTTGTTGAGGTTGCAACGTTCTGAAACTAATGGTCGCCAAGATGGTGAACCTCTAATGGTATTGGTTTTAGTCGTCAAGTTGGTGAACCTACGAAGGTATTAGATTTGAAAGAACCAAAATTTGCCCTCAGCGAATCTTTTCATATTTTCATTTTAATGGTTATATGATAACAAGCCCTCATACGATATATACGTTAATTGGAATGAAATAAACAATTAATTATCGTCACTGGCTATGGTTAGATATACAGTATAACTCATCTTTTTATCATTATAAAGCTATTATCAAAGTTGTAAGAAATACCAAAAGAAGCATTTAATTTTTAATTGATACAGAATGTGAACGTCAGAAGCTGTCGTGGTACATATATATCACAAATCTGTCAGTGAATCCACACAAAAAAAACCCACTGTAAATAGATATTATTTTAGACAAAAAAATGACACAACTAATGCTGATACTAAAACTATTTTATTCAATTTTGAGAATCTAAGGGATCTACTCATGAAATAGAAAAGATTGAGTAACCCTTTTTCGTGATATTTACAAATAATGTCAAATCTAACTTACTGCACTCTTGTTCCTTTCAAGTTAGGCCCAATTGATATGTTTAAATCTTAAATCACTATTTCATTTCTCTGTTCTCACTTTAGCGATGAAAACCAAATTATATTTCAAGCTTTTTGCAGAAAACTTTACTGGACGACAAGTCTTGGTGGTTTTAAAAAATACAAATTCTCTTCTGAATTTAAAACACGTTTTTATAGCAAAGATCATGTTTTCCAAATCCTAAATCAAAGGAATCTGGATGGTTAACTCTGTTCTATTGAAAACATATTTTGAATCACAGAAGGGCTAGTTCACATAGAATCTTAAACTTCATGACTTGCAAGTCAATAAGATTTTAAAATAGTTTTATTACCAAATGAATTCCCAGTTGCCATATGATTTCTTTATCAGAATGTTTGTGACATATTTTAGCGGGCATTGGAATTTTGTTGTTATTTGACAATTTGTAATCCATACTAAAACATAAAGTATGAATGTTCAGTTCTTTGAAAAATGTTAATAGAAAGTATAAAATTCCTGTTAATTTCATGTTAAATGTTGTTAAATGTCTATCAATACATTTTGTTCATACTGTTTGTTTTGTCAACGCTCAAGTTCAATAAAATTTACTTCTTTTTACAATATAAATAGATAACAATAGAATGAGAAACACAATGTTCTAACAATATTGCTTTCTACGAAAGTACCATTTGCAATTAAACCCTATTTCGTCATAGGACTTGATTGATACCTGTTATGTCTGAGATTACAAGTAGTATATTAATCAGACACTGAAGATGATCAAGCAAAACTGCAACTGAGTGTGACTAACTGAATTTAAAGTCAAACACCAGATTGTGAAAATCTATTGTATCTGCTGAATCATTTGCTACATTCTGCTGATCCATATAAAGTAGTTTGGTTTTTTGGACATTGAAAGTTTTAGAAGTGGAGAACCTACTGGAGAGGGAGATGGTATAGGAACACCTAGGAGACGACCCTGACTTAACAATAGCAAGAAATAGTTATTACCCTGTCTTAACAATGGCAATACAGATGACCCTTACTTAACAATAGCAAGAAATAGAGATGACCCTGACTTAATGATGGCAAGAAATACAGATGACCCTTACTTAACAATAGCAAGAAATAGTTATTACCCTGTCATAACAATAGCAAGAAATAGAGATGACCCTGACTGAATAATAACAAAAATAGAAGTGACCGTTACATAAAGATAGCAAGAATTGAGATGACCCTTATTCAACAATAGCAAGAAATAGAGATGACACTGAGTTAACAATAGCAAGAAATAGAAATGACACTGACTTAACAATAGCAAGAAATAGAAATGACACTGACTTAACAATAGCAAGAAATAGAGGTGACCGTTACATAAAGATAGCAAGAATTGAGATGACCCTTATTCAACAATAGCAAGAAATAGAGATGACACTGAGTTAACAATAGCAAGAAATAGAAATGACACTGACTTAACAATAGCAAGAAATAGAAATGACACTGACTTAACAATAGCAAGAAATAGAGGTGACCGTTACATAAAGATAGCAAGAATTGAGATGACCCTTATTCAACAATAGCAAGAAATAGAGATGACCCTGACTTAACAATGGCAAGAAATAGAGATGACCCTGACTTAACAATGGCAAGAAATAGAAATGACACTGACTTAAAGAAGGGCTGCAAACCTTTTTTAAATATATTTTTCAAAAGATATTGGTCAAATAACTATATAACATAAATATTAGGCCAAAACAGCAACGATACACAGTTTCTCAATGAAGCTACAGCTAAGTAAATATTGCGTAACAAGGCGTCTGCCTGTCGCCGTCCAGCGACAAACCAAAACAAGGCTGAGAGGCCACGGGCAGGGGATACCGGAAGTGACGTGGCAGTAGGCGAAGCGTTCGTCTGCTTATATGGAAAATGATAGGCGAAATCCGCAGTTCTGCCTTTTCAAAGCGATTAACAGTATGCTATATCATTGTGTTGCTGTCAACTGTCCTAGAATATCTCCTGATGAAGTCTCCGTAGACAAATTCCCATCATATTGATGGTTTCACGCCAAATTGACCCGCTGTGTTAGGTCAAACAGAGCAATGTGACAATCTACATCGAACTCACGTGTTCCGATCACTACACCGATTTTCTGCTTCGAGCTCGCATTTTCACTGAATGAACAGTTTGGCATGCAGAGAAAAGGGAGATTAGTAAAATATAAAACATAGCACAAAGTATTGGGCTGGTTTATGGTAATAATCCGAATATATAATGCTCACATTTAGATTTGAACGTTGTGTAAAAAGGTTGAATAAACAATGACATTGGTCTGCAAGTGTTACTTACTTTCTTTAGATCAGATACTCACTTATTACACAATTACTTTACTGTCTATCGTATTTCCTGTCTGTTTCCTAATTAGATGATATCAAATGATGACTATAGCAGGTAGGTTATATAATGCACAATCATCAACACCTGGCTATTTTATGACATCAGCTTATTAGGTAACATCAAATAGCAATTGTATTCCTTAACATCCCTTTTTTCTCCGATTGGTAAATTTTAACCTATTAACCTGCAATTAGGAATACCGTTTTTGCTCTATCTGATAATTATTTTGGATAAGGTTAAATAATAAATCTTCATTCTGTTTGGCCATGTATCGGCTATTGTTGTGGAAAATATCACCTCTATGTACAAGAGTGAAAACATTAAGATTTTCAGTGAAATGCCCTATCAAAATAATGTTTTAAACAAGACATCAGTGATCATCCAATACATGTCTTTCATTGAGAATTGTAACTTGTCCATCACTAAATGAAATAACTAAGAAAAACGTATATATTTTTTATCCTGTTACAGATTGAAGTCAAAGGCAATTCTAAAAAAATTGTTTAAATGTAAAACTAAAATAGTATTGTATAATTACATCCTTTCTGCTGTGCTACTAAAGTAATATTCAATAACAACCAACAACTGTGCACGAAGATAAAACAGTTCACACGGGAGCAATTGTTTACATATACATCCGGGTTCTCACGTGCAGTCTTATGACAACATTGCGCAAAGCGAGACCATCTAGGCCTACATGCTATAGCATTATGCGCACAACTTCGTTTTTAATCAGGGTCTTACGTTTTCATCAATACAAATTGCCAGTTGAATAAATAAACTACCGATTTATTGAAGGTTTGAGATGTTTGGATGTTGTTTAGGGTGTTTAATCGACGGTTAAACATCGAACTGTACTGTTAGCTTGTGTTGTTTTACATAAAGAGGGCACACAAGGGGGTATCACATCACCTACTAACACGTCAAGAGGCAGTCACGCTTCAGTTCGTTTTATTCTGTTCGCCGGCCTAATTAGGCGGTAATCTTTATACAGTCGTAATTAAGCCGTTTCTAGGTCGATTTCAGAAATTTAAAGTTGAGTCCATGTAAAATTGTTATCACTATTTCATGAATCCCGAAAGTTGCCATATAACATTTCAGTCCCTCTTTAACAATGGCAAGAAATAGAGATGACACTGACTTAAAAACATAAGAAATAAAAAAGGACAAGTACTTAATATTCCCACAGTGCTTGATTAGTTAGCATTGAAATCATAACTGCTTCAAATATTGACACGATTAGGCTTCCCCACAGATATATAGATTGCTAAACAGGAGGTTGTAGTTCAGATGCAGAAGACAGATTTGAAGCTGATGTTTATCGTAGACATGTACATGTATGTCTAGGTTCTATTGGGACACAGAAGATGCTGGAGGTGGATTATTCCCAGGATTGGCCTTGGGAGATGTTTCCGTATTGAAACCATATGGTGGTGGGTTCCCTGCAAAGGGTGGAGGGTAGTTGGTGCTGACGTTCCCTTGTTGTGTTGGAGGGTAGGCAGGGTTTGTGTACCCCACTTGTGCTGGATAGGGTGCTGGACCAGGGTAGGGTTGTGGTTGTCCCGGAAAGGGCTGCTGTCCTGGATGAGCTGAATACGAAAAAGGTTTTATTAAAATGTTCAATGTCAAATGGTACCTGAATGTATCCAATCAAATCCCTTAAACGAAAACAGATGACACGATGGTGGTAAAGTTGTGGTATAAGTACCTCAATTACACCATTTTGATTAAACAATGGTTAAGAATGGGGGTAAGGACACTTGTAATTAAGAGAGAAGATAGGGAGGCGTATTCGATTTAGCTCACAACGATGCAAAGCAGTAACTTCTGCTCAGTTTTAATTGCACATTGTGATTGTCAAGAGTGTAGCAAACAGGAAATTGAAATACAGAAGCAATCGTTTTGATTTCTTTCACTAGCATATAAGTGTAAAGAGCATTCATAATGCCAATAAAAAGATTTTAATTACCTGTTGACATCACCATGACATGAGGCTGGGTCTGGGCGTGTTGAATGACTGTCCCTTGGGTTCTTGAGCTACAGGCTTTAACACAGCATATGGTGATACAGATCAGGACCAATAATCCGACTATACTTCCAACAACAAAGGAAATTATGACTCCTGTACTCAAGGAGGTGTTGGTATAGGTATAGGTGCTTGACCTGGAAGAGAGACGAATTGCATTTCAAATTGAAGTGAAAAGAATTGTTGCAATTTTCACTTTTTAGTTATCAAACTTATATCGTCGTTATTATCATTAGTTGATTAGAGACGATTATGATTATTTATTTCGTTTTTCGTCCAGTTGGCTTTAATTTTTTGTGATTGACTTGCTGAGAATAGCAAGTTTGTCACATTATTAATTCATATATATTATGACACATGCTTAATTTTGTAATTATTCTTAACAATCTTTTAAAAGCATTTATTATGACTTGATTACCTTACACTATGATATTTCTTGTTTTCCGTTTTTTTAAATTTCTTTGCGGTGTCTTAAATTTTAACTGATTGACCTCTTTCGAGCATAACACAATGTCACAAGGCCGAATTGTAATATATCATGGCATATGCTTGATTTTGTAATTATATTTAAACTTAGGCACGTAATCACAAGGTCAATATTTCATTGATAATAAAACCTTTTGCTAAAGTGACATACCCACAACAGGTGATGGTGTATATGCCACAACAGCCTCTGCTGCAGTAAGTATAACCGCCGTACGTGAGGTCACAGTATTCAGCATGGGAAACTTCAGAATGAAACGACAATCATAATGCTTAACATGTGCTAGAACTAAAACTGTTACAGCAAAACATAATTCATTCATGCTTGGAGTATAAGAAAACGCTTATGTCTGACATTGAATATTATATTAATGTTACTTATCAATCAACTTTTTATAATAGTGTATGAAGAATTTTCTACATTACATTGAGTATTAAATTCACCATTGTTTAGAAAACAGTGCATCTTATATTGTCAGTTCAAATCTTAATACTATCAACTACAATTAATCTGATAAACTTGTTTACCTTTTTGAAAAATAAAACATAAAGCTACTTCAACATTTACTTAAAAAGGAAAATTAGTATTCATATAATATTAAAATCTGTGTGTAAGCTTATAAAAGCACTTTTGTTACATTTATAGCAATATTGTCAAATATGAATTACAACTATCATCACAAAATCAAAATATCTGTTTCACCCACCTTCAACAAGAACGGTAAAGATAACAGCAATTGGAATTAACTTATCCATTTTAGCACTGTAACTGATCAACCTTCTCTAGCTTGTGTACATCAAAGTTTTGTCAATGTCTGTGTTAACGTGATTGAAAAGCCTGACGTCATTCGGTCATAAGCTTATATAAAAAGTTTTTTTTATAAAAGTTTAGTTATGAAAGCGACCCTTTCAATGTTCAACTCTATGCGTCGCTAGTTGTATGTAATTCCTGAGCCTCATTGTCAACTCAAAAGTAAATAACATGAATTCTCTCTACATGACTAAACATATAGGTCACCTTTAGAATATAATGATTCAGGGAACATAAACGCAATAGCAACTGATACGTCACCATATCTTCAACTAAGTTAAAAAGAACAATTGTGTCAGTTAAGTTTAATTAATTGAATTGTTACAGTATATACAATTTGATACATGTCTGTCTAAATAAACAAGTTCTGAAAGAGGTTTTAAAAATTCCTTATTAACAATATTGTTTTATAATCTTCTTTGAAAATATGAATTACTTTCTTGGAAATAGTTTTTAGCAATTCCATTTTAGTATGATTAGAAGCAAACAAACAGGATTTAGAATTTACAGGGTCTTCAAAATTCAGAAACGTGAGAAGGTATTGCTTTTAAATTTGTAACTTAGATATTTTTACTTCTGAATGATGTAAGGCTGTTCCAGTTGTATTCATCAAGGGGATTCAAATATTTCATATTTTGTATAGAGACCTTTAATGTTTCTTTCGAGTGTACCTATTTATGAAATAGCTACTTATTTGTAACCAGCAATAGCCAATAGGTCAAATTAACCTGTATGTCAATATCACTTTGTACCAGGAAGTAGTTTGCAACAGCAATTCCACGAATAGACACAGCACAACTTAAGCCTGATGTGCCGGTCCAACGACTTCATAACCATAGAGGGTCTAGATTGCGAAATTTTAAAAAACCGAAATAAAACGACTCGTATACAAATTTGTTACCCAAATGTATATAGCAGTGTAGAAGTAGCTGGCTGTTAAGAGAAAATGTTAACCTAGCTATACGGGTTGGAGATCTTGCATTATTGTATTTAAGATTGGGGCTGTCAATGGTACATATTTGTCAGTTCTCAACAGGAAGAATATGAACTTTTTCTGAGAACCTAGAAACTGTGTGTTTTCTTCATTAACAGGAAAAATTTAATGTAAACATTTGTTGTAAAAATCTCTATTGTAATGCCTACTCGTATAGAGGTAATCCTTAGAACGTTAACCCGACTGAGTTGTGTGGTATAATCAATGAGTTGTACTGTATTTTTGGTCGTTGAGTTTGCGACTCGCTGAAGGTATTGGATTTGCTAATGCTCTCTCATGTTTAATCATGAAATTCCTAAAGAAGAGGATTTGGTGAGCTTTACTGATAATGTATATCTGACAAGGTTTTAATCTTTACATCCAAGTTCAAATGATGAAAATTAAAAGCATCAATGAGTCATTTTTGCATCTTCAAAATTACATGTTTATAGAGAACAGCATCTTCAAAATTACATGTTTATAGAGGTCCGCATCTTTAAAATTATATGTTTAAAGAGATCTGCATCTTCAACATTACAAGCTTATAGATATCTACATCTTCAAAATTACAAGTTTATAGAGATCTGCATCTTCAACATTACAAGCTTATAGATATCTACATCTTCAAAATTACAAGTTTATATAGATCCGAATCTTCAACATTACAAGCTTATAGATATCCGCATCTTCAAAATTACAAGTTTATAGAGATCTGCATCTTCCAAATTACCTGTTTATAGATACCTGCATCTTCCAAATACAAGTTTATAGAGATCTGCATCTTCCAAATTACATGTTTATAGAGATCTGCATCTTCCAAATTACAAGTTTATAGAGGTCCGCATCTTCAAAATTACATGTTGATAGAGATCTGCGTCTTCAATATTTCATGTTTATAGAGATCTGCATCTTCAAAATAACAAGCTAACAGATATCTACATCTTCAATATTACAACTTTATAGAGATCTGCACCTTTAAACGTTCATGTTTATAGAGATCTGCACCTTTAAACGTTCATGTTTATAGAGATCTGCACCTTTAAACTTTCAAGTTTATAGAGATCTGCACCTTTAAACTTTCAAGTTTATAGAGATCTGCACCTTTAAAATTATATGTTTATAGAGATCTGCACCTTTAAACTTTCATGTTTATAGATATCTACATCTTCAAAATTACAAGTTTATATAGATCCGCATCTTCAAAATTACAAGTTTATAGAGATCTGCATATTCAAAATTACAAGTTTAAAGAGATCTACATCTTCAAAATTATATGTTTATAGAGATCTGCATCTTCAAAAGTATATGTTTATAGAGATCTGCATCTTCAAAATTATATGTTTATAGAGATCTGTCTTTTCCAAATTACAAACGTTCATTGGCAGTGTGAGATCACAGAAACATGATACATATGATAATGTCCTTTTCACAATATACACGATGCATACCCCAACAAATAGATGCTGCTAATCTGTCAAAGAAACTTACAACCATTGTGACAGGAGTCTATATTATGCAGATAATCTAGAATTGACACGTTATAGGGATTATCTTTTGGTAAAGGGACACTCATATCGGGGTATATTTTTGGAAACGAAATGAATTGGACATCCAAACTTATACATATAATTTAATTATCATGTTATTTTATACCGACCAAGTTAAAACATTTAAGTTAATATTTTGTTATTTTTGTGGATTTATACTTGGAAACAACAATTAGAAGTGATGCAATTGATCAGCCTTACTTATGGGAAAAGGTTTTTTGCACAATTAGTGTCAAGGAATTGCTGTTTAGTATAATCTATAACAAAATTTATATGCAGTTATCCAATCTATACATATAGTTTATTGTCAGTAAAAAGTAAATTTATTGTGTTGACCGTAACCAAAGTTACAAGATGGCGGACTGGAAGTCGATAGGACAGTGTCTTTATTGAGGAAGACGGATATATCCGTGCATATACATGCACAATAGTTTAACATTTTCACCCATCTAGTGTTCGACCTGAACATTTGTAGGTCTATATAAACGTGCATTCTTATTTCAATGAATAAGGTTTTGAAACCAGCTTACATCAGTGTATGAAATTATGTTAAACTAAAGATTGTACATAGGGAGGCTTTAATGATAACGAAGAAGCTTGTTTAAGCCGGGTTTTATATCTGAAAAGAGAGCTGGCGGGTATTGGGATAAACATCAACCAATATTATAGTCCAATGGTAAGAACTTGATTTGTACATGTCTGAGAATTGAATAGCTATAAGGGTGACATATTACATCGGAATTTCAATAATATGGCCCCATATGTTTATTTATCAATGCCAAATTATCAAATTCTGTATCGTTGAATATACGATTCCAAACTATGGTTTCATTGTCAGTGCTGGAGTTATTGGATTGACGTCCAAACTAAACCCAAATTACATGACATTTGAACTAAGATATACTAGCAAGTGAACAAGCTTCAGGTACGCAGCTGTAGTGTTATAGTAGAAGAACAAGTTTGTGCTATTAGTCAACGTTTTTATTGCACGGAATTTTGCTAAAGATACTAACACGGTTATCAAGGAATAAATACACATTATTGTCCCATAAGCGGACTATTCATAAGACCTAATTCTTATTCATTCGGAGATCATTCAACTAAAAGATGAATGGAGTATCCTGAACTTTCATATCTAAGCATAGAGTTGCTTCCAATATTGACAAAAATGACTGGGATGACTCAAAGATCAAGACCAGGTTTTGGAATAGTTTAAGGTGCAATAGAAAAGTATTGACTGAACTAGGAACTGGAATCATATCAACCTAGGATTAATATTGAAACGCAAAAGGTGCAGAATTTGCAGAAGGTGCTTGGATCGGGGTATCTTCCAGTCTAAGTAAACCTAGCCTCAATAATACTCGCTAAACTCCCATATTGAGTCAAGACAAAGTCAAAGAGTGTTTATTGTACTTGAGGCCTCTGGCCCATATACAGTTCAAAGTATATACATGTATACAATATTGTATATAATATACAATTTCGGATTTGTATCCTGAGTACAACGATAACCACATTCATATTCACAACCATTTTGCTCTACACAAGATTCTTGATCTTGATCTAAGAATGAGTATCTAACTAGATCTGTCTTAATTCCGTACCATGCTTTATAAACAATGACAACTTATAAATAACATCGTCCCCCTTTGATGTCAAAATAAAGATAAATCCTGTTGCACTCGTTTTTCGAAGGAAGCGTTCAGGTATATATTTAGTTCTTAGTTCAATATAAAATGGACAATCAAATGTAAAATGTATTTCGTCTTCGATAGAATCATTACATAATGGACAGAGTCTCTGTGATCTTTCAAGTGAGATATATCTTCCATAGTTTATCATAAGTTTAAGTAACTCAAGTCTGTACTTAATATATAACTTTCTAAGATAACTATTTGTCAGAACTGATACATATTTTTCTGGTTCTAATAAACTCTTAAATGTTTTGTACAAATCATAACGAGAACTGTTTTCTATATTTGATTGCCATCCTTGATAAAACATATGAGTTGCAACGATACGGAAATATTTCAAAAACATTTGTATTTCCCCTACATTTTGACCAATCGATATAAAACCATATCCATGAGAACATTATATTGTTCTTATATGCGATACCCATGTTGTCTTACCGATATTATCTAAGTGAAACATCATCTTGTAAGCTATTTTCGGAGGTCGATGTTCAGCCATACGGAGAATCATAAACCAATATTTTAAACATCTTATCTGTGAGTTGATATAAAGTGGATATCTTCCACATTCTCCATAAATCATACAATTAGGTGTAGATAGTCCAACACATAAGAACTTTTTACATGTTAGAAGGTGGATTCTTTCTAAAAATTCATATCTTTGATAACCCCACACTTCAGATAGGTTGAATAGGTAGTGTCAAGCAGTGTAGTCATGGCTCGCGTCAGCTGACTTATCGAATTGACCAACCAGGGCTCGTCTTACCATGCCGCAATAGTCTGTTTTCTCACATATAACGTTGGGGTGGTCGCTAGACTCAGTATGAGAGTATAGCGAGTGTTATTGAGACTAGGTTTACTTAGACTGGGTTTCCTTCCAACGGAGATGGTTCTGTACATAATCCACGTAGTTGTGGTTTCCCTGCAAGAGGTGTAGGGTAGGTAGGTGTAACCTTCTCTGGTTGTGTTGGAGGGTAGGCAGGGTTTTTGAACCCCACTTGTGCTGGGTAGGGTGCTGGATCAGGGTAGGGTTGTGGCTGTCCTGGGTAGGGCTGCTGTTCCATCGGATAGTTGCTTTGTTGAGCTAAATATGAATAGAAAGGTGGTTCATAATTTTA
Source organism: Steromphala cineraria (assembly GCA_916613615.1). Taxonomy (NCBI): domain Eukaryota; kingdom Metazoa; phylum Mollusca; class Gastropoda; order Trochida; family Trochidae; genus Steromphala; species Steromphala cineraria. The sequence continues at coordinate 26,831,638 of OU744727.1, read as the reverse complement.
AAAAAAACTATAAGCTTTGTTGAGTAAACCATTTTAAAGAGACGCTGTAAAACCTTTTTAACATATATGTTTCATAAGATATTGGTCAAATAACTATATAACATAAATATTAGGCCAAAACAGCAACGATACACAGTTTCTCAATGAAACTACAGCTAAGTAAACATTGCGTAACAAGGCGTCTGCTTGTCACCGTCCAGCGACAAACCAAAACGAGGCTGAGAGGCCACGGGAAGGGGATTCCGGAAAAGACGTGGCAGAAGATGAAGCGTTCGTCTGCTTATATGGAAAATGATAGGCGAAATCCGTAATTATGCGTTTTCCAAGCGATTAACAGTATGTCATACCATTGTGTTACTGTCAAGGGTCCTAGATGAAGTCTACATAGACAAATTTCCATCACATTGATCGTTCCACGCCAAATTGACCCGCTGTGTTAGGTCTAAGAGAGCAATGTGACTATCTACATGGAACTCGCGTGTTCCGATCACTACACCGTATTTTGTTTAACAGTTTAGCATGCAGAGAAAACAATCCTTTTCTGATTAGCAAAATTTAAAACAAAGCACAAAGTTTTTGGCTGATTTATGGCAATAATCCGATTTTACAATGCTCACATTTAGATTTGAGCGTTGTGTAAAAATGTTGAATAAACAATGGCATTGGTCTGCAGGTGTTATTAACTTGTTATTGATCTTATTACACAATTACTTTACTGTCTATCGTATTTCTTGTCTGTTTTCTAATTAAACTATTAAATGATGACTATAGCAGGTAGGTGATATAATACACAATTATCAACACCTGACTATTTTATGACATCAGCTAATTAGGTAACATCAAATATCAAATGTATTCCTTAACATCTTTAATTTCTCCGATTGGTAAATCATAACCTGTTGAAATTAGGAATACTGTTTTTGCTCTATCTGATAAAGGTAAAGAATTATTTTGGGTAAGTTTCATTTAATAAATCTTTATTCGGGTATCGGGTATTGTTGTGAAAAAAATATGTTCAATGCCCCATTAAAATAATGTCTTAAACAAGACATCAGTCATCATCCAATACATGCCTTTCATTGAGAATTGTAACTTATCCATCACTAAATGAAATAAGTAAGAAATATGTTTTTTTATCCTGACACAACATGAAGTCAAAGGCATTTTTTTGGTCATTGTTTATGGCGAAACTACATCCGGGTTCTCACGTTCAGTATTATGAGGCGAGACAAGCTACATGCTGTTATAGTGTAGGATTATGCGCACATCATCGTTTCATTTATTGTCTTACATATTCATAAATAGAAATTGCAAGATGACTAACTTGACAACCGATTTGTTGAAAGTTTTAGATATTTTGAGAATGTTTAGTATGTTTAATCGACGGTTAAACTTTGGGCTTTTACCCTTAGCTTGTGTTGAGGCAATCACGCTTCAGCGCGTTTTATTCTGTTCTCTGGCCTCATTAGGCGATGTATCTATAAAGTCGTAATTAAGCCGTTACTAGGTCGATTTTAGAAAATTTTCAGATATTTTAAGTTGAGTCAATGTCAAATGGCTATCCCCTTTTCATGAATCCCAAAAAATTCCCATATGGCATTTCAGTCCATCTTTAAGGGATTTTGTTTATTCTTGATGTTCCCTTGAAATTTTGGCATTGAGAATAATCGACTTAAAATTTAATTATAACAAATCCTTTTCAAAAATGATATCTTGCGATAAGAAAGGTTTTACTAAAACCCCTTTTTTTAAGAATAACCTTTGTTGAATCACTTGTAGAAATCACGACAATATGAGGCTGATTTGGGTTTTTTCACTATAATATAAAGAGCATTTTATTATGCAAAAAAAACCTCTTGTTACCTGTTATAAAAGCTATCAATTATTATCATTATTATTATAGCTTGTTATAATTATATCTCATAACATGTCTATGAATCTTATGTTTGAAGGTGGAACTATACCTGTATCTAGCACCATGACATGAGGCTGGTTCTGGGGTTGTTGAAGGATTGTCCTTCTGTTGGCTGATCTGCAGTCGTTAACACAGCACACAATGAGACCCAACAGGACATATATGACGATGAGGCATGCAACCACAATAGCAATTATGACTTCCGTGCTCCTTATTGAGTAATAAGCTGTTCGGGAATAGGGTCTTGGCGTCGGCCTTAAAAACAAACACATATATTGCTTAAAATTTCAATAATTTTAGTACAAACAACATTTATCAAGTATCAAATTACATGTGCATCAGATCTAGACAATTGTCATTTAGGCGTTTCAGTTCTGTTCTTGGAAAATGTCTTTCTCAGATTTTAATCACCTTTACTTTCAACGCTTTAAAGGGGCAGTAGCACGTTTTTTGATAATATTATATTTTAAAATCTTTCACTGATAATTGTTTGTTAATGCTAAATGTATTTTTTATGATAGTGTCATCAATCTCATTACACAAGCCAATGAGCCATAGTCAAAGGACAAAGTATAAAGATTCACATAAAATTCATCGACGGCCATTTTGCGTGAACACCTTTAATTCATTTTGTGAAAGAAAAAGAAATCGCATGGTTAAACTTGACCTTATATATTTGAATTATTACTGCTCCATTTAGTTTAAATACATATTTGTCTTTCAATTGGAATAATTTATTTTTATTTTTCTGACATCACCTTATATTCCCCCTAAAAACGTGCTACTGCCCCTTTAAGAAGCGAATATCACTCGGTAACGATACCGTATTAAGCTCAATCCCTTATATATGAGTGCCCTTTCACTTACCCGGTAAGGCCATAGCACTTCGTTCCAGTACCCTCGCTGTTACTAAAATTGTGGAAAACAATCAGTGATGAAAAAAAATACAATCAGTTGTATTTGTAAAAGTTAAATGCCTTATAGTTATTTAAAGGTTTTTTTTACTTTGACATCAGCAGACTTTACGTCACACAACAGAAGTGAGTCGAAGAGAGTTTGGTAATGAATCTTTAATATTTCTCGCCAATAAATATGTTATAATGAGATTTCAATCGTAAATATAAACGCATGTGTTCGTTCGTTATATGTTCTAAGGTACACGTAGTAGCAAATGAGAAATTATGAAAATGTTTCAATGTATTTAACAACGAGCTGTCCCGAGTAAAGAAATACTTCTTCGTACCTACAACAGGTGAATAAACCACAGGAGCCTTCGATGCAGAACGTTTTAGAACGATCGTTGGAACAGAGTTCTGGCAAAGCCTTGGACACTGAAGAATGAGATGCATAACTATTATTATTTTGGGGTGTTAATCCATAACACTGCCAATGTCATGCATTTTCATCAATCTTATTAAAATATGATATATTTGCTACACTACGCTACGTAACGAAGTGAAGCAATTAAGATATCATTTTAATGAGATTAGCATTTTCATATTGATCAATCTAAATGAATTTAGACCAACAGATTTTTTTATTTTGATATACAATCTAAATAAATTTAGACCAACAGATTTGTTTATTTTGTAATACAACAGTATGGCCAAATATAAAACCTGTTGATCTAAATCTATTTAGATTGCATATTGATAAACAAATAGTAAAGTAGCCTTGGTAATAGTCTTGTTTGGTGTTTCCTGAAACGTAATATATCTTTCGTTTACGTTTTTTATGAAGTATGTACAGAATGCTTGAATTACATACCTTCAACGCACAAAACAAAAACAAGAGCAGCTCGTAGAGAGGTCATAATGGAGATTGGGCTATACAGGGCGCTGTCATCAGAGCAGAGAGGGAACGTTATGCTTTAAAACTGTACTTCCTTGTTCAACCGGAAAACGGTACTTTATTGCGGAACTTTGTGATTAAATTTAACAGTAACACGTACACATGTACTTGTGACAAATCCTTCTCGATGAAACCGAATCCACAAACGGAAATGACTAAGTCAAAAGAGTAGAATTGATGTTTATATACAGACAAATGTGATGTCATGATGCGGATTGTTTATTTCCACACTTTCTTTTGTAAATGAACACGAAACAATTATACAGAAATTACAGAAAACAAAACTACAGTTTGCATCATTTCTTTGAAGGCTAAGACGTAAAGAAACGAGTTCTTGTTTGAAAGATTTTCTGGACTATAAAAATAAAAATAAATTTTTCCCTTTGTGAACATTTGGATAAAATTATTAATGCGTTGGTTTAAATTGACGCGGGGCGGAAGCCAGAAATTGACTTATTATGTTGCTATTTTCACCAAATTTAATTTTTGATAGAATAATATAATTAAAATGTAAGAAAAGCCATTAACTGAATTTTTTTTAATGAGATTGATGATTTAAGACTTCGATTATATTGCTTAACATAATGAAGTAAACACTTAATCATCTTCACTAGAGTGAGTATAACTTATAAAGCTCTTAAAAAGTGCCAGGTCATTTTATCATTAAGAGACCAACTTAAATTTAAAGCTATAATTCAAAACCCCATTCTTAATGAAGTAAGATAAGATAAGATAAGATAAGATAAGATAAGATAAGATAAGATAAGATAAGATAAGATAAGATAAGATAAGATAAGATAAGATAAGATAAGATAAGAATCACCTAAAACATTGTTTCCTTTTTGTGATAATTGCTGATCATACAAACTGCCGATCGTTTTAATAGAAAGCCCAATAATCGCACTATTTACAATTTTTGAATATTCCAATCAACTAAACATGTTAAATGTGAAGACACTTTGAATGAAGGTTCTATTAACATCATCATGATGGTATTATCAGTTTTAAAGTGTTTCCGTTTCACCAAGAAATGTAAACGTTGCTGTCCTTTCTTATATATTTTCTAAGTATTCTCATCCCAAGAGAACTTAGAATCAATGATAATGCCCAAGTACTTATATTCAATTATTCTTTCTATATCATTTCCATCAATTCAAAAAGTATATAATGTAGACTTTGTTCTCCTTAACTCGATGGCCATTTCTTTAGTTTTTTGAACGTTCAAATATAAAGATTATCTTCACACCAATCCTCAAAACTTGATACCTCGGATCTATAGGCAAATTCCGACTCTCTAATTAGTCCAACTGCAGCGTCGTCAGCACATGTAATGATAAAACAAGAATAAGCATGTGAACAAAACAACACAACCCTGTGGAGCACCAGTAGATGTACATACAGTTGAAGATTTAACGTTATTGGCTTGTACAAATTGCTGTCAATTAACTAGGAAAGAATGTATCCATCTAATGATATTTGAGTTTATATGAGAAAGTTTATCTAGTAACAGATGTGGCTGAATTGTCTCAAAAGTAGATGAGAAATCAACAACGTTCTTTGTACATAGGAACTATAATTTTCCAAGTGTTTATAGATGTTATTTAGGAGAGTTATTTTTGCATCATCTACTCCACGCCGTGCTCGATAAGCAAATTGTAAGGGGTCTAAAACGTCAATCACATCACTATTATAGAAATAGCTACACATGTGTAAACTGCAGAAGTCAAAGGTCAAACTTGCTTGTTTCTCTATAGTCGCCTTTGTACCAGGAAGTATTTCGCAACAACCATAACACGAAAGAGCACAGCACTGTCTAAAGCCCCATATGATGGTCATTCACGCTAGGTCCGAGGTCCTGATAACCAGGACTACATCGCGGAATGTAACAAATAGTTACGGCTCGTAGACAAATCTGTTACCGAAATGCATGTAAGTAGGGTCGGAACTGCTCCACCGACTTCTGTGGACTAGGGCTGTTAAGTGGTCTAGGGCGAGCTGGCGATTAAAAACATTATGTAAAGGGTTAAACTAGCTTTATAAGCTTAAAGGCCCATATTCAAACTTCAATATTTTAAAAAGTATTTTACTGTTATATGTTTAGCAATATTTTGGAAACAACTATAAGAAGATCGGATCAAAATTCATTACAAAGGAGACAGTTTACTAAAAGGACAGAAACGTTAGCCCCCGGGATATCGACATGAAGGCGAATCAAGTGTGACCATCTCACAATTTCCGGTTCCTACATATGTCCTTGAAAGCCCTCTTTGTCGCACACGACTAGATTTACTTTTCTTTTTTCGAATCAGGAGTCGCCTCCAAAGTTTATACCCATCGGACGCAATTGCGGCAACTGAGACGCGGTGTAAAACCTACACAGAAAATGATGATGTTACCGAAAGCGTGTTCGTTAAAAGCTATGACACTTTTACAGAGGGAACTGTACTTTGGAAGTCGAATTAACGATTTTGTTGTTGATTAAAACATGTTCATATATTACTAAACTTTCGACGAAAGACTTTTCTAACTATTTTTTTTATCACGAACCGCATGCAAGTATGACAATGGGACTTTATGTTATATCAAAATGAAAAAAAAGCTCTCTCTCTTAAAAAAAGGGTAAGAACATATTACAGTCTGTTCAAAGGATCAAGACATGTATTTTCAAGCTAAGTAGGGGTCCATATGTCAGATTGGTAGCTGTTTCTTCGAACTAAATTCATCTCCGCCAGTCAAATGCGAAATTAGCACTTTATTAATCAATTGTTTCATTGTGAAAATAAATTATTCTGCCGCACAAGTTTAAATTGAAAATTGTCGACAAGGTTACACGTTAAGGGATACATTTATTAGCGAAGGAAATTCCTTTGATTATCTTAGTATACTTGTGATAACATAAACATCTTGTCAAGTTTTACGTTGAATCTAAACAGAATATCAAAGCACAATTCGTTTCAGCAAAAAAATATCATCTCATGAATAATAATGATAAAAAAACTTTCACCGAAGTAAAGGTCGTCCATTTAGGTGAACATTGCGATGAGATATTTATTGAGATATCTACTGACGAGCTGAATATAAAATCCTACCATTCAAAAACTTTCAGATTTGCTACACCATATGTTGTGTCACCAGAAATGATTAGATACTGTATTTCCAAAAGGTTGTGTATACAAACAAATTTTGAGGCAATTGCTTTGAGCCCTCTTGATGTTATAAATCTGACAAGCTTTACATACATGAAGACCCATAGCTTTGATGTGACCTTTTAACTTTTATACACAACGTTTGAGGTCACCTTAACCGGCAGGGTCCTGCCTTTTTAAAATCATAAGAATGGTAAGAAATATGTAGAGATATGGAACTAACTTTCTGTCACGGTGAATAAGCAATCGGATTTTGCAATACTAATTCATCCAGTAGGAAAAGAAAGGATTTAAAATTTCAAGAAAACGTACATTGACAGTGTGAGATCACAGATATGTGAAAATATAAGCTAAAATAAGATAATGTTCATTTTCGATTATACACGATAAATCCCTCAACAAATAGATGCTGGCTAAACTTTCGAAGAAACTTACAATCATTGTGATAAAGGATATTATGCAAAACAACCGAGAACTGAAAATCAAAGGTCTGTTTATAAAATATCAAGATTAATGAGTAAACTTTTATAAAGTAGAAGTATTTGATGTGTCCATGCAGATACAGTACTCTAAGATTATCACTTGTCTGCTGTTTGACTTTGACCATCTTCCTACGAAGAGCCTAAAAGGCCAGTTTCCAAACTGTCAATTTATGGCAAGGCATAAAATGACAGTTTGGAAACTGGCCTTTTAGGCTCTGCGTAGGAAGATGGACTTTGACATACTACCAGGGGCAAAAGAAACTATATCAACTTTTCAAAAGAGAACGAAACAAAACCTTTTTTAATCAAATGCAAATAAAAATCCTTATGATAGGCACTTCAGTTGTGAAAAAAATATTTACAATTTCAAACATCATACTTATAATTCTATGACTTTTTCAGTTCACGATAAAAAAACAAAAAACTTTTCAATTGTATTTTTGGTCATAATCTTTAGAACTGGAATTAATTTTTTTTGGAAATTTATAAATCTGTTAAATTATAGATGTTATCAATATAAAAAACTTGATAGAAATTAATCGGCCATGTCTTTTGTCTGTAGATTGGTTTAGAAACAAGCAAAAGGGCCCTTTTCACTATCCTTTCTCGTCTGGTTAGATTTTTAAGCGTTTTTTGAAAGGCGGGTTTTTCAAAAGCGTTAACAGATAAACTTTTAAATTGAAAATAAAACTTAGTTCAGTAAGCTCCCGAAGACATGAAATAACCATGCTTCAGTCGTAACTATCACTCTTACCTTCTTTTGTCCCTGAGTGTATAACAACAGCTTATTGTGAAGGTTTTCCGATGTCATATCATTTGAATTTGTCACCATTTCATAAAACATTATCTTACATTTAAAAAAATGGAATCGATTTGTAAGTTGATAATACATGTATCAAACCATATATAAAAAGAAAAAAATTGACATTGACAAGTGAGGCATGGGGTCAAAATTCCATTTTTTTTCTTTCAGTTATATATATGTTATTAATCAAACACATTTACAGAAAGCTTTTACATAAGACTTGCACTGAGTTAAACAGTAAACAACAAACGTTTGGTTGTCAGTTGTAAATCCATAGAAACGTGCATTCCTATTTCAACAAATAAACTTTTGGAACATAGATTGTGAAAGATTTATTAACAAAACAATATACAAAGGATTGCTTAAAGGGGCAGTAGCACGTTTTTATATGTAACGTGATGTCAGGAAAAGTCAAATAAATGATGTATTGAAACTAAGTGGAGCAGTAAGAAATCAAATATTTAATGTAGCGTTCAGCCATGCTATTCCTTTTGGTATCATGAAATGAATTAAAGGCGTTCACACAAAAATTGCCATTAATGAACTTTATGGGAATCTTTAGAATTTGTAATGAGAATTTTAACACTCTCAAAATAATGCATTAAAGCATTAACATACAATTACATGCATCAGTGAAAATTTAAAATATAAAATGTTCAAAAAACGTGCTAGTGCCCCTTTAATGATAACGAAGAAGCTTGTTAGTGTTTTCATATGGAAAAGGAGCTGGTGGCTATTGAGATGAATATTGATTATATTGAGCAGTAAGTACTTGATTTGTACATGTCTTGGGATTTTATTCTTATTAGAGTGAAATATTAACATGGTGCAACTGGACATTTTTTTAAAGTTAGATAGTGTTTATAGTTGAAATACAACTTCTTGTGTTTAGTCTAAAGCATAATTATATTTCTTGAAATACGACGTTTCGGTAAAGATACTAACACGGTCATCAAGGAAGTGAATCAACACTTTAATGTCGGCTTTCATGCAATAAAGTAGTCGACTATCCATAAACACATATTCTTATTCTTACAACCAGCTTATTTGGTTGGACCAGTGTAGCTCTTTGATTTGTAGATTTGGAGATCTTTCAACTTCAAGAAAAACGAGAAAGAAAATCCTGAATTTTCAAAGATAAGCATAGCATATAGGTTCGAATATTGACAAAGAAGTTTGCATGACTCAAATATCGATATCAGGTTACGTAACAGTTCATTAGATGCACTTAAGATGGAATACTTGTAGCTGATACTTATGGCAGACTGAACTAGGAACTGCATGGAGTGATATCAAGCTTGGCTAGTATTTTGACTCAGAAGCTGCTTGAACCGAATTATTTCCAGGATTGACCAGGTATGGTTCTGTATTGAAACCATATGGTGGTGGGTTCCCTGCAAAGGGTGGAGGGTAGGCAAGGTTTGGTTGTGTCGGAGGGTAGGCCGGGTTTCTGTAGCCTTGTGCTGGGTAGGGCTGTGGTTGTCCTGGGTAGGGCTGCTGTCCAATCGGATAGTTGCTTTGTAGACCTAAATAGACATAGTATTATGTTACTTGGGAGTTTTTGAGTGAGTGATTGAGTTATTGTTGTACTCCGCTTGGGCAATATTTCAGCCATTAGAGGCGGCGATGTTTTGGAGGTTTTTGTTATATCAAATGCAATTTATTGGAATGTCAATAATGATCTTTATAATTAAAATTATTTTTCAAAATTGATATCTTTGGATAAGAACATTTAATTAAACCCTTTCTGCAATTATGTTCTTTGTTAAAGCACCTGTAGACATCATGACGACATTGGGCTGGTTATGGGTTTGTGCAGTGTCTTCTCCTGTTCTTCTAGAGCTGCAGGCTTTAACGGCTTTAACACAGCATATGGTCATACCGATCAGGCCGCATAAGCCGAGTAGGCATCCAATCACAGTGGGAATTATGTATCCTATACTCCAGTATGAGTGAAAACTTGTTGTTCGGACATAAGTTCTTGGTGTTGACCTTGAAAACAATCACGGATACGGTATTACCTTATGAAAATGTAAGTAAAAATAATATTTTCTCAACTATTAAAGATCTTTTAGGTGTATCAATTCTGTTTTTGAATAGTTCCTATCTTACATTTTCGCGTTTACCCCTTAAGGCTCAGGCACTAAAATATAAGTTCTCCGTTACGTTACCGTTAAGGACCGAGCACCGACAATTCAGTTCTCTTTCACTGACCTGTCAAAGTCCCATTTTCATACTTGCATTAAATTTAGCTATTGAGAACATAAATACATCACTTGATAGAAAAATCTGTTGTTGAAATTTTAATATCACATTCTATTTTTCTAAAAAGAACACACTTTTCGACGCCCAAAGAAAAAGAAAAGAACATCTAGGCGTGCGTGACAAAGACGATTTTCAAGCGTATATTTAGAAACCGAAAGTTGTGAGATGACCACACTTGATTCACCTTTATGTCGCCTGCCGTTTCGGTCATTTTTGGTAAATATACTCGTATTCAATGAAATTTTGGTCCGATTTGCCCTAGGTTTGTCGCGAAACCAATACTAATAATGCACACACAAAAGAAAAACAGTTAAATGTCTTTTAAAAATATTGAACTCTGAAAATGGTTCTTCAAGTTACAGTAAAAATAGTCACTTGCTGCCATAAAAGCAATAAAACGATTCCAAGGAGAGCTCATTGTATTTTTTCTCGATACTGTCAGGTCATCTGTTGACAAAACAATTCGCAATGCGAGGTTCAGCGCACAGGGAAGTGTAAGGTCGAAAACAACAGAGTACGAAGCTATTTCGGTCGACGATCCGGCACATACTACTACAAAAAAGTAAAGAGATGTAATGAAAGCGACAGTCCATGTGCGTTTGGAAATATATTTCATAATGAAAACTTTACAATTACCTACCATGTCATATATAAGGTTTGGTATATTAAAAGATATGATTTGTCAGAATCGAAAAAAATCCCATCTCAACTTTCCAACCATTTGCTGGTCCACTCGGAAAACTCGAGAAAAAAAACCTTAAAAATTGTTTTTTTATCGCAGAACCTTCCCGCAAAGCTCAGCTTGAGCTCGATCGGTAAAAAATAACCTACTGATACGATTCCGTCACAAAAGTACATATTTATGCCTAGCTTTATTAATTAATTCAATTATTGTACGTTATATTTCATATTTCATATATGATGCTGTTTCCGCCATCACGAAATGATGCCGTTTTCGCCTGGTGCCGTTTTAGCCTGTACCCGACAAACATGGCGGTCGGTCTGCCCAAGGCGTTACGATGATTTAAAAAATTCCTGGTGAGGATGATTAAGAAGTGTTTGTAAGTAAATTTTGTGACGGAATCGTATCAGTAAGTTAATTTTACCGATCGAGCCCAAGCTGAGCTTCGCGGGAAGGTTCTGCGATTTAAAACAATTTTTTAAGTTGTTTTTTCTAGTTTTCTCTGAATAAGGTATTCGTTGCTGCCAAAGTTGATACCCATCGAACGCAATACGGTACACGGTGTAAATCCTACACGCTAAATGATTACGTCACAGAAAGCGGGTTCGTTAAATGCTATGGCGTTTTTACGGGGTACTGTGCTTTGGGGTCGAAATAAGTATGTTATTTTTGATAAAAATGTAAATGTGATATTAAAATTTCGACAAAAGATTTTTCTACCGAGTGATGTATTATATCCTCAAAAGCTAAATTTAATCCCAGGCCGCATGCAAGTATAAAAAATGGGTCTTTAAACAGACTGTTACGTCTCAGAACGGTAGTGAGTCATAAAGGGTGAATCGCTTGATATTTCTCGACAATACAAACTACGTAACAATGTTATTTAGATTGTAACTATCAAAGCATATGTTCGTATATGTAGGTAGTCAAATTAAAACAAGAGCAAATATGATATTTAATCTTTAAAAGATTAAAATTGGTAAATGTCATTTAACGAATAACAACCTCTCCTTGAATAAGATATTTTCAATTTTTCGTACCCACAACAGGTGTATAAACCACAGCAGCCATTGTTGCAGTATCTATAACCGCCGTAGGAATCTCTACAGAGACTTCTTGCACCCTCGGACGCTGAAGAATCAAATGCTTTACCTTTATCATATAAATACTTTAATGCATTGCAAGGTACACCGCTCCAGAAGGGAAACTGTTAAAAATGCATTACATTATAATTACTTAAATTTGAAAAAATTAAGTACAGCTGCATATCTTAAACATCAACTAACCTCGACCTTACCACTTCTCGATTTTCGTTCAAAGATTTTTTTTTAAAAAGCTGGACTTAATTTTTGTTAATTTGTCCAATAAACACCTTTTATTAGCCTTTCATTTAGACAGCGTAATTATCGGCTGTGTAAACCCCACCTGGGTTAGGGGCCATAAAACTCGGGTGTGACGTTATAAACAGACTATACAGAGTAACGCATCATTATTTCAACTGAAATACCGCCTAAATAATTGTTTAATTACCATTGATATGGATATCTTGTTTACACCAAATGCTCAGTAGTGTTACGTCGTCAAAAGATTTATCTAACTGAGTGGAAAACATTTCCTGAAAATCGTTAATTATTAGGTTTTTTTCTGTGTTATTGTTACGATAGACGATCTGTTTATGACGTCACAAAATGGGGGCGTGGCATTCATGCATTCACTTGTTTGTTGTCAGATAGGTCTAAGCGGCCCATCAAAAGTGGCTTTCAAAAACGGCTTTCATTACCAAACTAAACATATTTGAGTAGCGACCTTTAACGCACTATACAATATTGTAATCAGACTTTCTATATTCCAAAGAAAATAGTGAAATATGTTTGTGGTTATGTGAACTTTAAGTTTGTTCACTTGCTTGTGTAACTTAGTGCAAATATCATGTAAATTGGGTTTCAATTTGACGTCCATAACATAACTCTAGGAGCACCTACAAACCACAAGCAATATCCATTAATAAAGTAATCATTATCAATCAATGTTTCGGGAACGTCTTGTCACCGGTACTGAATTTAGATATTTGGCACGATTAAATAGACAGATGGTGTCATATTTGTGAAATTCAGATTTTCTTAAATTTCGATTTAAATATTCCATATAAACTCGGTAAGAAAGAAATAAGTACAATTACATTGCTTTATACAAAGAAACAAATATGACTTAGGTCTAAAGCTATTGATCACTAATGAAGGATTTTGTACAGAAAAATACAAAATAGTGTTTTCAAAACTTTGACCCCTGGTCATTTCAATGCCCTGCCGAAAGAACTTACGGTTATCTATAAGGTATGACATACGAATATGTTAACGCAAACTGAATGTTAACTTATGTACTCAAATTGCAACATGATCCGTTTCGTTTTCGCAATGCTAGGATGCATCAAATACATTTCAAATTACATGATATTTGCACTAAAAACGTAGATAAGTGAACAAACTTTAGATACGCAGCTGTAATTTCTACATAGCCTTGATGCAGCTTTGGACACTAAAGAATCAAACGCATAACATTTAGCATATAAAAGGTTTGTGCATTACATGGAACGAAGATCCAGAAGGGACACTGTAAAAAAATTGCAATACAATATATTTACTTAGAATATTCAGGTCACGCCAACATATAGGTGAAAAACATTGTTTTGGAAAAATGTAAGTGCAAAAAAGTAAAACACCTACCCAAACATTAATGGTTTTGAGAGAATATTTGTTAATAATGTAATAATTAAAAAAGTTAAAAGAAATGTATTGCGTTCTTGGATTACGTATATTTTTTTAAATAATAAAAAAGGTGAGAGTTTATGATAAATTGCATATCATTATGATGTAACTTGTATAGCTTTATTATTCATATCAATATCTGTTATCATACGCTCACATATATACGTAAAAGAAATAATACATGTTGACGGACGTACGCAGTAACATTTCGTACTACGTGATATAAACACGTACGTACGAAATACTTAAGCATGTATGCATTTTGAATGAATATCGTAACATAGATATTTTCACAATTGTTTGACTTGATATCGACAGACTGAAATGTCCTAAAATTAGAAGAGTGATTAACAATAATCTAAATTGGGTTTGCTTATGAATACCAATGATTCTTACAGATATATAGTAGTTTGATCACAATGAATTATAAGAATGCACATGCCCATATGAGAAGTGTAGTCAAAGTCATAAAGTATAATTCATAAAATTCTTGATATTTCTCAAAATCATGTACCATTAAAAATGACTTTTTCTACGAAACATCATGAACAGATTTATAATCAATATTCTTATAACAATTAAAACAGGAACTGGCTATCCCGTCTTAACATATGTGTTAAAACTCAAGATAGTGCTTCTTTACTTTGGATAGCTACGATGTCCTATCACTAAACCAAACCACCATGATATTACACAAAAACAAAGGAAACACCTATACATTTGATAATACATAAAAATATAGGGAACACCTATCCATTAGAAGTTATTTTTCTTAATTAACAATTAATAATATTTTTTAAATATTTTTATACGTGGAGAATAATAGCCTTGAAAAAAAGTACAACTAAAGCTTTGATGATTTTGGTCACTCTTTCCACTGAAATAAAAAGCATATGTTGCCAATAACTTCAAACTTCCAAAACGCAAGTGTGAGATCAGGCCTTTTAAGATGTGTATATTTTTCGTGTTTAATATTGTATTAGGCTGAGACTAAAACATGTTATTATTTTTGAAATAGGACATAATGATTTTACAAAATAATGACAATTTCTTAAAGTTCCTAGCTGATTGGTATTAAAATTTTGTACATATTTGGTCTAATATATTTTTTTGTGAAAATACCTTTTCTCTTATTCTAATTCGGACATAGAAATTACAAATGATAATCATCCCCATAATCATCTACATCATATATCCTGTCAGATACATGTCTTGATTGGAAGAAAATGATTAGAAATTCGGAGTTTTAACAAGTCATGGTAATGTAGGCAGTTTAGATATTGTTCCAAATTGAGATACTATATAATTGAAAAATATGGACTACATATGGACATTTGACTGACTATCCAAACAACTTAGTCGACTTTATTATGGACAATTCAAAATAGACCAAATGCATGGAACAGATTTCAACTTGTCAGAGGATTGGGATCATTGCTTGAATTCGCACATGGGGTCTGTGTTCTGAAACTTTTCAGTTAATCTTGAACGATTTGTCTGTGAGTGTAATAATGAAAACACTAGTTGTAAGTTTCTTTCGAGGGGCGATAGCACAAACAAGTGGTAACCAAACGCACCCTAGATGTGAAGAGGTAAGGTTATACTACATAACCATCGCACGCCTGGTTATACGAAATAGTTAACCTTTGATATTGACCTGAAAACCACACTACGTGGTATAAATGCTCTTAAACATAGCTTCGAAATTGTCGTCGGTTTCCAAACCTTCTCCCGTCATTGACAACAGGCTATTTACACCTTTCGCTGTGATAAATCTCTCTTTTCGCTTGGGAATTTGACGAACATTAAACATGTTCCTTGGTGTGATGAGTTAGTACATCCCTAAGCTACACAGTATTCCAAGATACCCCGAAATTCCACAATGCGCAACCATTTCTTCCTCGTCATACATGCATATAGTTCCCTATTAAAAACGGAAATAGAAATAAAATGGTTTTTGGCGTTTATTCTTTTATTACTCGATAAATGTAAGTAATTTTTCCAGATGTTCAAATAACTAAACTAGGCCTTGCAAAAACATAATTTAAAATACCTTTGTTCATGTAAAACTGTCCAAAATTGGCATACGTTCAATACATTTCGAAACCTGCTATAGATTACGTCACTCTCAGCAATGCGTGTGACAATAAACCCGCAACGCTCTTTACACCTGAATGTGCAGTTGCACGTGCGTTGCCACAGCAACTCTGCAATTGACAACAGAAGTTATGAATGAACTCGCAAGAATAGTAGTTTGTAACACGCGTTTATGTCTGTAAACTCAAGGGAAACCACATTCTTTTTCAACTTTTTTATGAATTTTTAAATCATATGAGTTATGAATAGTAGAGGACATAAGACATAAAATTATTGTACATTAAACAATGTAATTTAACGGATGGTACTGAGATTACAGATAATTTACATACTGCAGCAGAAACGTACATTTCGACTTTGAAATAATTTCGAGGTGTGAAAATGACACGTTTTTCTCTCCTGTAAAGTCATATATGTCGGGGGATTTTACAAAAATTGTCTGAAACAAACGTTGGGAAAAACCATTGTGAATAAATATTTAGAATTATAATATCAAGTTGGTACCAAATAAAGAAATAACCGACAAAAAGCATTTGATTTCTATTTCCGTGAGTACTATAGTTTCTCTCAGATATTGATTGAACAGTTAGTAACTGTGACGTCATGGTCTAAGCCATCCTAGGTCAGCCGGGAAATATGCATGCAGTACGGGCATAGATGTCGGTCGGTGCGGTTGTTTATATCCCGCAATTAGTAATTTGTAACGACTTTTCATTATTAATGTCATGAACATGTGTTTGTTGAAAGTATATTTCATTCTGAGAACATATCATTTGTGTCTAACATTGTCCTCACACAAGGTCGCCGCATCCGGAATTTAAAGATATAACTGTTAAATGAATTACGAGCATGTACATTTTTTACTTTCTCAAACTTTCTTTGTATTACGGGCCTGAGGCCGAATTAATATATCTGTCTGTCTGTATATTAGCTAAACATGAACAGCAAAGGTCTGAAAGGACAAAGTACCTTGTTTATCAATAGTACCCAATGTACAAGGAAGTACCTCGTATCAATTTTGAATACCTTGCGTAATGCGTTTCCTTGTACAAGTGAATTTTGAATTAATTGACAATTTACAAGTGAATCACTGCAATTTAAATACACAGATTGTTTGCTAAAAAAACGACTACGAACTAAGTTTTATCAACTTTCAAGAGATTTTTGAAGTTGGTGTTATCGGCTTAATACTTAATAATCATTGTTAAGCAGAACTGAATCATTAACATATGTGTATATGTAAACAAATGCCCGCCTTAGTACGTCTGAAATTAAAAGATCACCTTGTTTGAAAAGAAAAGACATGTTATTTTGTGTTCTTACTGAGGACAAAGATAATATCAAAGATATTTGTTATTTAATAAAATGCTCTCTATATTTTCCTTCAGCCGAATTTATATGAAAGGTTGTGTCACTATTTCTGCTTAAAGGGGTAGTAGCACGTGTTTTGAAAATTTAATATTTTCAATTTTTCACTGATAATTGTACATTAATGCTAAATGTATGATTTTGATTGTGTCAAAAATCTCATCACACAAACTAATCATCCATATTCAGAGAACAAATCATAAAGATTCATATAAAGTCCATTGGCGGACATTATCGTGTGAACGCCTTTAATTCATTTGGTTTAAGATAAAAGGAATCGCATGGCTGAACTTTACATTATATATTTGATTTGTTACTGCTTCATTAGTTTTAAATACATAGTCTGTCAAATGGAACCATTTTTTCATTTTCCTGACATCACTTTATATTTCCCTCAAAAACGTAATACTGCCCCTTTAAGAAGTAAACATAAATCAAAGCGCATTTATTTAATTTTCATCATCAGTTATCCGAACATAAGTACGATGAGGATATGTGCGACCAAAGAAAACATTAGGTCGCGTTATAGAAAGAATATCATTAAAGATCAAATGGAAAAATCTTATTGTATTACACAAAGAGAGACGGAACATTCATAACTTACGTTTTCTTATCTACTTATACCGAAAAAGCAAGTACGTAGTTCGGGCTGTGGTATTCCAGCATTGCGTTTGAACGGGAAATCGCTTTTAAATTTGCATGGTTTCATTTTGTTGGTTTATTAATATTTTGGTTTATATCATGTGTATAGAAGGCATAATATACTTACCCTTAAAGCACAAAATCACGACAAGAGCAGCTAGGTAATTCATAGTGGAGATCGGGGTTGTGATTTCAAGTATGGAATGCTTTGGTGTGAATTTATACTTCCTTGTTGTAAAACGTGATTTTAATAAATTATATACATTACCCATAAACACAGGGATTCGTCACTTTCGAAACGATGTAATGTAACGTTAAAATCTGATTTCATTTTTAAAAAGTGACGATAAATATTTCAGTTTGGAACTCAACTTGTAAACACGATAGCCTGATGATAACGTATGTTACGACTGGTGCAGTTGGATATTTCTTTTCGACATATGTTATCGAACATTCGTAACTGCAACGTAAATTGTAAAACTGTAACTCTTCAGAAGTCAAACTTAAAAGTTTAAGGGTAGGAAAAGTGGCCTATAACCGCCTCACTTATTACGATTGGCATCGGAAACAATTAGGTGGGAGCAATGTTTTGACACGCTTTATTATACATGCAATGGCTATAGATAAAATCTTTATCAATCGTGTGTTAAAATTGACAATTGTAAAACAAATTATCAACTAAATGTTACATTTACTTTTTTGTATAAAGATGATGTAATTTATAATTTACTTTACTAAATGCCGGGAAATGTGCGGATAAATAGGTTTCACGAAAAGTAGAAAGAAATTATAAACAAGTGTTTGCCACTTATGTGGCAATGTCCCCGCCGCTTGGATATGGCGATAAAATAGTCACGTTTCAAAAGTGGTCAAAGTGCTGTTGTGACCTTGAAAATAAGGTCAAGGTCACCCAAAGTGACTGGTGTCTGCGTAAATCCCCAATGTAGTCTCAAACCAAACTTGAAGACATTTGGTGCAGTGGTTTATGAGATATCAAGTAAAGAGTTTCAAAAGTGGCCAAAGCGGTGACCTAGAAATTAAGGCCTAGGTCACTCAAAGTGACTTGTGTCTGTGTAATCCCTCAATGTAGGCTGTGACCAAATTTGAGGACATTTCATGAATTGGATCATAAGACATAAGATGTTTCAAAAGTGTTCAAGGAACTGTGTTGACCTTGAAAATTAAGGTCAAGGTCATCCAAAGTATTTGGTATCTGCCTAGTCCCACAATTTGGGCTGTGACTAAATTTGAAGACATTTTGTAAAAAGGTTCAGGAGATATTGTGTAAACAAGAGTTTCAAAAGTGGACAAAATATTGTCACGGTCACCTAAAGTGACTGGTGTCTTTGTAATCCTCCAATGTAGGCTGTGACTAAATTCAAAGACATTAGGTGCAGCAGTTCATGAGCTATTGCGTTAACAAATGTTTCAAGAGTGAACAAAGTGCCGTTGTGACCTTGAAAATAAGATCAAGGTCACCGAAAGTGACTGGTGTCTGCATAATTTCCAAAGGTAGGGTGTGACCAAATTTGAAAACCTTGGGTGTAACAGTTCATGAGCTATCGCATTAACAAGAGTTTCAAAAGTGGTCAAAGTGCCGTTGTGAACTTGAAAATAAGGTCAAGGTCACTCAAAGTGACTGGTGTCTGCGTAATACCCCAAGTGAGGCTGTGACCAAATTTGAAGACCTTGGGTGCAACGGTTCATGAGCTATCGCGTTAACAAGAGTTTCAAAAGTGGTCAAAGTGCCGTTGTGACCTTGAAAATAAGGTCAAGGTCACCAAAAGTGACTGGTGTCTGCGTAATCCCCAAAGTGAGACTGTGACCAAATTTGAAGACTTTAGGTGCAACGGTTCTTTAGATATCGCGTTAACAAAGATCCGGACGTACGGACGGACGCCGCTGAATACAATGTCTCCCGTTCCGCGTTGCGGCGGAGGACAATAACAGTTTAAGATTGAGATGTGGCACTCTTTTCTTCAGCAAAGGCTTAACTGATTTAGAAATAAAAATGACCTTATATATGGTATAGTCAGCAAAGTTGTTTTTTAAGATCAGATTACCAGCAATAATGTTATATGGCGAAATATTCGGAAAAGTTAGGTGGTGAATTATTCAGAAATGTTAAGGGACGAAATATTCATAGATGCTGTGTTGCGTGTTGCCGGATAGCTCAAAGGCAGTTAGGAAGACAGTATACATGAATCAAGAATATGTAGTAGGGGGTGTTATGGATAAATCTAGTAAAAGTAATGAAAAATGACAAACAAGTGTTTGGTTATGGTAATATAATAAGAGGGGCAATCATAATGTCTGGAAAAACAAGAAACCAGAAGCAAAGATGTCATTGCGTAATTGGTTTAGTGGAGGATTGAGGAGAGTCCAGGAAAATGGATATTTGTGACCAGTACAAAGCGATTTAGAAGAAAGGCTAGAATTCTCCGAGGGAGCCGGGTCTAAGATTAATGGTAGAAGGTTAGAAAGTCGAGGTTGAAGGTTAAAAGTTAAGGGTTGGCAAAACCAGAGCGATTGGCTAAAAGTGAGACCCACCCCAAAGAATGAGTGACAGTTGAGTACAGCAAAAAGAAGCTGCACAGTAGTTTCAGGGAGTTAGTCCCGGAGTTCTCAGAAGTACCAACTGCCTGCTTAACCCTTGACAGGCGTCTTCGGCGGGGCCGGAGCGGCTTCTTAGAGGGAACCGTATGGGTATCGTATAGCATGCTTTTCAGCAGTATGGGGTTAGGTAGGAAATAAGGAATAAGAAGGTAATTTTAAGGTTTAGATTAAAGTAAGCATTCAGGGGTTAAGTTAAGCAGGTTAAATCGTACTAGTAGAAGGTTAAGGTATTGATTGTAATATGATGTGTAATTTGCTTTAAATGTATTTGTAATAAAAGGTAAAAGCATTGTGTGAGTTTTTCATGATAGTTAATTAGTTAGTAAGGTACCTCGAACAAGCAAGCGAGTTAAAGCTACATCCCAAGACAGAGCGACACACGTAAATATGACAATAATAATGATTTACAGAATATAAGTTAAACTGCATCTGTTATGTATTCTGGTTTATCAAGTGGCCTCCCTAGAGTTTGAAAAACTAAATTAGCAACTTTGGCTAATAAAAAAAAAATGTGATAGTTACAACATAAAGTAGCAATTCAAAAGTGCAAAAATTTAGATTTTAAATTTTTTTGTATGAGGTCAAATCAGCAATTTGAACCTCTGTGGTCAAAGATCATAAGAAAAGAACTCTAGATCTGTCGGTAATATCGATGGTCGCTCGTGATTATAGGGTAAATTGGACACCTCGTGTTGCGCATTGCCATTAGCTATGCAATGACTTTGCAAGAACGTTGTCTTCAAGTCCCGCCCCGCAATAATACAGCAGAAGCAGGTGGAGTCTCAACAAGAACTTTTCATCCTTCAATCAATTTCCTAGAGAAGGGAAATCGAATCAGCTTCATACCATACACGGAAGATGATGAAATAATGTACACGACCACGTACGCAGCCTTGATCTGTATATGTATGGGTCATGGGAACTTAAACCCTGGATTATCGGAGATGGCATGTAGGATGCTGAATTAATATTTACGAGGTCGAAATGAATGAATTTTATTAACCTTTTTTGACGTCACCCTTTTTGGACGTCGTTGTATACAATGGCTAACAAGACGGGAAGAAACATCCCGGTCCTCAGGCTGAGTTGCGCTGCGCTATACTAACCCTGGATAAAATGGATGCCACAACTTTGAGATAAAAATGGCGGATTTGGTAGTACCTTAAAATGCCGTATTTTTACCTTTTGGTGTCAAAGTTTTAAAATTTAATACCGATTTAAAATTAAATTTGATATTTGACACCAACATTTTTATTTATAACTCGATCGGGAAAAATTGACAGCCTAGTACGTTGGGTCCGGAGGAATGTAAACAAAGAATCTATTTTCGCTGCACATCCTCAATTACGTGTTAAAAATATATATCATGAATTTTCACGCTCGTATCTGTCCTTGACCATATACTCTAAGTTTAACTCATGAAAAAAAAAACAACCAGGGATGCAGATTCAAAATTTGACAATCGGCCATTTCAACTCTGGCCAAAAACGAGGAACCGGAAGTATTATTTATTCATGAATAAAATTAGAAGAAATGTTTTTGTTCCTTTATTTGAACATAAAAGTAAATATAGGTGTGTTTAGAAACCTTTAACTTCATTATAATCGAGAATAATGATAACAAAACTTATTTATGATCACGTTCAATTATTATATCCACAATCGTTGTACATTATAGGCCTTTTACAGTAAGAAATGTCGCACAGCGCTGATAATCCAGGGAACCAGTTTTGAGAAGGACACTTTCGCCCTGTCGGATAGAGCATTAAGGTGGACATTCCCTCTTCAAATAACGTTACAACGTTATGCTTACTGGATCTTGCTTGTGTCTAAATGTTTCCTTACTATCACTTTTAAATATCACCTTTCTTTCAATTTTGTAAATATTTGCATAATTTGTTGAATGACAGAATAAGAAATGAACACTGCTTTCTCCCAAACGCCAACTCCAGCGACAATACCACTGTTCCACAAAGGCTTAGCTGAAAGAGTTGAAATTCTGTTGTGTTACGTTATATTTTATGGTCGTTTCATTATTTATTTCCCTTTCGAGTTGTAAGTCAAAAAACGGGTTCACATAATTTGTCGGCTTATTGAACAGAGAAACATGACCCTTAGGTATTATAAAGAAGTAATTAATGTTTAAAATCTGCAACCCGCAGGCTTTTTTCCCATCTTGACAATGTACTTGGGTAATGTTTTCTCCATAGCATAGCTAAAAATAAGTGAGTGATTTGAAATCAGAGTAATTAAAATATGAAGATATCGATGCAGACAGAATTTAAAGTTTCGTTTATGAAAGAAACATATGTAATCAAAAAGACATTTTTAACAATCTGGGTTATTTTGGTAAGTGTACATTTATTAGAATACAAAGTAACATGTTTTCTACAGTTCTACAGTATACAAAATGTGACGAGCCATTCATAAAATATAGCCAGTGTTTACAGTTGTAAAACAATGTTAAGAATTGTCCATTTCGTATGGGATCATAGCAAGATATCGTTTTATCATGCAATATATAACATTGAGAGCATCCTCTACAATGATAATTCTTTGTCTTCATACTTGAGATATGTTTGTATTTTTCTGCTAGAATGATATGTGATTCAAAAGGTTGACTTTTTTGTTACAGAAAATAATATCCAAAATGTCAATTTAGAAATATATATATGAACAACGCTATTTTTCATTTTCTCGATAATTCATGCAAAAAAGGCATTTACTGTATTGATAAACAATATCATGATTGATTGCTTCTCCGTGACGTTTGTAGACGTGAATCAAAGTCTGCGTGCATAAACTAAAAATACCTTTTGTAATTCGACTTTTCCTTTTATTTTAAACGTATAGCCATCGAACCAAATTGCAGACGTACTTCCTACTAATTTAGAAACAAAATTGTGAATGAAGACATAATATAAGAAAAATAAAGACTTAGACAATATCTACAACTAACAAGAGAATAATAACTGATTCATGTATGTAGATCCTGTGCGATTTACTTAAAGAAGTAAGTGTAATTTTATGGTACAATTGCTCCAAAGATATACATCAGGGTGGTGAAGATCCTCTTGTTTGAAGTCAAAACCTTAAATGTCCAAGACTGATTCTATCCCTTCTATTCCTTCAGTAACGTCTTCTATATCTGGAAAATATATTGTTCATTAATTATAGGTTGACATGAATGCGTGTCGATATATTCTAGATATGTTGTTTCTTTATTATGATATACAAACTTGTAAGACATAGTGTAGGATATAATGTATTTATAAGATGGTGTTTATCATTTTCTACTGACGAGAAACATCCAACTTAAACTTGTCTAAACGGCAGTAGGCACGTTTTAGGGCGAATGTAAGGTGATGTCAGGAAATTGAAAATAAATGGTTCCAATTGAAAGACAATGTTATCAAACTAAAGGAAGCAGTATTAAATCACTTATTAAATGTTAAGTTCAACCATGCGATTCCTTCATAAATGTAATATTTTGATAGTGTCAACAATTTTATTACAGAAACCAATCCATAGTCAGGGGACAAATAAGGATTCACATAAGGGCCATTGGCCGCCATTTTGTGTATACGAAAAATAGAGCCATTGGCACTGTAGCTCATCGACAGTGTGGCCAATGTGGTCCAACATTGTGTTAACAGTGAAATACGGAATCGAATTTGACGTGGTGAATCGCTAGTGAGCCAGCTAGACGTGCGTTTATCTTCATTTGTTTAGTGTGCTTTTGGTTACGAGGGTTGGTTTGATTTATCAACATTGTGTTAAAGTTGAAATACGTCATCTAATTTGACATGGTGAATATAATCAGGATGTTAATTCGACGTGCATGTGTATTCATTTGTTTGGTATGCTGTATTGCAATGGAGGTTGGTTTGATGTATCAATATTGTGCTAAAAGTGAAATACGGAATCGAATTTGACCTGGTGTATCGTCAGGGTGTTAATAATTTTAAATCTAAAAAATGATATAAAGAGAATACTAAACGAATGGTAATGTGATAACAATTTTAACCTTAATTATCCCACTACTAGATCCAATTGTCAGAAACGTTTCATTTTCATAATGTAGGTTCATAAAAATAGAGAAAAGGCAAATCCAAAATTATATACCGCTACGACCAGTAGTTTTCGAGATATTGATGTGTTCCCATATGGGAACATTGGGCTGTAATCGCAAAACGTCAATAAATTGAATAAATTTTTTAGTATGAATTTATTTTTGTCAAAATAATTGCAAACATAGTATTTTAGGGTTAAAAATACACACACAAGTCGCAATTTGGATGTAAAATGATAGGTAGTATCCACATTTATGTACACATTTTGTGTTACATGCGAGAAAGAAGGAAATATACAGTTTGTTACATTTTGTCAAAAAAGTATTGAAAAAGTTGTCAATGTGTAGTCTAGGAGTTGGGAAATTGTAATATTTAGTTGGGTAAGATATAGAGATTATTACCCGAGGAAGTGTGTCATGTGACTTTTACGAAACGAGTGTGAATTTTTGTATTACCTGAGCGAGAGCGAGGGTTATAAACAATTTTGCACGAGTTTCGTTAAGGTCATATGACACACTTCCGAGGGTCATAATTTCTTTATTATAGATTTCATTACACTTTAGCATCTTAGAAATATCCAAGAAGCGGGC
This sequence comes from Steromphala cineraria, assembly GCA_916613615.1. Classification (NCBI taxonomy): domain Eukaryota; kingdom Metazoa; phylum Mollusca; class Gastropoda; order Trochida; family Trochidae; genus Steromphala; species Steromphala cineraria. The sequence continues at coordinate 26,806,342 of OU744727.1, read as the reverse complement.
TGCATCCCTATAGTGACGTCACGAACAATGGCGTTGTGACGTAACAGGCCAAAAAATACGGAAACTCGCGCTACAATAATCGTTGCTAGGCAAAAATGATATGTGCACTAATGCTCATATTGAAAATATGTCACTACTTATTTTCAACCATATGGGTAATACTATCTATAATGACATCAACCATGTCTCAAATATTTTGTTACATGTTCGAGGGATTTTTGCATCCGAGCCTGACTATCATTGATAAATATGGGAATCCAATTGCTGAACTAATATTAATGTGCTTAGTAATAGTAGCGTGATAGTTTACTTTAACTGTAAATAGCTCCCCCATCACACACACATACCAACACAAATAATGTTTCTAAAGATTGTACTACTGCCTCATCAATTATCCACTTACAGTGAAAGATACCAAACAGTAGTAACTTCATTTTTGTCCAGCCCACATACAATGGTGGTCGGCACCATGTCTAGTAATATGGTTCATAGAGGATAACATTGTATAATAAAAGGGTATGATCAGGAAGTTTTCATTCTCTTAACACAAGATATGAAAACCTAGACTGTTCCTGACACTTTTTGAAAAACCGTACATGTTTTGTGCATCAAAATGTCAATTGCATTGGTCAGAGAAGAGCATCTTGAACATTTGAAACGATGACATAATCACATGCTCTGCATTTAAAGCTGTAATAGTTCAATGTATTGTTTCTTGCAATGCTTGTCAGATATATCTGTTCCCGACACATCTCGTCATCTGTATTCTATTGAATCGCTAGCAGAATTACCATTTATCAATCCAAACTTCTTCAAGATAAAAACTCACGTTTGTTTAGGGACATCCTACAAATCACTACCCTTATCCCGTCAAACACCAACATTTGGTGAGAGGTCGATTACATTTCTTCTCCGGTACCATAAATGGTTGGATAATTGTGAAAGAATGACTTGACAAGCTTTTCAAAGTAGCAAATCGATTCGTGTTGCAGTTTAATTAATATCCTTGTTCTGAAAAAGGACTATGGTGTTAACTTTGTATTCAGCCAAACTTAATTGATTTCAATGAAGTATACGCCTTTAATTTTGAAATGTTTACTGTTTAAGAGATTTATTGCCGTAGTGTAATCAGACGAAAACAATGTCCTATTCAATATTACATACATTACCGGTTAGTACACTTTAACAAAGACAAAACATGTTTTCACATCAAAGTATTGCTAAACCACTAAACCAATTTCATCTATTGAAAGTTTACGATGTTTTTACATCCTAGAGTTAAACCATATTGTATAATCTCAGTGTTTTCCATTTCTGAATTTACATGTTTTAATGCATAAACAATTAAAGGAAACACCATCTTTGCTCAAAGTAATTAACAAAGGACATGGACGCTTTTCCCACAGCATATGACAGAAGTTGGTAAGTTTTGGTTTTACTTTATATTTATCAAGTTCAGAGACATACATGCAAACTTCTAGCAAACTGTTAAGAGAAATACAAAATATCTTTTGTTTCGTGTAACAGATTATCATTCGCTGATGGGCTTAAACAAGTTTGTTCACACTTGAACTAAGCAAACGATGTGTGAAAAACCTTGCAAAGGGTTCTTGTGACAAGTATTTTAAAAAGGTAATCCTGTTACTGAAATGTCTCATAGAGAATGTTTTTAGCTAGCACAGATACTGTAACCTATGACATACAGTACATGTCAAATGAAAGTATTTTTCATTTAACATGAAATAAGAATGTTACATGTATACCACTTGTCATCAATACGAAAATTTCTGTAATCATAATATTTTTCTTTTAGGGGAAACACGTTACATTAGTTGAAATTGCTAAAACGACATTCCAGAAACAACAATCTTGTAGTCAATGTTACCGAAAAGATGGAGAACAAGCAAAAGTCACAAAAAGACCAAGAAGCACATCCTGTCAACCTAATGAACCTTGAAATAAATAAATAGACCGCTTTTATCATGTGTTTTTTATTCCTTTAGTAAGATTAACCAGTTTTGAACGCTTTCACGGTGTTCGTCCCAATGTTCCCAAATTGGAACAATCAACTTTAACGATTTTTTTCTCCTCTATATTTTACTTTTCTAACAAACTTTTTTGGATATTGCTGTAGCACCATCATTTGTCTTTCATAAAAAATTAACTAAAGGAGTTGTTAATCTTTAAAAATATCATATATACCCTTCTTAAAGTTTTTGTCTAAAAAAATGATTTTAAAACATTTTCGGGACTTCACCATTTCACCGAAACAATTTTCGCAAGCTTTCTCTCCCAACCAATTTGTAGGTGATTATGTTAGTTTCAACATGATGAAAACAAAACATAATTACATTGAAAGGGAAAAAAGTTACAGGAGTTTGAAGGACATGTTCCCATATGGGGACACTGGGATGAAAAAGGTGCATTGAGTGTATAGAATTGGCATCAGAAGAACGAAAGTGAGTCTGCTACCAAATTCTATGCACGAGTTGCTTAAAAATGTTATCACATTACCATGAGTTTAGTATTTTATTTATTACTCAACCCTCATATCAATATTTATCTAAGTAAATCGTCAAACAAGAATCAGCTGACTTGGAACAATAGGGAAACCAGCGCATGAATTTCCTTGAGTCCAAATAAAACAGTTCGTAATTTTGTTTATATGTTTACGTGTATCATACGCCTATACACATATTACAAAATTTATTGGTGAACAATATATTTCATTTTCAAAAGATGCATTGATAAAATAAACACAAAGAAGCAACGAAAACTGTCAACACATCATGCACTGACAACGTGACGTCATCAGATCGTCAAGTGACGTCATCGGAATGTGTCCTGTTTCTAGGTCACGTTACTTAGTTTTGCAAACTTGGCCAATACAACAGTGTCAACGGCAGAGAATTAATTTATTGATTACATTGACATGAGTAACTGTATGTGTTGATAGGAACCGGGTGATAGAGCTTTGGGAAAGGTAGTTACACGACAACATGTTCGGACTGTGTGCATGTGGTGTAGAAAGCGACGATTTGGGTGGCAATGAAACAAGCAAACAGTCGAAGCGCCGTGTTTATGTTACGGTAAGCAGAGGAGGCAACACGTACCGCTTGCGACGACACAGAAGATGGACAAGCGAAGCGATCAAGCGAATGATGAAATTGTGCTGGTATGCAAAAAGATAATGCATTTTTTTTTTAAAAACACGCTAAGATGGTATTATTTCACATAAATTTTCATTTTGTTAAGAATGTAAAATTTGACGTCACGTGATTGGGCAATGTCATGTGACGTTCGAAAGTAGTTCCGTTTCTTTGCACGAGATGGTAACAAACATGTGTGTTACCAACTCATTGTTATCTAATGAGTGATCTCACCACGGTTGAGTAATAAAATGCCTTACCTTCAACAATATCTAGAGCTTCCTTCAATCTTTTTCTTTGCAGTTCACATTCTCTGCGTAGGATTAGGATCATACCAATAAAGATGCATCCTATATATATTGTTGCTGTCAAACCCCAAGGAGTTGCAAGTTGGACCCATCCTGTGAATACAAAATCAATTGACCAATAGGTGAGGTGTTTCACTAATATACTGGACAAATATAAAATTTGGACATATGATGCAGCAGCAATTTTACCTGTTTACTTGTATCATGATAAATTGAATTATATCATCTTAAATCATTGTATCTGTGAGCTTTCAATGTTTTATCAATTACGTGACATGACATGGACATATGAAAGTTTGGACATAATAATTATGATGATATTGAGAACATGATTTATATTGTACTTTACTATATACTACTTTTTTTTTTGTCTTTAAAAACTTTTTATTACACAGAAGTGACCACGATTTTAACACTGTAAACGATCCTACGTGGTGAGGAATCGCATTACATATTTTTGACAATAGGTAACAAATATTGTGACGTCTTAAATCTGTGTAATTACTTTACTAACACTGACTCAGCGTGATACCTTTATAAGCTATTTATAAACGACGGTATATCTTGAAAGAATCGCATCGTGACAATAATGATAAAATCCCCTACAAGAAACATAAAAGAGATATATTTTCTGGTAGTAAATTAACGTAAACCTATTGTTTACACTGTCCTACATCAAGCCTAGGGCCAGGGACGCCATGATGTTGGTTCATCACCAGGTTGGTTTTCATAACAGCATAATTATGGTAAATTAGGTCATAAATTTATACTAATAAATGATAAAACGAAACGAAATGTAAATACCTTCTCAGGGTTGGATCAGAGACACCAGGTCTAGTGCCAAAGATATTATGATGAGTATGATAGCAGCAGATTGTATCTTAATGATGCATATTATATCAAACATGCACATGTAACTAAAGGGGGATAATAAAACAAAACGCAGTGGGAATATCTTGATTAGCGACACCAGGTTCAGCATATTATCAGATATTATGATGACTATGATAGCAGCAAACTGCATCTCCGTGATGCTTATTGTATCAAACATGTACGTGATATCAACAGACTGTGTTCTATACTGTAGCTGAACATTTGATTAAGCACACGTAACTAAGAATGTTGATTGATAAAACAAAACGCAGTGTAAATACCTTCACAGGGTGCAATCAAAGACACGAAGACCAGTGTTAAAAACAACATCTTGCCCTCCATTGAGTTAGAATGTGTAAATATGTAACGCTAGATATGCTGTCGACGTTATTAACCTTTGCGATCTGTGGAAAATAAACTTCTTCCTGGTCGAGTTGCTAAACCAGTTTTCCAATTTTTTAACTTAACAAACTTTTATAAGGGTTTCAAGAGGTCTGTGTTGATGATTGAAACTTGTAACAAAGCTTAGGCGATACACATTTTAAAAATTATATACCGACTGAATTGTGAATAACTTTTCTCACAAATTGCCAGCTCCAACTTAAAATGAATTTATGATGATGAAGCTTCTTTCAGCTTAAGTTAAAGAGATACTCTTTCATTAAAGTTATTCAAGTGTCATATTGGACAGCATACCAAAATGTTTATATGAATTATCAAAAGGTTTTTTTATGAATTCAAACCATCTCATGTCCAAATGGCATATATTTGACATTTCAAATTGAAAAAAAAGGGATACAACGTTTTACCATCTTCCGAAAGCATCGGGCGAGATATGTATTCAAAGAAATTCATATCCACCCTTGCGACAACTCGACGGCAAAGTGCAAATTGTGCAATCAAATCGCTCGTTACAAACCCAGTCAGTCCAACTCGGAACTCGAAGCGAAATTTAATTTCAAATTAATCCCTTGGTTACATTGTGACAACAGTCATGAAAACGATGCGTGAATATAGGTCAACAAAGTACTCGATTGAAATATATAAGGTAATTTGAAAATCAAAATATGTTTGTGGTTGCACATCATTAAAAAAATAGATGAGGGAAAACATGTGTATGTCACTTAACGCACAAGGTGTTTCAGGTTTGTGCTGCAAAGTGCAAATCGTAGACGATCATGCTAATTTTGTTGAGTTTAGTGTGGCATGCCACTAAAATATACTATGACAGGCTATCGTTCAACTGTTGGGTATAAGATAATACCCGTACCAGCTTATTTATAACCAGAAATGACTTTGAAAATATTTGCCGGCTCCTAATTGTTGGTAAAACGTCGCGAAAGATTCTACGTGTGATGTTTTTAAAATTTGTATCCTCGCTTTTGATTGGCCTATACCATAGCTGAATAATCAGGCTACTTCCGGTCACAAGTTTCCAATCGAGTTGTCGCAAGGGTGAATATGAATTTCTTGTAAATGCATATCTCGCCCGATGCGTGCGGAAGATGACGTTTTACATGTTCTCGTACGCCTGCTGCAGCAAAGTCACATACATTGTTGTTTCATAAAAGGTATCTCGATTAATGTCTTCTTTGAGCATTTCGTGTTTTCAAATTTCTAAAGAGAAATTGGTGCTCGATAAACGTACTGCTCTGTTCGTTTAATCAAAACCATGACGATGACCTCTATATTACAGCTGTACTGAAAACGATAAGCACTGTCAGTATAGTCAGGAAGTTTCAATGAAAACACAAGAATGGTTTATTGATCTCTGAAACATTTTTCTGAACGTTTTTTGATTAAACCACATATGTGTTTACCTTTGAAATGAAGTGTAAAGGGGCAGTAGCACGTTTGTTGAAATTTTTTTAGTAATTATATGTTAAAGCTAAATGTATTATTTTAATAGTGTCAGAGAACAAAATATAACGATTCCCATTAAATCCATTGGCTGCTATTTTTATGTGAACACATTTTAATTTATTTTGTGTAAGGAAATGAACTAGCATTGCTGAACTTTACATTTTATATTTGATGTATTACTGATTCATTCAGTATATTGTCTTTTAATTTGAAACATTTATTTTCATTTTCCTGACATCACCTTATATTCCCCATAAAACATGCTACTGCCCCTTTAAAGTAAAGATATGTTTCTCGACACTCTGGTACTCTTAAATTGTTACCATTGTGGCATCTAAATACTCTTGTTTCTCTCCTTGATGAATGGATTCATATCAATTAGACATTAAAGGTTTGCATCAATCGATGGTCTAGTGTCGTTGCTGAATAAAACCTGCAAGAATAACCAAGCTTAATGGACGGCAATGACCAACGATGACATAACTGTAACCAATTATTAGTTTATTACTTTAAAGCGAGACGCCGTCCCCGTAAATGTGTTGCATCACATTTATTAATTAGTGGCTCGCTACCGTGTGCCGAGTCTCTCCTAAGCTCCGCAGCAGTGTTGATTATTCATCGCTGTACGGAGCTTGACTGTGACAGTGAACCGGTTTACGTCAACTCTTCGGTTTCTCTGATTGAGTTGTTTGTTTAATCATATACATTATTTAAACTGCTATAATGCGGCTTTAATTTATCATGATTGATTGAGTTATCTCACTGTGACAGTGAGTTGTTTTGGTAACAAATTAATGCATCTAGAAATTCTGAATAGAATAGCTTTTGCATATGTCATAACATTGTTACTAAATCATCATTACAACACATTTTTTTGTATTTGATTACTGTTTTCTTTGGAAATTTCTAAATAATTTCAATTTCAATTACTTAAAAATAAAACAAATAAAATAAAAATGTGTCTTTGAAATATCCTGTAACAATAGACATGCAACCGCAAGACAATATTCTTTGACATATAATTAATAATAAACATTATTATTTAAAAAAATAAATTTAATCTTATATTTACCAATTCATTTATTAAACGGTGTGCTGTTTCAAACTGCGTAAGAAATATCAGTTATACGTAGTTTCCAAAATAGGATAATATTCACGATAATGTGAGGATAATGAAGGGTAGTCCAGCAAAATAAGCGTCTCCTTCGGGTGCGCAGTCACCGCACATGGTTTAAACATATTTTTATTTCAAAAAGAAAACGGGATTGGCAAACAAGCAAATAATGCTTATGTTAATGCCGCTCCCTAACAAAATACAGTTAAATCAAAGTGACGTACACATGGACAGGTCATTACACATACAATGCACGAAGACAATATTGAAACTCTGATTTTGAAAACTAAAGCAATGTAAGATTTAGGCACACAATTTTAGTAACATGGTATAAAAATAAGGATAAAGATAGTCAAGCAAGGCAAGATCTCAAATTAAATTTTTTGATCGTTTTATGTGAAATCTGAAAATCTCTTTGATATAACGATATAATGATGTACTGACTTCAGTATTTCTGCATTTACATGTTTTGATGAGCCTGGATGTCCATAGAAAATTGAAGATAAGTTAAACCCTTTTTTGAAGAAGAATGTATCGGCTCTTATGTCACTGAAGTTGGGACAAGTAAAAAAGAAATGAAGAGCATCTTCAGTGTGATACCCGCAATTACATTCAGAGCTATTTGAAATGAATCTATGGAACTTATCTCGGTTTAGATCGCTACACCCAAGCCGAAGACGTGAGTGGATAATTTGGCAGTATCTAGACCCATCGAAGATGTCAAAATAAAAATTTGTGTTATTTTGTTCTTTAAGTTTGTTCTTGAATTCCCCTATAGTATTAGCATTTACTATATCTTGTGGAAGAGAATTCCAAAGATGTATCGTATCTGGGATAAAAGATTTTGAATAAAGACTTGTGTTGCATTTGATAGTTTGAAGATGAGAAGTATTTCTCAGTTCATATCCAGTTAGAGAAGAAACGTTTGGTGGAACTAAACTTGACAAGTAATCCGGAACTAATCTGTTGACCATCTTATAAAAAAGATATAATTTCTGACGGCGACGTCTACTCTCTAATGAGGAAATATTTGTTTCAGAGTATAGTTTTTCGTGACTTGTGCCGCGCACAGCCCCGCAAATAGTTCTGATTGCATCTAAGTTTAGCTTTTCTAAAAGAAGTGATTGTTCTTTCGTACAATTATCCCAAACATGGCAGGAGTAGTCGAAAATTGGTAAGATAAATGATTTATACATTGTTTGCAAAGTTTTTCTGTTGAGGCGGTATTTAAAGCTCCTTAAGCAGTTTATCATTGGACTAACTTTTTGGATGATATTATCAATTTGGCCATGCCACATACAGTCCTTTTGGAGAGTTAATCCTAAATGTTTATGCGATGAAACATCATCTATGTTAGTGTTAGCCATTGATAGAACAGGATTTATATTTTGAGTTAGCTTACGAGTAAATTGAATTGAAACTGTCTTGTTGGGATTAAAATCAACTTGCCATAATTTAGCCCAGTCAGATATTACTGCTAAATCATTGTTCAGACAATTAGCAGCTACAGTTGGATCATTTATAACAACGTAAAGTGACGTGTCATCAGCAAACTGTCGAATGTTACTGTTAATATCATCTACAATATCGTTAATATAAACTAAGAACAGAAGTGGTCCAAGTACGGAACCCTGCGGGACGCCGGCTTTAACTGGTTGTAATTCCGAACTGTACCCATTGATTACAACGCGTTGTCTTCTTTTGTCGAGATAGCTTTCAAACCATAAAAGAAGTTTTCCGCCGATACCGTACGCTTTCAACTTTTGGATTATTCCCCTGTGCCATACTTTATCGAAGGCTTTGCTTATATCACAGAAAACTGCTCTTATTTCCTTCCCTTTATCTAGTTCTTTAGCAATGAAATCATAGAGATATGTCAATTGGTTTGAGGGAGAGTCTCCTGGAATAAATCCGGATTGAAGGTTTGTTAGTCACCGCACATATACCGAAGTTTAGATTATCATTATCTAAATGAGGGACAGTCATGTAATTTGAAAAAGCAACGATTAGGATTTGGTTATTTATCATCAATACGTTATCGATAACACATTTTTTAAAGGTGGGATATTTTTTCTATTTAATTTTGTAGATCGTAAATAAGAACCATATTAGAAGTGTTCAATAATGGAAATTTGTTGCGGACGATTAAACGTTCACCTACTGGTTTTCATTAGTCAGATATATAATGTTTTACCGTCTCATTTGGTTTTGAAAGCTAGACATCCTGTCTGGGATTGAAATAACCAGACAGGATGGCGCCATCAAACAGTGACCCGGCAGTTATATGACCTGTTACGACACATGACTAGAGTCACTAGACGACAATAAACTGACACCTCACACCTGTTTTATCTGTAACATCCGGCTCCATAATACACAACATCAAATTACAGTTCCCAGTTATATCAAGTGTTATTTCAGGCTGTTCAGTGTATCACACATATTCAAAACGATGTTATTTAACCATGAAAAATCACAAAACAAACTTACCTCTCCTACCTATTAGTTGTCTCGGCAGTTATAATGAGCAGCAATGTTTTTTGAAAGTGATTGGTTTAAACATTGTTTAATTTAACACAAACAATTGGCGAACCGGCTGTACAACGCTTATTTAAGTATTCACTCTTTTTCACGATTCATAAATCTGAACACAAACACAAGAAATTGTGAAAATTCAAAAGCTAAGGGATCCGTTTAAATGTCAACATGAAGGTTTTCAAATGTTAATTATTTGGTATTTCTCCTTATGAAGTTGTCTACAGCATCAGCTAGATGAAACCAAATTAATTGAAAAATGATTTAACCCACACTGTTACTCTTCACTACCGTATAGACGCAGGTTTCGCCAATCATTTGTAGCAAATAGTATACGTTGCTTAATAGAAAATTCCCGTGTCCTTTCTTAGTATAAACTATCCAATGAAGTTGAATGGTATTTGAATTGGTGATCGGAAAAAAAGTAACAGGAAAAAAAGTAACGGAAAAAAAGTAACAGTTTTTGCTAGGAAAAAAAGTAACAGGAAAAAAAGTAACAGTTTTTTGTTTTGTTTTTTATTTCATGAGGTTTATATATACAAACTATACTATACAATCATATTATTTAAAGCACTATTTTCAGAACAGAAAGACTTCTTGGGACAGGAGAACTTTTTCTATGGTATATAAGACTGCGTTTAGTATTCTCCTCTGTTACTTTCTATTACCTCCATACTGAAGATCTGATAGACTTGAACATTATAGTGCACATTATTTATCAATTTCCTACTAAAGTGTTTCTTTATATAAGAAGTGTTACTTATTTTCCTGTTACTTTTTTTCCGTTACTTTTTTTCCTGTTACTTTTTTTCCTGTTACTTTTTTTCCTACATTCATTTGAATTTTGTTTATTTTAATAATTGATTATCTTCATATTTTACACTAGACAGAAATTATTCTTCTATTTGATAACTTTTTAAACAAACTTTTCAAAAACATTTGTATCAAAACTTGTTGATACAATTAAGTGTTTTATAAATTGAACTAAATTAAAACAGGTTTATTTCCTAATTTGAAACTGTTAAACAAACAATAGTTAAATACTAATATTTTGTAAATAAACCATGACATGTTCCTTATCTTTTTTTTGGAGCGGTTTTGACATCAGCTTTAAGCTTGTTTACCAATACAATTCTTATTTGAAATAAATATGTTTTAAACCACAAGCAAAATTCTTATTGTTATACCATTCCGATATAAACAGATATATAACATTTTGTGGTGATATAAAGGTGTCCGGAAAAAAAGTCCTCGGAAAAAAAGTACCGGAAAAAAAGTCCTATATTCAACTAGGAAAAAAAGTCCTATTTTAAATTTTAGGTAACAAAGTATGACAAAATAATAAATATTAGCATAGTCTTTAATCACTAGAACTGGTGACATATTGTTTACTGATACAGTACATAGATCTCTTTATTCAGATACAACAACACTAATTAGCACTGGTAACACATTGAGTACATGAGTTCTGATTGACTGACTGCTTCACTGGAGTTTATTCAGTCTGATGTTCCTAGAAACCCCATTCAGGAATTCCTGTTTTGCTGTATACCAACAGCCCCGCAGTGTTGTATTATTCAGCCAAAGCCTGCAGTGTTAATTTACATCTCAGAAAAAGCATTTTATATGACATTTAGAGTTTAATGTGATATTGCATAATCATTTTATATGGTGTATATATCTTTTAACATTTCCCGTTTACATAGTTGCATATATACAATCCATATTCTCTCTCGTAATCTTTTTTGGGTGGCTAATGTAGTTTATGTTTATGATTTTTAATGTGTTTATTCTATTTAATGTATGAGGTGAGACATGAATAAATTATCTGTCTGTCTGTCCAACAAACCTGTATAGCACACATCACATATACTCTTGATTGGTCCTTAATTAATCCTATTAATATAACAGTTGATTCAATAGATTGAGATAAATTCACATTTTCTAAATTCTTAATTAATCCAAAATGCCTCTTAAAGTAAAGTCTTAAAGTTAATTAATCCATATTTAGATATCACAACATCCTTCTTCTTGATACCTCAAGTACAAACAATTCATGTTTTCTTAACAATTTCTTTGATGTTAATGTCTATTTAACCTGTTTTTATAGTAATAGGACTTTTTTTCCGGAGGACTTTTTTACCGGTACTTTTTTTCCACGGACTTTTTTTCCAAGGACTTTTTTTCCTATAATCGATTTAAACAAAGAGGACTCTAAATAAACAAGCAAGAATGCGTTCATGATATACAGACAATACTGTTTGTATACAATTTCCTTTTAAAAACACTTTACCGTTGTCATGTAATTCAGACATTAATTGAGATTGTATGAAAATAGCATAATTAAAAAAATTAATTTATCAGAATAAGAAAATCCTTAGCATTGTTTCACTGAGTAAGTTTCATGAGGCTTTGTCAATATTCTAGTCATTAGGGAAAGTTGAAAACTTACAATGTCTTGGCAAGCGTATTCGTTTGGATATTAAAATTAAAATACTCTTACGAAACTAAGACGTAATATATATGTCAAAAGTAGTGGATGTATTATTAACCAATCAGCGCGCATGATTAACGAGGGGATTCCCCTAAAGAAAAGCGAACCCTAAACCGCTCTCTTCTCCCCATCCCAGCGGTAAAGCGTAGCTCAGCTCATTAATGAGCAGGCTTCTCAGCACGGGCCGAAGGCCATTTGGTTGGGGACGGCGGGTCCCTTTAAGTGCAATACACTAGTCCTACACTCACTGGCGTTATAACCATTCTGACAATACAAAATACTTTTTCAAAGCATATCAAAGCATATGATGATAAATAAAATATACATTTAAAAGCGCAGTAATCCGTCCATTCAGTGGTTGCTCAAGGTGCAATAGGACCTTTATTACCCTGGTCTGACCCAAGCTGACATATCTGTCGCTAGTAGGTCACCACCAACTCAACTCTTCACCAGGTACCAATTTCCTGCTTGGCGAACAGAGGCACATTGTGAATAAAGTTTCTTTCCCAAGGTGACACAAAAAGTCTCGTCTCGTGTCTCAGAACGGAACAGGGAACCTTCAAACTCTTCATTCGTTCAGCAATGAGCGGGTACCCACTCATCCAGTGAGCCGCGCCCGCTGTTGCTGAACTTTGCTGATAAGGGTCGACTGAGCAATGCAAGGGACCATGATCCACTTAAGATCAGAGAGAACTACTGAAAATGCAGTTCTCTGAGGCTCCTTTCCTTCTTAGTAAAAAAAAATGATTTATGAATATAAGTCTAGCAATATACTGGAAAATGGTTCACCTTTTGCCTAACATACTAAAATTGATAAATATTACAATTTCGTAGTTATACTAGCCATAGATGAAGTTTGTTTTTAAAAGTATCATAGCAGAAACATGTGGGGAATATTTTTTATTTTAATTTCAAAAACATTTTAGTAATAGTTACATTAATGATTGTGCAAAATGTTAGCGTTACTAAACAATGAAGCTAGATTACAATGTATACTTGCATATATTATTACTATCTTACTATATATACTGAGACTGGCTGCAGATAAAAACTTCAAAATCTAAAACAGTTTTCGATATCGAATAAAGCTAACTATAAACTGGTCTATCCGTAAAAAAGGTCGGCTTCTTCATTTGGTGAAAGCTGCTCTATCTGTAAAAGAAGTGTAAAAATTAAAAAAAGTATTTGTCTATAAATGATAATGGTACAATACAAGATATAACATTGCATAGCGGGTTGCATAGGTATTTATTATTCCCGCGAAAGGTTTTATGCAACGAGCGGAACGCGAGTTGCATAAAACCTTTCGCGGGAATAATAAATACCTATGCAACCCGCTATGCAATGTTATAACTTGTAATGTACCACCATGATGTTAAATATGATGTATCATCATAGTGTTAGATATGATCTATCATCATGGTGTAAGATATTATGTTTATTCATGGTGTCAGATATGATATAGTCATGATGTTAAATATGAAGTTTCGTCCTGGTGTTAGATATGATGTATCGTCATACGATGTATCATAGTGGTGTCAAATATGATGTGTCATGGTGGTGTCAAATATGATGCAAAGTCAAGGTGTTAGATGTGATGTATTATCATGGTGTTAGATGTGATGAACTGAAATATGATAAACAAAACAGAAATGAAACATTATCAATTGGTCTGTATTTGAATAAGTTACCTGCAGACATCAGTGGACTATTGGTTTTCTGTAATCTGGATGGAAATAGTCATCTGGAGACTTGGCATAGTGTCTGAGTAGGACTAAGACAACACCAATTATGAAGCATATGATGTAAAACCCCGCTGTCACAGTCCCAACCACGGCTCCAATACTCAAATCAAATCTGAAAGATTGTTAGGGGGGAGATTTAGTGACCAGTAGAGACATTTCAGAAAAAAACTCAGTGTATAAAATAGATTGGAAACCTAGCCTGTCTTGGAAATTAATTGGTCAATTTGGAGAAAATCAAGAAAATGTTTGAAAAATTACCAGTCCTGACCAAAAGAAAAAGTAGCCAGTTAAAGGACTGCTACATTTTAATTACTGTAAAAGTACATTTAAGTTTTAACAGGTTTTCATTAAATCACAACAGTTTAATATCTATTCAATTTTTTTCTATGGCGTTTTTCTTTTTGTTGCTTCAATGAACAGCATTTTCTATCTCAGAAATGATTTGTATGTTGACATTTTTTTCTCTGTCAAATCCAACTTACTCGCAGGGGCAAGCTTCATTTGGTAGATCCGAAGAGCAGCAGTTGAGGTCAGGACAGTATACCAAGTAAAAACCGCGTAACCAAGGACATTTTCTAATCCAGATTCCTATTAAAGTCAATGATAACAAATGTCAGTCATATTTAACTTATGACAATTTTTGAAAATGAAGCCGTTTATCGTTCAGGACTCAAGCTTGTAATTTAAAGCGCCACTCGATCAGGTTTCATCCGCCATTTTGAAATATTATCATTGCCAGAAAACATATGTGCTGTATAATGCTAATTCATTAACAAAACTAAGGTATAACTACTTGATAAATAAAAAGGAGCATATCTAAAAATAATTCATGTCAAAAGTTATCAGTTACGAAAGCGTTGTCGTAGTAATGGGGACTCGGCAGCTTTGTCTGCAGTAGAGAACGGTTCTACACGCAGTCAGGTTTGGGTGCACTGCTACACTGAATTTCAGCGCAATACCATCCATGGTTGCTAGTTCCAGCCGATGCTCGCACAATAGTGTTGCAGGCATTCTCCCTGGATTAATTCTAGCAGCCGCAATATAAGTGAAATACTCTTGAAAGCGGCGATAAACCCCACATCACCTCATCTCAACACCTACGACAAATATTTTGTTTTCGTAGTAATGCATCCACGATCGTAGCTCCGATGATTGGCTTCATTTCACGATGTTTTTATTTTTTGGGCGCAACACTTTATTCTTTGTCAAATTGTTAAATCTAATGTAACTGAAATGCTAACCTCTCAAACATATTTGAAATAAAGTGCAAAAATATCATGTAAAAATCATATATAAATGTACAGGAAAGTCCTTCTGAATTTCCTTTCCACGAACAAGTACATGTAGTTGTCACTAACGTGACCATGTCCTCCGCCGCAAAAGAGAAATTGACTAAAAGGGATTGCCGGTTGGTGTCTCATAGTTACTCTTAAAACGATGTCAAGGTTACCAAAACCAACTGGTGTCTGCATATCGAATGAACAATAACAATGAAGACTGAAACAAAGGCTTTTTGTGATATCGCGCTCAATGATTTTTATACATTGGTCAAACTCCTGTTGTGATCTTGAAAATGAGGCCAACGTCACCAATGTCAGCATAACAGCATAAGTTTCAAGGTTTCAAGTGTAAGATTTTTTTAGATATCAGGATAACCCATGTTCCCTGTTGTGACCTTGAAAAGTAGGTCATAGTCAAATTAACGAAATGGCATCTGCATACCAAGTTTGCAAGGATCTTTTAGATATCGCACTAACAAGATCTCATGTACTAGTCATAGTCCAGTCATGACCTTAAAAATAAGGTCATGGTCATACACACCCACTGGTGTCTGTGTATCCTCCAAATGAAGATTGATACAACGTTTGAAGGCTCTAGGCGGAAGGGTTTGTGAGATATGGCGCTAACAAGGCTTTACGCACTGGTCAAAGTCCTGTCGTGACCTTGAAAATTAGGTCAAGGTGACCAGCACCAACTGGTGTCTGCGTATCCACCCAATGAAGACAGATACCAAGTTTTAAGGCTCTAGGTGGAAGAGATTGTGAAATATCGCGCTAACAAAGGTTTACATACTGGTCAAAGTCCTGTCGTGACCTTACAAATAAAATCATGGTCACCAAAACCGACTGGTGTCTGCGTATCCACACAATTAAGACTGATATCGAGTTTGAAGGCTCTCAGTAGAAGTTTTTGTGAGATATAGCGCTAATAAGGCTTTACGCATAGGTCAAAGTCATGTCGTGACCTTGAAATAAGGCCAAGGGCACCAGAACCAACTGGTGTCTCCGTATCCACCCAATGAAGACAGATACCAAGTTTTAAGGTTCTAGGTGGAAGGGTTTGTGAGATATAGCGCTAACAAAGGTTTACGCACTGGTCAAAGTCCTGTCGTGACCTTGAAAATAAGGTCAAGGTCACCACAACTGACTGGTGTCTGCGTATCTACACATTGAAGACTGATACCAAGTTTGAGGGCTCTAGGTGAAAGTGTTTGTGAGATATGGCGCTACCAAGAAGCGGGACGGACGTACGGAGCTGAATACTATGTCCCCCTTTCGCATTTCGTGCGGCGGGGGCACAAAAATACCCGACTCGAATGGTCCCTTTAAGTCACTGTCTCGCTTTTAAAAGGGTACGCTAAGGGTCTTCTCGTTGAGTTCTATACCACACTCTCCCGACTTCTCCGAGGTCTCAAACGGATTGATCTTTAAGATCAGGATCACCTTACAGATTGAATGAGTATTCTTGTGTAGCCCTTATAGCGAAATAGTGTTCATTAAGGAAGTTTCATAAATTGCTCCAACTTTCGGATGAAAATTAAGTTTGTACATTTTGTAAAGCATGAAATTACAGATATGTCATACGCTTCAGATAGCTTCAAACGGGAAAAGTTACAGACCGCCCACGGCTAGGAGCGTAAATTGTGACGTCACGCAGTGAAGATGCAGCAATACGTTTACGTCATCTTCGCAACCGATTTGTAACTGCAACTTCATCAAGTACATGTAGGGAGATGTATGGTGGAAGCATAAGCCTACAAACTGTCAGAAATCGCTTGCGTGCCGCTGGACATCGCACACGGAGACCCTATAGAGGACCTATCCTTACACCTCTTCATCGCCGTAACCGTGATGCGTGGGCCTCAAAGCACTAAAGGTTAACTCACCGGCAGTGGAAATCCATTGTTTTTAGTGACGAATTTCGATTCTGCTTGATATTTGCAGACGGCAGGGCCCGTGTGTACCGCAGACAAGCTGAACGCCACTCGGCAGTTCTGACGCAGAATTTGTTCACAAATGCTGGTGTTCAAGTTCTGGGTTAGCCATAGCAAAACCCCGACCTCAATCCGAACGAACACATTTCGGACGAACTAGGTCTACATGCTAGTTAAGAAGTTAATCCACTTCAACGTCAACGTTAATTAGACGTTGTGTGGCTGTATGAGACTCTAGATGTGGACAAATTCGTTAATGATAGTTTATGATTATGCAGTGTTATATATTGTTTTGAAAAATGCATTCTTCTCCACGTAATTACTGTTCATTCATAGTATTCATAAACATGCAATAATTCTTTCTGATTGCTTCATCTTATCACTTCTAAAGAGTTTAAGGCTCTTTCTCACTGCTAATTTAGCTTTGCGGCAATAAGTTATTAGCGCGTTCGGCTTCGGATCAAGAAGTCCGTGGTTCGAATCCCGCCAGGGGCTCGGCAACTTTGTCTGCAGTAGAGAACTGTTCTACACGCAGTCAGGTTTGGGTGCAATACTACACTGAATTTCAGTGCAGTATCACTCATGGTTGCTAGTTCAAGCCGATACTCGCAGGTTTCACTGCAATGCATAGCCACAATAGTGTTGCGGGCTTTCTCCCTGCAATATTACTAGCAGCCGCGATATAAATGAAATACTCTTAAAAGCGGCGATAAACCCCATCACCCCACCTCCTCACCATAAGTAGGTATATCCAGTCATTTTTTAATAATCAATTATTATCTTGTCTATCAATTATGACTATTCAAAAAAAGTAAGTGTTTACATTTGGTACAAAATGTTGACCCTCCAAGGGGAGTACCCTCATCACGTTTTTTTAAATAAGTTTTTTTTTTCTTGAATATTGTCAATAATTATTTAAATGTTCCACAAACTATGTTTTCATGGTCAATGTCATTGTCATCCGAGTCTGAATGCCCAAAAATGTGAAATATAAGTTGAAATAGAATATTTTACAACCGATTTAAGATGAGACTCAACTTTGCAGTTTAAAGGTATCAAGATAAATGTTCATATTGAGCGATACCTCAAATTTGATAAGCTAAAACAAATCAGGAGTATCATGTATTGCCAAATTTAAGTATAAGTGATCGAAATACCTTCTTAAAACTTTAAAAAAAAACATATATATTATAGAATATTGAAGGGTTGAATAATAAATTTTAGAAATATAAAATGCCTAGAAAATTATTTTTGTAAAGAATTTAATTAACTTAATTTAACGTATGTGATTTATGAATCAGAGCAAGTCAAAATTCGCATTTGTTCACTTAAAAACAAATAATGTTTGGTGAAAAAGTTCAAAAATATTTTGTTATCGTGTCTTAATGTTGATTACATAAATCTTAACTCATCCTTTATTATATCTGAGTAGTTGTAAATTATAAGTCAAAACTATTAAAGCTTTATTTTAAGTTTTGATCCGTCTTTCTACAAAAGAAGCAGCACTTTGGACTCGGAAAAAGTGTTCCTGACCATATATTTAGTCGTAAAAACGATGATCACAAACACAATCTTAGCTCACGCTTTTATCATGAAAGCCAATGAAAGCGGGCGATTGCATGTGGGAGTGACTCTGATTGAGACGGTATGGCCGTTCTTTTATTTAATTTGATGTGAGTACGTTGTGATAGTGCAAATTGTAGCAGAATAATTATTTTACACCATGAATTTTTTTTAGACATGTGCGCTTTGCGAAAATACGTTTTTTACATTTCTGAAGTTTTTCTCCTTTCAAAGTCAACATTTGACGTCACATAAATGAAAACCTAAAAATAAGTGTCTCTAGATTTGTTATCCTATTTTCTTTTGTAGTATTTAGATTTGTTGTGCAATAAGGGGCCAAGGTACGAAAATACGTACAACCACACCACTGTTTTCAACCCGATTTCTAACCAACATTTTACGCCTGCGAGAAGAGTTGTACTGGATATCGCTACAAAAATAATTTAGTGCAAGTCGGTTTGCTCAGACGTCCGGTGGCGCTTAGATGGCAGGTTACATCCATCTTGTTACATCTTAGTAACCGAGGGAGATGTAAATAAAGTTATCTGTCTGTCCGTGCAGAGTGTTTACCTTACAGGCAATTAAGAGTCACGGTGAGTCGTCGACGGTCAGCACAAATAATGATGTTTACTAAAAAGAACGTATTATTAGCAGCCCCGTCTAAGGACGGGGCTGCTTTCAGTATTTGTGCAGTTTCCGCCGGCGTCCGCCGCGCATATACTAATGGCTATAACTTTTTTTCTGCTAAGCTTTCCAGAAATGGTGTTCATAACTTACTGCTTATATCACGGGGGAACGATTTTGACATGTTCACTTTCAAGGTTAAAGGTCAAGGTCACTAGCTATAAAATCTCTAAAAAAATTCCTTGTAAACGCGATAACTTGAAAAGTTTTTGTGCTATGAAGCTCTAACTTGGCATGTATCATCCTTGGAAGAGTAAAAGTTTTTGAAAAGGTTTTCGCTACAATCTGTCTAAGGTCAAGGTCACGTCAAGGTCACGACTTTAGCATGGTCTTGCAAAATGCTTTATTTTAACTATGAACACTTTTAATCAATAGATGATTGTTATTCTCAATGAAAAGTGTTCATTGATTGTGTGACCTTTAAGGTCAAAGGTCAAGGTCATGAGATTTGTGTTATTGCAATGTGCAACTAATTTGGATATAACTTAATCCCATTTAGCTTTTCAGAACTCATAAACATGTATACATGTTTACAACCTCTTGGGACTTACAATGACACGTTCACTTTCAAGGTCAAAGGTCAAGGTCACGAGCTATAAAATCACTAACAAATTCCGTGTAAACGCGATAACTTGAAAAGTTTTTGTGCTATGAAGATCTTACTCTGTATATATCATCCTTGGAAGAGTAAAATATTTTGAAAAGGTTTTCGCTACAATCTGTCCAAGGTCAAGGTCACAACAAGGTCACGACTTTAGCGTGGTGTTTCGAAAATGCTTTATTTTAACTATGAAAACTTTTAATCATGAGATGATTGTTATTCTCAATTAAAAGGGTTCATTGATTGTGTGACCTTGAAGGTCAAAGGTCAAGGTCATGAGATTTGTGTTATTGCAATGTGCAACTAATTTGAATATAACTTAATCCCATTAAGCTTTTCAGAACTCATAAACATGTATAATTGTTTACACATCTGGGGACTTGCAATGACATGTTCACTTTCAAGGTCAAAGGTCAAGGTCACGAGCTATGAAATCATTTAAAAATTCCTTGTAAACGTGATAACTTGAATAGTTTTTGTGCTATGAAGTTTCGATTTTGTATATATCATCTCTTTAGAAGTACAAAATTTTGGAAAGGTTTTGGTACAAACTTTCAAAGGTGAAGGTGGATTATTTTCACTTGTAACACTTTGATTTGTTACATTAATGTTATATTAGATGAAATGTATTCATTGATTGCGTGACCTTGAGTGTCAAAGGTCAAGGTCACAAGAAAATTCCCAATATGCTGAGGCTTGTAGAAGGCGGAACAGGGTTAGGCGAAACCCCAAGTTTCGGGGCTGCTCTGTTTTTTGCGGTGTCCCGCAAACACTAATCTAGTTATTCAAACATAATGACAATTGTATAGAATTACTCGAAATCTAAGCTTTCTATACTATTATGGTTAACTCTTAGTTGTGTCAAACGAATATTTAAACTTGTGGTGCGCAAATTCAATCATTATCTGTTTCGTTTTCGCATTGCTACAATGCTTCAAAGCTATCCCAAATTACATAATATTTGCCATAGGGTAAATGAACTATCTTGAGATATCTGAATGTACTTAAATTCCACTTACCATCGCAGGAGAAAGGGACGAATATTGCCCATGTTCCATCAGAGACACATTTAATGCTACCAGAATCCAATAGCGAGATACTACCCGATGCCGTGATATTAGTTGTCTTACAGTAGATCGATATCACAGCACCTTCCCTATAGCTCTGAGGAAAGGGGTTTTTAAGAAATGGCGGTGGACCACACAGACCTGCAATATGTCAAATTTGAAAATTGTTAGAATTTAACATACAGGCAATTATTGACTATTTTTATTTTTGTTATTACACTTCGAATATGATTTGGCTTCGACAAAATTAAAAATGTTTTAGGAATGATATAAACTTCAATGAAAATCAATGAATTTCTAAACAGAGAGAAACCCTCATCTATCAACAAGGTGGTTTTCTGCAATTACAACCAACGTCTCTAACACGCCCTTCCATCCCTGAACTACAAAATAATCTTCCAACTTAGGAACTACATGATTTTTGACACTTTTTTTTACAACATCAAGTATGGAAAATGACATTTGTAGATAGCCAACAGTTTTTCTACATATCGATTTGAAAACTTTATTAATTTTCCCCGTCAGTTTAGAATGACTTTGACTTTTTATGAAGAAAAAACTGTGATTAACAACATGGATATATATGTTAGTCATATTCTATAAGTGACGATGATAAAAAGTCAATATAAAGGAGGGAAATATCAAAAATTATGAAAATGTCAGTCTAATTTAACCTAGCTTCAATAATACCCGTTTGACTCCGATATTGAGACTCAAAATCGGAGTGAAACGGAAATTATTGAGGCTAGGTTACTAAGAAAATGGTACATAAACAAAGATGATACACTTACTAAATCCGATTGTTCGCCGTGCAAAAAGGTTTCTTATTGAAATTAACTCTCTCTCTTATTTGACAAGCCTTTTTTTGTAACAACTCATCAGCAGATATTGAGTTTGGGACTTCGGGACAATGAAAAAGCTATGTTGATAGAAATTCCTTTTGGACATAATGTTCAATTAAGATTAGTCACTTGAAACATGTGGTTAATTAATCGCCTTTTTACATTTGGAATACGCCTTTTATGCTACATATTTTCATGAAAAATGTTTACAAAAGCTTTGTATCTTGTGACACATGATCATGAAGCCGAATTCGGTTGCGCTACAAAGGAAAGAATACACCAGCTCTCCTCCAACATGTATGAATTTTTTACCATTTGAAACAAGTAACGCACATGTTTTCAGAACAATGAAAATGGTTCCTTTTCCATGACAGTAATTGCTCCATATCGGCCAATAATCTGCTGACACATGATTGATATTTTCAACTGATTGAGATAGAACCTAACATGTACCATATATGTCACCATAGTTATTTGCATTACAAATATTTCTCTTTTTGCAAGGGTATGGCATTTATATAATCTGTGATGGATGTTTTTATTTTTATTATAGTGACCGTAAGTCAAGCAGCATGTATATAACTTCAGAGCAACTGTTATTAGTAAAAAATTGTCAAACACAATACACCTTTATAAAAATAATAACAGGTAATAGCAAACGGAAACTGGATGGGGGGGGGGGGGGGCAAATTGTATTTTACGTTGTGAAAATAATGATCAAAGTAAATACCTTTACAGAGGCCAATGAGAGACGTGAGGGCAAGTGCCAGAGACAACATGGTGACCATCATTATAGCGTCAGAATCCACTGGTTACGCTTGGGCTTCTGTTATGTTTTAAACGTTTCAAGCTGCAGAGACTATAATACTTCCTCGTTGAGTTGCCCAACCAGTTTCATAGTTATTTAAATTCTACAGGTCAAAAGCACTCTGAATGTTTCAAAAGAATCGCATTAACACACCCATGTCGGTTTATTTTTAGAGGGAAAAATTCAGAATATGTCATTTCAATCTGCCCCTAAAAAAAGTTGCAGGACATTCATTGTAAAGGGAATGTAATAAGAATTCCCCCATTATGTTCTTTGAACAGTCTGTTGTTGGTGAAAAATCTGCATGTGTTAAAGGGGCAGTAGCACGTTTTTTTAAATGGTTATAATTTCAATATTTTAATAATTGGACGTCAATGCTAAATGTAATACCGGGGTAGTATCAAAAATCTCATTTCACAACCAATCATCCATTGTCATAGAACATATCATAAAGATTCACATAGGCGGCCATTTTTGTATAAACACCTTCAATTCATGTTGTGCAAGGTTGAACGTTACATTATGCATTAGATTTATTACTGCTTACTTTAATTTAGATACATTGTCAGTTGCCTGACATCCCCTTATATTTCACCTTAAACGTGCTTAAGACGTAAAAAGGTATTGCTGATCAATGTCCGTAATATCTATCGTTAAAAACATTACGTTTGATATTGGTTCTGACTCAAGATTGGTGTATTCAAATGCTTAACTGAAGTGTGTCCATCGGTCTGATTAAAATCGGCCTGGTTGCTAAAAATAAAAGGTTTGAATAATCAACTCTATCGAGAATCGAACTTTATATTTCTGTATTTCCTCTAGTGTAGAGGATTTCATATCTCCGTAGAGTTAATATTTAGAATATTTTATTCCTCGGAACTAAGTTGATTTTAATCAGACTGGGCTTTCACAGAAGTTTCTATCCATTGTACCTTAAAGGGGCAGTAGCACGTTTTATGATAATTTTACATTTTAAATATTTCACTTATAATTGTAAGTAAATGCTAAATGTATCATATTGACAGTGTCAACAATCTCATTACACAAGCCAATCACCCATAGTCAGAGGACAAAGTATGAGTCTTCACATAAAATCCATTGGCGGCCATTTTTTTGTGAACACCTTTAATTCATTTTTGTAAGAAAAATGAATCTCATGGCTGACTTTTACGTTATATATTTGAATTATTACTGCTTCATTTAGTTTGAATACATTGTCTTTCAATTGGAACTATTTATTTTCATTTTCCTGACATCACCTTATATTCCCCCTAAAAACGTGTTACTGCCCCTTTAAAGGGGCAGTAGCACGTTTTTAGGGTAAATATAAGGTGATGTCAGGAAAATGAAAATTAATGATTCCAACTGAAAGGCAATGTATTTAAACTAAATGGAGCAGTAATAATTCAAATATATAATGTAAAGTTTCGCCATGCGATTCCTTTTTCTTACACACAAAATTAAAGATGTTCACACAAAATGGCCGCCAATGGATTTACTGTGAATCTTCAAACTTTGTCCTCTAACTATGGATAAATGGCTTGTGGAATAAGATTTGTGACATACATTAAGTATTAACGTACGATTATCAGTGACAAATTTTAAATATAAAATTATCAAAAAACATGCTACTGCCCCTTTAATAGTTGTGTATCATTGTACCTAACAGTTGGCAAATCAATTAAGTCACCATGGGTCAAAATGTCCGAAAACTCCATTTTTTATTTTCCTCCAAAAGATCCTTTAGTCTTCATAAGTGATCAAACAGCTAGCTATAAACACAAGTTATATGCGGATAAATCATTAAATCAAGGCAACTGTGGGTTTTTCTCAATGAATCATTTTAAATATTTAATTCGAAATTTAAGAAAATTAGAATTTCCATAAGTTATCCCCTTCCGTTTATTTCCTCATGCCTCAATTATACCTGTACCATTGGAGACCAGTCAATCCTAAAAATAGGTTATATGTTATTCTAAACATAGATAATGGATGACAACTTCTGATGAAGTAATATGATGAATGCATTATAACAAGCGAATGCAAAGCTTAAGGTACGTAGCTGTGTATTGGTCATGTATATATATCGAGAATACACAAATACAGCTGCGTATCTTAAGGTTGTTCACTTGCCTGTGTATCATGTATCATGTAAATTGGGTTTCATTTTGACGTCCATAACATAACTCTAGGAGCACCTACAAACCAAAACCAATTATCCGCTAGTAAAATAATCATTATCAATCAATGTTTCGGGAACGTCTTGTCACTGGTACTGAATTTAGATATTTGGCACGATTAAATTGACAAATGGGGTCATATTTGTGACATTCAGATTTTCTTAAATATATATTTAAATATTCCATATAAACTCGGTAAGAAGGTTCATTTACATTGCATTAATGCAAAGGAACAACTAGGACTTAGGTCTAAAGCTATTGATCACTAATGAAGGATTTTGTACAGAAAAATACAAAATAGTGTTTTCAAAACTTTGACCCCTGGTCATTTCAATGCCTGCCGACAGTAGTTAAGGTTATCTTTAAGGTATGACATACGAATATGTTAACGCAAACTGAATGGTAACTTATGTACTCAAATTGCAACATTATCCGTTTCGTTTTCGTAATGCTAGTATGTATCAAATACATTCCAACTTACATGATATTCGCACTAAAAACGTCGGTAACTGAACAAACTTTAGATACGCAGCCGTACAAATATATTTTAACAGGCGTCTGAAATGCACTTGCAAAATCTTGAGAAATAATTTTTTGACGTTTATGTGCATGGTTGCTTGGTTGATTAATGTTGTTTATGTAAAGCAACCAGCGGGCAATTTTGTCCACACCCACCTGTGTCATGTACAAATGTATCTCAAAGAGTGAAGATATAGACGCCCTAGGAGACTTGGAATAAAAATTTTGAGTCTTTGTACTGGCTATTATATATTCATAGATATATTTTTCTGACACATAGAGCCTAGAGCCATAGATTTTGTGCAGCTTTCCCATGGCTTATTGCGTAAACACTTCTTCTGAAATACATTTCTTAGAATATTTTACTTCACGTATAATACTCATACTTTTTAAAAATATAGTGTTTATCGTTTCAGAAATTGCTAAGTTTTTTTTAGTTTTTGAAGACTTTTAAAATGATTTTTTATTTTCAAATTATAACTTTAAATACAAGTATGCAGAATAATATATGGATGACATGGTCTATGCGGGTGAGGTAGTTGATATACTGTATTGTCACGAATACAAAGAAGTTGTCATCCATATATTACTCTGCATCATTGTCAAGCCAACTTTTGAAATGCCTCTCAAAGAAGTTAAATAATTTGCTTTTTGTGTCTAAAGGTCGAAATTTGGGATTTCAGTCAAGTTGAGTATGGAATAAAATTAATGTCACTTACACTTTTTTTAATTCCCGGGTTTGTTTTATTGAACCTTGTGCAAGTTTGGGCGGATGGGTTGTTGAATGTAAGGGATGGAACTTGATGACGCTCACCACCTGTGGATGGTAATTGGTACTGAAATTCAAAGCATTTGGCATAAAGGGATATTTATTTTTAACGTTGTCCTTTGGTATAAATATTCATTATGTAATTGTGTTGGCTGTACTTTTACATGTAATATAATACTAAATAGAACTGAAATTCAATTAACAACGAAACCACCGAACAAATTTTATATAATTTTCCAACTGGTTTCACATCATAAAAAGGCCTTAAAGGGGCATTAGCACGTTTTTAGGGGGATTATAAGGTGATGTCAGGAAAATGAAAATAAATGGTTCCAATCTTAAGACAATGTATCTAAACTCAATAAAGCAGTAATTAATCAAAATTATTATAAAAAGTTAAGTCATGCGATTCCTTTTATTACCCAAAATGAATTAAAGGTGTTCACACAAAAATGGCTGCCAATGCATTTTATGTGAATCTTCATACTTTGTCCTCTAACTATGGATGATTGGCTTGTGTAATGAGATTTTTGACACTATCAAAGTAATACATTTAGCATTAAGGTCCAAGTATCAGTGAAAATATGAAAATATAAAATTGTCAAAAAACGTGCTACTGCCCCTTTAAATGTAAAAATCAAATAATAATCTAACAATATTCCATTTTTAAAGCTCGGTTTAACCTTGATGTAAGATAACACATTTGGAGTAATCCGTCAACTTTCTCAAGTACTCGCTATTGAGGAATTTGATCGCATTGTCATAAATTTACACTTCAGAATTTTAGCTATTAGCCCTATTTACATTTGACATTACAATATCGTGTGACCGGTATATATTCAGTGAACTGGAAATGTATGCGCTGAGAAAGAGCGACGCGTTTTGCAGTTAAAGCAAATGTTGCTTTCTGGTTGGAAGTGATGCCATGGGATTGAGAGGAATACTTACTGTATGTACTAATGTTAGTTAATGAGCAGTGTTGCAGTACAACTTTATATATTGGTGTATTACTGGTGATGTATTTTTACATTGAATGTAATTTTCAATATAATTTGGAAATAAAATGTCGAAGTAAGAAGTAATAAGATATGAAATTTATATGTGTTTGTTCAAATGGTAACAGCATGTTTGTTATATTGTTCAAGCCTCACTAGTTATACAAGTTTAACTTTCAAGTTTCATAAAAGTCAAAACCATAATGACAAACGCTATTTAAATTCAGTTCTTTTTTTCGTTTTTGTTATGTCTTCTAGTCACATACGAATACCTTCCGTGACAAAATGAAGGTTCTTTATTTACTTACTGCATTAGAAAAGTGTTCTACACGCAGTCAGGTTTGTGTGGAATGCTACACAGCATTTAGCACAGTAACACCCATGGTACGCTAGTTCCAGCAAATGCTTGCCGGTTTCATCGCGATGCACAACAACAATATTTTTGCGGACTTTCTTCCTACAATATTACTACCAGCCGTGATATGAAATACTCTTGAAAGCGGCATTAACCCCCAAATCACCCAACCTTTTGGCGTGATGAACGATCACGTTTACGGAATACTTTTTTGATTTTCCAAAATACTGTATTTTTCATACTTTATATAGTGCATTTATTTCATTGAGTGACAAGCTATTGATAATAACTCAATCAATGCCACAAGATGAAACAAACTTGGTATTTACAAAACTCTGTCAAGTTATCTTTGTATCATATATTGGTAGCAATAAGCTGTTATCAAAATGACTTTCAGAGTAAATCCATTTTGTTCGACTGTAGTAAAGATAAAGTTTGGCTTACTGCCCGATACATCACTCAGAGTATAAAATATATCCAGTGTAGCATGATAGTTTATGTGTCTGACAAGTATATGTCATTTGATTACTGATCAATTAGTTCTTTGTACAAGACTAGACTTGTTATGTTAGTTCTAATTAAATTGTATACAACAAACAGTCCTGACGTTATTCAGAATCACATGTATGAAATGATGTTAGATCAAAACAAAAAAACAATTTGAGAATTTTTAATCAATGTTAAGAAGCATAGTACCATTAAGATGTAAAAATATGAATACTGAGTTTGATATAAACGTATTATCCGTTGAAATGGTTAAAAGTGAACTGAAGCTTTTGACAACCTGATATAAGGACTTAATTGATATTTTTATGACTATGTAGTGTTTGGTATGACCTTTGAACATCTCGTGATATTAATTCTTCTCAACTTAATTATTATTTGTGGAACAGACTCAATTAAAAGATATTGTAATAGCCTCTGCAGCTCATCAAGCTGACCAATTGACTATAAATATGATCAGAGGGTCACGATACGAGGAGTAACATGGTAACCACATCTATAAATGTATTGAATTTGCTTTGCCTAAGGAGTATAAAAAGTTTCAGCTTCCAATGCCTTTTGATTCTGAAATCGACGGTTAAAGGAGGCTTTTACATTGTCCTCCTAATAAAGGAGCCCTTATTATGTCAAATCAATAAATCATTACCCCCAACAGCTAAGGAGAATGTACTCAGGGTTTCATCTTTATGGGCATTTTCCTCTTGTAGAAAAACATAAAGATAGGTTACGTTGGTAAGTTCTCTGTTGTGTGGCTCTTTTTAGGGGTCACAGGGTTTTCAAAGCTATCAACGATAATTCTTACTTTTGGAAGAGCCCGAATAGAAAAATTTGCATTTCTAGAGTCATTGATTTTGCAGAAAATTAAAATGCACAAAGTTTATGACAAGACGGGTAGACGGACGGACACCATGTCATGTCATAAGTTCACCGGACCTATCATTCCTGATAAGCTAAAACATTGGATAATCAAATGTTATTCTTTGTATTACAAGGACCCTTTACTGCTTGGTTGACGCAGATAAATATGGTGTCCGTTCACTTGTACAGCCCGAACCATGCACTGTGAAGGGCCCTGGGGGTGGGTGGATCCCATACGCCATTTCCTGTTGTGTGGAAGGGGGTGGGTCCACAAATCCTGGGTGTTGGGGGTAGGGCTGGATGGGGTACCCCCCTTGGGTATGTGCTGAAATTCAAAACCATAAGAACATAATGATAAAAAATTATTTGATATTGATTCTTAACATTGACATAGTCAGTCTAAGTAAACCTAGCCTCAATAATACCCGTTTCAAGATATCAAGTCCAGCAAGGTTCAGTAACGGGTCGCATCAGCAGATATATCGAATTGACCAATCAGTGATCGTCTTACAAAGTCACAATAGTCTGCATTCGAACATTCGTAGGTCGGCTAAAGTTCGGCTGACGCGACCTCCTACTACATCTAGACTGAGAGTGTGGGTAGACACCGTTTGCTGGTTTAAAGAGACACAGAGTATGTTATTAGGATCACATATGTCAAATTTTGAAATCGATGTTATTACATCGGGAACCACTCACTGTTACTGAAAATAACAAGTTAAAGGTCAATCAGTACATTAGAGCGAAAATACGGCCATTCAAAGTCGGGATTTTGATCGAAAACCGGACAATGTGGCTCGAGTGGCGCGCGCAAATTCGCCAAACGTAGTTTTGAAACCTTGTAATAAGCTGACAGGAAGTTATATTCGATTTGATAGTGTTTATTAGGTATTGTAACTAATAGGTAGATTAATTGGATGCATACTTTCGAATATTAAAGGTATTTGAGATGTTTTCTTGATTTTTTCAATAAAATCAAGCATTTTAGAGATATTATGCATAAATGGATATATTTGCAAGTCCAGTGATGAGATATGACCTTCAATCAGCATATTAGATATTTTGTAGCTTATCAAGCCAAATAAAATTTTAAGAAAGATACTCTGTGTCACTTTAAGGCTAGATGGGGTATTGCCTTTGGTTATGTGCCGAAACTATACGAACAGTATCATGTTTGATATCAATTGTTAACATTTACAAAGCAATCCTATGATTTTGATCTCATGGATACGTTACTTACTTTTATGCGAAAGAAGGGTGGGGAGGGGGGTGGTCCAAATTCTTGTTCACTGAAGGCAGGGCTTAATAGGGTATTGGAATTGCTGGAATTCAAGACCATGGGTACATGATTTTATGTTCCTCGTCAACACTGCCAATAGTGGGCGAATCCCATAAGTCATTTGTCGGTGTGGCTAATGGGATCGGGCCTCATCATTTGCCGGTTAAGGATAGGGGTGGATATGGGTATGTAATAAGATTCAAAGCCGGTACATCATGGCAGTCTAGGTAAACCTATCCTCAATTTTATCCGTTTCACTCCTATACTGAGTCTAGAAAGGTCTAGTAGAGGGTCCGTCAGCCGACCTTTCTGCGACCTATGCTATGACCCTCCAACGTTAAACGTGCGAAGGCAGACTATTGTGGCTTGGTAAGATGCGTTCTGATTGGTCAATTCGATACATGGGCTGACGCGACACTCTATTAGGCCTTTCTAGACTCAGTATAGGAGTGAAACGGATAATATTGAGGCTAGGTTAACTTAGACTGTATATCATGGCATTATTACTTCGTCGTAATATTTAACATTCTTTTTCGGTTACATTAATGTGAGGACGGAATATTTAAAAGATAAACCTACTGTGTTTGGAAATCAGCGGCATATAACGGAATTATTATAGCTCTAAATTTAATTTAAAGTCGAACGCGTAGCGTGAGGCTTTTAATGGATAATTTAGAGCTATAATAACAATAGGTGTCTTATTTCACATTAGATCCATCTCGTACAATGTCTCATATAACTTACATATAAACAGTGTAATATGACATATTAAAGATACAAACTTTTTTCTTGTCTATAATGGTATCATTAAATATACATTAAAACCCTAACATGCGCCTATGACAAATGATTTGAGATGAGTAAACGTCGATTAAGGATAATAAATGAAACATAAATAAAAAACATGATAGAGTATTTCCATGTCAAGTTAACTTGCCTTATAAAGTGTATGTTGCTGGTTTAAACACCAAGGTCACTGATTGTACAGGGTAAGATGTACTTTCATTATTTGCATTAAATACCTCGCAAAGGACTTCCACATGAACAAGTAAATACGTTTGAATAATGAATTATAGAAAGTTGTCTTTTGAGCTACAACATCTACTCCATAGTATCTAATGACAATCTTTAATTAAAAAAGTATGGAAGGTAAAGCAGTCTAAGTAAACCTAGCCTCAATATTATCCGTTTCACTCCTATACTGAGTCTAGAAAGGCCTAATAGAGTGTCGCGTCAGCCCACGTATCGAATTGACCAATCAGAACTCAGCTTACCAAGCCACAATAGTCTGCCTTCGCACGTATAACGTTGGAGGATCATAGGTCGCAGAAAGGTCGGCTGACGCGACCCTCTACTAGAACTTTTTAGACTCAGTAAAGGAGTAAAACGGATAATATTGAGGCTAGGTTTACTTAGACTGGAAGGTAAAGCGGAACTCAAAAATTGTCCATTGTTATCATTACAATTTATTCTCTATTATGAAGTTACTCCCGTCTTCATTCCATCATTTTGATATATTCTTATTTCAAAGATGATGACATAGACATGATTTGAAAGGTGTTCAGTAATATACCTGTTGTGGTCACAGTGAAGACGGCGGCATTGTTGACCGGTTGGACGTGAACAAATCGGCCTCTTGATCCGGACTTGTTGCAGGCTTTTATGATGCAGATGATGATGACTATGATGATTATGAGGCCGATAATCCCCCCTATTGTTGCTCCTACAATGAAGCCTATCAAGTGTGCTCTGCCTTGATCGGTATGGCTGGAATAGCCAGTGTCGGTCCTAGATAAACGATTGAATAAAAGGACACTTGAAATCTCTCTTCCAAAAGAGTCCAAGTAACATCAACCTTCGCTAACCTCTGTTTATATACGAGCACTTCTGGGGTTAAGAATATTGAACTCTGATTGGCTACAAAATGAAGTTAGTTGTGCAATCAGCGACGTCTTTACTAAAGTAAGAATTTGAAAAGCCTTATTATTACTTATTTCCGTATAATTTCGAAAACTAGATTTTTTTCCGACTATGTACTTTGTACTCTATCTCTTCTTGACAATAGAGACTTAATCTTGCCATAGTTAGTAAATGTCTCGGTGACCGGAAGCATGTTTTCTATGTAGGCAAGAGTTGCCATTGGCTGAAAGTTTGACTGTGTGCTGCATTTTTGCCCACTAGAGGAATCTAGTATAAAATGCTCGTATCAAAACAGAGGCAAGTTTGGATTTTAGGATTCGAGCTGACTCTGCCGGAAGAAAATGAAATGCAATAGCTCAGCATTCAATATTGTGTATTTATGCTTTAATAACCTCAGAACAAGTTGTAAAGGGTAGTAGTATATTTTTATACAAATGTGTTTATGAAATAAAAAGGCGAAAACTGTTAACCTTATCAACAATATCCTCAATATGAAATGTTGTATGTGAATGTATTTAATGACATCGTGGCCAATATGGTTATCGATCACTACATCCAAACATAACCTACATTTAGTTGACAGGTGTTGATTAATGTCTCGATTGTTTTCAATTTCAAACTGATAAAATGAACATGTAAGACTGTTATACATGGTTGTCAAGGGATGTTTATGGCCAAATGATGTCTTGAATAAATAAACTGATAAATTTATTTGATTGATAAAAGATTTAAGATATATGAATTGCAAAGTAGTCAAAAAAGGGAGTTCAAATTACATACCATATAAAGACAAATGATTTTGTGTGGCAATGAATAACTCATGTTACTATGACATAAATTATCATGCAACTCTTAAAAACACTGAGATCCAAAATGTTTCATGAAGGTCTGTTTTCAAGTTCTTATTGAAGAAAACATAAACATATATCATCAACTTTCACTAACTAATTTTGTCGAAATTTGCCGAAAATGTGTTAATATGATATTTTAATGGAAACATATGAATATTTTGGATAAACACTTATCTCCGGCATCCAGCATTTATGTACCTTCTACTAACATTCCATTAATAATGGAACCCTTAAAGGGGCAGTAGCACGTTTTTGAATTTTTTATATTTAAACTTTTCACTGATAATTGTATGTTAATGCTAAATGTATTATTTTGATAGTGTAAAAAATCTCTTAACAGTAACAATCATCCATTGTCTGCGAACAAAGTATATAGATTCACATAAAATCCATTGGCGGCAATTTTATGTGAACACCTTAAATGCAGTTTTTGTTAGAAAAGGAATCACATGGCTGAACTTTACATTATATATTTGATTACAACTATTTACGAATATCAAAGTTATAAAGTATTGGTTAAAATTATTGACGATGCCTCAACATAGACTTCCGAAAAAAATGTTACAATATGATGATGTTACATGATAAGAATGGCCACAACAATTTGGTCACATCTGTCAGAAAGTTCCTGTTTTCAAAGGGTTTTGGTTTTGTTTGGTTCGACCAGCATGTTGACTCGAATGATAAATTTATTTGTCAACTATCAATGAGACTTAGAGATATGTATTTGCAAGAGTGGCTCGAGAAGATAACACTTTCTAGTAAATGCTTGTATTTTATAATGTTTAAATGTACACTAGAATCTGAAATCCATCTCTCATGTGTAAATTTAAAAAAGTTTAGGATAGCATTGAGTCGACTAAGATGTTCTTCACATGATCTATTCATCGAAAGTGGAAAATTAAATCAGTCCAAAGAGAAAATAGAATTTGTAAAATATGTAATTTGAGAGAAATAGAAGATGAATATCATTTCGTTTTAAATTGTCCGGTTTATAATCCTCTGAGAAAGTTGTATATAAAGCAATATTATTTTGTTTATCCAAACAGGTTTAAATTTGCAGAATTGTTAAATAACAAAAATCATGGAGTTCTTAAAAATTTGTACATGTTTGTATACAATGCCATGTTGTTCAGATCAGAATATATCTCAAAACATAATTTAAATTAAACTATTGTAATGTTTATGTGAACTACAAATGCGTGTACATGTTATTATGTAAATGTATTGTACTACAAGCCTATGGCCTTTCAGTACCGGAAATAAATTGAATTGATTAATTACTGTTTCAAATGTCATAAATACATTGTCTTTCAATGGAACCATTTATTTTCCTTTTCTGACATCACCTTATATTACCCCTAAAAACGTGCTACTGCCTCTTTAAAGGGGCAGTAGCACGTTTTTTTATAATTTTATATTTTTAAATTTTCACTGATAATTGTAAGTTAATGCTAAATGTATTATTTTGACAGTGTCAAAAATCTCATTACACAAGTCAATCATCCATAGTCGGAGGACAAAGTATGAAGATTCACATAAAACCCATTGGCGGCCATTTTTGTGTGAACACCTTTAATTCATTTTTTGTAAGAAAAAGGAATCGCATGGCTAAACTTTACGTTAAATATTTGAATTATTACTGCTCCATTTAGTTTAAATCCATTGTCTTTCAATTGGAACCATTAATTTTCATTTTCTTGACATCACCTTATATCCCCCTAAAAACGTGCTACTGCCCCTTTAAGAGGATGAATGCCATGAATTAATGAGTATAAATTTACATATATTCTGTCTTTATTAAGACTCACCTTGACGGTCCCCAGTTGTTGTTCAAAGTGTGTATGTTCATCGTGTAAAGAACTTGGAATATGTCCTACTCCTAGGGATACAAGTGTTCTGTCTTTGTTTAACTCTGCTTGTGTGTATCGAAGATAAGATAAGATTGAAATGTTGGCGATTTATATAACCACTATATTTGATCATACATCATACCGCGGACATACGCTAAGAGATTTGTTATCTCAACTCAAATAAAGCTTTTATTGAACCAAATGGAAAAGATTAATGACATTTATCCACCAGTTTGGAGGTTAAGTATATTTTGCTAACAAAGCAGTAAACATTTTGTCTACAGTCAGATTGCCTACAGGTGTAGTTAAAAGAAAATCATTTCCTTAAAAGTTTTGTGTCTGAGGTTATTGTATTGAATTGAAAAGGAAACGTGAGCTACATGGCAATATTATCCATAAATCAAAAATGTTATTGAGTTGTTCTTGGAAATGGAGACTTTTCTGTTCATAGTTTACTGGTGCAGTTTCTCCTAGAGGGTCGATTTCATCGTGATGTTTTATCTTTTATAATCATTTTTACTATTTTGTCAATTACTAGAGATGTATCGATTTTGACGTTCTAATGTAGTAAATATGTAATATGTTTGAAATGACAATTTATGTAACACTGTAAAAGATATATTATAATTATACTTATTCTTATTACTTATATTATGACGCTGGTTATTTACGTACCGTTTTTGGTGTTGAAATAAAGAATAATGTAGAAAATGCGTACAGTTTATACAAAAAAAATATGACTCTCATTTCTATCTTATGTTTTACTTGGTAGAGAATATTTAGTTGAAGAAAGAAAAAGCATTCTCGGTTTGGTTCCTTGGTTTATTTAGACATAATCGGAGAGGTCCTGGGTTCGAATCCTACTTGTGGTTACCTCGAAATCACTTCTTTTGACATAGATAAGAAAGTAGACGTCGTCTGAAAGACCTTTGGACTTAATTTACCTCAAGTAAAAGCACTCTCATTGGTAAAAGTAAATTTACATTATGTTCACATGTTGTTTCGCCAAGTATAAGTATTCAGTTAAATTTAATCTGTGGTAAGAATAATTAAAATTTCTAGACAGTGATGCAAGAGTGTTATTAAATTTAGTACTTTAGTAGTAATATCTTTCAATGGTCTCTTATGATGTCATAACTATTTCTTGAAATAATCAGCTAAGCAAACATGAAATCCTATTCACATGACCACAAATACTCCAGGAGTATTTATTTACTTTTAAGAAAATTTACTTTTACTAAACCTCTCGGGGTCTAGTACATAAACTTGTACTTAGGTGTATTTACTCCAAAAGTGTATGTACTCCGTAAGCAAATGCGTTCACATGTTACCCTAAGTAAATTTACTTTTTTTTTCTTTTTATTTCCATCTTTTTCATGTTTGACATACATTCGGTTTGACAACAGTGAAAACAGAACGCATATAATAACATAGGACAAAAGTTGGCAATACAAATACAAACAAGTAAGAGGATACATGAAACATAAACGAGATGTGGTAGTCCATACATTAAATATACATAATTATTGTGACCTACATGTATTTGTTAATACAGTAGAGTGACAGTTTTATACATATTGTCAACGATTATAGGAGAATGAAAACATGTTTTTAGTTCACAATATGGTATGTGATGATGACCAAAATTTAACAAATATATCATTCTCATCGGACACAAAGTAAATGTTTTTTGTTACGTCATAGTACTGTTTAATTTGGCTCAGTATGTAGTTAAAATCTGGAATAATCATGTTTTGAATGTTCTTGAAAATTATGTTTTTGATGAGTATGATTATTGCGTTAATAGGATTGTTGTTCTTCCCCTTTATTCCGAGCAATACCTTAGAAATTGTTAAATTAAGATAAATTTGGGCTGTTTCAAACCATTTTTCTAGTTTTCTCCATAATGTGCACACCGGGTCACAGTACCAAAAGATATATTCTAAAGTTTCTAGATCCTTATTGCAAAATCGACAGAGGGTAGATTATGATAGCTTTATCCTAAAGAGATAACAATTTGTAGGTAGAATGTGATGAATAATTCTATACTGAAGCCATCTTAAGTCAGTACTACGGGTGCATTTGTGAGCGATCATATTAAACACTCTCCAATCTTTTTCTAACAACTTACAATCTAAGATTCGTGCCCATTTACTGTAGCATGGTAATTGGACAAGTTTGGAATCAATTAATTTCAAACATAAACATTTACTGCCTAAAGTTGTATTTATGTGGAATAAATTAAAAGGGTAGATTGGACCTGGAACCATATTTGGTATTTAATTCATACCAAAACTTGTGATCTATAACAAAAGAGCCCTTTTTATACCTTCATAAGTCAAGAAATTAGGTTTGATGCCAGAGTCATTGTGATGAGTTTGTTACAGTAAAGTATATTGATTAGAGTTACGAATTTAAGTCTTCAAGAAGGTGTTTACAACAAAGAACAAAAATTATTGGAATTCACACTACCTCCAGATGTAATCTTACATATGTTGTATCTGAATCAAAGTCTTGTCAGCATAATACAAATGTACAATTAGTTCAAACCAATTGAGCTAAAACCCAGCGTTCTCAGAGCTTATTTCAGTACAGGTGTTCCTGATGAAAAATACCAGGTGAGATATTGGCGTTCGACCTTCGACCCTGGATGCCTAAGGATGAAATCCTGCTAACGTTGAGGACTAATAAAATATTCATTTGTGAGCCCTTGTCATTGCATTTTTCTTCTAAGAATCTGTACTGAATTTCAACTTGTTCTCTCAAATGAACAATGAAACAAATATAAAGATAAACTAGTGTCCAAAAGAAACGTTACCATACAAATGGCAAGATAACTCAACCCACTGCAGATTGATACGACATAGTTTAATTCTTTTTTCAATAGTCAACTAACCTCTATGCAAAATTTCAAAACATTATCTTTTCATGTTTGCGAGAAACACGCATTTAAAATAAACATCCATTCGGAATCTCCTTAACTAGGTGAGATAGCAGAGAGAAATTGGACACTTTGCTTGTTTTAAAACGTTCTAGAGCAGTGACGAATTTAAGTCAAATAAAGTGCATTGTATCAACAAGATTGTATTCTTACCTAAATTCAATACTTTGTCAATTTTATAGTGAAATGACAAAAGTTTTGTGCATAAAAAAAACTTGAAATTTTGATTTATGCACCTCATGTCCGTTTGAAGAGACACAAAATCAAAAATATATTTTCCTGAAGAATGAAAATGTGCATACTTCTTTACAAGACATATGCCTGTTAGGCACACTTAAATTCGACTCTGTCAGGTAATAGAATTTTGTTTCGGAGGACGTTGAAAACTTGGTATCGTTTCTTTTGGACACTAGTTTATGTTCAAGGGAAGGAAATATGTTTTAACAAATCAAAGACAAATGAACTTATATACGTAATCAGTAAATGGACTGAAAAACACTGAACACTTTTCGAATGGCTCAGATCTTCTTAGTCATAACATCAATGAGGACACGAGCTCTCTTAAAGGGGCAGTAGCACGTTTTAAGGGCGAACATTAGGTGATGTCAGAAAAATGAAAATAAATGGTTCCAATTGAAAGACAATGTATTTTAACTTAATTGAGCAGTAATAAGTCAAATATATAACATAAAGTTTAGCCATGCGATTCATTTTTCTTACACAAAATAAATTAAAGGTGTTCAAAAAAAATGGCCGCCAATGGATTTTATGTGAATCTTCATACTTTGTCCTCTGACTATGGATGATTGGCTTGTGGAATGAGATTGTTGACACTGTCAATATAATACATTTAGCAATAACTTACAATTATCAGTGAAATATTTGAAATATAAAATTATCAAAAAACGTGCTACTGCCCCTTTAAGTAAATAGTATCCCTTTACGGTTTAAAGGTCATATCAAAGATTTCAAGA
This sequence comes from Steromphala cineraria, assembly GCA_916613615.1. Lineage (NCBI taxonomy): Eukaryota > Metazoa > Mollusca > Gastropoda > Trochida > Trochidae > Steromphala > Steromphala cineraria. The sequence continues at coordinate 26,767,484 of OU744727.1, read as the reverse complement.
TTGTTAGAAGTTAAAAAGGAAATATCTTCGGAGTTATAGGTGTTATTAAAGACGAACAACTTCTTCTTGTCAACTGTCACCTGAAAACATACAGAGATTAAATCATGATTTCACATAGATACAAAAATTAGAAAAACATCCAATGACAAGACTAAATCAATTAGTAGCTTAAGGTATTTGTGGGTAGCGAAATGTCTAAAGAGGGGCAGATAAAAAAGAAAAGATATTCTAATGAAGATGATTTTTTTTCTGAAGCCCTCCAGATATTCAAAATATTGGTAGATAATGGATAAAAAATTGATAAATATTTCAAAATGTTTTCTTGTTAACATGTGCTGGTAAATCTTTTACCATTTGTATATTTGGGATTCCGAGTATTATTTGCCAAAAGAATCATAGAAGAAGATTACGTAAATCAATTCATGGATTTGTTTTCGCCTAAAGTTGAAATTTTACACTTAGGTTAAAAGATTATAATCGATGGAATGGGACCATCTCTTTATTCATCCAGATTCGTCAAAACGTATGTACAAAACAGTGTATCGTACAATGGCTCTTAAAAAAAGACAACAAAATGGTTTAATTGTAGGGTCTTTGTGGCCCTATTAATGAAAACCATCACCAACCCTTCAATTCATAATTATGGCTTGCCTAATAACATGTTCATAACAAATGTTCGTGTGGAGCACGCTGGTGTAGTGGTTAGCGTGCTGGCCTGTCACGCTGAAGGCCCGGCTTCGAATCCCGGTGGAGACACCTCAAATTAGGAACCTGTGCTTAACACTGTGTTGTGTCGTTGGGCAAGGCACTTCATCCACATTGCACTCAGTTCACCCAGCTTAATAAATGGGTACCTGAACATGGGGAAAGTACGGACCTATATGGTCGATCGGGGCGCTTAGTAGCTTGACTCGACAGAACATTTCTTTCAGGGTAATAATATACATTGTATCGCCATGTGTACCGCCGGTGAGCAATCCTGGACTGGATACTAGGCGTTAAAATTATTATTATTATTATAAATCTATTTTCTACGGTTTAGTCTACACAGATGGGTTTGTATGATCCTTATAGACTTTGATAACTTATAGACTCCGGCTAACGCCGTCGGTTTTAAACTAAATTTGCGGGTGTTGAATAACAATGAATCCCGGAAATTTTACAAACGCAACTATTTATCTTCTAATTGAAATTGCTCTTATTGAATAACGATAAGCGCTAATAGATTTAAGGAATAAGGACTTTATCTTCAATACACTGAAAACCTGAAAATATTCTTTGACATAACTGGCATGACTTCCTTGAGAGGCATTTTAGAAGTTGGAATGACAATAATGAAGAGGAATATATAGATGACAACTTCTTTGTTTACTCTCCCTCTGCTTGAGAACGACACAAGAATATGTGTCGAAACGTAGTATGCAATGAACAAGAAGTTGTCATTCATATATTCCTCTGCATTATTACTGACTTTGCCTATCAGATATTAACAGTGAGTAAAGGTCATAAACCAAAATTACAAACTCTCCTTTTGATTCCTTTTACACTAGAAAAATATCGTAATAATTTTACGTAAGTCCCAAATATGCTCTCAAGGCAAGACATAAATGAAGGAATAACATTTTGCTCTTTCAATATTCCTGTAAAATCTCAATCGATAAACCTGAATTGTGATTTGACTCAATCGTGTGTGATCTCCAAACAGTGACAAGCCTTATGACCTTTACAATCACTATTTCAGGCTTCTTTAAATTAAACGTTTATGGTTATTCCTTTGATTTAACATTTGCAATTAACCAAAGTTTAGAAGCCTAGGTATGAACAACAAAGCTCGACTACAATAATTGATTGTAAACGATTTCAAGCTTACCTTGAATTGTTTCGCTTCAACTACTATGCGCATGACAAACTGTTTGTCAAGACTGAAAGGGAAGTCCTTGGACGGAATGGTGAAGTCTTTCCCACCCTCGTCGATTTTCTCCCCATACGCAACTACTCTCTGCTTGTTATTATAGTCGAACATACCGCGAATATACAATTGGCCGATTAATCTGTTTTGCCATAGCACAATGCTGAAACTGTTAAAAAATAATGAAATTAACACGCGTGCAATTGGAATGCACATGCAGTGCTCAATCCAATAGCCAGATAAAAAATAACGTACTTGAAATGTTAACGAAAGATACGTTTGACCTGTTGTTGATTATCATTTGGTGCATTGTAAATTTGATTCAACTATTTTTTCAAAGATATGCAAATCATCTACTGAAAATACAAAAGAGATAGTTGATTTTACACCAATGATATTTAAACGTAAAATTGACCACGAATGGAACGTTTTACTTTTCAATTGAACACGAATAATAGTAGAAACATTATGGTTTTATAAAGCATGTAGGAGCGATCAGCTTCAAGATATTATCAAATAACTATATTTTGTGAGAAAGTTGATTTACCTTTCGTTGGACATCGTTTTTCCAACAATATTGATAACAGAGTTGGTCGGTAGGCCAAATGGCATTGATGTTGTAAACGTTGCATTTTTCTGAAATCAGTTGGTTTCCTTTCATTTATTTCTATCTAAAGGCATTGCACTGTTTTTGTAGACAAAAAAGGGTTCAATACTCAAGAAAGAAATGTACCAAATTGTAAATCAGTTTTTACAAAACTCTATCGAAAATAACGTTCCATATCGTTTAAAGGGGCAGAAGCAGGTATTTGAAAAAAATTATTTTAAATTTTCACTGATAACTGCACGTTGATGCTAAATTCGTCAAAAATATCATTACACAAACCAATCATCCATAGAGAGAATAACCTATAAAAGTTCAATGGCGATCCGTATTTGTGAGAACGCCTTTAATTCATTTTCAATCACATGGCTGAACTTTATATTATATATTTGATTTTTCACTGCTTCATTTAGTTTAAATAAACTTAACGCCAAAAGAAATGTTACACCTCTTTCAATTTGAATTTCATAAAAAGTGACGTGTTCAGAGGAATTTGCTTTGTTCGTGTGTGTTGTAAGACTCCATCAGTTTAGTGTCCTGTGCTAAAATAGCAGACCTGTAACTTTAATGGTAAATAAGTTATCGCCGGTTTTTCATGGGTTGGGTCAATAATCCTTTTTCCGATCATGCAATAATTGAAGTGAAAATTTAAAAAATTAACCAAACTGACTTTGTTTATTTGATAATGAATGCACATTCATAAAAACAGGAAATTGGTTATGTTTTTTTAAATATTAATTCGTTATCTTGTCTGAAAATGACGAAATATTGAGATTTGTTTTTTTTCTATTAAAAACACAACTATAACATTCTAAGAAAACGTTTTTGTTAAGAATGTACTTAGGCTGTTTTAGGAAGCTTTGGCACATGTTTACTGACTAGATTTGTTTCTAAATCTTTCTAAATAGTGAACTTCTAAAACATTTTGGTTTTCATCAGAAGGATCATGTCACCAAAACGTAGCCATAGAATTTTACTACGCATGAAATGCACGTGAAATCAGTTGGTAACGGATATAAAAGACCCCTGTATTCATTATTTCACACCATAATTCGATAACAATGCCTTGATTAACAACTTAAAAGCGGGAAAGAGCGATTGGAATGCTGCAGACTGGGTCCACTGATGGAGAAGTCGCTGCCGCATTCGGATGTCATCGTCGGATGTCATCGTCATGCTTAGGCTGCGTGGGCGTCTACAACAGACTGGATCGACTCGGGACCGAGCTAAAACCGGCAAGGTTGCCAGTGACAACTCCTAATGAAAATCGGTACCTGCTTCAACTGCATCTCAGGAACCGCTTTCAAGCCGCCACAACGACAGCTTCTACTGCACATGGACACCGAATCAGTCCCAGACGGTGAGAAGAAGGCTTTAACTTCATGGAGTGGGGTTATACCGGCCGATTCGAGCAATGGTATTGACGCGCCGACATCGACAAAACAGGGTTGCTTGGGCCTGAAATGTTCGACGTTGGCAGAACCAAAACTGGCACAGGGTGTTATTTTCCGACGAAAGTCGGTTCCAGATGCACGTAGCAGACGGGAAAAGGAGGTTTACCGTCGCCGGCTGGGGAGGGAGGCACGCTGCTGCGTACAGGAAGTTATCCCTTTCGGTGGAGACAGCGTCATGGTTTGGGGTGGGGTACGCGGCAACGCAACCACCGACCTCATTGTCATTGACGGTAATCTGACGACACAGAGGTACATTGACAGGGTCCTATAGCCCGAGGTCATCCCATTCTTACAACGCCATCCAAACATCTTTTTGTAACAGGACAATGCTCGACCTCATGTAGCCAGAGTGACGTTACAGTACCTCAACGTCACCAACGTCCATGTTTTGCATTAACCTACCAGATCGCCCAATATGAATCCCATCGAGCACCTCTTGGATTACATCGATCGAAGGATCCGTCAACATCAACACCAACCACACACACGTCAACAACTTATTGGTGCATTGATGGCCGAATGGAGGCAGATACCACCTGCTTTCATCAGACGACTTACGTTTTCTATGAGACGAAGAGTTCAGGCATGTTTGATTGCCAACGGCGGACATAACAGATACTGATCGCATACAATTTGTCATTAAACCAATGGTTATTCTATGATTTTGTTGTTATTGTGCATGATCGGAAATAGGACAATTGACCAAGCCCATGAAGAACTGGCGAAAACTTATTTACCATTAAAGTTGCAGGTCTTCTATTTTAGCACAAAACACTAAACTGATGGAGTGTAACAAGACAATAAAGCAAATTCCTCTGAACACTTAACTTTATATTAAATTCAAAATCAAAGAGGTGTAACATTTCTTTTGGCGTTCAGTTTACATTGTCTTTCATTTCATATATTTTCATTTACCTGACGCCACCTTATAATCCCCCTGTAAAACGTGCTAATGCCCCTTTAAGATAAGAGAATCCACATCTGTATCTCAAGTGATTAACAGGTATTCAAACTGAAAGGCAGGGTATGCAAATATTTTATAATTCAAATGACACAAAAAGATACGGTATGATGGTGTGATGTTCTACACTCAAGAAAAGTAATTTGGAATGATTCCATTAATCAACATCCAGAAAACGTGCTTCATCCTTAGATATGTGTTTGAATTCGAAACAGGATATAACATTGATTTATTACCCAATTCACCTTAAACATATTACAATTTTATATATTTATGGAAATGTCATATGGCATACATTAAGAAAGCCATATGATAGATTCAACATATTCAATATAGTTAAGATTGAAATGGCTTGGTCTATGAATGGTTACTTTCGAAACAGCCTTGCTGATTGCATTACTAACTTCAATTGCTTCCAATTAGATTTATTCGATTCTAGTCCGAATGGTGTCATAATTGGAACAGAGGTAAAATCAGACATTTATGATTTAAACTGTCCCATCGTCATACTTGCTAGCGGTTCGTGATTTAATTTTTCTATTGAGAAATTAAATACATCACTCGGTAGAAAAATCTTTCAACAAAAGTTTGATAACATATTGACATGTTTAATCAACAAGAACATATTTGAATCGACGTCAAAAGTACAGTACCCTCTGCAAAAGTGCCATTGTTTTTAAGGAACCCGCTTTCAGTGACGTCATCATTATTTGTGTAGGATTTACACCGCGTCTCAGTAACCGTCTCGGAGAGGATAACCTGGCTGGTTCGAACCCAAATAGAGACAATATTTTTGTTATTTTATTCCTCGGAGCACGGTCGTTTTTAATCAGACTGCCGCAATTGCGTCCGATGGTTATCAACTTGGTGGCAACGAGAACTTGACCCGGAGAAAAAGAAATTAAAATCTAGACGTGCGAGACAAGGACAACTTTCCTTATATTTAGGAAACGCAATTGTGAGTTGGCAACACTTGATTTGCCTTCATGTCAACGTGCCAGGGCTGCCGTGTCGGTCATTTTTGGTAAATTTTTTCCATTTAATGAATTTGGTCAGAGCTTCTCATTGTTGGTCACACATACAGTAAAAATACTTTTTTTAAAATATTGCAATTAACTAAATTTTGAATATTTGTCTTAATGTTGCCTCTGTGGGGAGGAAGTGCAAACAAATTGAGCTAAACTGCTTACATTTTCCCACTTGTACCTGTAGCAGATACCGATAGGGGACCAGTAGAGTTGGGGGAGGCAGGTACATTCCTTTCCTCCTCGCCATTTGTGCTTTACCGGACAGGTGTAAACTGCTCGAGCTCCAGGTAGGTTTGAACGGTGGTGGTTTCTTGTGTTTTGTGCCGACGGTGGAGAAGGGCATTCTGAAATGTGCATATGAATATTTCTATGAATATGTATGCTTGACATAAATAATGAGGGATATTTGTAAATTTAGAAATTTTGCATATTGATAACATTTCAATATTTCTTACTTTTTCCAGGTTCTAATAGTTGATTTTACGATACTGTACAGAAGTGCATGTAGTGTGTTATCCGATGTGTCTTTTTGGCACATATACGTGTTTTCACGATACTTCACTTCACCGAAGGCATATGGTTAAAGGCTTCAATATTGCTGACAGTACATTCAACCCTTTTTACTCATTCTGATGTCAGATAATAACAAAACCACTTTACCCTTTAATGTACGTTGTCAAGTCATGTCACAGTTGAAACCTAAACTTGTATGTTATAAACTTTCAATTGAGTTATATTTATGAATTTTTCAAAGAAACCAATTGCATCAAAGGTAATTATCACGTGACGTGTTCACACATTCCCAATAGTGGAACATCTTTGATGCAGATTATGTAAAGACTAAAACTGCTGACGCTTGAAAATTGTCGTTACACATATCGCTTTTGGAAGTGAGGACACGCCTATTTTTCATACTCCGCACAAACGTTTCGCATTTATCACTTTGAAAAAATAATTGCGTAAAATTCCTTTCAATGAATGTCTTGAAACCAGTTAATATTTACGTGTAAAATTGGTTATACCCCCTTTAATTTTTTTTTTTTTTTTTTAAAAGACGATAGTTTGGAATGAAGTACTCTGTTGTAAATTTCAATCATTTTTCGTTCTTAAATCAGAATGATTACAAAATATTGTTAAGTTTCTCTGGAACGGTAGTTTAGAACTAACTCACACAAAAACTATTTGCATGATATCAATTTTTATGGATTAAACATGCATGTTAGTCAGTTGCTAGACTCCAAGAAGTATTTACTTACTCACTTAAGTAATGTTACTTCAGAAGAAAATTTTCACTTAAGTATAATATAAAGGTATACAGTACATATAAACTTGTATTACTCTCCCGTTGAAAATACTGCTGTTTGATAAATCTACCATGCTATTACACATACATGTATGTGTCATAACATCGCGCGCTGACCGAATGACGTGACGTAATACGTAGAGGATATTTGTGTTTTCTTGACAAATACCATGTTTATCTCATCGAGTGAGGGAGAAAGTTTATATTTTCACGAGTGGCGCAACCACGAGTGAAAATATGTAACTGTTCTGCCTCACGAGATCAGATAAACATGATATTTGTCAAGAAAACACAAATTTTCAATTTACTTTATGATTTAATCGTTATATTTCTAACAAGATTGAAGTGCATTTACGTTGAGTCGGCTCCAAAGAGAGCCCGTCGCCAAAGCAACAATATGACGTCATGAGCGTGTCATTGCGTCAGAGCATTGTTCGAAGACGTCAGGTCATTGTTGTTATCAGTCACTAGTGACTGATAACACGTTCCGTTGTTATTGTCACTAGTGACTGATAACACTGTTTACTGTCATTGATAGATCTTGGTATTTCACCGCCAATCATATAATAATGACATTATAATCGTTAAGAATATCAGCGGGCAGGTCGGCGAATTTCTTTATATGTTTAAAACGTAATCAAGCCAGTAATAAATAAAACACTAAACTCGGTCCCCTTTCATAACAATTTTTGTCAAACTCGTGAATGGTATATAGGTATTTAACTCGCTTCGTTCGTTAAATACCGACCCATTCACTCATTTCATAAAAATGTTTTGAAGCGGGACCGAGTTTAGTATTATCTATGTATCAGATCTAAAGATTTAAATGGATTCTGTGGAACATGCACGTTGGTCAGTTGCTAGACTCCAATAAGTATATACTTACATAGAAAATTCGCATAGTGCAAAGGTGTACATTATATATAAACTTATAAACTAACGGGCAAAAGAGACGATACCAAACTTTCAGATCTAATATTTTTTGTAATGTAAATACACGACATTGAAATGATTTCCCTATATGGTAATCATATTTGTCACGTAAATTGTTGCGTTTTGGCGATCCGTTTCCGGGAGATTGTATTAAAGCGGGAATTTGTTACATCAAAATCACAAGCTGCACGTGCATCATTTGAGTATAAAAGATGTGTCTTATCATTCAACGACATACCACTTCTTCAACTGTACTGGAAAACATGACAAGATTATCACCAGAAGAGAGAGAGAGCCGTCGAAATGGTGCAGATGGGTGCAACGCATGCACACGTGGCTACGACGTTGGGATGCAACCGTATTACTATCACCAGGCTTATGAGACGGTACAGGCAGACGAAAAGGACATTAGACTTGCCGAGGAGTGGAAGACCCCGCAAAACAACCGCCAACGAAGACCGCCATTTGCGAATTCTTCATCTGCGGAACCGCTTCCTGTCAGTGACGGAATCAGCGACGAATGGCCTTGGACATGCTGTCAGTCGAAGAACAGTGACCAGACGTCTGAGACATAGAGAATCTCACCCAAGTGTCTTCTGATATCAAATATATCAACACAAGTTGATAAAAGTAACAAATATCCAAGGCTTGCCGAGGATATTTTACTTTTATCAACGAGTGTTGATATATTTGATATCAGAAGACACGAGGGTGAGATTCTATTTATCATCCAAAATAATTTTTCATCACATAAGCATGAAAAATGTACATCTTTGAACACTGAATAGCCCTCCAACTCCTAAACCAGTGATGTCATAGCATTGTGACGTTAATGTGTTTATGACGTCATAGCATTGTGACATCATTTCTGATGATGCAAAACGCTTGTGATGTCATGTCCCTGCTGATGACAGGGCATTGATCAAAATCTACTGTCAAAGCGATATCTCCTAGGAGATATCGCTTGATCTTTCACAAGCGATATCTCCTGTGGAACACAGTTTTGGATGATAAAACATGGTATTCGCGCCTTCAGACCCAAACGTGGCGTGCACCTGACGCGTCAACATCGACCAACATCCAAATATTCAGAAATGATGGAAGAGCGAGGGTAACGTTGGCGACGTTGTTGTGTTCAGACTGTGGTACCCTTTGGCGGTGGCAGCGTCATGGTGTGGGGCGGAATTAGCGGACATGGGAAGACTGATCTCTTTGTGGTTGATGGGAACCTCAACGCAGAGAGGTACATCGATCAAATTCTCCGCCCAGTGCTCCTACCATTCCTGCAACAGCGACGCCCGTCCCCATACAGTCCGTATTGTCAGGGATTTCTTGCAAAGAAACAACATCAACGTGTTGCCATGGCCTGCCAGGTCACCTGACTTGTCACCCATCGAACATTTATGGGACCATTTGGATCGTCAAGTCCATTAAAGAGTTGTTGTTCCAGGAAACCTCCAAGAGCTTGCCCAAGCCCTGAGAGAGGAATGGCAGAGAATACCAGACCGTGACATCTTGCGTCTGGTATTCTCAGCACGACGTCGAGTTCGGACATGCATCGAGGCCCGTGGCGGTCGTACAAGATAGTGACAAACTTGTTGTTGTGGGTGTTGCATTCTTAGGTCCTGATCGAATTCAGGACAATTTCATGAGTGAACTTTAAGGAGTTGTACTTCATAACACACTGACCTGAAAGACCTCAATATGTGATTGTTTGATACACTTGTTATCTGTTTTAGTAATGGAAATGAAATAAAAGATGTGTCATTTATTTTTTGTCATTTATTGGTCAAATATACTTGGTATCGTTTCTTTTGCCCGTTAGTTTATATAAGTAATTTGGACCCTGTAGTAAATTGGCAATCCTCAGCAATTGCCATGTTTATCCCAAAACATTTTAACAGGTATTGAATAATAATCTGCTGCATAATTATATTCTATAGCATATCAAGCAAATCAGTATGTTATCTGTCTTTTCAAAAAAAGTCAAAACTTAAGATATTTTTAATTTGATATCTTTGGCATATATTAAGTAAAAATATCGAATATCGAATATCATGGTATCAAGTTCTGGATAATTGATTTGTATTTCGAGATTTAACAAATTTAATTTCCTAAACAAAACTAAGTATTTTTAAAGTAAGCATTACACGTAGGAAATATCCCAAATGTCATTTCTGAGAGAGTCAAAAGATCATTTGCAAATAATTAGGGGATAAATCCATTCTGTTTTTTATTTTGGGGTTGTATGTCGTGCATTCTTTACCCCTAAATATAATTTCAAACCGAGCTTGCGAGGTTTGAAACGTTTATTTAGGGGTAAAGAATGCACGACATACAACCCCAAAATACAAAACAGAATGGATTTATCACCATTCTAACATGACTAATTAGTAAAAAAAGGGGGAACTATTTTGACTTGCGCAAAAGCAATGTGATTAGGTCAAACCGGTGCAGACCGGTTCCACTCACTTGCAAAACAACGGTACAGTCCACTTTCATAAAGAACACATAACAATTAAAATGTCATTACATACAGAAAACACGTTTTTGAATAGACTCATCTGTAATCTATTGAGCATATTATCAATAGAAAACAGATTTCAATGCCGTCAAAGTTACGAATTATTACCTAAATCCATGGGTCGACCCATCACCCCTATAAGAGCGACAAGGACTGACCAAATCAAGGGACGTTACTCTGAAAATAGTTGTTCACTACGTGTCGGTGAACTGTTTCAAACTTAGTGGAAGCTGTCAAGAAAGTTATATTTTGTGTCATGGTTGGGGAGACTGTGACAGGAAAAGTGGTCACTTGTAAATTAGAGGTAGGGGCAGTGACAGCATTCCCTACGAAATTAAAGAATAAAGTCGCTTCCGTTCATTTGACGAATCGCTGTATGAGAGGTGTTGCGATCGTTGATTTTGTTTTTAGATCTGTGGACTGTGATTAATTTACATCGCGAAGCAGTAAGAAACACTTCAAACAGGAACAAAAACCTGGTTATTCGATTAAAAGTTGTAGGTGTTTCAAAATGTCGACAAGTTTCTGATATTGAAATTTAAAGTGTCGTCGCCAACATGTCTATTGTAAACAGAAAGTCGCTAAGTGCAGATTGTATACTCGTGCGCGGAGGAATGTGAAGCGGTCGTAAATATTTAGAGGTGATTATCGGCGAAATAATTACTCCAAAATGTTTATGAGTAACCAATTAGAACGCAGTATTTTCAAACTAGTTTTCGTGTCATGTTAGAATATTCATTTTAAGGATCTTAGAAGGACAGAGGTTGGTCCATCAATTAAGTCAAAATTCAAAATTGAGATACGGAATGTCAGTCGAGTTAATGATGAATAATTAACATTTATATTAATCAAAAGGTTTGCTATCACTAAAGTAACATGTAGTCATGATGGTCATTATATTGTTTCAAGTTGATTTGAAATTATTGACTATTTCGATACTTTGATCTCTGTTTATTATTTCGCACCTTACATTTTCGATGACACAGTAACCGAGATATATATAGATAAACATCCTGTAAATTTCTACGCGTTATGCTCAAACCTTACCCCTGATATCCATCCAGCAAAAAACCTCGTATCGCTGACGGCTGGTAACTCAACTTTAGTTATAGTCTGTTTTCAGCCCAAATATTTCGAACTCCGTACACTGTTATCTATTATTCCCCCTTGTAATAATCTTATAGAACGCTGCCTGAGAGCTTAGAAGTTGCGTGCAGCGGGAAATGAGAAATATTATCTAAAAGCACTCCCATTGGCTGATTTGAATCACACTATGAGCACGCGGAACGAGGTCCGGGAACCAGTTTCCCGCTACCATTGAAAGCTCATTATTTGATTGGCTTACTATATATAGCGATAGGAGAGTTTTTGCTGGATGGATATCAGGGGATGGGTTGAAGCATAACGCGGAGACATATACGCTGATGTAGCAGGATAATAGATAAAATATAAATAAGATTTTGATAACTAAAAGACAATTTCGAACTGACCATTTCAAGTTTAAAGACTTGAAACGAAAACACGATAATGGGTTTATAATCTACCTAATACTCCAGTGACGTGAAAGCATCAGATATACTTTATAAGGTATTATAGTTTATATTTTCATCAACTTCTTTCGATGTTTTTGTGCACCGTTTACATGCGCACATCTACTTACCTTAGTATATATACTTCCATGCTTTCATGCTTCCAAGTTTTTGAGGTAAGGAAATTGTTCATGAAAACGCACTTACATTCGAAAGTCAATTTATATGTGATGTTAATTTATCAATTTACCTGAGGGGGTAATGTAAAAGTATTTTGCACACGTAAGTATTTGTTTCATTGTATATCGCAGCCATGAGGGATGTCAAAATACTTTGTTACACAGTTACACAAAGATTACTCAAATGCTTTAAAATTGCAAGAACTAAAAGTCGAAAAGTTTTGAAAGGGCGTGAGTCAATATTCGAATATGAAATCTTCCGAATTTTAACTCAGCGCTTTTGTCCACAAGGGTATGGAGGTAACAAATATAGAAAGAGTGTTTGTCAGTATGAAACCTGTGTTATCTATATATCTGGTGATGAGGAGGGTGCATGTGGAGAACATGTCTCACACGTGCAATGCACCCCGCATGAGTTGTGAATTGCATCGCCGTCGGGCAAAAACGGCAATACACGGACGAACTAATTTGTAGGCTCGTTAATTATATATATCAAACATTATTGTGAAACATGTACTTTGGGCTGGAGGCCTGCATTTTTTAAGCAAAAATCTTGAATCTCTTGAATTATATTCACGAATTCACTCCTTCAACATTCTCTCCCCACAGAGGCAACCCAGTTATACCTGAATTAGCCTCTGTTCTATTACGCCTAGATCCTGGGGTTCCGGCAGATTTCCCTAGCGGCAAAAAGTTGTAACTTAAAATATCTCCCTTATTTGCAGCCAATGAAAACACCTTTTGGTTATCCATGACTTTGGGAGCTCTTAACGGTCGTATAGTGACATGGAAAATATTATGTCTTCATGTTTATTTTTCATTAACAGTGTGAGAGGGAAACAATTTGAAAATCAGGTATGGATAGGGTTTTTCATTAGATAGAAACGGTTTTATAATTGTGTAAATTATTATTTGTTTCATGATAGATTTTATTCTACTGATCAACCAAATAATAACCAATGAGAAGGTAAAATGCAATGGTTATACTATGAAGAATTACCTCCCTTGGATGTTAAATTTCAACGTAAGCTTTGACGGACAACACTGAGATGGCCGAGGTTTTTCGAATGACCACTTTTGAAACGGCGTCGCTGATTGCACAACTAACTCCGATTGCCTCCAATCAGATTTCTACTTTTCTATCCCGTGTATCAGCCGTAATAGAACAGAGGCTAATTCAGGTATGACCGAGTTGCCTCTGTGGGGAGAGAATGCTCCTTCAAATGAATTTTCTATTATTTAGACCTTTCCCTAAATCCAAGCATGCCGATCACTGAACTTCGCGTGAATCCAGTTCATTTAAAATGTACAGGTACGTTCATTAGATTTGAAGATGATGAAGTGCTCTTAGTTAACCTTTAATAAAGTATAGCCTTTAAGTACCTTTAAGAGTAAATCTATCAAACATAATTGGGAACCATTTTGGAAGTGTGTATCGGTATTTCATGTTGACATGTATATATGATTAAGTGGTCTCACTAGCTGCGTTTGGAACTTGATAAACAATCTAAAGTCATACCTGACTCAAAACACTGTATTTTAAAGACGAAATAAGACCTAACAAAAGTGTACGGAATAGCACGCAGCTGAATTTGCTGCTTTAGCAGGGTGCTTGTTATTCCGTACACCGATTTTCGGTTTAACCCTCTCAATGCCACCAATCAGAAAATGATTTTCACCCATAACACTTTTTAAAACTTTCATTTTTAAATGTTATTTCTAAGTGTGCCCCTTTGAATAAGTTTGATTTGCTTTACAACATACATTAATGACAGGATAGTATCAGTTTAAGAATTTTAAAAGGAAAATGCAAACTTTATAGCTTTTCCCTTGTTAGCCATTTCGTATCAAAACTTAAAGAAATCAGTTATGACATCTGATTTTGATTCTATTCGTGTATATTGTCACATATGATGATTAAAATTGAAAATATCTTATAAAAACCGCAATAAATAGAGGTTAATAACCATCCGTTAGTCTGGGAGCATATTCAACATTTAATTATTCCGCTACAAATAACGAGTTGAAATTGTCAAAAGATGCAAAAAATGTTTCTCAGTTGCTTGTGATACATGGGAATTATGTTTTCAGACCGAAAAAAGGCAAACTTTTAGTAAGGATGACTTTAATACCTTGTCATTGACGTTCTATGTTTACAGTAATCAAGAAAATGAGATAAATCATCACTGTTAGTTTACTATATGGTATAGTACATATGTCTTTGAGACAAAGTTGCTGTTTCGTCAGATATTTACAAACAAAAACATTGTTGCATGCATCTTCAAGATTCGTTTAGATCAATTACCTTTAACAATCTATGTATATTTAATAAAATTATCACATGTTTCGACAAGTGTACGGAATAGGTAGCTTTCGTGTACGGAATTACCAGCCAAGTGTGCAGAATTTTCGAACAGTGATAAATCTGATATATTCGTTGAAACACTAAATAAATAAACCCGCCTGTTAATACTAAAAGGAGAATCTAATCTTTAGTTCATTCAGCTTTGTTAAATCAATTAATAGTAAGGTTTATATAATTTGCAATAGCGCCACGAGTGTTCTTTTCCTCGGGTGTACGGAAAACCACGGCTCTACTCTACCGTCAAAGCGATATCTCCTAGGAGATATCGCTTGATCTTTCACATGCGATATCTCCTGTGGAACACAGTTTTGGATGATAAAACATGGTATTCGCGCCTACAGACCCAACCGTGGCGTGCACCTGACGCGTCAACATCTACCAACATCCAAATATTCAGAAATGATGGAAGAGCGAGGGTAACGTTGGCGACGTTGTTGTGTTCAGACTGTGGTACCCTTTGGCGGTGGCAGCGTCATGGTGGGGCGGAATTAGCGGACAGGGGAAGACTGATCTCTTTGTGGTTGATGGGAACCTCAATGCAGAGAGGTACATCATCACATTTTCCGCCCAGTGCTCCTACCATTCCTGCAACAGCGACGCCCGTCCCCATACAGTCCGTATTGTCAGGGATTTCTTGCAAAGAAACAACATCAACGTGTTGCCATGGCCTGCCAGGTCACCTGACTTGTCACCCATCGAACATTTATGGGACTATTTGGATCGTCAAGTCCATTAAAGAGTCGTGGTTCCAGGAAAACCTGCAAGAGCTTGACCAAGCCCTGAGAGAGGAATGGCAGAGAATACCAGACCGCGTCATCTTGCGTCTGGTATTCTCAGCACGACGTCGAGTTCGGGTATGCATCGAGGCCCGTGGCGGTCATACAAGATACTGACAAACTTGTTGTTGTGGGTGTTGTATTCTTAGGTTCTGATCGAATTCAGGACAATTTCATGAGTGAACTTTAAGGAGTTGTACTTCATAACACACTGACCTGAAAGACCTCAAAATGTATTTGTTTTATACACTTGTTACCTGCTTTCATAATGGAAATGAAATAAAAGATGTGTCATTTATTTTTTGTCATTTATTGGTCAAATATACTTGGTATCGTTTCTTTTGCCTGTTAGTTTATATAAGTAATTTGGACCCTGTAGTAAATTGGCAATCCTCAGCAATTGCCATGTTTATCCCAAAAAATTTTAACAGGTATTGAATAATAATCTGCTGCATAATTATATTCTATAGCATATCAAGCAAATCAGTATGTTATCTGTCTTTTCAAAAAAAGTCAAAACTTAAGATATTTTTAATTTGATATCTTTGGCATATATTAAGTAAAAATATCGAATATCGAATATCATGGTATCAAGTTCTGGATAATTGATTTTAATTTCGAGATTTAACAAATTTAATTTCCTAAACAAAACTTAGTATTTTTAAAGTAAGCATTACACGTA
Source organism: Steromphala cineraria (assembly GCA_916613615.1). NCBI lineage: Eukaryota > Metazoa > Mollusca > Gastropoda > Trochida > Trochidae > Steromphala > Steromphala cineraria. Next base: position 26,751,237 of record OU744727.1, on the reverse strand, counting down.
GGAAATATCCCAAATGTCATTTCTGAGCGAGTCAAAAGATCATTTGCAAATAATATTCATTTTAAGGATCTTAGAAGGACAGAAGTTGGTCCATCAATTAAGTCAAAATTCAAAATTGAGATACGGAATGTCAGTCGAGTTAATGATGAATAATTAATATTTATATTAATCAAAAGGTTTGCTATCACTAAAGTAACATGTAGTCATGATAGTCATTATATTGTTTCAAGTTGATTTGAAATTATTGATTATTTCGATACTTTGATCTCTGTTTATTATTTCGTACCTTACATTTTCGATGACACAGTAACCGAGATATATATAGATAAACATCCTGTAAATTTCTACGCGTTATGCTCAAACCTTACCCCTGATATCCACCCAGCAAAAAACCTCGTATCGCTGACGGCTGGTAACTCAACTTTAGTTATAGTCTGTTTTCAGCCCAAATATTTCGAACTCCGTACACTGTTATCTATTATTGCCCCTTGTATTAATCTTATAGAACGCTGCCTGAGAGCTTAGAAGTTGCGTGCAGCGGGAAATGAGAAATATTATCTAAAAGCACTCCCATTGGCTGATTTGAATCACACTATGAGCACGCGGAACGAGGTCCGGGAACCAGTTTCCCGCTACCATTGAAAGCTCATTATTTGATTGGCTTACTATATATAGCGATAGGAGAGTTTTTGCTGGATGGATATCAGGGGATGGGTTGAAGCATAACGCGGAGACATATACGCTGATGTAGCAGGATAATAGATAAAATATAAATAAGATTTTGATAACTAAAAGACAATTTCGAACTGACCATTTCAAGTTTAAAGACTTGAAACGAAAACACGATAATGCGTTTATAATCTACCTAATACTCCAGTGACGTGAAAGCATCGGATAGACTTTATAAGGTATTATAGTTTATATTTTCATCAACTTTTTTCGATGTTTTTGTGCACCGTTTACATGCGCACATCTACTTACCTTAGTATATATACTTCCATGCTTTCATGCTTCCAAGTTTTTGAGGTAAGGAAATTGTTCATGAAAACGCACTTACATTCGAAAGTCAATTTATATGTGATGTTAATTTATCAATTTACCTGAGGGGGTAATGTTAAAGTATTTTGCATACGTAAGTATTTGTTTCATTGTATATCGCAGCCATGAGGGATGTCAAAATACTTTGTTACACAGTAACACAGAGATTACTCAAACGCTTTAAAATTGCCAGAACTTAAAGTCGATAATTTGAAAATAAAGTTTTGAAAGGGCGTGAGTCAATATTCGAAAATGAAATCCTCTGAATTTTAACTCAGCGCTTTTGTCCACAAGGGTATGGAGGTAACAAATATAGAAAGAGAGTTTGTCAGTATGAAACCTGTGTTGTTCATTTACGGGTGATGAGGAGGGTGCATGTGGAGAACATGTCTCACACGTGCAATGCACCCCGCATGAGTTGGGAATTGCATCGCCGTCGGGCAAAAATGGCAATACACGGACGAACTAATTTGTAGGCTCGTTAATTATATATATCAAACATTATTGTGAAACATGTACTTTGGGCTGGAGGCCTGCATTTGTTAAGCAAAAATCTTGAATCTCTTGAATTATATTCACGAATTCACTCCTTCAACATTCTCTCCCCACAGAGGCAACCCAGTTATACCTGAATTAGCCTCTGTTCTATTACGCCTAGATCCTGGGGTTCCGGCAGATTTCCCTAGCGGCAAAAAATTGTAACTTAAAATATCTCCCTTATTTGCAGCCAATGAAAACACCTTTTGGATATCCATGACTTGGGGAGTTCTTAACGGTCGTATAGTGACATGGAAAATATTATGTCTTCATGGTTTTTTTTCATTAACAGTGTGAGAGGGAAACAATTTAAAAAACAGGTATGGATAGGGTTTTTCATTAGATAGAAACTGTTTTATAATTGTGTAAATTATTATTTGTTTTATGATAGATTTTATTCTACTGATCAACCAAATAATAACCAATGAGAAGGTAAAATGCAATGGTTATACTATGAAGAATTACCTCCCTTGGATGTTAAATTTCAACGTAAGCTTTGACGGACAACACTGAGATGGCCGAGGTTTTTCGAATGACCACTTTTGAAACGGCGTCGCTGATTGCACAACTAACTCCGATTGCCTCCAATCAGATTTCTACTTTTCTATCCCGTGTATCAGCCGTAATAGAACAGAGGCTAATTCAGGTATGACCGAGTTGCCTCTGTGGGGAGAGAATGCTCCTTCAAATGAATTTTCTATTACCTAGACCTTTCCCTAAATCCAAGCATGCCGATCACTGAACTTCGCGTGAATCCAGTTCATTTAAAATGTACAGGTACGTTCATTAGATTTGAAGATGATGAAGTGCTCTTAGTTCACCTTTAATAAAGTATAGCCTTTAAGTACCTTTAAGAGTAAATCTATCAAACATAATTGGGAACCATTTTGGAAGTGTGTATCGGTATTTCATGTTGACATGTATATATGATTAAGTGGTCTCACTAGCTGCGGGCACGGGTTGCAAAGTGGGTAGTGCGTTTTCAACTAAAGGTAGATGACATTACCATTAACGATAGTTTTAAAATTGGCATCGATACGAAATCCAATTGCTTTCATATAAATATTTATACATATGTTACTGACTAAACGGACAGAAATAAAGCCAACATCATCCAATATACATGTACATCACAAAATTCTTTTAACAGAAAACAAAAAAATATACCAAAAGAAACCTTTTTTAACTTCCCTAATATGTGTATTGAAAATCCTTATACTATTTATCTAATCTATCTGGTTAACTTTTCTCACTCTTGTTATGGGTTAAGATTCATATTTACCAACTTTATACATTCAACAGTCAACCTAATGCAGGAGGAAGTCAAACTGGTGATTCGTAGGCACTGTGTATAACCGTACACCGGAACTAGCGAGGTGTACGGTGGAGAAATGTTGCTAGCGAGGAGCGTGATCGCAAACGGGATCACTAAAAAAGCAATCATCGCCATTTCATCAACTTTTTCTATGTTATTATCATATCAATAGCTTCCCGAGAAATAACTATTTAATGTCATATTTCAACGTAAGCTTTCACGAACAACACGGAGATGGCCGAGGTTTTGCGAATGACCACCTTTGAAACGGCGTCGCTGATTGCACAACTAACTCCAATTTCTATGTTATTATCATGTCAATAGCTTCCCGAGACATAACTATTTAATGTCATATCCTGTTCATAGTCAGAGATAGCAAATATGTTACTAACAACAGCATTACTCGCAACTGTCATTGTTACTGTCCCTTGGATACAGAATGACAAGCACATACATTTTACTAAGTATGTGAGCTAAAATGACCACATGATCTTGATTATTTGAAAGTTATGAAGTAAAAAATTACCAAACTTTCTATTCCGGCTCCTCGCTAGCAACATTTCTCTGCCGTACACCTCGCTAGTTTCGGTGTACAGTTATACACAGTGGTTGGGGTAACCCATAGAATGATCAAAGGAGAAATCCAAAACTGATGAAAAATAAGCCAATACTGTCGTGATTTTCACAACGAAGTATTTTCCTGAAAATCTTGCTGTTTTGTTTTAATTTTTTTGCCTGCTTTTTATATAAAACTTAAAAAATGCAACTTACCCGAGACCCATAGGTTCTTCACTTCCTTATTCGGTCCTGAAACCCCGATTACTTCACATGATTTGTCGGCAGGGTTAAACATAAACCTAGAACAATCCTTAACTTGATTACATTTGAAACCACAGTTTAAAAGTCCATCAGAAATAAATTTTCCGAAGTTCTTTTTTTCATAAATTTTCCTGAAATATCTTTCCACTAATTTTGCATTTATAAATGTAAGCGGGAGTAAAACCACCAACAATCTGTAGACCTCCATGCGTGTTTTTTCTCTAGCTTATGTTCCAGAAATAAATTGCCGGTAAAAATTAAGTCTACTAAATAATACATCATGGAGACAATGAAATACGAGCGGAAACGATGATTGGTTGTATATCACTCTTGAAAATGTGCGTTTTTATGTCAATTTAAAAAGTTATTTCGAATATAGAACTATCAAGTTACTAAGTGGTACATAATTATTTTATTGAATCAATTATATAGTTATATTTTACTGAGAAACAAATTTTTGCAATAATAACTTTAAATCTACATACTTCCTTAATTGGTATACGCCACTTATCCAAAGAAATAATTATATTAAAATTGCACTTTAAAGGGGCATAAGCACGTTTAGGGGGAACATAAGGGGATGTCAGGGAAATAAAAATTAATGGTTCCAATTGAAAGACAATGTATTTAAAGTAAATTGAGCAGTAATTAAAATATATAGCATAAAGTTTAGCCATGCGATTCATTTTTCTTACACAAAATGAATTAAAGGTGTACAAATAATGGCCGCCAATGGATGTTAAGTGAATCTGCATACTTTGTCTTATGACTATGGATGATTGGCTTGGGTAATGAAATTGTTGACACTGTCAATATCATACATTAGCAATAATATGCAATTATCAGTGAAATATCTAAGATATAAAATTATGAAAAAAACGTGCTACTGCCCCTGTAGGCTTCGGTGTGTAATGACTTATAAACACTACAAAATTTGAACATATGCAATATTGCTAAGGCTAGTAAATATACACACGTCGGTAAAAGTAGATTTATTATACGTTTAAACGTCATTTCTGTTCTAGCAAAGGGTTTCCAACTTTTTAAACATATGAATAATATCAGCTTCTTCAAATATCACAGGAAAGCTTTATCAATGATGTTAATTGATATCTATCAAGAGAGTTGTGTCTAATTTACCCGTTTTTAATGAAAATTTGGTTATATTGATTACGGAGCAGTGAGCGGAGAAAGCGCACGTAAAATTCAGCTGGTTAAATTGAGGAATTACATGGATCCTTTAATACAATTTCGATATTTATATATATCCTTGAGGCTTTGGACTATCGCTATAATAGTTCTTTGAACTAACCACTCGCAGGGTGTTCCATTAGAATTATAAGTTTTAAAGGGACAGTAGCACGTTTTTAAGGGGAATATAATGTGACGTCAGGAAAATGAAATTAATTGGTTCCAATTGAAGGACAATGTATTCTATGTTATTTGAAACCCTAATCAAATCAACTCTCTAAATTACTAACATCTCTTTTTGAAAGGTTGTAAATGTCAATCCACTGTCCAAATTTGTAATTATCCTCACAATAATCTCCAAATGGAGGAAATAAAGATGATGATGATGATGATGATGATGATGATGATGATGATGATGATGATGATGATGATGATGATGAAACTGTAATAAATCAAATATATGATGTAAAGTTCGGCCATGCAATTCCTTTTCTTACACAAAATGAATTAAAGGTATTCACCCAAAAAAGGCCGCCAATGGACTTAATGTGAATTTTTATGATTTGTTCTTTGACTATGGATGATTGGTTTGTGTAATGAGGTTTTTGACACTATCAAAATTATCCATTTAGCATTAACGTAAAATTATCAGTGAAAATTGAAAATATGAAATTTTCAAAAAATGTGCTACTGCCTCTTTAAAGTGTGTCTGGACATTATACCATTAATGCGGTTCTCGTTCATCTAATGTCTGTCACTGCGATAACTTATTGAAATCGTTGAAATGTCTACCTCAGTATTTGAATTCGTTACGCATGTCCGAAAAACAACACTAAAAGAAACCTATCTATCGGCTTCCATCACCAATCTTGAATTTTTAGCAAAGCGGGAAAACAAATGTGCTATATTATGCTAATTTATCAACAAAATTAAGAAATAACTAAGTGGTTGATAGAAGAGGAGCATATCTACAAATAATTCATGGTAAAAGTTATAAATTACGACAGGGGGAGGGAAAGCGCAGTGGTTAGCGCGTTCGGCTTCGGATAAAGAAGTTCTTGGTTCGAATACCGCCAGGGGCTCTGTCTGCAGTAGAGAACTGTTCTACACGCAGTCAGGTTTGGGTGCACTGCTACACTGAATTTCAGCGCAGTACCACCCATGGTTCGCTAGTTCAAGCCGATGCTCGCACAAAAGTGTTGCAGGCTTTCTCTTTGCAATAATACTAGCAACCGCAATATAAGTGAAATACTCGGCGATAAACCCCACATCACCTCACCTCACCACCTACAACAAATTTTTTTCGTAGTAATGCATCCACACCTGTAGCTCTGATTATTGGCTTCATTTCACGATATTCGATGCCCATATACGATGAACTTTCACAAGAAACTTCTAACCCTCTACTCTCGATTATAAAAAAACACTGTGCCTTTGCAGGACAAACTTTCATGGAAAACTGAACAACTGCCTTATTACTCTGTAGAATACTTTTGACCAGCTCTGAACTTGGTGCCCATTTTCTAAGGACATTTTAAAAAACTGTTCTCGGTTATAAAATTTACAAAAGTGCACATGCATTTATACAGTGAGATTTGATGTTTGAATATGTATATATGCAACGTTTGTAGGACAAACTTTCATGGAAAACTGAACAAATGTCATTATCTCGGTAGAATACTTTTGACCAGCTCTGAACTTGGTGCCCATTTTCTAAGGACATTTTACAAACTGTTCTCGGTTATAAAATTTACAAAAGTGCACATGCATTTATACAGTGAGATTTGATGTTTGAATATGTATATAATTATGCAACGTTTTATTCATATGTAAACGATCGTCATATATAAAGAAGGGATTACACGGAATACAATTGCGGAAATTGCGGAATTACAATTACAAATTTACCATTTGGTTATTCTCATCGACAACTATCCCCATCCCAACGCACTTTTCAAACTCCTTCATCTACTCTCTGCTATACTCTTTTAATCTTAGTATCACTTAATATAGGAAATTGATATTTGTTATTCATTTTCTCGTAAACAGTAATATTACACACCTTTTTAAAAATACTTTCGTTTTCAACATGTCATATGAATGTAAAGAGATTTCATTGTTTGACACATTATACTAGCTTTTAAGGGCAGTATTTTTCGGCCAAAGATAAATTTCAACTTAAACAAAAACAAACTGATAAGTATGGAATGTCTTCCGTTTCCTTTATATATTATATATATGTTATTTTTCCTTTGAGATAACATACAACTCCCGGAAACACATTTCTGAAATTGTCCTTAATGTTGATTATGATAATCTTTTTATCTGCAATTAACGTTTTCATATTTTCGTCAGATTATAAAGGTGTTTGAAAACCTATACTGTTGTCAAAAAGATAGTAACATATATTTCCGTTTTCGTGAAATAGAGATTACAAAACGAGTGAGTGTTGAATATCGAAAATATTTCAACGAGATATTTTCAAAAGTTTTGATTTATTCACGAGCGAAAGTGATTTTCTAATTCTTTGAAACCAAGATCAAACCAAGCGCGACATAGTTGCGTAATGATACACTGGTGAGGTTCCTCTGTGTTCGCAAAAGCAAAAACATAATCCCGTTTTCCGTTAGCATCATCTTCATCTCTTAATAAAATCCTACTTTTAAACAATCATTTGTGAACAGTCTATCGACAGAGTTATCCAAAACCAAAACATTAGAAAAATTCTTTAACAATAAAAAACGACGCTGTTGTCGATACTGCAGTAGAGATCACAAAGCTTGATGACAGTGACGTGGATTTTGAACGGTTCAGCCGTCCTTGCTAAACGTTTCTAGATGAATGCTAATAATGCTTGATTATTTAAAGCGATGTTCATATTATAGATAAAACTGCATCTTAACACAACCCTGAACCGTTTCTAAACCATGGCTTTCACCCAAACTTTCAAAGATCCTTGTTGACAAAACGCGTCCGTTGAATACAAAAGGGAGATAAATCTTTCCAAACTAAATTAAGACAAGGTATATTTTTTATTTAGTGATGAAATAGCCGATATTGGATCGCGAATATTGGTTTGGTAATTTTGAACATATATTTTTGATGTGATGCAATTTTATTTTGAGGGAAAATACGAAAATGGAAAAAAATATGATAAATTAAAAATTTGAAGCGGCGGGAGGTTCCGTTGCACCCGATCAGCTGATTGCAAAAGTAGTACGGCATTATGACGTCACTATCGTTGAATAACCTGCTTTGGTTACACAACACTCGTTGAACAACTTTCAACTGGTTACACAACACTTGTTTCAAATAACCAAAATTATCTCATGAAGATATTCAGAACACGTATGTAATAAATCATTTTATTCAATTAATCATGCTACTGTCCATTTAACAGTAAAATACGAGAAAGTCATATGCTTGAGCTTTTTTTGTCTTTATTTGTACCTAAACTGTGCAAATCATGTAAAGCTTACAATATAGAGTCTACAATCTCCTCAATTAGATATATTTTTTCCATGTATTTCTAAACGGGGATGTATCGTTACAACTAAATAAGCGTAAGCCATTTTGACAAAGTAGAGTAAAGTCTTCCTTCTGGTTTCAGCTTATGTTAATCCATATTGATGACGTCACTCATCTTTTGACTGCCCCAGTCTTAGAGTTGTCAAATTTTGTCTTGTTTGTAAAAATACAGAGTTATTTGCAATATGCATGAATGGCAAATAAAAAATATTTCTAATATTAAAATAAACATTATGTTATAAGTCAAGATTCGAAATTAAGCAATTATCTGTTTTTTAACTCAGCGATTTAATCCACAAGGGCGCGAATGGCTGATAAAAGTAGAAGGTATTTCTCAGTTAGTAACGTGTTTTTTTTTAAAGGGTAGAGCAGAAAGAACATGAGTAAAACTAAGACATTGATAAAATTAATTTGATGAAAAAATAGTTCCATGATATTTGACTTCGGTGAAAGTATTTTTTTATATAATCGTGACTTTGATGCACAATTAGCTTGATTGAAAATGTATTTTAATGTAAGAAGACTTGTATAAAAATATGACATAAAATGTTACTTAACGAATATTTCAGCAATGGGAGCCAATTTACATTACCTCAGGGGTACGTGTAAATGTATTTCTATTTAAATAGCGGCATGAGAATCGAATTTATTTTCACTCATGTGTGCACAAGAATAATATCTATGAAAATAAATGGTCATGTAGTGATTTTCATAAAAATAGTTAAATCACAATGTCAAAAACTAAATTGTTTATGTGGTGGTGATAACTTATACTTATAACTTATATAATTTGTGATCGATAACTATTTGTATTTACGTTGTTTTATGCATAGCTTTATCTTAAGTTGCTCTTCTTGATTAGGTATGAATTACGTGTATCTATGGAAACATACATGTAATAAAAACAATCAATCTGAAATATAAAATGTATCATCCTGCATATCATATTCTATCAAGAAAGAACTAGTATATTGTCTGAATGTAGGTATACATACATCGAACAACAAACATTTATAGCCTCCTTCACTATTCGTATTATAAATTGAAATATAATTAGAAGATAAATAGTTGCGTTTGTAAAATTTCCGGGATTCATTGTTATTCAACAACCGCAAATTTAAGCGTTTAAAACCTCCGGCTAACGCCGTCGGTTTTAAACTAAATTTGCGGGTGTTGAATAACAATGAATCCCGGAAATTTTACAAACGCAACTATTTATCGATATTGTAACATGACCGTTAGTTATAGGCATTTTAAGAGCGAACTCTATTTTTGCGTAGGGAACTCTGAGTTGAAAGGATCTAACGACTGATCCATTATTGTTATAGCTGTTCGCAGCTATAAAGAAGAAGGAATTCCCAGTGTTATAGACATTAAAATAGTGTTCTAATATTGCAAACCAGTTGCACTCATAACGGTGAGATCATATAGTTTTCACCGTGAAATTTACGATAGAGAAAACAGTTATATAATTCATGAACCAACAGGAACAAACCCGACTGAACAAATATCTTAAACTCGCCCAGACCATTGTGACGGTGACACGATCATTATGACGTCATAACCGGTGGCCTTTGTGACGTCGTGCCATGGGAACGGCATTCGAAAGAAACCGGCCGCATGGCTCAAGGCGGCAAATTAGGAGAAACTAAGCCAATTAAGAAAGTATGGTTACATAAAACTAAAGCAAATAGAAAAGGATTTTTGGCATCTACGGGAATGCACAGTTAGAAAATGACAGCAACAACAGTAACATGTGAATCGGTCACGAATATTGGGAGAATCAGAACATTTTAATATTGAGGTGGACCAAATAATGTATCCTTTCGCGGTGATTCACCTCAGCCAATTTGCAGGTGTTCATTGCCATTTAACACTGGCAAATTCTTCAAATCAACCAATCAGAAACGAGTATTTACCGAAGTCATGTTACAATTACCTTTTAGGTTATGGACATTCACTCCAGACATTGATAAATGTTTCTTAACAACTCATTCTGTAAATATCATATGTGGAAATTAATCAAGCAACGCCCCTTTCTTGACGAAGTAACTTAAATGACCAATACGATCGTAAAAATCTTTCCGTATGTTTATATTTTATTATTTGAGAAGAACCGAACACACAAATCCCATGGTTTTTTTTGGTTTATTGCTAGATAGCACTGATGTGAAAAATGATACAACAAACATGGTCATGTTTTCTTTGCCTGCAGGGGCGTAAACATTCAATATCATTCAAACAAATTGTTCATGGGAACGGATGATGTTCTGCAAGTCATCAAACTTCTTGTTTTCCTGTGCAAGAAAGACCGACTCCATGCGCCTACTCATTCCTCATATCATTGTCCTGATTTGATTCTGATAAATTTGCTTCCATTCCTCATGCAAGGCGGCAGTCAAATTTCTTGAGTGTTTGGGGTTAATGTTGGCGTAAACGTTGGCCCAAAATGTCCCAGAGATGTTCAATTGGATTGATATCCGGGCTCATGATGAACCATGGGATCGTCCCAACCGCATTTGTTGCAAAAATTGGATAACGGCACGGGCTATGTGTGGGATTCTAGACCTTCCATCAACTGATCATTACAAACAGTTTCTCTGACAATGTGAAACTAGCAAACCCTTATCGTTTCTTTTGATCGTGCTAGTATATTCTATCCTAGAACTAAACAAAGGACAAGACCTGTACTTGTCAAACAGGAACATCCCTACTACTTACATCAAGAATATCAAGGAATCTGGCACTAGAATCAACTATATCTACCTTTTCGTTCATCATTATTTAATATGGATGTATGTATTTGATAAATACTACATACTGCTTAATAACATGTGAACAGAAACTATATTGACTATTTCACATGTATCTATATGTACATAGTGTTTTCATTTACTCATAAAGTAAATCCTTGCATGGGAAAAGGCCCTAAGACTCAGCATAAATTTTCCATTGGTCCATTTCATATACTGAATATGATACTCCTAGAACCTAAATGTAACTTGTTATTATTATCATTTTCTTGTTGTAACCATCTAAACATTACCCTTAAGTATTAAAGGGGCAGTAGCACTTTTTTAGGAAGAAAGGAAGGTGATGGCAGGAAAATTAAAATAAATGGTTCACATTTAAAGAGAATGTATTTAAACTAAGTGAAGCAGATATAAATAAAATTAAAAATGTAAAGTTCAACCATGCAATTTCTTTTTCTTATACAAAATGAATTAAACGTTTTCACACAAAAGTTGCCGCCAATGGACTTCATTTGAATCTTTATAATTTGTTTTCTGACTTTGGGTGATTGGTTCGTGTAATGACACTATCAGAATATTGGTATTTACGTATAATTATCATTGAAAAATTGTAAACATAAAATTGTCAAAAAAACGTGCTACTGCCCCTTTAAAGAGATTTAACTCAAGTAAATCTCCCATGTAATGATCACCTCTTAGGCAAACTTTTGTTTCCAAATGCATTAGCCTTTTTTTCATACAAAAATAACTTCAATTGTTATCATTATCATCTTAACATTTAAACTTTAAGGAGATTTGACATAGGAAACCCTATGCTAACTACGTGTTGAAAACGTGAGCAAAAATGCATTTCAAAATGATGTAAAATAACATTTCAAAGTCGAACATTGCCAAATAATGGGAGTTATCATTTCGAATACTTATAGTATGAGCACCCATGTATGCAAAACTAATGAAATTTTCTTGAGAATCTTTTTTCATCAATATTCCATTACGTAATTCTTTATTTTTCCATCAAATCAACTGTTGCAACAGGTCATAAAAATTCAAATAATGTTTTCATCACAATCAATATTTCAACAAAATTCAAAATGTTTTCCATTGTAGGAAATTTTCCCAGTCAAAGTCAATACGCAGGAAGTATTACATAAACTTTTTCTTTGCGTCATAATTGTTTTTCATCACTCGAAATATTTTTTTCAGTGTTGATATTTCATTCGGTTCTCATTCTTCAAAGTCAAGATTTCATCAAACAATTTATCTAAAGAAGAAGAAGAAGAAAACATAACAGCTTTCCATCCTAAGATTTGATAAATCTATAGTTTGGATGCAACAATATATCTATTCATGTAAACTGGAAGAGATCAATACAAATTTTACAAAAATAGTATTGTGGTTTCAAAACAAACGATAGTGATATTTCCATTGAAATTAAGCTTGTAATTCGATTCGAAAGGGATTAGTACAATGCTTCAAATCAATATAAATTACAAACTGATCGTTTTAATGTCATATCACATTTCGTTTCCATCATTATCTGAAAAAGCGAGTATAGATTCCAAGTTATTCTAAATTGTTTTGTCGATGAGATGAAATGTCACGTGTATGCCGTAACTAACATATCAATAACTTTGCTACTTTCCATAATTTAGTGAAATAAATTAAAGGTCATCAGAGTTACTTATATCTAATCAAGTAAAATTGGATTTAAAGGCACCAATCGATCGGCTTTCATGAGCAATCTTGAAATGTAAACATTGTTGTTTTATGCTAATTCATGAACACAATTAAGAAATAACTACTTGATTGATAGAAGAGGAGCATATTTACAAATAATTCATAATAAAAGTTATCAGTTACAACAGCAATTTGTCGTAGTAATGCATTCCAAGATCGTAGCTTCGATAATTGACTTCATTCCATGATGTTTTTATTATTGAGTGAAACACTTTATTCTTTGTGTGTTAAATCTTGAATAACTGAAATGCTTACCTTACTAACATATTTGAAATAAGGTGTGAAATTATCATGTAAAAATCATATGTAATTGTAAACAGGAAAGTCCTCTTGAATTTCGTTTCAACAAACAATACCTCGCTCGAATGGTCCCTGTAACCAATCTATTTGATACATAATTATGTGCTTTTAAAAAATCTCTAATGCATATGGTAGTTTAGTTTGAAGTCTTTTGGTGCAGAGTTGAATGATTCTAATAGGGTTGCTCGAATGTCACAAGGAAAAACAGAAAAGAACATAACTATTGCAGAAGGTGAAATCCCAATTTATGATTGAAACGGAATAGTCGAAAAGACAGAAAACGAGACAATAATATCAGTAATAAATATAATTTATTGTCTTAGATAACATTATTATCAGATATAAATGAATCAATAATATAAGAACTAGCAAGGTTATAACCATTATTAATACAAATGCTCCAAACAACAAATGTAACATTTTGCCAGACTAATAAAACTTAATTTTTGATAAGGATAGGCTATTGAATACTTTTCAAATGAAATCATACTATACGTGAAATAAGAGTTTGAGCATTAAAATTAATATTTACTTAATAGGTTCAACTTATGAATAATATTACGCTTTATTACCTACGATGGCATTCATACCGAGGTTAATATTTTTCATATGTTGCCCTAGGGCAAAATATCACTTTTTATTGTGACGTCAAGTTACAAACAGTGCTTTGGCCTCACGGTTCACCTATCACGTCACAATCTATACGGGACTACGGTAATAAACAGAATATTATACTCGTGCCCATAACATACTATGTTTACGACACGAGTGCCTAAATATCAGTATATCCCTCGCTATCGCTCGGGAAATACTAATATTTAGGCACTCGTGTCGTAAACATAGTAAGTCATCGACACTCATATAATATCCTCTATATATCTTATCCTCATTGGTGAAATACTGTAAACCACAAGGCAAAAAAAGTACACACCACAGTTTGTTTAAATGTACTTATCATCTAAGAGACATGCGATGTAGTAGGTTATGTGACGTTAACGAACCATATATTTGCAGTAGTTTAAAAATAATTGGTGTTTTGTTAATGTTTTGTTAACCATATTAAGATAAATTACCCTTGCAAGGTAGTTGGGGTTTTTTTTAGTTCGAGGGCGAAGCCCGAGATGAGTTTTTGAAATTATCTACCGTAACAAGGGTGATTAAACGACTTACACCACTTGGCCATACTTATCATTTTCTTGGCGTCATAAAAATATTTTCGATCAAAGTTTTACTTTTTCCTAATAAATAACTGCCCTAGGTCGGTTATTGTTTGCTCCAAAAATAACAGTGCACCGAAATGTACCACTCAGCGCCCACGTGAGGAAACAGCGCACGCGATTCTCGTGCAAGATCCTTTCTCAACACGTGGTCACACGAGGACTTTCAGTTGACGCAATTCCCTTGGGACTGATTAGTTAGGTCATGCTTTTCGATTCAGACGGAGAAATGTTGAACAAGAACGATTGATAAGACGATTGTAATCATAAAGTACTACCGGAAATGCTAGAAAAAAATTCTGGAGTGAATTAGCATTTGACTGAAAATCACACGATATTTTACACAAACATTTCCTAAAATCATGACTACCTGTCTAGGAAACTTATGTATGTGATTGTTATATGTTTAAAAAGATGATTGTACAGAATAATTATTGGAGGGAAAACAGCTACCCGAAATATTTTCTAATGGCAAAAATACAATATGATGGTTCATTTTCAATTATCAAATATAAACGGTAACATTTAACGTTCTCTTGATAGAGGTGTTAATGACATTTCTTCAAATGGTACCGGATACAATATCTAGATAAAAACAATTACAGTAAGAAAAGCCCACAAAACACTAAATCATTCGAATATTGGTCGCAAACGTGAACGAGTCTTTCAATCTGTGACACTTAAAAGGGGCAGTAGCACGTTTTTTGATAATTTTATATTTTGAATTTTTTGCTGATAATTGTACGTTAATGCTTTATGTATCATTTTGATAGTGTCAAAAATCTTATTACACAAACCAACCATCGATAGTCAGAGAAGAAATTATTAAGATTCACATAAAGTCCATTGGCTGGCACTTTTGAGTGAACACCTTTAATTCATTATGTGTAAGAAAAAGAATTGCATGGCTCAACTTGACATCATTTTCATTTTTCTGATACCGCCTTTATATAACCTCTAAAACGGGCTACTGCCCCTTTAATACTAACATTTTACTTTTTCGAAACTATTACACTAGGTGACATTTTGTTGTATTGTTCATATTCCAGGTCTGACCGCCTATTTGAGAAGAAACGTAATATTTTACTTTTTCGAAATTATTAAACGAGGTAAGACGTTAAATAAGAGTGTGTGCATGAAAAACGAATGTATTTACTTAATAGATTCAACTTATGAGTAAGATTACGCATATCTTATCCTCATAGGTGTAATAATGTAAACCACCAGGACAAAAGAAAGTGTCTGGTTAATGTTTTGTTAAATAGGGGTACTCCTACCAGTACTAGGATAAGCAGGATGGAGCACGATCGCGACCGAATCCGATAAAATTGTGGCAACATGTACTTTGAAACTTTGAAAGACTTTCAATTCAATAAAATGCTTAAAATGTTTGTGTATTTTCTAAGATATTTTAGTTGGGATGGTTTATTTTAGTTTTGCGTACGAATGAGGTAGTTATTAAAAGCTTGTTTAATCAAATTCGGAAAAACCTACGTACATTCGAATTTTCGAATATTGACTCGAGGCGAAGCCGAGAGGCAATATTTGAAAATTCCGAATGTTTAATTTTCAAGGGAAGATATCACGTCCGAGGCGAAGCCGAGGATGTAAGTATTAGCCCCGTGAAAAAAACATGTCAGGGCAAATACAAAAACCTCTAAATAAAGACTGCGCATTGCCACAATAACCGACCTCAAGACATGACACTACCGAGGTGAGGTTTGGTTATCAAGAAAACGACTCTACAGAACAAAGGACATATTTTGCCCGAGTGGTGTAACTTGATTTAATGTAGCCCGGGGGTAAGAAAAATGATTAACACAATCATGACCTCTACCTTGATTAAAATATTGTCAATATGTGAATAAATGGGCATGTTTATTGATTTTCATATATAATATGTCTTACCTGTTGCTGAACATTTGTGTAATATCAAATTTCATTTTGGAACAATCTATTAAGATTATATTTCATATTTTGAAATAACACTTTTACAAAAACTTAATGTATTTTTGAAAGATTATCTTATTCTTGGGGGTTTTTTTCAGTTTGAGAATACGATATTAAAATTAATTTGTAATTGTTATTGAATATCTCGAATATGACAAATTCAACTGAAGCGGATACTTTCTTTTGCCTATCAGTTTATTTCTACCGAATTCAAAAAAAGGAAAGGACGGGAAGTGTATCATCAGCATATTTCCTTAAAACCTGTTAATCGACATAGAATATCTAATTTTTACAAGACAGCTCTCCGTTTTCTTTTCTATTTTATCATTAAAATCTGAAGGAAATAGAAAAAAAATATATATATTTATGTCCTAGAGCGTAGGCACGATTCAATGTTCATAGTTACTCTATTATATCATTCAAATCTGAAGGAAATAGAATATCAAATACCATATTGTTCTCATAAAGCGCAGCCATGAGTATTAATATCTCTACTGTCTAGCTCACTAGATGAGCTGTTTTGTCTAAAATTACATTTCATCTATTTTGATGATTTACTTGTGATGTTTCTAATATTGAACTGTATAAACATTGAATAGAGATAAAAGAGAATGTCCCTTACTGCAAATAGCAATTCATCTCGGTTAGGATCTGTCAAGATATTAGTCTGGCTCTTTTTTCAAATATTGTAAGATATGAACGTAATCCTTAAATGATTATTTATCAATTTTGTGCAAAAACGGAGACATTTTAGCGATTTCGATCTTTAAAGAAGCAATTGAAAACTTTTTTTAAAAACCTGTGCTTAAGAAAATCTGTAAAGCAAAAACGCCATGTAGAAAGCATAAAAGCATGTGGAACTAATAACTAACAAAAGGTAAATATGGTTTCAATTTATTTATTCTTTTAACATGAAATAAGGATTAAATTAAACAATGTCAAAGTGGAGAAAATAGGAAACATCGCTGTACGTCAAATTAAAAATTCCGTTTCAAAATCTGCTCTCATTTTAAATTAGAATGATCATTAGGGCACAGTATTTAGTCATATTTAGTCGTTTCCTCCAGGCCCATTTTCGACAAAATGGAGCCAATATTTGTGGGACAAAGAGTGCTATGAAAGCCAACATTATCTACATCCGGGTCAAGTACTTGCGTCATCGTCTTCCCTCAGCAATGTAGATTACATAAAAGATACATGTTTTGTGATAAAAAGTCGACAAAACTTTAGGGAGCAGTTTCCCTGACGTGGATATTCGACCAAGAGAGCTAGTTATCGGCCCTGTTTTGAGAAACTTCAAAATGTTCAATCGCCGTCAAAGGTGTTTTAAAACCCGGAGGGTTAATTTTTTAATCTTTAATAAAGTCTGGTTTGGTGATCAACCTCACTATCATCCAAAATTGTGAAATGAAAAACAGCGTGTTTCAGTATTGTTTACTTTCTGAAAATTAAAATTTGGCCTATACTTTTATTTGAAAGTTCAACAGAGTTGGTTGAGAGGGTGTTATAAAGTATGTTTCTATAATAAGCACGCAAGATCTGCTTAATTCGTTGTTTTAAGAGATTTTGACTGCTAGTCTTAGCATCAACAACATTCACGAACGTCAAATGCAATAGGTTTTTGGACTGATAGGGGGAGTTTTCAAGCATGAGAGCGTTTAAAAACATACAGAACTCCGCTTGGTTTACGTCTATGTCAAGATCAAGGTCAAAATCCTGCACTTACTCCCTCAAACACAAGATCAAATCCCCTTTAGAACATAAATGTTATGAACTTTATAAACGTGCACGTCAACCTCATATTACGTTTTGGATACTTCAACATCGATCAATCACAATACGGGAAGGGTGAAGCAAAACTTTGTAAAGGAGATATTTTTACCTTTTGCATTCATTGCCAGAAATATGTCAATCAAGAATTGCTCTATATTATAACAAAACAATAAACTGACTTTAGCGCCAAATTTTGGATAAATAACACACAAGAACACACCAAACACTGATGTCAACGTGTTTGCCAACACGTTGTCTACAGCCTTGTTAAATTTCACTTTCTTACCATTGAAATTATTTGATATTTTTGCTCTCAACTAAATGATAACATATTCTAAGAAAAAAATACTCATGCGTTTCTTTTTTTGAAGAGTATATGAGATAATTTACCAAAATGACGGAAACGTCAGCAAACATAAAGGCGAATCAAGTGTGGCCATCTCACAACTTCCGGTATCTAAATATACCCTTGAAAACCGTCTTTGTCGCGCACGACTAGATTTTCTTTTCTTTTTCTCCGAATAAGGTATTCGTTGCTGCCAAAGTTTATACCCACCGAAAGCGGGTTCGTTAAATGCTATGCCCTTTGGGCGTCGAAATAAGTATGTTATTGTTGATTAAACAATCTTAATATGATATCAAAATTTCGACGAAAGATGTTTCTACAAAGTGATGTATTTCTTTTCTAAATAGCTTAATTTCAGCCTGAACCGCATGCAAGTATGAAACAGCATCTTTAATGCTTAATATTCTTGACGCAGTGTAAGTCCTACACACAAAATGATTACGTCCCTGAAAGCGGATTCGTTAAAAGCTACGGCACTTTTGCAGAGGGTACTGTACTTTGGACGTCGAATCAATTATTTTGTTGTTGATTAAACCAGTTTTAACATGACATCAGTTTTGATAATGCTGAAATGCATATCTTTCCTGTATAAAATGATACGGTGAAACATTGGCTCTCAGCGTCCATTTCAAGTTGCTGACATTGGCATGAGCCTCTCGTGCTGCACGTGCACTCCGTGCGGGACCGTACACGCTACCAAAATAGATTGACATGAACAGATTACAAAAAACTTAATTCAATATGCATATACATATTTGGAACCAATGCTTTGAAATAAATTACCAATATATAAAGAATCATTCACGGTTATATTTATTCTCAGGACAAATGTGAAATTTAATCATGAGGTAATGAAATACATACTGTATTTTCAACTCACCTTTGTGGTGTAATAGATAAGTCACTGGGCTTGACATCAACAGGTCACACGTTCAAACCGATGTTTGGAGTGCAAAATATGTTAATGTCTTGTATTGGTAAACTGCAATTTTAGCGAGTGTCCTTGATTTGCAAACCAAAGTTTGAACTTGAATAAATTTTGGAAATCAAAATATCATTGTTAATTCATTATCAGGTGTTCATCGCAATATCGGGTGTTCATCATGAACACCCGCTTAGTCTGATGAACCCCTCGGCACGTGCATTTCACAAACAGTATGTCATAGCGATAACCAGACAGGGGAGACAACCAGGACAACTCTTCTCGCAGGCCTAAAAAGTTAGTTAGAAATCGGGTCAAAACAGGGGTGGTTTTACGTTTTTTCGTACCATTGCCTCTTATTGCACAAAAAATCGAAATACTACAAAAGAAAATAGGATAAAAAATCCAGAGACACTTATTTTTAGATTTTCACTTATGTGACGTCAAATGTTGACTTTGTAATGAGGAAAACTTTAGAAATGTAAAAAACATATTTTCGCAAAGCGCACATGATGTCTACAAAGAATCCATAATGTAGAATAAATATTCAACGTACAGCAACGTACTCACATCAAATTAAACAAGAGTCATCAGAAGATGATATATCCCACCGGTTCCACATGATCGTAAGATGTAAACCTTTTAAAGATAATTGTAAATTTTTCAAGCAAGGTTCATAATAGTATAAGCTAATATATATGAAACGAAACCTTTCATGAACAGAGTCCAAATAAGAGCCGTTTCCATGGAAAAAATTAAAAATAAAATGTTCAAAAGGCACCACTTCAGTAGGTGGGCAATACACATGTAAAGTTTCAGAAAGATATGTGGACCGGTTTTTGAGTTCTGCTCCGGAAACGAAATGATTACGGACGGACGGACGGACATACAGACCGGTTGTAAAATATTCTGTGATAACTTTAATTTCGGTTTTTAGGGCTAGACGGATTCGGATGACAATGGCAGTGACCATGACAACATAGTTTGTGGAACAATTCAATAATTATTGACAATATTCACGAAAAAATAGGACATGTTAAAAAAAACGGGATGGGGGTACTACTCTTCGAGGGTCAAAATTTTATACCAAATGTGGCACTTAATTGTTTTGAATAGTCATAATTGATAGACAAGAGAACAACGTAGACAATGAACACTCAACGGTATTTTTATGATGAATAGAAATATTTTTATAAGACCCTAACCAAAAAAATGTTCAAAATAATCGATGAAAAATAATTTTATTTTATTTTTTTCGAGGGTTGGTGTCTTTTACATCAAATATCTTTTTAACGAAATTTTTTATTTCTAAAAATTGAAACTGTATATTATTATTCAAACTTTGTTCTAGCAACACACTAAGTTTGGTTAATTTTGACTGATTATGCCTAATTCAGAGATCAGGATGCCCTACACTTGGTATTAGATATATTAGAAGAGGTATTGCGTCTCATCATTATTAAATTGTGAAATGTAAACACTATTAAATAATTGAGGATGAAATTCAAATTCTTTATATTTGTAAACAGCGATTTATTCCGAGAACAAACGATGAGGTGAGAACGTTTCTCTCCATAGCATTTGTACATCATTAGATTCTATTGTCTTCTATCATCTATTGTAGAAATATTTTGAACTTCTTTGAACTAAATTATTCTGCGCCTGTTAACATTACCAATGAAAATGGTAACTCAAATAAAACACTTCCAATGTGTCATTTTGACCTCTGAACAAATAGATATTTCTTCTTCTTCTTCATCACCATCCTCTTCATGCAACAAATCAACGTGTTGGAAGCTCCGAAATAGTTCAAAATGGCGCTAAACCCTCAGCTCTTGACAGACAGTAAATCAATTGTACATTTGCTTGCAGTTATTTATATGCACATCTTCTTAAGATGTGTTATTCTTAGCTTTGTGATTATGTAGTACTTTCTCGAAAAAATAATGTCATCATTTCAACTTCTTATTTCTTATTCTTTCGCCTTAATTGTGGTGGTGGAGAAATATTCCTTATTGAGAAATGATTTAATAAGATGTCATCGTAACCATGTTGATGCATGGATTGCGATAATATGCAACTGACTGTTAAACACATTCTTATAGAAACACTGTCTACTATCATCTCTGTAAAGTTAAAACAAGTTTCTTATGATCCGTCTGCCTTGACATCTAGCTAACCACACACTGTTCTGTGTGGCGCAATCAGCCAATCATAAAAGTTCTCGAAACGTTGATCCGTGCGATGTTTTGTGTGTTCGTGAGCACCTTGATTAAAAGACCTGATTGTACCCAATGTTCAATGACCTAAACCGTATGGCAAATGAGAGTATGTGACCATAGCAAAGATGTAAATAAATCCCGTATTTTACCTCAGTCAGTAATTGGCTAGATTACATGATGAATCATTATTGTAACATGACTTCGGTAAATACTCGTTTCTGATTGGTTGATTTGAAGAATTTGCCAGTGTTAAATGGCAATGAACACCCGCAAATTGGCTGAGGCGAATCACCGCGAAAGGTTACATTATTTGGTCCACCTCAACATTAAAATGTTCTGATTCTCCCAATATTCGTGACCGATTCACATTTTACTGTTGTTGCTGTCTTTTTCTAACTTGCGCATTCCCGTAGATGCCAAAAATCCTTTTCTATTTGCTTTAGTTTTATGTAACCAAACTTTCTTAATAGGCTAAGTTTCTCCTAATTTGCCGCCTTGAGCCATGCGGCCGGTTTCTTTCAAATGCCGTTCCCATGGCACGACGTCACAAAGGCCAACGGTTATGACGTCATAATGATCGCGTCACCGTCACAATGGTCTGGGCGAGTTTAAGATATTTGTTCAGTCGGGTTTGTTCCTGTTGGTTCATGAATTATATAACTATTTTCTCTATCGTAAATTTCACAGTGAAAACTATATGATCTCACCGTTATGAGTGCAACTGGTTTGCAATATTAGAACACTATTTTAATGTCTATAACACTGGGAATTCCTTCTTCTTTATAGCTGCGAACACCTATAACAATAATGGATCAGTCGTTAGATCCTTTCAACTCAGAGTTCCCTACGCAAAAATAGAGTTCGCTCTTAAAATGCTTATAACTAACGGTCATGTTACAATATCGATAAATAGTTGCGATTGTAAAATTTCCGGGATTCATTGTTATTCAACACCCGCAAATTTAAGCGTTTAAAACCTCCGGCTAACGCCGTCGGTTTTAAACTAAATTTGCGGGTGTTGAATAACAATGAATCCCGGAAATTTTACAAACGCAACTATTTATCTTCTAACTGTTTCTTTCAACTAGATTGTATATTCCTTCCTTATTTTTCCACCTTCAAATGGTATTATAAGTTATACCATTCAGAGGCGGGGTGCATGAGGAGATATCAGCCTCGAGAATGAAAATGATTTTGGATGATAAATAGAATCTCACCCTCGTGTCTTCTGATATCAAATATATCAACACTCGTTGATAAAAGTAAAATATCCTCGGCAAGCCTCGGATATTTGTTACTTTTATCAACTTGTGTTGATATATTTGATATCAGAAGACACTTGGGTGAGATTCTCTATATGTATAAACCAGAATGTCCCTTTGAATATCGAATCCACTCAAAAAATGCCCCGATAGGACTGTCCCTTTAATCCAATTGAAGTTCTGAGCAGTGACGATACGAAAGATACCACCCTTTATCTGTACCATTTTTTTGTTTTGCAAGCGGTATATCAGCCCAGCTTTTATCACACAAAAGACAACGACGATTGCCGAATTCAGTGTTGATACATACAAAGGTAGTTTCATTTCTGCATGCTTCAGTACAACTTTCCAATGATGGTAGATATAGATCCTTTGTGTTACAACCATCGATACCGGAGTTCTTGTACAATGAAAACCTGGATCCGTATGAAGAACAGACTGAAAGGACAAAGGAAAGATTCTTTAATTTAAATGCTTTTTGACCACAAACAACAACCTTTTTACAAACAATTGACTCTCTTACCTAATACCCGTGATCTTTTCCAAGGACTGACATTCGTCCTGGGCATTCATATCGGGGTGAATATTTTTCATGTGATTCCCTAGGGCATGATATCATTTTTTATCGCGCGTCATGTTATAAACAATGATTTGACGTCACGGTTCGCCTATGACGTTGTGTTCTGTAGGAGCTGGCAGCGCCTACTCAGCCTAATTTGAAGGTTTTGAGTATTCTCTTTAATTTTGCGACAACGGTTGTAAACATAATATTATATTCTTGCCGATGACATACACTCAGGGGCAAAAGAAACGAAACCATATAAAATGCATGACAAGTTAAGCTACGAGCGATAGTTACGGCTGAAACAGGGTTATTTCATGTCTTTAAGGGCAGACTGAACTAAAGCTAAATCTGTTAACGCTTTTAAATAACACACCTTTCAAAAAACGCCGTTTAAAAATCTCCTTTACTAGACGAGATAGGATAGCGAAAATGGGAGTTTTCCATGTTTTTAACCGAACTTACAAACAAAATACATGAACATATCAATTTCTATCAAGGGTTTTGATAACATTATTAATTTATCAAATTCATAAACTTCATAATTTATTTATTATTTATAAATTTCCAACATTATTACCATAAATAACATTGTGATGGTACCCCTCGTGTATTTGAATAGTCATACAATATTAAGTATCATACATAAACATTGTGACGTCAAAGACGAATAAGCTGACTGTTTTTCGCCTCTGATTTGTAATGTTTCACTAATTGAGTTCTGCATTGGCAAGTGAAAAGTTGACCAAATGAAAGCTTTTATTGTTCCATTTACAGCAATATATATTTGAAGAGAGAAGAACATTTGGAAGCAAAGATGCAACGAAAAGAAATTCCAAGACTATGGTACCGTTACGGGCGAATTCCAAGATGGCGGAAACAGGGAAAAGCCGTACACACTAAACAGTGATAAAGCCTTCAGGACCAAGCAGCAAGCTACATATCGGGAATCTACCGTGTTAATGCAAACCGGAAGTGGGCTTCTAGTGAAATTAAACAAATGTACTGTTGTGAAATGTTCTAGAGTTCGTTAATTAATTCTGTTAGCAATAGCAATTGGGAGCTAAAACGGAAACGATCTATAGAGTATCTATTGCAACGGGGTCTTATACTCTCAACCTGTACCATATATATTTAAAGTAATTTTACTGTTTTCCTTGTATTTTTTGCAAAATTTTGCGACCAACCTAAGGAAAGTCGGAGCAAAATTCATTAAATGGGAGATAATTTACCAAAATTACCGAAACGGCAGCTGACATAAAGGCGAATCAAGTGTGGCTATCTCACAACTTCCGGTTTCTAAATATACGCTTGAAAACCGTCTTTGTGTTGACTAGATTTTATTTTCTTTTTCTCCGAATGAGGTTTTCGTTGCTGCCAAACTTGAGACACGATATAAATCCTACACGCATAATGATGACGTCACCGAAAGCCGGTTCGTTAAATGCTATGCCCTTTTTACAGGGGGTACTGTGCTCTTGGCGTCGTAATAAGTATGCTATTGTTGATAAAAAATGCAAATTTTTCTACAAAGTGATGTAGCGACACTATCATTGAAAACAACATCAAACCTGTTCATAGAAATAAGACTGAGGAAACCACAATGAACTGCAAGGATCCAAATCAAAATAATACTATTATTGCAAAAAGGATTGATGCCGTCATCACAAATAATACAGAAGCTCTCAACACATCCGCGGAGATGTGCGTAGTGCCAATAACAACTACCCCATTTATTACCCGTAGCAAAGTACAACGAGAAACAACATATAATTTGAATCACAGTACCAAGAGTAAACCTGCCGCCCAACAGACTAGCAGAGATAAGCTGGCGATATATACGCTACAACTTAAAGTCGGGAATCTTCTGACAACTGTGCAAGATCTTCAAAACACCTTTTACTGTGTGTGAACAGTGTTCTACTTTCAAAGGTGATCTCGAGAGAGAACAGAGTAAAGTGGATGAGCTCGTTAGCAGCAGAATAACTAAACCGAAACGAGTTCTGTAATGCTAACCAAACACTTCAAGCAGATAACCACAGTCTTCACATCAGACTCTCGACAGTTGAAAAAGAGATTGGGGTTTTCAAACAGTTACTCTCTTCTTAACAAAAAGTCCAGAATACGTGTTCGCCGAGACATGACCCCGACAGAAGATCACCAAAGCCAACAGCTACACAACGTGTACCGGTGGATATCTCAACTGAGAAATCTAATGATACTGACACGCTTTCAGAAACCAACACAGCTTTTAGAGGGACAAGAGAACCCAAATGAAACACCTGCTTGGTCAAGAACTAGGACTCGTCGTCAGGACTCACCTCATCATTGGTGACTCTTTGCTCAAGAAAATAGACGGATGAAAGACCGACAGTAAAGGAACTGCTTATGTTAGAACTATGTCTGGTGCGAAATGCAACGACCTGATACACCTCCTTGAACAACAGGAAGATCACCTGAAGCTGTTACTGTAACATGCATCATTGGATCTAATGACTGCAGTAAAGGCAGGGACATGTCGGCAGCAACAAGGGACCTGACGGACATCCTGTCCGTGAAATTTATGCTATGCTATGCTATTCTATGCTATGCTATGCTATGCTATGCTATGCTCTGCTATGCTATACTATGCTATACTATGCTGCCGTTCTTCCTCGACGAGGTGATCAGGGAAGGAAATATAAAAAGAACATTGCTGCACTTAACTACAAAGTTTAAGAGTTATGTTTCAAGCAACACATCAAATTCCTTCCTATAGACCTATACTTTTGATGGTGGTACCCATGGTATCAAGGATTATCTATATATCTATATTTTTTTTAAATTTATTTATATGAATATATATATAGCGCACATATCCATCCACTCGTGGTTGCTCAAGGCGCTTACATTGTTTCCTCTGGTCAATGGCATTCTTTTACCGTTCGACCTTTTTTTCAATTCAACTCCCTGGGGAGTATTCAACCGGCATCCATATATGGCGCTCAGGTTAGGGACCCTTCTATGCCTCACAGGGTACCCATTTACAGCTGGCTGAACTAAGACACATAGTCACAGCAAATTGTCCAACACTGCTGAACGCTGATAACCGACAGCTCGGCGTATGCACGTGTTCATGTATCCACCATTCAGCCACTGACATGGATTCGTTTGATCTTTTAAGTTGCACTACACACTAGGGCTCCAGGGTGACACATATAGAGTTCTAACAGAGGTGAACTTTATAGAGAATACTACACGAGGTCTCATTAGATACGAATTATACAAAACGAGTGTCCTTCCGGCGGTATCTGACCGAGCGAAAGCTCGGTCAGATACCATAGGAAGGTCACGAGTTTCGTATAATTCTTATCTTATGAGACCGAGTGTGGTATCTTATTTATTACACACGTTTAGAATAGACACATTTGTTTATTATCCTCATTTTCGTGTATGGCATCAAGGAAACAATTCCGAAAACCCGAAACCGGTTTCAATAACCAAATGCGTAATAATCGACGTTCGTGATGTGACCAGTCTATTTGCGCAGTCGCTCATTTTAACCTGCGAAGAAAGAAAATAGTTTCGAGTTTCGATTAAATCAACAAAAATTAGAATGTCAAAAAAGGTCCAATTCATCGATGATGAGTTTTGATTTACGATTAATTCATGATTTATACATAAAGTGTAAAATGTAAACATTCAGAGTCAGAGTCGAATCTGTCAACGCTCTCTTGGTCGGCTCGCCATGTTCAAGCGTCAAGGCTGACCTGTGTCGGTGTGACTGGGCTAGCGGATACATTGGCTCTGTTGAAAACGGATTATTTACCAACGGGTAATGTGATGGAAGATCTTTTATTGGAAACGAACACCATTTCGAACTTGTCTCAATCTAGCTAGGTACTTCAAATGAAACGATAGAGTCGATATGGATGATAATGAAAACAATGACGTGCTCGGAGAGTGACGGGGACCCGACATGTCAACGGAAAGGGCAAGGTCATCGCCTTGTGTAGCTAAAGCGTGTTTGGGGATTCCCAAATTCCCTGTGATGTGTTCCTGACTCCGTGAATGCATTTTAAAGATGTTTATTCTCAGTGCTTGTCACATTTGATAGCATTTGGCTTGGACCACCCACTGACAATCCAATGCCTGCATGATCATGATGCGATGTCCGGTTGTTGAACTTACCGTTGACGTTGTAGCCTAAGTAGAAATATTTGCTGATCTATGAATTTTTCATGAAATCGTATGTTTTCTAAGTATCTGTCTATGAATACTCTTTTGAAGTATATTAAGCCGTAAACTTGAAGAAATGACATGTTTGTTATCAATTCGAAAAAAGTTCCGTTTTAGTTGACCCTAAATGAGAAGTCATTGGTTAACCAATCAAATCTGTGGAATGCGAGGTCATGTTGATACGACACAGGTCAACGCAATACGACACACGTGTGTCGTACGAGATTATTATGCCATCACTTGTACGTTACCTACGTGTTATAAAGGTTTTTACACCTTGGCCCGGATGGGATTTGAACCCCGGACCTCAGCAACGTGAGACCGGAGCTCTTGCCGACTGAGCTATCCCGTATCCCTATCCCGTATCTATATCTTATTAGTGTCCACCCCAATGGAATTGGTTCGGCAGTGATGAAATTCATTTACAGGCTCGACAAACGCGAAATGAAACCCAAATCCTTTCAGCCCATTGGAAAGCGTACTCAGACATCAACATCACAGATGAGATCACAAGATAAAGTGACACCTGCGCGGCGAGACGAGCTGAGTGACTGCACTACATCGACATCTACAAACTGAGGTAGCTGAGGTATGTGAACCAACGGATTCTGTACCCGAAATTGATAACAGACCACAAACTGTTCAGAATGTCTCTACTTCGGTCAGTTGGTGCTAAAACTTAAAGTCAGGAATAACCGATGCCGACAACAATTCCACCATTGATTGTACCTATAACCCTCCTGGCCTGGAATTGAAACTGTGTTTTTTTCCCTAAAGGGGCCACCGTTTGTGACTCATATACCTATCTGACTCTGCTCAAGAATGGAACTTTTAAACTCACCGTTGAAAACCTTAAAGGGAAAAGGCCATGCGCGCCTGGTTGAAGACCCGACAAAGCTTATCTTCATCAACTCAATTCCGCCCAGATGTTCTTCTCCGTCGTTGTCATGCAATACTATAACCATAAAGATTGCCAAAACAATCCTAGAAGTACCAAAACTCAACTGTAACATCGGATGCCTTAGCGAGCTTGGACTTTACCCAATATTAATAACTATTCTTTCAAACAAGTTTAATGATGATGGATCATAACCGATTGGAATATGCTCCTCTACAAGAAGATAGACTACTTTTAAAATCATCTTGGTTGTCAAATTCTTCAAAAAGCTTTCCCTTCTTCAAATATTAACAACATATCCTTACTCCAATTTACAGAATTTATATAATCTCAATTTGTAAACTTGTATCTACAGGAAATAAATCAACTACCCTCTGATAGAGGAAAGAACCATCGCCTGATTGGGCACATTGAAGATTCATTTCAAAATAAGGATTATCTATCGTCAATTAAGAACAAGGAGCATCGGAGAGTACTAAGTAGATTACTACTAAGTGCTCAATAGCTAGAGATAGAGAGGGGTCGATACACTAACATGCCAGTTGATAGTCGTGTATTTACAAGCCATGCAACCTAAAAGAAGTTGAAACAGAGGAACATTTTATAGTGCCATGTCCTGAATTCCATAAGCAACGTTGAGACTTCATCTCTTCAACAGGCCTCACGAATACGGGGTTGTCAAGGAAAGATATCCTAACTGCCATTTTACCTTAAGAGTCACCATGCCTCCAAAATCACTAAATTGGTAATTGAATTAATCAATGCAGACTGGGCTAAATGCCATGCGGTGTCATTGTGTATATATACAGAACGTCATACGTGTGCATTTGGGTCGTTTGTATTGAACGAGTAGATGTCATGGACGCGGAGGAACAACGAGTTCGAAGAACGAGTTGTTTCTCCGCGTCCATGACATAATGCGAACAAGGCGACACCTATAACACGCTCGACTGATGATTTGATACCTCAACTATCTTTTTATTTTCTCTTAATTTTGCGTAGTTAAACGTAAGAGGCAATTTTCTCAAGTGTGAAAACAAAATACAGTGATAAAAGTTTGTCCTTAGTAATTATTTATGTAGTTCTGAATTTTATAAACGAAAGTTCAGGATTCCGAGCGACGGGATCCTTTCAAACGACGTCACCATGGAAATGACGTCAAAAGGGCGAAGTGTCGCTGGCAATGTTCTCGGAGTTTTGTTTTGCAGTTTCTTTACTAACGATAACACTATTTTCTCACTATATTATTCTTCAATATCATATTAAAAAGTAAGTTTGTTACCAATGCATTTAGATACGTCAAATCCGATGTTCTAATAAGGAAAATGATTGTTACGTACGGAAAGTTGCGAGAATTGCCGAAGCTTGAAAAAAGTAGAACCGGCAATCGTGCAATACGGAATTTACAGTGCAATACGGAATTTGAAGACGTATTCCGTATTGCACCCTTGTATTACTATCATAAGATTACATGAGTATATAATAAATATGTATATCTGTCTTGATTGTAATGAATATATTATAGAAATAATAATATTTAGGCACTCGTGTCGAAAATCCGGTATGGGCTGGGCGCTCATATAATATACTCTATATAATAAGACATTTTGACGAAATTTTCTGTTTACATATATCATCCCCACTCATTCATTAACTGCACACAAAGTAAACTCAACATTACAAAAAGTTTGTTACTATGTGATGTAATCAACTTATGACTTTTGCATACGAATCAAGAACCTAAACACTATATGATGATATCAAGTTAGCATGAACTTCATGAACTGCATACAAAGTAAACTTAACATTTCTGGACACACAAGGTCGACTATGCTATGTGATGGCATCAATTTGACAGTTTTCATCCTAGAACCTATAACCAATGCGATGATATTGAGTTAATCTGTCATGACATTGTGCTGTTGACTTGTTACATTCCTTATTATTTTTTAACTGAAACAAGCAATTTATCTTATGTTATACATTACACCTTCTGAAAAAAGGTTTGTCAAGACTCTTTATGATTTCAAATGTCAAATCTTCATATTTTGAAATTTCGAAATTGTCACCATTTGTAACAGAATACTTACAGACAAAATCTTTGTTACGGTTCAAATCCACACTACGTATACAATATTCATACATGTGGTATGCCAGAGACATTTCTCATATTTTATAAAGGAGGCATGGGATCAAATTTATGTAATTTTTTTAGCTTTACTCTTCTAAGTTCACGTATCAACTCGTTTCTCATCTTTGACACAGGTGTTGTTTCCAAAGTCATAACTGTAACCGATGGAACAGGAACAGAAGCCTCTGAGACAGTGTCCATGTTGGTAGCTGCAGTCATTGTGTGTCTTGCATTTGTCGTCAAACACAGTATGGAGGACTGGGAAAATAATTTTATGCTTTTTAGTAAATGGACTCAAATCTAACTAAACATTGAATAGTTGGCCTTCTGATTGATAGGCGTCGTCGTTATTTTATAACTGAAACAATCAATTTACCTTATGTAATACAGTATACCTTCTGTCAAATCATCATATTTTGAAATTTCGAAATTGTCACCATTTGGTAACAGAATACTTTACAGACAAAACCTTTGGATCCATATGTGGAGATACATATTTAAACTACGTATACGTATACATGTGGTATGCAAGAGACATTACTGATATTTCCCAAAAGAGTGATGAGATCACAGTAAAATTATGATATATATACCATCCTGGTTAGGGTGCGAACGTTACACATGTTATTTTTTCGTTACTCATGGCAGATTTTGAAGTGATAACGTTCGGGCTGCACATACCTAGTAGTACACAGTGCACAAAAGTAGTGCATTTTATAACCTTAACGAAAAGATTGCGAAAAAAACATTTCAACAAACACCCGAACAACCAAAATATTAACCCCTGACCACTTTAGGTTGATTAATTACAAAATCGGGTTCCCCTTTCAATTGTGATTAGCTGGTTGCTTATTGAAGTGATTGGTCGATAAGATGTACTTTGTTTTAAAGGGGCAGTAGCACGTTATAATGGGAATATAAGGTGATGTCAGGAAAATGAAAATTAATGGTTTCAATTGAAAAACAATGTATTTAAACTAAATGGAGCAGTAACAATTCAAATATATAATGTAAAGTTTAGCCATGATAATCCTTTTTCTTACACAAAATGAATTAAAGGTGTTCACAACAAAATGGCCGCCAATGGATTTTATGTGAATCCTCATACTTTGTCCTCTGACTATGGGTGATTGGCTTGTGTAATGAGATTGTTGACACTGTCAATGTAATACATTTAGCATTAACTTTCAATTATAAGTTAAATATTTAAAACATAAAATTATGAAAAAACGTGCTACTGCCCCTTTAAAGTTATATCGTTTTTCATTCTTTAATCAAAATGATTACAAAGTGTAGAAAAGTTTCTTTTGGACGTCAGTTTATATTCTATTTTATTCTACTTGCATCCAAACTATCATTGTTTGTGTAGACCACAACTAAACGTGGCCTTTTTCTCTCTTAATTATTGGATATTTTATCAACAATCGTAGATTATGTATACCCCTTTGGTAAAAAAAATTATATAATTATATATATGTGTGTCAGTTTCTGCATCAATTAAACGGTCTTATTGTGCAGGTACAGAATATATGCTGAAAACATTTGACAACATCAATTCACTTTCTCCTACACCGAGTTTACAAAAATTATAAATTACCATTTCCTAATCGTGTGTATAGTTGACAGGATCCTTTCCGATGGCTGAACTGTTCACAGTTTCGATTCGTAACACATCTCAAAGCACAGTCTGTGAACACACCTTCCAGTTTCTCATGGTATCTGTGCAGAATCTGCTCACCTCTTACTCTCGATATGTTTTTTGCACAAGTTCCTCCAAACAAATATCCATTTGAAGCATTCAAGCACAGAAGTGCAAGCAGTATGTACATCAAACAGGAACTCATATTGTTTAACAAGTATTGAATAAGATTATTGTTTTCAAAAATATCTCTATTGCAATTCACGAAACTAATCTACACCAACTTATTCAATGAAAGTGTTTCTACATCTGTGCATTTCGTCTGATATCTTCTTGAAATCGACGTTGCTATTGGCTCTTAAGTATGTTTTAGAATTTAACTTATACAAGTATTCCTATTGATAAATTATTAAAAGTAGTTAAACTTTTAGTAATCCTTATTAATAACTGAAACAAGAATTGAATTCATATTTGAAATATTTTACATAACATATTTAATTAATGACGTGGAAATGTGTCATTTTAATAAATAATCTGTTATGTATAGTTAAATACTACTTAACAAAGCTCATTTGAGTTATTTTTGTTCAGCGTTTTAGGGGGTGGCTTTATAGCCAACGTTTTCCCGGAAATATAACTTTATCATCCAAAACTGTGTTCCATAGGAGATGTCACTTGTGGAAGATAAAAACATATCTCCTTGGGCTGTAGATTTTCAACAATGCCCTGACATCAGCAGATACAAAAACATTTTTGCATCATAAGTAATGATGTCACTATGCTATGACGTCATAAACACAACGACGTCACAATGATATGACGTCATAAACATGATGACATCATAATGCTATGACATCCCTGCTTTCGGAGTTAAAGGGCAGTGCAGTTTTCAGAAATGGACTCTTTTCATGCAAACGTGATAACACATTTTGGATGATAAATAGAATCTCACCTCGTGTCTTCTGATATCAAATATAACAACAGTCGTTGAAAATATCCTCGGCGAACCTCGGTTATTTGTTACCTTTATCAACTTGTGTTGATATATTTGTTTACATAAGAAACTTCTCTACATATAACCAACTCATCCCCCCTCCACCCCCCGCAGAAATCTGGCTTTATAGCCATTAATCCTAGCAATTCCCGTAAATCCAAAAAATTTAGAGTAAGATTTCCCTCCTAAATTGAGGACAATAAAACAAATTAAATAAATTGTTTTGTGACTATTTGGATGAACGACCATTTCTCTATCCCCTGCACTTGTGCCAAGGAATAAAAGCTTCAGAAAATTGAGTGGGGGGAGGGAGGGGGGCGACGATATTGTCATAGTTTTATAGTTTTAATGGGATGGTCAGATATATAGACAGTTTTCACGGGGAAAACATGGTAAGGGCCGAAAAACTACTCTATGACACTATAGCAAGCGTTCCACTTCGATATCCCGCCGCCTAAAAAAGTTGAATCAAAAATGTCAAGTGAGCATACTTGAATAGTATTTAACTATACATAACGGATTATCTGTTAAAAAATTGCACAATTCCTCGGATCTATTGATATTTTTGTTGAGATAAAGAATGTTATGTGAAATATTTCAAATAAAGGTTAGGCTATAAAATTACCTAAGAACAAATAAGCACACCAACTCAAGAAGATGTGTTTCATACGAACAACATTACAGTCAGACTCAAGTAAGAAATGCATAGATGTAGCAAAACATTCATTGCATGAATTTGGTTACGGTGCGTCTCGTGAATTGCAATAGAGATCCTTTTAAAAACTATAATCTTATTCCATACTTGTTAAACAATATGAGTTCCTGTTTGATGTACATACTGCTTGCACTTCTGTGCTTGAATGCTTCAAATGGATATTTGTTTGGAGGAACTTGTGCAAAAAACATATCGAGGACAAGAGGTGAGCAGATTCTGCACAACTACCCTGAGAAACTGGTAGGTGTGTTCAGAGACTGTGCTTTGAGATGTGTCACGAATCGAAACTGTGAACAGTTCAGCCATCGGAAAGGATCCTGTCAACTATACACACGATTAGGAAATGGTAATTTAAAACTTTTGTAAACTCGGTGTAAGAGAAAGCGAATTAATGTTGTCATATGTTTTCAGCAAGTATATTCTGTACCTACACAATACATTTAATTGATGCAAAACTGTCACACACAAAAATAGTTATATGTTATATATATATAAGGTGAGGATACCATGTTAAGTTGTGTTTTAAACAAACCATAACAGTTTGGATAATAGTAGATGAATAAACAGAATACAAAATTTTTTTAAGTATCAAGCGAGTTTAGTTTAAAAGACAGTAAAACGTCAATATTAACGTCGCCCAACCATTTTGGGCCCATTTGTCAATAATTGGTTAAAATATACAAGTAAAAGCACTCTATTCTGCTAAGAATTAATATTGCATATTCACAAAAAGATTTTTGTATTAATATTTAGCTCAATATTAAAATACATATTAATGAAATATTGTGTGAGAGTCTAAATCTGAGCATATTTTAATTGGAGCAACGGGGTAATTAACTTTTTGTTGATTCATTAGAAATATGACTTGATTTTTCGTCAGCAGATTGGACAAATGATTTATAGACAATGAGTACTTCAAAAGAGTATATAAAATATATAGAGGATATCTGTCTTTTCTTGACTAATACCATGTTTATCTCATCGATTGAGGTAGAAAGTTTATATTTTCACGAGTGGCGCAGCCACGAGTGAAAATATTTAACTTTTCCACCTCACGTGATGAGATAAACATGGTATTTGTCAAGAATTGACAGATATACTATTTATTATATGCTGAATTCCTTCTAATTACGCCAAAAAAGGCCAATTTCATGTTGAGCGGCCGCTTGGAAGAGCCCGTCACCCCGGTAACAGTGTGACGTCATATGAGAATTCATGACGTCAGACCATTGTTACATGACGTCAAACTCTTGAACTTGACATCACTCGAGTGGTGATAAAGTTTATCACCACTCAGTGGAGTGACGATAAAGGTTATCGCCACTGTAGCCAGATAGAGGGTTTATTTCACTGATAGAACAGAGTATCTCATCCTCAATCATATAATAAAAACTGCAAGTACATGTCGGTTGGAAAGCCTTGTTATATATATAATATATGAGTAATATCAATAAGTGTTTGTGAAAGGAACCTGGTTGAATTTTGTTTAAATTATGAATTTTACATTAACTATTTTCAAAAGGAGTTTTAGTTTTTTCCCCTATCAATCAGAAGGCCAACTATTCAATGTTTATATTAATTTTAGTTCATTGACTAAAAAGCATCAAATTCTTTTCCCAGCCATCCATATCTTATTTGACGACAAATGCAAGACACACACTGACTGCAGCTACCAACATGGACACTGTCTCAGAGGCTTCTGTTCCTGTTCCATCGGTTACAGTTATGACTTTGGAAACAAAACCTGTGTCAAAGGTGAGAAACGAGTGGATACGTGAACTTATAAGAGTACAGTAAAAGTTTTTTGTAAATAAGATGATAAACGTGTATATCATAATTCTATTTTAGGGCCCTGTCACCCTTAAGCATATAGCAAGTGCGTTTGAGTTGCGAATGGTTTTTTTTTCATATGCAACCAGTTCGCTCAAAAATTTACCGTATTTTGCCTTATTTGTACCGCACATGGAGCGATTGATTTACGAACTTTGCGTTTTCTTTGCGTTGCGGGTGCGTTGGAGATGCATATGATTTGCGTATCCCCACTTTATTGTTGCAGATGCTTGCATATGCAGAGCGCATACATACCATACTCATGACGCACACAACTTGTGTCTACCGCATGTCTTGCGCAATCAAAGCGAACATATTCCGAGTCCCTTGCGTCTTGATACAATTCTTTCTGTCTTTGTAGTAGCTTTTCGTCGGTAATATATATATACAAAGGGATCTCGCGAAACCGGAGAGCTTGTTGCCAATTGCAAGACAATTTATCTAAGCAAAAAGTGTACTAACTAAAGTTAGGTTTATTGAATACATTTCTCTATCACATGTGATTAAAAGGAGTTCCCACTTAAATGGCAGTACGCAGTTTTCGCCTGTTACTTGATCATTTCTGTACGAATACATACCCCTCGATTGAGATATTGAAACTTTCAGAACTTATGTATAAGAAAAAATCCATTCTTCTCCCAAGTAAACCTTAGGTCGGATCTTTTCGGTTACATGCACCCACCCTATCCGATTTGTTTATTCAATATGTCATGCTTAAACGATAGCATCGGTTTCATCCTGTCGCTTTTGGTCAATATCTGCCTTATTCAAGTATAACTTACTTTTGTAAAACACTAATTAATTTTTTTTCAATTGACACTTGACCAGAAGATTATCCTGGATAACAATGGAATAGTGCACAGGTTTAGTTTAATGGTATATTTGGTAGTCTGAAATCGTATTGCAGCTGAGGAGTTTACAATGAAAACATTACAAACAAATCACTAGCTTCTTTATGATTTTGTTTACATCGAAATGCAATGCTATTTACCTTTTAGTAATCTCTTCCTATGTTTGACTAGAATTAGTAGTACACATATTTCATTCATTATGTGTCTATATTCAACGTTTTGTTACTTTTAATAAATGATTAATGGCAATTCTAAATAAATTGGTTGATTAATTTTAATGTGTATTTCCATGCGGTTGTTATCATTTTTTTAACTACAATATTATATTGCTATATGAAAGAAAGCGACGAAATGAAAACTAACAAACACTTTACGGAGGTGTAATGCTCAACAACCCTTTTGTTATGCTATCTATAACAAATTCACGATGAACCCTATGTACGCTATGGTTACGTTGTTATACGTTACTCATAAGGAAAAACTGGACAATGCATTTTTCCATTGTAATCATTCGGTTTCAGATCGTTCTTCATGCGTGCTACATTTGCTTGAAGAGCTTTTTGTGTACGTCTTCTATGCGCTATCAATGCGTTGGTTTGGGACATCAACTCACACTGCGTATGAAGTGCATACTCATTACGATTACCAAACGTACATGTACCGCCCTCGACCGATGTAAAACCGATGCGTTGCGTGATAACCATACGCAGCATAGTTTTGAGCATGCCCAAAACTATCAAGCGTATAAAAATGGTGCAAGCGCATGCTGACGTACAAGAACCGACTTTAACCCAACAAAGTTGCGTATGAGTTGCGAGTCTTGCGTACGGCTGCGTATTGCTGCGTATGAGAAAAATTCAACGCAACTCGTACGCAGTGAATATACGCTGAAGTGTGACAGGGGCTATAAACCAATGCCTCCTTTTGAATATATAAGAAATGTCTCTGGCATACCACATGTATGAATAGTGTATACGGAATGTGGATTTGAACCTTAAGATATTGATCAAAAGGTTTTGTCTGTAAGTATTCTGTTACAAATGATGACAATTTCGAAATTTCAAAATATGATGATTTGACATTATAAATCATATAGAGTCTTCACAAAAAAATTCAGAAGGTATACTGTATTACAGAAGATAAATTGATTGTTTCAGTAATAAAATAATAAGGAAAGTAACAAGTCAACAGCACAATGTCATGACAAATTAACTCAATATCATCGCATTGGTTATAGGTTCTATTATGTCAACTGTCAAGTTGCTTCCATCACATAGCATCGTCGAGCTTTTGTGTCCAGAAATGTTAAGTTTAGTTTGTATGCAGTTCATGACGTAATCGAAATTACATAATGTCATGACACCTCAATTTGATATCATCACATTGGTTATAGGTTCACGGATGCAAAAGTCACAAATTGATTAAATCACATAGCATAGTCTCGAGATTATAAGTTTACTTTATATGCAGTTCAGGAAGTAATTGGAATTACACAATGTCATGACAAGTCAACTTGATATCATCACATTGTTTTTACGTACTTGATCCGTATGGAAATCAGTCAAAAGTTTATTACATCACATAGCAATATCAACATTTGTGTCCAGAAATGTTAAGTTTACTCCGTATTAAGCTAATGAAGTAATTGGAATGATATTTGAAAGCAGAGAAATTCACCAACGTGTCTTCTTAAACCATGTATATCAACATGAGAGGAGATGAGGGTCAGATTCTATTTATTACCAAAAATCTGTTTTTATTACATACATATTTGTATATACTGCACTAATTACCTTGTTTACACAGCGATTTTTTCACATATGCAATATTATGCAATTATAGACTGGTGATAATATCAATATCTGTTTTTTATCAGTCACTAGTAACTGATTATAACAATGACCTGACGTCATCGAAAATGCTCTGACGCAATGACACGCTCGTGAGGTAAAGTTGTTGCTTTGGCGACGGGCACACTTTTTACTAAATTGGCGTCAATATTGAAAGAAACACAACGATTATATAACAAATTGAATAGAAAATGCTTCTTCCTTTGACAAATATCCTCTAAAACTTAGTTATCTTTGACCTGGTTATCAATCTCAGCAAGGGTTCAGCAACTTAATCTGCTGCTTGAGGCTTTCAGTTCAAAATTACATTATACCATACTTATAAGAAACACTCGATTATGTTTTGATTCTGTGAATTGTCAGAGGGTTTTATTTGGTTACAAGGGGATTCTCATACTGAATGCCGATCTCAAAATTTTTTATGTTGGACATTTCACAAAACATGACTTTTTGTTGATAAACAAAGCAGACTATAAATCTAATTGAAGTAAAATGATATTACACTTCACACTAGTGAACTTTATCCCAAACAGGCACAAGAAATGTTCACGAGCTTTATCATTTTATATTATATCAAGCTAATGTAAGAAATCGAATACTTTCTGTAATGTTCAAGATCCACTGCAAGTAATTGAGTCATGTACGATTACCAAATACATTATCTCAGCATGAATCATTATCCTTGGAAAAGATTATTAATTTTTGAATACAGTCTTTGATGCTGAGACCTACTGCAGGAAGAGATATTGGTGATTACCAAATACATTATCGCAGCATGAATCATTATCCTTGGAAAAGATTATTTTAAATACAGTCAAGTCTTTGATTGCTAAGACCCTGCGCAAGACGATTACCAAATACATTATCTCAGCATGAATCAAAGTCCTTGACAAAATATTTTGAATACAGTCTGTGATCGCTAAGACACACTGCAAGTAAAGTTATTTGTGATTACCAAATACATTATCTCAGCGTGAATGTTTGTCCTTGACAAAATATTTTGAATACAGTCCGTGATTGCTAAGACCCACTGCAAGTAAAGTTATTTCTGATTACCAAATACATTATCTCACCGTGAATGTTTGTCCTTGACAAAATATTTTGAATACAGTCTGTTATTGCTAAGACCCACTGCAAGTAAAGTTATTTCTGATTACCAAATACATTATCTCAGCGTGAATGTTTGTCCTTGACAAAATATTTTGAATACAGTCCGTGATTGCTAAGACCCACTGCAAGTAAAGTTATTTCTGATTACCAAATACATTATCTCACCGTGAATGTTTGTCCTTGACAAAATATTTTGAATACAGTCTGTGATTGCTAAGACCCACTGCAAGTAAAGTTATTTCTGATTACCAAATACATTATCTCAGCGTGAATGTTTGTCCTTGACAAAATATTTTGAATACAGTCTGTGATTGCTAAGACCCACTGCAAGTAAAGTTATTTGTGATTACCAAATACATTATCTCAGCATGAATGTTAGTCCTTGGAAAAGATTATTAATTTTTGAATACAGTCTTTGATGCTGAGACCCACTGCAGGAAGAGATATTGGTGATTACCAAATACATTATCTCAGCGTGAATGTTTGTCCTTGACAAAATATTTTGAATACAGTCTGTGATTGCTAAGACCCACTGCAAGTAAAGTTATTTGTGATTACCAAATACATTATCTCAGCATGAATGTTAGTCCTTGGAAAAGATTATTAATTTTTGAATACAGTCTTTGATGCTGAGACCCACTGCAGGAAGAGATATTGGTGATTACCAAATACATTATCGCAGCATGAATCATTATCCTTGGAAAAGATTATTTTAAATACAGTCAAGTCTTTGATTGCTAAGAGCCTGCGCAAGTAAAGTTATTTGTGATTACCAAATACATTATCTCAGCATGAATGTTAGTCCTTGACAAAATATTTTGAATACAGTCTGTGATTGCTAAGACCCACTGCAAGTAAAGTTATTTGTGATTACCAAATACATTATCTCAGCACGAATCATTATCCTTGGAAAAGATTATTTTAAATACAGTCAAGTCTTTGATTGCTAAGACCCTGCGCAAGAAGAGTTATTGGCGATTACCAAATACATTATCTCAGCATGAATGTTTGTCCTTGGAAAACAGATTTTGAATACAGTCTGTGATCGCTAAGACACACTGCAAGTAAAGTTATTTGCGATTACCAAATACATCATGTCAGTTTTTGGAAAAGTTAACAGGCATAATGTAATATAGTCAATTGTTTGTGAAAAAGTTGTTGTTTGTGGCCAAAAAGCATTTAAATTAAAGAATATTTCAATTTTCCTTTCAGTCTGTTCTTCATACGGATCCAGGTTTTCATTGTACAAGAACTCCGGTATCGATGGCTGTAACAGAAGGTATTTGTATCTGCCATCATTGGAAAGTTGTACTGAAGCATGCAGAAATCAAACTAACTTTGTATGTATCAATACTGAATTCGCCAATCGTCGTTGTCGTTTGTGTGATAAAAGCTGGGCTGATATACCGCCTGCAAAACGGAAAAATGGTACAGATAAAGGCTGGTGTCTTTCGTATCGTCACTGCTCAGAACTTCAATTGGATTAAAAGGGACAGTCCTATCGGGGCATTTTGTGCATGGATTCGAAATTCAAGGGACTTTCTAGTTTCTACATATTGAGTTATTAATACATGGTTATAAATCAACGAGTTACTAAGGATAACATTTGTGTTGATGAATATTTTACAATGTCATTTGAAAAACTTACACACATTATAAAAACAACAACAATGAGAAGTGAAGCCATTCATCGGCGCTGTGAGTTTAAAGAGCCTTGTTGCGGTATAACAAGGTATAATTGCTAAGTCCCATCACTTATCATTTGTGAATGTTTGCATGTTCTATTTAATTCCAATAAAAAGTAAAATTGATCAAAACACAGCGTTTATTGTGATATTTCACGGGAAGCCGGGAGGTTGATAACACAGTGTCTTTAAACAAACACTCAGTGAGTTGTTGGAGAGACATTTGCCAAATTTCATGAATTGTTGTCATGGTATAAATCCATGATGACGCAACTTGATCTGCCTAGTGAACTAGCCTACAGAACGACGCGCTGGTCGGCAACATCTGAGGTTGTTGGAAGGAAGGCACCTTTTATTAAAAGAAAACAAGTCTCAATCCATGATAACGCAATCGTGATGTGCCTACTGAACTTACAGAAAGACGGCAACATCTGAGATTGATGAAAGGGAGGCACCTTTTATTAAAAGAAACAAGTCTCAATCCACGATAACGCAATCGTGATGTGCCTACTGAAC
The DNA here is from genome assembly GCA_916613615.1 of Steromphala cineraria. NCBI lineage: Eukaryota > Metazoa > Mollusca > Gastropoda > Trochida > Trochidae > Steromphala > Steromphala cineraria. The sequence goes on along the minus strand of OU744727.1, from coordinate 26,709,328 downwards.
TTACAGAAAGAGGGCAACATCTGAGATTGATGAAAGGGAGTTACCTTTTATTTAAGGATAACAGGTCTCAATCCATGATAATGCAATCGTGATGTGCCTACTGAACTTACAGAAAGACGGCAACATCTGAGGTTGTTGGAAAGAAGGCACCTTTTATTAAAGGATAACAGGTCTCAATCCATGAAAATGCAATCGTGATGTGCCTACTGAACTTACAGAAAGACGGCAACATCTGAGGTTGTTGGAAAGAAGGCACCTTTTATTAAAAGAAAACAAGTCTCAATCCACGATAACGCAATCGTGATGTGCCTACTGAACTTACAGAAAGACGGCAACATCGGAGGTTGTTGGAAAGAAGGCACCTTTTATTAAAGGATAACAGGTCTCAATCCATGATAACGCAATCATGATGTGCCTACTGAACTAGCCTACAGAAAGACGGCAACATCTGAGGTTGATGGAAGGGAGGCACCTTTTATTAAAAAATAACATGTCTCAATCCATGATAACGCAATCGTGATGTGCCTACTGAACTCACTTACAGAAAGACAGCAACATCTGAGATTGATGGAAGGGAGGATACTTGTATTAAGACGCAAGTCTCAATTCAATTCATGATTTTTAGGTACAGCATTGCCTTTGATTAAACCGTATATTGTGTCATTGACAATTATAAGCTAAACAGCATTGACAGAATTATAAAAAAGGTGGTTATGTAGCAATATATAGGCAGGATTTCAACAAACAAGTGGTGACAATCAGATCAAAATCCAACAAATTTGGTAAAGTTCTAACAGGACATTGCAGGGATTTTCTTGATTTCAGTTCTTATTTTATCAAATGTTGGTGTACATGGGTATGATCTTTTATCAACTAGTGAAAATTTGACAATAGTTAATGAAAGATTGTGGACATCATTCCTTTTTTTCTTCAGGAAAACCAAATATGAATTTTTGCCTCGTTGATGTTAAGAATGATGTCTGTTCATGTGGTTATCCAAGAAAAAAATCTTTCAATATTGTTTTTGATTTTGGACAGTCATTAAAGATGTGAATTATACTTTCAGACTCGTTTTACAAAATGAACAAAGCTACTTTCGACGTATCCCATCTTAAATAGAAGTAGGTTAGTCGGCAAAATTCTATGCACTAAAGAATATTGAAACCATCAAAATTTTGAATTTATATGAGCTCAAAATATCATCTTTTGGTAGGATTTTCATTCTTTGTCACTTACAGTTGTCTTCTGATGATGAAATTTGCTATGCCAACTGAAGTCGTGTATGATAAGACTGTTGCTGAAATCATAATTTAGTGCTACTTTCTGTAGAGTGCAACATTAAGACGTTGACTTATGAAGTTATGAGTAAAGGGGAATGACAGATATATAAACGTAATCACATGCACGTGAATCTCGCCACCCATGTGTTGCACAAATCAAAGTTTCAACAAGCATAAGTATTGGGTATCAAAGGATCGGTTCCGACTTTATTGTCACTTGTTTCACTTCTCATTGACAATGACATGATCAGTGGGCTGCATCGGGCAGGACTTTCTAACAAGGAAGTTGCCAGAAGAACTCCCTTCCACTACACAGTCATAAGCCGTGTGGTAAGGAAGTATGCACAAACAAAAGATGTGAGCGACCTTCAACGTCCAGGAAAACCAAAATCTACCACGCCCAAGGAGGAGAGAGCTCTCTTACGACATGTTAGACTGCCGTTTGCTTCAAGCACCCATCTGAAACGGGTATGGTTACATCATCGCCGCTTGAACAACCAAACTCTGAAAAATCGCCTCAAAGCTTCCGGATTAAGGGCCAAAAGGGCCATCGGGCGCCCAAGCTCACAAACCACCACAGACGTTGGAGTAGGTTATGGTGTGTGGACAGGCAGAGGTCGAACCTGAGATCATGGATGAGATTACACTGGGATGACGAAAGTCGTTTCCTCCTGTATGCTGTTGATGGCCGAGCCCGCGTATGGAGGACCAGGAATACCCGTCCTGCCTCCAGGAACATTTTGCCAAGGGTACCATATGGCGGGGGATCCGTGATTGTTTAGGGAGGCTTCTCCTACGACTGTAGACTCGATTTGGTGATTACACAGGGCTCATTCACAGGCGTTCGCTACATTCAGGAGGTTCTGGATCCTGTAATTATTGATCATTTCGATGACCATAGACTTGCCACAAAACCCTTCATGGACGACAATGCCAGACCCCATCGTTCACTTGCTGTAAACCAACAACTGGAAACTAACTGTGTTACACGAATTCCATGGGTAGCAATGTCACCTGATTTGAACCCGATCAAACATGTTCGGGACAATATGGGTCGTCGGATACAAAGAAGGGATCCTCCTTTACAAAACCTAGGGGAACTGGTGGCCGCTCTTCACGATGAGTGGCAGCGGATACCGATGGAACAATTAAATAACCTGCTTAGGGAATGCCAAAAAGAGTGGTTGCAGTTATAAGCGTTCGTGGTGGCCCCACACGTTACTGATGTTTGGTGATTCTTGAAAAACTATTCACTTTATTCAAGCTGCTTTGGCACACACCAAGAGTTTGTAGTGACAATACAAACATCCATGTGTTTTGGATGAAATTTCATGTCCATTTCCCTCTTTATTTTCATGCACTTTTAGTGCCCACACGATCATAAAACGTCTCTTGCAATGACCAAATGATTGTTCTCTCTATAAAAATTGGTTTTGCGTATTTTCTTTTTCTCAGTCTCATAGCATACTTCAACGATGGACACCCCTCTGTGAAAATTCAGGGGGTGCTTAACGTTTTTGGTGTGTATGGATTGCCCGATCTTAGAGCTCAGCCAGTGTTATTTTTATTTGGTTGATTTCCGTGCATGTTTGTCACGGACCGAGTGGTTAAGTAGCTAGATGTTCTGAAAATATAAATGGTAATTATTTAATGTAGGAATTATGGGACGTAAACATTACAGCTAGTTTTAATGAGATTGACTGTAGGGGAGACCGGGGCCGGTACGTCCCCTTTTCACTAAAATAGAGATAACGATTAGTTCTCTTGTAATATACTAGTGTACGTTTGTACATACATTGAGTCATATCTTAACTTTTTGTTGGAATTGTTGGAAGTGCCTAATTCAACTAGTTTGCTTATTATTATGCTTTTAAGACGACGAGTTGAAAAAACGAACATGCCCCGCATCAAAAACGAACATGCCCCGCATCGGGGTAGGTTCGGTTTCCCTCAGGGGCAGGTTCGTTCAACGTTGGGAACAATTAGTACATGTTCAAGCTACAATAATTAAAGAGAGATAAGATGCTATTCATAGTATTCGATATTTGGGAGAGAAAAAATACTACATTAGTTCACAAAGATATATTTTGTAATGATGTAGAATCAGTTAACTTTCTATTACGTATAGGATTCCGATTTCTTTCCAATGAGAGGAGCCAAGTTTTCGGCTACGACCTTAACATTTTTGTGACTCGTCCTCACGGCCGAATGTGCCCCGCCTGTAATGACCGAACGTACCCCACACACCACGTTTGTTCTTTTTTATATGCTGCGAAAATACACAGCCCTCATAACAAAATAACTTGTTCGTTACATATACGTCTTTGCATATTCGTTTATGTTCACTTAAGAACATATTCCTAAACGCAGTCAACATTTGTCACATTCATAATGAACTGAAGTCGAATATTTTACTCAACTAGATGAAAAACGGGTTTTCTTCCACAGTTTGTTAAGAAAATGTTGGACCATTTTAAAGTCAGTGTGGGAGTAAGGTCATGTTGTCTGTTAGGAATTACTAATTTTATTTAAAGTGGCCCCGAAAAAAAATTACAGAGAAAAGACGAACATGCCCAGGTAAAGGGCAAATTTCCAACTTCAAATGTCGAATATAAAACTTGAAAATATTTGAAGATACTTTTTTGTGTATAACATTACCATTTAACATTACCGAATTTATCTTTCAGGGACCTAAATCGTACTTAAAAACATAATCATGTGCTTAAAATCTTCAATTTCATTATCGTTACGTTTCATGTGTTGTTACCAAAAAAATGTATTTTACCATAATGTTGCCATGGTTTTTGGTTGCAAAGTACAAGAGATAAAGGAATAGGCCAACAAGATCATGTAAACCCCAAACATTTTATTAAAGGGGTTTCTCGATATAATTTCAACGAGAAAATGATTTGATTGGCTATATCCCAAGTCGGGCCGCGTGAGCGAATCTAGCTTCTGAGCCCAGGGTACAGATTAGTGAAGTTAGCGTAACGTTCGTACCCTGAGACAGAATGGGTTTAAGAATAATGTCAGTATTGATCATATATAGAGGAGAACTGAGTATATCACAATAGTGTTTTATATTATCGCTTTCGTTAAATTATTTTATTATTTTGTCTTTCAGCCAGCTTTCACCTGTCCTTGACGAATATGGTTGATTGCTTTATCACCAGATACATATATTGAGCAAAACATTATGAAATGACATTCACTTATTTAGGTAACTTTTCTGATTCTTCGATAATCAACGAGCTCTAATACATGTTTGAAAGGAACCACATACAAGATTTTATAATTTTTCGCTAACTGTGCAATGTAAAGTAATCTTTGTCGAACGTTCTGCATAATAGATTTTGAAATATCAAGGAAATGTCAACATTGCTTATCTATCACCATTCAGCCAGATCATGAATTTTCAATCATGAAAGAAGATATTTTCATCGTCAGAACTTCCTTGTATAGCATACAGTGACGTTCTCAAATTCAATTGCTTTAAAAAAAAAAGTTAAATAATGTATGTAGAGCCGCGTACCTTAAGTTTGTTCACTTACCATCGTTTGGTAGTCCACATATCATGTATTATTACCCTAAAGATAAATTTCTCGAATTCTGATTGGTCAACAGCCAATGCATACGGAGCCGTGTAGACGGATTGAGCAGGGTGTACAATTTGTATGACCCATGGAAATGCGCCTCGGAAAATACAAACTTTACAAGGCCTTTACAGCCCCGTATACCCTTTCAAAACACCGGGTAACTAATGATATAAAAGTCATTGCTGCTGGATTTATTTCATTGACCGACGGTCCAAACAAAAAATTACATGATATTGCACTGACAAGTGAACAAACTTTAGGTGCGCAGCTGTATAATATGGTCAAAAGGGTTTTTTAAGTATCCAAGCAAGCGTTGTCTTTGTAATTATGAAATATTGTAGGCTTTTTACTTATGTTAACTTTTAATATATAATTGAAAATATTCAATTCAAAAAAGGAATTCGGAACAAAAACTCAGATCCCAAATATTCTTCTCTTGGTATTTACAATACCAAACGTTACCTCTCTTAGTCCGTATTACTTCGATTTATAAGAAACTGAAAGTTCCATCAATTTTGAATGTTCTCGGTATTTACAATATCAAACGTTACCTCTCTTAGCCTGTATTACTTCGATTTATAAGAAACTGAAAGTTCCATCAATTTTGAATGTTCTCGGTATTTACAATACCAAACGTTACCTCTCTTAGCCTGTATTACTTCGATTTATAACAAACTGAAAGTTCCATCAATTTTGAATGTTCTCGGTATTTACAATACCAAACGTTACCCTCTTAGTCTGTATTGAAGCGATTGAGACGAAACTGAGAGTTCCATCAATTTTGAATGTTCTCGATATTTTCAATATCAAACGTTACCTCTCTTAGTCTGTATTGAAGCGATTGAGACGAAACTGAGAGTTCCATCAATTTTGAATGTTCTCGGTATTTACAATATCAAACGTTACCTCTCTTAGCCTGTATTACTTCGATTTATAACAAACTGAAAGTTCCATCAATTTTGAATGTTCTCGGTATTAACAATACCAAACGTTACCTCTCTTAGCCTGTATTACTTCGATTTATAACAAACTGAAAGTTCCATCAATTTTGAATGTTCTCGATATTTTCAATATCAAACGTTACCCTCTTAGTCTGTATTGAAGCGATTGAGACGAAACTGAGAGTTCCATCAATTTTGAATGTTCTCGGTATTTTCAATACCAAACGTTACCTCTCTCAGTCCGTATTGAAGCGATTGAGACGAAACTGAGAGTTCCATCAATTTTGAATGTTCTCGGTATTTTCAATACCAAACGTTACCTCTCTTAGCCCGTATTGAATCGATTGATAAGAAAATTGAAGTTCCATCAATTTTGAATGAATACTTCAAGTAGTGACTTTTCCGTCTAGACTTTCAATATGAACAATTTGTCAGTATCTAAAATTCAGTGTCATCTGTCATCTTTAAAATTGAAATATTAAACAAGTTCAATGGTAATAATGTTTCTAAACAGGACTGTTTATAATGCTTGTGGTGTCGGTTTGTAAATCTTAATGAATTATAATCAAGATAAATTTTTAACTTGACATTTAAATAAATCACATTTACTTGCTTACCTAAATACTCGTATGAAAAGTTATAATTCATGAGGTTTGTTTTCAATTTCGACTCCTTTTGCACAATTTGTTTCGGAGAAATGATATTTGGCTACATATCTCAAACACAATATGTTCCTTTATATTGATTATCACATAATCATTTGCTCATAAGATATCTATATGTTTGCAGTTTTAAATCTTATAATGGCTAACCAGAAGTGATTGTTAGGCCGTTTCTAAGTCCAAATACATGTACATACTTTTTAAATCAATGGTGTATCTCACAGGTTTTGACCATGTACCTTTACCAGATATTTTTGAAACCCGTTTCTCTCATGTGTGTAGAGACCAGAAGATATACCCTTATTAGTTTGTAAATACTTCCATTCTGTTTAAGAAATGATGACCTAATTGATCTTGACTTTCTTTCATTTTCTTCACTAAAGGGGCAGTAGCACGATTTTCGGAAAATTTCATATTTTACAATTATGACTAATAATTGTACGCTAATGCTAAATGTATTATTGTGATAGTGTCAAAAATCTCATTACACAAACCAATCACCCATAGTCAGAGAACAAATTATAAGGATTCACATAAAATCCAATGGCGGACATTTATGTGTGAACACCTTCAATTCATTTTGTGAAAGCTTAAGGAATCGCATGGCTGAACTTTATATTATATATCTGATCTATTACTGCTTCATTTAGTTTTAAAATATTGTCTTTCAATTGGAAGCATTTATTCTCAATTTCCTGGCATCACCTAATAGTCCCCCTAAAACGTGCTACTGTCCCTTTAAATAAAAAAAAACATTGTATATTGAGTATTGTTAATGAATGTGTTTGTTTAGTCTGTCAGCCAGACCCTAAAATTAAATAAAAGCCGAAACAAGTCTATAATAAGGCTTGAGAGCTCAGTCTCCTTTTCATTATATTTATTTATTTATTTCAAATTTCAGTTTTATTGAAAAAAATCATTTCAGAGTCTAATTGTTAGACTAGTGTTTGTTATGAGCATCCGTTATTGAATCTTCTTTATGGAACAAATAACGTAGACAAATTAATTATTTACGCGTGTCACCTTTGCAATCAAGTACTAAAGGCTGATACGAATTCAAAACTATCTATTTCATCTCATCATTTGGTCTCATATAGTACGTTTTGGTTTCGGATAAAGACCATTTCCTAAAGAGCAAAATAAAACTTTTGAACATCTTACATTCGGGTATGTATTTAAAAATTGTCATTTTTTGTCGTTACCCGGTCTATTTACAATAAGGATTTAACTAATGATAGTCATTTGTTTTGTTCAATCTTATTAAAATATGATCTATCTGCTACACTACGCTACCGTTGTGAAGCAATTATGATATCAGTTTAATGAGATTGTTTTTTGTTTTTTTTTAGAAATGCTTTTTACACTACAAATAAACTACATGTATTTGTGTTTTACATTTACTAGTTTATTTGCGCAAGTCTTTTCTTTGTTTGAAGCCGTGTATGTCTATCCTTCGAAGTTTTTTCCTCTGCTTAGCCGATGGAGATGTCACTAGTGGTTTACTGCTACTTGTCTTGTCAAGTTTTTTATAAATATGTGTCACATCTTTCAAGTTGGATGCACAAGTCATGATATTTTTTTAATGAACGACACTTTTAAAGGTTTTATTCGTTGTGTTAATTAAATAATTCAATACCTGTTCCGTGTCCGATTTCTAATTCCATGTATTTCTCAATGATACTGTTCTTGTTTTCAATGCCATTCAAATAAAATGTTTATGCAATAGAAATGCCTTTGGTTCATGTACAATCCATTGTAATCAATACATTATAGCGTGACATTTTGATATGATCAAATTTCAAGTTTTTACTTCCTCTGTAAAAGAGCTTCCTTTATAAACACAGCACAATTCTGGAGAATGTATGGTGAACACGAGCTTGATAAATTTAAATATTTCTGGACAGTGACGTTTTTGTGATAATAAGATGGAATATATTTTAATCCTAGGGTCTTGTATAAAGGACATAAAAGGAGGAAATGATATTCGTCCTCAACTGACAGTAATTCACACACTTGGCAGATCCTATCTTCGTGAAGCTTCGTACAGCCTTGTACCATTCCATTTATCGTGTCAAAATAGTCAGTGATACATGAATTATTGATATTTACAGCAGATTTTACTTTTGAATAAATATCTTGTAAAATGTTGAAGAATTTTCCATGAATGCCTTTCTTCAGTACCATAAACCATAACAGTTACCTATTCACACAGTCAAAAGCGAACATCTACAAATAAACAATAGAATCGTCCTTTACGTTTGGATAGATACTTCTGTGCTAGACCTTGACGACAGAACATGTTGTGTAGACTACTGAATCTACAAATAAACAATAGAATCGTCCTTTACGTTTGGATAGATACTTCTGTGCTAGACCTTGACGACAGAACATGTTGTGTAGACTACTGAATCTACAAATAAACAATAGAATCGTCCTTTACGTTTGGATAGATACTTCTGTGCTAGACCTTGACGACAGAACATGTTGTCTAGACTACTGAATCTACAAATAAACAATAGAATCGTCCTTTACGTTTGGATAGATACTTCTGTGCTAGACCTTGACGACAGAACATGTTGTCTAGACTACTGAATCTACAAATAAACAATAGAATCGTCCTTTACGTTTGGATAGATACTTCTGTGCTAGACCTTGACGACAGAACATGTTGTCTAGACTACTGAATCTACAAATAAACAATAGAATCGTCCTTTACGTTTGGATAGATAATTCTGTGCTAGACCTTGACGACAGAACATGTTGTCTAGACTACTGAATCTACAAATAAACAATAGAATCGTCCTTTACGTTTGGATAGATACTTCTGTGCTAGACCTTGACGACAGAACATGTCTACTGTGCTGTACCCCAAGCGAAATCCTGCCTGTGATTCTGGAATTTTATCATATGTTTCAAAAAAAGATTTGTAAACGTTTATTTAGTTTATATGTAAATAACAATCCAAAAATGGAAACAACGAAATTCCTCAATAGTTATTTACATCAGGTGTGTTTCCTTCTTTGTGAAATTGCGTAATATGTTGAGGGGCATTATGTGAATTTCTTACAATCTTGTTTTACATAAACATAAATAAGGTCCCCTGTACCGTTCCAAATTTCAATGTTGAAACTTGGACAAGGTATCGACTATGGAATATATCGAGAACATACGTAGAGTATTCCTTTAGCTTGTATTCAACATTAATGGTATTTTTCTATGTCATTTCTTTTTGTATTTTACAAATGTCACAAACAGACTTTCCTGATGTTGAAAAAAACAATCTTACAGCAACGGTTTTTGGCAAAGGTACTTCTAAGTAACGATTTATCTTGTTATGAAAAGACTTGACATTTTAATAATACATGAATAAACAAATAACCCTTCAAGTTAAATGCAAATAAAAGTAGTTATTAGTATTAGTATTCCATTTTAAAATGCTAAAAGCGCAAGACAAAGTTATATACAAGATAAGGAGGCAGAGAAATGAGTATGCCAAATTTCGCTAAACGAAGAAGTGTGTCTTTAGAGATGATATAAAAGTAGACAGTTCTGTACAGTCCCCGAGATGTTGGGTAGCTGGTTCCAGGCCGTCGATGCTGCATACTTGAAGGATCTTTGTCCCTATGTAGATGTGCTAATGGAGGGGATGACAAGACAACTTTTGTCCTTGGAGCGTAGAGCACGAGGTGTTGGGGTATGAGACAGTCAGCAAGGTACAAGGGAGCAGTACCAGACAGGCAACATTAGTAAGAGGCCAATGTATGGCTCAAGGGACCATATTTAATCAATGAGAATTGTTTGTAGCCAAGTGTAAACAACCTTGCAGCCAGATATCAGCTCTTCCTGTGAGTGAGTTAGGAATTTTACGCCTGTTGGCAATATCTAATCGAGATTGCTTTGATGACGTCTAACCATGACATTATGTCAATTCTCCCAGGGATAATCTACTATGTCCCACATATGTTCCATAAAATGTCCAAGGAATAAGCAATGTGACATTGAAAGTAGGTTTACCTGAGAAAGAAATAGCCTCAAAAAGGACACAAATATGACACCTGAGGTTTATATGCAGTGATCAATCTACAGATATGACCCTCTGAGTCAAGGGACTCGCAACCAAAAAGTCTTGTGAGTCCAAGCTGACTTAAATGAGTCCTTTAATAAGGAAGCAAATAGTATCACAAAAAAAACTATGCATCCCAGAACTCACAGCTTAAATTTCTATGAGTCCTTTCTAAATTTTATGAGTATTTGAAGCAGGACTCGCCGGTAAATGATGTCAAGTTAGTGACACTGCCACAGCTAAATAAAAATTTTACAGTAAATTTCACTCTTGACGCGTGATAATGGGGTCATTGTCCGCTTCATTTTGAATCGAACTCACTTCAAGCTCAAGTAAAAAAACACCAGAAATGGGATCGTCATACAAAATTTTAGTTTATTACAGATAAATAAAATCATGTCATCTTTATATCACAGAAGGTCGCTGGGGCATGCACAAGTTGTAGTGAGCGTTTGCGTCCCAGAAGTCTGGCCCCTTCCACCCACACCAGCCCTGTAAAGAAGAAAGAAAGTCATTTTGAGAATATTTTTTAGTGATTCATGTACTCTTACAAACCAAACCAAGTGATCAAATGTCATTGTCACCGAGAAAGCATTGGAGCATTGTTAAAATATTTATGTGTTTGTCTGTGCTTGGCATGTTTGACAAGGCAAAAGTAGAAGGTTATTTTTGTCTGTATATACAATTGCAAATGAAAACCAAAGATTGATACCAGTTAGAATTTTAATTGAAAATCTAAGATTGAAACCAGTTAGAATTCTAATTGAAGACATAATATTGATACCAGTTAGAATTTGAATTGAAAACCAAAGATTGAAACCAGTTAGAATTCTAATTGAAAACATAAGTTTCATTCAAGAAAACTGTCCTATTTGAAAAGAGGAAACTTCAAAAGAAACGATCATAATAGCCTTTGAAGGGAGAGAAAACAATTAAATTAGCTTCCTTATCACTCTCACAAGAAAGCTATTGTAATATAGCAGAGGCTTCACTGTAGGAAAAGAGATGAGTAACCTTTGAATCTTAAAATGCTTTCTGCCTGCCCGCCAATTCCTGGTTACTTTCAGATGGGGCTTGTTTGAGAAGAGGACAGCAAGCTTGTCTTGCTTGTGTGATCTTAGAGATACTAAGTGTCTTCTGATTGCTTGGCTTGTTAAATCAAAATGTCAAGGAAGGCCGGTTCATTTTTCAAAGCCCTGCTTGCATATGGAGACTAAATATTAATTCCAACACTGTAGAAGAATGCATATTCCTTCCTAGAGAGGTTGTCAATATAAGGAAAAAAACTTTCCGATAGTTATCACTTTGTCTAGAGTAACTTTAGAAGAAATAAGTAAAGTAACCTTTGAGGGAAGCAAATTTGGATTCCTTTTCATTGTTAATTATAATAATAGCTTCTTGTATCGCTTATATATCCATGACAAAGCAGGTTCAAAGCACCATGAGTACCATTACTCTGGAGGGATAGTACATTCGGTGCCGCCGATTAAACAGCGCTCTGCGTAACCGTATAGGTCCATACTTCCCCCATCTTCCTACGCAGAGCCTAAAAGGCCAGTTTCCAAACTGTCAGTTTTATGCCTTGCTGCATAGCCTTGAGTTTTCTGTGCTTGCTCTCTAGTCTGTAGGGGCACTATAGTAGCACAGAAAAGTAGAGTCTCTGCAGCAAGGCATAAAATGACAGTTTGGAAACTGGCCTTTTAGGCTCTGCGTAGGAAGATGACTTCCCCCTTGTTCAGGTACCCATTTGTACACCTGGGTGAACTGAGTGCAATGTGGATGAAGTGTCTAGACTAGGGACACAACACAGGATGAGACCCAAGTCACAAATTGTTGGCATCTCCAGCGTGATTCAAACCCGGGTCTCTGGCATGAGAGGCAAGCTTGCTTACCACTACACCACTGTGCTCCATTCTTCACAAGAAAACAAAGATGAGTTTGAAGGGAAAGAATGCAATGCAAATCTTTGCCATTGAGGATGTGCATGTTAGGGATGAAACTATCAATCATTACCTTGTCGAGGATAACCTTGAGGTCCTCTGATCCAGTGTAGTGGGGGTCCAGAATCAGGAACCTGATGTTACCCGTCACCTCGTCAAAGTCAACCCCAAGGATCGTGTGAGCCAATACACCGCCACCTGGAGATGAATGGATAACCTTTATCATCAACAGCAAATTATTCAAACATTATCTAAGTACAAGAACTAGTGATAATTACTTTCGTTGGTTAACTTCCCAAGCAAGGTGGAACTATTGCTAAATCAATGGCTTGTTGAAGTCATGCTGCCTTTTGCTTATGTTGCTTAAGTTATGGTTTGAATGCAGTGCTCACAGTTGATTAGTATTAACCACCAAGAGATTATTATTTTACTTAAAAGATGAGCTGGAGTACGTCATGGTCAGGGTTTGTTCAATATTTCAAACCAAAAACTTATGGATTTTTAAGGTCTCTCAAGGCTATTCTTGGCAAAATTAAGACTTGCATGAGTTTCATATGAATAGTAAGACACACACAAAATATAATAGGCCCTCAAGACCTTCAGAAACAGTAGAATATCATATCTCTAAGCTGTAAGTTTCATTCATTTCTGAATTCAAAGATCTCATTAAAAGAAATATGTAGGTATTATTCCGCTTTAAATGTTTAGGGAAAAGAACAAACATACAGTCACATTCTCAACTTTACAAAAATATGTTATAATGCTTAATCAAAGTTTTAGTAGATTAATGCTGTTGATAATCATACACATAACAATGATGAAGTTTGAAAAACAATATCAGGTAGAAATTAGCTTACTAAAATAATACTTCATACAAACCAGACACCCCCAAAAAGATTTTAGCTTTAAAAACTTATACAAAGAGATTTATTTATTACCTATCATGATAGGGCTTCCCTGGTTTGTGAAATGAGAAGCCAGTTCTCTCCCCTTGTTTGCGAGATCTGCTCCACTGCTGACGTTCATGATTTTACACGTCACCTGTTCAGGGGAAATGACAAAAATAAGGAGGCAGTTCTATAAGCAGTTTAATGCAATCGAGTTGAAATTTGAGATCATGATTTTGTTTAGTTTTAATTCATTTGTGAAATAGGAATTTTATGGATGAACTACTTTCCTTACTTTAATAATGGTAAAAATAAATAAATAATCTTTCCCAACTCATGTCTCTGTAACATAATCAAAACTTCAACTCCCTCATATATTAAGCCATAAAAGTGCCACTCTGTGAGATGTTTTAGGTCACATATGACAAACTTTATGAATAGTGTCATTTGATCGAGAAGTATCAACTGTTCCAAGAAAGCATAATCTTAAAGCTCATTGACTTTGTAAAGTGACAATAGGAATGTTTAAACTAAAAGACACGATTGTGATCGAAAACCGGACAATGACGTGCGTCAATCAGTTATTATGGAAACTTATCCAAAGCACAAGCCCGCTTACCCACGGCTAGTAGAAAACATTCTAGTGAAATTTATCAAAGGGCTAGTGACATATTAAGCATAGCAAGATCATTTTAATGTTATGGATTAGCTCAAATTGCGTCTGGGCTATTAGTTATGAAAATTGCTATTCTGAATGACTAGTACAGTGACAAGACTAATATCGGCCATGTGAACCATGTTCAGCTTTGATCAACAGAGCTATGTACAGATATTAACAGATATGATAAATTGACACACGTACGCCGATTAGTTGATCCAAGCAGAAGCCAACTTCCAGAGAACCAATCCACTTCCTGCTTCCAACAAAACTCTTCTCCTTGTCACCCACGTCAACAAGTGCCTGAAATGTATGAAGAACAATAACATCAAATAATGTCTTTCATCTATCTTAAATATTGATACCATCATATAAGTTGCTTTACACTCTCTCTCCCATACAAGCCAGACATCGAGCTCAAAAACAAATTATTTATTGGTTTCTTAGGAGTGAAAAGAACTATTTAGTGTTCAATCATTCAATGTTAATCCATCAATACACCTTATAAAGGGAATATCTCTTCTGGATAAATACAAATTTTGGAGGGTCTTGTTGCATTCATGAATTAAATGCTTATTTCAAGGAACAATCAAGAGTACCGTATTTCCTCCAATTGGGGCTGGGTCTCCAATAGGGGTCCGGCCTCTTACTGCGGCCGGGGGGTAAAGGTACCTAAACGTGAATAAGAGCCGGGCCTCTAATAGGGGCCGAGTCTAGTCAAGTGTTACTCCCTTCTGTATATTCGACTAAATATTCCCTCCCTTTAACTACCACGCTACTAACCTTTGTTTCAAAAATTAGAATACAGGTCTCAAGTTGACTTTGGAAAACCTATTATCATAATGAGGGCCGGGCCTCTAATAAGGGCCGGGGGGTAATACCCCTTAAATGTTAATAAGGGCCCGGGCCCCTATTAGAGGAAATACGGTATTCTATCCACTTCATATCAATGCCTTTGTGGACCTTCTCCTGTAAAGCATATATATCCCTGGCTGGCATAGGCCTTGTTCCATTGCACCAAAATTTATGCTCCAGCACCATAAAGGAGATTTAAGACAGTTCAAGTTCAGGTGCAGCAGGCTGAAGAACTGAAATAGCTGATGAAATGCAGCAAGGCTAACATAAACCAGTGACTAGAGAATGGCATGAGTTATACCTTTTGGGGAAAATAGCTGAGGGTGGGGCAAATTAATTTGTGACCCCTAAGAAACCACTAACAAATATGTCTTAGAATTTGACCACTGGCTTGTATGAGTGAAAGGGTTTAAAATTTATTTTCAGTTTCATGAATCACCTGCTGAATCTCCCTGTGAGAAGGAATAGGCCGGTCTGTGTAGCCCTGATAGCGGAACCATGAAACGAGAGTCTGGAGAGAGCGGTAGGCACAGCCCCACATGTTGTCGTCAAACCGGTCCTGCATGTAGTGGTGGTAACTGTACGTTCCTGCCACAAGGTACTGGACTCCTACAGCTGAGGATAGAGGGAACTCACTTTAGTTGATGGATTTATAAGTTTCAACGCCAAAATATTATGGACTTACAATGAACAGCAATCACAACTCTTAATAAACAACTGTAAGTTCCCATCACAAGGTTCTGAACACCTACAGCTTAGTAAAGAGTAGTCACTTCAGTTGGTGAATTAACAAGTTAAAATAATTCTTAGTGTTACATTTACAGGCCTAACAACTTTTTATAGCAACTGTCAGTTCCCGGATCCCATTTAAAGTACTGAACACATACAGCTAAGGAAAAAGTATTCTCAGAGATGATGACTTGATAAGTTTCAACGACAAAAATATCTGAGCCTACAACATGCGCTAGTACAACCCGTAATAACAACTATAAGTTCCTGCTACAATGTACTAAACATCTACAGCTCAGTAAAGAGAATAGCATTTATTTTACCTGATGAACTAGTTGCGGAGGGGAAATCAAAATCAAAATTGTTTTATTGGAAATTTTTTAGAATTTTCATCCGCCACTGTGAGTTTATAACTTTCAAACGTTATGGCTATCCCATTATATACAGAAAACCCAAATGTAAACAGTTACAGTAAAAAAAATCATTCAAAACATATCATTACATACAGATTATCCAACCATAGACGTTAAACATTGCAATAACACTTCAAGAAAGATAAAATATTGTGATATATTATCCAGATATTTTTGGATACACCTAAAATTCTGTTCTTGAGAATAGCTTTAAACATAGTGTGTTCCTTGAAGGGTCAGTAGCACATTTTTTATTTAATTTTATATTTCAAAATGTTCACTGATAATTGTTAATGCTTAATGTATTATTTTGACAGTGTCAAAAATCTCATTACACAAGTCAATCATGCAAAGTCAGAGGACAAAGTATGAAGATTCTCATAAAATCCATTATGTGAATACCTTTAATTCATTTTGTGTCAGGAAAAGAAATCGCATGGCTAAACTTTACGTTATATAAATGAATTACTACTTCTCCATTTCGTTTAATTACATTGTCTTTCAATTGAAACCATTAATTTTCATTTTCCTGACATCACCTTATATTCCCCCTCAAAATGTGCTACTGCCCCTTTAAACTACTGAGACTATATATAAAGGAACTCACTGCCTGCTGTGGAGAGACTAGTGTGAGGGTTGAGCAGGTAACCATCTGGTGTAGGTTCTCCAGGGAACAGGTACGCGTTGTTACGACGGAACAGAGGTCGGTCTGTCGGTCTCATCAGAAGCTGGTGCAGGTCTCGCCGACAGGTCTCTGATTCGACATAGAGATTCAAAATCTTATGTGGAGACCATTCTTATACGTTTACAAGGATAAAGAGAAATCTTCTGTTGATTCCTTTGTAATTGTAGAAATACATGTTTTATCTACTGACCTGTAAAACCTCAGAATGGAACTCTTTTATATATTTTTGACGCTTTAAAATTTTGATTGAAGATAGGACAGGTTCATATTATTTATTCAAAACTTTGTCATGTTGATGTGATATAAAAAAATGATAATAATATAAAGAAATAATCCCTATGATACCTTGTTTTGTCTATGATCATGTATTGAAATGTGTTACCAGCAGTTAGCCTAGCTATATTTTGCATGTAGATTTTTGCATACATTGTTTAAGGGATAATTAAACATACTGCTTATATATATATTGTTCATGCTCAAGAAAAACATGCATTATTTGCGCACTTGTAAACACAATATGACACTGACACTAAATATCCATTTTGAAGGTCTTTTTATTTTCAATTACGCTTACCGAGATCCTGATCAGATACTGACTTAGGGAAGACGACTGTCACAAAAGTCTGGTCGCCACTGGGGCGGAAATGGAAAGCTTCGGGAAGATGTAGCTTGTCTTTCTGAAACAGAAACGCAACATTAACACTATATATAAAACTACTTTCTAAATACTGTGCATAAAGAAACTGTTAAAAAGCAATTTAATCTTAATGAAAGAATGATTTTAAAAGGTAAGAAGCATGTTTTTTTTTATTTTAGAGTTTTATTTCTTTAAATTTAAAAAATAATAATTGTAGTTTATGCCAAATATATTATCTTTATATATAGGCCAAAACCATTCATCAGTATCAATGGAGAAACTGCGTTATGGTAGGATCAAGTGAGATCTTATGGATGATGCATGCGCATCGTGCAAGTACCTGTTGAAATTGGCACAAACAGTCTTTGAAGGCCTCTAGTTGTGACGAGATGGCACTTGTTAACACAGAGTGCAAGTTAGATACAGTATCAGAAGATCGGACAACAGACAGGAGGTTCAAGGGGAGTGTCATCTTCACTGATGTGTAGTCACCTGAAATCAGTCATAATATTTGTGGCCAAAATGTCAGTCTAATATCATAATAAACTGGAACTGAGTTCAATGAAAATTTACCACTTTTATACAGTAAAAAACAAATGTCAATAACTTTGAGGGATGTCACAATACACTGATGCATCGATTCATCATCGTGTGACAGTTCATGATATGATACAAGAAACAGTTACACTGTATCATGAGTTTTGATGAATATCGTTCAAATGTTTTTTAATATCGAATCAGGCAATCAAGAGATACCCTTTCTGTTCATGTTTAAGTTGGAAAACAGAAGATTGAATGACTTTTTCATAAAGAAGTTGACTTGTTTTTGTGATTAAATGTTGGCGACTCCACCATTTCTCATAAGAAATGTTAAATTTAGACCTGTCAATTTGTATCTCACCGTAATAATGTCGCATTTATGGTATCATGATATGTATTGTATCCTGACCTAGGTATCCAGATACGTATCGTATCGTGAGGTACCTGTATTGTGACATCCCTAATAACCATTGCTTCAATTTTTATTTGATTTATTTCTTAATGATTCAAAACCATAAGTTTATTTATAAATCTGGAACTTTTTTTTATAATGATTGTTTTCATGAACTATGAACTATGAATATCAAAAATGAATATCATTATCATGATATGCTCATAGATTTTGATGCAGATTATAAGCTGTCCACTTGGGATCGTTCTCTGCTCACAAAGGTTGCTAAGCTCATGACTTGGGTATCAATTATATAACTCCGTTAAAACGTATCACTTGTACCTAAGTCTGTTTCTGATCCAACTACTTTTGCTTTCGCCTCACCTTCTAGCCCAAAATTGTTTTCCAATTGTAACAGTAATTTGTCAGAAATATAATATCCTATCATATGACTTTGCTTAACTCTTTGGAGAGATAATTTACAGGGATAGGCACCAATGTAGAGAAGAAAAAACTTACCAATACTGTGATGAACAACTGGAGAGCAGCAAGGGACATCACTCTGACTATCATCACCGCTAATGAGAAGAAACAGGTCCACACCTAGAGGTGCCTACATGAAAAAGGGGAAAGAAGACCTTGATTAGGTTTTACAGTCGCAACTGATATCATCTGAATGGTTTTATGATTCAAATTTGTGTCAGCAGGACATTGAATCTTTGATCAAAAGTTGCAAAACAAGTTGTTTTGGAAAAAGATAATTACCAGTATGGAACAAATATTTGTTGTCTTCTTTTATTTCTCATATTCTAGTTGAAAAAATACTCATACATCAATTAGATGCACATGCTCAATAAGAATATTCATTTCATTACTTACTCAAAATCTAATTCAATCCACCCAGGTTGATAAATCACTCTTGTAAATAACATTCATGTCTTTTCTTGACAAAAACAACACATGCTTTTGTTGAGACTGTTTAAGATGTTTTCAAGGATCTCCTGATTATGTTCCGGTTATGCTTTATTTTAAGATAAGTATTTCTTTCAACATGAAAACTACATTTTTGCTATATATAAATGTCATATTTTCTTACTTACAATGATAGTTTTTGAAGGAGTTCAAAAAAAAAGCAACTCTTGCAATTCTATCATGTCCTTATCGGAAATGTTAGCAAATTGCATAAGAAAATATTGACAAAACCTAAATCAAACAAATTATATTCCAGTTGTACCAACCTGTTCTTTCATAGCTCTCTTTTTACTTCGCGTTGCATGACCATCGTCCGATTTCAGATGTGCGTAAAGTTTGTCACATGTGAGGTCAGAGGTCACACCTTTCACTTCCTCCGAGGTCAGGAGGACCCCCGTGTCTCTCACAGAAAACACACAAGCTGGGGAGGACAGTAGCCGACTTACACGGCCGATCTCACAGCTTATAGACTGTTGCCAGTCTTCTGTGGAACAGAGGACTGATGTCTCAGATGTACATAACTTACCACTATTTATGGATGAACTTATGAGGTCATGACAACAATAAAACTGATAAAATGACATCAAATAAAACTCATGTCTGCTTTATAATATATTATACATAATGCATAATATATGATACATAATGTATAATTGATATATAAAAAAGTCATGATACACAATACAAGATCCATAATAAATTGTGGGTAATAAATAATAAGCAATACATAGAATAATCAAACACAGTTTATAATAACTGATAAATCTACTAATATGACATACTAAGTCCAGGGATGCCTTCAAAAAGTCCTCGTGAGTACAACAGATTAATGTGAGTCTGTGAGTCTATATATATATTATGATATTATCATTCTTAGCATTAAAGAATTTGCATCCTGTATACCCATAGCCTAGATTTTAGAGGAAAGTCATTGATATGACATCTTATTTTGACAGAGGTAATCTCCAAAAGATGACAAAAAGGTCTGAATTTAGAAAGTGGTCAGTCTTAACAAAGGTAAACTTACTTGAATTTGAGTCCACACTGAATGTGACAGGAACTTGAGCTTGAAGTTTTAACACAACACTGCTGGAGAGGATATCCTCCCGGGTCACTGTGACCTTGCACTCGCAGACATTTTGACTAGAGTCCACCAATGAAAAGTTATCTGTAGTGACTTCATCAGTGTCAAATTTAATTTGACACACAATAATGGATTCATCATCATGGGTTTCCTGAAATGTGGAAAAGAACTGCTTTAATCCATTTGATTAACATCTTTGTTCAACATCTTTGTTCATAAGAAAAACTATGCATGAATACAATTGATAAGGTTTGATCTATTTCATTCCTTGATACAATCTTTGGCGCCCCTGGTTACTCTCTATGGTATATCCTTTTGTCATAAGAATCATGATGTTATTACTTTTACTTTAAGGTGAAATAGAGTATTAAACTTTGGAAGTAAAACAAAATATGAAGGATATTGAACCCACCAGTAACTGTTTTGGAACATGTTTTTGCACTGCAGATTGGATATCGGTTTCTTCTTTTAATACAAGGATAACCCCACAAAGCTCAAATCCTGTATAAAAAAACATGACATAAAATACAAACAATACATTCTAAAATTTGCAAATCAAATAAAGTCTTATAAATGTTGCCAAAACAAACTTCTTTTCAAAATCAAACCCATAGCTGTTACAGTGGCAATCCACAAAGGCAAAGAGAAGTTTCAAAATGAAGGCAAAACAAAGCTTATTACTTGAAAGACTTTGTTTCATCTCCAGTCTAAGTTAAACTAGCCTTAATAATACTCCCTTCATTCCCGATATTGAGTCTAGCAAGATGTAGCAGCGGGTCGTGTCAGCCAATGTATCGAATTGAACAATCAGGGATTTTCTTACCAAGCCCCAATAGTATGCATTCGCACATATACATTGAAGGGTCATAGGTCGGAAAAAGGTCGGTTGACGCTACCGCTAGTACATCGTGCTTGACCCAATATCAGAGGAAAGCAGGTATTATGGAGGCTAGGTTACCTTCGACTGTTTTATCTCTTGCATTGGAAGTAGATATTCAAGATTATTTATTCTCTATTGAATAAATGGAGACAATACACCAGTCTCAAAGACAGCATAACTCAGAAATCAATCTACAGATTTGACCTGTTGAGTTGAGGGACTCCATGGGCTACCACAAATTCTTGTGAGTCCAAGCCAATTTAAATGAGTCTTCCAATAAGTAAGCAAATAGTAACACATAATAAAAATTTGCTTCCCAGGACTCAGGTTTAATTCTAAGAGTGCTTTTTAAATTTAATGAGTAAATTAAGCAGGACTTGTGGTAGATTTATCACTGATAACTCCTACAGATTTGATGATAAAAGAATACTTAAGTTCATTCGCAGACATTTCTGGCAATGGCTATTTTCAAAATGTCAACTGCTAGTTGAAATCTAGAAGTTAAAAATGCATTTTACTTGAACACTAGCACTCTCTCTTCCTGTGACCAAGGATCTATGACATATGCTCCCTAAAAGAATATTCCTTGAAAACTTGTAATAAAACATTTTCGTGCAAGTGCAGTGACAAACACAAAATGGTCACATAAAAGTGCTTTAAAAAGCAGCGATAATGCTGCGATATGGAATAACAGAGTGAGTTATTGTTTTAAGACGCTTGGGCTATTAGCGGCGTTGGAATGACAGAGATCATGGGCCAGTATGTATGTTGTTTTAAATTTACTATTGGCACAAGGGCAATGATCCATTTGAACTAAGCAAAAGCCCTGAAAATGACCCATTGTCTCTTCAAATCCCTGAAATTGATTTCAATTTCTCAAAAATCTTACCTCCTGGTAGAAGTTGGTGTGATAATGAGGCAGACTCAAAGGCTGACTTAGGATCGCTGGAACTGCAGTTTGTAGAGAAAAATGCCTGTATCCCTGAACCATGTCTTCTTCCAACAATAAAACCATGTAAGCCTGTGTGTTTCCATTTTGTCTGTTGAAGAGTCTAAAAGTAGATGTCATTGATTATATTTATGTTTCGAGAACTCTGTTAAATTCGTATAAATGGAATTTTTCAAAACTTAAAATGATTATGCATCTTCATGTTGAATAGAACCATCGTCATGTTATTTCATAAAGATTTAGCAACAGTTACTGTTGAGTAAGGAGGTACGATGAAATAGCTATTTACACTGCTATGGGATGAAATACAGAAATTCTAATCTACAGAGGTTACCCGGCAGTACCCGACAAAACTGACTCCTACCACTTAAAGCTACTTACTAGAGCCACTCAGTGATTATAAGTCATCATTTTTCTTTTAATCAAAATAAAATGGCATAAGTGGTGGTAATAGTTTGAACAGATCAGCTTTTCATCATTACTGTACATAGAAATATATGAACATAACAATTTTTTCATTGAAACCTAAAACAACCTCATAAATAGTATCAAATACATACAAGAGTAACCCAATAAGTCCAAATTACCTAGATACAAGTTATCATATAAACAAAACTTAAATTTTTATTTGTTCTACAGACTGCTTAAATAAGTTTTCAAAATTATGTTTGATAAAATGATGCACCCACTGTCCGTTTTTTTTTATCGCAACCTTTATATTGGAATTGTTAACCGTAAGGGTTGTAATGAAACTTTTTATAACTTTAGTAGGTCAATCCTTCTCAATCAAATG
This sequence comes from Steromphala cineraria, assembly GCA_916613615.1. NCBI lineage: Eukaryota > Metazoa > Mollusca > Gastropoda > Trochida > Trochidae > Steromphala > Steromphala cineraria. The sequence continues at coordinate 26,686,373 of OU744727.1, read as the reverse complement.
ACACCATTAATAAATATTGACATTTTTGACTCCATATAACACATTAGAGGACTCTTTAAAAATAAAGCTAACATATGTGTGAATGATAAGATTCTTTCAAGAAGATGTTTCTTTGCCAGTTTGATAGCTTAATTGATGCATATTTCTGTACTCACTGTAGTGCAATATATCTCAATCTGAAGTTACTTGTACCATTTAGCATATAGTCAACCTAAATGGCGATCTATCTTGACTTTCTCAAAACTAACACTAACAGCTGACAATCTGTCAATAAGGATTGTGAAGTTTGCTTCCATATGGGTTCGATTTTATTACGTTTACGTTTATTTACGTTCTAATTGCTTGACATAATTGCTGAAAACAAAAACAGATGCTTAAGGATAAAATATGAACAATGGAACTTTCAGGTTACTTTACAAAGTATTTTACCTTCAAGAGACTATCGTGTACTTCGATGGAAGCTGCCATCTTGGATCGACTGATATCTTCCGGCGACTCACATGCGATTTGATATTTAAAGATCACCCTTAAAATACTTCACATAGACACTTATTGTGTTGTGTCTAGTATTTAAAGTTTGTATTCTACATCGAATTGCTCGATTTTAAGGAATACTTTTGCCATATAAGTTTTTAGTTGAAACGAGTATGTCGAACTACTTTCAATACAAAAAGTCCCCGAAAAAAAAAGCGAGTGATTTGGTTTAGGAGGAGTTACGTCCCCTTCCTTGCACTTTTCATCATTTAGATGATCTTCAAATCTTTTGTTTTATGACTTCTTGATCTGTACAGATCTGTAACTCAAGATAAATCATTTTAGGAACAATCCATACATATGAAATTAGTTCAAAATAAACAAGAAGACAGGAGGAAAGTGAAATATGATTTTATTTTATCAAAAATAACAAAACTTCACAATTATTTAAATAGCACAGTTTTGGGGTAATATTTTGATTATGTGTTACCAATTTAAATAATTCAAAATGTTTGAAACATTCAAATTAATATATTCTGGGTTTGAAACAATCAAAATCAAACAACACAGCATAATTATATTCCAAAAACCATTTATATATTTACCCCTTACTAACAGTCAGCTACTAAAAGTTATAGTAACATGATAGAGTTGATTTTTCAGTGATTAACATTTAAAAAGTAAGTTTTGTAAAGGTAGAGATAACCCACATTACATCATCTAAACATTTAGTTATGAGGATAACATTCACTTTAAAAAGTAAAAGTGTAAGTTATTCTCAAATGCTACAGAAAGAATATTGGTAATGCATGTGCAACAAATTATATACAAAAATAATATTTTGGCACATCTGGAATGACTTTTCAAAAAAAAAGAAAAATTATTTATAAGAATTATTTGAAAAATAGAACTATTGGATTCTGCAGCTCACTAACTTTTGCAATATTACACACCATATATATATTCTTGCATTTTAAGTTCATTGGGGCGTGTACAGTCCTATCGGGTACTTTTTGTAATAACGAAATTCAGGAAGACTTTTCTGTTACCAAATATGCATGATTTTGACAAGATTATTTCACACTTAATTTCAAATATGTTAGTGAGGTTAAGTTGAACATCTCAATTGCTCAAAAATTAACAATTTGACAAAGAATAAAGTAAATAACCCAAATAAAGAAAAACATCATGAAATGAAGAAAATCATCTGAGGTACGTATGAGCATGGAATGCATTACTACATTTTTTTATGAATTTTTTTAAAAAGGCTCCTCATCTATCAAACAATTAGTTATTTCTTAATTGTGTTAATGAATTAGCAGATTCATACAGCACATTTGTTTTCACTCACTGCTAAGATGCAAAGATGAAAGCCATAGATAGGTGTCGTTAAGAAGAAAAAAATAGGGTATTGTTATTCTTCAAATTTTGACTACCTTTGTCAGTTGGTTTCAGAGTTGAATTCAGATTAGATTTAACATATTTAAGGGAGAATGCCTGACACACACCTATTTGAGTGGGAGTAGATTTAACATGTAAATCTTGACCCTTTGAATTTATTTGTTGGTTTGCTCAGGGTGTGGCAGTTTTTGAGTTGAAGTAAAAAAATTCACTGTAGCCCATATCATATTGTAGGCCATTGTCTCCCAACAGAGGCAGATGAAGTCATGAAATGTTGATCAAGCCTCTTTTCCAATTAGCCGAGTTTGTTGGTTAGAAAGGGAGATGCCTGATTGGATGCAATCAAACTTAGTTGTGCAATGAGCGACATTGTCCTAAAATCATCATTTTGCCTACTGATCATTGCAAAGGCATTGTGATATGAACAACCCTTTCCATTTGAGAAGCCTTGTCATTTGCTAAAAAAATCAAATTGATTGTGGTGCAATTTTTTTTATGAATTATGAAGTATAATCAACATTTTATGAATTGATCTACCTCCGTGGAGAGAAATTATTGTAGGCCTGATGAGCAAATAAAATCTTCCATCCAATCATGAAGGTAACACATTTCTCCAGCCATTATGGAGCATTATTGACAGTTGACTTTTAAGATCATCAAACTCTGGAAAATAAGCAACATTATTAACTTCATCAGGATCATTTTCCCGTAAATACAGTTCTGTACCATACACACTTGACCAGTTCATATGGAATGTATTGGGATCAAACTGAACCCATTCTGTGTATCGATACTCATGAGTACGCATTGTGTATCCCATAATACGGATATCCTTCAAATGGGGCTTGTCACTGTTGGCTTGGGGTTCAACTGACGGTCTTGGGTACTGACTGAACACAGCTTTCTTCCAAGAAGATTGTTTAGATCCGGAACTCATTTTGTGAACAAGTTTTGCAAAACTTGATCCTTCCGTACAGAAGTCAACTTTAAATGGATTAGGTGGACAAGTTTCGGGAATTTGTAATCCGGCAAGTTCAGATATAGTTGGGAAAAGATCAACCAGCTCAACGAGATCAGTTGAAATTTTCATTTGTTCAAAACTTGTCATATCAGAATTAGTGTCATGAAATGTGTTCTTGGAACACAAATCTTTGTTCTTCCCCAGGAGGAACGGATCTTGATATGCGAACTCTGACCCATGACTTGTAACCCCTGGAACATGAACTAAAAGAGGCACTCGAACTGACACCTCAAAGTTGCTGTATTTAGACCATTCTTGATGTTCACCAAGGGACCAGCCTAAAAAGCAATAAACATATGAAATTATTCTTACATTTTTGTCACAGAAATATTAACAAGAAATGAGATTTAAAAGACATGCAACCATGCTTCAAGGTACTCTTATTAGAATTTTGTATGCATATCAGATAAGATTTCAAAAGTTTCTTTTATATCAAATATATCAAATACGGCAAATAACTTCAGATTTTAGGATAATGTAAACAGTTGAGTGATTTGATATTTTCATTGGCAGATCCAGAAGGAAGGTGCGGTATTGCTCACTCCACCCAAGAGAGTTCCAAAAGTTGTAAATGTTGAGAGTCGTATTTCATAGTAGATGATAGAAGTTACAAGCTTTACGTCTCGATGTAGTCATCAAGTCATATTGACACATATTCTTAGATCAAATTTTATCAAATAGTTGTACTTGTGACCTCAATAGGACGCATCCCTTCCAAACCATAATCCTGTATACCCCCTGATTTAACACGTTAGGTATAAGTCAGACGTCACATAATATTCTGTCTGTTGGTCTGTCTGGATATTTTACATGTTAGATGTTGGTGAAATGTCTGTCTGTCTGCATATTATACACATGTTTGATGTAGGTGAGATGACTGTCCGTCTGGATATTTTACACGTTAGACGTGAGTGAGATGTCTGTCTGTCCGTCCGTCTGTTTATCTGTCTGTCTGGATATTGTACATGCTAGATGTGAGTGGGAGGTCTGTCCGTCTGGATATTTTACACGTTAGACGTGCGTGAGATGTCTGTCTGTCCATCCGTCCGTCTGTCTGTTTATCTGTCTGTCCGGATATTTCACATGTTAGATGTGAGTAAGATGTGTGAATATCATCTGTCTGTACACGCACCATGGTCTCCGATGAAAGTGATGATGGTGTTGTCAGCAAACCCGTATGTACGTAGAGCGTCCAGAACCAGCCCAACCTGTGTGTCCATGTAGCTAGTGGCGGCATAGTAGCTCTGTCGCATCAGAAGCTGAAAAGAAATATATAATTGTGAATTCTTAAGATTACTGTATTGACAACATTCTATTTTGGAGTTACAAGAGATGATGATTTGGTAATAGTTACAAAGAAATTGTTGACTACTTCCCAATTTTAGTTACCATAGATTTAGCCGACCATTGTTCGCTCGGTTTAGCTGTGCTACGATACGCTGTTACCATGGAACAAAGGTTTACAGGAGATAGCCACAGCAAGCATTACATCGTCTAATATAGATAAATATACATGTATAATAAATAGAAACATCAATGGTGATATGATGTCAAATGTTAAGTTTCCAGTTATGACATCACAGTATTTGAGCCGCCATCACAGTAATCTTGAACTTATCGTAATCTCAGAGCGAGCACACTTTTGTCCAAACTGTTTGACAGATGTAGGGTCATAATAAACAGATTATTAAACTGTCCTCATTACAGACACTTTTTTATTGGACTGCAACTGAACTTGATAGACATATTAGAAATTTCCTTAAGGATGCTACTTAACAAAGAAGAGAGTGGCACTCAAAAACCAAATTTGGATAAAATGCAGCAAGGCCTATTAAAGTATTAGTAAATGGTGCAGGGGAAATTATAGTCTGTCATCCAGACCCTAAAGCAAAATATTCAATTGACGACAAACATAGTCTAGAAAATTATAGCAAGTCTAGATGCCTTAGCTTTCATCAAGGCATTGCTTGGGCTCCTTGTTGTTTTACTATTTGTAATTTTAGTTGATAATGGAAAAACTTATTTCTGAGACTAAATGTTAGTCTAGGGAAATTAGTAAGACATCAGTGTACAATAGTTATAATAATAAGTGTATTGAAAGCACTCTTGTCCCCATATGCTGAAAACACACATAAAGTTTCTAGTTTTATAGACTAAGGCAGCTCACAAAATGAGACAAGACATTTACCACTGAATACCAAAATTATTATAGCCTATTAGTGAATGTGATTTCATGTAGGGAGAACTGGGTCATGATCTGCATGTACATGCATGAACATCTGGGTTAAGCCTAGCGCGATGCAGATTCCTAGACTGTGTGCAAGTCTCATCAATATAATCAGTTTTACCTGATATTTCTCAGTAACTGGTCCGAAGGGGAAACTGAGGTTGAGACTCTTGATATCGTCACGCTGTCTAAGATCAGTCCAGGGATTCCAGGCTACTAGAGGCATGTACAGAGGGTAGGTGTGGTTCCTCGCCAGGTGGATGTTGCTTAGAGGGTACAGTTCTGAAACAGAATCAAGAAATTATATTTGAACATCCTTCTAGACGGTACCACACTGACAGGCCTATCTGATCAGATGAACATAGCTGGATCTTACTAAAGAAGGTACAATTCTTGAGCTAAGTGATTTAGTGTTTAGCATGCTGGCCTCTCACACAAAGGACCTGGGTTTGAATCCTGTCAGAGACACCAAATATGTGTGACCGGGGTCCCTAGGTAAGGCAATTCATCCTCATTGCACTCAGTGAACCCAGCTGTTAAAATGGGTACCTGAAAACAGGATTACAGACTTAAATGGTTGCAATATTGCCTGAGCAACAGTAATTAGTCTAATAGTAGTTTGGTGTAGAGTGTCCGCTCATCATCCGGACAACCAGGGTTCGTTTCCTGGTAGCGTCATACTAAAAGACGTTAAAAGATGGGAGTTGTTGCTGTCTTGCTTGACACTCAGCATTGTAAAGGCAGAACAACGCATTAACTGGCGCTGCACTGTGGCTGCCGGGTGCTTCGGCACAAAACAAATTTCTGATATGTATGTATGTACTGAAGACAATAAAGTGTTTTTATTATAGTCTGTACATTCTTCTAGATCAGTGTTGAAATAGCTGCCTGCCTGCCTGCAAATTGCTAGTTACTTTCAGGGAGCAACTTAATAATATGTTTGCCAATTATTTACCAACCCTTACACTAGATAAACTAATTTGAAAATTTCGTCGATAGGGATCTAAGGGTTAAATAAGATGGTCAACAAATCTCTAAGGGCTAGAAAAGTCAGACTTGAATCCAAGGGTTAAATTCCTAAATATATTGTATGGCAAACATATTGTAAAGTTGTATTTCAGATAGGGCTGTATGAGTCATCATGCCACATTGGCAAGTTTCATTAGAGTTCTAAGAGGACCATCAAATCCATCTGCAGTAAGCTAAAGAGCTGTCACAGTGGAGTAGGGAAATACTGTAAGGGTTCAATTGGCCGATGGTTTGGATCCGGGGGAGTTATTCCTTGTGGAGGAAATATAATATAACAAAGATTACAAAATATAACAACAAAATATGACATATACTCATGAATTCTTCTGGATATTTGAGAGGAATGTGAGGCTTGTGAAAACCGACCGCCAAGAAGAATGGCTGGGTCTGATTGGTCGATCTTTGTTTGAGGAAATTGACCGCAAACTCCCTGCTCTGTATATCGGGGAGTGACCCTCCTGGCTGGTCACTCACATTGACTGGACACACAATGTCCATATAGATGTTGCCCTTAGGTCCCGGACACACCTGTAAACACAATTATTTGTCTTTAGACAAAAACAAAATTATAAGATGATTTATGGAATATCCTCACATTTGACTAACTGAAAATTAATGATTCTCAGAAACCCCTTGAATAAGAAATTCTCCTAAATTTTATCCGGTATTATTATTTTATTTATTCTATATGGCCTTGGAGCCTGGGGAATACTATAGTCTTGTGTAGTGGAACAATATAGATCTTAATTTATTGAGCTTTCAGTTTGACCTGTGACGTCAAAAGGTCGGTGAGTTCGCCACATAAGCCAGCAGCCTAAGCTTCAGTGGCGAACTTGCTGATTGGCTGTATTTGAATGACATCACAGGTCAGTCTGACAGAGGGAATAACTGAGCCTGGTGAGATCCATACAGTAACAATACTAGTGAAGTAAAATAGATCTTATTTCAATGAGATTGAAGGAGCTGGATAATCATGTGAACCTTTGCCATCTTGTAAGCCTGGGTGGGTGGATGGTAGGCAGGAACTGACCAACTGTAAGGGTAATCATCATCATGACCAGACGCAACACCTGTAGTGGAAATTTATAATATTAAGGATAGATATCATTCCTCATTTCTGTATTAATTGATACAGAAATGCGTATTAAGACATGTATTGCAAGATATTGGCTCATTATAAATTGGTTGACAATTTGCTTAAAATAATGGTTGGGCTTCTTTTTGAAAACTTTGTCGGAAAAGTAGCCCATGGGCCTCTAAATGAGAAGGATTGTTTTCGGAGAATACCATTCTCTTCCCACAGAGGCAGATCATGATATGTTGATACGTTGATACAGCCTCTGTTCTATTACGCTGACTTTGTGGGATAGAATGGGATATGCCTGATTGGAGGCAATCAAAATTAGTTGTGGAATCAGCGACGCTGTTCTAAAATCATCATTTTGGCTACTGAATCATGGCAAAAGCATTTTGATATGCACCACCCTTTTCATGCGAGAAGCTTGGTCATTTGCTAAGGAAATTCAAATGGATGGTGTAATATCATTTTTATCCGCCAAGGGAAACTGCCGGAACCCACAGATTTCGTTGTAATAGAACAGAGGCTATATCAACATTCCATGACTTGATCTGCCTCTGTGGCGAGAGAATGGGAGAACACCGGTTATACTGATTGCTCCTAATCAGCTTCTCCCTTTCACGCTTGGTAAGGGCACTTATTACAACAGAGGATAGATTAGATATTTAGACTTGAGCTACGTCTGTTGGGGAAGGATGTATTCACCTGGGTGGAAGACTTTGCCAACAGACTGTGTGAAGTAGCCATTTTGTTTAAAGTGTTGTGGAAGAGTCGTAAAGTTTCCTGCTGCTTTCCGCCAGTAGGAGTAGAAATCGTAAAGATGTGTTGTGTCTGGACGACGACTGGTCAAGAAAGATGTCCTACTTGGGCCACAGAGGGCTTGCTGGAACAAACAAGAGAAGATGACCGATTGACAGTCTCCAATTGTGTTATCATAGATAGAGCATGAAACATATGGATCTATCTTTCACCAATTAGTTTAGAAATATTGAGCCGACGGTCCAATGATAGTTGTACTGATATATGTCATATCATTCTCTGGCTACTGAATCATGGCAAAAGCATTTTGATATGAACCACCCTTTTCATGCGAGAAGCTTGGTCATTTGCTAAGGAAATTCAAATGGAGAAGTTGTTCCAGAGAATCCTGCATCAAATACTCTTTAGTTTGGAAAGGGCCGTTTGAAATTGGATAAAAGTGATGATTTAGTCACACTTTTTACCACAGGGCCTAGATTTTCAAAGCTCTCTTAGAACGGGTCCTGGCTAAAACGGCGAAGAACCAAAACGGCGAAGGAATATCTGGCGAAAACGGCGAAAATTGGCGAAAACGTCTAAACTACCTGGCGAAAACGTCTATACTATTTTTCAATAGATAAATAACATTAAACAATGTTGTCATTCATTATTTTATTTACACACATTTATTTATCTGATTTCAGGTCAGATGGCCAAGCACTCGTCTAGCACTTGTAGGGGTCTATAGCACTGTTCATCTTATTTCACTTTGTCTTTTCTTGCCGCTCGTCATCTCAGGGCAACACAGTCTACAGAACTCAATCCACAATAGGTCCGTGGATTGACGCACATCTGGACAGCAGCTGGGACACGTTGATGTTCATTAATGTATAATTTCAGTGGTCTGCAGTCGGCTCTGGGTGTTGGCCGAAAGAGAATTGTTACAGTTTTGCTTGTGGATAATTGAAATCCCCAATTTTGGGTCCATTCATTTACTTTGATTAAGGCTTTTTGTAATATTTCTGCAGCTGCATGTTGGTATTTGTGACTAACCCAAAGGGCCCCGTCGTCAGCGAATTGTGAGGTGTTTACTTGTTTGGGTAGTTTGTGAAATAGATCATCTATCATAATATTGAACAAAGTTGGTGATATGATACTTCCTTGTGGGGTCCCATTTTCTAAATTATAGTTGTCTGATATTTGATCATCTGTTGCCAATCTTTCGCCGTTTCCGCCTTTCGCCGTTTTGGTTCTTCGCCGTTTTAGCCCGTTCCCCTTAGAACTAAGATAGTTGTAAAGTACCATACATTAACATCGCCATACAACTATCTTAGCACTAAGAGAGCTCCGAAAATTCAGGTAGGTCCTTATCGTATTTTCCTGTAAGAATAAAAATATGAATATATTTGGAAAAACAATGAATTAAAAAAAAAAATTCTTTTAATATCATACCTGTACATAGGCGTTATTGAAGACAATTGAATTCTTTGCTAGTTGGTCAATATTTGGCGTTACCATTATACTGTCACCATAGCAACCAAGCGTTGGTCTCAAATCATCCACCACAATGAATAAAACATTTGGCTTTGATTTTGTACCTGAAAACATACAGGTAAGTGATTATGATTGTTGACTATGTTTGGTAATTATCATATGAAAAGATAAACAGCAGAAATGAAATTTGTTAAACCTAAATTAGTGTAAGTCCATGCTTATAACATTGCCTTCATCAATCATAATTTATTATTTTATGCATTAGTTTTTTCTCTTTATGATTTTGATATATGTCATATCATTTATCAAGTGATTATAAAATCGAATTGTCACAATACTTAGATTGATATTAATCAGGTTGACTCTAAATTTATCCACATTTTTAAGCCGTATTCTTTTGAGAAAAAAAATATCAGTCATCTTACATGAACATGACAGAGTCCAGACTGCTACAAGAGCAGTGACCAGTGTCCATGTTGTGGTCATCGCGTGTCAGCAAGTCTTTTTCACATCACTTGCTGTCAAAATGTGTTGATCTTTCAACATTTCCGCCCCAAAGTGAAATGGGAGATAACTCTTCCGCCTCTGCGACAACATATAGGGGATTCCCCAGGTTGTTGGTATTTCCGATATTTTCCGATTGTGTAGCTCGGCACTTTCCGAAATTCGTAGCTCTCGTCCTACTTTGCTTAGCCTTCTTTGAGACTGAACATGGACGGAATCTTACAATGATAAACGATTACAACGTTACTTGTTGACCCGAGAGTATAGAGAAAACGAGTCAGGTACGTTATACTTCTCCTTGATGTTTCATTACAAAGACACATGGCATGATGTTGAAAACTTGCATAGTATAAAATAAGCAAGGGGCAACAAAGAGAGGGGAATTTCCCTTTTTAACAGTAGGCGTATCTTTTAATGCTTATGAATTGTTCATAAATGAATAGCAATTTAACGAAGTTATCGTGTTTTTATCATGAAATTATAGTGAATCAACGCAATATAGAATATCGATTAACTTCATTATAAAAGCACATTTGATTTGAAGACTGAATGTATATGTCAGTAAATGTTAATGTATATATTAATCATACGCTTTACAGAGAGAATTTCAGTTATTTGAGTAGTACTGTCGAAAATGTATGATTAATTATTATTATTAATTTACGTATTTGAGAGTCGTCTCTGAAACAGCTTCCAAGTTTCGATAAATAAACGAAAGCAAAATAATGAATACGGAAACCGCAAGACAGTCTAATATATCACGCTAAGGGCACACTTTGTTGTTTCGCATGTATAGCTTATGTTCAGTGACCCAATTCAAAGACGATGTTTCCCCAGTAGAGGGTGGATCGATGAGCTGTATATTTCCACTACCCGACCTACCCAGACTGTACGTGTCTTCTGTATAGAATAATCGTGCTCTGTAAAATACATAGAGATTATTACACGAGCAAGTGTGCCATACGAGTTATACGAAACGAGTGTGAAATTTTGTATTGCCCGAGCGAGAGCGAGGGCAATACATAATTTTGCACGAGTTTCGTATAAGTCGTATGGCACACTTGCGAGTGTAATAATTTCTTTATTATCCACTCAAAAAATAGCATGTTTACAGCACGAATCTCAGCTGGGACGCCTCTGCTTAGCGCGCAAAGATACGAGAACGGGTCACTTCGAGTTGTAGGTCAACTAATGTAGTGCGTTAGATTTATAAACGTTTTCACCGTCAAAATGAACCCAAATAGAACACTTTCATAGCATAAATATTCCACAACTTTATTGAACTATTATTTTTAGGGCAAAGTTGCCATAACCATAATATAATAACTCTTTCGAAAAACCAGGGGTATTGATAACAAGTTCAAGTAGTTAGGCGGTTTTTTCAAACCGAGTAGTGTCAGTCGTTCGAAGTGTTTTGAGAAATGAAGTGTCAACAACATTAACAGTCAAACAAGATAGAATTGTGAAACTGAATTATCACTCAATAACGTTCAATCCTCATCATCTGAAGACTCAAGTCGTTGAATTCTGCGGTATTTTCTCGCCGGCGACTTTGACACAGATGTTTTCACTGGAATTCCAATGTTGATGTTGAAAACACCGCCATGGATTGGGCCGGCGAATAGAGTGTGAACAAAATCAGAAGACAGGCATTGCTTGGTGTTTTTGGTTGATGTCACGGATTGTGCAAGTGTTTTCGGTTGAGACGATTCAAGCAAAACATGTGGTTGCTGGCGACCAGATTCTAGACTAGAGCAAGTTGAAGCGGCGCCAGATACAACAACCGGATGTTCAGCAAGTGGTTGAAGCGCTCGGTCAATCACTTCGACAGTAGATCGAGTGTTTGTCAAAATTTTGCTATAGTTGCGATGCTGTGTTTCAGATATTGTGGAGTAATTGTTCAAACTTTGGACATTTTTGTGCCCCGACATTTGCATGATGTGGGTTGGAGCCACATCTTGATTTTGGAGCTTTTGTATTAAATGTTTTCGGGCGCTATGATTCGTGATGCGCTTGTCAGTTTCAAGATGTGACCCGGATACCATTTTCTTCATTAGTGAACCAAGTTTGTTGCGTCCGACAGGTTGACGCTTGAACCAGATGTATCCCACACGGGGAGGTACCTTACAGGCCGTCGCCAGATAAAATGGACTGTCAGGCTTGCAGAAATCTGCAGGTCGAAGTGACCTGTATTTTTTATATGCATCGACAGGACACCTGGGGATATTTTCGGGGGTGGCCCAAACTCGAGGGGGGAGTTTACGGACATTCCTTATGTCAGACCCGGTTCGAGTCTTTGTTTGACGCTCGTTCATCTCCAGATATTCGAACCCGGAAGCATCAGTTTTCAGTGTGATGTCCCCCCAACACATCAACCTGTGAGGGGTCACTGACCTCATTCCGAAATGGATAGTGTTATTCCACCACATAAGGTTCAAAAGTGATTCAGGATTATCAGTCCCGAGTTGACCACTTGACCATAGGGACTCCACTTCCGTGTCAGATACTGCCTCGGCTACCATGGGTAAGTTCCCTTTACCTTCTTTCTTAAGAGATTTTGTTTTGATGTGAGAACACTTCGAACTTGAGTGAACACAGGGTCAAGAAGTAGGGAAATTCCATAATTTTGATTTCTTAAATATCGGTCGAAACTTGAAAGCATGCACCTCAAACTTGACGGCTCGTACTCTTCCCCATTTGTTTTCCTCACACCAATGAAAAACCTCGAAAGAAGGGAAGCAAGTTCTGTAGGGGATAGATTTTCAATTTCTCGGTTGTCACTATCTACAGCTTCCATGAAATTTCTAAGAATTTTGATGTCGTATTTTGTCTTGTTTGAAGTATTTTTATTCTCATTTTCAATCAAGAAATCCTGAATGTCGTTTTCAGAAACGGGTACAAATCGTGATGTAGATATAGGCCTAGTCTGGGTAGGTGGGGCAAGAAAGTCATCATTCATGATATCTTCGATAACATGGTCAGGGAGGCTAGATTCATTGTTTACATTTGACGAAACTGTTTCTTGTAAGACATGAAACCGATACCTTGGTAATTGTTTCATAGCTCCGCTTTCTGTACGAATTTGGTACATGTTGAATGTCCCTAAAGGTTGGATAATATCTACCACTCTTCCGGTAATTTGTCCATCAATTTTCACAAGAGTATTTACCCGAATTTCTGACAGGTCAGCCATGACGTCTGCTACAACGACGATGACTACGTCTGTACAGGTTCTTATGTAAAACGTATTAAAACCACAAATTGATGGATTTCAATAAAAAATAACTTTTATTCGGAATTGTTGTTGTGTTTTGATTGAGCAAAATGCATGTTAAAATCAAATGAAGGAAATCTCGCGTAAGCGATAACTTAGTAATGAATGAAATTTACACATTTGGAACGGACGTAGTAAAAGTTTATGAATGAAAAAAGTAGTTCCTTTATGTGACGTCAAAGGGTCACGGTCGCTTTCAACCAATCAGTGACGAGTAGTGTCACGTGAAGTGATATGTGCACTAGTGTACGTATTGAAAATACGGCATGACTTATGTTCAACCATATGGATAATAAATGTGTATAGATACCACTTTGAGGCAGTATTTGCTGTACATACCGTATTTCCTCTAATAAGCGCCGGGTCTCCAATACGCGCCGGGCCTCTAATAAGCGACGGGGGTCAAGGGTAGTTGAGAAAATAAGCGCCGGGCCTCTTATAAGCGCCGGGTCTCCAATAACACTGTGCGTAAACCGATGACCGTAACTTTAGTTACGATCATCCCAACATGGCGGCAGGCCATACGCTTCGGAACTTTTCACGCGATATTCTAGTTGTTCAGATACATTCAGATAAATTCAATAATGCGTTTAGATGCAGGTTGACGTGGAGAAGAGATTCTAAAAATATTTCCCTTTGTAAATGCATATTTATGAAGATATTCAAGTTTGAAAAAATGGGCATGATGACGGTAACTGAAACATGATGATGACGGTAACTGAAATGTTCGTCAAAGCTAGGATGACGGTAACTGAGCACTTCCAAGATCAGTATGTGTAACTTTTTATGAAAACACTCGTCAAATGACATAAATTTTAATAATTCAAAACGAAGGTTGATGGTATATGTTTGTATAATATTTACAGGAGAAAGTTTTGTTTATACTTGGTGTCCATTTGAAGCCACATAACTGATTTCATTCCTATGTACTTCACTCAACAACAGCACATGAACGATCTAAAAACGTACCATTTAGATTTTTTAAAAATCTGGACGAAATTGCTGGCAGATTTGTTTTGAAAACGCCTCATTTCAGAACGAACATTAAAATGTATATATATATTTGAATTCAACAAACATTTATTGTTGTCTTAAAATTTTCACCCTGAATCAAATGAGAAACGATTTCGCTACAAAAAATTTTCCGGCAAGCATCCACTGTCCTGGATTTTGTAGCCAGAAAACATTAATTGCATTGTGATATGTAGTCTGGTTCACATGATGACACGGAATAGCATAAAACTCTAAACCGGTCTCATTCACAAGATTTAACGCAATTCTTAAGAGTTTTCAAAGTCTAGGTTCACGAGAAATCAAATGGTACTCTAAAATCACGGTAAAGGGTCGAATTACATTTGCACCCCGGGATAGCGGAACAAATAAAAAGCTAGATGATTCAACCAATTAAGTAACGTTTTGTTAAGTTTCAAACTACTGCATAGCTTTCTGTTAGTAATCAGCTCATGTATTTTACTGCACACAGGAACTACCCAGATATATTTTTTGAAGATTTCAATACTGAGACAAAAGCATATGTTATAAGCATTCATATATACGCGTCGTCCTTAAATATAGATACAAAATATATTTCCTTATATATATATATATCACCGTTTGTAAGTATCATGTCATCTCATTGTTGTCAATGACTACTCGTATAATTGTTTTCACTGTATTTATATCATTTCACAAGGGCGATAGCAAGCTTAAAGTCAGAATGCGTGCCATATAAATCCCTTGGATAACTTGCTGAAATAAAACATTAAAATGTTTATTACTATGAAATCTGTGTATTGCGAGAGTTTGCCTTCCAGTATCACTAAAGAGGTCATCAGTTTATTTAATATCATAAACTATTCTACATTACAATGTGTAAGATCAAATCACTCAAGACATTCAATCGTTTGTTATGTATTTTCGCCTTTTAAAACAAAATTAATGTGTTCTGTGAATGTCGGCTATTCCCAGCGGTTGATAATTAATGAAATTTCTATAACAACTTTGATACTTAAAGGGACAGTAGAACGTTTTTTGAAAATTTCATATTTAAATTGTTCACTGATAATTGTAAGTTAATGCTTAATGTATTATGTTGATAGTGTCAAAATTCTCCTTAGACAAACCAATCATTCATAGTCAGGGAACAAATTATAAGATTCACTTTGGGCCATTTTTATGCGAACACATTTAATTAATTTTGTGTAAGGAAAGGGAAACTCAAAGGCCATATGCGGAACTTTACATCATATACTTTATTATGGCCTTATTTAGTTTAAATACATTACCTTTCAATTGGAACCATTTATTTTCGTTTTCCGGTCCTCAGCTTATATTACCCCTAAAATCGTGCTACTGCCACTTGAAATTATATGTTCATAAATATACAAATATCCTTATATTATAGTCATATTTCGTTTTTAAGCTCATGTTTCTATATCAAAACAGGTAAAACCCGTAATTAGGCCCTGGGCTTAAATAAGTGCAACCCCGGTTGGGTCGGGGTCATCTTAACTCTTGATATGGAGTGATAAAATGAACTTCCATGGATTTCCCTAATTACTTGAAACATTATTATCAAAAATTTGTTTACGTTTTCTTAATAATTCAACATGAATTTTCGGATTTAATAATCAACAAACAAGGGCAATGTTTTTTTAAATAGATCTTCTTATCCCACACCATCAAATGAACTCTCAATATATACGATTGTTCAAATTATAGACCAGTAGCATTAACAAGTTGTATAGCTAAAGTATTTGAAAAATGTATCTTTAAATATGTAAATAATTTTTTAAGAGATAACAACCTTCTGTCAAATTTTCAATCGGGATTTACATCTGGCGACTCGACAACTAATCAATTGACTTACTTATATGATTTCATAGCCAAAGCACTAGACGATGGAAAAGAAGTACGAGCGGTATTCTGCGACGTAAGTAAAGCGTTTGATAAAGTTTGGCACCAAGGAATACTGCAGAAATTAAAATCATATGGAATTGATGGAAATTGCCTTTATTGAAGTGGTTTGAAAGCTATCTAAACAATAGAACCCAGCGAGTAGTTATTAATGGACACGCGTCAAATCCTCAACAAGTTTTAGCAGGCGTCCCTCAAGGCTCTGTTTTGGGACCTTTATTATTCATAATATACATTAATGATATCGTAGATAATATTGACAGTAATATCAGATTATTCGCAGATGACACTTCTCTCTACGTTATAATTGACGATCCTATCACAGCTGCAAATTGTTTAAATAATGACCTGTTATTGATTTCAAATTGGGCTAAAAAATGGAAGGTTTCCTTTAATCCTAAAAAAACTAAATCAATACAGTTTAGTAGAAAAGTAAATAGGATTAACCAACCTAATCTTACAATGGATGGTGAAACAATTCAAGAAGTAGAACACCATAAGCACTTAGGATTAACCCTTCAAAGCAACTGTTATTGGGATATTTACATAGATTCTATGATTAAGAAAGTTAGTCCTCTGATTAACTGCTTAAGAAGCTTGAAATATCGTCTATCGCGAAAAAGTCTGGAAATTATTTATAAATCCTTCATATTACCAATTTTTGAATACTGCGGTCATATTTGGGATAATTGCACTCAGGAACAATGCAACTTACTGGAAAAATTGAATCTAGACGCGCTAAGATCAATTTGTGGAGCAGTTCGTGGTACAAGCCACAACCTATTATATGCAGAAACTAACCAAAAACCACTATCTGAACGTAGATACATATCTAAACTAACAACTTTTTATAAAATGAATAATCTAGCGCCTCAATATCTCTCTAACCTCCTTCCTACCACACCCAATACTAATAACTACAACCTAAGAGATAATTCATCAGTTCGAACAGTAAAATGCAGAACGGCGACATATGCCAAGTCTTTTTTACCTGATACAATAAAACTGTGGAATTCTTTATCTCCCGACATTCAAAATAGCGATTCGTTATCCGGCTTCAAAAATTTGGTTTGCGGACCTAAAAAAAACTATTTTCTTCAATCTCAACCACGGTTCAAGAATCTGTCAGATTATCCACTCTCGCCTTAGGCTCCGCTGTAGTGACTTGAATGCTGATAAATTTGAAAGACATATTATTGACAGCCCCGCGTGCCAATGCGGTCACCCAATTGAAAACGCTGTACACTATTTTTTCACATGCAATAAGTTTACAGAATTAAGACAGCAATCATTCTTTTATTTGAAAGGATTTACTATCAACACGGTATTAAGGGGATGTACATCGCTTACAAACAATGATCTAGACAAATTATTGAAATCTATTCATCATTTCATTATAAAATCTGATCGATTTGACATTCCATAAGCACTTATATATTGACTGCCGAACAAACAATTTTATTCATGCATAATCATTATTCTTGAAGCTTATAAAATGTATGACATGTGTCACTGGTAATTATTCATTGTATATTTTTCATATGTAATTATTTTGGAGCGGCCTTAATATAAGCACCTCGGTGCTTGTTGGCCAATCCATTCATGCCTTTTCATGAATAAAATATGTTTAAATCAAATGAACTCTAAAATCAAATTGAAACACACCATAAGAAAATAAAACCGCATAATGTTTAAATAAAATTCATTTGAATTAAAGATATTATACAGTGCTGGTAACAAAATGAAAACAGTGTGATATATATCTTTAAACAGATACCTACATTGCGTTGTCCAGAACGTTGTTTAGTGCTTTTAAAATACAAAAAACTCTACAATACAAATCATTACACAGGTTATCAGATGATCAGCTGGTGATTCCAACTTCAACCACCCTCTGTGACCACTTCCATGCTTAATATTTTCTATTTCCTTCACGCTAGTACACATTTTATTACTTTCCTGTATGCAGTTACCGTCATCTATCCTTTTCAGTTACCGTCATCATGCTCATTTATGATTTTCCAGTTACCGTCATCATGCCCGATTTTTAAAACATGAATATCTGCATTAATGTGTATTTATAAAAGGTAATATTTTTAGAATTTCGTCTCCACGTCAACCTGCATCTAAACGCATTATTGAATTTATCTGAATGTATCTGAACAACTAGAATATCGCGTGAAAAGTTCCGAAGCGTATGGCCTGCCGCCATGTTGGGATGATCGTAACTAAAGTTACGGTCATCGGTTTACGCACAGTGAATAAGCGCCGGGGGGTAAAGGGCTGCTGAAAAAATAAGCGCCCGGGCGCTTATTAGAGGAAATACGGTAGATTGAAATCAGGTGAGGTCGGTTGGTAAGATTATATAACGAAGAATACATATGAGAGTCTTCTCGATCTTGTGGTGATTATAAAAAATAAAATTCCAGAAGTGTGTCATATGACTTTTAGGAAACGAGTGTGAATTTTTGTATTACCCGAGCAGTAGGAGTGTTTATTATTCTAGTATTGTTCCCGTTAAGATCAAAGGCGCCGCCCACCCTTTATTGCGCAATAAAGTATAGTTTTTGAGTGACGTCACGAAACAATGGCCCATGACGTCAATAACAATCGGTTATGACGTCACAAGATATGGCCCTGATCGAGGGTTTTCAATTTGCGGCCGAACGTGATTTATATATAATACGTTTATTTTGGAGTAGAAATAACTTAAACGCGTAAAAATCGACATACTAGCATACAAGCAGAGGAGCCCAACACTGGAATGCGGACTACGAGTGAGTTTTCAGTTATGTTTAATAATATAACAATACGTCTTTTACTCAGTCGCCGCTGATAGCTGAAAAATTGCTCAAGCATCGTTACACTGACTCACTCCAAAACCCATGCACCCACTCACTCTATTCTCAAACTTTATCATTTCTTCCTTTGAAACAGTGCAAAACAGTTATAAGATTCTATGCTAAACTCTGATTAAAAATGAGAATGTATCGGGTGTCCGCCACACTGCACATTTCCATGTAGACAAGAAATTGCAACACAATCTAAATGGCCTCCGACAATTCAAGTCAAGTCAAGTTTATTGTATTCGAGGCCTCCGGCCCATATACAGTTTACAGAGTTTACATAAGGATTGAATAAATGACAGTGTATACTTATTGGTTTAACAATTCATCTCTTAACTTACAAGCATATTTTATATACAAAGACAAATTCTTAATATTTTGTTCATCACATGATGATACTCATGACCTAAAGGCTACTTCCGGGGATTTTGACAGGTAATAATCAGGTAAAAATTTCTTTCTGATTTCATCATATGGTTTACAGATAAACATGAAATGGATTTCGTTTTCAACTGCATCTTTACATAATGGACGGAGTCTTTGGTTTCTTTCTATTGACATCTTTCTTCCCTCATTTACCATTAACTAATTCACGGAGTGGCCCTTTAATGAAATGTGCCATAGTGCCTAAAGATGAAAATCTAATCTTTCAGATGCAGAGGCTCAAATGCAGGACACACCTATCGTTGTGCTGGGGTCAGCAGAGGAGGCCAACACGGGATGTCGGACAACGAGTGAGTATACACCCACCCACCCACCCACTTTTGAAACGGCTTTTTTCTATTTGCAACTTTGAATCCTAATCACGGTATATATCCTTTCTAGCACTAGAAATGCTCGTATTGGAACAGAGGTGAACAAAGGATGCAATAACTTAAACTCCCTCTGTTGGGAGATAATGCTTCTATTTATCAGCTTCTAGATATACATATATTTACTTTTTTCGTGAATTATTGCTAAAGTTAAATACTGTCATTGAATGAAGTGTTCATTATATGTCTTATTATATGTCTTTACACCCAGTGGGCGGTTATATCCCTTCTTTTTTCAATAGGTTTTAACTCGTAACTACCATCCTATAGGTGTTTACCCTTTACACACCTTTAGAAGCTATTGCCCTTACTTTAGTTATATGCCGTGAGCTCCATTCGCGTTGGTTGGTTATCTCATAACCACCTTGGTCGGTTATGAGACTTGTAAACAAATGCAAACAATTGGACTTATAAAATTTCGATTTTAATCAAACAAGACAGTTAGGACTTAGAAGAAAAGTGTTGTCAAGTAGCGCCTTTACCTGTTGAGTTAACCAGGTTCCATGCCAGTCGATGTAAATTTTCCCTTATAAATATATATCAATATTGCAAACTAGTTTTTAATGTAAGGAATCAAGTTTAAGTTCTAAAACCCTAAGAAGTAGGTATCGTAAGTAGTTTTAATATGTATCTTATAAGACATATCAAACCAAAAAA
Organism: Steromphala cineraria; assembly: GCA_916613615.1. Lineage (NCBI taxonomy): Eukaryota > Metazoa > Mollusca > Gastropoda > Trochida > Trochidae > Steromphala > Steromphala cineraria. The sequence continues at coordinate 26,665,902 of OU744727.1, read as the reverse complement.
ATATACTACTAATATGAGGATATTTTAGGTCTAAATATTTATTCTTATCAAGAATTGTTAAACCCGTATATGATATCAATAAAATGCTTTTAAATCAATTGTATATTAACAAATTAAGTTGAAACCATTGCAGGAGTGTTCCGCTGGGGTGTAAGCCAAATAATAACCCGTTTGCCTCGGGTTATGTAAATAACCACTGCTCGGCCTCGCCCTCGCGAGGTTATTTTCCATAATCGCTCGATACTGGGTTATTATTTGCTACTTATTTGTATTAAAAAACAGTGCAATATATATCTTTGAAATCATCTAAAAAAGAATATGTAAAAGTTTTTTGGGTTTAAAGACAAATTTAGATACATATTTATTTTGAAATGTGCTAACGGACATATTTATGTTGTAAACATTATAGCTTGAAGTAAATAGGAAAAACAAGTTATTTACACAACTCGTCTGTAAAAAAAACCTATTTTCATTTACTGTTTCATTAAATAAATGTTAATTTAAACATCTCATCATTTATACATAGGACTTGAATTGGCATTGTTATTTTTTATTTTCCGTTTCAGATGGGTTGCAGTCTGAAATACGGTTTAGAGGAATCTATCATGTTGAAATCGAATCAACGACAAGAGCGCGTGAGATGTTGAAGAAATATAATCAGGTGACTCTCATAGGCGCTCCGGGTGAAGGTAAAACCGACACTGCCTTGCAGCTTTGTAAAGAATACTTTGATAAGCGCTACTCTGTTGTATTTGTAGGCGATGTGAACTCGTTTGACGTTGACAAATGCTACCACATTACTGCAAACACATTATTTGTGTTTGATGACATATTCGGGACAATCTCATCATCTACCAACCAGACGAAGCTTCAAAGTACACTGAGAGCTATTGAAAGTGCTTTAAAACGGGTACACTTTAGAAGGGTACCTTCTGAACGAAGACCAAATGATGACGGAGATGGTACAAGCACAAAATCTTCCCAACCTTCCATGGTACCCAGCCAAGAAGACCGTCCATTTAAAGTGAAAGTGATCTTCACATCCAAGACCTTCAACTTCGAAAGTGGTAAGAGAGAAAATTCATTATATCACGTCACCCTGTTCAAGAAAGAAACTGTCGTCGACTTCACGGGAAACCTTTCAAAAACTTCCAAAAATAAACTTCTTTCAAAATACCAGGATATCTACAAGCAGGTTGATATGCCTGATAACCTGAGGGAGAAGATCATAGAGACAGATGTTTTGATAACAGGATTTCCTCTTGCCTGTTCAATGTACTTCTCAGATCCTGAATGGCAGCTCTTGGGAGAAAAGTTCTTCCGTGAGCCTTTATATCGCTTGAAAGCAAGTGTCAATGAAATATTCAGTGAGAAAAGCAGTAGGAAGGGAATACTCATGTTGCTTGTTCTTTGCGGAGGATCTCTGGATCTAGCTCTCTTTCAGAAGAACCGAGAAGAGGCTACTTCAAAAGGGATAATGGAAGCAATGGAAAAGTTGCTTCCAGCATCTGATTTTGCTCAAATCTACAGAGATGCCCAATGCTTCAAAGGATCATTGTGTCAAGTTATCGAAGGACGCGTGACATTCATACACCCTACAGTGTATGATGCAGTTGCATGTGCAATGGTTGAACATTGTCCTTCGGATCTTTTCAGACACTGCTCACTCAAGTTCATTTTCGAAAGAATACAGTTCAACAAGTATCTTCAGGATGACGCACACGTTGACGAGATAACAAACATTGTATATGTTAACCAATCTGGTTATCAGGAGATTGTTTTAAACAGGATTTACGAGTTCATTTTGCAAGGCAACTTCAGGTTAACCTTTTCACACCCAATGCTTAAGGACCCCGGAATTTTCCAGAAAATTCTCATCAAAATCTTGCTTAATTTGGACAGAATTGTTTTTCTCAAGGATGCCGATGGGGGCGAGTCGTTCATGTATTGGTGCACGTTCGTACACAACAATGAACTTCTAAAGAGTGTCATTGAAAGATTCAAGGATCCAAAGAGGAAAAAGGAGGAAATTGACAAAAGCATCTTTGCTTGTCTTGAAAATGGAAACATAAGTGCACTGACTTTCTTAATAGACTATTTCGATGGTGAGTTCTATGTCCCATTCAAGACACACGCAAAGAGATGTGGTATTATTACTGAAGCAGCAAAATCTGGCCATACACAAATCTTTGATTACCTTTTGAAGCGAGGCCTTAGTTTAGACACTGTTGACCTGGATGGAAAGTCATGCCTTCATCATGCAAGTGAACAGGGTTTTGTGCAAATAGTTAAACTCATTCTCAAGTCTAGAACTGCCCTTATCCACAAAAAAGATTTCTGTGGCCGAACTCCATTGTTGTTGTCTGCATTTTCAGGTCACCTAGAAATCTTCAATATTCTTTTGGAGAGAGGTGCAGATATAACCGCAAAAGACTACTCACTCAATACCTGCTTACATTTTGCATCAAAAGGTCATGATGCAATTGTCACCAGAATTATGACAATAGATCAGTCCCTTCTCAGTGAACTGGGTCACATTGGAAGACCCCCTCTCATGGTGGCAGCCCTTATGGGAAAAGAAGAAACATTCGACCTTCTTCTAGGATACACCGAAACTCTTTCAAATGTTCTCGACGATCATGGTAGTAATCTACTGCACATGGCAGCCTTTGGGGGATCAGTAAACATTACAAGGAAAGCCTTGGAGCTACTTCCAGTTTCTGAAGTTCACAGACGAAACAAATTTAACAGAACTCCTATTCAAGCAGCCACGTTTCTTGGAAATGAAGATTGCTTTGATTTACTGCTTTCAAAATCTGAAATATCAGGTGTTGATGAGCTTAACCAAACTACCTTGGCAATGGCTTGTATCAGTGGAAACATTGACCTGTGTAGGAAATTGGTAAATCTCATGCCAAATGAGATTAACTCAAGAAGTCATTTAGGTCCGACGCCATTGACGTTGATGACAAAAAATGGCTCAAAACATCTTCTCGATCTATTGGAAAGTAAAGGCGCAAAGCTTGATACCACAGACAGCTATGGTGATGATTGTCTTTCTCTGGCAGTGAAATTTAACAACTTTGATCTTGTTCACCATCTCCTGAGAAAAAAGCATTTCAGAATAAACCGACGAGGTCACATGGGGTGCACTCCTTTGATGTTGGCTGCACAGGTTGGCAGTATGGAGATTTTCCAGTTGCTTCGACTGTTTAAAGCAGATCTTACAAGTGTTGATAATACCAATAATGATTTGCTTTGCTGCTCTTTCATTGGAGGAAACACTGAAATTGTCAATTATTTGCTCTCTGGCCAATCTGAATGCCACTTCGACATCAACAGACTAGGAGATAGTGGAAGAACACCTGTCATGCTGGGGGTGTTAAGCGGCCAAAGACAGATCTTCAATATTGCTCTCTCACATAACGCTGATCTCAAATTGAAAGATGACTTTGGATATAACTGTTTGATGCTCGCATCAACTGGAGGATGCTTTGAAATAGTGCAATATTTGTTGTCAGAGAAACTCTTTGACGTTAACAGTCAATCACATGATGGGAATACATCACTTTTGGGTGCTTGTCGATATGGTCACAAAAAGGTTGTGAAACTTCTTTTGGAAGAAGGTGCAAATCCTTTAATTCATGGCATTCACAGCTCTGGACTTGGTTTGGCAGCTTTTCATCCAACTAGTGACATTGTTCCATATCTTTTGTCGCTGAATATCTTTGATGTAAATCACAGAAATAGCTTTGGTGACACACCGTTGATGATAGCAGCAAACACTTTACGCTTATCAACTGTTATCTCTTTGGTTGAGCATGGTGCAGATGTGTCACTTAAGAACTCGATTGGATGTACATTCTTAGAGATTGCAGCAAAAGCTGGATCAGTGTCAGTAGTCAAGTACATCAAATCGCATCATCGTGAGCTTATAGATGCAAAAAGGCAAACTGTTTTTGGAAACACTGCACTCATGTTGGCCATCAATGAAGGTCATTCAGGTGTATTTGATCTACTCATCGAAGATGACACAGATTGCGCCCACAGGGATGTAACAGGCAACTCTCTGCTTCATATCGCTTGTCGAAGTGGGAATGTGTACATCTTAGAAAAGCTTTTGCAAAGGGGAAATTTTGATATCAATGCGGCAGGAGGATTTGAATCTGTGATAACATTAACACCAAGAACTTCACTTATGCAAGATACAGTAAAAGATCATGCACCACAGGTCATCGTTGGAATGACACGACAAGTCTTCAGTACTTTTGATTTACCACCCTTAATGCTGTCAGTCTACCATGGATGTTTAAAGGGTTTCAATTTTCTGTTGGATCAAAGAGCAATTCATAATGGCAACCATCACAATGGGTTGATCTTGGCAGCTGCAGGGGGTAATGTACAGCTTGTGGAAAGGTTGCGAACCGAACATGATATCAATAGTCGAGGTGTGTTTGAGTGGACCCCGATAATGGCTGCTGCCTATAAAGGGCAAATGATGGCTTTCTTTCATCTCAAAGAAGCTGGTGCTAGTCTTGCCCTGACCGATCGTGATGGAGATAACTGCCTCCATAATACTGTTGTAGGTAGGCAAAGTAATCTGGTGCAACAAATTCTTCCACTTTTTGATATCAACTCAAAGGGTAATAAATGTATGACTGCTCAAATGAGAGCAGCACTAGCTGGAGATACCCATTCATATTTTGCCCTTTTTCATGCAAATACAAACATGGACAATTCTCTCACTGACTGTTTTGGCAACAGTTATTTGCATCTTGCAGCTCAGGGTGGTAGCGTTGCAATCATTCGCCACTTGCTTTCACTGAAGAAATGGGATATTAACTATCCTGGACAAGCAAGCCGCACCCCTATTGCCATAGCTGTTCTATATGGTCGTTTTGGAGCGTTCAGATATTTGTTTTCACTGGAAGCAGATATTGAAGTTTTAGATAAGGATGGTGATGACTGTCTGGCTTTGGCTGTTTATGGGAAGTGTAAACAAATTGTTGCAGATTTGCTCAAGGCGAAGTTTTGGGATTTGAACATCCGTGGAAATTCAGGCATGACATCTGTGATGTTAGCATGTTCTCATGGAAGTTGTGAAATTGTTCGATTACTCGTTGAAGCTGGAGCTGATCTCACTATTTCACATGGTAATGATAGTTGTGTGAATCAAGCTCTGCAGTTGGGTGATTCAGAAATTGCAAACTGGGTTCAACAGAAAACAGGAAGGTCAGGTCAATACCAAGTTGAACATAGAATGTTCAAAGCTATGATTGCTGCCAAAAAAGCAAATTACGATAACTTCATTCTCTCTGTCAAAGACTTGGAAGCTTCTGATCTTCTGCACAAAGATGCATTTGGCAATGATTGCTTGATGTATGCTGCACAGGGTGGAGATTTGGAAATTGTCCAATATTTGTTGTCAAAGGACACATTTCAGTTAAGTCATGTAAACAGTGAAGCAATGACTGCACTTTTCATAGCAGCAAAATATGGACACAAGCATGTGTTTGATCTTCTCCTCAAGCATGGGGCTGCTTTGAAAATTCCTGACTCTCTTAGCAATTGTCTCCATTTTGCAGTGACTGGGAGTAACACAGAAATTGTGAAGGAAATTATTTCCAAAGGAGATGTTGATATAGACAGTCGAGGCAACAACAGCTGGACAGCACTGATGGTAGCCTCATCATCTGGCAAAACCTTAATGTTTGATCTACTTGCAAGGGAAGGTGCTGATCTCAACCTCAGAGATCAAGATGATGAGACCTGCCTGTCTCTGGCCTGTATTGGGGGTCATAGTTTGCATGTGAGTCATTTGTTGTCACTGCAGAAATTTGATGTAAACAACAAATCCAAAGATGGAAGGACACCATTAATGCATGCTGCTAGGAAAGGCAATTTAAGAACATTCAATGAACTTTTGTCACACATGACAGATACAGATATTCTTTTGACAGATAAGCAAGGTCATGACTGTCTTACTTTTGCAATAGTCAGCGGGAATGAATGCCTCGTTGATCAACTGCTTGACCTTGATGGTTGCAAAAAGTTTGATGTCAATAGAAATGGAGGTTTTCATTTGAGTGCTTCAGCACAGCACGCCCAGCATCGAATCTTTGCCAAGCTTGTTGAAAGAGGGGCAATTGTGCAAACACTGGACCAAAATGGAAACAATTGTTTGCTTTCTGGGGCCATGGGTGGAAGCTTGCATATTGTTCAAGACATTCTAAAGATGGAAGTATTTGACATAGACTGTCAAGGAAAATATGGATGGACTCCATTACTGATAGCTTGCAGTTACGGACATAGACAGATATTTGATATTCTTTTGCAATCAGGAGCTAAATATGATGTATTTGATGAAGATGGTGATGGTTGTTTGCATTTGGCTTGTATGCATAAGCAATACGGTTTGCTTATTTATCTTCTTTCCCTAGGACTGTTTGATGTGAATCGCAAAAGAAGGGATGGTAAGACACCTGCCATGCATTCAGCTTCAAAGGGTGATGCTAGGTCATTTTTTGCACTCACTTCACTTCACGATACACAGAATGTGTTTGAACCCGTAGAAAGCTGGCTGACACTTGCCGTGCAAGGAGGAAATGTTGACATATTGAAGCACATATTGAATAAAACAAACAGACTTGACAATCAAGTACATGGGCGACTGATTCAACTTGCCCTTAAACTTGGCAATCAAAACACTTTTGAGTGTCTTTTGACTGCAGGTTTTGAATTGTCAATGGATGAAACAGTAACTCCATTAATCTATTGTGCAGCATGCACTGGGTGTGTGAATGCTCTCAAGTATTTGTATCAGTTACAACCCTTCACACCCCTTTCATCCTGTGAACCATGGACACCTGTAATGATTGCTTGCAACAATGGTCATTTTGATGCTTGCAAATTTCTAATGACAAAAGATGATCTAACAATAACGGATGAAAACGGGAACAACCTTCTTTTGATTGCATGTATGAGAGATCATGATAAGTTGGTCAAGTACATTTTGTCTCTGAAGATATTTGATCTCAACTACAAAAGAAAAGATGGAAGAACGGCAATCATGGTAGCTGCGGGAAACGGAAATGTATCCTCTTTCTTTAATTTAATCTCTGATGGTGGTCAAGTTGACACAACACTAACAGACACAAGGGGATATGATTGTCTTTCTCTGGCTGCATTTTCCAACAATGTTGATATTGCTAGATATCTGATACATAAGAGGGGTTTGGATATCAACATACAAGGGCCAAGACTCCTGACACCGATCATGTTAGCAGCTCGGCACGGAAAAGAGAGGACCTTTGCATTCCTCCTCAAAGAAGGTGCTGACCTGAAAAGAAGAGATTCCCTGAAGCACAACATTCTCACATTGGCAGCTCAGGGTGGAAACGTTAGCATAGTACAGGATTTTATAAAAGAAAACCTATTTCCAATTGACTGCAAAGGTTCCCGTTCCATGACACCTTTGATGTGTGCTTCTGCAGAAGGTCATAAAGAGGTATGTGACTTGCTGCTTTCACATGGTGCTGATATCAATCAAGTTGATGAAGAAAAAAATGATTGCCTCCACATCGCATGTAAGCAAAATCAGTTAGAGATTGTGAAACATCTTTTGCCATTGTTTGGTGTCAACAAGGTGGGGTGGAACTTAAAAACACCACTGCTGACAGCTGCACAATATGGACACAAAGCCATATTTGACTACCTAGTTGAACAGGGAGCTGATCTGCATGCAAAAGTCTCTGGAAACAATTGCTTGATTGTGGCGGCTCAAGGAGGAAATGTCCAAATTCTTGAATATTTGTTGGGACTCTTCCCTATCAATTGCCGAGGCCAATTTCAATGGACTCCGCTTTTGGCAGCTTCAGTTTATGGTCACAAAGAAGTATTTGATTTTCTTCTTTGCAGAGGAGGCAATATCTCTGCGGTGTGCAGTGAAGGAGAAAACTGTCTTCATGTGGCGAGTATTTGCAACCAAGTGGAGCTTATCAAGCATATTCTGGACTCTGGCCTGTTGAACATCGACTCACGGGACAAGTTGGGCAGGACTCCTCTGATGTTTGCAGCTGAGTTGGCCAGGGAGGATACGTTCTTCCTCCTCCTCAAAGAAGGAGCCGACTCTACCCTTTCAGACTTCAAGGGTGCTCCATGTGCAGAGTATGCAAAGAAGGGAGAGAATGAAAAAATAATAAAGCACTTCAAATGATAGGTGTTGTGTGTGCACGTTCTGGGATAATTGAAGTCAAGAAGAATCAAAAAGTGCAGTGGCATCACTTGGTTTCACACCAGAAGCTTTAAACAAACTTACCCAACAAACATGAATATTTTGTTGAGCTGTGAGTCGGTGTGGGAAACGACTTAAATCAAAACTAGACCTCTTTTTTTCTGTTTTCCCAATTCATAAAATTGGTCTTTCACACAAAAAAGTACCATTGTTAAAAACCAAATACAGGAAATACTTTTGTCTAATAGTTTACAACATCTTCGGTGACTTCATGAATAAGGGAAAGCTCTGAAATGATTAAAATGTTTTGATGTTTTGAACTTAAAATTTTGAAACATCATTTTATGTGATATATATACACTTTTTATATATCACTCTGTGTTTTGGTTCGTCCAAAATCGTTTCTGGAGCATAACTTTGAAACCATTTTACTCAGAAACTACAAATTTGGCATGGATGCTATTTTTGTGGCGCAGATGTGCCTTTTGTGATTAAAATTCAAGAGTACCTAATTGTCTAGAAATTTTGACCCTTAAAAGTCAAATTTCTGACTTTGTTTCCCGATCATAACTTGAAAACTATGTGACTCAGAAAGTTCAAATTTGATATGGATGTTCCTAATGTGATGAGGATGTACCTTTTGGGGGTAACAATTCCATAGTACAAAATATTAAAGAAATTTTGGCTTAAATGTGCCTTTTGGGGGTTTAAATTCCAGGGTAAAATTTCTTGAATTTTTTTCCTAAAACGGTCAAATGTCTGACTGATTTTTTCGGAGCAAATTTTGAAGACTTTTTCACTCAGAAACTTCAAATTTGGTATTGATGTTATCTATGTTGTACAGACAATTCCAGGGAACAAACATATTTTTGAAATGTTGGTCTCAAAACCAGCATATTTCTGACTTTGTTCACTCTCTAAAGCATAACTTAAAAACCTTTTGACTTTTAGAAACTTCAAATACTTGAGTTCCTATACTGAAATGGTGTACATAGATATGGACTGATTGAGTTCCTAAACTGACTTGTTGTAAAAAGATATGAATGGATTGAGTTTCTATACTGAAATGTTGTAAATAGAAATGAACGGATTGAGTTCCTATACTGACTTGTTGTTAATAGAAATGAATGGATTGAGTTCCTATACTGAAATATTGTACATAGACATGAAATGATTGAGTTCCTAAACTGAAATATTGTACATAGACATGAAAGGATTGAGTTCCTATACTGAAATGTTGTACATAAACATGAACGGATTGAGTTCCTAAACTGAAATATTATACATAGACATGAAAGGATTGAGTTCCTAAACTGAAATATTGTACATAAACATGAAATGATTGAGTTCCTAAACTGAAATATTGTACCTAAAAATGAAATGATTGAGTTCCTAAACTGAAATATTGTACATAGACATGAAAGGATTGAGTTCCTAAACTGAAATATTGTACATAGACATGAAAGGATTGAGTTCCTAAACTGAAATATTGTACATAGACATGAAAGGATTGAGTTCCTAAACTGAAATATTGTACATAGACATGACATGATTGAGTTCCTAAACTGAAATATTGTACATAGACATGAAAGGATTGAGTTCCTAAACTGAAATATTGTATATAGACATGAAAGGATTGAGTTCCTTAACTGAAATATTGTACATAGACATGAAATGATTGAGTTCCTAAACTGAAATATTGTACATAGACATGAAAGGATTGAGTTCCTAAACTGAAATATTGTACATAGACATGAAATGATTGAGTTCCTTAATTGAAATATTGTACATAAAAATGAAATGATTGAGTTCCTAAACTGAAATATTGTACATAAAAATGAAATGATTGAGTTCCTAAACTGAAATATTGTATATAGACATGAAAGGATTGAGTTCCTTAACTGAAATATTGTACATAGACATGAAATGATTGAGTTCCTAAACTGAAATATTGTACATAGACATGAAAGGATTGAGTTCCTAAACTGAAATATTGTACATAGACATGAAATGATTGAGTTCCTAAACTGAAATATTGTACATAGACATGAAATGATTTAGTTCCTTAATTGAAATATTGTACATAAAAATGAAATGATTGAGTTCCTAAACTGAAATATTGTACATAAAAATGAAATGATTGAGTTCCTAAACTGAAATATTGTATATAGACATGAAAGGATTGAGTTCCTAAACTGAAATATTGTACATAGACATGAAAGGATTGAGTTCCTAAACTGAAATATTGTACATAGACATGAAATGATTGAGTTCCTAAACTGAAATATTGTACATAGACATGAAATGATTGAGTTCCTAAACTGATATCACGGATTAATGTTTCCAAACTTAAATATTGTACATAGACATAAATGGATAAATATTTCCAAACTGAAATGCTTTACATAGGTATGAACGGATTGAGTTCCTAAACTGAAATGATGTAAAAAGAAATAAACGGATTGAGCTCCTTAGCTGACTTATTGTACACAGATATAAACTGATTGAGTTTCTTAACTGACATTTTTTACATAGATATTAACGGATTGAGATTCAAAACTTGATTGTTGTATATAGTCATGAAAGGATTGATTTCCTAAACGGAAATGTTGTACAAATATATGAACGGATTAGGTTCCTTAAACTGAAATGTTGTACATGGTCATGAACGGATTGAGTTCCTAAACAGAAATGTTGTACATATATATGAACGGATTGAGTTCCTAAACTGAAATATTGTACATAGTCATGAACGGATTGAGTTCCTAAACTGAAATGTTGTACATATATATGAACGGATTTATTTCCTATACTGAAATGTTGTACATGTATATGGACGGATTTAGTTCCTATACAGAAATGTTGTACATAGACATGAACAGATTGGGTTCCTTACTGAAATGTTGTTCACATGAATATCAAAATATAGTTCCTAAACTAAAATGATACATATAACTATTATCATATGGAGTTTCTTAACTGAAATATTGTACATAATTATCAATAATTTGAATCCTAAACTTGATTGTCAAAAAACAATTAACATATTGAGTTCCTAAACTTAAATATTTTACATAGACATGAATTGATTATTTTTTAAAAAATTCATTTAAATATTTTACTGATTTAGTTGGGGCAGAGGAAATGTTTAAAACTTATACCGATTAGTGAATGTACCTTCTCTTGGGCAGATGAAAACAATATATTGTAAAGTTTTATGTATGACATGCTGTTTTGTCTTATACTTTGTGCCGAATAACAACGGTTCTTAATTTGAAATAGTGAACAGGTTGATGAAAGAATTCCTCTTTTGTAATATACAGAAGTACGAAAGGTAGAATTCCAACAGAATAATGAAAGTGTTAATGTCATTTTGCTCACTTTCGATGTAATGTTTTCTTAACTGAGATATTATACAAAATACACGAAATTTTTGATGCATTATGTTTATAGTCAGGGAAAAACCTTCATAACGGGAACTATTTTACAAAATTAATGATGTATTGAATCATATCCCATGTGCCCGAAACAAGTTTTTATATCTCACGGTTAGATTTATTAATGGCGATATTGTACTGTCTTTTGCAGAATATAAATGACCTAACAGTTAAACATATTGTACAGTGATATGATTTTGGTTATAAGATTATCAGTATTATATTGTTATAATAAGATCATTATTATTGTTGTAAAACGTTCCATATTGAAATGATTTTTTTATATGAAGTAATGCGTAAAAAACATGGTCTGATATATAGCTATGAATGAAATCATTAATGTACGTGCAGGGATTTGTTCATGATTGTTATACATAATGTTATTAATTAAATAAAGACAATGCATGTTTTAACCGAAATTATCGCATTAGAATGAATCACGTGTTTTTAATTATGAGAATTATTTTGGTACTGGGGCAATAATTATTGAAATAATTGAAACGGCATATATTTAGGAATAAATTTGAATGTCTTTTGTTCAAAAATGTGAAACAGAGCACAAAAATAAGTTTGATGTTTAAGAAAGTATACACAAATCAACAACTTAGTCCTGTGATGAAATATTTTCGGAGAGGTACGAATTCGAATATTGTTGTTTTATAAGTATAAGTATATATGTTATGTTTTATACATTATACAAGTTTGTATCAATATATTGCATCATATCTACACTATATATATATACGTGGTATGCCGGATACAATTCTAACATTACGGCAAAAAGGTACAAGTGTAAAAACATATATTTCACATAAACATTTTTTTGCAATATAAACTTAATTACATTTTCATAGTAAAACGTTTAGTATAGTCAGCGCAATGGCATATATAATCTTATTTACAAATTATATTTTGAAATGATAATTTCATTTAAAAAAATTGCTGACCCTAGTGTTTTACACATTTATGAAAAATGTGTTGTAGTATGAATTTGAGTTTCATATTTAGGTATATGATGGGTATATGATTTGTCTTCAATAATCTTCATCTCCATACCTGTTAGAAAGCAGAAGGATGGAAAGTTAAGCCAAATCTCTGTGAACTCGTGATATTTGCATTATGCATGTCATGGAACCAACCTTTGCTCAGCAGCTGTTATTGTAACGAACATGTTTTTAGAAATAAGGAAAAGGCATGATTGCACTGCGACCGTTCCTGATCATGTCAATTACTTGAACATTGAATGCTCAAGTATGAAATATATTTTTTTACTTTGGAGATTATTATTATAAACATATAACTTGTCACACTAAATAACCAACCATTGTCAAATACGAAAAGTATTTTTAATATTGGAGATTATAATTTTTAAAACTATTGTATAAAACTTTTCACAAAACATTTGCCTTGTTCAAATATTAAACGTATTTTTGATATTTGGAAACACTTAATATCAGAATTATTGTATACAACTATTTTTTTTCAAGACATCTATATTGATGTCTCATTTTATAAGTAAGCTGGTTTGGACAAGCTTTGTCCAAATACGCCAAAATTTGGACATAGTAATTATTTACTTTGAAATGTAGTCAATCATATCAAATACCTTACTTTATACTGCAAAACAATTGTTCAATGACTTCAAACCTATACCAGTCTCCTGAAAATGATATCATGATTTCGTCACTATGTGACAAGCGTAGTGTAGCAAATAGATCATATTTTAATAAGTGAACCTATACCAGTATGAAATGTATTTAAGAAAGAAGTCTTATATTGAAATTGATTAGAGAATTATTTATTTCTATCATTGTAAAGTGAAACTATGCATTAAATCATAAAGTTGTTTTTTTACCGGAAAAACAAATTTATGACTAACGGTGTATTGTTATTCGTAACGATAGGAACACATATATCATAGTAAGGATAGGAACACATATATCATAATATAAGATTAGTGTGGTTAAACGTACGATGTATTATTCGGATATGGATAATGATTTGTCCTCTTCAGTCTACTCCAGTCTTGAATCAATGTTGAAAAGGTCTCTTGAATTATTACTTATTGTCATAATTCCTATTTCATCAAATATGTACATTCTTGCTCTTTTTACAATAATACTTTTTATACCAATATAGTATATTGTGAGAAATAAACTGAATACTGTTTGAATTTTGTTTCATTTTGTTTTGTAAAAAAAAACGATGGCTTGCGATGAAACATATTTTTTTTTGGAAATGAAGTTTTTCTGTTGAAAAAAAAGATCACAATAATTAAGTTGATATTTTCAAAAACCAGCTTCTTAATTCTGAAAGTGCAAAGTTTCGGTTGAGGATTGCCAGAATAATTCATGTTAGACAAAGTTCTAAGGATCTGCCACGAAACGTCGCACTCTCAAAATGTAGAGGTTGTTTAAAGGGGCAGTGGCACGTTTAGGGGGAACATGGGGGGATTGAAAGCCAATGTATTTAAACTGAAGCGGTATTAAATCAAATATATAATGTAAAGTTTAGCCATGCGATTCCTTTTTCTTACACAAAATGAATTAAGGTGTTCATACAAAAATGGTCACAAATGAATTTTATGTGAATCTTTAAAATTTGTTCTGACCATGGATGATATGTTTATGTAATGAGATATTTGACACGAACTAAATAATTCATTTAGAATTAACGTCCAATCATAACATTCTGCTACATACACTCCGCTAATGGCTGAAATATTGCCCAAGCGGTGTAAAACAATAACTCACTCACTACCTGTACATCAGCGAATATGTCTCCGCTCCCACCTATCCCCTGATATCCGGCCATCATATTCAGCCGTATCACGGACGGGTGGTTGCTCATTTATAGCCTGTCTGTTTAATGCCAAACTATTTCGAACTCCATATACTGTTTTCTAGTGAAGCCTATTGTCGAAATCTTTAAGAACGCGGTTTGAAGCTTAGCGGGAACCTGCAGCGGCACATACGATTTATTACCTACTAGCACTCCAATTTGTTAATAGGAATCAGGGATGAACACGCGGAACGAAGCCCAGGATCCTGTTTGTCGCTATCACCTAAAGGGCATCAGTTGATTGGCTTGATATACATATAGCGATAAGGCTGAATTTGATTGTAGGATATCAGGGAAAAGGTTGGAGCATAACGCGGAGACATATACGCTGATGTAGCAGGATGCAATTATTAGTGAAAAATTGACAGATTTAACTTTAAAAAAACATGATTCTTCCCCTATAAAGTGAATTAAGAGATAAACACGCGGAAAGAAGCCCAGGATCCAGTTTGCCGCTATCACCGAAAGGGGATCATTTGATTGGCTTGATATATATAGCGATAAGGCTGAATTTGATTGGAGGATATCAGGGGAAAGGTTGGAGCATAACGCAGAGACATATACGCTGATGTAGCAGGATGCAATTATTAGTGAACAATTGAAAGCATTAAATTATTTGGAAAAAAAACGTGCTTCTTCCCCTATAAAGCGACACAGTAACATTTGTGTGTGTTTTGAACACCAGTTCAAGTATGGATATTATACCCATGATGGACACCACACTCATGTTGTTATCGTCAGTCATTCCAGAAGGACCAAAATATTGACAATGCATAACGAGAAATCAGAATTTCACCGCCAAATAATAACAAAATAATTATTCATCGTTAGCAAATCTATTGGGTTTTTATTCCTTTATTTCAAGTGTCACATAGTGCGTTATTTATATATAATTACGAACATATTCAGTATACGATTAATCTTAATTTCTTTAACAAATCCATATTCAGACTTTCAAAGTGAGAACGTTGTTTCGGAGTGCTCTGCTCTGACCAATCCACAAATCTTCATATTTATAACAAATTATTTTTCAATTCATTCACTAGTAAACGAAAGACCGTGTTTCAGACAAGTTTATCTGTGTCACAATAGGGGCTTTTTATTCTCTTCCGTTTCTGGTCAATACACAACTCATTTTTTAAAACACATAATTTATTTCAATTCATTTACTACTTAACGTAAGATCGTCATGTCTTTGTGATGCCAGTGACTTTCTATTTCTCTTCAGTGGTAGTTGATGTTAATCCATTGTCTTCAATGGACCTTATCACCTTGACTTCGAGGTCATTGCATTTAAGTAATTAATTTAAAAGGTCAATAAGAGGACAATTGTTATATATCTGAAGTGGTCAATACATCAAATAACTCAAAATATTCCAAGAGTTTCATTTTATTTAACAAAATAGGCAGTGCTTAATTTATTTGTATACTAGTATATATATATATATTAACACACCGCTAATGGCTGATATATTACCCAAGCGGCGTAAAACAATCTCTCGTTCACTAATATATATTAAGGCAAAGCTACATAATATATTATTATAATGTTTCTAATCTAATTTCTAATGTGCAGCTAATATGCAATAATGTATGTGATGTATCTTTAATTGCAATACTATGATCATTATTGGATAACTACTCCTGCAACAATAACATGGGCTCAGGAAACACTAATACTATACTTCCTACAGAGAAATCGAAACCTAACATAAGCATTTTGCAAATGTGTTAAAAAAGACCAACATCTGTAGGAATGTATTTGAGATTTGCATTGCTTGAGCGTATACAATTGTTTCTTAACAACAACTATTAATTCAAATAATGTTCATAAACTCAATGAAAACCTAATCAATAATTCAATATCCCCGCGATATGAATGAGCAAAGATTAAACATTGTTCCATCTATGTCTGAGATAAGGCGAATCTTAGTAACCGACCCAAATATGAATATATTTTTACTCAAAGTAAGCAAAATAACTCCACAAAAGTATATCGAGAGAGGGTATAGCTTCATTAATAATCGGCTTAAAACGTAGCTAAGAAAGTATTTATCAATAAAGTTCCTTCTTAATTATTTATCCCTAATTCCATAACTTGTTCCTAATCCCTTTCTTTATTGAATAAAATATGTTGAAATCAAAATCAAATCAAATTCCTTCGTTTCATTTCATGAATACTTCTATTTGTTCATATAGCATCACATTCTGAACTTATAACCTTGGCCCCTTGGATATGAATGACCACTCACAGCTCGATGGCTATCACGGATGGACAGTGGTCATTGTCGAAGCTCAGGTAGCTCTAGGGCTAACAGTTGACCAATACAAACACCTGTATGGGCTCTTACCAATGTGACTATCTTTCATTTGTACCCTCAAGCATCATGGATACTCAAAGAAACAGCTATCAACGTAAACATCCCAATTACCTCAGCCTACGGCGTAAAAAGTTCATTCAAGAGATCAAAATTCAATCTGATCATATTCTCTTCCCTTTCTCTTCCCAACAGAGGTTAATTAGAGTTTAATCCATATTTAAATATACAATACATTTCACGTGAGGTAACAACGATCGGTAACCAAATCGGTGTCCTGAGTCTATATAAGAGATGCAAACGTTGAAGTCGCCAGTCTGTGCCGTTTCAACAATAAACTTTCAGTGAATGGACTGATCCAAGGCCTTCGTCAATCGTGTGAAGTAGCTTCGCTATAAGGTAGATTTTATTTAAAAGCTCATATACATAGAGAATCTCACCCAAGTGTCCTCTGATATCAAATATATCAACACAAGTTGCCGAGGATATTTTACTTTTATCAACGAGTGTTGATATATTTGATATCAGAAGACACGAGGGTGAGATTATATTTATCATCCAAAATCATTCTTCATAAAATTAGCATTAAAAATGTACATCTTTGAACATCGCAGAGCCCTAAAACTGCTAAAACAGTGATGTCATAGCATTGTGACGTCATTGTGTTAATGACGTCATAGCATTGTGACGTTGTTGTGTTTATGACGTCATAGCATTGTGACGTCATTACTGATGATGTAAAACGTTTGTGATGTCATGTATTTTCTGATTACAGGGCATTGTTCAAAATCTACAGTCAAAGCGATATCTCCTAGGAGATATCGCTTTCAAGATCTTCCACAAGCGATATCTCCTGTGGAACACAGTTTTGAATGATAAAATAAGTTAAGCACCATCCGATTTTCAATGGATAACGATATTTTTGTTAAATATTAGATAGATAAATTTTTGCTCTTATGGTTTTTCTTATAGACATAGAATATTGCTTTTTTAAGTTAAAAATTGCACAAAAATGCATGTGATTGATTTACCTTTTATTATTAATAAAGACATTTCTTGATAACTGTTTTATAGTCTTGGTTGTATCTGGCAAGAGAAGACCTTTAGTTTCCGGCAACAAGAAACAGAGAAGCTTATTAGACAACCGACGGTCACGAACTATAACAGTAAGTCTTTTCAACCATGTTACAAAGTAAGATTGTAGGATTTTAAGATAAAGTATCCTGCTACATCATCGTATATGTCTCCGCGCTATGCTACAACATATGTAGCATAACGCGGAGACTTATACGCTGATGTAGCAGGATGAAAATAAAGTTGCTTGAAAACGGTATAAGGATCTACACCGAAACATCGTTACTGTCAAATAAAGAAGTTGTTCATCCATAGAATTACTCTTGTCTTTCTTAAACCATCAACTTCTAGAACGCCACTCAAACAGCTTAAGTAAAATTGTTGTTTTAACAGTATCAAATGGGTATACTAAAGACAAGCGTCATACTGAAGTTTTATAAATGTGAAGAAGTTGAGTTTATAGTTTTTATGCTTCAGCTTTCTAAAGAAACTGACTGAAACACAGGTGTAGCGATGGAACCCCAATTTCTTGTCGTTTTGACCGTATTTCTTATGGTAACTGGTGAGTGCTGTAGCGTTATTATCATCATCATTATCAATATTAACATCATTGTCATCATCGTCATCGTTTTCGACCACAGTCGTCGTCATCGTCGTCGTTGTCACTGTCATCGTAGTCGGCGGAGAAAACATCATAATATCATCACCATCACAATCATCATCACCAAGACCGTAACCATCATGACTAATGATCATCGATTTGAGTTTCAATTCACATAATCGTCCAGTGAACAGTTTACGTTTTAGGACAAATCTTTAAGTATCGATACATTTACTAAATGAGCAACGATCATGAACAAAGCCCAAAGAAATGCATCTTTGATCCAATTCTGTAATTTATAAAACATTAAATCTTTGGGGTTTTTTTATAAATTGGAAAACTAATCAATCCAGTTTGATAATGATAAAATCTCCCCCCTTTACAGAACTTCCCTTAGCTCATCGCAACAATCGAAATGCCAAAAAATCATTTTGAAACACTTATGATTCGGTAGCAATTTAGTTTAGAAAGTTTAAGTGAATATTCTATCAATCATATACATTTGGTGGACCGATTGAATTTGAACTTGTTAAACATAAAGTATCAACTTATTGCCTCTACAAAACCCCCAATCCCTAGATTAGTTCGAATGCCATACAAAAAATTAAGGAGTTTTTTATGAATGATACATCGAATAAATCTGATAAACCACTTCCTTAAATAAATTATTTTTGTAAAAATGATGATGTATGTTCTTCAACAGCTAGTACAGTGGTGGAATCAAGGAGCACCAGAACACGAGCGGAACCAGGACAGATGACGTCACATCTCAGATTCAGAAGAGGTCAGTAAACCAGTTGAAATTTATATTCATTACGATAAATTCTGTTTGAAATCTATATTCAACACGAACGGTTCAGTTGAAATTTATATTCAACAGGATAAGTTCAGTGATATTGATGATAGTGAAATTTTATGTGCTATTAACAGTTTAAAAAATGGGAAATCCCCCGGTGAAGACGGCATTCCCGTGGAAGTATTTAAAGAAATTAGTTCATTACTGCTGCCATATATAAGTTGCTTGTTTAACCATGTTTTGGAGAGTGGGGTGTTCCCTGAATCTTGGAATATTGGCTTAATTGTACCCTTACATAAATCAGGTGATAAAAAGGATCCTAATAACTATAGGGGTATAGCCTTGCTGAATACTCTAAACAAGATATTTACCACTGTTATAGACAACCGCATTAAGTTTTGGATTTCCAGCCAGCAACTTCTATCTGAACATCAGGCAGGTTTCAGAGAAGAACACTCTACGTTCGATCACATCTGCACCTTGAATAGCCTTGCACATAAATATTTACGTAAGAAGGGAGGAAAGTTTTATTGTTTATTTGTTGATTTCCACAAAGCATTCGACTCTGTAAATAGATCAAAACTTATCTTTGTCATGATGCAATCTGGTGTCCATGGAAAACTTCAACGTCTTTTAAGAAATATGTATGATAACGTAAAGTCTTCGGTCAGAACCAGTAAACGGGAGATGACAGATATTTTCGATACATATTCTGGTGTTCGACAAGGCTGCGTCCTGTCTCCTATACTATTTTTGTTATATATAGAAGAACTTGTTAAAGAAATAATAGCCAATGATTCAAGGGGCATATTTATTAATGAAACTATCCACGATTTATCAATGCTATTATTCGCTGATGATGTTGCGATATTTGCAGATTCAGTTATTAATTTACAGCGAAAGATTGACGTCTTAAAGGAATATTGTTTGAAGTGGGGACTCGCAATTAACATTAAAAAGACGAAAATAATAGTATTCAAGAATGGAGGTAAAGTTGCAAAATGTGAAAAATGGTTTATTGGCGATAGCCAAATAGAAGTCGTATCCTATTATAAATACTTAGGACTTGTATTTTCTTGTAGAAATATGTTTTCAAAAGCATGTGAGACGCTTGCAATGCAGGCAGAAAGAGCACTCCCAATCTAAATAAATTTAGATCAAAAGGATTAATATTTGGTCATACAGTTGATCTAAGATTGACCAGTGTGAGAGGTCGTCCCGGTGACCTTTCGTATGCAAATAACGAATTCGCGATTGATCAATCAAATTCGACGTCACAAACAGTTCATAGTCGTTCATTCAAACAGGGACGCTATATACATATGTATATATATGTCTCTGATTCAAAGTGTGAACGGAAGAACATATGATAGCTTATGGCCTGTTCTCAATAACAGTGTGCATTGTGAAAAATAGATCTTGTTTTTGATACTGATAATAAAAATATCAGTAGGTTGGCTTTATTTTGGTTGTATGAAACATTTTAAGATTTATGATTGACAAAAAATAACTTTTTTTTAAAATTATTTGGATGGAAACGAAATAAATTAGTACAAACGAGTTTGATAAAAAAGGAGTTACCTCCCCTTGCATGAGGATTTTCGTAAATATTGACATTTATCATGCTCTAACTTTGTGATTATTATTCGCCACGTTAGTATCTGTGCGATGTGCAATCATCATTTGTCATTGACAACTAGCAAATACGCTAATCATTTTTAAATGAAAAAAATATAATCTATTAATACATCCAAGCAATCGGATTGTTCATCGAAATGGTCGCTCTGCTCCGCTCCGAATGACAGAGCTCCGAACATCATCCATTTCAAAAGATGTGCTGCTGAGTTTTTTAAACTTCCAGCGAGCTAGGGCAACTTTTCTGATTGGCCGAGCGGCTGATTTCAGAGGTCAGCGGGATGACCCGCCTTACGGGCCAATCTTAGATCAACACGGTATGACCAAATATAAAAACCTGTTGATCTAAATTTATTTAGATTGGAGCACTCCACGTTATAAAACTTTTTATTTGTAAATAAAAGAATCTGCCCATTGAGTCTTCATTCAAATTGTTTGATGGAAAAATCCAACCAATTCTGTTGTATGGATCAGAAGTTTGGGGGTTTAACAATAACAAGAACATAGAAAAAGTACATACTAAATTCTGCAAATTTATTTTAAAATGTGGATATAAAGCCTCTAATAAGATTATTCTTGCTGAATGTGGACGTTTCCCTTTAGTTATCAATGCTCGCTGTCGAACGATAGCATTCTGGATAAGATTAATCAGACAATCTCGTGATAGAATATCTAGAAACAGTTATGAACTTTTAAAGAGATTAGACGACACGGGCGATATAAACTGGACCTCATCTGTTCGTGAATTATTGTTCCAATGTGGCTTTGGCCACGTATGGATCGCACAGGATATTGGCGACAAAGATTCATTTTTAAGGTTGTTTAAGCAAAGATGTAAAGACATATATCAGCAGGAATGGTTCCATGATGTTCGTTCGTCTAGCTGTATTAGCTATTATGGCGAGTTTAAAACATTTGTTAAACCTGAATTGTATCTGTCTTCTTTAACCTCAATTCATTTACGAAGAATTGTTACTTTGTTCAGATGTAATGGCCATGGTTTTAAGATAAAAGAAGCAAGATTCTCCAAACAACCAAATAACGAAATTACTGACTGTAACCATTGTAACCTCACAGAGGATGAATACCATGTACTTTTAGAATGTCCTCAATATTCATGTTTAAGATCTAAATATTTACCTCTGTATTTTTGTAAACAACCAACAAAAGACAAATTTAAAGCAATCTTAACAACAGACGATGTGCAGCTGTTATATAAACTATCTTTATTGATTTATCATATTGATCGTTCTAGATCAAAGTGCCAAGATTTGTAAACCTTTGATGTTAAACGTTCTGTACGATGTGATACTGCATGGTAGCGCTGTTACTGTTTGAAACATATTACTTTTCATTGTACTCTTGGTCTCCGGGCCATATATACCAATAAAATCTGTCTGTCTGTCTGTCAGTTCAGTTGAAATCTATATTCAACACGATAAATTCAGTTGAAATCAACATTAAGTAAGTTAACTCTGCATTCAACGCCAAAGCAGCATGCATTATGCAACTATAGAATATCTGATATATTCAACCCGAGTCCTGCATCAAGACCACATAATATGTGCAGAGGGTCCATTAAAATTTGAACTGTTGGTGCCCGAGACGCAAATTTCTCTCCGTTGTACTTTTCGCCTACTTATTAAGGGACACGCTAAATTCTGCTCTGATTCATCAGACCTAGTCAATGCGGGTCCCTGGATTAAGCAGGTTATCTTAGTTAGATTGTCGTAATATTTTTTATTCTATAGTATATATTTGATATATATTTTTAATATTTTTTCTTAAAAATTATCAAATTATCGTACATTTCAAAAGGACTTTTAGATGTTGGTTTAAACGTCATCAAAGTCTTGGAAATCAACCGTATCAAAACAATACGTTTTGAAATCAATCGAAATGTTATTGCTTTATATAGTCTTTATTTAGTATGAACATATTTTTTAAATGTTTAAAGAAATTGTTTAATTTCATATTAACTATCAAAATTGTAGACTAAAAGGTTGAACTTTGTCTCTCATCTTAGATATTAACAATATTCCATCGCTGATAACTTTGTTCAAACTTAAATATATCTTTATCATACCAGACACAAGCGAGAAATCTAACGAAAGTGTGGAAGACGAGATAAACGAGAGTGATGAAAGTGGTGGAATTATCGCTGACGTAAGTATTTTTTTATGATTTATGTATTACTCAATTTACTTAATTATTTTATAAATTATTTAATTCATTGAGGTTCAAGGGACAGTAGCGCCTTATTTGAAACTTCCATATTTTCAAATTTTCACTGATAATTGAACGTTAATGCTATATGTATCATTTTGATTACACAAACCAATCATCCATAGTCAGAGAACAAATTATAAAGATTTACATAAAGTCCGTTAGCGGCAATTTTGTGTGAACACCTTTAATTAATTTTCTGTAAGAAAAAGGAATCGCATGGCTGAACTTTACATTTTATTTATTTATTTATTCATTTATTTCATTTACGTTGTCTTTCAACTGGAACCATTAATTTTAATTTCCCGACATCACCATATATTCTACCTAAAACTTGCTACTGTCCCTTTAAGACGTTTAACACTGGTAAAACGTAGACTAAGCTAGTATTCTCTGAATTACTCAATGATCTATTGCAATATAATATTTGAAAGTATGACGATACCTCAATCGGCCATTTCAAACTGTTCTTACACAATTTGTGATTGGTCAAATTGATGTAAATTTAGATTTAACAACGAAAATTTCAATGAGTTGAACACCGAATATCAGTTTTGATATGGAGAACCAGGTGCAATGAACGACGACAGATGATTCTAAAAGTCATATTATTTTTCCTCCTAGGGTATAATACCAATTATGAAGAGGAGCATACGGAAAGCCAGAAACGTCTTCAATTTGATGAAGCTGAAGCTCAGACTGAGAAGAGGTAAGATTTCAAACCAAAATAATGGGAAACAATCTTCTTGCATTCCCAATCACCAACAGCAAACTTTCCGACAATTTCTCACTATACCCTTGATCTACACAAGGTTCGACTCGATAGTTTTATTACCTCCCTTTCATCAGCTATCTCCTAGGACTTTTTCGGCAGACATATAGGCCTACTGTCATGATTTAATTAACCCCTCTTGGTCTCTTATTTGTTAGAAAAAGTTTTCCCTCGTAACTAGCTCCTTACATCTCTTAAGCAGTAATTTCCCTTGTTTAAGTAAAGCTATATAATCTACGTAGGTTGAATACCTCGAAACTACCTTGGTCGTTTACGACACAGACACAATTGTACATTCCCTCCCAAACTTATATTGAAGTGTACCTACCGTAGACTAACCCCCCGAATATGTCATGATGTCGACGTTTTTTTTACGATAACGCGTTTGTGATTGGTTTAGAGGAGACAGCTGGTCAACAAAGTAAACATAGCCCCAATAATACCCGTTTCACTCCGATATTAAGTCTAGCTAGATGTAGTTGAAGAAGTAGCAGTAGAACCTATTTATCATCTTCTTCACCAGAAGCGTAAAGCCCAGAAACCTGAAACCTTGTGTATTTACTTCTTGACTAATGAAGAATTTCTCAATTTAGATTCTCAATTTATGTATATATTTTCTAGCATCACTTGCTTGATAACGGTGTTAGTATCTACACCGAATTTTATGCATAATTTTTATGCAGTTGATTATCCATAATAACTTGTTCTTCTTCGGGTTCGGTACTCGTTGATTTTGTTCACACCCCAAGTCGTACAAATCCACCACTTACATATCATTTACATGTCATTGAGTGCAGATGAATTGCAGGAGTAGAATTATTTTTACCCCTGTTCTTGTCTCGCAGATACTACAGAAAGCGCAGGAAGTCCTGAAAGTCCTGAAAGCGCAGAGAGTCAAGAAAGTCCTGAAAGCACAGAAAGTCAAGAAAGTCAAGAAAGTCCTGAAAGCGCAGAGAGTCAAGAAAGTCCTGAAAGCGCAGAGAGTCCAGAAGGTCCAGAAAGCGCAGAAAGTCCAGAAAGTCCTGAAAGCGCAGAGAGTCAAGAAAATCTTGAAAGCGCGGAGAGTCAGGAAAGTCCAGAAAGCGCAGAGAGTCAAGAAAGTCCTGAAAGCGCAGAAAGTCAAGAAAGTCTGGAAAGCCAAGAAAGTCGATAAAGTCTGGAAAGTCAAGAAAGCCCCGAAAGCACAGAAAGCCAAGAAAGTGCAGAAAATCCAGAAAGTCCTTAGTAGAATTTGGTAGATATTTAGGTCTTAAAAGAGAGCAACGCCTTTGTCCGATTTGTATCAAATCATCCTCATACGCAAAGCCGAAAACGCCAGTTGTTCAATTGTCAATTTTATGCCTTGCTGCCGACCTTCGAGTTTTCTGTGCTGTTATCAGCGCCCCTACAGGCGATTGTTAGCAACCTCCAGTAACTTTCTGATTTGACTATGGCTTTGCGTAGAAAGATGAATAATACTTTATATTGAACATTGATGTCACTTTTGTTTTGAATTTCCTTTCTTTAAGTAATTGAGAAATTATAGTTATACATCCTTCTAAATTGAAATTAGCCCAATTATGTGCATCAAACAATACTTATATCATCATGTGCCAAAGTTCATAACTTTTGCCATCAATCTCATTAAAATGATATCTTAATTGCTTCACTACGTTACGCAGATTAAAGATCTCACAAGGCCCCGTAAGTCCAGCCGTCAGGGTAACATTTGACCGCTGGATGTGAGGAAGATTTCATCCACCAATCAAATCGTACCTTTCTTAAAGGACAATTCAAGAGATAAAAGCAATTTAACACAGTACAGCCCCAAATAATAAAATGATAACTTATGACCTTTCGATTTTCCCAAAAAGCAGTGTCAGGTAATTTGCATATGTCGTAACATTCGCTAATTCACTTGTAATGTTTGACTATTTGACAGAACTAGATTCTTTCTAATTTGGATATGTACATCGAATATGTGTGATATCAAATCAACAAGACTTTATCTAATGTTTTTATGTCAGTTCTGGTCTTCTCATTTGTGTCAGTATATTTATGGCTACAAAATACAACGAATTTAATGAGCATAAATCGTTTCATATAAGATTTAAAAGGAAACGTTTATATAACGTGACTGTTCCAAAAATAGCATCTACAGCTTGCTGTTTGAATTTGCCAAGTTTACGGTGATTTCTTAGATAATGATAACATTTAAGTATTTACCTGGACGTTTTTGGACCAACAAATTGATAGGAGTGATATAAAGCACAGTTTGAGTAATTCATTCGTACATGACAGGAAATATTTGTTGTCGACATTTAGAAATAGTCGGAAATGTTCGTTTTTCGAGTTCCGAAGATTAGATATATTTACCTGTCGCCAGCAACCCGAGTTACGGGGCAAAGTCGCTGATTGGCTGGGTCAAAGGATACTCTGACGGCTGTTATAACTGAGCCTGGTATGATCTACATGCGTAGCGTAGTGTAGCAAATAGATCATATTTTCTTACTTACTTAATTTGGAGATTTTACAACCTTTATCTTAAAAATAATAAAATCAACTTTCAATCTAAAACTAAATTCCTGGGGCTAATCTTTGACCAACATCTCAACTGGGATGCACATGTCAAAGACCTAGTCTCCAGGTGCTCAAAGGACCTTAACGTCCTGCGGGCAGTCTCCGGCACCAGCTGGGGAGCAAATAAACAAACTTTAATACATCTCTATATTTCCCTAATTAGGTCCAAATTGGACTATGGTGCACCCATCTATAATACCTTAAATAAAACCCTTTCGGATAAACTAAACACTATCCAATACCAATCACTTAAACTAGCAACACGCACACAACAGGGTTCCTCCTTGGAAGCACTCCTAGCCCTAACCGGTGAAATACCCCTCAAACTGAGACGGGACCAACTCACCCTAAACTTCTGGGCAGCTTCCTCCGAGGACCCTCTAAGCCAAAAACTTACAAACACCACCCTCCCGGTTCAAAAAACGGCAATTTCTAACCTTAAACCTCTGCAGGCACCCATTTCACACCGCATCCGCACGCTCGTACAACAAGCAAACCTATCCCACATCCAACCACCCACCAAAAACACAAACCCCATATTCATCCCACAACTTCCAAAACCTAGGGTAAACTAACACCTCACCAAAATTACTTTAAAAAAAAAACCATTACACGCAAAAACAACAGCCACTCATTACATACAGGACAACTGGGCCGACTGGTGACACGTATACACCGACGGATCTAAGGATCCAGAGGCACGCACAACGGGCTTCGGCTACTATGCTCACAACACCACAATACCACAATACCACGACAACCACACAAACTTCGGAATGACTAATCTGTCGTCACGGCAGAACTTTTTTTTTGGAAGTAATTTTGGTGAGGTGTAAGCTTAAACTAACTTTTAACATATATGACGGTTCAGCAATCTCATTTCTGAATTTGATTTCGATGAAAATCGACTGGCTAATGTTGTGCAAGTAAATCACAAAGAAGTTAATCAAGTTATTAATCAAGTTTGTCCGTATTGACCCAGTTACAAGTCCTCAGTTAGCTTCACCTCGGGCCAATACAGCAGGCATCGGACCGGTAACTGGACCAATGAATAATACTTGATTTATGACATATAATGGATTTTGATATTAAAATTCACCACTGTGGGAATCGATCACTTTAGGTGCATTGGTATCAATTATGAACGATTCTTTTTTACAGCATGAACTGCATCGACTTTGTATCGGGACAAACCAACTATCACTGAATAAAGTTATCAAATTTATATATTGATTTTGTTGTCTTTGTCAACAACAAAATATAATCATGGCTGAATGCTTTCATTTTGAATCGACGGTTCTGATACATTTTAACGTATTTGGTTCGTACGATGAAAGTTATACATGTAAGAACTGTCTTTTGACATATCAACGTGGTTAATCCGTGTTTAAATTAGTTTTAAAGATGTTCATGAACAGGATCCAAATAATTAAACTGGTGTTCTTCTGTTTATATAATCATTATATTTTATTGTTTTCTCAGAATAAATAAACTTGTTTGGGAATACGATTTTATTCATTGTAGACAATGTCATGAAAATACATGAAGAACAAATGACTAATACTAACTTTAATTAGATAACGATGGTGAATATAAGAAAAATATAAATATTATATATTAATAAAATAGCAAAAATATATGATTTTTTCTTAAATTGTACTATGACATAACATTTGAGTAATAGTTTTTTTTTTCAAATTATGGACATTTCTTTAACACGACCAATCACCGAACCTGTCATGATCCAATTATTTATATATACAAATTTCTATTATCAAATATATACAATTATAAGTCTAAACATATTCAACATAAAATGTTTGATAATGTACATGTGTATTGATGAAAATGGATCAATCTAAACAAAACAAAACTCCATACCTCATTTTTTAAAATGAGTATTGTACTAAGAAAACAGAATATAACGATCAATAATCATTATAAAATAATTATGAAAATCTACAAAATGTATCGGCAAATTCATTGTTAATTATAAATCAGTTTTTGGCACATCATTTGTTAAGTATGTAAACAAAACGTTCATAATTCATATTATAGAAAAATGTATTACTCTCCCTTAGACATTCTATACAAAAGTCATCATGACATTTTATATTTAGTAGTTCACATTGACCTTACAAAACTAAATTTGGCGTTTGCATTGAAAAAGCTACAACAACAACACTTACAGTTCAAATGCCCAAATTGTTGTTAACAACTAAACTCCTTCTTCAATTAAATTAAAGGGACAAGAGCATGAACATATATATGGAAAATTTATGTTTTAAAAATTCCCTTTTGAATATTAGTTTTTTCCAAATGTATTATCGTCATGGATCGAAATCACATTTCTCAACCTTATGATACATAGTTAAGGTAGTATCAAGTGCAAAATGCTGGCGGCCATTTTGGTGGTGACACCTTTTAATCACATGCGTTACAAAAATGGATTAGTGTAGCTTAACCAAACTGATTTTGTTCCTTTAAAGGGGCAGTAGCACGTTTTTTGACAATTTTATATTTTAAAATTTTCAGTCATAATTGTAAGTAATGTTAAATGTATTATTTTGACAGTGTCAAAAATGTCATTACACAAGTCAATCATCCATAGTCGGAGGACAAAGTATGAAGATTCACATAAAATACATAGGCGGCCATTTTTGTGTGAACACCTTTAATTCATTTTCTGTAAGAAAAAGGAATCGCATGGCTAAACTTTACGTTAAATATTTGAATTATTACTGCTCCATTTAGTTTAAATACATTGTCTTTCAATTGGAACCTTAATTTTCATTTTCCTGACATCAATTTATATTCCCCCTAAAAACGTGCTACTGCCCCTTTAAGGACGCCTTTTATTTCTAATAATTTATTGTTTTGCACTTGCACCATTTATTTACCTTTCTTGAGAGGTTCTCCTACTTCTCTTATAAATATTGAACATCTCCTTTTCCAACCCTTTTGTACGTAGTCGTAGAAAGTAGAATTATGTGCAAAATGCTGGTGGCCTTTTAAGTGGTCACGCCTTTTATCATTGCGTGGGCCTCGTAGCTTAGCAAAACAGCAAGACCCCACATGAAAGCGCTAGATATTTAGTTACATTTTATTTCTAATAAAGGGGCCAAATCCTTAAGGACAATAAAATGTATCTAATTAAGGAGCCATATTCATAAGGACAGTTTAATTAATTTAATTAAGGGGTCAAATATCCTTGCCGAACATAAAAAGATGTAACGTAGGACAAGTTTAAGCCTCGATTGAAGCTCAAACATTTATACCCAGCTATTGTATGGCAATTCAAACTATCCAACTGTTGAAATTAGATTTAAGAAAACTTCCTAATAATGTCTTATTCTACGGGTGTATCCTACGCTGATGTCTCTTCAGTAGCATGTCTTTCATACAAAGCGTTGCTGATGCCTCCATTATCTGATTGTAACGAGGACGACCCTCTACGTCGCTTGAAGATGATGATGACGATAGAAACAGCAATGAGGCCGATGATGACACCTAGTATAATAGCGGCGATACCACCGGCTCCTAGCGTGGAGGTGTCATAGGCTGGAACATAGTGTTATGTTATGTTGACTTAAGAGCCATTCCGTGATTCTGATCATATTGTTTTCTTTGATACGATAAATGGCCTTACTTAAATTTGAAAATATCACATGTGCATCTCAAAATGGCATTATATGAAAAATACTATAACAATCTTTTATATTTGCGGAAGACAAATTTACACTTTGATTTTACGTGGATACCTAAGTTATATAGCCTAGCAAACAGTATCAGCTTGTTGTTATCATTCTGGCTGCTTTCGATAAGGTACCAAAATTACGTGTGATGGATTGACGCGCGTCAATGTCCGGTTTATGAACAAAATCCCGACTTCAAACCTTCCAATAGTCACTATACAACCTTGATTTGCTTTAAAAGGATTTTAACAGTTCATACTGCAAATAAATTTGCTTGTATGACTTTAACAACTCACGGAGTGGCTCTTTAAAGCGACAATACAGTAGACTGGGAATTTATTATTTATTGAATGATCTCTCTTTTACCATCACTTTCCTGAATATTTACAATGGAACCTAAGACATTCTGCAATACATCAGCGTATATATATCCGCGTTATGCTCCAACTTTTCCCCTGATATCCTTCCAGCAAATAGTCTCGTAATTGCTCACGGCTTGTTACTCAACGTTATTTTTAGTCTGTCTGTTTTCAATGAAACCATTTCGAACTCCGTACACTGCTATCTAGCGATGTCTTTTGCGAATTTTTTTATAGAAGACTGTTTGCGATTTTAGAAGGAGCCTGCAGTGAAAAATCAGGATTATTAACTTAATGCACTCCCATTGGCTAATTTGAATCACACAATGAGCACGCGGCACGAGGTCTTGGAACCAGTTTGCCGCTAACGCTGAAGGGCATCATATGATTGGCTAGCTATATATAGCAAAACGACTGTTTCTGCTATAAGAATATCAGGGGATAGGTTGGAGCATGACGCGGAGACATATACGCTGATGTAGCAGAATGTACCTAAGACTGCTTCGTCACAAGATCTTTGTGTTGGCAACGACTGAATGAAATGTTGTTCTTACCTTGTACCGGCACAGGTGTGAAGGTTCCGGGGCTCGGGGTGGGGTATTTGATTGCTTTTGGTGTCTTATAAGGTGCCCTGGTAGGTTTTTGAGTCGGGTACTTTGTTTTAGGGGCTTGGGTTGACGTCTTCAGATGGGGTTTTAGAGGGGTGGGGACCCCCTGGGAGACTACGGGAGGGGGGACCAGCGTTGTGTAGCCATTGGGAGGGATGGTCGGAAACGTCTGGAGGTTGACGTCATGAACTGAAAATAAGGCAAAATAAAAATAGTTTTATACTAATAACATCATCCTGTAAAACAAGCGTCTTTATTTCTATCGCTTCACTACGAAGTGAAGCGATAGAAATAAAGACGCCTGTTTTACAGGATGTAATAACATATGATCACTTCCTACTGATAGAGTTAAACCATTAAAGTTGCGACAATCTCGCTGAAATCAGATACTATATTGTACATCCTTGCGTTTCTAAACTGAGTAAGGCAGGTGGCCTTTTCTCTGAACTTTTACCCAACCCCATGACTCCAAACCATCAGAGGCCCTCAAACACATAAAATAGTACAGATGACTCCTCAACCTTGTCGGTTAACTGCTTTCAACGTGTATACAACTTCCACAGGAAAGCAGTCAGTAAAACGTAGAGCAGAAGCATACGTGTAGACACAATACCCTTTATGTATTTGGATGTAGCTTTCGATTTACCTACAGCTTAATAGACATAAAAGATAACATATAACAAGGTAATCATAAATAATAAACATTTGTGAGTTGTTCAAAATTTTGGGACATGAGTTTTGTAAAGAAACTGTCAGTAAGCGGTTTTTCGCATATTTCTAAAATACTCCTGAATACTCCTGAAACAAGGGATCAAAACTTAATTGAGAAAAACCTCTGCACATGCATAGCACATGCACAAGCATAAACTGTAACCCTTTTGCTTTGTAAGTTTTAAAATGGATTTACCTACAGCTTAATAGACATAATAAATAACACATAAAAGGGTCATCATAAATAAATAGTTGCGAATGTATGATTTGTAAGTTGTTCAAAATTTCAGACAGGAAATGTGTCAAGTACATGTAACTGTCAGTGATTTTTCACATTTTTCTGAAATACTCTTGAATAAATGTAAATGATGCCGTAAACCAGCAGACTTGTGTTTACATGTATCCTGACATTCTCTCCCCACAGAGGCAACTCCGTCATACCCCAGTTAGCCTCTGTTCCATTACGCCAAAATCCTGGGGTTCCGGCAGATCGCCCTAGCGGCAAAAAGTTGTAACTTGAGATATCTCCCTTATTTGCAGCCAACGAAAACACCTTTTAGATGTCCACGACTTCGGGAATACTCAACGGTCGCTCAGTGACTTTTAAAAGAATCATGCCTTTAGGTTTCTTTTTCATTAACAGTGTGAGTCTCAGAGAGGGAAACTATTTCAAAATCAGATATGTATAGGGTTTTTCATTAGAAACATATTGTTTTATAATTGTGTAAATTGTTCTTCGTTTTATGATTAATTTTATTTTAATAATTCACCAAATAAAAACCAATGCGAAGGTAAAAAGCGATTGTTTTGTAGAAGAAAGAGTTATCTCCCTTTGATGCGGATCATCACGGGAATAGCCGAACTTTTGCGAATGACCACTTTTGAAACGGCGTCGCTGATTGCACAACTAACTTCGATTGCCTCCAATCATATTTCTACCTTTCTATCCCGTATGTTAGCCGTAATAGAACAGAGGCTAATTCAGGTATGACTGAGTTGCCTCTGTGGGGAGAGAATGGTATCCTGAACAAGGGGTCATAACTTTATTGAGAAAAACCTCTGTACATGAGAGCACAAACTGTAACTCTCTTGCTGTGTAAGTTTTAAAATGTATCCATCCTTTAGGTATCATTACATGTTTAATTAAACATCTAATGAGCTTGTTGCTTGGCGATATATATATGATAACACCATGGAGGTTTAAGTATCATTGGACCGCTATTCTGCATAACGTCAAGGTGTCAAGTTTCTTCTTGACGTGAGTATATAAACCCTTACCCTTTGGTCTTTCACAAACGAGTCCTTTAGATTTGTCGCACGCGTCGTCATTCCACATTCCGGTAGTGCTGTAGAGCTCCACACAGTGTTCTTGCTTTCCTTCCGAGTCTTTAACGGACGGTTCGCCCGGCGACCAGTTGTCGTACCCTACTGGGCTATTGTCTCGCCAACTGAACCCAGCTGTTACGAAACATATTAGACATACAGGTACCATACATTGATTGGAGCAAAAAAATCTTATTTGATAATTGTTTAAAATTCTTCAATATTATAGCCAATTAGTAATGTATTAAGTCGTCCGTCGTAATGATTGGAACCAATCATTTGACCATTGGCCTAGAGCTTAACAGATTGTTTTCCATATTTCCATACCGAAATACGTGCATATTCGACTAATATGGAACTTACCGATAGGTTTCTTTGAATGACTTATATTGTTTGTTCTTATTTATTCATAGAGAAAGTACTCCAATATTGCATTTAAATACGTAGAAAGGCACAATCCCGAGACTTGTTGAGAACAGAAACGACTCATGACTTTTTTTTAAGTTGCTAGTTGTTTTGTTCTTAAATGGTCGTAGCGGAAAGGCGTCCAACTTAACTTTTAAATACTGAAGTAACTAACAATCCTGAGACTTGTTGAGAACAGAAACGACTAGTGCAAAGTCTTGAAATTGCTTAATGTTTTGTTCTTAAATATTCTTATAAAGGGCGTCAAATAATGCATTTAGGTACTGCATTAACTCACATGCACAATCCTACGACCTGTAGAGACAGAAACAACTAATTTATATTAAAGAGGAAGGGTGTTAAATATTTAGATAATGTAGTATCTTACAGTCCTGCGACTTGTAGAGACCGATCCAGATGTTGGTGTACGGAGACTGCATCTGGACCCTGGAGACTATGAACTGGTTGGTGATGTTGTCGTGTATGGAGACTAAGTTGGCTCTCATCTCCTCACACTGGAAGAGCGCGTCTGAGAACTTCATCTGATTCAGCACCATGAAGCGGTAGCACTTGGATCCGAACTCCTCCCAGTTCTGTCCGGGACACTCCCCACTGGGTGGTTTGGGCGTGAACACCGGGGTGGCTGTAACATAGAATTATGATGTCATTAGTGTAGAGATTCTTACTTGATGCTTTCCACTTGGGGGTTCGGGCGTGAACACCGGGATGCCTGATATATATACACATGAAAATAAGTAAAGGAACAGCTTCGTTTTTCGTGGCAACCCGTGAAAATATAAACTTTCTACCTCACGCGATGAGATTAACATAAATTATGTCAAGACAAGGCAAATATCTTTCATATATATACCTAGTGTATAAGCATGAAGCAGGATATAAATGCAGAATTAATGGAACTTATTTATCTATGTGCAGCTTATCATGACACTTCGTGCCACTTTGATGAATGCATCAATGTTTAATCTAACCAGTGATTCAAATTTGCAAATTTTGCCCTGCTGGCAGATCCTGTATGTCTTAAACCCGCACTCCTCCATCAGGGATAAAGATTTTCTATGCTCTTGTGGGGCAGATCAGACCTCATTATGCTGATACATTAAGGACAGATATTAGATAAGGATCTATTGTTTATATGGCTGGGTCTGCTTGCTGACATTATTCTTTTTCAATCGCAGCAGGATAATGATCAAGCATTACTGTATCAAAGTAGATTAGCTTATAAGGTAGCAAAATTTTCTCATATTGGTCCTTTGTTCGAGTGTACCATTTTATGAATATAGCATAGATGTACTCAGATTCCACTTTTTCTGTGTAGAGTGATACTTAAAATATGTGACAGTTCCACACGCCTTATCAGGAACTAAGAGGATACACTGATGTTTTCGTTGAGTATATTTATGTTAAAGGAACTATATTCTCTGACAGCTTTCTAAACAGCTGTGAGTGCGGGTTTAAAGGACATCTTCGTACGCAAAGCCTAAAACGCCGGTTTCCCAACTGTCATGGTTATCCCTTGCTGCTGACCGTTGACTTCTGTGCTGATATCAGCGCCCCTACAGGCGATTGTTAACAACCACTAGTTGCTTTCTGATTGACTATAGCTTTCGTTGTAAGCTACATGTACATGTAGAGAGTAAGTATAGAAAATTCAAGGTTATGCAGCAAGGCATAAAACTGACACTTGCGTTTTAGGTTTTACGTAGGAAGATGCTTAAATGACTAACCTGTAGTTATTCTGCAGACGAAGTTGAGTTTTCTGGAGCAGTCGTCATCACTCCAGAGCCCAGAGATTGGGTCAAGAAAGACACACCCCTCGTGAACACCCCGGGTGGGTTCGCCATCATCCCACTTGGTGTACAACAGGGGCCACACATCGGACCATACGTATTTGCCTTTTTTCTGGAAAAGTATGAATTCACAAACTTTTTGTTCTGTTCGCGAAAATCATTTTGCTAAGGATTCCTTTTTATGAAAACATTCTTAAAACAATGATTATCTTAAAGGACACACTAACATGATAATGAATGAAATAAGATAATCGACCTAAAAAAAGTTTCTAAAATAACGTTTCAGTAAGGGGTGTTAACTTTACGGTTTATGAAAAGAAATCTATATCTTAACCTATGTCTTTGCATTAGTTATGAGCATCCAAAATATAGTTTACAGCAACACTCATGGCTTCTTGGACTAACATGAGCTTTGATAACGGTTGTTTTTGTACTTTGCTTCAAAAGCACATCCAGTGTCACTTAAAGAGAAACTCGGAGTTTCTTTTTTTTAAAAGTAACACATTTTAAAGGAGACAAGGGATCTCGCCAAAACAAAAAGAAACCTTAACAAAGGCAAAACAATGTTTTTTTAAAATTTAGATTGCAGTTCTTTAAACTAACGTACCATATTCAGTTATGAAGCAATACGACCTTTTCCCTACCTAAAATTATTGAAAGCGCTCACACTTAAATGGCCGCCAACAGATGGTACCTAATGGTTGATAAAAGTCATTTACTGTCTACAGACAATGGGATTAAAGTATAAAAAGACATTTAGATATATAATTTTTATGAATATTTAGCAAAAACTACTTTTTGTTGGGGTAAATTAATAAAATTATTTTTTCTTTAAATCGTCCACTACCTGAACATCATTCAAGCCGATCCATATGGGGTTAGAATTGTCATTCTCGGAGGCCATGAGGTACACCAAGGCTTGTTCGTAAGCGTTGTTGATGCTGGTCAGGAAGCTTCCATTGCTCTTACAGTAAGCACTGGCGTCTATCCAAGTCTTGGGGGTACGGACAATCAGGAAACAGTCCTGACCTACAGTCTGCCACCCCGGTCTGCAGGGGTTGGGTATAGCCTCCGGGGTCGTTATGTAGGATTCTGATGAAGAAATAAGGGTAGTGATTTAGGATTCTGTTAAAGGAATAATTTTCAGAGGCAGTGATATAGGATTCTGTTTAAGGAATATTTATCAGGAGTAGTGTTATAGGATTCTGATAAAGGAATGATTTTCAGGGGTAGTTATTCAAGATTCTGTTTAAGGAATATTTTTCAGAGGCAGTGATTCAGGATTCTGTTTAAGGAATATTTATCAGGAGAAGTGCTATAGGATTCTGATAAAGGAACGATTATAGGGCGTAGTGATAGAAGAGTCACATGAAGAATTCATGTTCAGGGGTAGTGATATACGATTCCGATAAAAGAATAACTCTCAGAAGTAGTGATGAAAAATTCTGATAAAGGAATAATTATCAGGGTTAAGGATATAAGATTCTAAAAAAAGAATAATTCTCAGTATTAGTGATTTGGGATTCTGATAAAGAAATAATTATCTGAGGTATCCCATAATACATATAGCTTATGTTCGATCAAAGTAAAATTGATGGAGTAGTGCACCGTTTATTGTTACAATGTCCCAAAATAACAAGAGTACGGACCGGAAGAAGATGGAACTGGGTACCTGGTTGCAGTTTTAGAATACTAAAATGTCCGAGGAAGCGATCTGTCAAAACCACCTGATGGATTTAACAGTACATAATCAAAGACAAATAAGGATTTAAGATTGACTCACTTCTTCTAGTTTCACAAAGGAAACCCATGCTGGTCCCACAGTTGTTGTCATTCCATTGCCCGAGGAGTGTCGGGTTGGCGTACAACTGAACACATTTTTCCTAAGGAAGAATAAGAAGAATCTGATTAGAAATAGGGGGAAAACGTAAATTAGGAAAAATAAATATATCATGTATGGAATATGCATCCTGCAACATTTAGCTATGTTTTTTCCGCAGATCTCCGTCAATACCAAATAGCCCGTTTGACAAAGATCTCTCATCGGTACGATCTTGTACATGTCGTATCCAACCTCTAGCCGTTTTACTCGTTTTAAAAAGACCTTCTACAACCATCCTCTTTACACTGCGTTGTAATCAGCTCAATATTAAGGACCTGTCGTAAATTTGTCAAGACGTCGTACATTATTAAAAAATGGCGATCAACTCTGCTCATTTGAGGTAGGGGAAATTGACAAACCTTTTGAAGAAACATCGTCTTGCAAGTGGCAATTTTTCGGTTTTGCGACATCTCTTTATCTTTTTAAACCTGCTAGCCCTTTAAACATGCCATTTCTTATATGTAGGTTTACAAGAAACATGAAGTATGAAGTATGTCGCACTCATCGGACTCGTCATCCGGGCAATGCCGCTATAGCAAGATGTTATACATAGCTATACATATGTAGCTATTCGAGACATTTTGACCGATTGATATCAGGGTATTTATGGAGCTCAGCGGATTCAGATATACTATGGTGGATGTGAGATAGGAATAAAGACCTCATCATCATCATCATCTTTATTTCGTATGTAGGCCATAGGCCCAAATACATATATACATGCATGTCATACAATATATATAGATTAAGAGGAGA
This sequence comes from Steromphala cineraria, assembly GCA_916613615.1. Classification (NCBI taxonomy): domain Eukaryota; kingdom Metazoa; phylum Mollusca; class Gastropoda; order Trochida; family Trochidae; genus Steromphala; species Steromphala cineraria. The sequence goes on along the minus strand of OU744727.1, from coordinate 26,627,863 downwards.
GGTCTTGTAACATAAAAATCAAAAGTATAGTCTCTTATATATTGTCGAGGATATAATGATCAATGCATTTTCTATCACATTCATTCATTCATATCATATTCATTAAGTAAACGTTTTCTTTCTTCAAAGGCATGATAAAGATAGTAACTTAAATTTGTTGCTGATATTGTTTTTGTCTGTAGGAGATTCTTAAATACAGTCGTACTTGTTCTCATGTTTGAAGTGAAATATATTTTACGAAAAGTGGTATAAGCAGGACATATAAGTAAAAAGTGGTATTCATTTTCTATACCCGAGTTGCATAATGGACAAATTCTCATTAACGAATCTATGCCTTGCCAGCGACCTTCATTATTCTTTAATTTTAACAAACCCGCTCTAAATTTAATGAGAATATTTCGGAATTTAAAGGATAGTTGTAATGATAGATATTTTTCTGATCCGAAAGTGTATTTGAAGTCCTTATAAAGCGTATACCGTGAACTATTTTCTAGCGTATTTGACCAACTCACCTTAACGTCCCCGTTTGGTTCACCAGTGGCCCAGTTAGTGTACGTCATCGGGTCATCGTTGAAGGCCCATCTCAGAGACATACCAACAGAGTTTTTAACCTTCAACATGCCAAGCCAGAGATCGACCTTCGTGTTAAACATCAGGGTTGTGATAAAGGCTGCCGATTCAAATGGAAAGTACATTTAATTGTAATTAAACGTGTTTATGAATTACCTGAGTATTAAGGAATAAGACATTTCGAGACTAAGACGGAAATTATGTGATATGCTTTTGAGTGAATGACATGTTGTCACGGTATGATTATAAAGGATTTTATCGTCAGCAATAAGTTATCTGTATGATATACGCGTAGTCTTGAAAACGGTAAAAATACTTATAACAGAACGTTCATTCATAAAAGGAAATTAATCATCAGTAAATACATTTTCGTTTTTATGCAGTTTCCTGATAAAATAATATGACCTTCAATTACATGATTGTGTAACAATAAACCTGAATCTATTAAGATAAAAAAATCCCTAAGACATTTTTATCCTGCAATAAAAAAAAGTTTTTCAAAAATAATCAAATGAATATTAAAAATCAGATTTTTGAAAAAATACGAAATTAACGCACCTTGTTCTCGTGCACTCCGAATTGATGCAAGGTCATACCCAAGACCTTGACCTTTACAAATCTGACGCGCCACTGTCCAGTTACTTGGCTGTGTGTATATCTTGAAGCACCTGTTATGGAAGGTAGAAAATCCTGAGGGACAATACCCCGACATAAGGGGGGCGGGGGTAGTGATGGGAGGGGCAGTACCTACACCTCTTTTACATACGTATCCTTGGATCGTACTGCAGTGCTCGTCGTTCCATTTACCTGTAAACAGAAAGAATGAATAGTAGGGGAGACCAGGGCAAAGCGCGCCGTCGGGGCAAAGTGACCAAGCGTTAATTCTCTTTAACGATTGACAGATGGCGTGGTTTGTCATTATCAAACAATGCAAGCAAACGTTAAGAAACGTTGTGATCGACGTTTGCATCGTTAGCGTGAGTTGGACACTTACCATTGCAAAAAGTTGAAAAAACGTCATTTTTCTTTAACGAAAGAATATGTCCGAATTCCAATATTTCACATAAACATAAAACGCAACATTAAACTCTAGGACACCTATTACACAAAAATATATCATCTATTCATTAAATAAGGAAATTGGCAATTCGTTGCTTTAGTTATTTTCTATGATGCAAAAAGCGAATGCTACCCTCAAAGGGGCAAAGTGAGCCGGGGGGAGCGCTTTGCCCCGAGTGATCAAAATATATATTTATGGTCAACACATTATAGTTTCAGAGTTATCAATTAATTTTAGAAGCAAATATTGTAAAATAAAGTTGTTATTTTCATTCTATTATTTTCCTATATTTTTTTTAAATTGGTATTAAAATGAAGAATAAAAATATATTATAGGGTTTTTGTTTCATTTGAAAACACATATGTTTTCTTTGATTTTTTAATATTAGTTAGATATTCATCATAGATTTTGATTTATCCCTAAACAATTAAGAAGACAGGCCGTAAGGGCAAGTCCGCCAGAGTTTAGATGTTTGTAGAATGTTAAATTTGTCATTCAACCAATCAATTTCTTTATTTCTTTCGTATATTTGCTGGTTTCTGATCGTAAATGAGTTAAATTGTCAAGACTCCCATAGGTTTTAGAAATTCGTTTATATTAATCATGTAAGTTTTTGGATAAGAACTTCGAAAATAAAGGTAAATGACATATAAAAACATATTTTGTCCTTCTTTGAATATTAAGCTTAGAATTTGTATTATTTGTTTAGTTTTATAAGGGTGCCTGTGAGCTGCATGGCACTTTTAAAACACTTTTTTGTATGGTAATGGCTTTTTATAGGTGTTTGACATATCACTATTCGCATGGCGCACTTTGCCCCAAACTACGGGGCAAAGTGCACCGCCTTTGACGAAATACATTTTCGTTAATATCTCTTTATGCAGGCATGGTAGTTTAAAAAGCATTTGTCATAAAATAGTTTATCAGATGAGAATTAGAGACATGCTGCAAGTTGCATTCTAAACATGTTTATATGCCCAGAAAACACGTTTATATGTTAGGGGGCGCGCTTTGCCCTGGTCTCCCCTATGCGTAGTGCACCAAAAGAATAATCTGGTTTTTAATGAGATTTGGAAACATATAGAGGAAGACTAGAAAGATTGTGGAAACATGCACTTATATGGAGAATTATGTTAAGATTATGTTCTTATAAAGCCTGCACCAAAATGTAATCTGATTTTAATGAGATTTGGAAACACCGAGAGGAACACTAGAAAGATTATACACTTATTATACACTTATGTGACAAATTATGTTTAGATTTTGTTCTAAAATAGCCTGCGTGAAAATAACGATAGAACTTGCAGTAATAGTTAAACACAGCTACAGGAAATATTGAGATTAATTGCCTAAAAAGAGAATCATGAAATGGTGGAAATGGTATTCAATATATTATACGGATGTCAAGACAATTGACAATCAAGACAATTGACAATCAAGACAATCTATCGAATTGACAAATCAGCAATCGTCTTACCAAGCCGCAATAGTCTGCATTCGCACATATGACGTTAGAGGGTCATAGGTCGACGAAAGATCGGCTGACACGACCCGCTTCTACATCTTGCAAGACTCAATAACGGGTAGCATAGAGGCTACGTTTACTTAGACTGACCAATGTCGAAACACGGTATCATATTTTATGCATATATGACAGCAACATGTCTAATAAGACAAGAATTGTCTATGCAAGTAACAACTTTACAAAAGACAGCTTGACATCTTTGATCGAGCGCTAATATAAAAGCATACTGTTTATTTCATCATTTCTAATGACACGATGCCACGACTATCTCAAGATGATCGTTTACTTGCATTTACTGTTGATTTTTTAGAAGAATATGTTGTTTTATTATATGATTGAAGGTGAGATACTCTGTTCTATCAGTGAAATAAACCATCTATCTGGCTACAGTGGCGATAACCTTTATCGTCACTCTACTGAGTGGTGATAAACTTTATCACCACTCTAGTGACGTCAAGTTCAAGAGTTTGACGTCATGTAACAATGGTCTGACTTCATGAATTCTTCTATGACGTCACACTGTTACCGGGGTGACGGGCTCTTCCAAGCGGCCGCTCAACATGAAATTGGCCTTTTTTTACGTAATTAGAAGGATTTCATCATATAATAAATAGAATATCTGTCAATTCTTGACAAATACCATGTTTATCTCATCTCGTGAGGTAGAAAAGTTAAATATTTTCACTCGTGGCTGCGCCACTCGTGAAAATATAACCTTTCTACCTCACTCAATGAGATAAACATGGTATTAGTCAAGAAAAGACAGATATCCTCTATGTAGCAATTATAATTTGACACAAGTCTACCTCTGCCGAGAAACAATAGCTAAATACATGAAACCTTTCACTTTGTTTTCTTACCTAGAACATTTCATAAACTATTCTCCCCTACATCGAAGTATACAAAATGTCAAACGCATTTAACAAAGATAGTAACTTGCAAAAAATGTAAATGTACCCAAAACCAAAATACCAAAACATTAAAATTATACCATAAACAAAAACATCAAAATGCATGAAGTTTATTTCTTGAAGAAATCACACTTATTCGATCTAGGGTGTAGCTCAGGTGGTTGAGTGTTCGTTCTTCACCCGGAGGATGGGTTCGATTTCCGTCGCGTAATACCAAAAGACGTTAAAAGATGAGAGAACAAAGCTTGAGCAGGGGATTGGCTGTCGCTGCTGGGTACCATGGATACAAACCAAATTCAAAATTTTACAATGTATTGCAGACAATAAAGATTTTTTATAATATCATTGTAATTAAAGATATATACCAAAAGGACCTACCGTTGAAAACTGTCATGTCGCCACACGATTCAGATCCCATGAAATCGTTAGGTTCATTAACGTTCCAGTCTATAAACTTTGATGGAGATCCGTCTGACCATCTACAATGCAAAAGGGTTCAACTCATCTTCCTTGCAAAACTTAAATAATCAGTTTCCTCTAAACTTATCCATTTAAGCCTTGCTGCAAACCCTTGGTTTTTTTCTGTGCTTGTTCTCTAGCTTATTATAAAGGAAAGCCTTGACCAATCAGAAAGCCCTTTACAAAACTACATCGGACAGACAAAAACATGGTGGCCATTCTGGCGAAGTCCATCGACTGAAAACTTTGTAAAGAGAGATTAGCACCTGTGGAGTGCAGACCGATAAATTTTACTTAATTTCATATTTAAGCAATCAGCGCAAGTATTGTAATACCAAACATTACATAGAAAATAGTTGCTTGAAGTAATTTTATAAACTTGATGTATCCAGATTAACTACCACAGACATAAACAAGAATGCCGGTGATATGCTGTAGCAGTGAGATAACCAGAGCTAACAAATAATCGCCGGAGAGGGCGCTGTTTTCCAAACAGAAATGTCAAGGGTCGACAGCAAGGGTAAGATAAGCAAGGTCAGCAACTAGCGTTTTAATCTCTGAGTATGAAAATTGGTACAACTTCAGCCAATGATCGGGCTGGTGCTCTTTGCATTGGACGTCAAACAAGAACGACTTAGAAAAGTAAAGGACTGTCCTAAATAAACTGAACTTTTATCGTTGACTAAAAAGGCGACTTAAGTTTATCGAATGTTACAATATTTAGTTTACACGTTAAGTATATAGATAATAAGACTCACAGAACAGAAGATTTCAATTTAAATGGACTTCAAAACCAAAGGTATCAACATTGATGTCATCAATAGTGATATCAATAGAAATGCTCCATTCATTATTTTCATACGTATAAATAATAAATATGAATACATTATTCATACACGTCTCGTAAGTGTGTAATGACTTTAAACATCTTACACTATGGATACAGACAAATTCGATAACGTATAGAAATTAAATTGTTAATAGATGTTGGTTTCTGAAATTGCATTCAAACTTACTTAAAACCGTAATCCCAATCCAGTTCATTAAAGCCGATCCACACATGAATATCACTTAAGTTGGCTACCTGAAAATGATACATTAATCCAATTATCAAAGTTCTTTCCAATATGCTAATGAATATGTTAACAACCATTTCCTTAACCGGCCGAAATAGGATCGACAAATAAGAATTTTCGCTAGTTTTCTGATACCAAAAGTATTGAGGCTAAAATGTTTAAGAGGGTCATTTTTGGTTCTTCTTTTTCCTTACTCATTATATCATATTAAATTTCAACACCAAACATTTTGGCCTTAAAACATTTAAACGTCTATTTCAGGACCCTAGGGTAATAAAGGCAATAACAATGAAAGCATCATTCTGTATTTTTTAAAACATCGAGTACTTCAATACAATACATGTTGTTACGTGAATTTAATGAAATTGTGTGTAGCAATACCTTAAAAATTAAAAGACAGCAAATCACCTTGTCGACGGCCTCTCGTCAAACAAATCTTTTTTAATATTGATTTTATAGAATTCCATATATAAGAAAACAGTGTATTTTTCTAAAGTAAAAGAATACATTTCAAATATATTTGATATAAGCAAAGCAATAGATATATGTATCTATACTTCCTTACCAATTTTTGCACGAACAGCTGTTCTGATATGCCACTAATAGAGACTAGTTCTGCGCCATCGCTGACACAGGACTCCCGGGCTTTCCTCCATGATTTCCCATTGTCGCCTACGCCATCTTGCGCGAAGTAGCAGAAGCCATTGTACATCTTCCAATCATCAGTCATTGGTTTGCAACTTCCGGCTTTAAAGGGGGAGAAAGATCAATGAGATGGCTCAGACAATTTGGTGAGTAACAAAAGAAAATCGGTCTTTCCGTTATCGAAGAGCCATTCTGTGATCTTGGCTTTGAAACGAATCAAATGTCATACATGGTGATAGTGATTTGAAACACCTTAATTATTTGTCCAATATAACAAATATATCATGAAACCGTGTTTTTCATGATATCTAAAAACAGCCCCGATGAACAGAAGCTGAGATGACACAACTACATTTAATGGACATTAATTGATTAAATCTTTAAACACGTTTAACTCATAACTGTCCCTTAACTTGTACTACCGAATAAATTTTAATCAGGCGATCGTAAAAAAATACCCATAAATCACTGTACGAAAGTGATAAACTATAAAATGATACTTTCCAGAAATAACATGATTGATAACGTTTTGTACATTGATTCCATTTTACGGAGTAGCCTTTATCACATTATATATGTATCTTTCATCTCAACAATGACGTCACGGAGCCTACTGTATCAGAATGATCTGTGATATTATGTCACAGTTATGTCACAGTTAGTTCACTTACATTTGCCTGCTGTTGGGACTGGCATCGGGTATCTTGTGACTGGAAGCTTTCCTGAAAATAAATAGCAAGACACATTAGGAAACCACTGCCTCACAGTGAGTGAAACCTTAATGCAAATCTGCCTGGGTTTAAAGTTGCAAGAGATCGCTTACCATTCATGAAAGGTCCCAAGGTATAAGTTCTTTATTGGATAACTGTATTACAATTTACCTTTCTTGAGAGAGCAGATCCAGTTGCGGAGGTTGTAGCACTGCTGGTCATTGAACTGACCAGTCTGTATGATGATCTCCACACACTGCTCCTTCCCCTCCTGGTTGTTAGGCTCCCCCGGACCCCAGGGGGCCACGTCGACCGCTGTCTGGTCTGTCCATCGGTACCCTGTATAGGAGATACAATGCACAACTATCATTGGCGGACCCAGAAAGGGGAGGGGGGGGGGGGGGTATAGAAGGGGGTATATAGAAAAAATCATTTCAAAACCAAATAAGCGCCGAAACCACCCCCCCCCCTCTCCCTCGCACACACAACGAAATTCCTGGATCAGTTCCTGACTATAGGGTGAAACAAAATTGTTATTATGACCACATATGCGCATACCACTTCCTCGAAACGATTGATAAAGTTCAAGTCCCTATATTTTTTCATCCGCACGTCATAAGTTGTTGGTGACTGGAGAACCTTTTCTGGGAATGTTTCCAAACGCCTCAAATAGAAGGAAATCGATGATAAAAACTTTATTACGCTCAGGGTCGCGACAAACTTGTTTAACACTTACTCTTTCATAGATAATGCAAAACTTCGATCCCGTACTCTAGTGCAAATATCATATCATTTGGAATGTCATTAAAGCATCCTAACATTGTGAAAACGTAAAGAAACGTAGCGGAAAATGTTAAGATTTCATCACATAAGTTTGCATTGACACGTGGAATAAGCGCGATATAACTGGATTATTATCATCATTATAAATTCGGAATGTCATCATTTAGTGTACAAGTTTGAACGTACCACTTCCATCACGATTGTTCAGACCAATCCAGAAGTGATCTGTTGCGCCTCTGGAAGGAAAATATTAATGACATATAAATATTTTATAGGTTTGGAGTTTAGATCCTTTTTTATCAGGGGAAAGTATCAATGTGCAATGTAATATCACGTTAATAATTATAACTCATTGGGTACATGGCGTCACTATTACTATCATGATACCAACTTCAAGTAGATCATTATAACCTTTCTAAACATATCAATAAATAGGTATTTTTTTATTTTAGGTGTGATAGATTTAAACTTGCCTTGAGTTCATTCAACTTTTATATATTTTGTAAAAAAAACTCAATAAAAAGAATTATGATGTTCATTTAAATTGGATAAACATTATTTAGATTATTAGATATAGATAAAGATATTTCCCAGCTTTAGTAAAATAACATTATACCAAGTTGAAATAAAGAAATCAGTTACAAGAAGGGCCTAATCAGTGGTGTCATACTGAAATAAGTGCTCATTTTGACAATATTGTATATTTCTTTGAAGCAGCCTTTTTTTTCATTACTCATATTATTCACAAATGGGGAAAAGTGCAACTAAGATTTGAAATATCCAAATTTCACTACACAGTTTATTGTATTTTTTCTTAGACCATCTTGAGATTTGATTTGATAGAAAACATATAGCTTACACTGACCTGTTGATGTTGTGATAATTGTTTCATAAAATGTGTATGAAAAGAGGTATTATCTGCTACTTGTTAAACAAAATTGCAATAAAATAAATAATATATTCAACATATTTTTTCTTTTCTCAGTGTTTTGTTAATTATGGGAATGTGCATAAAACATGCAAGAATTTGTTTAGCAATATTGAACTCATTCTTTGTATTTTGTTTGAGAGGAATCTTGTAATTGTCATGTCTCTGTGTCAATGACAGGTCATAGAAAATTGAAAATAATCAGTGTTTCAAATTATTTCAAACCTTTATGGCCATATGAGGAAGGGATATCATTGTCTTATAGATATTCATCTCACCATTCTTCATACGAGAAATCATTTTGACATTATGATAACAGGGATCGCCCTGGTTCAAAGTATGAAAGGGAGAAAAATCTTACCTTGGCCTAATATAATGGGATTTTCAGAGAAAGCAATGGGATATTTGAGAAGAAAAATGATAGTTTTGATTTTTGCAATGAGACTTTCTCCCCTCATTAGTATAGATAATGGGATATCTTGATATATCAACGGGTAAACATCCCCAAATCCCTGTCCAAAGTGATCCCTGTGATAATAACATTCATTGGGACACAAAATTAAAAATAAATATTTTCCATATTGAAGGATACAGACGCTTCAATATTTTAAAATTAAGCAACGGAAACCTTTGGTTTTCTTATTGATTTGAGTCTGATACTACGTCTAGCAAGTCGAAACGAGTATAATTGTTTACTTTAAACCATTTATAAACCTTTGAACACGTTCATAAGGTTAGCATATTTTATATCAAGCCGTCCAACGAGTTCAAAGCGACAGTTTCAACGAATGTCACTGGCACCCTTCGGGGGCCCCATCGAACTCCTTACTCGGTTACGCAACAGTTATGAAGCTGCAGAAAGAGAGACCATGAGTTTTGAACCTATTTTTAGAATCCCTGCGTAAACAGAGAACAGCTGATTGAAGCGAATAAGCGATATTTTGGAAATATTATAGTTGTTAAATTGAATTACCCTGAGGATCATGAGGCTCAGCATTAAAAAGACCGTGAAAGTTGTTTCATGGCGTATGATGCAACACAACATACCTACTGCCTGTTTTAATCTATTTCAATTTAATATAAACGATAAAGCCACAAGAGTTGTTGTGATGTTTCAAATTGTAATGGCTAGTAACCAACAAAAAGTGTCTAAAACAAAGTACCTGTTTTGAAGTCACGCGAGATTACAAGTTGTATGCAACTGTTGCAACGTGTGAACGGTAAATTGTTTGCAACATCCTTTGTGCAATTTGTGTTGTACAACGTGTTGTATGCCACAGATTGCACCGTGTGAACGCGCCTTTAGAGACTTTTAGATACAACAATATCCCATTTGATTTAAGACTTTGCCCTATTTGTAAATAATATAATCTTAATTTAATCGAAGATGAAATGCATGTTCTACTTTACTGTAAAGCTTATACAGATATAAGGAATATATTTCTTGATAGATATTTTTAAAAAACATTGTCACAATAATATGTTTTTGCAAATCTTTTGTCCTCAACAAATATAGAAATTATCAATAATGTATGTCTATTTTTACATCAAGTAAGGAAAATTAGAAATTCAAATGTGTTTATGTAAGCTCATGCAATTAATCATTTTGTGTATGTATTATGGGCCAATGGCCTTTTTCTGAATAAAATGTCTGTCTGTCTGTCATAGTTATAAAGCACTAAAGATACAGTTTGCCGTGACAACACGTGAGATTAACATAGCTAGAAAGCCAGCCAACTGCGAATCCGTGATTTTTAATGTTCTTGGATGCTACTTGTATAACCTTTCAAACATGTTCAATCCTTTAGTGTCCTTGTCGGCTGCTTTTGTTGTTTCCAAAATTGAATTTGACCGATTGATGTATTGTCCGGTTTTCGATGATAAATGACACAACAAACCTTCGAGTTGTAATAAACAAACGCGAGCTTTAATATGAGACTTTTCGACAATAATCGACAATCCTCGATAAAAGGACGACATTAGGAAATAAGGCACATGTGATTACATGTGCATCAACTCACAAGGTTGCTCTTTAAAGGGGCAGTAGCACATTTTAGGGGGGATATGATACATTTTAGTTAGGGAAAATTAAAATAATTGGTTCCAATTGACAGACAATGTATTTAAACTAAATGAAGCAGTAATAAATCAAATACATATAATGTTAAGTTCAGCCATGCAATTTCCATTTTCTAACACAAAATGAATTGAAATTTTATAATTTGTTCTCTGAGTATGGATGATTGGTCTGTGTAATGAGATTTTAACGTACAATTATTAGTGAAAATTCAAAATATAATATTTCAACAAACGTGCTACTGCTCCTTTAATGAATTGGATACTCACACCAAATAGTTTCGCCACAAATTGTCCAGACCAGTAGAGTTATGGAAACTAGCCAAGTCAGCATTTTGATCGTGACAATTGCGCTTAGCGTCATCCCAGCTTAGTTGTTTGTTGATGGGATTGCTGTTTACCTAAACAAAACAGTTTCACAAGTTCTTTAATATACAAGTATGAATGTGCGGGTCCGTCATAAATGATCGAAATAACACTGGCATTTTCCAAGGGTTAACATTAAATGGATGGTATGGAATGATGACAGGAAATGTATTGATAAAAGCAAAAAAGCATTCTATTCCAAATGAGTTATTCAATAATTAATATTTCTTGCAATCTATGTTATGAATTGAGTATATTCTTGTCAAACAATACAACATCTCTATTAATCCCAACGAATACCGATTTAGCAATCAAAGACAAATGGCATTTGCTGTGGAGCGCGGTGGTGTAGTGGTTAGCGTGCTGGCCTATCACGCCAAAGACCCGGGTTCGAATCCAGGTGGAGACACCAAAGATTTGTGACCTGGGCTTTACACCGTGTTGTGTCCTTGGGCAAGGCACTTCATCAACATTGCACTCAGTCTACCCAGCTGTACAATTGGGTACCTGAATACGGGAAGTACGGACCTATGTGGTCGCGCGAAACGCTTAGTAGCGGCTTTGAAAGTACTTCCTTCAGGGTGATAATGTACAGCCAATGAGCAGTGCTTGCACTGGATATTAGGCTTAAAAATGTTCATTATTATTATTTATTTATTTGAATTCTTCCTGTGTAAACGTTGAGAAGACTTTATCTACTCATAAAGTTCATTTATCTGTGCCGTGCGCACATATTTATAAAAAAGTCATCCATAGAAGAAACATGATAAGTTTATTCGACACAAAAAAGCAGTCTATCCGGGTTACAAAATATAACCACTTTTGATCTTGAAAGGATCGAAATTAAGTCCACTTGTAACAGAAGTTAGCTGGAAATTGATCTTTGTAGAGAGAGAACGGAGGTAATCTAACCTTATAACAGTAGCCTGCCTCCTCCACCCATCCTTTAGGACACCCCACGGCGGGGGTGGTGGGAGGTGGGGTAGCTGGGGTGGTGAACCCCACTCTGGTTCTCTCACATACCGCGGACAGTGTGATGTTGCAGTAAGAGTTTGACCACAGTCCGGCATTGGTGCCAGTACCCAGAGACACGCATTGACCATTCTGGTCTGAAAACAAGAATTATTCCCCAATGGTCTTGTTAAAATCCGTAAAGTCAGCTGCAAGAATAAACATGCGACTTTTCATTCACATAGATGTATCAAATAAGCTTCGGGTAAATGCATTCGTTATTTAATTTACGGTCTTAATAAAGCACATTAACGGTCATCATATTTTAAGAGAAATATTTTCATCATCGTGTAAATAACTAAGCACTTATTGCTTTGGGGTCCAGAGACCCCAAAGTTATGTAACATTTGATATTAAAAACTAATGGCAGGAGGTTCTCTCTATATTACTCTTGGAAACTTCAAAGAGAAGTTTCAGCCAATGATATTTGTTTTAAGCATATCCTGGTATTTCGAATCATCAATGGACAGAGCTGTAGCAAATTTATACCCACGTGACCATGTGGGTGGTACGAAATAATTGGCAAGCTTTAATTTGGAAACTGATTATTATAATAATGTTATGATGTAAAATATATCGTATATTTTCAACAGTATATGGATGAGCGTTTACACCTGTAGTAAATATCAATTTTTCATATGCATGTGAGCTGTTTTGTAGTGATTCGGTGTATTTTTTTGCATTCCACATTCGGAAACGACATTTCATTTTAGTATCAACTAGGAATTCGGTTCCTCCAATTGTTTACTATAACGCGAGCGCTGAATGTCACGCCTTGTCAATGACTGATCGTTCACTCAATGCATTTCATCGCCTCACGAAAAAAATGGTACTGAACAGGCCATTTTCAAATTTCATGTTTCGAAACATAACGTTATGAATGATTTATTTACGTTTAAGGGTGTCTTTCGAAGAAAGTATCGACATATAGGGCCTAAAGTATCATTAACTATTCTTAAATGTCACCCTATAACATAATGACAATTATGAACTTGTAGCTGAGATCTTTTCTAAATTTATCAGCACCTTTCGGCTGTAATTCGATCAACACTCAATTAAGGAAAATTACTCTTGCAACATGTAATTATTCTGAAAGTCAATGGGAAATTCGTCGGGTTTTAACTAAATTTGCGGATATTGGAAAACAATGGATCCCGGAAAGTTTACTAGCGCAACTATTTATCTTCTAATTAATCACTGGCTCTTGTATTAAACTCACCGTCAGCTATCTTTTAAAGCAACATAAATTTGAATTACCGTATTGATGTTTAAAAAATTATATCATAATTGAGTTAGAAGACGTATCTATCATTGTTGGAATTTAAGCGGAACGAACGAGATGTTTTACTTTACATAGTGTACTGATAACTATCAAAACAAAGAGCAAAGAATATGCGTCTCCGATTGGAACAATTTATTCAAGTAAAAGTCCCTGTCCCCGTCCTCCCTAACCTAAATCTCCTGGTTCTATATAGTGATACATAACCGGGTGCCCCAAAGCTAGCCTTTTAAAAGGCTTTTCTTGTTATTTCAGTAACGGCCTACTGACTATGAGAGACAGGTGACCCAATCACACGAATATACCAAACACTCCAAATATGCAACGTCTTACGGTCATCAGTGTGTATACACTGATATACTAAACCTTACCCTTTAAGAGTTTACATTTGATTTAATTTAAATAGATACATACATGACATCGTTAGTCGTTATATGACCTATCAACAAATGTGATAATCGATGCTGCTTTGTAGGAGTATTTACCTTTGTAGGTAAGACAAACGTTTTCAATTGATAGCAATATTTGTAAAAGGCACTTTCTCCATATTTCAGAACTCTTATTTATGTAGATGATGACACATGATCAAACAGATGTTTGACGGTACCTTCAAAGCTATGTCGTAATCTTAACAAAGTGTCCTACCCTTTGCCCTGTATTACCTAACTATTGGTTTACCTGGTTTATTATTTGCCCAATTGGTGAACTGGACAGTGGTCTTCCTATCACTGTACATGAAAGTTCCGGTCGTCAAGCTGTCCGTTACGTCGGTCCAGTACTGACCTTTACTTTGACCGAGTTTACTCGCTACGTAAGCCTGTTCGTATCTGGAAATATCAAAACAGGAGAACAGTGGGGTTTTTATTCAAACGAAGAGGAGTAATAAAAAGATAAGAGGCAAATTATGAGGCAAAGATGTCAATCCTACGGTTTGATTTTGCAAAAAGAAAAATATATCTTTCAAATGGCATTATCAGAAGTCTACATGTACCTATATCAAACCACTTTTTTAAAAAGGAAATCAGCAAAAACAAGAGTTGAAGTTGCAAAACGCAAGAGGCTGTTCGAACATTTCAAAAATAGAGTGAATAAAGGTAGAAAGGTCGCACAAAATGCTTATCCAAAAAACGTCTTGGAGTTTCTTTCATCATTTATATTAATAGAGCTTGGTAAGCTTCGTTTCATGATTGTGATGTTTCATACCCGTAGAAGACTAAAATGCAAACTGAACGACGTTGTTGGTGGGAGCAATAAATATTTTCTACCTACGATAGACTGTGTTTTTCAATCAATCAGGGTTTCCGTTCACAAAATTCTACGGTGATAGAAGGTAACCTTAGTGCACTATTAAAATATGGGAGCTGATATAAAATCAGCGAAGGTTTTATTACTTTGAAATATGAGGCCCATATGAATGGCTTGTCTTTGCCTTTCATCAAATGGTGTCCCCTCATCGACGCCCTTTATCGAACTGGTTAAAGGGGCAGTAGCACGTTTTTTGATAATTTTATATTTTAAAAATTGCACTTATAATGGTAAGTAAATGCCTAATGTATTATATTGACAGTGTCAACAATCACATTACACAAGCCAATCAACCATAATCAGAGGACAAAGTATGAGGATTTACATAAAATCCATTGGCGGCCATTTTTGTGTGAACACCTTTAATTCATTTTTGTAAGAAAAAGGAATCGCATGGCTGAACCTTACGTTATATATTTGAATTATTACTGCTCCATTTAGTTTAAATACATTGTCTTTCATTTGGAACCATTTATTTTAATTTTCCTGACATCACCTTATATTCCCCCTAAAAACGTGCTACTGTCCCTTTAAAGTCAGAATGTGAGTTAAAGGGAGAGTCCTACCTGTCGTCTATCCGGACTAGAGTCGCACCAAATGAAGAACACACGTTGGAGGCATCTTTCCACGATCTTGCTTCTTGAATATACATGTAACAGGACCAGCGGAATCCGTCCCAGCCCTAAACAGGGATAACGCCATTTAAGTTTCAAGTCGGTTGTGGTGTCAAGATTTCATCAATATATAAAATGTACAAATATTATTTTGAAGGAATCATTACCTACACGGGTGTTCATATTTTTCGTACGATTGCAAAAAAAATTTTTGTGTGTCACAGTTATAAACAAAAGAATGTCTATTTTTCAGTAAATTATAGCTCTTGCTCGGGAAATACTGATATTCAGGCACACATAAATGTTGTATGTCATGTACTTCCTATAATATTCAGTGTATACTTACCACTTGGCATCCATCAATCTTTGGTTTGATCGTGGGTATACTGGAGGAAGTTTTAGGAGCTATACATAGATACTTGTGAAGGTCATCACACTGGAAGTCCTGCCAGCCGCCTGTCTGTAGAGAGGGACAGGAAGTTAGTTTTCTTATCATTTTGTTATAAGAATATTGCTATTTCAAAGCAGTCTAAGTAAACCTAGCCTCACTATTATCCGTTACACTGCTATATACCTAGCCTCACTATTATCCGTTACACTGCTATACTGAGTATAGCAGTGTAACGGATAATAGTGAGGCTAGGTTTACTTAGACTGATTTCAAAGTGTCTCTTGTCAAAAACACTGCGGATGTATATAATCCTGTAAATATGCAACTACACAGTCTAAGTAAACCTAGCCTCAATATTATCTGTTTTACTCCTATACTGAGTCTAGAAAGGCCTAGTAGAGGGTCGCGTGAGCCCACGTAGGGAATGGACCAATCAGAACTCATCTTACCACGCCACAACAGTCTGCCTTTGCACATATAACATTGGAGGGTCATAGGTCGCAGAAAGGTCGGCTGACGCGACCCTCTATAAGACCTTTCTAGACTCAGGATAGGAGTGAAACGGATAATATTGAGGCTTGGTTTACTTAGACTGGGCAACTACAATACCTTCACTTAATCACATTGGATGACCTATTGAATCGATAACAATTCAGAAAATGCTTACAATGCAATATTTGCCTCAGGAAGTACGGGTTGATCCCTGCTAAAATACATTCTCACATAAATTATAAACTATTTTTAAAGTTAACAAAATGAATACCTATTTAGTTTATCAATGGGAAATACATAAAATTTGATGGACATAAGACCTATTCTTAAATTAAACAAAACTAATATTCATTCAGTTTATTAATACCATATACCATCTTATAATTGATAGACATCTTTAAGGAAATATCCTTAAAGTGATACTACCTACACAAATTTGGCATACCAGTGCAATACTACCTTAAAGTTGATGGACATAGGACTATTCTTAACGTTAAAAACACTGACACTTATTTAGTACTATATCATAGCAATATTACCTTATAGTTGACGAGCACACAATCTTCTTTCCTGCCTGGCTGGTTGCTAGGTTCTTTAAGGTCCCAGTTGGTGTACAATACTGTTCTCTGATTGGACCATTCGTAAAACATCATTTCCTGTAGGTCATTTAAACCAATCCATGCGTTTTGGCCTCCTTCAGGAACCAATCAGATTAAGCAAGAGAATTCAAATATGGTTCATGAATATTCAAATTAATTAAGAATAGAGGAGAGATAACAATAAGAGTAATGATTGAAGATGCATTAAAACGAAGAAACCGAAGTATCGTTTTAACCATTTCAGTAACATGGATGTCAGTAATAAAAGACAAATATGTAAAAATCACGACTTGAGAAAGAAAATCGTCCCAGTAGATATCATCAATAGACGATCGTTTTCACAGCTTTTTTAGACTTGCAGAAAATAAACTAACAAAATATTTAATAACTTAAGTTAAACCTTAACTTTGAACCCTGAGTGTTTACAAGAGTAACGTCATGATGGACAGAAAAATATTTCAATCAGTGATATAGTTTGATTTGTACAATGAAAAATTACCTTTTGTCACGAGAGACAAAATAAAATCATTTGCTTATAAATGGAAGGTCCTCACCTTTAGCCATGACAGACAAACTAAAGTCATGTATATTCTTGCTATCAATGGAAGCGAATTACCTTTAGTCATGACAGACAAATAATCATTTTGTTCTTGTTTTGATTCAGAACGATTTCATTTGGTATTTTTTATCAATGGAAGCGAGTTATCCAGGAAAACAAAATCTAATCCATTCTGATTCTTGTTAGCAATTTAAGCGAGTCGATTTAAGTCATTTGGTAATTTTTATCAAATGGGGCGAGTTACCTTTAGTTGTGATAGACAAAATGAAATCAATTGTTTTTTATCAATGGAAGCAAGTTACCTTTAGTCATGAGAGACAAAATGAAATCATTCTGGTTCTTGTTATCAATGGAAGCGAGTTCGGCTCCAAGTGACTGGCACTGTTTGCGGGCTTCCCCCCAGGCTCTGAGATCGTTCATCAACATGTAACAGTCGTCTCCGTAACTCTTCCAGCCCGGCTGACACACCTTCTCGAATGCTGGGGGTGAGTAATGTATTTTTTTAAGATTATTAATTAAACCTCTCACCATAACAAAATTCAGGAACTTTCTATCAAATAGCCGGAAAATTCCTGCCATAATAGACTTCTTACACTCATATATAAGTTCATCTTCCGAACGCATCGGGCGAGATATGCATTTACAAGAAATTCATATTCACCCTTGCGACAACTCGACGGGAAAGTTGTGACTCTATCAGCGCCCCCTGTAGGACAAACAGAGTAACGTCCCTTGCGTAAGTCCATCTCGAACTCTAATTTCTAATAAATCCCTTAGTTACGTTGTTACAACAGTCATAAAAACGCTGGGTGAATAAAGGTAACCAAAATACTGCATAGAATAAGGCTGTATCTCTCAGTTTCTATTTAGAAATCGCATCGTTTTATTACAGTTTTGTGTGCTCAATTCAAACATATCCTCGCTTTTGATTGGCCTACACAATAGCTCAATAATAAGGCTACTTCCTGTCACAGCTTTCCCTTCGAGTTGTCGCAAGGGTGAATATGAATTTCTTGTAAATGCATATCTCGCCCGATGCGTGCGGAAGATGATATAAGTTTAGGATATATATAAGGTTTTTTTTGTAGCACCTGCGTTGAAATTGGCATACGGCGATCAAGGAAAATAATAAATGATATAATACTTGATATGAACAATGATAATTAAGAAGTCAGATTTTATGAGCGTTTAATTGCAATTTTGCCAAGGCGTCACTTCTTTGACCAACAGCCTCCTACGCAAAGCCAAAAACGCTACTTTCCGAACTCTCAGTTTTATGCCTTGCTGCCGATCCTTGAGTTTTCTATGCTGATATCAGCCCCCCTACAGGCGATTGTTAGCAGCCTCAAGTTACTTTCTGATTAGACAATTGCTTTCTTTTAAAGTAGGTTAGAGAGCAAGCACAGAAAACTCGAGTGGCGGCAGAAAGTCATAAAACTGACAGTTTGGAAACTGGCGTTTTAGGCTTTGCGTAGGTAGATCGACTTACAGAGGCCGGTACTGTGTATATAGTTGGCCATTGGACCACCACACTTCATATTTGGGTGAGGAAAGCAGGGCATTGAACAGTTGGCAGCGGGTCCGAACCTGCCGTAGGAGTTGCCACAGAAGCACTCGTAACCGTTCTGTAACCCTGCGTAGAAGTAGCCCTGCAAAAACGTGATCATTACTGATAACGTTAACATACAAGTAACCCATTAGTATCCCTCAGGTTAAGCTTGCTGATTACGGGTTGTTAAAGGCACACAATTTGCTTTCAAGGAGGTGGCTAATGTTTCACTGACGAAGCCAAGGGAAATTCTATAGCTATTGAGAATTTAAATTTGTTTCAATCATATATTTTTGTGTCTTCCTTATTCTACTGAATTATAATCAACAGTTTGTCTCGCTAGTTTCGTTTATTTCGATCCCATTTCACTCAGGTTGAAAACTCAAACCTCATGTTGTTTCTGATCTGAGTAACATTCTTTAGGGTTCATTATCTTGAACCTGTCACCTTCAATACATTCAACAGGCGTTTACTTTGAAGTGGTTCCTATGAAATCTGAACCTCAAAGCCGATTGGCTAGCGAAAGATGAATTAACAAACCCCTGTAGAGCAATACACAGGGACGGAGCAGGACGCAAGAGGTTGGTTTAAACTTCAATAAATGAAATTTAGTTTAATTGTTTTGTGCAATTTCTGTATATGTTCATCCGAAAGACCAAGATTAAGATACATATGTAATATGACCTTTTGTTTCACAAAATAAAAAAAATTACCTTGAGGTAACAGTGGTGAATACAAGATGGCGGCCACACCCCCGCAGCCTGGTCTGTGAGAGGCTCGTATGGGAGGTCACGGTCTGTTGGGTCGTCCCTGTAGCAGCCTATAGCAGCGCCAGACATTGGACCTGCAGGGTAAGAGTTAATACGCGGATGAAATAGTCGGGAAATATATCCTATATCCGTAAAATAGGTAACCCGGAAAGAACCAGGAATTGTACATGTGAGACAGCTAGAAAAGGCATAACCATATTTCGGTTATCCAGTGTCTAGAAAACAATACAAACACCTTGGTGAACTGACTTCAATGCAAATGACATGCCCTCCCAGGAACACAGGTAACACAACACAGAGTAAAGCCAAGGTTAATCATTTTCTACTTGGAATCGAATCTGGCATGAGAGGCCATCAGCCACTTCAACAACGTGCTGTATCTTTTCATTTTGTACTACATTATGAAAATATATGATGAAAGACAATGTAAAGCACTAACTTAAAAAATGAATCTGTGAGAAAAGGTATATACTCATGCATTCTAACTACTGTCGTACCTGGACATCCATACAACTCCCAACGCATAGAAATCCTGTCATTCCAGTCCAGAGGCCAAAGACGTACAAAACGTACATTCCTGGGAATCTGGAGGTAGTGCTTTCTTACTGTCTTCGAGTCCCAGTTCCCATCAAATGTCTAGGGTACAAAAAATCATTCTACATTAAAGGGTCAGAATATTATCATATTTATTGCTCTCACATATTCCTATTGGCCTCTCTTTAAATAAGAGGGGTGTCACAAAAGAATCAAAGAGGAATAAATATGATTTTTTCTCTAATCTAATATTCGTGGAGTCTCGGTGTTATCACCATTCTCATGAACTTATCTAAGGAATTAATCAAATATTCCAAGGATATTATATCTTTACCGTTATACTTAAGAAATGTCGATACTTAAGGAACTTATACATATATTATTTATATATTATTATATATAGAGAGTAATTTACTCTAGTAACCTATAACTAAGAACTTAACTATTTTATGGAACTTAACCCCAATAAAGTTATACTCAAGAAAAGAGAACTTCAACCGTTTAACGTAGGAACTCACACATGTACATAGAAACGTATACCTACAACTCATATCTTTAAAACATCTACTTGGAAACTTAGGATTTAGACCAAGGACCATATACCAAGTAACTTACATCAAGAAATATTTAAATTTCTACCCAGGATCGTATATCCTATAAAGCTATACATTGGACCGAATATCAAAGAAATTATTTCCTGAAGGTACGTTTATTCCTACTTAAAGGGGCAGTAGCACGTTTTTTGATAATTTTATAATTTGAATTTTTCACTGCTAATTGTAAGTGAATGCTAAATGTATTATTTTGACAGTGTCAAAAATCTCATTACACAAATCAATCATCCATAGTCAGAGGACAAAGAATGAAGATTCACATAAAATCTATTGGCGGCCATTTTTTTGTGAACACCTTTAATTCATTTTTTGTAAGAAAAGGAATCGCATGGCTAAACTTAACGTTATATATTGGAATTATTACTGCTCCATTTAGTTTAAATACATTGTCTTTCAATTGAAATCATTAATTTTCATTTTCCTTACATCACCCTATATTCCCCCTAAAAACGTGCTACTGCCCCTTTAAAGGGATACCCTTGGACTACCTTGACGGCTCTACCCTCGTAGTAAGGGTACCAGTGCAGACCGTCTGTCGAGTATGAGATGGTGTAGGATCGAACAAACTGGTTGTGATCATCTCTTCCCTGGGTGGCTACTGCTGTTAACTGCACCACCCGTCCTAGGTCAGCCTGAGGAGATACATAAAAGTGTATTATTTTTTAATTGAGTTTGATTCATGTCAGACTTATTTTAGTTACGTTACATTTTGATAGAATGCCAATATAAAGCATACATATGTTGGAATGGGGCAGTTCACGATTTTTTTTAAATTCCATTCCTGCAAATTATCACCACTTAAATATTAATTCATGCTTGATTTATTATCTCCAGAGGGACAGACATCCTTTTTTGTGTCAACAGCTTTTCTTCATTTGAATTAGGCATATGTAATCACATAGCTCTACGCAACATGTCAAGTTCATTGCGAACTGCTTCTTAATAATCGTTTTCCCGAGATCATGTTATTCATAAAATGTGCCATAATTCGCAAGGGAATTGCAATAAAAATTATTTGTGTGTATCAAACATACCTGAATATACTGCTTCTTATCATTATACTCAGCCTCCCAGCCTCCCACATAATCGCCCTTGGCTGGTTGGTTGAGTCTCGACCTCTGAGGTCCGTGTTCGGAGTTGAGTGAGGAAGAAGCAGAGAGCTGACTGTCTGACAACTTAGACGGGCCGTTTATCAGGGGGATCTCCCGACATGCTGGAATCCAAAGAAGAGAAATAATGAGAAGATGGAAAAAATCCATAGATTGATTTCAAAATATGTAACCTGACATGTACCCTAACGAGCAGTACTGGAATCCAGTATAGGTTAATGTCCGAGTAACTCTCCATTCCTTAAAAATAATGGAGCCGAGGGCCCCAGGGCCCAAGGCTCATTATTTCTAAGGATTTGAGAGTTACGAGGATATTAACCGACTTAAATTACACTCGACTAAATGCCTTTTCAAAAACATAACTTAAAATATTTTAAAAATTTAAATTTGAAGTAAAAAACTTAAGGTAAAATACAACCTCCATTCAAAAATATCTTCTTTTGTGTAACCTGACATTTACCCTATCGAGCACTTCTCAGATCAGAAACGCAACAAGGTACGAATGATAGTTCAAACTGATTTCATTGAGATTGTCAAACTTCGATGTGATTTTAAATCAAGCTGAAGATCATGATGACCACGATATATTAATAATTAATTGTGCTAATAGCGTTGCAAATTCAATGGAGCGTATGACCTACTTATGGGACACACAAGAAAGTCGACCCGGAGAGCAGCGGCCGTTCGGAAACTCTTGACCACTAGCCGGACATGTTGTGCCTGGAAGTGTGCCTTCATCATGTTGGTCACAAGTGTACCATTGTTTGTGTTTCCTCTGAATAACTGAAATAAAAATAAAAATATCGACGTTCATTCACTTAAAAAATCCTCCTACTACAGAAACGCGAAGCTCCTACGATACCTGATATCTATCAAGTCAAATGTCTCAAGTTCCTCTGAAGTTCATTGTGAATACAACAAATATAGGTTGATTCTCAATAAACAGCCATCGTTCTCGACATGGCATAGCATCCGCGAACTTCAAGAACAAGTATGAATGAAGCCAACTGCCTCTGAAAAACTGAAATGCATTGTGTAAGGAAACATTTCTAAATCTAAGCAATCCCATACAAATCATTCTACAACAATAGCATAAATGTAAAAAGCGAAATATTCTTTTAAAAATTCAATACCTCTTAAGGAATTCTTACTGGCACGTTAATCTTTTACGATAAAACCGCATATACATATACGTACGTAGGCTGTGCCGTATGGCTGTTGATACGTGTAATAACGGTTAGACCCATCGTTGAGCATGTACGTTATCATGTACTGCGTCACCCACTGCGCAGCGTTTGGGTTTCCGGCGGTCGTGACCCCACGGACGACCTTGACCGAGCCAAGGTCAACCTCAATCCAGGGGTTCTTCTCTGTCGCAGCCGGAATCCAACAGCTGGGTGTGGCATTGGCAGACATTTGATGAAGTCTACTCCTTGTTGGGGCATGTTGGGGGTCAAGAATGGTGGAAGCTGAAAAGCCTCCGTCGAGAACAAACAGTGGACCACTAACTCCGTATTCGGCATAGCAGTCGTCTGTAAAAGAAATCCACGTAATAGAATCAAAATTATTTATGAACAAGAATGTCATTAGTTTATTAATGTTGTTTTGTAATTACCACATGGCCTGTAAAGCTAATGTTCATTTGTTAGATTTTGCCATCAATTGTCAATTTTGACAGAGTGTTACACAATGAATATCTAAGGTACAGTACGTACTGTTCAAAATTAAATACCAAGTGTTCGTGAACATCTCGCCAGTAAGTTATTCGTTATTCGAATGCAAAGCCAGTTAGTTAATTATTATTTGAACGACGAATAACTGATAACTATAAAGTTGCTTACTTCAGCAAAAATTTCGTATTGATGTACACCACCACGACTTTTACGAACACTCGCGAATTTATATTCTCTCTTATCGTAGTGGTTTGTGATCTTTCAGGACGTAGTGAAACTTGAATTCTAGTTAACCCCAAAGTTTTTCTATCATACCTTCGATACAGCCAAGTATCTCCCACTTCAATGATATACCACCATGCCAGGCGATAGGGAGCAGTTTGATCGACTTTGCTTCAATTGCAAAGTTTAGAAGAACTTGGATTGTAGATGCAGAGTTAATTGGACCGTTGAACACCTTGAAAAAGCACAACACTTTGATTAAATAATAAGTCTTAAGCCCCAGATACATTACATTACATAAAACATTAATCCAATTATTTACGTTGTCTCTCCTTACTAATAATATTATTAAGGATAATGAACAAAATTGAAACTATTGTTTTAATGCCAACCTTATCAGTTCCTGGTGGGTCTTGATACATGTACCATGGGCTGAAGAAATCGTACTGGTACATGAGTTTAAACTTGGTGACAAATTCGTTCGTATCACGTCTCCCCATGAGTCTTATTCCTCTGGTTATTATGATGTTGTAGAAGGTCGCTTGGATCCATTGCTTCTGGTCATTGGTAGACGCAGACCAAGCAGCTAAGGAAGTTAATAATGACAATGAGGCAAGGTGGATAAATAAGGAAGCAAAAATTTACAATAAGGCAAGGTGGATAAATAGGGAAGAAAAAATTGACAATATGACAAGGTGTACCATTCAAAACATAGGTATTGACAATGTGGCAGAAGGGATTAATAAGGACGCAATTATTGATAATATTGCAAGGTGGATAAATAAGGAAGCAATTATTGACAATATGACAAAGTGTACCATCATAACGCATGTATTGACAATGTAGAATGGATAAATAAGGACGCAATTATTAATAATAAGGCATGAGTGGAATTATAAGGAAGCAATTATTGACATTATGACAATGTGTACCATTCATCACGCACTTATTGACAATGTGAGAGAATGGATAAATAAGGAAGGAATAATTAAGAAATGGATAAATAAAGAAGCAATTTTTAAGAATATGGCATGGTGAATTGATAAGAAAGAAATTATTGACAATATCACAAGGTGTACCATTCAAAACGCAAGTATTGGCAATGTGGCAGGGGGATTAAAAAGAAAGCCTTTATTGAGAATATGACACGGTAGATTAATATAGGAAGCAAATATTGAGAATAAGGCAAGGTGGATTAACAAGAAAGCAATTATTGGCAATATGACAACACGTAACATTCATAGCAGAAGCAATTATTGAGAATATGACAAGGTGGATTAACAAGAAAGCAATTATTGGCAATATGACAAGGTGTATCATTCATAACGCAGGTATGACAATATGACAAGGAGCATTAAAAAGAAGATTATGTTTTTTGCTATGGTCTCCTTTTGCGTTTATCTTTATCTTTTATCAAGCTAACCATAACATCAAAAATTAATATAATCATCATCATCATCATCATCATCATCATCATCATCATCATCATCATCATCATCATCATCATCATCTTGAACTTAAGCCTAGAACTGACCTGCATTTGTCCTAGTTATTCTTGAAGCTTCAGCGTTGTGGTTCTGGTCTCTGTTAGAACTGCTGATGAGAGCGTTCTGTCCATATGGTAAACTGTAGGTACCAGAGATCATCGCCTCCGCTTTACACGGCGCTGAAATATACATCAAGGGATTGCAATAGAACATATTGTCCATGTTATGCATGTTTAAAATTAATCGTACAATTAATTATATTGAGAGGTTATAACTTAATCATTTTTGAACATGTCTTGATCATTAATCTTTTATCGTCAAAATCAGTTATATTTCGCTTTCATCACTCGATACTTCTAACCCGTCGATTATCTGCAATCAATCATGTCACGAATAATCCATGTTAACTTTGGGATAGGGGTATTTCAAGTCAATCATAATAATCATCAATGCAATCAGGTCTTTGCCGTTGTCATCCTCGTGACTTTCTAAAGGCACTGTCAAGTCACTAAGCCTTTGTATTTCCCCTCCTAGTTGTTTGACCGACAGTAACAGTTTCATGTGACATTACGTATGACATTTTATTGCAATGAAGTTAATTTTACCTTTCCCAGCTTGTGTTACCTGTGTAACAGGGGGCGACACTGTAGACTCAGGACTCGCTGGAAATGTTGTAAATAAATAGTTAATATATACAAAAATAGATATATTCCAGCAGAAAATGTGATACTTTATATAGGTTTGATGTTTGATGAACATGGGCGGACGAATTTATAATAGGAAGATTCAATCATACAACGTATGGTCACCAACAATTTTGTTAAAATTTGACATAATTCCATATTTGGTTTCTATTGTACGAATTTATGTGTGTCTTACTACATAGTTAAACTACATAGACTATCAGAGATAAACCGTTCCGATTTCAAAGCAACATAAACCTTGTACTCTGTTTTTTTCAGGAAGATGGAAAAAAATTTAACAAATATTTAAAATTATAAGTAGAAGATTGAATCAGAATGAATTTGACAATTTATCATATTTCAGATGAAGGATAAATATTTCTTTTTTTTATAACGTTCAATGCAATTCAATAATTTTTTAGTCTCCTACAAACCAGGTTTTTCACAGATGTAGTTGTTGGTGACTTTACAAGCCTTGTCGTTCCACTGGTAGTTCCACAGTGGAACAATCTCCCCACAGTCTTCCTCCCCGTTACTGTCAGGTTCGCCTTGGAACGATACAAGCATTGAAGATAACTATGGGACTCCACGGTACCACTTAATGATAAATGTAATATTCAGGAACACTAAAGAATTTAATATGATCACTTAATGGTATATCTAAAACTTCAGGAACACTAAGGTATTGAAAATGATAACTAAATGGTATATGAACTCTTCAGGAACACTAAAATAGTCAATATGAGAACTAAATGGTATATGAAATCTTCAGGAACACTTACGGTATGTTTTCAATATGAGCACTTAAGGGTATATCTAAAACTTCAGGAACACTAACGTATTGAATATGATCACTAAATGGTATATGTAATCTTCAAGAACACTAAAATATTCAATATGAGAACTAAATGGTATATGAAATCTTCGGGAACACTTACGGTATGTTTTCAATATGAGCACTTAAGGGTATATCTAAAACTTCAGGAACACTAACGTATTGAATATGATCACTAAATGGTATATGTAATCTTCAAGAACACTAAAATATTCAATATGAGAACTAAATGGTATATGAAATCTTCGGGAACACTTACGGTATGTTTTCAATATGAGCACTTAAGGGTATATCTAAAACTTCAGGAACACTAACGTATTGAATATGATCACTAAATGGTATATGTAATCTTCAAAAACACTAAAGTATTGAATATGCTCACTTAATGGTATATCTAAAACTTCAGGAACACTAAAGTATTCAATATGACCACTTGATGGTTAATGTAAGACTTCGGGAACACTAAAGTATTGAATATGATCACTTAATGATCACTTAATGATCACTAAGGTATTCAATATGACCACTTAATGGCATATCTACATCTTCAGGAACATTATAGTATTCAATATGACCACCTAATGGTATATCTAAAACTTCAGGTCCTCCTAGGTATTACATATGGCCACTAAATGGTATATCTAAGTCGACATTACCATGTTAGTATTTTTGATGTACCACTAAATGGTATGTCATAATCTACAGCAGGTCATGTTAGTTTGAACGAGCTGTAGCCTATAACACACGATCTTTGGTCTTTAACAAATTCCCTGAAAATTATTACTTTTTGAACGTAAGCGCTAACTGTCAAGTAATGGATAGAATATTAAGTGAGTAAGTTTTGAAGTGAGTAAGATAAGTAATTGTCTCGTGTCTGAAATATGTGCGATTGGATATAAAATGCCTTGATGACAATAGACTTATCTTGATTAATTCAAATTAAACAACATACCAAAACGCCCATTGATATATCTTTGTTAGTTAAGAGGGGTAAATTAAGTTGCCTAAATACCAAATGGCATTTCTTTATCAGCTTAAATGACAAGTTTTCATAGCAAAATTTTAATTTGCAAATAT
This sequence comes from Steromphala cineraria, assembly GCA_916613615.1. Classification (NCBI taxonomy): domain Eukaryota; kingdom Metazoa; phylum Mollusca; class Gastropoda; order Trochida; family Trochidae; genus Steromphala; species Steromphala cineraria. Next base: position 26,599,951 of record OU744727.1, on the reverse strand, counting down.
GAATCGATTCCATTGAAAGTTATCATACTTAAATGCCAATTGGCATTACTTTAAAAATTAAATGTATAAAAAACAACAAATGTCAATTGACATACCTTGATTGATTCTATAAAAGATAATGTACCCAAATGCTATACTCATTTGATAGAAAACATACCCAAATGACAACTGACCTGTCTTGAACCATCAAATGAAAGAAATCATAAACCACACCCAAATGACATATGTTGAATTAAAGATGACGTACTTAATTACTGGACATATCTTGTTTGTTTTTTTCCAAAATCCAAACTGAGATCTTTTGACCACGTTATATGACACTGTTACATTTCCAGTTTAGTTGGCACCATTACATACCCTGGTGCCAGTTGACACACCTTGATTGTTAAAATGACAGAATAACATACCTTAATGCCAATTGACATATTTTGATTAGTTAAACGAACAGAATTACATACCCAGGCGCCAATTCACATATGTTTTAATATTTCTTTGACAGAATAACATTCGTGCCGACTGATTTATCATGAGTAGTCACAAGAATCACATACCCAGGTGCCAATTGACATATCTGAAGGGTTGTTTATTGATCCATTCCCATCCTCCTTCTCGCCCCCTGTCGTTAGCTCCGATCCAGAACCAATCTTGAATGGCTGCATACTGTCCCGACGATAAAATAGCTGGAAATAACAGAATGTATTTTCACCTTGAAAATGTTTCTATACATATGTGTTATGAAAGATCGTCACAACTAATGTTATTCTAATGCTGTTTACATGTAAATGAAAGGAAATTTGGAGTAACCAATAACTTAAAAACAATATTTCTAGGACTTCAAGGCACTACTCTTTTCGAAAACAAATAACATATTATTTTTCGGGATCTATTCAGGATAACACCTTTCTTTTACAGGCAATCTCATTAAAATAAGCGCATATTTTTGCGGCACTACGTAAGATCGATTATGATAAAGACCATGCTTTAATTAGATTGCTTTTTCTTGTGCTTTTTCATATACGGAAAATTTAGTATTCTGGTCTTTGAAAAAGAACTGGTTAACTTTATCCAAGCCACCTACCTTGTATAAAAGTTTGTTCTTTCGGTCCTGAGAAACATACGAGGTCGGACCCCCGTCTTAAACAGTCTGCTCTGGCATCTTGCCAGTTCTTGGCTGCACCCACAATCACTTGGTAGCATGATCCTTCCATGCCATTGAAGATCCAGTTGGGTCCACAACGGTAGGACCATGGTACTAAAACAGTACGAGAACAATAGATCCAATGAATATGCCTGGGATTTCTTCCAAGAATCAAAAGAACAATATGAAACGGCAAGATATATGATTAGCAGTTAAGGCGGAGTAGCAGAGTTGGTAGTGCCGAAGCATCACCAAAAAGGTCGGAGTTCGATTCCTGGCTGCGGTATACCAAAGATGTTGAAATTTGAAAGATGATGTCTCTTTTCCTCAGAAATCACTTTGGGACAGATAAATTAACTATCAAAATGGGAAAGGACACAACAACAGTTTTGAAACAAACAAATAATACATTATTGTTCAGATTCAAAGACGATGTAATTCATTAAAATTAATGAAAACATTATTTTTTCTATATTTTAAAAGAACAATGGAAACACCACTCACTTGTACTACCGATTAAGGGCGAGGCGGTTGAACCAACTGCGAAAGAAATAAAGTGAACAATGTCACAAAGACATATAACTTCTTGAAAAAAGTTAATAATGTTCAGATATGTGTATACATTTCTTGGTAAAATATATTTATTAAATTATCATGTACGGCGTAACAAATATAGTGAAGAAATCAAGAGTTTTAGTTGACAATATGACTCATTATGAGTTTGTCACTAACTTATCAGATCAATAGAGGGTGTGATCAAAATGAGAAACAAGTTCGTTGCACGAATGAATCGAATAATCATTGACTTCTGTTTTTAAATTGTTTATTTTAAGATACAATCTGTGTTTATTTGATATTGCTTTATACATATCAATTCCATGAGCTACCACCGTTTGCAAATGAATAAGAACATACGTGGAACTATCCGTTTACTTTAAGAAATGGAAACAAAACGGGTATATATGCTTTCCATTCAAGCGATACCAGGCACTCTGACGTCGCTTCATTTATCGTGAAGACGCCCAAAAAGTGGTTAAATTCACAATTGACAAACTTTACCAAAAACGTTATCTTTATTTTAAACCTAAATTAATCGTCAATAGTCGTATGTTCGGCTCTATAGACTCGTCAATATCCAAGGGAAAATCGTCAATATCTATAATAAAACGTCAATATTTGGTTGTTACTCGTCAATAGTCAATAACCTATAGCAGCCATCAGAACCACGCGCACCTTGAGTTGCACGTGCAAATTACACCTCAACTGAAATACTTGCTGCACGCGCCACGGGTTGCCTGTAGTTGAATGGGTGCACCTTGGGAGAGAACTTGCTTTCAGAGGAAATAAAACGAAGATTTCTGTTTAAATCTCATGGTTTTTCCAAAAACAAATTTTCTTTTAAATTTCACCTTAAACCCTTTTTTTATATCAGAATTGAAACATGGTCATCGTTGTATTCTCAGACTAGTGACACGGGTATAAATGAAGCAATGATGGACAGAAAACTTTGGAGATAGCACACGTAAAATTATTAATGGCAACCTCAAATAAAATGATAAAAGCGTTTTGATACGTAGTAAATAATGACCCGGTACCGAGGGGTTATGGAAAATAACCTCGCGAGGGCGTTGCCCGAGCCGAGGTTATTTCCATAACCCGAGGCAAACGGGTCATTTTTGACTTACACTCCCGCGGAAGACTCCTGAAATAGTTTCAACTTAATTTGTTGATAAACAATTAATTAAAAAACGTTTTACTGATATCATTCGCGGGTTTATCATTTCTTGATAAGAAAAAATTCTTAAATTACCCCTATATTAGGGTTTTAGAAATAAACGCTTGATTTCTTACAATAAAAACTATTTTATTACGGTGTTTCAACTAAATTGGTTTACATACAAATAATTGAAAAACGTTTTAGTGATCCATTTTGCAGGTTTGATATGTCTTGATAAGAATACTATTTTAGACTACTTGCAATACCCCCTGCTAAGGGTTTTGGAACTAAAAACTTGATTCCTTACATTAAAAACTATTTTATTGCAATATTTATATATATTTATAGGGGGAAATAAAAAAACCAAACATGACACACACAAATTTACATCAACTGGCATGGATCCACGGTAGCTCAACAGGTACGAGCGCTGCTTGACAACATAGAGGTCCCTGGTTCGATTCCCACTTTCGTTGTTCATAAATCTTAACTTTCTTGTTTGATTAAAAATCCAAATTTTACAAGTCAAATTGTTTGCAATTGTTTACAATCTTATAACCGACCAAGGTGGTTATGAGATAACCAACCTACGCGGATGGAGCTCACGACATTTAGAAACCTATCGGGGATTTCGTCTATTGTTTTGGAGGTCTCTTGTATTCCCGTAATAACCTCTAAGGAGGGTTTACATTGGGAAGTCAGGGCATTATATTCACATGTAACACCTACTCGGGGGTTGGAAGGTTTTTATATTCATATACACACCTAGGGATGATATGGTCCCATTCCCTTATCATTGGTTCATTCTCATATCAACATCTTATGACGTCATCATCGGTTGTTCATCCATATCGCCCTAGGGCATTATTTGATATCAGACCTTGCCAATGACCTTGGGAGTTATAAGATATCCAACCTTTCGTGACGTCATACATTTAGCTAAATCATATCCTCGTCCGGATACTGAAAATCTCGGCTTCGCCTCGACTTTCAGTATCCTCCCTCGGTTAAAACACGTCGGTGTTTTTTAAATATTACTCTCGTCTTCGCCTCTAGTAATATTTAAAAAAACACCTCCGTATAAATGTTATGGGGTCGAAAGATGGCATAAAGGTTAGATATCTCATAACTCCCTAGGTCAATATGATCAGTATCGACTGTGGGTGATGATTTTATCAATGGTTTCGTATGAAGTACATGACAAGCTTTCAATTTTTTTATTCTTTCATGAAAACGGTACATTGTCAACTCCTTTATTAGTTCCTGAAACCTTCAACAGTTGGGTTTTCTGTCAGAGGCGTGATTTCGGTTTGTGTGCAGGTACGGGGTGATCTTCGTAATTCGGCAGATGCTGTCCTGTAAATCCCTGATGTTTTTAATCCACTTGTTACCTGTAAGAAAAATATAATTCCACTTAATTTACATCATTATATTAAAATGTTAAAAAGTTTATACTCAACGCTCAAATGTTTCTTTTGCATTAATGCCAATATATCTTTAATCGTGAACACTTATTTAGGAACACAGTAGCAATTCCGTCAATCTCAGCACACCAATTTCGAAACAGAAATGTTGATTTCAACAATGAGTACAAACAATAGCTCATGCCAACCATGTTTTAAGACTTTGACAGGTGAACTAATGGTTCATGTAATGCTAGTATTAAAAACTTGCACTCATTGAAAGAAATAAGCAGTTGGACTAACATATCCCTTACCTTCATTCAACATGGATAATCCGTGTACACAAGCTGCAGATGTGTTTCTGTCTGGAAAAGACGTGTCGCTGATCCATTAACATTCAAAGAATGCCCAACTGCATCGTAACACAAAAATGACAATATAATCCAGTGAATAATAAAATATGCGTTGATTATGGATAGTCCGGCACATTCCACTGTTCACACACGTGCGCTCCAACAGCAAATATCCGAAAATTGTTCCTTTATTGGACGTATGTAGTTACTGTAGCGTTTTCTTGAGCTGGGCTCTCGAAAAATATTATCCATTAAGTTTTCTTCGCTGTAAGAGTACTCCGACAAGCACGTGTTGGCCATCTTGAAACTATCCTTGCTGTCTCGTCGCTTTGTCAAGTCAAATGATAAGAGCACGTGCATTTACACGCAGGCGCATACGTCACCGCGACATTGCTTGCTGATTGGACAATGCGATCTTCACGACAACAGACGAGCTCGTAAATCTCGTGCAAAGTATTGCACACGGATAAGTTGTTCTTGCTGCCACGCTATGCTCGTGGGGTGTACTCTGTCTTGCATTCATAATGTATTGGACGAAATGTGATAAATGGGCAATTATTCCTTTAATTTTGACATTACTGCGTTCCAACAACGATTAAAACATTAATTTGACTATGTTTTCCTCGGCGTGTATGGCAAATAGTAACCTATGCCTCGGTTGATACGGGAAATATAACCCCTCGGTTCCCTCGGGGTGATATTACCCGTATCAACCTCGGCATAGGTTACTATTTACTACATGTAACACCTACTCGGGGGTTGGAAGGTTTTTATATTTCAAAGTCAAAGGGTTTTATATTCCTATGTGTAACCTAACCCCTAAGTCCACATTATCTTGAAAAAACTTACAATGCTTCCGATGTGCGGGATTCGAACCCTCAACCCTCTGAACCGTAAGCTAGCACTATAACCACTACTCTAACGGGCCAGTTAGAAGTGAAGGTTATGTTAAACAATCTATTGATTGAAGATCAGATTTCGGTACAAAAAATCGGCCCTAAAGCATTAGGAAATCCAATTGCACTTTAATTCCAATTTTAAATGCAAACAAACATTCAAAATGGATATTAACAGTGTTACACCTTTTCATTTGTGATAAATTTAAAGGATCCAAATACGGTGTCAACCACGTGACTTGTCGATTGTCATTTGTAAAACCTTACACCTCGAAGAATGCTTTGCACGTGCATATTGTGCTATGTCAATATAAAAAAGTCGTCTGAACACAATGCTTTTTTTGAAGGAAATTCATTTTAATCTTTTATATTCAGAATTGAAGCGACAGTATAAAGTAATGTAATCCAATAATAAATGTTAAAATTAACCGACGAATCCTTGATATTTGTTGTTTTTTCTCTCAATTTTTATGATCAGTCTGAAAATATGATTACAAATACTACAATATGGACAAATGATTACGGGTTGTTAATAACGGCATCTAAGTTAGTTAAAACACTCGAACTCGGTTATGCTTGGGTTTTCAAAACCTTCGGAAAGAAAGCCTCGCGGGAAGTAAGACCTCAAGCTTCGCTTTCGGTCTTACTTTCCGCTCAGCTTTCTTTCCTCAGGTTTTGAAATCCCAAGCATAACCTCGTTCTCGTGTTTTAACCCTAACATAACATTCAACTATAACTAGGATTGACGTGTCAATACTTAGGTCTTCAAGACTTCCTCTTTGACCTCCACACAGTGTTTGACCTTCACATGACTTTTTGTCTAAGAGGTAAAAAGTTACTTATACATTATGAAAATGACCAAATTTCACTTGATATTCAGTGTTAAAGACTTTTCAGAAAAATTCACCATGGTGACCAATGTCAGCTATGACATAATTCTTAGAAGCAGAAAAAAATTTGGTTGAATTATCTATCACCGTTTTCCAGTTACATGTGATTAAAGGCTGTAATGTAAAGTTGACTGTTTCAGACCCCTGTATAATGTAATGAAACCTAACACTTTTACTATTGATATTTTACTGATAAGGTATATCAGAAACAATGTTGGTCTTGTTTATCAACATACAAAGATGTTTGTTTTGTTTTGATAACTTAAATAGTAAGGGAGTAATGAACTTTGGAACTTTATTGAAAACACTGAAATGGGAAGATTTTTAGACCCCTACTCCATGTTGGTCCCTCTAGCTCCTTAACTATGAACATTTTTATGATAAAGTGCAACATAGCAAAAGTTGTGCTTGGAATAGCGCATGTACAAATACAATAAATTTAAAGAGATCTTTCTTAATAAAGAAACTGTGGAACTTTGAAATGTGCCAAAAATGAGGATTTTCCAAAAATCGCAATATTCAAGGACAGGTCATGGACAGAACAAAAATTTATCATGAGTTGTTGATATTTTTTTTCTGTCTACTCAGTACATCTGCTTCACAAAACATCAACGATAAAATTTCTATCTGTAACAGTTTTGGAACTAAAATTCTCAAAGTAAAATAACCCTTGAAAACTGTTGAAATCATCGAAAAATGTAAAAAACCTCTTTATGTCCACATATTTCCTTTAAAATCAACTTTTATATAATATAGACCTGTAGTGAACTTGTTCAACTATCATTGTAGCACAGAATGCAGCAAACAGATCTCTCAAATTACATTTCCTAACAGAGAAGTGCCCCTTTGAACTTGACGCAGAAAAATCTTTTTTTTCAAAAGTTCATTTTTGAAATTGATGGTTTGGGGGATTACTTTTTGCAGCGTTCATCTGGCTATAAAATGAGCTATAGCATGCGTCTGTATGTATTGCCGCTAGTGAGGAGAAGATTTTCAAAGACGCGTACCGTCAGAACCGCGAAATTTCAGAAAATTTTCAGTTTTTCGAAAATAGCAAAAATCTATTTATACGGCCGAAAACCGCATAGCGTGCATTCGATGGGGAATAATGTTGCCCACATTTTGGTGAAAGTTTTATGAAATTATCTCCCATAGTTACCGAGAAATCGAGGTTTGAAGTTTTTCATTTAACTCAAAAACGAAAGCGAAATTCAAAAATCGCCACGGTCAGGAACAAGCTACATTCCCTGAAAATTTCATCAAATTCGGTTAAGATGGGAAGGCTGTACATTTGACACAAAATCGGTACAAATAATAATAATAATCCGGATAAAAACAATAGGTCTTCAGACTTTCGTCTTGAAGACCTAATAAAGGCAATAACTTCCCAAGGGGTGTAAGGGGTAAACACCTGTAAGAAAGTAGTTATCTGTTAAAACCAATTGAAAAAAGAAGGGATATAACCGCCCAAGGGGTGTAAATACAAATAGTTTAGTTATACAGATTGTCTTACATCGGCTATAATTTTGAATTTTAACTCACGGAAATAGAAATGAAATGATATTTGGCGTTTATTCATTACGGGATTGATATTGTAGTTCTTACTTATGTTTTCTCAACTAGGCCTTACGATTGCATTGCAAAAATATAATTTATATATCTTTCTTAGAGGCAACATTGCTTTTGAAAAACACATATTAGCTTATTACGTCACTATCAGCAATGAGTTGTTGAATAGTAGTTTATAACATGCTGTAAACCATGTTCTTCTTTCCGTTACATTTGAATTCAATATCATATGAAGTATGCATAGTAGGGGACATAAAATAGATGTATAGATTATTTTAATTAAACAACTGCTTTTACCGGATCGTACTGAGATTACAGATCATAACTTGCATCAGAGACATGCATACATTTCGACTTTGAAATAAGTTCGAGGCGTAAAACGGGACGTTTTTCTTTCCTGTAAACTCATATATTTGAGGGAATTTTACAAAAACTGACGGTAACAAAATTTGGGAAATGTTATTGTGAGTGAGAATTTAGAATTCAAATTTCAATAACTTAAAATCTAATGTTTAAGATGATTGATGTTTATTTTTGTAACATATGGCATGCAAGTTGCTGTGGTTTCTCTCTGAGCTTTTCAGCTCTTTTCTCATACTTCAATAGGGTTGTTTTAGATCTACAACACAATACCATAAAACTTATAAAATATGGGTGTTTCATAAAAAAGTTTAATGGCTTTCAAAATGAAACCTTTAAGCATGCATAAGAGCAACAAAATCATAAAAGTCTTCAAAAGGATAACACCTCAGAAACTTCAATAATTCACATAAAATATATTATATCGAGCATTTTAATCGCTCAACACTGCCTCTCAAATCTTTCTTCGGGTCCATTACCCCCATAACCTTCCGGATTACGGAATGAATAGCAAAAGCAATAGAAAAAGGGAATTAACTCTAAATTCATGTTGAAATACATTGACATACATATTCTTAATATGGTACAGAGTTGAAATTTTAATGCTTAATTGTCATTTTGTTCAGTAAGGTGTTTTTGAAAGATTAATAGGAGAGTTAATATCGTTTTCTGACAGCTTGTTATAATTTTAAATATAACGTTTATCAGCTGTTAATGTCAATACTGGCACTGATACTGTACACTTATTATTTAGTATCTGTTCCCTAAAAGTTATACATCTAGTGACATTAAAACAGACAATGATTTTCAAAAATCACGTTTGTTATTCAGTCCTAAAATTTAGCGCCTGTTACAAATGCTGTTTCTGACGAGTTCGTTTGTTGCATTTGATGTCAGTTTCACAGTTGCTGTGACAACGCACGTGCATCCCGTGCAAATTGCTTTGAAGGGTTGCTTAATCTCGCATTGATATGGGCTATATAATGTCTCTAAATGTGTGGCAAATATGATAATTTGTGGAAAATTATTTTATATTTTATGCATCACTAGGTCTTGTTGTGAACAAAATTTGTTATTTCAACACATGTAGCCGTTCAACTTATTCGTTGAGTAACATAATAATGCACGCCAAAAACCATGTTTTTCTATATCCATGATAACCTTTCGTAAAGATTTAATGTATGACTTATAATTCCTATTAGTAAGACATATTTGTTCTCCTAAAATAAGAAAATTGTGAATTGCACGTCTACTTTATAGACTTTTGTATAGAGTCCTCATTTCATAGATTCTGTTAGTAGTGAATAGTAGTGAAACAACGAAACTACATTAGTAAAATGAAACCAACATCAACTTACATTTGTTACATTTATGGCATAACATGATTTTTCTTGGGGGCATTTTCAGTTACGATGTTGTTCCTTGAGCGTAGCTGTTGAAAATGACATTGACCTCACGTGATTTCTTTTTATAAGTCGTCATTAGGTAAAAACTCGTCAATAGTAAACAGGGACGTGTTTGGCGACGTTCACGTGCAAGTTGTGCTGGAACTCAAACTGGTTTCGAATTTAGGTTTAAGTAGAATAGACTCCTCAAACTCGTCATTAGTTGTGCATGAGGTTTAGTCTTCGGGCTAACGCCCTCAGACTAAACCTCGTGCACAACTAATGACGAGTTTTCGGAGTCTATTCTTTACATATTAATCGATAATTATCGACTACTGCTGACATGTACCATTCCAAAATTGATTGACATTGTACAACGACACTATAAAGGTCTAAAGTCGCGATTTTGATCGAAAATCGGACATCAACGCGTTTCATTAAGTCAAAAGCAATTTTAGAAACTTTGCCATTTTAAATGGGATGAAAAATATAGATGTTTTGAATTGATGTCATCTCATATGGCATATAGGTTCGATTAAAAGCCATACAAAAGTAATTAATATGTCATATATTTTAATATGTTTAAACCCTATACGTATGCAATCAGCCTCATATGTGCAGCTTCGTCTGTATAAACGTATGGATAAGTCAATGAAAATAAATTGAACGTCATTGTTAATAAACTGACTGTCAAAAGAAACTTTGCACCATTTTGTAATGATTCTGATTGAAGAATGAAAAACGATAGAAATTTAAAACAAAATACCTCTTATTAATCAATCATTTGTTTAAACAACAAGCGAATCCAAATTAAAGGTGGGAAACCCAGTTTTGCACTTATTTGATCTGAAGTGGGCAGGGGTCAAAGTTTTAGTTGTTCAGACGTTCGTTGAAATGATGTTTTCGTAATAATTTCGTTAAAGTACAAAAATTTGCTACTTTAGTGTCAGGTTTGAGCAGCCCGAGTGTTATATCTTCCAAATCTGCCATGAGTAACCAAAAAGGTCAAACGTTAAATTACGTCTGCTGTCAGCAGGTTAAACTTTACATTTTGTCTGCATCGAAGCTTTTCCATAAATGGGAATGTGTGGAAACAAGTCTTACTTGTCATATTGACACATCTTTGAGCCGTACAAATGGTAACCAGCCTTAAGAGCTTAAAAATCGCAATTAAATATTGTTATTGCATGCCAATTCTGACGTTATAACTTCGAATAGAATTGCCATGTTTCGATGTTTAGTGGCCAACAGCTATCAACTTAGTGGTCGATGAGCTCTGATTAGATCTGTCCAAGTTCATAACGTGCACGAGAACATAACAACATGCCGACATTTTATGTTTGCTATCTCTGACGTCACTTAGAGACAACGTTGGCGGTGGTCTAACGCTACAGATATCGGCTCTCATGCAGTGAAAAAACAACTGTTTTTTTTTTGTGTTTCAGGTTTTCAGCAATCCTAACAACCTTTCTGTATAGCCGGATCAAGTTACCATCAGAAATGAAGGAACACTACCGATTCTTGTAAAAAGGGCTGTTTTTGATAAATTTTGTCAATTTTCAGAGGGGATATGCGATATTTTTGCTATACCGTTTACTGCTTTTAAGGTGGTTTTTTTTCAAAAATGCAAAAATGTATGAATATTGCTCAATCAAAGGTTTTAAACTTGAAAGTGTGGGTTTCAACTATGTCATTGCCAACTTAAATGAAAATCTAAAAGTGAGATCGTTTTTGAAATTTCAGTTTTAAAATTGCAAAGTTTCTTTTCGAATTAAGTTTATACATGTATATAATCATGCAATCATCTTTCTTCAAATCATTTTTGCCGACGATATGCAAATAGCAACAGGTAACAGCTATTCCAACATCAACAGTGCCAATTACTGATTGAACATGCCATTACAATACCATCCTGTCTCAGGGTACGAACGTTACGCTAACTCCACTAATCTGTACCCTGGGCTCAGAGGCTAGATGCGCTCGCGCGACCCGACTTGGGATATAGCCAATCAAATTATTTTCTCGCAACCTACTTGACAAATTCTAACGAGGAAATGACGTGATTGGCTATATCCTGAGACAGTATGTTACAATACACACTTATAAACCAAAAACAAATACCTGCGGGTTTCCTGCAGATGAAGCTACGCCTATAACTGCAGGGGTAATCCTCCCAGGCACCCAGGTAAGAAGAGCCTGAATACCTGGAATCAACACAGTCGTAGTGGTACCTGGGGTCTCGCGGTCTTCCTGGGTACCAGTTTTTGTAGGTGAGCTGGATGACGTCAGAAAAAATTAAAATATTATTACCTATTCGAGGGTGAGATGTTGCTTTGGGGTAATTATTCAGTATTCAATTGAGAAACATAACGTGTTATTTTATTACGATATGACAAATGGTTGTCATCAAAAGATGACCGTGTTCGAAACCAAACAAAACTTTTGTATTGCATTGTTTTTAAAGGAGCAGTAGCACGTTTTTTGATAATTTTATATTTTATTTGTTTTCACTGATAATTGTAAGGTAATGCTAATTATTATTTTGACCGTGTCAAAACATTAATTTCACAAGCCAATCATCCATAGTCAAAGGACAAAGTTTGAAGATTCACATAAAATCAATTGGCGGCCATTTTGTGTGAACACCTTTAATTCATTTTGTGAAAGAAAAAGGAATCGCATGGCTAAACTTCACGTTATATATTTGAATTATCAATGCTCCATTTAGTTTAAATGCATTGTCTTTCAATTAGAACCATTAATTTTCATTTTCCTGACATCACCTTATATTCCCCTTAAAAACGTGCTACTGCCCCTTTAAATGACATTATAGGAAATATTTATTTGGATTCTTGAAGACCTGATTAACCGTTAAAATAACAGGAAAGCTTGACAAAATTACGACTTTTTCAACATTAAAAAAAAGTATCATTTATAAGAAACAACCTTTTTTATTTTTCATTATTAAATTATTCATGTTTCGACGATACACGATAATACATATATCCGTGTATAGAGACAAGATACGTACAGGTGTGTTATCTACCCAGAAAAAAGCTGGCTTGGTGGTGTGTGTATCTCTCTTTAAACCAATCCATGCGTAGCCTACTTTCAGTTTGACTGGAAAATACAAAGTTTAAAACGTCATTTAATGTCTAGATTTTACATATAATTCAATACATTAGAGTCTTTTTTAGTTTGACACTGTATTGATCATAGTAATATGTTGACTTGAAAACCATAGAAATTTTTTTTCATGTCAGGTTGTATTTAAAGTTAACATATAATTCAATAGATGCAGTCATTTTACTGATCATCGTAAAACCATAGAAACATTTCAAAATGGCATGTAATATCTAACTTTTACATATAATTCAATATATTACAGTCTATTTTTGATTTGGTACTGTTTTGATGATCAAGATGTTGGCTGGGAAACCATATAAAGATTCTTAAATGTCATATTTTATTTTTACACACAATTCAATATATTGTTGTTCATTATTTTTGGCATTGCATAGATCAAACATAGACGTAAAGTTGTTTGGAGGTTTTGACGAGAATATTTTGAAATGAATTAATTGATGGGCCTCGTTATCGTCTAAATCATACATTTTTACAGTAATCGGGACAACTATAGGGTTTAGTTGTCAGGAAAGACATACCCCGACATGTGTGAACATTATATGTAGATTTGTTTTGAGGGCAATGAAGGATAGAGAGCTGTGTATTGCTTTGATATTTTGTATTGTAATACTCCGCAATATTTCAGTAATTTATTGCGATATGTATTTCAATATTAAGCTTAATAAACACATCAAATTAGAAGCTATGCCAAAAAAAATGACCATTTATTTATCAAATAATAGTGCAGTTTTATATATAAATAATGTAAAAATGTGAGTATCGAAATGATATCATATCTGATGATATTGTAAAGTAACTACAACACTATCATTGTCAACTTTATTTTAAAATGATGGACTACCAATTACTGTTGACGACAAGTACTGCAACATATGCTTTTTTGTTTTAATTTGTTTTGAAAACCGGGAACTTATTTCAATATGTACATCTATTTGGTATTCATAATAGTTTTGGGGTCTAACTTTGATTTGAAATGTATTGCAACATGTATTTAAGTGTGCTCATATCTCGGAACTAGAAGTTGGCTAATGAAGTTGGATGTTGGACAAAGACTCAGGCCAGACAGTGTTCATACCAGCAATAAAAGATTCCTCCAGTTCGTCACGGATTGTTGTCAGATCGGCAGACTGGCCCTGACAAAAGGTTCTGGAATCCTGCCAGTTTTTTGTGCTTCCGACGAAGTAACAGTCAGACCTGTACAGGCGCCATCCTTTCGGGCAGGTCATGTTGCTCACTTGAGAATAAGGTAAAATAAAATTGGTAAATTTGTGGACATTGGCGTCATCACGATAATCAAGGAAATATTGCTTTTATTATTGCTATTATTATGATTACGATTTTCCTGAAAACATATTCTGGTTTCAATGGCTTGGCTCGATATAATACCTCCTTTTTAGCCCTTTGTGCAATTAGCTGTCTACGCATGGATGTCCAATTTACTAATCAAAGTTCTTCTAGCATTGTGCAATTAACGTGAATATAATGAATCGGTCTATAAGATAGATAAAACAGGACTCTATGCTATTTAAATGAAGTAAGGATGTTTTTTTAAGGTCGTGTTTTATCCATAAAATAATCGCTTGCCTTGAGAACAAGTTAACCTTTATGTAAACATTTCCTTAAGAAGACTCTTTTGTTCCTTCCTAATATATGGGACGTGTTTAAAAAGGAATCTTATTAAGTTTGGCCATACATGTAAGACCATGGTCTTTAACATTGTAGCGAGAAATAGGAGATAAGTCATTCAAATTTGTTGAAAATGCATGAAAATGGTAACCTTGATTTAGAGGGAGGACAATTTTGGTTTAAGGAAATGTATATAAAGAACCATTTGAAATGGTTTTGATAGACTTACCTTGCGGGGTATAACTGTAATGTTGAGTGATTGGCATTTGACAGATGAATGACTTTACCATATAACAGTACATGTTCACCCAGTAGCTTGGACTCCCTGCAACAAAGAAATCCTTCATGGCAAATACTCAGATTACATTGCATAACCATTATGTGACTTTCATTCAATTATTTCTCCCAATCTTTATTTTAAACGATGACATTCTAATGTACATTGTACATATCCAACATTGAAGAAACTTTACATTATTCTTTGTAACCCAAACTTTCGCACATCACACATTTTATTTATCGTTTTGTAACTTCTCATAACTAGTAAGTTATAACCATATTCTACTCGATTTTTTTTGTTAATAGAATATTTCGATATCAATAATACCCACTTGACTGTATGGCACCGCAGTCAGTGCGACCCGGTATCTTGGCTGGGTACCTCGGGTACCAGTGATGATAGGTGAGACTGGTACCATCTTCCCAGGCATACGTACCATCCTTTACTCGGTCTGAAACGTTAAACGAATACCATTTTATCTCTAGGTAAATTAGTTGCTTCTCCTCGCGGATGTAGGCTTAAGGAGGGGGGGGGGGGACACCTGTATTAATGTCTATAAAGATATCTAAATAACGAGAAAAATAAATGTTGCAAGCCAATACATTTAACTTTCAACTAGCAGTTCTAAAACGGACGTACCGTTTTCGGGTTAAAGCAACGTATATCAATTTCATTACCTCCAATGATCAAAAGATGTTCGCACAAAAGTGGCTGCCAGGACCTTTTGTTTGATACTTGAAAATTCTGATAATAAATTTGGTCAAAACTAACATTTATTGGGGAAAATAAGGAGAATATTAACATAAAACGTGCTCTTGCCATTTAAATCTGGCATATTGTTGATTAGAGGTACCCCTGATTTTTTAAATGAATGACAGGGGGCTTTGTCGAAAACTAACAGTATGGTTCATGTTACATTATCAATATGTTCAGAATATAAAAAGATAACTTACAATTTCATATAAATAATTGTATCCCCTTCGAATCCAAAATAGCCTATTTCTTTTGGATATCAATATCTATAAATCATATACTTGAATATATTGATCATTTTCGATTTCCAGTGATTCAGATGGTTTCCTCTGTTACGAACTCTGACCAATATCGTACTACTTCTCACCTGAAAATCCAAGCCAAATATCATTGACATGCCACGATGGTAACATTAGCCTTATTGCGTTTTGCACTGCTTGTCTGGAACAAAATACATAAGAGTTCATTTATGTCTAAAAACGATTAACAAGTAAATAATAATGCGCATTGTGTGGAGCTAACAGTTTTATTTCAGATGGTAACTACGATAATGTCTTTAACTGAGCATATCAACAAATATAGGTGTCTCATTGAAACAGATCGAACCTATCATTTTACCTTACTGAGTTCTGATCCGAGAAGTGCTCAACAGGGCTATGGTCATGTAACCTTTTGACTTCAGAAAGCCAGTTAATTTGGTTAATAATTTTTAGGTTATTTAAGCGTCTTGTGATTGTTTAAATTAAATTTGAAAGATCATAGACATATACTAAAAAATTAAAAGAAGAAACACGAAAAATATTGAACCATTTATGGGAATGACAAAAACATATCTGGGCCATTACAAAGTGACTTCATACATACTCTTTAATTGTCAAGAGCTGAAGTCCTTGTTTCTTGCATATATCGTTAGCCATGAACCACGTGGTTCTCGACTGAGGGGAGTTGTAGAGTTTGTAACAGTTTCCGTTTACTCTCTTCCAGCCAGTTGGACATGTTCCTGAAAAGGTGTAAAATGACAATTTAAAAAGTTCAAAGCGTGTAGACATAAACGAACACTTTCGATATACTAAAGTACACGTAGAAGTAGGTTTTAAGTATTTTCCATAATTTTGGGATGACAGTTATATACAGAATATGATATTCGTATCCTTGACAGTATATCAGTATATCACTCGCTCTCGCTCGGAAAATAATCATATTTAGCCTTTCGTGTCGTAAACATAGTATGTCATGGACACTCATATAATATATATAACTCGTATCCATAAAAGTAAGATAAGCAATTTGTTTTATGAAACGTGAAACGTTTTATCGGAATGTCGTGAAACTCTCATTCTCTCCCAACAGAGGCAACTCAGTCATACCTGAATTAGCCTCTGTTCTATTACGGCTAATACGTGGGATAGAAAGGTAGAAATCTGATTGGAGGCAATCGAAGTTAGTTGTGCAATCAGCGACGCCGTTTCAAAAGTGGTCATTCGCAAAACCTCGGCAATCTCCGTGTGGTTCGTCAAAGCTTTCGTTGAAATTAAACATCCAGGGGAGGTAATTCTTTCTTTTACAAACCATCGCTTTTTTATCTTCTCAGTAGTTATAATTTGGTTGATTAGTAAAATAAAATTTATCATAAAACAAATAATAATTTACTCAATTGTAAAACCGTTTCTATCTAATGATAAACCCTATCCATATCTGATTTTCAAATAGTTTCCCTCTCACACTGCAATTAAAAAATACAGGTGAAGAAATAATATTTTCCATGTCACTATACGACCGTTAAGAACTCTCCGAGTCATGGATATCCAAAAGGTGTTTTCATTGGCTGCAAATAAGGGAGATATTTGAAGTTACAACTTTTTGCCGCTAGGGTAATCTACCGGATCCCCAGGATCTTGGCGTAATAGAACAGAGGCTAACTCAGGTATGACTGAGCTGCCTCTGTGGGGAGAGAATGTGAAATTCTTGGAGAATTCGAGAAATGTTCACGATTGACAGGAAAATGTAAACATACTTGGGAATTTGTTTTTACAAAACATAAACCAATTCTTGTAAATAAATTACGAGATATCCTAGCACATGTAACACGATTGAATGAACTATCCAACCTGAAATAAATAAGGATATTTCCTCTACGAATGTCAAGGGGGAAGCATGTTGCACGGGCTGCACGGGCTGCACAAGGAAGGCCTGTTTTACAGGTACAAATTAAATGACGTAAAACCAAAAACACCAGAAAAGCATGCGTGCTTCACGAAGATATATGTACAAGATAAGCGAGACATGATGTCACTCACCATGTGGCTTGACACATACGAACTTTTTCTCTTCAATGCATGTTGTCCTGACGAAATTGAAATTTCCCAAAGGTGATGATACCACACATGTTTTGCCCCTCATTCTGAAAATGAATATTAATAAAATAAAATTTTAACAAAACTTGCATAGCTATAGTTTTGTCAGACTTCTTTGAATATGAAATTGAAAACAACTTACGATGCACTATAGGTGTTTATGTACCACGCCTGATACTTCATGGTTTGGTTTGTATCCACAGATTGTATCCGTCCAGGTGTGTACTGCAATTGAGATACATAAAGTTATATGAACTGTTCCCTTGGGTAAAATTCACTTCAAATAAGGTACGCATTTATACTGCTGGGTTAACATTGATACAGTCATATGTCGCGAAAATCCTCGTCTCAATTCGTTAGTCGTTAGTTAATGAAATTCATCACCCATAAATGGAGATGTCGCGCAAGTTTTATCAATCGGACAATTAGTTCCGCCATTGAAGAGGAAAATTTGTACACTTGCCCTAATCACCAACTTTATATGATTAAGAATTCAGTTTTCGAAGTTAAGGGCCAAATTGTTGCGTTAGTCACTGCCTAAAAAGTTCACGTTGCCTTAGGATAGTCATATTTGAATATATGATAATCCTATGATTTGTCAACACTAAAACATCATTTTAGATGCAATGATGATTGAATTAGTCGAACTTAAGCGCGCCACTTGATTTATGTGGAATATTCAAAAGGAATGATTATCATTGTCAAGTATCAGGCAAAAACTGCTGTTGGCCATTTTTGTGTGAACAACATCTATTCATTTGAGGTAGCTTAACCTCACATGGTACCTTCATTTGAGAGTTGCTTTTTTTATTTAAAAATATTACCTTGTTATTAACAATTATTTTTATTCCTTATCACTCATTTCACCTAAAGAGGGTGCCACTGTCCCTTTAACATGTCTACCTGATCCGTAAAAGCTGTCCAAATATCGTTGGTTTTTGTCCTGCAGTCTATCAAATCAGAAAATAACAGTAGATCTGTTTGCTTCTGAGGAGTAGGAAGGGAACCTCCTTGTTTTTGGCACGTCGATAAGGCGTCGAACCACGTACTTTTGGTGTCGTAAGATTTGTAACATTTTCCAAATATGTCTTTCCAGCCTTCATCTTCATTGCACATGTCGTAAGTATCTGCATTAAAGTCATAGGAGTAATTAAGAAAACTTCAGTTGTAAGCGCAGAGAGTGAAAAATGATTAATGAACGAGATATTTCAAAACCTCGGCGCATCCTAAGTTTGATTTAAATATTATAAAGAAGTTATTTGAAGCAAGTAACAGTACCAGAGAAAATGGAAGACAACAAAGAACATATGAATATATAATATATATATATATGGCTAAACACGGAGATGGAATGTTTGGTTTGCTACAAAAAAATATAATATCAAGTTCTTAGATTTCTCATTTTATCACTTGGTTCGACACAAGCAAAATACGATTTTTTCACTAAACTAAATTTCAACACTTCCATAAATATTGTAACATGAAGACATGTTATCGGCATAAATTCATCACAACTGTTAAATCAATTTATTATATGAACAGAGATTAGAGACTGGGTTTTACCAGTGAAATAAACTGTCTATCAGGCAACAGTGACGATATATCATATTTCCACTGTGACCAATGATATATTATATCGTCACTAGTTAGGTGCCGAAACGAAATATAATAAATAGAACACTTAATGTAGTTTTCCGAATACCGGGTTTATTTCATCTCATCACATAGGTAAAGTTGATATTTCACTCGTGCGCCACTCATCAACTTTACCCATGACGCTCGATGAAATAAACCTGGTATTTGGAAAACAACATTAAGTATCCTCTATGTATTTAAGGTACATTGATAATGACTCACCACTTGTCCTTCGACAGATAAATTGGAGGGATGTATAACAGGAGGTTAAATAAATCTTCCCTGCGTTAGAAGAATAACTATACATATAAGCACACGTATAGTGGGAACGTAGTTGAATCACGGTCGGTTTCATCTCTCTGTTGTTTATCCAGTGCCTGAAAATGTCAACATATTGAAATTACTATAGAAATGAAACGGTTTCAGGCTTATCAAAATTACAGTGATACTTAACAATTTATAAGAAGTTATATTTTTAACTTAGTTAAACATAATTACAAAATAATGAATATAAACATAATGATTTATTGATCATCTCCTAACTTAATTTGTCCAGAATAATAATACATCACAAATGCCAAACATATCTGCGAAACGTCAAACAGTTTTGCTAAGAAACATTTAAAACCTTAAATAAGTGTAAAACTCCGCAGGGGTGATGAAGTGAACATTATGCAGTGCATTTTGTTAAGAAAGTTTCATGAATTAAGTAATTAATTTAATCATTGGAATAGTACAAATCTATAATACTCACGCCAATGTCTTGTTGTATTTTGTATTGTCATCCCAAGCCCATTGTTTGGTAGAAGTCTTGTACTCCAAACCGACCCAATAGTTGTATCGAACACCCGATGAAGCCATCATTGATTTCAAAAACGTCTGGAAAGAGAAAATAACCAACAAATTGCTTGATATACTCTCAAACATTATTTTGATTCATCAATCATAAAGATATAGGGGCGGTGAAAGTAGTTGTAGTAAAAGAAGTTGTTAGCAGCTGTTGCAGTTACAGTACCTGTAATATGTTTGTAGTTGTAGTTGTTGTAGTAGTAGTTATAGTAGATGTAATATTCTAGTGGTAGTCGAAGTTGTTGTTGTAGTAGGATTAGTTGTAGTAGCTGTCATATGTTAATAGTAGTAGTAGCTCTTGAAGAATTTGAAGTAGTTGTAGTAATAGTAGTTATAGTAGTAGTAGTAGTTGTAATATGTTAGTAGTAGTAGTAGTAGTTGTTCTAGTAGCAGTAGTAGTTGTAGTAGATGTAATATGTAGTAGTTTTAGTAGCAGTAGAAAGTTTAGTAGATGTAATATGTAGTAGTTGTAGAAGCTGTAATATGTTAGTAGTAGCAGCAGTAGTTGTTGTAGTAGCTGTAAGATGTTAGTAGTATCTGTATTAGTATTAGTAGAAGTAGTAGTAGTAGTAGTAGTAGTAGCTGTTGTCGTAATAATAGCAGGAGTAGTAGCAGTAGCAATAGTAGTAATATTAGTAGTAGTGGAAGTAGTAGTAGCATCAAGTAGTAACATAAGTTCAAGTTTAATGTAGTAGTATAAGGGTAGAAGCTTTTTTTATTAATCATGAGAAATAGTAGCAGTAGCATCGCGTAAGTAGCATTAGCTTGTGCAGAAACAATGGCAGCACAGTAGCCGTAACAGCAGTGGAAGTAGCAGTAACAATAACCTAACACTAGGGTTGCCCAGGCAACTCTGACGGTCTTCAGACCGCTGTTTTATTCGTAAGGTTCATTTAAATGTATCATAATGCTGGACCGTCATTAAACATCGTCTGAAGCAATGTGCAAGGCTCTAGAAGCATTTTGGCAGTCCATTTCCGGTTAAAATGTGCAAGGTCGTACAGTATATTCAAAATGGCGCCTAAACCACGTGACCTACGAAGTCGTCATGATTGTTTTTTTTCTTCCTCTGCTCAATGCCCATCTTCATGTGAAATTTCAAGTCTCTGAGTGCATTTTGAAAAATTTCCCCATGTTAAAATTTTCCAAATCCGAAATTTCTGTTCGCGATCGATTTTATTCTTGATTCTTGTAGACCTTATTCATATTTAGCTCTCATGCAAAAATGATGAAATTCCACGGCTAGGTTTTTGAGCTATGATCCCTTGAAGTTTGCGATTTTTCGTTTTCGGTCAACTTTGAAAGGTCACAGTGACCTAACTAATAATGCTAGGACTCTGAAATGAGCAAATTGAAAACAACAATGCTTCATC
This sequence comes from Steromphala cineraria, assembly GCA_916613615.1. Classification (NCBI taxonomy): domain Eukaryota; kingdom Metazoa; phylum Mollusca; class Gastropoda; order Trochida; family Trochidae; genus Steromphala; species Steromphala cineraria. The sequence goes on along the minus strand of OU744727.1, from coordinate 26,578,223 downwards.
TACATTATGTGTAAATTTCAGCTCTCTAGTGCGCGTATCTTCAGAGGAGAAGATTCTCAAAGGTTGTAGGGGTCCGAAATGGTCAAAAATGCACTAAAAACAAAATGGCGGCCATGTCACGTGACTTAGAGATTCGTCATCATTGACTTTTTTGTTCTGCAGGTCAATGCACATCTTCATGTGAAATTTCAAGTCTCTAAGTGCATTTTGAAAAAATTTCCCATGTTAAATTTTCGAATTTGTAATGGCTGTAGACCGGAAACGGAAGTATATATCCGGGATATTTTTTCATCTGTATCAATTTCAGGTCAGGGGCTATCAATGCTGTTAGTTTCATGCAATTGGCTGTAGTGGTTATTGCGCTAGAGCGTCCACAAAATTCTGCAAATAATAAAAAGAATCCCGGTAATAACAGTAGGTCTTCCAGACTTTCGTCTGAAGACCTAAAAATGGCGATATACTCACCCATTCATCAGGAGAGGAGAAGGTTGAAAGGGTAGCATTATGTGTTCCACACGCCTGCTTGGCATTAGCGATATTTGCTCTCGTGTTGGTCAAGTAGTAGCAATATTTACCATGCAATGTCCATCCAGCTGGACAATCGGCCAAAACACTGACCCCTGGAAATATATGATTTTCTTACTAATTCTGAATTTTTTTATCATCTTGGAAGTATTTTCAAAATATTTGTAATTCTAATTTTGTCATTCGACCTATGATATATTTTGCATTTTAGTTTACGTTAAGTATCATTGGTGAAGATTGATATACAAATGAAAGTTCTTCAACAGATAACACAATATCGAACGTTGAAACTTTCACCCCACTTACATTCGCTTACATTTGCAAAATCCAATTTTAATCCCAACAGCAGAATATCTGACATCCCCAAACACTCCAGCATATCAGCATAAGAACGTCTAAACACAGCTACACAAATATTTACAGTAACCTACTGATACACAATCTTAATGATACTGAAACATTATCGATGATTGCCATTGAAGAGATTTCTATATTGCCAGGTTGTTCTTTCAGGCAATCCTATTGTCAACATTTGTTTCAATTGCTATGCTATGTTCAATGAACATTGTGTCTCCAGTACCCTATCTACTGACACACAAATTTAATACTGACACATGATCGACGATTGCCATTAAAGAGATTTCGACATTGCCGTGTTGTGCTTTCAGGTGACCATAATATTATGGACCGCATCTGTTCTACTGGTTATGTTATGTTCGATAATGTTCGATGATTATACCTGACCTACTGACACACTATGTTTATGATACTGACACTTTATCTTTGATTACCACTATTTTTATGATATTGAGACATTATCTATGATTGCCATTGCAGATATCGACATTGCCATGTTGTTCTTTCGTACAACCATAATATCATTAACCACATCTGTTCCACCGGTTATGTTGTGCTAAATGAACATAATGTCGCCAGTGCCTTACCAACTGATACACCATCTTTATAATACTGACACATGTGTTCCACTGATTATGTTATCTTCAATGAACTATTGACTCCAGTGCCCTATTTACTTACACACTATTTTAATGACACTGACACATTATCGATGATTGCCATTGAAGAGGTCTCGACAATGCCATGTTTTTGTTCCAGGCAATCATATGACCCAACTTTGTTCACAGGTTAAGCTTTATTCAATGAAAACATTGTCTACAGTTCCCTATAATCTCCTGGTACATGTTCGTAGTGTGAAAAAAATTCGTTTCCAAAATTTTAAAGAAACTGAAACATGATTACCATTGAAGAGCTTTTTTTTAGATATTGCCATTTTGTGCTTTCAGGCAAACATATGGAGCACTGTTCCATTTGTTATGGTATGTTCAATCAACATAGTGTCTCCAATGCCTCACCCAATATTACACTATTTTTTAGGATACGACACATCACGACATTGCCATGGCAATCATATGACCCACATTTGTTCATTGGTTATGTTATGTTTCAGTGATCATATTGTCTCCAGCGCCCTATCTACTGATACATATACATAAGTTTAATACTGACATATCATCTATGATTGCCATTGAATCTCGCAACATTGCCATGTTGTTCTTTCAGACAACCAACATATCATTGACCACATCTGTTCCACTGGTTATTCTCCCCAGTGCCCTGTATTCGCATGGTACGTAGTGTGGAAATATTGCCTGATAAACACCGCCGTGTCTGCCGGTGACCGGTGACATTTATTGTGCCTAGTACAGGAAGATAATGATCGTTGTTACCTGGAGATAACGCTGGTATGTAGTACATCTTTATCAATTGGGGATCGTCGTCAACATTTTGAAATCATAGCGTTCAAATACCAATTTTAATCTTTCTACGTCTTATGTGATATGGTTTGGAATCGAACCCAGAACTTCCTGGCGCTTAACGGACACTTTACTTCTGTTAATATTTGGCTAAAACATATTCAAAGCAATTATAACATTATCTTCTTTGAGAGACATTTTAGACGTCGGAATGACAATCATGCAGAGGAATATATGGATGACAACGTTTTTGTTCCTACATGGATGGCAACTTCTCTATTCATACATGGATAACAACTTCTCTGTTCATATATGGAAGACAACTTCTTTGTTCCTGCATGGATGACAACTTCTTTGTTCTTGTATGCATGACAATTTCTTTGTTTATATAGGGATGACCACTTTCTTTGTCCATATATGGATGACAACTTCTTTGTTTATATATGGATGACAACTTCTTTGTTTATATATGGATGACAACTTCTTTGTTCATATATGGATGACAACTTTTTTGTTCATATATATATGCTCCTACATCATTAATCTATTCCTCTGCTTGAGAACGACACAAGAATCTCTGTCGATACGTCGCATACAATGAACAAAAAAGTTTCCAACCATATTTTCATCTGCATTAATTAAAACATCATATACATCTGAATTATTTCACACGAGACTAAATGTATGTCTATGAGTAGAGTCCCGATTTGATTATGCAATAACATTGCTAAAGTTCAAATTAGTGCGTTTAAAAGTTTAATTATCATTTTCTAAGTTCACCATTACCGTGTCCTAAAGCTGACACAAACGTTGGGGATTTTTTATTATTGATATTTCATCAGTATATGAATAAATTAACATATCAATATTCATATTTTCAAATGTTCATACATCCCATTTTAAATGTCCGAAAATGCCATTTATTACGAAATGATCCGAATTGAGTGCACAACGTTTCATTGTGAGTTATTATGACCAGAAAATACAATCTTATCTATGTGAACATTTCCCATATCAATACCCTTCAGATTCAATTAAAAAATAAAATGAGTTGTAGATTCCTTGAGTTCAAATCGCTTTATTTTATCAGTCACGTCATAACGAGAATAAAGATAGCGCTTGATAAGTGAATTGAAAGGAAGATGACATATATGTCTAGGAAAAGGTGATATACCGTCACCTACAATCTGTTAAAGGTTAAACAATACTGAATGCTTTGTTTACGAAAAGATCTTAATCAACACAAGTAAAGTAGGTGGAAACAAACGAAAGAAGGGTAATCCTACTTTGTAAACTTTGCTAAAAGAATGTGAAATGAACATGGCACTTTTCACATTTTATGTGTTTACTTCTTCTCAAAGTACATTTTCATCAGATGTTAAAACATGCCATCAATCTGTTCGATCATCGTCAGTTGTAAAGTAACACGTGCACGTTCTGAATCAAGCGAAAACTTTCTGCGCCCATGGCGCATGGCATGGCATTTAAATCATTCCAGTTGAAATGGATATACGTAGTTTAATTATATTTGAATTCATACTTCGTTTGAGACCTACATTTATTGATTTACATGGTTGTCTTACAATTTCGAAATTTTATTTTTTAACTCAATTTATTTCCCTTCGAAAGCTTACCATAACTGATAATTTAATTCATATTTCGTTTGAGAACTTACTTACACTATGTCATTCAATTCGGAACGTTTGATTTCGTTTCCTCAACTCTATTTTCCTAAGAAGCTACTGTGCCTTTTGAAGATAAACTAAAATCCAAAAGAAACGTCCCCTTTTATTTTTTCACACACATCAAAAATCACGAAAGATAATGAAAAAATAGAGCCATTGGCTCTGTAGCTCATCAGGCATCATATCAAGTTTGCTTTATACAGGCCAGATCAGCTAAAAATGAAACTGATGTCACCTATTGCAAGAAAACCTATAAAAAAATTACAAAACAAATGTAACGATTTCGGAATAAATTTCCTTACTCAAATGATTTATTATTATTCAACACTTTCTAGATCGCCAACATCAGACAGTGAAAGAAGTCCACACTTAAATATCCAAAGAGAAATAAATTTGCCATAGACTGTGATCTAATGGAGAAATATAGGTTTTTTTAGATTGTGACCCCTGTGACCCTATTTGGGGTCATGGGGTCACGAAACCTACAGTTTAGAATCCCAATTGGCCAAGGAATCTACATGCAGTCTTTCAGCTCAATAGACCTTTAGGAGCTAAAGATGATGATGAAAATAAGTTTTTAAGGTTGTGACCCCTGTGACCCTATTTGGGGTCATGGGGTCACGAAATCTACAATTTAGAAAAACCCATTGGCCAAGGAGTCTGCACATATTACTTTCAACTCTCTAGTCCTTTTAGAACTGGAGAAGAAGATGAAAATAGGTTTTTAAGGTTGTGACCCCTGTGACCCTATTTGGGGTCACAGAGTCAACAAAGTTACAAATTAGAATCTCCATATGCTAAGGTACCTCTACACAAAATTTCAGCTCTCTAATGTGTATGGTTCATGAGGAGAAGTCGAAAGTGTCAAAAGTTTACTGACGGACGGACGCCGGACGACGGACGACGGACGGACGCCGGACGACGGGCCATGCCATAAGCCAATCTGGACTTTCAGTCCTGATGAGCTAAAATGACACCATTCTTAAATATGCCAAGGGTCTATCTGAAGAAACACATCGCTTAAACGAACAAAATGCAGTGGTTAAGCTACAAAAATATCGTTGTTATATTTTTTGTTCTATCGAGAATCGAGAATCAAATATAGAGCGGACGTTTCTTTTCGATTTTAGTATATATTTTCCGTGCGTAATAAACATAAGAGAATTCAATATCAGCAAATAGTTCATACATCGTTGAGGTATTTCATGCATGCATAACATCAGTTGCACGAATCAGTTTCGATAGTCACAATTTAACCTTTTTTTTAGAATCATTATGGATAGTCAATGTCGTTCCCTTTAAATATCATGGGGATTTGGATAGCTATGATCAATATCTTATCTATCTAACAAATTTGATCATAATTATTCTAGATCGTCTTTTTCTGGCTTGCCAAACATTACTAATACTGATTTTGACAGTAATTCTAAAAGTTCATTTTTATTATCATTACCTCACGTCATTGTCCATTAAATGGATAATCATTATCCCTACCTATCAAACGTCAGTGTAGATAAGTTTGGATAGACATTTTCTTGAATATTAAAACAGATCTGTTACCATCTTCCATATGATACACCATTTTTTAGGACATTCAATACTTTTATGTCAATGAAAACTTGCGTGGATGGTGAATTTCTTACCTGTCTAGCGTTATTTAGACTTACGTTATTTAGTCATTATCTTACCTTCCCCAAAATATTGAGAAATATTCTGGATACTCATTATCCTACACGAAAAGTGTCATTTATACATAGCTATTTGACAGTTATTATCAAAGATTATTTAGAATTCTTTTGCATAGTCATTATCTCACCTCACACGACTTACTGAGAGTTATTTTGATAAATATTATCTTACACATGTATCTACCGATTAGTATTGAGAAATATTCTGGATAATCATTCTCCTCCATTGAAGCGTCTTTCATAGTTATTTGACAGTAATTATCAAAGGTTATTGAGAATTATTTTAGTGAGTCATTATCTCACCTTACGTTTAACCTTATTGAGCGCTATTTTGATAAATATTATTCTAACAACCAATTAATATTGAGAATTATTTTCGAAAAACACTATCTCAAGTAAATTAATTGGATAGTCAGTATCTTACCTGAGAGGACCAGGGCTAATATAAGAAATAAAAAAGATCGTTCTTCCATCCCTGCTACAAGCACAAACACAGTGTAATGTAGGTCCACCTTCCCATCTGTACACAGTGAAAGAGAATGGCTTTATCTTATAACCTTCAGACTTGATAACTTGACATATAGGTGATACGAGTTATCATAGGCATACACATACACACTATACATGAATTGTGTTTTGTCGTTATATTGGGACTGTGCATGATTTGTGTATTATCATATAACTTGCCCAATACGCACTATGCATGAATTGTGATTTGACATATTACTTTCCCAATACGCACTATGCATGAATTTTGTGTTGACATATTACTTTCTATTCTACACACTATACATGAATTGTGTTTTGACATATTATTTGCACAATAAACATTATGCATGACTTTTGATTTAGGGTATATTTCCCCAACACGTTGGTTTTCAGTCAAATCACATTGAAAGAAATTGTTGAGGTTTTCATTTAATTGGGCTCTCGTTCTGAAATATAATTGCCATTTAGATGTTTGAGCATCTTGGAGATGTTCAAAATTGAAGTTCATTGCTTTATTTTCGAATGTAACACTGTTATGACCATTAATTCGTTGTAGAATCTTACGATCGAAAAACTTCCATCCGTGCTTTGTTAAACTGAATGTCTTAAAGGGGCAGTAGCACGTTTTTTGACAATTTCCTATTTCAAAAATTTCGCTGATAATTGTACGTTAATGCTATATGTATTATTTTAATAACGTCAAAAATCTCATTACACAAACCAATCATCCATAGTCAGAGAACAAATTATGAAGATTCACTTAAAGTCCATTTGCAGCCATTTTTGTGTGAACACCTTTAATTCATTTTGTGTAAGAAAAGGAATCTCATGACTGAGCTTTACATTCCATATTTGATTTATTACTTCTTCATTTAGTATAAATACATTGTCTTTCAATTGGAACCATTTAGTTTCGTATAATATTCATTATCAAGCAATTTCAGTCACTTCTGTATAGTTTTAGGTAAGAATAGAGTGACTTTCAAAATGTCATCGACTGAGACAACTTTAGAGGGATCAAACCAGCACTAGACCTAGATCTTCACGTTTATTGTCTATGGCACGAAAATGTTCATCATGTCGGTATCTTACTGGACAAGAAAGCTTATAAATACTAATTACCCATATGGTTGAAAATAAGTAGTGACAGATTTTTAATATGAGCACTAGTGCAAATCACTTTTGCCTAGCAACGAGCAACGAGTTCCCGTATTTTTTTGCCAGTGACATCATAACACCATTTTTCGTGATGTCACTGTAGGCGGCAGTCGCAAGGGAAGCAACTAGTTTCTTGGATATTTCTAAGATGATAAAATTGAATCGGTAATAAAGAAATTATTACCCTCGGAAGTGTGTCGTATGACTTTTACGAAAACTCGTGAAAATTTGTGTATAACCCTCGCTCTCGCAATACAAAAATTCACAATACTTGTAAACGTAAAAGTCATATGACACACTTCCTCGCTTATAATCTCTATTATATGTAACAGCATTGTCCCATCCATTTCTGAACCAATACAGTAGTTTTTTACTTTTACAATGATCAATTATGATCAAGTTATGACCAATTGCATTATTGGGGAATTTGTCCATGTTGTGTTTCGGGGAAGGGGATCTTGTCTGGGATTTTGTCTTTGAGGATTTTGTCCATTTGGGATTTTGTCTATTCACCGGAAAAAAATAGGAGTGTCCCTATAAATCTTTTTAAAACTTGTTTTGAACTTCTATCATGAAAATATTGTTTTGATCATAACGATTTCTTGGGACCAATTTTTAAGAAGCGTATAACATTAAAGTCTGATATATCTACAAATATAAATTTATTTCTTTAAAAATCACAAAAAACATGATGGCCATAAAATACTGTTTTATTGCATCAAAGACAGATCTCTCAAAACACATGCAGTTAAAATGGTTGTATATGAAAAATCAGATCTTGTATTTGTATCACAATTTTAATACAAAACCACAATTACAGATAATTATGCAATCATTCACAATCATTATTACACAATAAATATCCGCTAAAAATAAGTTTTGATATGCAAATAATGCTGAACATTTTCATTTCAAATATTTCCAGATACAATACTGAAATTGGTCATCTCAATGTCTAAAGACTAAAACTAAACATTTCATATCATCATTTCAAAATGCATTTTTATATCACAGATACTTTTTAAAAAAATGATTTACTAATCAACAAAGACAAAAATCACCAAAATAGATAAATTTATCAAAAGATCATTAATAAATCAAGATATGAGTAATATATCAAAAGTAATACCGACATACATCTCAACTTATTGTATCATTTTGTTGAATGTGTGTATTGTATTAAATCATAAACATTGTTTGTAATAAATTTAATTTCTAAAATGAATATTCCATAACGTGTAAAGAAGATATCACATGATTCATAAGTATCATCTTTTGAACAAATCTAGCTATTGATTATCATCTTTTGAACAAATTTAGCTATTGATGATGTCATAATTGATGATATTGACCAAAAAAAATTGCAAATAAATTACATGTTTTTTCTATTTACATGAATGTTTGATGATTGAATTATGCTTTTAGCTAACATTACAAATATGTATTTACATATGAACAAACAGTTACAAATGTACAATTTATCAAATGGATTTCTTCACATCAACATAAAAGTGGAACATTTAAGCATTGGAAAACTATATGGCAACAAGCAACAACAAAGACATAGATTATCATTTTTGTTTATAAATGAAAAAATCATATGGCAACAAATCAACATTAATAAATAAACCCGTTTCAAAAACTCACTCAGATGAAGAACTGAAAAAGATATTCTTGAACAAAATTTTGGATATTAAATATATTAAAAAGGCTTAAGAATTTAAATATGAGTGTTTTTATGCTTGAATTATGAAAAAGCATATTTACTATGAAAATCACAGCACAAACTTATTTCTCATTTCATCAAAAGCACTTTCAAAATAAACAAAAGATACAATAGATTCTTTCACAGCACAATTGATTTACATTTGTCTATTAAATATTTCATTGCTTAAAACCCAAAATGGAAAGTTTGTAAGAAATCAAGAAAGAGTATCTTTGCATATTATGATAATAATTACTTCTTCAATTTCTAAGTTTATACATAAGATGAAAAATAAGGGGGTGAATTCTTAAATTTAGAACTTTAACCATTCCATTAAACTTACAGGTGTTACAATTGATTTATTTGTTATCTGCTAAAAGTGCATAAAATAGTATAAACCCTGTTGGCAAAATTCCCATAACTACCCAAAGATAAAAAATTAGGCTTCAATGATAAACCTTGAGACAGAAATGTTTATCAATTAAAAGTTAATAAGTAAAGACTGGTTTTGAGACAAATGCTTGGACAGGATGTTTGATTTGATAAAATGAGAAAGTACACCAGTTTCATGAAGTCATCTAAGCATTTCAACTTAAATTGACAGAATTAAAGTAAATAACTTGACAAAACGGTGAATTATAATATTTAACGGAAAGATTTTGGAAAAGGCTCTGATAATACTGTAAATGGGCTTTTTGATATTGGCTTAAAGGGACAGTCCTATCTGTGAGCATGTATTCTTGTGTTGAAATGAAATTCAAGAGAACTTTCCTGTTTATAGATATATGTATGATAATGACATAAACATTTCTTGATACTATACTTCATTTAAAATATGCTAGTGAAGTTAGCATTTTAGTTCAAGGTTAAATAGTTTGAGAAAGAATAGAGTCCATCACTCAAGCCATGGAAACAATGTGAAATGAAGACAATTGTTCGCACTATGAGCAAGGAATGAATAATAATAATGTCATACCTAATAATCTAATTATGAATTATTTGTATATCATATCTGAGCAGCAAGGTAACCAATGTGATGTGAGGTCAAGTTTATTAAAGACTTATTTGTAAGAGGAGGCCTTGATTTGTTTTCTCAAAATACTAAAATTCAAGATGGCGGGTGAAAGTCGATAGGACAGCCTCTTTAAGAGAAATGCTATGACTTCACAAAACTGATGATGGACTCCTCTAGTCTACAAACAAAGAGTCGAAGGGGTCGTCCTTGTTGTAGTGGAGAGAGGGAGGGGAGGGTTGGGGCGTGTCCACTAAATTGTACGTCCGCAACATCTGGTACTCGCTCGGCCCTCCCCGATCTATTCGAACTGGTTTCAACTTCTCATGTCGCAATCTGGAAAACAAATATAAAAGTTTTTTTCATAAAATTTTATTGAAATAGGTCAGAGTAATATTCATTAGAGCTGATTATGCACCAAATTTTGTATCGCGATATATTGTAACAAACAGCTCCGTTATTGCAAAGCATTGAATCCACTCAATTTCCATCCCTCCAAGTACAACACTAAAAATAAAAATCCGCTTAATATTCTTTCCAAATGGCAAATCTGTAATTAAAACTTGCTTTCAGTGACTATCAAGCAAGGACTTACAACATTATGCCCATTTTCAAAAGACAAAATTTCATGTTCTTTAAATGTTTATAGCACTTCCTTGATTCCAACAAAATTAAATTAGTAATTCTTACCAATAGAGAAATTACAAATAAGATTATGGTGACAATGACAATGACAATGACAGATGTTTCCTAATCAACTTTAATAAAACAAGATGTGTTTGTGAAACACGAATGCCCCCGGATGCATCCTGCTCGCTGTGTCAAGGTCAAGGTCACAAGGTCAATTGTCATGGTGTCATCTGAAAGGTCTCATCACAAGGGATCCATATGTCAAGTATCAAAGACCTAGCTCTGACCAATCAAAAGTTATGACCAAGGTTAAAGTTTTTGTGGACAAACAGACAGACGGACAGGTGAAAAACAATATACCCCCGGAATCTCCGATTCGGGGGCATAAAGACTAAATTGTTTTTTAATATTGTAATAATTGGATTTAAACTATCTGCAAAGGTACAAAAACTCATACTTTTTTCTGACTGAGTCCCCTGCAGAATTTGAACCCACACCCTTTGGGTTAGGCAACACTGCCAGCAGCGAACAACCAACTCACCTATCTCTCTATCTGACTAAAACTTTATTTATAACTCACCAAAAGTCAATGAGCGAACTCTTATCACATGAAATCAACTACAAATTTGTCTCAGCTTTCATACAAACCTTTGAAAACACTTAAGTCTAAAGTGAAACACAATATTGAGATAAGCAAAATCCAATTTGTTGAAATAGTGCAAACCTCTTTCCTGTTCCCTTTTCAAAAGGTTTCTGTTTGAGCTGCTCAGCTATTGTTTTGTCATCTACGTAGAACTGTTGTCTTCCATATGTTGGGACTGGTGGTGACGGGGTCCGATGGGACTGGAAATAAAATTTTTAGGGGTGACATATTTTAACAAATCAACAAGACCACTTAGCTCAATTGAGGTGACAACAGCACAATATTTACCGTATTCGACGTAATAAGCGCCTCTTCCCAATAAGCGCCCCCTAACAGTGTTTCAACTAAAAATTCATTAAGCTCCCTATCCACAGACTAACCTTTCATGACAAACCTATGAAATTTTACATAACAATGGTTTTGAGGCTTGATTTCAGTCCTTCTCTTCAATCACTGTCATTGGATTTGTAAATTTTCGTTAAAAAAATATATGAAGATCGAGAATATACAAACATTTGTATGAATGAATGTACACTGAATGATTAAGACATTTTAATACGCGTCCCCTTTGACAATTTTTTAATCGCCCATGGCGCTTAATAGGTCGAATACGGTAATGCTATATTTGAACTTTTTATCATTAAGAGGCCCATCAGTTTACTCTTTAGAATTGTAGTAAATGTATTTTAAAACAGGGTTCGTACAATAATTCAAGAGCAATATTTATGGTTTTTAAGGCCTTTTTCAAGGCTTTTCTAGGCAAAATTAAGGCCAGTAACACAAGTAAGTGAGAACAAACTGATTCCAATATGCAAGATGGACATGACTTACGCAATTGACACAATTACTCGGGAATCACACAAAGATTTCTGAATAAATCTAAATAAGTGCATGCTTTGTTGCATCAGACACAAACACAATCAATTTGTTTTTAAATCTTTGAGAAAGATGGTAGCAAATCTAAGGCTTTTTATTGCCAAAATCGTTTTTTAAGGATTTTATGGGCCAATCGCCAAAAATCCTGGCTCTTCCAGGCTTATATGATTAATGTAAAACTATAACTATTGTTTTGTAGAAATACGGTAAATACTTTGTAGAAATCTGGTAATTTCTTTGTAGAAATGTAGTAAATATCTCGTTGAGATATTTACTAACAACTTTACATTACTGCCAAATAAATTCATTAAAAAAAAACACTAAACCAATTCATTTTTAAATTAACATGAAATGTTTAATTTTGGTAAGTTTCATAATAAACTTTACATTATTGCCAAATAAATTCGTAAAAAAACAACTACTAAACCAATTAATCATTAAATTAACAAGAAATGCTTAATTTTGAGAATATTCATAATCATCTCACATTTTCATCATCAGATCCGTGAGCAGAATCCTCATGAATGATCTGGTGAGTTGACTGTTTCTCTCCAAACATGGGGTGAGTTGGTAGACTCATCGGATCAATGAGCACATCATAGGGAACCATCGGGTGTTGGTACGTGGAGGGGTTGTATAGGTCCCACGTCTCGGGTTGGCCAAATGTTCCTAAATCAGATATTAATGATCATGATGAAGACATTTATATGGTGAGATATCAAGTAACTTATTCCAGTTTAAAGGGACAGTCCTATCAGGGTATTTTTTTGTGGAAACAAAATTCAAGAGTACTTCGCTGTTATGATTTTTACATGATTATTTCACACTTCTTTTCATAAAATATGTTTTTTTTAATAATAATAAGGCAAATATAAGTTTTTTCGTAACATTGGCATTATGCATACTCAATGCTATGCATACCTTGTGATTATTTTCACCTAGTAGGTTTCTGTGCCAAATGCAACAAGTGTTTTTCATTAACAACTAGATATTACACTAAACCATTTGAAAATTGAATTTTTTATCAATAAATACATATACGCAATTGAATTATTGGTCACTTAGTATTTTACGAATGTAAATGAACTCCATACAGCATCATCTTTAGAAAAAGTGTGTTAAGTTGTTGCGCCTCCAGCAAAGGGCATCTTTTCTAAATGGCCTTGAGGTGTCAGAGTTCAGCGGACCAATCTGACTTTCTGGTCAATGTCAGTTCAACCGTATGACCTAATATACAAATCTAAATTTTTTTGGTTGCCCTTCAGAGGTTTATTAATGGAATTGTTATCAAAAATCAAATTTGGCTTTCCCATAGGCCAATACAACAGACCTTGGATCTGTAACTGGGTCAACATGGAAAAACTTGATTATTAAAATAAAAGTACTGACCTATATGAAATTGTTGTTGTATGGCTTTTCCATAGGCCAATACAGCAAATCTTTAACCTATAACTGGGTCAATATGGAAAAACTTGATTAATAAAATAAAAATACTGACCTATATAATGTCCCTCCGTGGTCCAGATACGGACAGTGCAGTCCAAGGAGGCCGAGATGAGGACTTTCTGTTCTTCCACAAGGTCAAGGTCATTCACACACTCGATGTGACCTCGCCATGAATATAACACTAAAATAAACAATACATGGATTTAGTTGTATCGAGTAAATAAAAAAGTTTTTTTATGTCTGTATTCTGGCCTCTAAAATTTACTGGATGCAAAATAATTCATCAGAGCCAACCTTGATTTTCATGGCATCTTATTTTGCATTGATAATCTGTCATTACTAGCAAGGTCTGATACCTGTCAATTGACCTCTAAGAATTATTTTCAAATTATTTCAGCAGTTAAGGTTAAACTACATGGTATATACAATAAGAGGGGCTGTCATTGCAACATTCAGTGCCATTTTCTGTTTGTGAAAGCTTAAACCTACAGGTCATGTAAATTTTCCTTTGATAGCCAAACCTTGATTGTTTGTTTTTTACACTTCTCATTTAAACAGTAAAAGGGTAAAAAGAAACATGTTTAGCTTTAACCTGCATGCCATGCACATTATCCTTAACTGGTCAATCCTGGATTCTTTGTTCTTTTACACTTATCATTTGCACAGTAAAAGGGTTAAAAGAAACATGTTCAGCTTAAACTTGCTTGATATGTATATTATCCGTAACTGGTAAATCCTGGATTCTTTGTTATTTTACACTAATCATTTGAACAGTAAAAGGGTTGAAAGAAACATATCTACAGAGTTTAACTTGCAGGTCATGTACATTTTCCATAAATGGTCAATCCTAGATTTTTTTCTTCTATTATGTTTATTGTTTGAACAGTAAAAGGGTTAAAAGAAACATGTCTAGCTTTAACTTGCAGGTCATGTACATTATCCTTAACTGGTAAAATCCTCGACTTTTTGTTCTTTTATGCTTATTGTTTGAATAGTAAAAAGGTTAAAGAAACATGTTTAGCTTTATCTTGTAGGTCATGACCATCATGTAAATTATCCATCGATGGCCAATTCTGGATTTCTTTGTTATTTTACACTTATCATTTGAACAGTAAAAGTGTTGAAAGAAACATGTCTAGCTTTAACTTGCGTGGCATGTATATCATCCTTAACATATGAACAGTAGAAGGGTCTAAAGAAATATATTTAGCTTTTAACCTGCAGGTAATGACCATCATGTTCATTATCCATCGATGGCCAGTCCTAGATTTTTTTTCCACTTATCATTTTAACAGTAAAAGAGTTCAAAGAAAGTCCACTACATACCCTCTGGAGGGCTATCACTGGTAGACTCTGTGCAGTAGTTCTCCATGTTCCACACGTAGATGAAGCCCATGTTGTCG
The DNA here is from genome assembly GCA_916613615.1 of Steromphala cineraria. Classification (NCBI taxonomy): domain Eukaryota; kingdom Metazoa; phylum Mollusca; class Gastropoda; order Trochida; family Trochidae; genus Steromphala; species Steromphala cineraria. Next base: position 26,563,188 of record OU744727.1, on the reverse strand, counting down.
GCGGTGTACAGCATTGTGTTGAGCTTGTTGGTTATCATTGTGCTCACCATCCCTCCGTTCACACGAGACTGGAATGGAAATAATATACTCATTGACCTGGGGTGGATCCAGAATATTTTCTTGGTTGGGGTGCAACCTACTCAGTGAATGGAAAAAGCAAAAGCCATTGGCCATTCTGAACTTTGGATAAAAAATGTTCCATTACAATTTTGAAGTTTACTATTGGTATAATGTGCAATGGCTTATTTCAAATTAAGAAAATTTCTAAAAACCCTGAAAATGGCCCATTGTCAATAAAATCTTTCACAATCCCTGCTATTGTTGTCAGAAGTACAACTATTGACTTCTAAAACTTTGAACACGTGTAAATGTTTATTGAATAAAATTTCAAATTCCTACACTTTTTTGTATACATTTATAATGAATGAGAAATAAAACATGTCATTAACTATATTTTGAATTCCCATTAGACTCACCATTGAACTTACAAAGATTTCTAACCTCATAATGTCCTTCTCCAAATATACCTATTTTTATGTTGAGGAGTTTACTTTAGGATGAAAATAAGTGTGTGAAATGACAATCTCTCCAAAAAAATAACTCGATCTTAATTTAAATACCAATATACAAATGTTGTGGTGATCAGCTAAATCAAAACCAAAAACCTACGTTTATTTAACTCTTAGCCCAACAGTTATATTATTGTACAATAAAAGCTAGGACAAAATGATATGATTTGTTGGCCTACAACTTAAATGGGTAAAACAATCTTTAATAGAACAATCTTTCCGTATTGTGGGAGGCTGTAGACTTCAAGCCTGGATCAAATTAGCTTGTTTCAATGGTAAGGTTAGCTGAGATGACCCAAATGAAGAAGAACTGAGATATGATAAAGCAGTTAGGTATCAATGTTTGATCTTTTTTAATAAGATTTTAATGTAATCTTTGAGTGATGTCAAGACTTACCCCTTGGAACTGAGACATGAGTTTGCCTCCCTGGAAGACATTCCAGATGTGGATATGACCCCGGGGTCCGCTCGACACCAGAGACCCTGCATTCTTCTTGTAGGCACGTGTCTGTAGGAACACCAGGTTGTTGATACTTAGGTCTCCGTCCACTGAAACAGGCAGGTAGGAAATTGAAATTTTTTAAAATGTAAATGGATACTTTGAATGCAATTGTTGGAAAGGTTACACACCTTACTTCGCTGGTGAAAAAATATCTTAATGTTTTTGCATTGCATCGACAACGACCGTTTGTGCCACCTCCCTTTTTTCTGTAATATCAAAGTACAATTTTTACAGGACCAACAAAGGTTTTATTGTGACAGGGTAGGTTATAAGCATTTCAACTGGCTTTGGCTAGAGGGATATCTCTTTGGCCGAACAGGTAGAGTGTAGAACTCTCAACCCTGAGGACCCGGGTTCGAATCCTGGTGGAGGTGCTCTCAAAATCACTTCTGTTAAATTATGACCTCACTGGCAGTGGTGAAGGATATTCTATTCACATATGAATTAGATTTATTTAAATACTCTTTCTAATGGTATAAATCTACCTAACATGAGTTAAATCAACATGCTAGAAATGACAAAAGAGTTGCCTCAACCATCAGTTCTTTTGCAATAAAGTTTTGCCCTGAACTACATATATATTATTTTATAAGCCTAGGGGAGAGTCCTTTGATGTTCAAATAGTTCAGGGAAACTGTTCTTCATTGCAAAACATTTCTTATTTCTTGATTAACATGATAGTTCAGGTTACTCTTTTACAAATCGACAAAATAATCCACGTGACTCACAAGACTGATCCTTGTAGCCGGGCGGGGCAGGAGGCATGAGATGACAGAAGATGTGTCCCGACACCATGTTCCACACGATCACCTCTCCATCGTACCCTCCCGTCGCCAGCAGGTTCGGAGGGCACTGGGCCACTGAGAGGATGTCCTCCTTGTGACCGTTTTTCTACAAAGAAGGTTTTTTGAGTAATTGAGTAAGAGTTTCTTGTACTGGACAAAGAAGTATAAAATAAGATATATCAAATCTGGAAATGATAGTAAAGATAATAATTTCTTCTTTAAAGGGCATTTTAGAAGATGGAGTGACAATAATGAAGAGGAATATATCAATGAAAACTTCTTTATTCACGATATGCGATATTTCAACACAGGTTCTTGTGTCCTTCTCATGCAGAGGTGTTAAAATGTGGCATACCATGAATAAAGAAGTTGTTGTCCCTATATTCTTCTTCATTATGATGATAATAATGATGGATATTTATTAGAACCACATTTAGATACAATAGTGCATGCTGCAGACATTATTACCCTGTGGCTCCACTTACCAGTCACTAGCATCCAATTATTTCAATTTTTTTTTTAAAAGTAAAAGCGCAAACAGTCCCTATTTGAGGTAGGAAATATTCAACTCACATAATGATTTTGAGTTTATTCGGTTTATTTTATTATTTTCTCGACCTTGGACATGTGATATTCACCGAGGCATTCATATTATAATAATATACAACAAATCAGCATTGTTCCAAATTTTCTGTTATCTTTCTTTCCCTGTCTAAACTGATTATTTTACATCTTCATGACTCACCAGATCATCATTCCAGTAGTCTAGAGGATGCTGTATGTGGTGTATATTGCTGTCAGACAGTGAGTCGTAGTAGATATTGATTCTTCTGTCCCACCCAACTGCTACCACATATCTAGAAAAGAAGTATAGAAAATATTATTGGTCCATCTACAGTACTGCAGTGTAATTTTTATTATAAGATTTATATGTCAGATGGCTTTTTTTGGTACATGCACATTTAAAAAAATTTAAGTTCAAGTTACATAGAAGATACAATTTTTCATAGCAACATTTATGTTTGGTAGAATTTGAATACATATCGTTTATTTATTTCAAAAATGCATGGCTGTTAAAGGGGCAGTAGCACGTTTTTTCATAATTTTATATTTAAAAATTTTCCCTGATAATTGTAAGTTAATGCTAAATGTATTATTTTGACAGTGTTAAAAATCTCATTACAGAAGCCTATCATCCACAGTCAGAGGACAAAGTATGAAGACTTACATAAAATCCATTGGCAGCCATTTTGTGTGAACACCTTTAATTCATTTTGTGTAAGAAAAAGGAATGGGATGGCTAAAGTTTATGTTATATATTTTAATTATTACTGCTTCATTTAGTTTAAATACATTGTCTTTCAATTGGAACCATTAATTTTTATTTTCCTGACATCACCTTATATTCCCCCTAAAAACGTGCTACTGCCCCTTTAAGATCATCGCCAGGGTAGCATGAACCTGTTTGCTATTAAAGAGACACAGAGTATGGTGTTAGGATCACATATGTCAAATTTTTAAATCGATGTTATTACATCGGGGACCACTAACTGTTACTGAAAATAACAAGTTAAAGGTCAATCAATATATCAGAGCGAAAATACGGCCATTCAAAGTCGGGATTTTGATTGAAAACCGGACAATGTGGCTCGAGTAGCGCGCGCAAATTTGCCAAAAGTAATTTTGAAACCTTGTCGTAAGCTGACAGGAATATATATTTGATTCAATATTGTTTATTAGGTATTGTAACTATTCGACTATTAAACGTATTTGAGATGTTTACTTGATTTTTCCATAAAATCAAGCATTTTAGAGATTTTATGTATAAATGGATATATTTGCAAGTCCAGTGATGAGATATGAACTTCAATCAGCATATGAGATATTTTGTAGCTTATCAAAACCAAATAAAATTTTAAGAAAGATGCTCTGTGTCACTTTAAGTGAATATATTTCTGAGGGTTTTTTATATGACAATATTGAACTAGTGTAATACTGTTGCATGTATGACGTCACAATAAGACATACCGGTAGTTAAATTTGAGAATGTTAGCATTATTGTCAAAATGGCAACCACCTCAATGGAATATTAGTTCCAGCACTTAAAGTTTGGGTTTTGTGGGCAGTAATAAACAGAGTACTATACATCCTTTATTATTTCATTCAAAGTTGTTCATCGATTGGTATTAAACTTGCATTTGTTTGTCTCTTACATAATCATATTCTTATTTAGTACAAATGAAAGGATTTTTCGTTTCCTCTATACATCTTATACTTGGTCATAACTAGTTTTAAACAATAATGGACGGTCATTTAGTGTCCTTATATATAGGTTTAAATGAAAAAAGGTTTTAAAACACATTATTACCAAGATGGATAAGAACATAAGTTGGAATGATAACATTATATTTTTGATTGGATATGTAAAAATAAATAAGGAGTTTACTCTCCTTCTTGTACTTATAGACTAATTAAAATGAACAACACACCTGTTCTTGTTCATTTCAACAAATGTCACATCACAAATTTCTTCATTATCTTCCTCTGAAAACAATAAAAACAGACAAAATCAATAAACAAACGTTTTATCCTTAATGACCTAACACACTTATATAAAGGTATTTTTCAACAGAGTTTACAATCTGATTTAAATTATTGTTGGGTTAATTCCTGATAATTTAATTCCAAGGTTGTTTTGAATTGCTCACCTTTCTCAAAGATCCTCAAACAATGACCATTGTTGTAATTCCAAACCTTTAAACTTCCATCTCTCCCTCCAGTTATCAACCTTTTGAAAAGAAAAATTATTAAAACATGTAGGTAACATGTTTAGATCCCAAGCAGTGGTTCAAGTGCTTGAAGGTTATCATTGACTACTTTTCAATTCCTAACCAGGGACTAAGGATGTGCAGTATTATCGGTATATCGATATGTTGCAATACAGGAACAACATGATACGAAACGATACACACTTATGAAAATATCCAATATATCGAATGTTTGAAAATGAGCAATTTCCATACAAATAGGCAATTACACAACCAAATAAAACATGAGTTTACAGACCTTACTTAACAAAGTCTAAAGTTGTGTTGTGAAAATAGCTGATCAAACCGGGCCATAAACAGTCCCTATCCAAATATCCCTTTCCAAAACGGCTCATATGAATATCGCTCATATTTAGACAGGAATTTGAAAAGTACCAATATATTGTGATACATATTGCAATACGCTTTTCTATATCACAATTTATTGCAATACAGTTATGAGGATTGATACTGCTGGATGAAGAGAGGAACATTGGAATATAGTAATTATTGTGTGTTAGAAAACTACTAACCTTCTTCCAGTGTTGTCAAAGGTCATGGTCGTGATAGCGCTGTCCCCGTGAGCGTCTCCATACTCAAAGATGGCTGTACCTGTCTCAAAGTCCCACAGTTTGATAACCTGTAACAAAATATTATAGCTGTACAAAATGAATATCATTATTGGTATGCTATTGATATCGACCTAGCTAAATGAGGAATATTCCCTTCTTTGTTATGATTTTAATAATAATAATAATAATACGAGATCTTATATTGCGCTAGTCTCCACATAACAATGTGCTCAAAGCGCTAACAGAATTGAATTATTCAGCAGTTCATTGATTAAAAAGATACGTCTTCAGATGATTCTTAAACTGAGCGAGAGTTGGGCATGATTTCAGTTTAATTGGGAGAGAATTCCATTCAGAGGCAGCATTGTAGGAAAAGGATCTTCCACCAAATGTTTTCAGTTTGATGTTAGGTACATGTAGGAGCATTGGATCACTGGAGCGAAGAGTTCTTGTTGGGACGTAATTCTGGACAAAATTGCACAGGTTAAAGAAAAGTTATATACATAATTCAATCATGAAGTCTGCAGATACTGTTAATCAGAATATATGTGAAATTTCATAGTGACCCTAGAAATGCTCTAAACGATGACAGTTAGAACTCTGTATTGTATTACAATAAGAATCATTTGACAATTATAACTAGAAACGAGACTCACGGAACCATCTGAGCAAGTGACGATTTGTTTGAAGCTAGGGTTGTATTTGACACAGGTGACTGGTTCCTTGTGTGTTATCACAATATCTGCGTGCAGCACTGGTCTGAAGAAAAATATCATGTTTTGGTTGCAACTTGTGTGTATGAATGTGTGTAGACAGTTTTTCAGATGAGTTTATTTACATTAACAGAAATTGACATAAATGGACTATGACCAACAGACAATATCAAATATTCAAAACAATTTATTCGGCCTTTTCATTGAACTTTATATAGAAGCACTTAGAGCAACATTTTTTAGATAGCTTTATCACCAATTACGGAGGAAAAGCAACAACTATTCTATTGATATTAAGTTGATAATACTCTCAAGCTATACAAAGTACCGATAGTACAGTCTCCTATTGACACTTAAGATTATTTCAATGCAAAATAGGGTAGTAGAAATAAAACAGGACCAAACCCATATGAGGCCATTGCCATAAAGTGATGTATTTTTCTTTGGAGCATAGAACATCACTTTGCAAAATATTACAAAACCCTTCTTGACCCGATACTTGGACATTACTGGTCAAGAATCCTTTTCATTGTATGGATCAACTCTTTTTGTAAATTGTATTCCATACAAATAATCAAAGGATAAAGCCAGACAATCCCCCTTTTGCTGTTCTTTTGTTTCCATGCGAGGTCCACTTTGAAAATATTTCCCACTATAACTTTCTACTAATATAGAAACTCACTTCATCCTAAGTGGAAGACAAGCCATCTGGTCTGTGGCGACGGCGAGAGCTTTTGCAGCATGTGAGTAGTGAACAGCCTGTAGATCTCCCCGGATCTTGTGTCCTTTAGGACGCACTGTCAACAGGCAGTTGTGGTCCTGGATGTCCCATACCTGTTTGGGAAAAGATGTTCATGATGGATAACATTAATAAAGGTTTTCAGGTCTGCATAGAACAATGACATCAAAATAACATAAAGGTATAAAGCAGACATCCCATTCAGCTCATGTGCGTCACATGACTGTACGTGTTGTATGCTCCCTCGAGAGTCGAGATGGTAAAAGAAGTGTCATGAAGATTGATATCCAATGATCAAGGAAAAGCCAAAGCGCCTTTGAGCAGCGCTCTCTGAGCTGGATATTGGCGCTATACAAATGTTCAGTAGTAGTAGTAGTAGTAAAGACCTGCAGAATCATGTATATAAGAAGATGGAATGAAACATGCCATTTGAGAAATAGATAGTATTATATGGGTAATTTCATATCACATTCTGTATCAACCCGAGACCCAAATATCAGCCCGAGAGCTTTAGCTTTAACATTTTAAAACTTAAATTCGATCATAACATTCGATCATAACATTAACTGAGTGGCTGATGATAGCAAATTTTGCTAACGTGAACTGACACATACCGATAGTCAAAGCTCCTGAGCCTACGCCTCTTGCGACTTTTAAATTCAATTTTCTCTCGGGTTGAATTTCCAAAATGGAAAATTAGTTTGTATCAAGCTGACAAATCCACAAGTGACTGCAGCGTTTTCTTCGCGATGTTGGCCACGTTAAAACGTCAGCTGTACAAAGGGAGACAACTCAAGTCATCGCGACTTCGATCTATTTTTTGCGTTAGTTGCCTAAGGTTCCACGTTCAAGTCCCTTGACGACGGGCTGATACAGGTTTTTGCCCTTGACGACGGGCTGATACAGGTTATCTGCCCTGCGGGCTGATACAGGGTGCTTGACGGAGGGTGTATCGTACATACAAAATCTCTGTATTTATAAGCAAGTATATGATAATACATTTTAGTGTTCAGGTTTGATTGTTAAAGTTCACATAACCACAAACATATTTCAATATTTTCTTTAGCATCATAAGTTTGATTTGACATCCCACACCTAGTTTTCTGTATCTTTGTCTACAAGTCTTTTAGTAAGAATGGGTACAGTTGATATGCCTTTCTGTAAACGTAAATGATGTTTATCCTAGTAAATTATGTGAGTGGGGAGGGTTTATACCTATCAAAGGTGGGTTTCCCCATCAAAGATCACTATTTTTACAATTGAAAAAAAAGTTTGAACCCCACTACATCCCCAAAAGGACCTGCCACAGATGTTTCATGGCCAGTAATAAAATGTTAAACCAAAGCAAACAATTGCACTTGTGAAATTTCTAAATCATATCAACTCAGATATCAAAATTAGAAAGTTTAATAAAAGATTTTTTATATAAAAATAAAATTCAAAGCTTTAACATTGACAATATATTAATGGTAATGATAGTGATAATGATAATCACCTTTATACACCTGTCAGTAGACAAGCTGAATATCCTGCTGTCCTCCTCCGCTATAAACAGGTAGAATATCGGGGCGTTGTGACCTCGCAACATGGCTGTTGGTTTCCTGTAGGTCAGATAATGTATAAAATTCTAAATGATATAAACACCTCTGAAAATTAGCTGGGAGCAACAGTTGATATGTTAAATTCTGACTGACTAATCTCAGTTCATATATTATGTATAAACAATAGTACAATAATCAGCGTAGGAAATATGTTTAATAAGGCCTCTCCGCCATCTGGTTACTATTGATCTGGACTGGTTACTTGTTGAGGTTGTTCCTCAATGTTATCATTAAAATCTAAAAAAATACATTTTGAACTTTTTCTTAAATTTTATCATTAAAATCGTATAAAATGTTCTATATTACCATATTTTGTTATATGACAATATATTTTAATTACATCTTACCCTGGTACATATGGATTCCATAACCTGATTATCCTGTCCATTCCTGCAAAAGTGATGTTGAAACTATGTATGTTTCAGTTTAACACCTTTCATTGAAATATTTCTTTATTAGAAATAGCATATAAATGCAACAGTGATCAATCAATCAATCTTGTTTTTCGCACTGAAGAAGCCTCAGGCCTATGCATTTACATAGATAGTTGGGATATAAGTGAAATGAAATGTGATGTTTAAATATTTTACACAATTCATTGAAAATTTATTTGAAGAATCATACTAATGCAACACAAGTTCCTAACAGAGACGGGCAATTCTATTGATACATAAACACCCTGCGTTAGAATAATAGATTAAACTGAAAAAGGATACATTATTATCCAGCAGTCATAACAATACAAGCTTCAATCTTGCAGATCAAATCAAAGATGAAAACTCACCTCCAGTTATCATGATATTCTTTGCTTTAGAGAAATTAAAGCACTTGACCCCCTTGTAGACCCTGAATATAGACTGATCAGCGTCGAGACGTGTTTTGGTGTTGTTGTAGGCATAGAACCCTCTCGTCTTTGATCTGTCCTGTCCTGCGTTCGGGTCCTTCACCTCCTTGAGCTGTTGTTCTACATGTGTACTGCCAGCGGTACATCCTATAGACAATGGCAGATAGAGGGTTAAAGTGGGTATGTATCATTAAAGTTTATTTGGATTTATTATGTGCCAGATTACTATTTGTCAGGATTTACAAATCATTTCAGTTTATTTTTCATCCCAAATGCAAATATAACAAAATATTTTGCTCTTGGCAGGTATAGGGTTAAAGTGGGTATGTATCATAAAAGCTTATTTGGATTTATTATGTGCCAGATTACTATTTGTCAGGATTTACATAAATCATTTCAGTTAATATTTTATCCCAAATGAAAATATATAAAATTATGTTGCACATGGCAGGTATAGGGTTAAAGTGGGTATGTATTATTGAAGTTTATTTGTATTTATTATGTGACAGATTACTATTTGTCTGGATGTATGTAAATCATTTCAGTTAAAATTGAAACAATTTCATAATGATCGATGTCTTACATATATTCTGAAGTTGAATTTATCCATCCCACCTTTTTTCTCGTTATGTAACCTTAAAAACACAAACAATGGTTTCAAATTATCAAATATATTTGATACATGGATGGTAATAAAGCAATTAGAGTGGTCATACGACTTAAGGAATTGGCCACTGTTGGAAGATAGACTACCAAGGAATATTCAAAGACTTGCAGGAATACTCCAAATTACAAGAACTCACCTATTACTAATGCTGTGTTGGCATGGTTTGAGCAAGATATCAGCTGACCTATCTCATGGTAGTATTTCAACTACAAGTAAAGAAAATCATTTCAGTAATAATATAAATAAGCTAGTCAGGACAAATCGCAATAGAACAAATCTAGAGGATAACATTATCTAAACATTTGTCTTTTCACAAAGTGAAGAACTGCACTGACATACATAATTACAGGTGGTCATAAGTATCAAACTCCAAGTAATTTTGATTGCATGATCAAGTTCAGCTACAGGTGTCCAAAAAGCTGACACTTGAAAACAAATTCAGCAAAGCCTACCATGGCTAATAATTAAGAATAAGAACTTGCACAAGTTTTCTCTTGATCGAAGATAAGACGGTTGATATTTATGACTCATACATTGATAATGACACTGATATCTATAAAGTTTTTACACATTTTGTAATAACACTGCCAGACTGATTGATGTGACGTCATAATTGTTAAGCACAATGACGCAACCTTTAGTGAGCAGCAACAATGTTCATGACAGCAAATTTCGTTAAACTTTTGATGATATAATTCAGTGAGTAATAAATAAAAACTAAATTCGGTAACAATTAATAACATTGTTACGGTCATGCACAAGTTCTCTCTTGTGGGAAAATGTGGCAGATGCATATATTGTCAAGCACTTCTTGGGTCCAAGCAGAACCAACCTGTTACAATTTTCCTTGTATCACACAAATCTGATTACCCACCTGTTGTACCCAGTCCCCGTGAACCTGCCAGCGTATGAACTGTACGTTTGGACCGCTCGCCACAGAGTCGAGGCTGATACTAGCGATGAAGCCATCATGTCGGGGCATCTTCTTCCATGTCCTGGAAGTATAGAAAACAATAACATTAAGAATACATGCAGTCATGGTCAAACTAAATTAATTAGTAATTATTTCAGATGAATAAACATTGTCAAGTTAGCTTTTCTGAGAACATATACCATATTCAATTACATATCACTAGATGCACTTTGATATAGAAAGTATTGATTCTTTTACCCCTTCATATTATTGAATATTTTGTTTGATTGTGAAATAAATTGTGTGCATGTTGTCACAGAGAAAGAAACAACTTAAACTACTTCAGCTACAGTGCATGGTAATATGATCAAAAGTAACAAGATTTATGTGCATGTCTGAACATAATTAGTACTACAATCATCTTCATCATTATCATCATCATCATCATCATCATCATCATCAAATGTCTGTAGTACATTTGAAGGGGCTTGATCTCTATGATGTTGATAAGTGTTCAAAAAAGCAAATTTTAGCAATCCATTGTCATTCTTTAATATTTCTTTAATACAAGTTGAATAAGTTTGAAAATTACCACTGACCTGAGACACTCGCCGGCTGACTTGATGACGAGGATATTAACACAGCCCTGACTGTCTCCATACAGGATGAGACACTCATCGTAGCCTGTTGAGCTATGGGTGAAGGGAAAACCATTGTTACACATTTTACACAGATTTTGAATCTCATAAACCTATCAAATTTAATAAATGTGAATAAGTATAGCTAATATAAATCCCAACATAAGGCTTTAGAGACACATTTTGGCTTGATGCAGTACAAACTTTATCAAAAGTTTCATTTGATCCAGTAAGAGTGCTGAATAGTATCAATTGGAAGCTAAGGTTATGTATTGTAACTAAGTAAAGGTATAAAGAGCAATGGAAAACCAAAAAAATTTTCTTCACTGGTTTAATTACTCAAAAATAACTTTGAAAATTTATACACATCCTTCTTCATCAGCGTATACGTGAGATTGTCAATTATATCAACATATGTTGTTTTGGTAATATCAAGTGAAATGTCACAAAAAACTTCTTTTTCAGAAATTCATGGTTCATTACAGCACTCACTGATATTTGTCATTCTTGTAGTACCAAATTTGCTCACAATACCACCTCCTCACTAAAACATAGTCTACTCTTATTTTGTTACCAACTCTACTTAGGCATAATTTTTTGGAAGTTCAAGAGTAATCTCATGTCAAATTCTTGAGAGGCATATAGAAGTTGGTAGTTAATATGACAACGAGTAGGATGGATTACAACTTCTTTATTGTATTTGCATACGACGTTTCAAGGCAACTCCGTGCCCCTTCATCTTACCTGATGAAGGGGCACGGAGTTGCCTTGAAACGTCGTATGCAAATACAATAAAGAAGTTGTAATCCATCCTACTCGTTGTCATATTAATCTCATGTCATATACTTAATGAAGCACTCATAAAATGCCTTCAAACATGGTCAAAATCACATCAGGATTGAGGTTGTTTCTCAGAGAAAGAAATCATAACAAATCTGACTCAGGATTCATAAATTGATTAAAAACAATTATTTAAGAAATTATAGATTTTTGGAGTATGGAAATCAAAAAGTATTGGAAAATCTTGTTCATTATCTGCTCAAGTTACTTCAAAGTTTATTTACCAGAGAGATTTCTTTTGAAGTGCATTTAGAATTTGATTACATGATTATAGCAAACTTTCCTATTCCTAGCTTACTTTATCTTCAGGTCTTTGAAACATGATTTTTACAATTTAGTTGTTATTCAGAAAAATGTCACAGTAAAGAACTTTATATGGCTTACCTGTAGTCTAGTTTTAATGGTACTGTTTCCAAACCACTAACTTGACAATATGGTTCGAATGATGACAATTCAAAGAATTGGATTTCACGATCACTGAAATAAAACAAAAGAAATAGTATCATGGAACTGAAACCCAAACCTATGAGATATCAATGATAAAAAAAATAACAAGTACAGATAAACAGGAATATATCTCTTTCATTAGGATTTCAACTAAATATATCACAATGTAACCAAAAAGTATCACATTTTCTTAAGGACACATAGTTGAAAACAAGATTTACCAATCGCAAGACAATCCTGTTCATACAAGGATTACTGAAATGATTAATTTTTTAAGTTTGGTTAAACTTATTTATAAACTACTATCTAATCTATTCAACCGCAACTCAAATTGTTTGGTCAAGCTATGAAAATCTATTTAATCTAAATTGAATTGAAAATCTGCATGCTGTCAATTTAGTGTTAACACCTTATTCTATCACTATGTATAATGAGATTACAAATCTGATATATAATGAGATTATAAACAGATTACCCGCTAAATAAAATCTATTTTGCATAAAAATTATATTTGTTGGAAAAATTCAGATCATAAAAACCCATCCCAAAATGATACTACAGTGCCTATAAGTTTTCAGGTTGATTTTTCATAGCAATATGTTTGTGAAATGTAGGCCTATCTTACATTTGGAAAAACATGTCAGTGTTACATACCCAGTTCCAACAATGAACTTGTTGAAGTGTGGCATGATGACAAAATCTGTGATCCATTTTGGTTTCTGTCTGTTGTTCTGTTCACAATTCTGAAAAGACATTGTACATGAAAAAAATATATCAGGTATTGACAAATTAACAAATTTCTCAACATTGTCAAATGTCATTCATGCTTTTATCATTATTGATATGATTAGGCACATTGAGTATTGAGAAATATTTAATATATCCAAGGAGGTCGCAATTTAAAGTTTTTAGTTTTTAATTAAACAGGGTACTCACCACAACACTTCTTGTTCTTTTAATCTCAGCGTTTGTATTCCAGAAAGAAACTAAACCTTCCTGAAAAATATCAATTTCTTGTTAATATCTTGTGTATTTATTGTGCCAATAAAGCTCTAAAATGCAAAGATGTCTTTTGAAAGAACTCATCATATAAATTCATTTTATCAAAATATTTAAATTGTCAATACATCTGTCAATTGATTATTTATCAACAATTGGTTTTTATAAAATACAAATGGATTTTATCAAATGCTATGCCTCCATAACTTAACAAATAAAAAAACAGCCTTTTTTTTACGAAAAACATTATCAAACCCCAAAAGGAACAAATTGGATAACAACGTACAGTAAATAGTTTGGAACGTTTCTTCACTGATTCATTGATTTATTTGTAAGAAAAAGACTTTGATGAACACTCATACAAAATCTTAGGAGGATAAATATGAAACGATAAATGGTATTACACCGAAAACAAATTGGATAACAATGTAAAGTAAATAGTTTGGAACGTTTCCTCACTGATTTATTGATTTATTTGAAAGAAAAAAGCTTTGATCATCACTCATAAAAAATCTTAGGGAGATTATTATGAAACCATAAACGGTATTACACTGAAACTCCTGTCCTATTCTACACTCACTCCACAGAAGCATTTCACCTACCTGACTACAAGCAACAAATGTTCCATCAGACGTGTCCGAGATCTTCAGAATGGGTTCCCGGTGGGGGATGTTCTCGATCTTAGCTGGAAGGGTGAAGGTCACCTCCTTAGTACGATGATACGAGTCCTCTTTCTCTGCGTACTCAAGCTGCATGTACGTACAGAACTCATCCCATGTGATCGCTCCCTCTGACGACCAGTCTATCTTCATAAACAGCGCATCTATCTGTTGTTCCTGTGGGAAAATAAATAAATAAATTGTAATTTTAAAGGACTTTCTTGAGGGTAATTCTAGAAGTTGCTTAAAGGGGCAGTAGCACGTTTTCAGGGGGAATATAAGTTGATGTCAGGAAAATGAAAATTGATGGTTCCAATTGAAAGACAATGTATTTCAAGCTACTGAAGCAGTAATATCTCAAATATATAATGTAAAGTTTAGCCATGCAATTCCTTTTTCTAACAAAAACTGAATTAAAGGTGTTCACATAAAATGGCCGCCAAAGGATTATATGTGAATCTTCATACTTTGTCCTCTGACTATGGATAATGGCTTGTGTAGTGAGATTTCTGACACTGTCAAAATATTACATTTAGCATTAACTTACAATTATCAGTGAAAATTTGAAAATATGAAATTATCAAAAAACGTGCTACTGCCCCTTTAAGCTGTTTTAGAAACATTCTAGAAATTGGAAATATCGGGAAGAAAATAAGTTTTATAGATGATATTCTTGATGGAAAAGATAAGCAAAATTTTAGAATTGATTTATACTGTTTTTAAGCATCCTGCAACCATGCTTAAAAGCAGTATAAGAATCTTCACTGAAATGTCTCTATTTTCTTTCTAAAAAAGTTTATCATCCATAAAACTCCTTGTCTTCCTTATTCTAGAAGTTGAGATAATGTAGAATGATCAAGACAAGTTAATGGTTACACAATCGTAACCTTCCCGGAAGATGTATGTGCAAAAACATGCCATCATTCTTGATAATTTAGGAATTCTAATGAAAATAATAAATGAAATAACATTGAAAATACAATAAAATTATCACATATGAATTTTTAAAATACCGTTTGCATCATCATGCTTACTGAAAACAGCAACTCAACCTCAGAATGGTTATTAGGTGACATAAAATGAATATACATTTATTTGTTGTGCCAGTATGTGTCAAACTTTGCTGCAAGGACTTAGTAACTCAAGTAGATGTTTTATCATCATCATTTCAGGTTTTTACCATTATTTTCTTCCTTTATTTTTATAGAATCATAAGGTTTGTATGTTTTAATTTTATACAAAAGACATTGTTTCTCTGTGTAAGAAAACTCTTATTGGGAAAGTCATTAACATGTTTGACACAATGCATCATAATCATATTTGAAAAATTTCAATAAAATGACTCACACATGCAAAGCTCACATTATTTAGATTACATTTCATTATGGTTTACCTATAGGCTTAACCCGAGAGGCATAAAATCTTTATAACAACTACCTTCATTCTTTGAATAAGTAGTTCAGAAAAAAAGAGTACCTTTCATGGAAGAAGATTTTAAAAGATATTAGGGAAAATGACAATATTTGAGGGTATTCATCCCGAAAGTCGTAAAGCTTGAAAAGCAAGGTACAAGGTGCCTTCCCACAAATTTTCAGCATTTGGGGTTGCAGCAAATTTTGAGAAGAAGTCAAATCCAAAATGTGAAAAGTTTATAAACAAAGCCTTTCTGAAGACAAACTATTGGCCATGCCATAAGCTAATCTGACCTTTCTGACTGTTGAGCTAAAATCACATCTTGTGATATAGTATTTTGAACAGCGCATGAATTGGAAAATAAATGCTCAAGATTTTAGAAAATGAACTATCTACCTTATTACTCTGCAGACCGAGTTGTTTCTTCAGAAGTTCCTTGAACTCATCCAGTTCCAGACATCCGGTTCTGTTGACGTCTGCCAGCTGGAATGCTCTCTTCAACTCCTCAAGTGTGTCTATGTTTATTTTCTCTTCTATCTGAAAACGTGAGAAATACAAGAGTTGTAAAGATTGTTGACTTGAAGGATTCAGTTCCTGGTATCATGCATAAAATTTATGTTGTTGTTGTACATTTTTAAACTTTGAATTTTTCTTTTCTTTTTTGTTAAGTTTTACATTACTTGAATTAAAGTTGATTTTACTGAACAACTTGTGTTTTGTTGTAATTTAAGATTTATGCATTTCAGCGTTGGGAAAAAACAAATATGAACTCCATCAAAAATTGTGTACTGCAGTATGTGATGAACCAAGGTTAAAGTGGTACATTTCCCTAATTCGTTTTGAACATACCGGTACACAAATTTTGATCGATAAAGAAAGGGTATGGACAGCTTTCCTTGAAATTTAACCTCTTTGAGAGTGATCTTATTAAATTTCAAAAGAGAAGGGGTTTGGGGGTGGTTTGTTAAGTTGTCGATTTACTCAAGGTTTTGAGCAAATTCTATCTATTGAATTATTAAAACTCATCTATAAACATATTAAAAACTTTATCAAAGCAAGTTTACATCAACCTAAATCAATAGATCTATTGTGCTATCATGATAAGTTAATTGTTATTTATTTATTTAGTTATTGATTGGTAAAATAACAACATATATAGAAAATAATATATGTACAATATAAATTATTTGTTTAGATCTGCATCGGCCGTATTTACAAACCTACTCATCATTACAACATAAACAATACGAAAACATAAATCAATCGCATAAAACATATCATTATCACATAAAAGGTAGATAAATCAACAACAAACAAACAAATAAACCTGATGACAGTCTATCAATATAGTTAATGGACCCCCACAACAATGATCTGTCACCAAAGACGATAATGCTTGCACGGTTAAGCAATTATTTGTACGTATGGCTCAATACCATTGATAGAAGGGAAATCCTATAGTCTAGATGTGGCTCGTATTACAAAGCATTATCCACTTAACTCAAGCTTAATTGAATGGAACTTTAGAATTAGATATGAATATACCATAGACATCAACAATGCTGCAAACTGGTAGCAGAATAAATATTTTTTGAAATAGTATGAGCCGTTATCTACAAAATAGATTAATAAGCTACCTACAGAAAAAAGAACAAACGAATATATATACACATTTTAAACTTATACAAAAGCTAATAAACCTTATGTACTGTAAAAGTTTTCACTTCAAGCCTTATCAAAACATTTGAATATGTTATGGAGAAAAAGATTAATTTGTCTCTTAGAACAAAAGAACAAATGAATATACCAATTTAAATCTTACCATACTAAAACTAATAACCTAATGCCCTGTTTCATACCAAGCAAAATAATGCAGCAAGTCATTGTGAAAAAATTAAACAGTCACCTACATCAGAAAGGTTTGTTAACCGACGCCTATATCGAGCCATTGCAGCAGTTCCGGAATATCTGAGACCATTTTTCTGAGTTTCAGAGGCTAAAGCAACAGAGGCGGCATCCATCTTAAAACCTACTCTAACGTCTACATCTACATCTACGTCTACATTTGTACTTCACTTTTGTCTATGTATCCTCTTAGATTTTACTTGTGACAACAAAACAATTAAAACACTAGTTCTTTGAATATTTGATGACATCTTAATTAGTTTATAGTATTCTGTTATTTTTGCTTAATTATTGATAATGGATGATTAAATCAATCAAAACTTTGACACTTGACGTATGAACTGTTAACTTGGATGTTGAAAGTTAATTTGAATAGATTAATTGTCAATATCCCCCAAAATTAGGTATATTTGAAAAATAAACCAATGAATGAATATCCTCTACCAACTTTTATTTGGCTTGGGATGACAAGAGCTAAAATCCTTTTGCTTGTTGGATTTTTGCTTCTATTTATAAAGGACTGTCTAATGTCATATCATACAACCTTACAATCAGTCTAAATCACACCAAAAAAATTCAGGATTTTTTTAACGCAACAACCAGAAGAGAGTAAAATCATTCAACCCATACAGTCGTGCCTGTTGAAACAAGAAGCGAGAAAATCCTGCAAGTAAATCTGGATTTTGCTCTGGAAAAATATCAGTTGACAGTCACTTGTATGACATCTCTTCTTTGGTATAAAAGAGCCACTATATGGGTGGTGATGGGTCATATATGCCAATCTTTAACAATAGTGTCATCTGATGGAGAAGCAATGACTATTGCAGGAATAACTTTTTACGCTTATTGATGTAGTATAAGGACAACAAGAAGGTTTGAAGACTCAAATATGACTGAAAACTGGACAATGACTCGCGTCAATCAGTTAATCGTAATTTGAAAACTTATCTAAAGCAGACAGAATGACAGTTACGGATTGATCATGTTTGAGAGGTTATATAAAGAGTATATTCGTGTAGGATCAAAACCAAGCCAGAGGTGTTGTTGATAATGTAAGCCCGCGGCAGAGGGAAATTGGAAAGGGCCGACAGGCCCGCCCCAATTTCCCGAGGCTGAGGGCTTACATTATCAAACAACACCGAGGGCGAGGTTTTGATCTAACTTATGAACCGAGATAAACCGTAGTAACAAAATTATTTCAATAATAAGTATAAAGATGGATTCATTGATTTTTACTGGTAGGGAATCACCATGAGCAAACGGAGAGCACATCCGCGCCCTGCACGTGCTTTGCGCTCGCTACTGAAGCCGTGAACGTGAAATGCATGCTCTATCTGCCTCGTTAAGTTCACATGATTGTCACTGTGGAAAATACATCATTGTTCTCGAGGGCCTTTATAGCCGAGTTGTCAAAGGCGCCAGTTTAGTAAGCCAGTGGTGCAGAGTTTGAAACCAGGCATGCGAACATTATATTTTTGATTTGTCAAAAATGTGATATTTTGTGATGGTATTTATTCTAAGAAGGACTTTGAAACAAAGTATTTCAAAACGTGTATAATCCCAATCAAAATGAATTTCCGATAAATTGTAGAGTAAACCCCGGGCTTTCCTAGAGAAATCCCTGGGCATTCTTCAAGAAAGCCCTGGGCATTCTTGGAGAATGCCCGGCAAAGAGGTTTATCCGGTAAAAGAAGAACCTAATAGAACAATAGAGTGACGTCACTGGAGGTTTATAAATGTTAATAGCACATGTAAATTTGGTTTCTGCAAATATATAAGCCTGTTTTAAGATTTTCATTGGAAACAAGTATTGATTATTAAATCGCCATTTTGGCAATGAATATGTGAGAGGTTTGGAATTTAATAAGCCATTTATGTTCATATCAAAGCAAAACAATATGTGGCGAAAATCAAGCTTAAGAAGAGGCTCTTTAATCCCTATACGTAACTACCAAAGAGATTTTATGAGGAGTGACTCACTCATCAAAAGACTGTAGGTATGAAACGACCTATCTAACCAGGTAGAGACAGGTTATAAAAGAAGAGTATTTGAGATAAGATAATTTACAGCACCACATACACTCTCCCATGTACTTCCTTTAAGAGCCCTTACAGAGTATGTGTTAAGGATTAGCTATATAAATTCCTCTGTTGTCATATACAGAGATTGATATGATATACAACACATAACATAAGGGACAAATGACAGGGAGAAGATAAGGTTAAATCGATAGAGAAGTTGAGTTTTAAAGTGGCATGAAAACATGGGACAAAAAGGTCACACGAATCTCATTGATTTATAAATTTTGTAAGATTAAACAATTTTCAATATACTTCAGCTATATCTCTTTTCTGTTAGCTCTCACAAATCATAAAACACAAATTGATTTTGGGCTTCAAGCTTGTGTGTGGTTTGTAGGCTTTTAGATAGACTAGTGTTTTACACATTGCAATAATTTGTCAATTCATTAGGAGGGCAAGATGATTTTAAACCAGATGCCTTGCTTGTCAGAACAGAAACAGACCATAAAAGCCAATGTAAGAAGGACAATATTACACTTTACATCTAAATAGACTTCACCTTACCGGTATATAAATATGTCATAAATCAGTTTCACTGAAAGAAATGAAACCTAAAAACCTTGGTTGGATCAGACAGTTTTTCAATATACCTAAACAAAACCACTAAACTTTGCTGTATATCATCATTCTCTCCCCACAGAGGCAGATCAAGTCATGTTGATTTAGCCTCTGTTCTATTACGCCGACTTTGTGGGATAGAATGGGAGATGCCTGATTGGAGGCAATCAAAGCTAGTTGTGCAATCAGCGACGCTGTTCTTAAATCATCAGTTTGGCTATTTAATCAAGGCAAAAGCATTGTGATATGAACCACCCTTTCTATGCCAGAAGCCTTGTCATTTGATACAGAAATTCAAATGTAATGTGATGAAATCTTTTCCTGCTAGGGGAAACTGCCGGAACCCAGTGATTTCGGCGTAATAGAACAGAGGCTAAATCAACATGACTTGATCTGCTTCTGTGGGGAGAGAATGGTATAAGCATTACCTGCATAAATAAACATGGTAAATGTCATGATTAATAGTAAGAGAGTTAAACCATGATAAGGGACTTTCATTGCATACTTTGTTGTGTCCCTAGGCAAGGCACTTGATCCACATTACAACCAGGCCACAAAGCTATAAAAACAAGTATCTAAATACATGAAGCACAGACCCATACAGACAAAAAAAGCATATACTTTTCACATCAATAGCACTAATTTTCTAGCAAATATTTGAAATAAGGCCCATCAGAAAACCTGGCATTACAGGCCAAACTTTCGAAAATGGCCAAACTTTCCCCAGGGAAGGTTTTACCAAACTAAGGCTTAATCCCCATTCCCTAGACTCAATCTTTCACAGGGAAAGTCTTTCCTAGGTTAATCTTCCCCACCATGGTACATAGTTACTTTTGGTCCAGGCTGGTATCGTTTGAAAGTTTTTATTCAATCTTACCAGTAAAGTCTGAAAAAAACCACATATTCACTACTTTTATGACTTGCTTCTAAAGATTAGAATATTCCAAGAGTTAGCAGCGTTCACTGAGGAAAATTAGCATCAAATGGGCGCTAAATAAAAATATAAAACAATAGTTTAATCTACCTCAGCCGTATCACTAAACTTGTTTGGCCTGCTGATCCCTGGGGAGTTTATCCGACTGAGGGAGGAAGGGCTAAACCTCTGACTGGAGAACAATGAAGCCTGCAGCTGGACAAGAGAGGATTGTTGGATGTTGGATCCGGGGTAGGACGAGCGAGAACTGCGCTGAGATCTGGCAGAAGAGGGATTATCTCTCAAAGACATCCCATCTCCTGTCAGAAAGGTTGATGGAGTTTGTTCAGAATTTGTGGATTCCATTGTTGTTTGTTATCAGAATTTTGTCACAATATCATAAATCCATGCAGATGTGCTTAAAACTGTCAGTGCACCAAGAGCAAGTAACTATTAGAAGGTGAAGTCACCTTTGAAGGAGATGTTCAGTAAATCCTAATTTTGTCCAAGTACAAAACACAATATATTGAAAACCTCAGCTATGTCTCATGAGTTCAATTTTCCATCTTTAAGGGAAAATACAGTAAGACTTTGAATGCATTGATGTAAATCCTGAGCCAGTGAAAAAGGTTCCTTGATACATTTAGGCTACATTTTTTAATTTCCAGGAGTTAAATTTTCCAGTATTTGGAGAAAAGTATTTGCTACTCAGTCTATAAGTTTACTCAATTGTGTATTGAAAAGCAATGATCAAAGTGTAATTGTTCATTGAATTCAAAATGTCATAATTTTGTCCACAGGTAACAAAGTTTTCAGCATGCAACTCTGAAGTTCCAAAGCTCAAGACATTCAATTCAAAAGGACTCTAAAGACTACAATCTGTGAAAACTTGGCTCGCACCAGTAACAATATGGAATTTGATGATCACAGTCCATATGTGTTTTTGTTCCAGATTTCTTCAGCAAATTCAACAATTTGATCCAGGAAATGATTCACTAATATTCACATGATTCACCAATCCATTGCCCAATATGTATGTGTTATCATAGTCAATCATCAAGAAAATAAAAAACATTCCAGAGAAAATCCTTCATGAAAATGTAAAAGTCTGATTATTTTGAGACCATCTTTCAGAATAAATCTCCATTAAAATGACAAGTTTTGTCAAAATCATCCAAGAAATCACATGGTCATCAAGGCAAAAATCGTTCACCAAAATGCAAAAGTCTGATCCTTTTGACACCATTTGAAAATATCCAATCAATGACCAGGTTTCCTACATCATCATTTCCTGACCAAGGAAATAGAATGATCTATCCAGAAAAGACTGATCCTTTTGACACCATCCTGTTTCAGAAAAAATCTCCAATCCAATGACCAGTATTTCCTTTACCTCACTGCCTAGGATAACTATACCTCTTCTATAACTAGTTCCAGCAATAGTAATTAGGTCTCCATTGGGTGTTCTATAAAAGTGCCACAATAACGGTCATGGAACCGTTTCCTTCAATAGGTCCTTCTTGACATGAAGATGGATAATAAATCTATATCACAATGGGAACAGTCTGGGTACCTGGGGACTTGGCTGTTGGTGACTACCGTAATCAACCCAATAAACGCTCAATCAATAATCTGCTGCCCTCCGCCAATTTTAAATCAAGGGCACCTTTGAAGAAACTTGATGTCCAGTGGCAACTTAAGGAGTTTTGAAACAGTGGGCTCACTTTTGAAAGGGGTTGATAGACTTGAACCCCCTGAAACCTTCTGGTTTCTGCCACTGATTTAAATAAAGTTCAATCTTCAACTAAAAGCTCCAATCTTATCATTGATGAATAATGAATTTTTGATGTATGTATAGAATGAAATATTAGTAAAGCATGTTAAAAATACACATTCTCATACCATATTGTAGACAAAATTGAAGTGTTATTATTGATAAGCGACAGTGTTCAGAATATACTAATCAATGTCCTTCACAATATCATCTAGCTAAGAACCATTGGTGCCCATACATAATAATGAAACATTGAGCCTTTTAAAAGAACATCCAAGACATAATCAATTGCATCATTTTGTTCAATGTATAAAAGCACTATATGAATCAGCATCCTCTTGAAAATAATTGAGATAAGCGCCAATGGCGCTTAAAAGGTAAAATATGTTATGATTAAGAGCCCTACCTTTTTTCTCAGTGATGATTCCATTTGAGTGTTACTCATTTATATAAGAAGGTAAGGTGTTCTTTTAGCACTATATGCAGGTTTTTATGGATCATAAGAACGTTCTTTTTATCGTTCCTAGGTCAACCAATATCAACCTCATCCTGAAGGTATCAAAATCAACCAAATGGAATTGAATTTAATGATGAGGAAAATTGGACCGATCATCTCTTTTACGATCAGTATATATTTCATCACAACACAAATCTCATTTACAGTAACTACCATAATTGCATCAAAGTCGCTTTGGCTCAGTAACAAAGGGAGATAATCCAGCCCTGATGAAAATTGTCCCTGGTAGTAATTGGTAGCCAATTTGGAATGGGAATTGTCACTCTTAATTAATTTTCTGAATGAGGTGGTTATTCGTCAATGGATTTTATTACGGATAAAAATAGTTGGCAATGAGGTTGATTGCATGCTTTATTTACTAGTTAACTTTGGCCTTTGGTAAGGCAATAGACATTGATTTTCAATTGACACACAGTTGACTTAATCGCACATTTATTTCATGGGGAAAGAGGGGGTAAATAAACTGTTATTGGAGAAAAGTAACTGATCAAAGATAATAATAAGCAATATGGGGATGGTGTTAATAATGATAATGAAATTATGAGATATTTATGGATTCATAAACTATATTGAAAGTTATGAATAATATTGCTGCAAATCTTATGACAATTTTGTTTAATACCAATATTACATTTAATAATCATAACTCCCTTTTATGAAAATATGATCAAAGTTACAAAAGCCATTGTAAACAAGTATCGTTCTTTCATAACCTTATAACTGTATCTCATACCCATATCATGTCCAAAATATCATAATATTCCTTAATCAAATATATTTTCAATGGCACAAAAACCTACCTGATCAAGCACAATTCTCAAAAAAAGTTCTATTAAAGACCACAAAATCAATATTTTCAATCAAGAAAATAATTAATAACTGCAAAATGGAAAAATCTTAATCTTGTTGTTTTGTTCAATCATTACCATGTAGACAATCCATGACAACTCCCAATTCTGACTTGATTTTATATCTTGTAGACAGTAACTTAGTTCAGCAGGTAAAAGTGAAGAAGAAATACAAATATATGGATTTACAACTTCTTTATTGCAAAGAGATGCGACATTTCGGTGTAGATACTAACACTGGATCTACACTTAAACATTGCATCTCTTTGTAATAAAGAAGTTGTAAATTCATGTATTTGTCACTGTATCTACACCTAAACGTCACATCTCTTTGCAATAAAGAAGTTGTAAATCCATATATATGTATTTCTTCATCAAACCAACTTCTAAAATGCCAATGAAAGAAGAAAAGTGAAGAACTTCAAATAAGTGAAGAACTTCCTCAAACAATAAGACATTTTATTCCATAACTTATTGGAGTCACTGATACCTAATTAATTTAGTTAATTACAATACTTACATAATAAGTATAAAGTCATTACTTTGATTAAAAAAAACAAGTCATTGACACTTCTGAAAATGGGCAAAAAGTATTTTTTAACTTATCTAAAGCAGGTGGAAGATAAGACTTGATAGATATTGTTGGGAGGCTTTGACAAGTATTTAGGTTTGTGTGATTTGTGGTGTTATTTGTAAGCATGCTAGCCTCTCAAGCCAGAGACCTTGGTTCCATTCCCGATTGAGACACAAAAAATAGAGCCATGGGCTCTGTAGCTCATCAGACTATTGATGGAAATAGTTTTTTAAGGTTTTGACCCCTGTGACCCCAATTGGGGTCATGGGGTAACCAAATGTAAAATTTAGAATCTTAATTGGCCAAAGAGTCTACTCACAACTTTTCAGCTCTCTAGACCTTTTGGAACTGGAGAAGAAGATAAAAATAGGTTTTTAAGGTTTTGACCTCTGTGACCCCATTTGGGGTCATGGGGTCACGAAATCTATAATTTAGAATCCCTATTTGCCATAGAGTCTACTCAAAACTTTTCAACTCTCTAGACCCTTTTGAACTGGAGAAGAAGATGAAAATAGGTTTTTAAAGTTTTGACCCATGTGACCCCAATTGGGGTCATGGGGTCACGAAATCTACAATTTAGAATCCCTATTGGCCAAGGAGTCTACTCACAACTTTTCAGCTCTCTAGACCTTTTGGAACTGGAGAAGAAGATGAAAATAGGTTTTTAAAGTTTTGACCCCTGTTACCCCATTTGGGGTCATGGGGTCACGAAATCTACAATTTAGAATCCCCATTGGCCAAGGAGTCTGCACATCAAATTTCAGCTCTCTAGAATTATTGGTTCTGGAGAAGAAGTCGAAAATGTGAAAAGTTTACGGACAGACGGACGGACGGACGCCGGACGCCTTGCCACGCCATAAGCCCATCTGGTCTTTCAGACCTGATGAGCTAAAAATCTGTGACCTTGGTCTCATGCAAGTTTTAGTAAAACTGAAATCCACGAAATGTGAGCAAGTTTGTACATAACTTTGAACTCAATGTCATGTTTACACCTAAACACACCTATGTGTTGGTTACAACACATATATATATATATATACAGTCACAGGCAGTTGAGCATGTTAAGTGATAACAGGTATGAGTTTAGGTAGATCAAACAGATAGATATTGATCCACTCAGAGTTGTGCAAATAACCTGACAACTCAAGAATACTAAAACTTTCAGGGTTTTTTCAAGATCAGGCTTAAGACACAGAAACATGTTTCCTAAAGGGAAAAAAGCCATTGCCTCTGTAGCTCATTAGGCTTCATATAATTTATCATACGAATTGTCTCAGGGTATCTATGAGGTGCGACAAGCTCACAGCAACTTAGGGGTTTTAGGGTGTGGCAAAAGTGGCCCTAATAGGTGGCCAGAGGGTCAACAAATTGAGAAATTACAATTTCTTTCAGCTAAAGAGACTTTACAAAAGGTTTCAGCGATCTAGGCCTTTCACTCTTGGTGAAGAGGATAAAAAAGATTCAGGATATGATACCTTTGGCCCTCATTAGAGGCTCATAATCACAAAATCAACCATAATCATTAGATAAGGGTTGGGAGAGAAGCGGAAAGGTTGTGGCCTTAAATATGGGTCACAGGGTCCCCAAATATATATATAAAGGTTCCTATCTTTGAGGGAGTCTGTACATAAGGTTTGAGCTTTAGTTGTGACACCTTTTCGGGACATGACACCGTTGGACCATATTTAGGGTCACATGGTAAGAAAGCATAAATTAAAAAACCAATCAACTAAGGAGTTTGTGCACAACATTTCAGATTTCTAGAGTACTTCTGGACATGAGGTCAGAAATGGACAAAGGACAGAAGGAGGCCAGGCACCACAAACCCACCAGGTCTTTCAGATTTTAGCTAAAAGTGATCTCATATAAGATTAAAATATCACAAATAGATTATAATTTACTTACTTCATTGAACCCATACGGAAGCAAGTCAAGATCTACTTCATCAAAATTGGTAACATACACAGCTTCCCAAAGCTCGGCCATCTTGGATCACAATTCAGCATCCACCAATCATACATCAAAGAAGCATTTTCTGCTTCAAAACATCTAACGGTCCATAAACTCCAGAAGTGATTGAAGTTGAGGCTTCTCAACATTAGTTCAGATAATAACAGTTTGCAGGTCAAAACATTTGAATATTCCAACAATAAGCTTGAGATAAATTGAGTTCATACTCAAAATAAACAACAGGTTATCCAAATGTACTCTGTGAATTTTTATGAAAATCTGACATTTCATATTCTTCAAACTCTTAGGGTTCAAATGATTGATCAGAAAACAATCGATCTTGTAAACAATGAATCACTGAAAATCTTTACTCGACTTTCAAACAACCACAACTATATCCTTCCAGCTTCATCTTTTTGATCCCTGAGCTCAAGTTTGTTTTTCTTATAATCACGTGACTCAACAGGTCACACGAAGAGAAAATTCCATTCAAATTCTTATCACCAAATCTTTACTTCCTTAATATCAATGTTACAATCTAATCCACATGTTTAAAGTGAAGATCTTGCTTGTTCATTTTCAGTTCATTTTCATATCCACTTTTATTGATTTATTCTTCAATAAAGTTAATAGCAAATTCCCTACCAGAACTTTACGGGGCAATGCCATTTTCTCCACCTAAACTCTTAGACAGTCTGAACCAGTTTGTCCACCTAACTCTTGGACAGTGAGTCGATATCAATTTCTTCACCTGAACTCTTTAAAGTTGATATCAATTTTCCAATCTGAGCACAAGGAAAGTCAATTCCCAATTTTTCACCTGAGCTCTTGGAAAGTTCCTTTGTATTTATTCACCTGAACTCATGGAAAGTCAGTATCAATTGCTCCACATGATCTTTTGGTAGTCAAAATCAAATACTCCACCTGAATTCATGGAAAGTTAACACCAAATTCTCAACTTGAACTCTTAGAAAGTACCTTTCTATTTATTCACCTGAACTCATGGAAAGTCACTATCAATTGCTCCACATGATCTTTTGGTAGTCAAAATCAAATACTCCAACTGAAATCATGGAAAGTTAGAACCAATTTATCCATTTGCCGTCTTGACCAAATTTCTCCACATTCGATGAACTTCATTGATAAGTATTCCACCACAAGGTTCTTCATTGATTTTACAATCACTCTATCATTACAATAAGGAATGTAACTACACTATATACAGTCCCAGTAACACAAGTCCTCTTCAAATATTTAACCCACTGAAAAATCCAGATGAGTAAAATGGCTTATTTCAATACATATTACAGAAAGTGATCAAATCCTTTAGGGAGTATTTTTCTCAAAATTCCACAACACTTCAGACCATCAATAAGCCTAAGCCATGTCACTATGATTGCACATTAAACAAAGTAGCAAGGATCCATTTCAAATTTTTTTCTCCAAAATTACCGACAACTGTATACCGCCGATAAGTATAGATTGTGACAGTTTGACGTATACAAAGTCACCTCCTTTACATATTCTAATCCGCTTATCTTAGATAGATAATCCCCCCAAAGTTGCATTTGACATGTTTGTTTGTTCAAACAAGTCCTTTAGTAAACATCTGCTTTGTGTTGTCTCCCTATCAGTGCTACCATCGTCAGAACAATCGCAAATGTTATCATGAATTTACAACATGGATGTAACGTTAATGTTTTAATGCCATGGATTTGCTTTGACAGAGAGCCCTTAACTCTTTAACCGTTTACTATTATATGATGACCGTTGTATGTAGTAATTACTTATCACTTTGTCCTACGGACTGATGATAATAATTTTTATTTTTTTTATTTTAACACAAAATGAGAAAGAATCCAATGATTGAACCTGAAGGTTATGTTCAAAGTGTTGTTTCAGGTCTTATAACTTTATTATCATCAAACATAGAGCCATGGCTCTGCATCTTATCAGGCTTTGTAAAATACAAGTTGATACCATTTATTTGAATAGGGCTTCCGAACGAACTCGAGAACTCGAGCCAGTGTTGCGTTAAGCTGGACTCATCCCCTTTCTTGGACTCAGAGCTCGAAAAGGGGAAGTCATTCACTCAAGTACTCAAGTCCAATATTTTGGACCCATGGAAGCCCTTCATGTGAATCCAAAATAGGCAATGCCACAATCCCCACCACCTATATGGTAACTATTAGCATAATTCGAGAGCAAATACATCTGGAGAAGAAGTCAAAACTGAAAATTTGGCGTTCGAACACAATAAGCATGAGCCAATCGGGCCTTTCAGCCTCTCCTAAGGTCTCGTTATACAGTTTTTTCATTGTGAACGGGGGCC
Organism: Steromphala cineraria; assembly: GCA_916613615.1. Taxonomy (NCBI): domain Eukaryota; kingdom Metazoa; phylum Mollusca; class Gastropoda; order Trochida; family Trochidae; genus Steromphala; species Steromphala cineraria. The sequence goes on along the minus strand of OU744727.1, from coordinate 26,534,027 downwards.
AAAGAGTTCCCACTTCAGAGAGCAAATAGAGGTCAGACAGTGTTTTAGCCCTAAAAGAAAAGTTAAATGAGATATTAGAATAAATCTTTCTTTCAGAAATAGCTATATACTTGGCTGTCAGCCTGCAACACTCATATATTTCTACGCCAATTGCGGAAGGTCAGGTGACCCACTCAAGGGAAGCTGTTCGGTCGCTTCCGGGTCCAAAATCCCAAGAATTTCAATGTGTGAATTTCATGTGGTCTATTTTCAAATAGCTGTATCAAAAAAGTAGCAAGGGGTACCTATAGTATTTCATTGATTTTTTTATCAGAAATTTGCTCATCTTACTGCCGGTATTGGTCGATAGTGCTCTATTTCAGTTGTCTGGGACTGACATGCCAATGACGGGTGGCAATTTAACATTGGAGTCTCTTGGGAAAAAAACTGTATAACGAGACCTAATGTTTTATTTCAATTGCCAATTTATGTGAAATATGGAAAATCATGTCAACACAGTGTTCTTCCTAGAGGGGGTCCTTTGGAAATTTGCTCACCCTTTTGGCTTGGTGTCCCCTAAAATTTTGAGAAGTAAGATAGTTTTATCATTGCTTTTAGCTCAAGCAGGCCAAAATTACCCCATCAGCTCACCTTGGAACCACACTGTCAACATGTGAAAATATTAGAAAGGCAGAATTTCTGCTTGTAATTTTGGTTCACCCCTTATTAGGAACTTTGTCCAGTACTTCATTCCATTTCTGCTATCATAATCATTAACAAATCTATCTTACAATGCTGCATTTGTCACCAGGTAAACCCCAATCAATCCCTTATATCTGCTTTCATCTGTTTATCATACAATACATTCAATCCTTCAACCAAAAAAATGGCGCTCTTTGTGAAAAAGCAAACACCAAATCAATCACTATATATTGATCATACATACAGCAAAACATGATAGCACTATACAAGTAAATACCCATTTAACATAGGATATACTGTTAGAGAGCAACTGCTAAATACAAGGGTCAACACAGCATTTGGTTGAGAGCATACATCTATTGAAAGAACCTTTCATGGGGCATTGTTCTGTAAACAGAGGCCATATGTCATGTCAAGTTAGGCTTATACCTACTTGTATTTCAGCTATACTCTTGATTTGTGTGTTGGCCATGAAAAAGGTTGGGTTTGTGGGTTATCGAGGTCAGAACATATTACCGGGAATTGTTCCTTAAAATTTTATTAAAAAATAAGTATCTAAATGTTAGGGATTTGGAATGGCCATGGGATAGTTTGCCCATTGGGTGAAAAATGGATCATTAAAATTTTGAAGTTAACTTATGATATAATGGCAATGTCCTATCTAAATTTCAGAAAATTATGTAATAAACTGAAAATTGACCATTGTCAAAGAAGGCTTTCCCAATCCCTGCATACATGTGATCTTTGCATAAATGCTATACCTTTAAAAACAAAATCATAGAGGTAAATGTCTCAATATGAATGTAATCTTTTGAAAACAATTAAAACATTTATTAATGGATTTACTTAGTCTTTGCAAAGTTAAATTCTTGAGCAACACAGGGCAATCAAAGTAGCACTTTCATTGAAGAATGAGGTTAGGTAAGCCTTACAGAGATATCAAACCATACCTGGATTATCATGCTAATCCGTCAATCAGATAATCCAGCTGTACATTCTACCAGTATATCTGACTCAGTGGGATTATGAATATGCTTACCTCAGCATCTTATGGTTGTCTTGTTTGCAAATTAGTTGCGCCAATATATCATTGGTGTATGTAAAATCAGAAATAGAATTATTCTTAAAATCCAAATGGACATAGTTAAATCATTTGGTTTAATGGTTCTTCATTACAGACAGTTTCCAAGCACTTTGAGTAAAAATCTTAAGGAAAGGCTAACCAAATTATACCAATCAATAGTATTATGAAAATATATTGTTTTTATAGATGTGCACATCTCATCAAAAGAAATTTAAAAATATATACTGTACAAATGGTAAATATCCATAGTAACTACTTCAAAATGAAAAGGTAATATCATAAAAGAGTTGAAATTGTGTAAAAATATTCTGTAAAATGCAAAAAGTGATAATCAGGAAAAATTGCACTAAAAGCGAATTTAGATAAACCAGGTATAGATCTACGAACAATTGCTGAAAAAGCTAAAAAATGAAAGTATCAAAATAAAATTAGGAAAATATTTTCTTCTCCATAGGAATGAAGACAAAGCTAGGCTCTAAAAACACTAAGCAAATGAAATAGAAAAAAAACTTATATAAAACAAAATATCTTGAAAGGCATCTCAACCCTAAGGCAACTATTTTGTAAAGCCTATCTTGAGGACTTGATCAGCAAAACTTGTCTATACATTTACAAGCAATGATTCCTGTAAAGCTGCTACTTAGGAATGGTTTGCTGTTCTCATCTACTAGGTATCAAAATTGATTAAAGAATTCAATACTCACCCATCGTTTAGTTCTATGCTTATTTTCTTTCCTTTGTAAACGTATACGTTCCTGTTTCTGAATCGCAGCTATTAGTTCATGATCATCTTTCGAGAAACATATATCAGTGTCATAAATTATTGACTTCTTTGCCAAGGTATATATCCATTCTTTGGCTTTAACATCTTCTACAAAGTCTGCAGCAAGTCCAAGATATTTGACTTTATCCATGGTTAATCAAATTGATCACAATTAATTTGACAAATTGTAAAGTATAATTATAAATATTTTCTATAAATTAAAAAGACATTTAAGATATGCATCAACTTTCCAAAACAGAATTTCCATCATTCTTTCACAGCTTCAATTAATTGAAAATTTGATTTTTTTTTACAATAAATATCACCAAAAAATCTTGCAAGATCCTATCCAAGACAGCTAGAATTAACAGTTATGTTTTCAAAGAATATCTCTTCCTGATTTTCCAAGAACTCTTCTTCAACCAACGAGATTTTTCACCTCTGTTCACAAATATTCCTGTTGTATAATGTCATCCAATTTAAAAGAATACACTCTTCAATAAACACCAAAATATCTTGTCATATTCCAAGAACCCTTCGTCGAGGTAAACTAAATAGGGGTTCACCAGAATTTTGTAATATTGTTCACAAATATCCTTGTAGCATCATTTTATCCGAAAAATAAGGAATAAAGTCTTCAATAGACGAAGGAATACTCATCATATTCCAAGAAATTCGGTCGGTGCTAACCACATAGGAGTTCGCCAGGGTGAGATGTTATGACACTGACTGTTACCATGTCTACCGCAAAAAAAATTTATGCTTGGTTGGAGTTATCTCCTCCTAATTATCTGCCCACCGCCCATCATCAATTAGAAATCACCCTGTTATACGGCATGTAGATACAAGAAAGTTCAAACTTAAACAAATTGTTTGACCATTCTTGGATTGGCGTGCCCGAATTTTGTATCAAGGTAAACTTGAAAAGATATTTGATGTTTCCAATTAACTTTTGCCTATTAAAGAGGCACAGGTGTTCAGGAGAGATGAGCACATGATTAATTAACGAGCTTGTTGATCCTCTATTCAATAAGTCACTGAAAGACGTATTGATCAGAGCGTATACTTAGAGTCTTGGAGATAGAGTTTGGTCATAGTTTCTTCTTGTTGTGTATGTAGAGAATCTTTGCATAGCCAAATGAACGTTTCCTGATATTGACAAGTGTGATGTATATTTCAATGATTGTCAACAGGTGGGTAAAATATTTTTAAGAAAAGGGTAAATTGATGAGTGTTATGATGGTCATTAAAAGTGGGTAAAATATCTGAAAATATAAGGCAAACTTGACAAGTTTGATGTATCTTGGGAGATAGAGTTTGGTCATAGTTGCTTCTTGTTGTGTATGCAGAGAATCTTTGCATAGACAAATGTCATTTCCTGATTTTGACAAGTGTGATGTATATTTCAATGGTTTTCAATGGTAGATCAAATATTTTAAAGAGACGGTAAATTCATGAATGTGATGTACATATTTTAAATGGTCTCTACAGGTGGGTAAACATTTTTAAAGAAAAGAGTTAATTGATGAGTTTTATGTATATTTCAAAGGTTTTAACAGGCGGTCACAAATATTTGAAAGAAAAGGGTAAATTGATATTTGTGGTGTATATTTCAAAAGTTTTTACAGGTGGGTAAAATATATATACAAGAGGGTAAATTAATAGATTAGTGTTATGTATATCGTTCCTCCTCTCTGTATTGCAATATATTTTGATAAGAACTTCATAAAATCATGATTTATTTGGTTGTGTAATTTTGCAATTTTAGATGAAATTGCACATTTTTAAACCTTTGATATATTTTCAAAAGTGTGTACCGATTCGTATCATGTTGTTCTATTTGATATGATCCCTTTCAATCACAATGTATTACTTTTTAAAAAGGTTGTTACATTATCTACAAGATAAAATATATATTGCACACATATCTATAAGTTATTATTGATAATGATCAAAATAGCCAGTTGCTGTTTTACATTATGTAGCATTATGTAGAACTTTGTAGAATTTGTAAAACTTTGTTTACGGGTACATTGAAAACAAACCACTTGATTTGAGATACATTAATTTTGTCGTGATATCTTCATTTAATATTCTAACTCAAAATTACCTGTTCTGTTGAATAAAAGTTTCACAAAATTACCTTTAAAAGGATCAAATTTATTTGGCAAGATTATATCCACACAGTCTGATGACTAAGGTTGCTCTAAGAATTTCTACCTTTTTACAATGTGTAAACAAGCTCATTCAAGTTCAACCTTTAAAAAATGTTGCGATCGCTCAATTTTGAAAAGTATATTCATGAGAAATCATCAGATCTTAGACAAATAAAAACCCTAACAGTTTATATTTCCAAACTTTTATTTTCTATTACATGTATTACTCATTTTATATAGTTTGAACTAAAATTATTCTTATGTAATATTGGGAAAATTCTTTCTTTTAGAAAATGTAATTAATATTTGAAAATTAAAAAGGAAGACAAAATTGCTCCCAAGTAAGATATAGATATAATAATAATAAGCTTCATACGGTATATAGATAACAGGATCATGGCTATCTAATAAACAACTCTTAAACTCATTCTCTTCTCTATACATGCCTTTTTATGATATCTTAGCCTTCAGAAATGCATAAATGTTTTATTTCATATTGAGTAAGAATACAGAAAGCTTTAGACTGCTTAGCAGAGCAGAAAATGTATTAAAGAGCTGTGAATGAAATGAAGTGTAATATACAGATAATATACTGCCTTTCAACCCATCTCAAAGAGAGTTCAAGTATTTATGAGATCATATAAAGCTAGTAAAGGGTTCTATGGTAGACTGCATAATAAAAGTCTATAGTGCGTTGTCTGTCTGAATATATTTACTTATTACTTTTGACATGAGATGTTAATAGCTGTCATATATTATTGAAAGGGTTTCTATATGATATTGAATAAGAATATATTAATAATATACTTGGATGTTTTTCATATGATCCTGAAAAGTATTATAGAGTAATTGAGTATGTTGATAGAAGTCTTAAAGTCTAGCCTTTTTATCAAATCTATCATTAAAAATTTTTTTTCAATTAATATAAAAACATATTCTGTTTTGGCTGATTTTCTTTACTCAAGGTGGAGAAATGCACTTAGGAGAAAGATTTATTCTATTATATTTATGTATAAAGCATTGTTGACATGCACAATGTCAATATCATTGCAATAAGATCTAGATTTGTTCTGCCCAAAATCTCTTCAGTGGCTTTTATGAAAACAAATCTTTGACTATTGTTAAGGTGTCTTATATAAGCTGAACTATTGATTTATGTACTACACCAACAAATTCTAGGAATAATTTTGACTTCATTTTCTTTCATTAACATTTAGCAATTAACTCTTATGATGCCAAGTGATAATTTATGATGTAATGTGTTCAATGTTTTCACATTATAAAGAAGCATGGATATTCCATTTTCTAAAATAGATTGATGATAAAGAGAATATTTGATACATTTTAAAATAAAACATCACCTATGCTTCAATATTCACATTTAAAAATTGTTATACTGAAAGCACAAGTTTGTTTCTTTTATTATTCTTTTTTAATTTAATATTTTGAAATAATAATTTATATATATATATTTTTCATTATTCAGATACAATGGCTCCTTTTTTTAATACAATAATTGTTAATCTTTTTCTTCATTATTTAAAAAAAAATAGTTCCATTCTTTGCATATTTCTTTCTATATGAATCCAAAAATGTTATTACTTATCACAGAAATATATTATATTGCATAGTTTGCCTTTTATTGACATAAATAAAACATTTATTAAATATTTTAGTATTAGATTAAACTCTTTTTTACATTTTTAACAGGAACCCTCCAAGATCATGAAGACACAGCAGACAGCCCAAGATGTCTAAAAAACGTCTAATGTCAATCGATTTCATTGCTTGATTAACTATCGAAGTAAGAAGATCAATGTCTCGACGCCTAGCCGATTGGGAGTTAGGGTGGGGATTATATCAACATGACGGTTGAGCGACTGAGAACACAACTCGCCGACATACGGAAGTAGGCAAGCAGTCGAGTTGCTACAACAAACGCCATTTTGAATAGGCAATGCAGTCAGCTTTTGTTCACACACGCAATTTGCTGGTAAATTACAGCCAGTTATATTAAATAATTAACGACGGAAGATCACTCTTGGGAAATCACGTATCTTTGAAATGTATCCTTGACTGCACAGCAAGTCGTTTTATTTAAAGGGCGGTAAATAAACAAACCCACATGATAGCAGACGACACATGTCAATAACACAAACAAACCACGCATGCTCACGATCCATTTAACTGTTACTTTCAATATGAATAACACAGCCACACATTGACAATTATCACTCAAATAATAACAAATATTAGTAATTCTTACCTTATTTTTGAGTTGTTGAGATATGGTCCCGTGTGTAAACCCAGGTCGAACCAAACTATCCGATTCCGCTATTCCATCCACAGCCCCAATGGTCAAGCGACGTCCGAGATTCACTTGATCCTTTTCGGACTGTATGTCCGCTTGACCCTTGTAGAGCCATGGTCGACGTGGTCCCCCGGCCTGTGTGGCTGGACGTTGTCCGAATATCCCACTGTCCTTACCGATAGCCGTGGAGGGTCGGGCCGAATGTCCATACAACCCCGATGTGAAACTTGGATGACTTTGTAAATTAGCCGCGGCCGAGCTTGGCCGAATTTTCTTCTTCCCCTTAGGATCTTGAGGCATCTTGAACGCTTTCTCAGTCACCAGGGCGTTCAGTAGCTTTTCTTCAGTTCGGGTTATGAAGCGTTTCTTCTCCTCCCCCCATAACCCTTCACTCCAAGCATTACGTCCATATGACTTCCGCCCGATGTTAGGCCTATGCCTGTTTGAACATGACCGGTTATATTAAATCAACATGCCTCAATAGCCACAGCCGAGATTTATTATATAATACCAACAGCTTTAGCTCGCGATAACTGCCCAGTAACGGTAATATTAAGTGGATAACTCAGAACACGTACCTTTTGACAGGTGCTATGTACCTGGTTTTGAAATTTGTAAATTACCTTGAACGTCGCACGCGAGCATTGTTCAATGACAGCTCTTTATTGGGTTTTGACGGCTATTATCGCGGGGTGACGCTTTTGAATATATGTACTGCTCATTATGATTGTACCGTTTTCAAAGTGACAAGGAAGGTAAATGCAATAAATTATACTCTTTATAGGCTTGTTGGCTCTTGTTGTTGTAATATGGTGAAATTGATATACTTGATGACGGTTTTATTTATATTTTAGGGAATACGATAAGAACATATATAAAACGCATTAAAAATTAGCATGAACAAATACGAAGATGAAGTACGGGAAAAACGAATAATTTGTCAGATAAGGGGCATTATTTTCTTTTAAAAGCATTTGAAAACAAAAACAAATATATATTTTAAAAATGAAAAAGTAATTGAATAAAGCTCCTGCTATATATGTTTGTAAAAACACATTACTTCAAATGTTGTACGTTAGCGACATAAGTCGACTCCAGCACATAGGTAGTTAAAGCAACTATTTTATTCAAAACTAATCTCAAATACTTCACAAAGTTGTGTTAAATACAACATTCATATTTATTTCTAAACAATGCAGAGTGAGACGGATTTATACGGTTTACGGACTTCGCACACAGTTTTTAAATTCAGAATTTCTAACAATTAAGAATTTCATGTTTCTAAATGGTAATTTATAAAAGTGATAACTGTATTCGTTAGGATATTTGGCAAGAATAGTCAACAGAATCATATAATGTTGCACATATTTTAATTTATGTATATTTTTGTAATTTACAACGTTGTATCATGTGTCTAAAACAGTCCAAAATATATTGAAAACATTATCGGCGACCTCAACTTCGTGAGAAGAAAATATAGAATTTAATTCGACTACTGAAATAGCATTTCCCCCGAGGAACCATCTTGCATGCATTAAGTTTAACATCTTTGAGAATTATCATTTACAGACTGAACGTAAGTCTACAAAATGCCTCCTTCCCATGAATACTTGCTTCTGATTATCATTTTCAACTGGATGTTTTTGAAATATAAAATGTATTTTATATTGTTATGATCATTCTCTGCTTTTTCAACCATGCAATATTTCATTTCTGAATTCTTGTAACACATCCGAACAAGAAACCAAGGGGATTTCCTGTCCAACACTTTATAAAAAGGTTGACATTTAGAAAGGATTCAGATTTTCTCATAACAAAAACACAACACAATTAAGGCCCCACACGCAAATACAAACGTCATTAAGATAAGAGATAATTACAAGGAATATAAACGCATTTTTAAAAGTGTAAATGTAAGAATGATGGCATGATACATATTAAGATCTATGACTTCTCGTTAATAAGTGGACGATCCTTTAGCCATTTTATATAAAGTTTGTTATGGTTTGACTTACTGATACATGTATACATGTATGCGACGTTCTATGTTTTATCGGATTGATAAAACATGTTATTTTCTTTTTATGACGTTAAGACTGAATTATACGCATTACAACATTTATATTCAGACGCATTTCATAGTATACCAAGTTATCGATTTGCAATCGATAAGTTTGAAAGTATTTGCGGAGAAGTAATATCCGTGAAAATGATTAATATTTTTAGACAAAAAAAATCATTTATTATACAGGACATGAATTTTTGGAGACATATGCGCATTTTGAAACTTTTAGGATATATATTTCGTAATTGACCACTAGATGTAACATCGATTATAATTTGTGATATGACCATTTTTTGTCAATATTTTAAAAAGGATTTTTGTGTCGCATGTCTCTCACACACAGGTCTATCAATTTTGACTCATGTTAATCACCCTTTCACCAAAAATATCACAGCTTAATAAATCTTATAAAATCCAAGTTGGTAACTCGATTAACTCGACAGTAAGTATTTATATTTAAACAAAACGATAAACTTAGAAGTCCACTAGTATAGTAAAACATATTCATTGTGATACTATAAATCGCTAGTCTTACCCGCTGTTTTTCTCCATCTTGGATAATTTTATGTTTTATCTGAGGAAGTGTTCCAGAAAGGTTTCATCAGATTCCATGACGCAACTCTATTGTTCCGTTTATGACGTCACCATGTTTGTGACGTCAGAAAAATTTAGACACGGAGAAGAGCGGACAAAGTCACAATGATGAATGACGAAAAGATTGCGTACATGTAAAGGCTTAGAGGTAAGATTTGTATATGGACATTTTAATATTTAGTTAACCATTTAAGGGACTTTATATTCTTGGACTACAGTTTAAAGATCAGTATGCGATGCAAATATATTATTAGGCCTACCCATTGCGTAAATTTTGGTTAGGTGATATGAAGTTTGAATGGAGACACAAAAATTGTTAGTGATGTTTTATGGCTGTAACGATATGCGCTGCAACATTTTTTACTCATCGCATATGGATTCGCCATGTGTTTAATATTGGAAGAAACCATTTTACCTTTACAAACACGATTGAGACAACAATTAATAACACATATTTTAAGAAAAGCATACGTAACAATTTTGCATTCGATATGAAATAAACAGATCAGAGTATTTCATGTTGAGTGAACTAAGGAACAAAAGTTTATAAGGAAGTTTTAGCAGTGCAATTTACAAGTTGCATAGAATCTGATAAATGGAAGTTAAGATTTTACGGCGCTTCTTGCCTCCAACAATAAGTACCGAAATTCGAATACGAGTTCGTGCGTATAATCCATTGATGATCATTTAGAGATTTAGTTATAACCATTTGGAAGCATGTGCTCATTTTTACTTATTCTTCTGATACTTCCGATTTGTTATCTAGGAATATCGTACTGAAATGTCTAATTGCGTGCAATCATTTTGAAGCGCTCATAAAATATTGTCTTTACGACGGTTTGGAGCTTCATTCCCACAGTCATTGAGAGTTCCTATAGTTTGGTAATATTCCTGTGCTGGGTGCAATTACAAAAGACACCATTAAGACTAATAAGAAGACATATCCCACATTTAACCATTAAGTCGGAATATCAATCTTAAATTGATATAAGATTGATAAATAGGACAAAGTCTATGGAAGGGGATGCGTGAAATAAAATCATGTCGATCGTAACTAACAACATGTAACATGTCGTTCTCAACAATGCGATTCTCGAAAAGACAAGCCAAAACATTTTGTTGTTGTTGTTGTTTTTTTCAACATGCAAAACTAGCATATCAATCCTGTAAATCTCAACTTGCTGTTCTCCACTTTTTTGAGCGTTTGTTGTCTCTGTGTTTGCATAACACTCGGGCCTCTCTGGGAAGAAACGGGGTATATTACCTTGAACACTTTTGGTCGTTCATCTCGGTGGCATACACGCAATAAGGTTTAACCGTTAAGGGTTTAACTAAATAATTTTGCCAAAAAATTATAAAAACAAAAAACCAATATTTGTCTCTCTGTCTCGGCACACTCCAGAAGTGTCAACTGTCTATAATGACCACTTTTTGTCGGCCCATTGGTGGTCTTTATACACAGGTTCCATTGTATATTGTAGTCGTGTATTTCGTGCAATAAGGTTTATCATGAAACGTCAAAGAAATTTACCTGCATGATAAATAATGCATCTCCGCCTGTACATATGCAACAAATGTGTTTTATTAATTTGTACACTTGGTCATATGGCCACATATATTGAATGAAGCTATTCTTCTTCTTCTCCTTCTTCTAATGGTTATCAAAAACAACTGGGACAAAAATCCATGTCGATAAACACAATTAAGCAGCAACCCAAGATTGGCTGGATTTGAATGACGTCACAAGTCAGTCTGACGGCTCGATTAACGGAGCCTGATGAGATCTATATACGCGAACGTAGTAAAGGAAAAATGAAATATTCAGTCTCTCGAGATCTGACCTCTCTCATTATCTCACAACATTTGACACAGGGGTTCGAATCTCGGAGTGGACAATATAATAAAACATAAAATTTCCAAACCTTAAGAAACTCGAATAGATCAAGCGTAACTCTAAAATCTTTATTTCTTGACCGATTTTGTTCAAATTTGAAATGTAGGTTTATCTAACATATGAAAACGATATATTAGTGCAAAAGTCCAGGGTTTTAAAATTTTATGTTTTATTATATTGCCCACTCCGAGATTCGAACCCCTGTGACTTTTGACCTTATCCACGGCCGTTAACCCGCACCTTATCTCTCAGTCTAACAGCCTATCGTTGAAGTATTACCTAAGAATCAACGTAACGCTGCGCCATACACGTACGTACGATACCAGCTCTCTCAGTGTTTGTCTCCAGATTACACTATCTCTGAGTTATCTGCCCTTGATAAACCCAAACAGGGAATATTTGGTAACGACGAACTTGTTCGGATTTGAGTCAAACCACGAAAGCTACTTCGCCGAACATTGATTATAACAACACCATAAAACATTTTAACCGGACAAAATAGGTGAAGGATAATGTCATTCTATGATAAATATCTTATAAGATGACCAATATAAAGGAATATATTGATATTCATAATTTCAAAAGATGTTTATCCTAAATTGTTTTTGTCCATTAGAAGAAATATACTTGCTATACAAAGTAGATGTACGTTGCTATTACATATGAAAACGGATATATAGTTCAATTAGTTTGTTCCCTTATTTTTTCTTTGGTTACATATTTCGAAAAATAATCATAGTGTTTTTTCAATATTCAGGTTTCTGCATCGTATACTTAAAAGATGAAAGTTATTTTGTTGTGATTTCAAATAATCATATCTAATTGATTATAGTTTTAAATGGAACAGTATATATTTGAATGGAAATATTTTGTTTAATGACAAAAACATTCTTTTTGGAACAGAACAATTGAGGGGGAAAACCAACGCACTTAAATAATAGACTCATAGTCACGTGACATTCTTGGTGTGATGTATGACTGACGCGATGAAATAAACAAGGAAACAGAAGAACAATTCGTTTGAAAAAGCACGTACATACTTAGAGTCCAAAATGGGGTTATTGTCTTTTTCCTTCAGAAACTGTTTTGGAAGAATGAGAATGTTCGCGTTGTGGTTAAAATAGTTCAGAATACTACACATTAGGAAAAAACTTGAATTTTCATAAGCTTCAGGTTCTTTTCAACATCTGTTATATTTTCACAAAAAGACATATTTTTTTAGGTATTTTAATATGATATATGTGATACTTTTCCTGTGATATACAGAATGTTGAATTAGAACTTGATACACTCTTCACGAAAATCGTTTCATATATATCGAATAAATCTATGAACAACTATATATGGATAAACGATCACTATGTACGATATAAGGAATAATTTATCTACCATTTATTAGATTCAAAGATTATACACGAAGATCAATACACTTGAATCATAAAATTGCATTGTTTTTAAATTCCTAAAATATCAACGCATACTAAGTTATCAACATACAAAATGTGAATATTAATTAATTGCAAACTTACTTTGTTAATTGATTTAACTCTGTCACTCAATAAAAACTAGAGTTTCTTAAGCTTAAAGTTCTTTGGAAAACAAAACACATATTTAATCTTGTATCTTTATTTACAATATGAACACATCATTATATATACACAATTTTCGTTGTATTTACAATTGAGTCTTGCAATTATAATGTTTGTTCAACAAACAAGCACAGTTTATCAAGTAAGCAAGCACAGTTGATTGGTCCATAGCACGTTGATCGATTCTTTCAACACCGAATACAAATAATCAATTAATCGATAACCTGCAATTAGAAGAATACATCAGAGATAAGTACCTATTTATCTATCTTGTATACACGCTGTCAAAACATAAGATATCTATATAAATATCCGACCATAGTTCGGAATAGCACAATTACCTGAATAAGAATTGTATTTTCTTAATTCAACACATGGAACATTTTCACCAAACATATAATTGTTGAATAATGAAATTCATTTTTTGTTTTAAAATGGTATTATGCAAAACAATGCCAAGTATATTTCATAATTATCTGATCACTGAGTGATTATAATCAGACAAGTACGACAATAGCTTTTTCAAACTGCAACTATGCTAAATTCTTTCTGGTCGGCATTTCACAACCTTTTTAACAAATGATTTAGGATATATTGTTTGGAAAAATGTGTATTTGTAAATACAGTTGATATTACATGACTGGATGTAAACACATTGTATACAAATTAAGAAATAAAATAGGAAAAAAATCATAATTATAAGTTCATAATTGAATATATAAAACATTATTTACAGAAGGTACTCACATATTTCACATATTTTCACATACATGTACTCATCACAGATTTGCATTTCATTTCAGCAGGCGCACCTTTCACATATACATTTCACAGATATAGCACATTATTTAGGATATTTCCTCCTTTTGCAAAATTGTTCACACAAATATCTCTTTAAACTAACAAAATGTACACTGTTTCCCTTCCTTGTACACAGTCCTTGGGAATTCAACATCGGGCGACACAAAACACCCCGAGTCCATTCCTAGATCTGTGACGTCATGTACTGATGACGAATTCACTTTCAGGGGAAGTAACTTCAGCTTGGTCGGTGTTTCTGATCCGGCGGGTATAGGAAATGGTTCACTGATGACAGGGGACTCGCAACGTTGGCTACGACGTGTCGAGGACGTATCTTTCTTCAATAGGCGTCGGATACTCTTCAGATTTGTCTTGACCTTGTTCCAGCGCGTGACCTTGACATCCTGTGACCCGCAGTCCTTGACCTCTGCTATGTTCTGGATGCTTCCACAAAGCCGCTGCATCAACTCTTCGTTCCTCTTCACTTCGTCAGCCTCTTCTCGACGCAACGTATCCACAACGCACTTTTCGATCTGTTCCACACTGCGCATGCGTACCATGCCATTTACAGGAACATTCGGTTTCAAAGGTGTAGCTTGCTGGTGAATGGAACAATTCGGTGATTTGTCTGTTCCAATCTCCCACTCCTCTGGAAATGAATCCCCACTGGAACATTTCAACATGGAACAGCAAGAAACATATATTTTACTGAAATTCAAGGAATTTTCAGCGGGATTCATGCTAACCCTAGATCTGGCAGTACCGCTCACTGGTGTACTCGTCATGTGAAGGTAGTCACAACTAACAGCCTTGTTCTTCATTTTCGATTAGACGAATTGGTAAGTCCACGTTCGGTTGGATAATTCGATTAGGAAATTCGATTGGATAATTCAGACAAGTCCACGTCAAAGTTCGATTAGATAATGTTGACCAGTCAACGTGAGTTTGCAATTCGATAAGATGAGCGAGATACACGTCAACGCTTCTTTGCAAATTCAGTTGTTTTAGTTTCAGGTGAGCGTCCTTTTGCTTGTATTGCTAGGTAACAGATGATATGTGGCAACCAGGCCGTGCGGATTTATATACCAGGTCATTATCTTGTCACAACAATGGGAACGACACGACGCCTCACTCTAAATGTCATAGCCCGGACGGGATGGGTTGCTATCAGCTTAAACTAACGAGACTGTTTCCACTCGACAGAATAAGCCAAGACGCTAAAGCAGATTGGGCTAAGATGCATCTGTTTATACAAACATTGTACTTAGCCTTGGAGGCGATTCTGCCATCCAGTGTTATACATAGGTACTCTCTTGGTGTATATATAATCATTATTGGTTTAGATGTTGTTAGCGTGTTTAGATTTTCTTGTCATTTTGAGGTGATGTAGTTATTTTGTAATTTGCGAAAATTGCTTTTGAGGTAAACATAATCACTACTGGGTTGAATTTAAGGATAATCATTTTGGGTTTAAAAATTAGCGTGTTAAGATTTTTTGTCATTTTGAGGTGGTGTTGTAATTTTGTAATTTGCGAAAATTGCTTTTGATCATTATTTGTTTAAATTTTAGGATAATCATTATTGGTTTAAATGTTAGCGGGTAAAGTTTTTTTCTGTCATTTTGAGGTGATGTAGTTATTTTGAAATTGGAGAATATTGCTTTTAAGGTAAAACTTAATCATTATTGGTTTAAATTTTAGGATAATCATTATTGGTTTAAATGTTAGCGTGATAAGATTTTCTTGTCATTTTGAGGTGATGTAGTTATTTTGAAGTTGTCGAAAGTTACTTTTAAGGTAAACTTAATCATTAATGGTTTAAATTTTAGGATAATCATTGTTTGTGTAAATGTAATCATTTTTAGTTTAAATGTGAGCGTGTTTCGATTTTCTTGTCATTTTGAAGCGATGTAATTATTTTGAAATCGACCAAAATTGCTTTTTAATAATTTTATAACACTTTTTATTGATGTAAAAAAAGTCATTTTTATTTTAAAAGGGCAGTAGCACGTTTTTGATAGTTTTAAATTTTAAAATTTAAACTGATAATTGTAAGTTAATGCTAAATGTATTATTTTGAAAGTGTCAAAAATCTTATGACACAAGCCAATCATCCATAGTCAGAGGACAAAGTATGAAGATTCCCCAGAAATCCATTGGCGGCCATTTTATGTGAACACCTTTAATTCATTTTGTGTAAGAAAAAGGAATCGCATGGCTAAACTTTATGTTATATATTTGAATTATAACTGCTCCATTAAGTTTAAATACATTGTCTTTCAATTGGAACCATTAATATTAATTTTCCCGACATCACCTCATATTCCCCTAAAAAACGTGCTACTTCCCCTTTAAATGTTAGCTTGTTTAGATTATATTGTCATTTTGAGGTGACAGAGTTATTTTGTAATTGTCTAAAATTGCTTTAAGTGTAAATTTAGGTACTCTCTTAATGTAAACAGGATCATTACTTGTTTATATGTTTTTTTTAATCATTTTGAGAAGAAGATGTTAAACATATACGCATATTTACTGCTTTATAGATATAGGCATAATGAGGGGTGTTTCTGTTCCATCGAAGTACACAAAACAACCTTTGTAACATACATACATTTTGGTAAACATAAATCCGTATTCTCACAATTAATTATAATGTTATGTTATCATGTTATCACCACAAAGGTACCGACATGAAACGATAAACATTACGCTTTTTGTTAAACCATTTTCGAAAATTAGCATTAGCATATTTATCACAGAGATAAGTAAAACAAAGTGTTATATTACATATGATTGCAGTTAAGCGTGATTTATCTGCTGCAGTTTAGGTTATAATCCCTGATTAATCTAAATAAATCTTGTGCAACCCAAAAGGTTAATACTGATTTAAAACGATGAAGATTACCTTAAGCGTACATCTATGTATGTGTGAATGGCCATATCACATCATACAGGCTTTCACAGCTACATTAAAGGGGCAGTAGCACGTTTTAGGGGGAATATAAGGTGATGACAGTAAAATGAAAATTAATTGTTCCAATTGAAAGACAATGTATTGAGACTGAATGGAGCAGTAATAATTCAAAAATATAACGTAAAGTTTAGCCAGGCGATTACATTAAATGAATTAAAGGTGTTCACAAAAAATCGCCGCCATTGTATTTTATGTTAATCTTGATACTTTGTCCTCTGACTATGGATGATTGACTTGTGTTATGAGATTTTTGACATTGTCAAAATAATAAATTTAGCATTAACTTACAATTATCAGTGTAATATTTAGAATATAAATCTATCAAAAAAACGTGCTACTGTCCCTTTAAGAAAGATTGAAGATTTTTATCCATAAGAATTGTCCTGATTGTTTTTCATATCAGCTTCTGGAATTCCAATCAAAGACGTTAGGTTTGAATGTTCAAAAGCTTTCACCACTGACCTGACAATCATGTTCTAAATATAACATTTCATAATAATTATTGAACACACAAATAAAGTATGATTATTAGTCAGTGCAAATACAAAATAGACATCCAAACGAAATATAAAACAAATCATGATATTCTCACTTGAATACACATACATTTAATCAGAATTGTATATGTTACTGTGGATGTTGAAATATGTTTGTCAACAGTCTGTCATTAAATTTTGTATAATTGTTGTATGTTGAAACATGTTTGTCAACAGAATACATGAATAAACTTTGTTATGAATCATTTTGGTATTCTACATCAATCTTATCATAACCAATTCATTCATTTTTTTAATAAAATCAGCTTAAACAAATGAATATTGTGCAAACAAGATTTGTTAACGGATACAAAATAAACTTTTCACATCCTTATAATTTAACATGTATTCCATCTTTTCGAAATGATAAACATCGGTAAAATTATATTTCATTCGATAAACATGATTAAATTTGTTATGCTTTCACTTAAACTAAAAGAAGCTTTTTAAGCATAGATTTGAAAACATGTTTGTTCAATATTATTTTTTTAAGAACAAATCATAAAAGTATATTAAATTATAAAATTTTTAAAATTCGATAAATTAAAAACTTCACTTATTTCAAATATTTCGGACTTTCGTGGGCATATTAAAAGGTCCGCATTCTTTACATCATGTAAGCCTACAGTTTAATAACAAACACTGACTAATACAACTTCCATCCTTTTTTTCTTTCAAATAACTTCAAAGAATCTATTTCTCATGCTAACTGGCTGTAAGAAAAATCTATTTCTCATGTTAACTGGCCATAATGGAAAGGAAACAATACGGTCACACAATTCACGTCTAATTTATCTTACATTCCATTATGCCGGATTCAAATACCATTGTGCTTTTCTGACCTCGTTTTCATCCACGACCTCAGATGTGACGCACTAAGTTTGGTTTCCAAGAAATCATATCCTAATGGCTGTTTTATTTTGTTATATTATGATTATATTCTTTTAAAGGGGCAGTAGCACGTTTTTTGATAATTTTATATTTCAAAATTTTAACTGATAATTGAACGTTAATGCTTAATGTATTACTTTGATAGTGTCATAAATCTCATTACACAAACCAATCAACCATAGTCAGAGGACAAAGTATTAAAATTCACATAAAATCCATTGGCGGACATTTTTTGTGAACACCTTTAATTCATTTTCTGTAAGAAAAAGGAATGTCAAGGCTAAAGTTTACATTGTATATTTGAATTGTTACTGCTCCATTTAGTTTAAATACATTGTCTTTCAATTGGAACCATTAATTTTCATTTCACTGACATCACCTTGTTTCCCCCCTAAAAACGTGCTACTGCCCCTTTAAGATACATCTATTAAATTTATTTTTACGTGATATGAAATAGTTTTTCAAAGAAGTAATATCTATTTGATATTTAATTAACTTATATGAAATAGTTTGTTTTTCAAAGATGTCAAATCCATTAATAATGTTATCATATGAAATGATGTAATTTGTTTTAATACATTTTATCAATTAATTTTTAATCTTATGATACGAACTTATTTGCTTTTCAAAAGATCACCTTTGCAGTAATGTTCTTATTATTCATGTGAGCTTATTTGTTTGTTTTAAAAAAACCCAAACCAAACACAATCCATAACAACATTTATTAAATAACAATAATTACACGTGTTTATACAAATCATTAATAATATCCATTGAAATATTAATCAATATGAAGTTCATTTGTTTTCAAATAAATCTTAATTATTGTTAATCACATATCACATAGATGAAATTATTAATATTTTTTATTAAAGACATCAGCTATGTATCTATTTTTTTTTACCATGTAAAATGAATACCTCTGATGATATAATTATCAAGTAGCGGTTTTATCATTTAAGATCAATAAATATTTGTTTTGCTCTCATTAAATGTGAGTTTCATTTGTTTTACTATTTGTAAATCAAAACTGTCAACTGGTAAATTATATGACACGAAATTCATTATTTGATAATTTAGATCTAAGTTTACATTTCGTGATATCGATGAAGGTATTGCTTTTTTTGTTCTATAAAATCAAACCTCTTTATTCTTTATCCTCTAAAACACACTTCCAAAGGGACTTTTGATATGGGTGTCAGTCACCAATACAGTCAAGTTGAGAAGACCCAAAACTCAACCAAACTGAAGCATGAATGAATACAAAGTTACAATTCAGCACGTCATATTTGGTCGCATGCGGGATATTACATCAGTATTTCTTCCTTCTTAGATTTACGTAAATGACATTTGGTCTTCTCTTGTGTGTAAGATCTGATAATACAAGCACGAGAGCTACACAAACAAGGGAGATAATCCCAGCATAACCTAATCTCTGAGCGCTCGGCCTTTCGTCTTTGGCACTTGTACGTCTCCGAACTGATTTCGACAGAAGATATTTGTTAAGAAGCAACAATTTTCGAATTCTTTTAGTTAGGTCGTGTTTCACGTCCTCGGGAATATTTTTTGGAACACAACACAGGCAGATACTTCTGTGGTTGGGTTCGAGCCCAGGAATGATTAACCCTCTTGATCTCTTGATTTGCTGATCGGATGTTGTTATTGGTGATGTTGATGGTTCTGGAGACGTTGTTGACCATGAAGGTTGTGATGATGATATGAACAACGTTGATGACGGTGATATCGACGATGATAAAGATTTTGTTGGTGAGAGTATTAATGTTGTTTGTGGTGATGGTGTTGATGTTGGTGATGCAGATAACGATGAAAATGCTGTTTGTGATGATGTTGTTGGTGGTGATGTTGCTGGAATTGATGCCGTTGGTGTGTGAGTTGATATAATCGGCGATGCAGTCGTTAGTGACGTTAAAGATGTTGTTGATGATGGTGATAGTGATGATGATGTTCTTGAAGAATGGGTTGATGATGTTCTTTGCGTTGATGGTGTGCGTGATGATACCTCTGGTGTAGATGACTCTTGTGTTATTGATATTGTGGACATGGATGTTGTTAACGATATCGATGATGTTATTGATATACTTTTTGGTGAGGAGGATGAAAACTGATGTAAAGTGGACGTTGAAACGACACTAATTGTAAAATCTTGCGATATCTGCATTTCTGTATTTTGTGTGAAATCATGTAAAGTTGGCATTTCCGAGGCTGAAATTGGGAATGAATAACTCTCAGTACTATTGGCGGCAACGGTTTCGTTTTCCACGTAACCAAAAGTCATGCCCGTAAAAAGTTGAAAGTCGTTCATGGTAGATTCACTTTCAGGTACAGAATTGCCATATGATGACGTCAGTTGCACGCCCTCTGCTTGTACAGTGGACGCGGTAGGGTTAAGTTGACTGGTCAATGTATTAATGGCGGAAGAGCTGCTGTCAGTATTCTTGTCTGGAACATGATAAAATGATAAATGTGATTAATGGTAAATGAATAAGTAAATAATAAAATGTTATAAATGATCATTAATGATACATAAATAGTAAATGAATAATGCATAAGTAAATAATAAAAGGTATCTAGGATTTGGTAATATAAGTAACCATACTGTCGTAGCCTTTTAAGTTTACTTAATTTATGTTACTGAATTTCCTTTTCAGTATCTGAAATAGTTTGTTCAAAATCCTTTAATAGATTATCATTGCTTTTAAAGAGGAAGTATACACGTTTTTCATGACAATTTATTTGGCTATAATAGTATAGAAATACCAATTATTTATCTATTGAAAGCATCACTCATTCATTAAAATATAAAATACTTGACAATATTTTGCAATACAATTCGAAAATCACATATATCCGTACATGTGTGCTTGTGTGGACATCAGACGTAACTTTAAGATGAATTATAGGTATATAGCCTATAGACTAAATATTCTTATACAAGGTACCCTTATTATTATTATATTATATGGATATTTAAATAGCGCGCATATTCAACCACTCGTGGTTGAACAAGGCGCTTACATTGTTTCCCCTGGTTATTTTTCCAATTCAACTCCCTGGGGAGTATTCAACCGGCATCCATATGTGACGCTCAGGTTAGGGACCATTCTATGCCCCACAGGGTACCCATTCACAGCTGGGTGAACTGAGACACATAGTCACAGCAGTTTGTCCAACATTGCTGAACGCTGATAACCGACAGCTCGGCGTATGCGCGTGTTAATGTATCCACCATTCAGCCACTGACATGAATTCGTGTGATCTTTTAAGTGTGCAGTTTTTGTTGCACTACATACTAGGGCTCCAGGGTGACACTTTAAGAGTTCTAACAGAGGTGTACTCTAGGTTTTTACACCTTTGCCTGGATGGGATTCGAACCCCGGACCTCAGCAACGTGAGACCAGTGCTCTTGCCGACTGAGCTATCCCGTAACCGACAGTATACCCTTATCATCCTTCCAGGATAATCCAGAGTCCACGTTCCGATCAATATTGGAGAATTATCCGAACGTTGAATCTTGATCATCTTTGATATTACCTTCTACCTGGTTTGGATATACTTTTCTATCATAAGTAAGAGTGTTTAACATGAGTTGTCATCTGGTTTTCAATCTTTTTTTCTTTAGCAATAAATTTTCTTTCAAATTTTAAATGTGGTGGCCAATTTATTTCAAAGTTTTAGTGTAAGTGTATCCCATTAATCAATCAGTTTATTTCAATACTTAAAGGGGCAGTAGCACGTTTTTTTGATAATTTTATATTTCAAAATGTTCACTGATAATTGTATGTTAATGCTAAATGTATTATAATGACAGTGTCAAAAATTTCATTACACAAGCCAATCATCCATAGTCAGAGGACAAAGTATGAAGATTCACATAAAATCCATTGGCGGCCATTTTATGTGAACACATTTAATTCATTTTGTGTGAGAAAAAGGAATCGCATGGTTAAACTTTACATTATATTTTTTAATGATTACTGCTCCATTTGGTTTGAATACATTGTCTTTCAATTGGAACCATTATTTTTCATTTTCCTGACATAACCTTATATTCCCCCTAAAAACGTGCTACTGTCCCTTTAAAGGCCACAGGCCTATAGTAAAAAAGATAAATATACAAAGAAGCGCGTCTATACATTTACCTCCTTCGCAGGGATGATATCAACGTGATAATTAAAATTTCAAACATATCATATCAAGGGAAATATCTTAACATAACATATACATTATATGAAAATAGACATCAGTATCCTATTTACTTACCGAAGTTCATATTGACAGCGAAACCCACTCCATTCTTGCTTCCATGGCAACCGTAGAGAAAAGCGCCAACCTTCATCCCAGCATTCATCACGAAGGGCCAGGTTCGAATCCTCCTTGTGTAGAGATCGTACTTACAACCAGGAACACTATGAAGATAATCCCCACTTGGAACCGCTCCAGGACTATACTCATTTCTATCGTAGATTAGAACAATATGCACAAAATCGGTATCCAGAATGATGCTAGAGAGGTCAAAGTTCAAAAACAGTTTATCGGTGAACATCTTAACATCAGGCACTATGGACATCGAATCGTCACCGTTTATACTGCCAGCGAAGAATCCTTTACCAAAACTGATCACCTGGGGAAAGAAGAATACTGCTGGAGTGAAGTGTAATACCGTTTATAGGATATGAGTGCATGAATCGTGTTACCTCCCAAGAGGGAAGATGTGGTTATTCTGATATCAAAACAAAAGAGTCTAAATCATTATTGTCATGGTATTTACAATGGCATTAGTGTCTTTTCAATTATTATTATACAAAATGGCAATGATAATTTGCAGAAAAATTAGCGATTGTCAGTGAAAACACGTTTTGATGATTTAGTACCATTTGACACTACGGCATCATTTGAAACATTCGAGTCTAATTCTTTTCTTGAAGGAAAAAGCTTTGATTTTAGGAAATGGAAAAATAAATTAATGAGATAATTTGTTTAGTTGATTTGTAATTAAATTATTCCATATTCAAAATATCAAAAATGAAGTATAGCAACTTGCAACTGTTGCAAGTGTATAGATCAGGCAAAAAAGACGTTAAAACTCGTAGAAAATTTTGAATAACCCTCGCTATCGCTCAGAATATAGATATCACACTTTGTCCCTGTATAGTTAGTAATCTCGATATATTTAAATGGCATTAAAAACATTACAGAATATATTTTGATATTTTCACGTTTTTTTTATCTAAATCATTAAAACTGTGCCTTACCAAATATTGCAAGTAAAAATACCTCGGATTATCTTAAAAGAGAAATTCAGTTCCGACCCTTACCTCAACGGGGTTAGTGGCAGTTACACACATTGTTCCGCTAATGTCTGTATCAATATCAATGAAATCGAAGGCGTTCAAAATGAAAATTTGGCCACCACTTGTGACAATTTTAGTATTATCTATTGAAGCCACGATTCTATTTATAGTTCCCATCGGTCGAGCTTCCTGATCAAAAAGGACAAATTCGGTTCCAAAATGTTCAACCGGAAGTAACATTTCCTGAATGATGTCATTACCATGATCAGCATAAATATTTGCCCTTCCGTGTCCGGTTATCACCGCTATTCGCTTGTTGCTTTCTATAAGCGTTCCTGTAAAATCGTCAGTACATTCGATTCCATAAACCTGATAGGCCATTAATGAAAAAGAGAACGTTTCTCCTGTGCTGAGACCTCCACATGTGCCGCCATTTTGAATCTGGTAACGTACGTTGACGTTAGTTTCATCCCGAAATGAAATAATAAGCATTGTTGGATAGCAGTTAACACCTCCGGTAATGATAGACTGGGGGCCGTACGTAACAGCAATATACGACTCCGACAAGGCGTGGAACGGCAACGCAACGTACGCCGAGGACGTACGTGGAGCAATGTCAGTGACGTAAACGGCGACGTCAGAGTCCGAAATGATTCGGACTATTTTCTCCGAGACTGTAAAGGGAGTTTCAATCCAGAATGAGTTTGATATCTGGAATTTCCACGTTTCCCCCGCTTGAAGCGTTGACGTCATGGTATAAGAGTTGAAGGGGATATCCACTGTAACTTCTGTGCTCTCTTCCGCCGTTATTAGGACGGTTTGTTTACCGTTAAATTTTGACGGTTTGATAAATGAGAAGGCGAATTCCTTTCCCGTTTGATCGTCATATGCAAAACCTGAAAGTGAAAAATTAAACAATTTATTGTTTGTTCATTTGTGTTATGGCCAATTTACATATCAATGATTATCAGGAAGGCCAATTTCTTTCCCTTTTGATCGTCATATGCAAAACCTGAAAGTGAGAGGAATACAATTTAATGGTATGCGTTATTGCTAATTTACATATCAATGATAATGTGAAGTTTGATGTTTTCACTATTTAGCAATTTCGACCCACTGAAGGTGAAATTTGAAATTTGAAATATATATATGATATATTGAAATAAATCTACCACTGAACAGCATTCTCTCCCCACAGAGGCAGATCAAGTCATGAAATGTTGATACAGCCTCTGTTCTATTACGCCGACTTTGTGGGATAGAATGGGAGATTGAAGGAAATCAAAGTTAGTTGTTAGTTAAATCATCATTTTGGCTACTGAATCACGACAAAAGCATTGTGATATGAACCACCCTTTCCATGCGAGAATACTTGATAGGTTTAACAATTAAGTTTTCCTTCCAATTGATGGCTAAAATTTCAAACGGTATATTCAGGGTATATTTTGTGAAAACGAAAATTATACAGTCTATAGTACAATATTATGAGACCATGTTTGCAAAACAACTAAATGAAAAAGGTTACTTGGAATAACATTTTTGTTTAGTGAGAAGTGTAGCCATTCATTGAAGTTATCAGTGTGAAAAGCCTTCCTACGGCATTACAGGCCATTTCTGGTTAGTCTTACCATTAAAGGGGGTCTGCAACCTAGCTCGTAAAACCTAATTAACCATCGTTAATGAGAGCATCCAGACGGGTAAGGGATGTCACATAACACAAACTTGGTACGTGCTTTCTGCTGTTAGCGGTTGGTAACCAAACGATTTGGTCCCTACCGAGCATTTTCGACTCTTTCGGGGCCCTGCTAATAAAACTCTGGAAGTTAAAAAATCAGGGTTGCAGACCCCCTTTAATCATTTCTAAATGTGTGTATATCTATAGATAAAGTTTATTTAAAAAAAAGTCAAATGAATGAATGACAACGTTTTATTTAAATTATTTAAAAGAAATTTAATGATTGCAGGGGCGGGGTCGTTAGGACACACCTTTTAAGCAGGACAAAATCGCTTTTTTTGTACTGGTTTCAGTTCTATTTCAAGAACAGGAATACAAAAGAACATTTCCAGAATCCTCTTGCTAGCATGAAAAACACGTATTTTTATTTTATCTTAAGCATTCTATCATATGGATAATACTTCACACGATTGTATGTCCGGGTTTTCTATTATACATGTTTTCCATTAGCTATTTATTTCAAGTATCTTTCATCAATTATTCTGAGTAAGAGATATCGTTCTTTCATCCAAGCGTTATATACTTTGGGAATAACAAAATAAATACTCTGCTGCCCACACCTTGTTGATGCTTGAAAACAATGGATCATTTAGGTCATGTATTAAGCGAATATATAAAGAAGGAAATGTTGAAGATATACAGAACAACAACTTTAAAGTACAGTCTACATCAAAGTGGAGGTAGCACGTTAGGCTATCGCGAAAACGAGAAAAATACAAACTGCCAGATTTTATTCTTTAATCAAACGTGGCAGTTTTAAAACGAACGTAAAATTTTCGTTTCAGAATACATTTCCTTATCTCAAATTGTGATGGCAACAATACGATTTTTACCAATATTAAGAACTGCGCACCTTAAGTCTGCTCGCTTGTTCGTGTATTTCAGTGCAAATATCATGTAATATGAGATTGGAGGATACCGACGTCAATTAAACATTTCAACAGAATTGACAAAGAATTACAAATTGTCTCATTGTAAAATAATCTTTCTTTAACCTAGTTTGGGGATCGTTTTTTTCCTCTCGTGCAAATTTTACAATTTCGGCATAATGAATGAGACAGAATGGGTATTTTGAAATTTTCTTAAATTTCGATTAATATGTTCGACTTCGACACTCTGTTGCAAAATTCATCCCAGTTTAAACGATGTAATGCAAAGATAACAATATGACTCGTGTGTAGAGCTTTTGATAACTTATCTTTAATGTATATCCTAACTACGTACATAGACATACACATGAATATAAGTATGTATAGAAACCAAGCCATGTGTAAAATCAAAGACAGAGGATGAAATGGTATATTTTGCAATTGATTTATTTGGATAAAAATAAATCCTCTATACATTTTAAACACCGAATCAAAAATCACCTTATCAAATGTAAAAACGACGGAACTAAAAAGAACCTCATGTTTTCCTAAGTAAGATGTCCTAAACAAAATGTTGTCCTTATATTCGCTTTGAAGGGGCAGTAGCATGATTTTAGGGGTAATATAAGGAGATGTCAGGAAAATGCATGAAAATAAATGGTTCCAATTGAAAGACAATATATGAAGACTTAATGAAGAAGGAATAAATAAAATTTACAAAGTTTAGTTTAGCCATGCATGCTTACATAAATGAATTAAAGATGTTCACACAAAAATGGAGGCCAATGGACTTTATGTGAATCTTTATAAATTGTTCTCTGACTATGGATGATTAGATGATTCAGCATTGACGTACATTTATCAGTGATTAATTGAAAATAATTTTTTTCAAAAAACGTGCCACTGCCCCGATATATTTTTTATCATACAAAGGAACCAAACCGAGCTTATCAAATTTTGAAATGCAAATTCTTTATAACCATGATTGACAGCAAGCAACAACTATATGAATTCAGAATACATTATGGCTATTTTTATGGCTCCTATGTTTAATAAAACAACCGTCCTTTGTATTGAATCAACTTTGAAATTTTCATTTATACATTTAAAGTTTGGGTCATCAAATAAATATATTTTTCTTAAAAGTTGTTTACTAAAGATATCATCTTTCTTGAAGAAAGCCAGCATACATACAACCTACGTTAGTAGATTTGAAACCAATATTGAATTATATTTATCAATAACCAAAATTAAATACTTACTCACAATGCAAATATGTTACAATATCTCATTTTGTTTGATTTAGTTGAGCATATTTATCTTGTCTGTTTGTATATGATATATCAATATATATGCATGCTGTACCCTAATTAAATGAAATAAAAAAATAAATCGATAACTTTTAACAGTTATTTAATAAGAATAAAAATTCTTCACTTTACACACAAATTACAATATTCATAAGGATGTTAACATCTTTCACTATCATTTAGTATAAGAAACAAACAAAATGCGAATTGTTGTGAAATGCTGTGAAGGGATTGGTATGAAATAGTGAAAAAGCATTAAACGGGATAGACGCTATCATCACTACTACTAAGTCGATATTAAAATATTCATATATAATTATCAAACACAATAATAATCATCGAAATCTTATATTCATAGGTAAGGAGGTAAAACGATATGAGTTATTGATTTTTTAAATTGTATTATGATAAGTCGTATACTTACATGCCAGGACTGCTGACAAAAAACCCAAGATGGTAGAAAGCTGGAATAGAAAATATATTTCAGCATGATTTTGAAAATTCATATAATATTTGCTATGTTATGTATAATGTTATCGAAGTTAACCAAGGTTTACGACTTTGTTAAACTATGTTGATTTATGAATCGTTGGTAGTATGAAACGAAAAGGGAAATTAAAATACACTTTATAAAAACTATAAAGACCATTTACAACTAGGCAAAAATACCATCGTGGAAATCTGGAATAAACGTTAAACAAGAAGTTGATTACTTATTAAATGCTGCTTATTGCTTGATCACATTTCAAAATCTATAAATACAGCAATATCAACATGTGATTTATTTTTAAAATCTCTATAGAAATCGTTAGTTTATTAAACGAAAATTACAAACAATAAAATACGTTAATGTAGTACTGTAAATCAAACAATCAAGACATATATAACTACACAGTACGTACACATGTAGATAAAAGTGAATGACACATACTAAAAACATCATTTCAAAGATTCTTTAAAACATGAAATGTGAATGAAATGCTTCCAAATGAAACTATATGGACATTTGAATAACTTTCTTAGTAACGTTTTTCAATTGTATTGTTTGATAAAAAAAAACATACCGAGACATTCGAATATATACATGTAACTACCCTCTTGCCTTCATTTCAGCCAAGGATACAACTTTTTAAATTAATTGTATTGTTTAATATGTAAAAATACAGACATTTGAAAATATTACAACTTCTTACCTTCATTTTCCACACCATTCCCATTTCAAGACAAGGTTAAAATATGTGTCGATTCCTTAGAGATCGTCTTATATAAGAACACAGGAATGGTTCCAATAGTATAGATCTCTTTGGTTCTGCATTGCCGCTTATTTTCTTCATCTCGATTAATCAGAATCACCAATCGATTAGAGATAAGGCATTGGACAGCCAATAAGAAGTAACAATGTTGATTACTTTATTAACAAAGATCGGTGTCATGTAAAACAGGACTCCACTTATTAACATGTAAATCGTTCTTTGGAGAATAATAAAACACCAAATGTTGTGATTTTCGAGAATGTATAATACTCCTTTTCATATAACGTCATTTAATAATAAAAATCATATAAATATCAAAGTCGATAGCTTTTGTTCATCATACAGACAAAACAGAACCAAATTCTTCTCATGTAAATAGTTTCATGAAGTAATACAAATAACACCATAAGTTATATTTACGGAGAATGTCGCAGATTATTTGTATGTAGCACTTGGTATATTATCATAAAAGTATAATTGTTGACTGTTTTTAAAACAAAGATAGTTGTCCAACATACAAAACAGAATGTAATTCGTTTCTTGCAGTGAAACGTGTAAACATATTTTTATTATTTTTATTAGTATTTTCCAATTGCATATAACGTCATATCTTATGTTATATCATCATCAATGTTAGTTGTTTTTATAACAAAGATAGCTGTTATCAAGACAATACAGGATTACAATTATTTGCATGTAAACCTTTTCTAAGAGTAATACAAATCCCCCCATAAATTATGAATTACGAAGAATGTGACAGATTACTTATATATATTATACATTCATATCATAAAAGTGTAGTGGTTGATTACCTTTTTAACAAAGATCTTTGTCATGCAGTCAAAAAAGGACTACAAGTTTTGCATGTAAATATTCCATTGCATGGAGTGAAAACAAGCATTGATTTATTGAGAATGTGTCAGATGTCCTATTTGTATATTTCGTGCATATATATCATAAATATCGTTGTCATTCAGACAAAACAGGACTACAATAACGTTATTTTGGGTAAACCAAGCACCCCAAATGTTATGATTAACGGATGATATCGCAGACCGCCTACAACTACATATCTTTAAATATATTATTTATACTGGACCAATTAGTATACGTGTCATCTTCAATGTTACTAAAACATAGTTATGATATCATGTTTTAACATGATAGAACTGGACAAAAGAACTGAATCACAGATGTAAACAACATTCTATGCAACACAGGTACATGAATCAATATAATTTACATGAAATTTATCTAATGATAATGGTATATTTGAAAACATATAAAAAACATTTAAAAGTTGGCCGCACATGTGGAAATCGCATTTTGAATTGATAACGTGAAGGTTGTCTGTTGTATATTCTGGTAGTTATTTTAAGCTTTTAACGATCTATTTAACATGTTCAAGTATTTTCAAAATGTACAAATACATGTTTTGTGTAATTTTTACTTTTAAAATTTAACTTTACAGTATTTACAAAAATGTCGATACTATCGATAGTTCGACATGCTATCGATACTTGATCGTTGATCGTTTCAAAATGACTATCGATAAAGTTATATCGACAAGTCGATAGTTTGATCTATCGCAACAATCCTATTATCTACTGTGCAGTGCAAATATCAAAACATGTAACATCAAACTGAAGGCTTAACAGTGCACTTACATTGCCTTTTTGTACATCAAATAAAATGGTAAAAATAATTATATGTATACATCGAATTTATTATAGGCTTCGGGCATTTTAAGTACTGACAAAAAGACTGATTGGACTGAAATTATTCAGAACATTTAGCATTCTCTTGTACTTGAGATAATTGCCAAATACATATGTTTGTAAGGATCAGATTCTCTTAACAATTATGTTGACACGAATCTGATCATTATAAATAATTAGCGCTAAACTGGTGACATCAATGTTGTGGTGTTAGCAACAAAATAATTCCATTCATTATATTTATCATAGGTAAATTGATTAAAGGCATAATACAAAATAATGATCATTTTAGATATAGCTTCATGTCGGTATATGATCATGATAATGAGGTAACTATTTTACACTGGGCCTCAAATTCGTGCTCAAATCCTGGTAAAAGTGGAATAGTGTAGCATAATTTTTTCCCCTCCTGTAATGTATTCAATATAAACGTTTGATCACAATTAACTCATGCTGCGGGGTAATTGTGTCTCAAAATAAGGAAATAAAAAAATCACTACCATACACACCTGTCTGAGGATTAATTACATTAAAACAGACATAAATCAATTAAGTTTTGATATGTAAAACTAAATACGATACGAGAAAATGAACATCAGCTGGAATGGATCTTCGGTAACTCAAGCAGTAAAGACGCTGCATTACAATGGTTCGAATCTTTACTCCCGTTGTTTATAAAGTCTTAATTTCAAATGTAAAAATATACAAGTTCAATTCTCGCCGATCCCCAAACCGACTTAGGTGTTTAAGAGATAAGAAACATTGCAGATGGTGAGATAGGGCATATAAAACTTAAACAAAGAAAATAACTTCCTGAGGGATGTAAGGACAAATATAATTCTTTGAATCATTTTCACTGGTACAAATTATACATCAGTTTTAACTTAGACATATCAGTTAAACAAATCTCAAACTTAATACCCAAAATTATTCATAAATATCAATCATTGTCTCTTTAACATCTTTATTTTGGCAAGTCAGCAAGTTCTCCAGACATTAATCCTATCGAGCACTAGTTGGACTATAATGATTAACTCGTGTGAAGATTGTCAGTGTCATCAATCACCGTCTAAGAACTGGAACAAATTACACGCCATCTGTTGTCTTACATCGTCTTTGTGTCGCATTGTTTGGCTTTATTGACATCTATATGTATATAGAAAACATTTTGCACGAAATGTGTATATTTTGATTTGTGGGAAACAACTTTGAAACCTCATAGGAACCATTTATTTAACGTAATCGCCATATCTAATGAAAGCTGAAATATTGCTAGTAGCACGTTTAACCGGAGGGAGCACGTGACTCATAGGAACCATTCATCATCTTTCCTTTAGATGCGATTATGTGATTGAACTAGCAACAGAGCAAGAGCCTATACCAACTATTGTTAGACAATGAGGAGAGGGAACTTTTTAGAAAACGAGTTCGTATCCCGGTATGGTGAACATTAAAATAAGTTAAATTCTCCCGGAAAAAACGGTCGATTATTTTTAGGACTTGTGTACAATTACATACGTTATGTACTTGTTGCTATATATACTTCTCTTTTCTCTTCATGTTTGGTCCAACACACAGCACAGAAGTGTATCTGTTAACACTATCTTAGATAACAAACTTCAACTTTAAAACAAAATTGAAATCACTAAACATTTCATGATAAAACTTATTTGCGAGAAAAACTTCGATAGTTTTGAATGCAGAATTCGATATTCATTCCCATCTGTAACAACCGATCAACATTGATTCATATACATGGATGCAATTCAAAAGATTTGAACCAACTGCATAGGAAATATTGTCATTAATTAGGAACAACCGGTCAAGCAAAGAAGTTTTCCAGCGCACCTTTGATTGATTTCGCAGTACAATGAATCTATGAGGAAGTATTGGTTCAATCATACGGAATCGATAAAACAACAATAATTCTAGTTCCGGTAAGCCGAACGATGAACTCAATCTAAGATAAGGTCTTATAAAACATTTTCTTATATTGAATATCAAATATTAGTGAAAAACGAAGGAGGTTTGACAGAGTATCGATGGAGAAATGTATGAAGAATAGATCTGAACAAATTGATATACAATGGTTAATTGTCAATAAATATAAGGCGATGTTTTATAACTATTGCTTTCCAATATGAAACTCATTAAATGCATCTGCGTCATTAAGTGTGCATTCAAATGTAAACATCAATGACAAAGATCGAAATTGATTAATGATGTGTAATTTAAATACAAGATCGATCAGTGATCGATTGATCGATTATCACAGGGTTCACCTCCGTTCAAATGCTTGACCTACTTATTGGTCTGTGACGTCAGTTGTAAGCATACGTATTTTTTGTAGGCTCTGTATCCTCGTCTTTTTTATGTTAGAAAAATACATATTACATTAATATTAAATTACAAAAAAAATAATTTTTTTTGACAAAAAGGATCTTGAAAACAATAGATGGATCAAATTAAAAACAATAAATGGATTAAATTCAAAACTTACATGACATTATTCTAGATCCTTCAATTGAATGATGTTAAAACAGAATAAGAAAGGTAACTTCAACCTGACAACGTTTTGGATTATGGTTGATTTATTTCAAAATCAAACAGAAGTTGATCTACAAATAAACAAATATGTTAAAGGGGCAGTAGCATGTTTTTTGATAATTTAATATTTTAAAATTTTCACTGATAATTGTAAGTTAATGCTAAATGTATTATTTTGAAAGTGTCATAAATCTCATCACACCAGCAAATCATCAAATGCCAGAGGACAAAGTATAAAGATTAAAATTAAATCCATTGGCGGCCATTTTGTATGAACACCTTTAATTGATTTTGTGTAAGAAAAAGGAATTGCATGGCTAAACTTTACGTTATATATATGAATTATTACTGCTCCACTTAGTTTAAATACATTGTCTTTCATTTGAAACCATTTATTTTCATTTTCCAGACATCACCTTATATTCCCCCTAAAAACGTGCTACTGCCCCTTTAACATTCTATGAAAATAATAACTTTCTCTGTAAAGTTTTATGAACTTCTTCTCTGTAAATGGCAATGCTCTCTTCCAGCAATATATTTCAAGAAACTAAACCTCTCCGTTTATTATAGAAACAGAAAAAAATGGATGTAACCAAGACTATCTCGAAAAAATCATGTCACAACCTGATCAACTGTAAGTTCATAAGTTGATAAGAATAAAGCTTTAAAGGGGCAGTAGTACGTTTTAAGGGGGGGGGGGGGATGAAATATGATGTCAAACTGAAATTAAATGGTTCCAAATGTAAGAAATGTATTGAACTAAGTGAACAAGTAGTACATCAAATATATAATGTAAAGTTCAGCCGTGCGATTCCTTTTTCTTACGCAAAATAAATTAAAGGTGAATGGCCGCCAATGGACTTTTATTTCTTTTTTTCCCCTTTATTTTAATGGACTCTGCGATTCCTTTTTCTTACAAAAATGAATTAAAGGTGTTCACACAAAAATGGCCGCCAATGGATTTTATGTAAATCCTCATACTTTGTCCTTTGATTATGGTTGATTGGCTTGGTAATGTGATTGTTGACACTGTCAATATAATACATTAGGCATTTACTTACCATTATAAGTGCATTTTTTAAAATATAAAATTATCAAAAAACGTGCTACTGCCCCTTTAAAGGTGGTGTTCTAGAGAGTTATTTATGAGTGATGGAAGGGATCAAACATTTATAAATGAGAGTTTATTTCGAAACTTATTTAAATTTGACAGATGGAAACCAAACGTTAAGTATATAAAATTATGCGTATATACATATGCATATACAGTTGTTCATATCATATTAAAACCAACTTTTATCCTATGTTTGTCATTTTGGATTGAATGTTTTAGATGTTAAGAGATAAAATCCCGATATTTGCACATGTGGAATAAAATAATTGTCCTGAAAACGCGTAATATCTTCTATCTTATGTTATTTTATTTTGCAAAATTACATTCCACTTATACTCAGAAAGTACCTCAGAAGTTGCCTTCTTTTCAAATTTCCTTGATGCATTATATTTATAGAAATAGTTTGATAAATTGGTTTGCAATCAACACGATTATTTCATAACTGTCTTCTTTTGATCATACACTAAGGCAGTAATAGGGAGACCTGTGTGAAAAGGGGTGGGGGCATGGGGTACTGTGATAAGGAGGACGGGGGGGGGGGGGGGTGTTTGGTTAGAACTTTGTTGAACTCTGTATAGAAATATACGATTCGATCAGTCTTATCGATTCACAGGGAAATTCATAGATATTAACAAAATATGATATCAAAACAAACATCTAAATCATATTCTAGGCCCTTTTTAACGACCAATCATTCAATCATCGTTTCATCCTTTTAGAAGATATTAATTCCAAACATGAAATCGTAATATTCAATAAATCGATTTCATATTTTATTTGTGTCATTTGATAGGCCTTGACATCAAGAAATGATTCGAACATAATATGTTATTGATGACATAAAAGGAAAATATAAAACTTTATATCTCATAGTTGTTGTGATAATATGTTTGAATAATTAATATTACTAACGATCAAATTGTTTATTTTATCAACGGACAACGTGTTGTTGCCATGAAAACATGAAATAAATTCCAAGTTGATTGATTGGTGTATAACATCCTTGTATTCTGTTATTTTCGTATTCCATTTGCTTACAGATACCCAAAGGTAAGGGTCATAAAAGTTATTTCTAAATACACTTGTGCACTGTTATTGAATTATAGATACTTGAAGTTAATATCCATAAAAGGAAAATACATATTTATGTTTATTTTCAATTTTCAGATGGATATCGCATTATTTCTTCTCATAACAACACTGTTGAAAGGTATGGATCATTTTAATTGAGTTAACTTTCCATTGAAATATTTGTGATATTATTCAGTGTTTTGGACTATGTTGTGGTACTTGAGAATATAGGTATACATGACGATTTGTTAAGTGAATAAATACAACAGCATCTCTTTTTTTAAATTTTTACATGTTGTTTATAGATGTGATATTTGGGATATAGCTTTTTTGGATATTTCATATGGCATGTTGCTTAGGTATAATATTTACTTATAACATACATGTAGTCATATATATACTATACTATTCATGTATTGTTTGTAATGCGAATTTCATATTGTGAATTTAAAGAAATAACATTTTATTTTGTTGCAAATTGCTTATTCGGCTCATATTGTTAGTTATGCCACATTATTTAATATATTGTATATTATAAGGAAATGGTATGCTTATCTAATAAGATATTCCTTAAGGGCTTTAAGAACGAGTGAGTTGATACAATAATTAGCTATATAAGTTATTAAAATATTTTTTAACATATTATTCCTCTCTGTCTTGATAAATTAAAAAAATAAAAAAAGGCAAAGTTTTAAATGGCGAGAAAGGATTTCCATTTTTGCTATCGTTCTGTAAGACAAAGTATAATTTTGTTTTGATATAATGATCCATTTATTCACTTTATTCAGAATGGAAGAATACAACAGATATCATATATATATATATAAACGAAATGGTGTGTAGAGCAATGATAAAGTATATGGAATAGTAATTGTTTTAACGTAGATATTTTCTATTGGGTGCATGGTCACGTTATTCCGAATAACTTATTCCATTCAGAAAAAAACTTATTTCGTTTTTGGTCAAGAGGTTCACGGAACCTCCTCATCCGAAGCCGAACGCGCTTACCACTGCGCTTTCCTACCATTTTGGACTCAAATGTGCTCTTATAAGAGAGGAGTTAACATTGCTTGAGATTCCTCTGTTTTATACAAGATTCAAGATGTTTATGTATAAAACAAAAAGGTAACCCTGTAGCCTAATAGTTTTCTGTAATCTCATTTGTACTTTGGGTCTTTGGTCTTTTTACAAATAAACATCTTGAATCTTGATTCCTCTGTTGGAAGAGAATGATGATATGTATGTATTGTTATTTACCTTACACACCATTTTTTATTACAGTGTCTGCTATAAGGGATGAAAAGGGTCATTCCTTTATGGTATCGTTCTTAAAGGCTAGCACAAATGAGGGTTCACTCTACCTCTTCATCACGGCTGAAAATGCAACTTATGTATCCATAACTATTCCATTCCTTGGCCAACAGCTTGATTATAATTTCACTACAATCGGAAGCATCAGAGTGCCGTTGGCAACAACGTTGCGGTTTTCAAACTGGCATGGAACGTCCAATCTAGGCATCAAGGTCACGTCCACGCCTTCAGAGGTCACGGTCATGGCGCAGGACTATTCTGACCTATCCGCTTCCGGTTATATGGCCTTGCCCTTTGACGTTCTCTCAACGTCATACATAGCGGTAATGTACGATGACGACAACGACTCCGATGGATTTGACCATGTGATCCTGCTTATAGGAATTCATAACTTTACAATGACAAGAGTCACGTACAGAGTCAAGGGTCACTGCGACGGGTACGTGACCGGTGACGAGGTGACATACTTCCTTAACGAATATGACGTACACGGGATAACATGTTCTGGTCACTTCACAGGAACCCATATTGTCAGCAATTATCCGATAGCCGTTATCAATGGTCACCAGAAGCTACGGGTCACTCAGGATGGACAGGACGCTGTCCAGGAGATGCTACTGCCCATTGACCAGTTTGGACTGAGCCACGTCATCTTCAATCAACGTGCTTGGGATCGAGGGAGCATCCATAGGATTGTAGCGGCCTTTAATGATACGGTAGTAACGACAAGCACTGGCATCAGTTTTAGCCTTAATGCTTTTGATTTCGTTGATATTGAAACCACCGGATTGGGTCCAATGTGTATCACATCTGATAAGCCCATTGAGATTGTATCCTTTTCAAGAAGCTTTGATCATCATAACATGAACGGAGATAATTTTATGACCATTGTTCTTCCAACTTCATCGTTTGGCACAAGCCTTTATCTTAAGATGCAAATCTCCGATATCATAGCGACCGGGGAATATATAAATGCTACGATTATCGTGGACAGAAGAGATTTGACCTATGCTATCGATAGCTACGCCCATGACGTCATCAGCGATTGCTATTATGACGTTTATACCATGCCTGTAGATTGGCCATTGTCAATTCATACTGGTGGATTCAGGATTGGGCTTTACCTGTATGGCACCTATGGAATCATGCGAAATGGATTTGGACATCCGGTTCTTGGAAACTTCGGTATGTTCCTTAATAAAATTATATCGTAAAAACAAATTTCATAATATATTATTCCAGAGTGTAATGGTAAGTGAATATAAGAACATGATATATTATCATATGATTCAGAACATCATCTTCAGAAAATTAATGTTGCAGCAAAATGTCAATGCATTAAAAACAAACTCAATTAAATTCGAATTTGGATTGGCAGTCCAATTCTTCATATGTTTGCAAGACAGAAATCATTTTATACCTAAGTTTAATTTGAAACTTTTCATTTGATCACTTTATCAATACGATAAGTATACGTAGTTAAATGACGAACAGCCGTAAATGCCGTTCTTCTGCAATAACTGCTTTCTATCGATACATTTATATCACTAGCCGGTTAAACAATGCAATTTCCTTCTAAAAAAACGTATATCAACTGACCATTAATATAAAAATTATATTTCTTTCAGAATCATGTGATCCGCCGTGTATTAACGGGTATTGCTCTCTCTTCAAAACTGAGAACAAGTGCATCTGTAATAATCACTACTATGGGAATCAATGCCAATATCAAGGTAACTCATTTCTGTATTCTTTATAGGCCTATTAAAATGTTGACTAATCCTGTTATTTGTACTGTATAAATATGTCCGACCAAAAATCCCAATCTTCAGTTTTCAAGATACAAATGCAACTACAAAGGGGGTTTATTCCAACTTGTTAGGTTCGTCTCAGTATTCCGAACATTTCACTATCCGAACGTTTTTGTTGAAAAACGGAAGCGTTCGGATTATCGAGGTCTGACTGTATACTCGCAGTTCCCGTTTCGGGCATTGATAATAGACAAAGTCAAAGACAATACATTATACGAGCGTACGTGTGCTTTGCACTATGTATATTTGTTGAATCGTGCGGAATTAAATTTGACAAACAACTAAATATTAAATTACAATGACATATGACCAAAAAAAAAACCTTTTTTGTCATTCTTTATTGCAGTGGTGACCGAGACGGTATCAACGGCGTCAGAGATAGTTCATGCATGGAGTTATGCGGTAGAAGAGAGTCTAATATACTCTGAATTGATGATGTCCGCGGAAGGTTTCAGTGATTATGTGGACTCAATGACGTCATATTCGTACGTAAAGTCGATCGGTATCTATACCACATTTAGCGATATTCAACCAAGCTCAATAGCCGGTTCGAAAAGCAATGACATCTACGAATCCGTATTGCATGATTCGCTTCAAGATATAACGATGTCCTCTTCACCTACGAGCATGTCTAAGTCTACAATCCTTGGCAATAGTGAGTCAAGTAAGTCAAGCATTTTTCAACTAAGCTTTTCAACCTCTAAAAGCCTCAAAACAACATCCTCAATGGACATCACTAAGGCGTCGGTCATAAGTGTTTTACAAATAACGTCCAATGAATTAAAAACACGGATGACTATCCAATCAACGAGCAAAGAACCATCAATGCCGACTGTCAATGTTATCAACGATGTGTCCAAAACATCTGGTCTACCTTTAGAAGTATCAGCAATATCCTCAACATCTCTTTGGGCATCATTTCCAACACAGGAAACTCAAACTGCTGGTCTTTCTTCAGGGGCATCAGCAACACCTTTGATGAGTACGTCATCAACCGCAGATTTCCCCGTAGAACCAAGCTCAACAGTTGAATCAAGCAAATATCATTCTTCAGAAACATCAGCATCTCCTTTGTCAACAACATCAGATTCTCCTGAAACTTCAACCTCACCGGAAGAAACGTGTGGATGCATCTGCGTCCCAAAACCAGGAAAGATAACTCACAAATGGATTCGAATGGTCAGACTGAAAATCGAAAGGGAGCTTCTTGTTGAGACAAGGAACCTCTCCAAGACTATCAGGAAGCACACCTGCGCCAAAGATGACCGTCCAAGCGCTGTCCAGGTCGGGAGTATGGGCATTGTAGTCATGGTCATCGTTGGTCTTGTCATCTTTCTGCCGGACCTCTTTCAGTGGACAGTCCACAAGCATCATAGAACGGGCATGGTGTTCCGGCTGAGGTAGAAGAGAACAAAAGGGGCAATGAAGAGGGTTTGCCCGGTTGGAAAGGCGCATATGTGCAGTAGAGTATTGAACCAGAGACTTCGTAATCTAGTAGTTTTGCTTGGTTTTAGCACCCCGCGAGACAGAAATGTGTTTTTTTAAATTAAAAGCTTGTTTAGCCTTTTCAATTTAAAATGGGTATGTGGTTTTGGTACAACGTTCTAGTTTGGAATAAGTAGCAGATTCAAGGAGATTTCGATAGCAGTGTCAGTTTTAGTAGGCTAATACGCTGTAAGAGAAAAGGTAAATGAATACAACTAAGTTCAAATCAGTGAGTGAGTGGGTGTAAATATAAGTCCATGCCTAATCCGAACAGAGAACAATTGTTTAATCCGGTATTATAAATATAATTGTATAATAAGAAATATGAAACGAAACGTGAAACAAAAGCCAAATTTGCTCTGGTTTGTTGAAATCAAGCTTTATGACCAATCGATTTTATCTCGTTCTGAAATTGTTTAAAAATTACTTGTGATTTATTGTATACTTCGTATCCCTTAACTCGGAATAGCCGTCTGTATAAAGTGTTAGAAAAACGTGTTTTATACTAGTTTGTGAAATAAAAAACTTTAAAAGTGCGAAATACAAAAATGTAAAGTTTGATATTGTGATAGTCTGAGAAATTTTATCACAATTTGTCATGTTGTTATAAAATTATTAACATTGAGTTGTTTTACTATTGGTATTGAGTAATTATACTGACTTGTAACTTGAACATAGGCAAATGTGTTTGCGAATTAATTGTTTTGATTTTAATTATAATTTTCTATGTGTTTTCTATAAGTTAAGCAATCGTTGAGGGTTTCAGGACATGTATCTTCAGGACATGTACAGGACATGTATCTTCAACACATTAATGTTCTTTATCTTTTGTTTTGATGGGATATTTGTTTATTTGTTAGATGTAAAATGACCATAAGTGTTATTAGATAAATGACCCTCTTTACATTGATACTGTGATATCTGTTTCAATCTATTTGTGAAGATAAAACAGGTTTTCGATAAATAAAAAATGGCTATACGAAGCTTACTTTCTTAACTCATTCTGTTTGACACCTACACCAAACATGTGAAAGAAAAAATATAGTTAATTCAAAGAAAGTTTCAAAAGCCAAATAGGACTCTTAATGCGAACAAATTTCATGAGAAGTTTGCTTTTTATCCACTATTACCTCATTCAATTTAGGTTTAATAATGAGATGAGTATTTTGGCTGGATCTTAATACGGTAGTTTATACGACTCTCGGTGTGGTTAAGAGTTGAATTATAATTAGCCCTACCAGTCGGCAGAGGTTTAACAATCAAATTCTACCTAATCAAAAAATTTAGAAATAAAAACAGAACCGTGTAATTTATGCACGTGTTAACACACTCCTTTATAACTCGTTTTATGTTTTAGATTGATCGATCGTATCTAAATATGTTTTGTATTTATATTGATCCACTACGTTACGCTACGCTTACTTTAATAGATTGTGGATTAATGTTTCTCCGTCCATGGTTTTGAGAAGAAAAGAAGCATTCGTAAAATATATTCGTTCACATGTAAAATGGGCAAGAAGTCCAGACAAATGAAATGTTTCAATCTGTCTATACTTCTCAGATGAAGGCAAATGATCCTTATCTAATATCTGTAAAAATAGAAAGATTTCGTATATTCAAGTACCGGCAGATATATATTATCTGTTTTGAATATATGTATGTATCAAACCTCGCCTGAATAGAAAACATAACCTCATAAACAAAGGGCATAACAATATTTTATTAAAAACCAATAAATTGTGACAAAAGGCTACGAATGAAATAAATATCATGCTATATCTAGTAATATCGATTTTATTTACCCCGTTGATAAATGCTCTTTGGTATAATGGTAAGGCAGGAAATCGCCTGGAAATATCACTAAAGCTTTATTTCCAACTTTAGTTGACAAGGTAATGACGTCATAAGTTATACACGGCTTGACGTGATGAACGCATCAAACGCCTCCGCGATCAATGGTCAGAGTTAAAATGTCCAAAACACGATTTACAAAGATCTTATAAAGAACAGTGTTCACTTTCAATAACCACAGAACGATATACTCTTTATCTCAGACAAAACAACACTCTGGAGTCAAATCTTATACTTCCAATCTTCAGGTTTACATATCTATTAGAAACAACACTAGAAACGAATATAGCCATTGTGTTAGCTCAATTCTTGACACCTCTGCTAGCATTGCAGTAAATATATATAGCAATTCGTTTTAAGTCAATCGTGAAAAAACGCAATGTTCACTTTTGGCATGTTTGTTTGTGCGCACAGGACGAATAAAGCAAACTTGCTGCAAGGTTAGAATTAGAATCTTTCACAATTAGAATTTAAGGTTTTAACAATATTCAGGAAAATTATTATTATTATTCATCGACACCAGTCTGATAAAAATCGACCGTGTTTTGAGGGAAACCAACAAAATATGCATCAGGGCTTTCCACCCCACAACGGTCTGAAAGCACCCGAGCTAGTCGCTTGTTCAACACCAGTTTAACTCAGACAAAACCTAGTCACAATCGGACCAATCACATCGTCCCTTTAAAAAACCAACATGGCGGTGATGATGTAGAAAATAGATTTTACAGGAGTTACGTGCCCCTAGCTCTGATATCGAAAGCTTTTGCCGCCGTCCTTTTAATTGGCTAGATGAGCTTACGTCATTACATGCGGGTAATGGGGATGCTTTCAGACTTTGAATGAGAGGAAAGCCGGGCTGGGTGAGGTTCGAACCCAAATAGAGATATTTTTACACTCTTTTTCCTCGAAGCACAATTGTAATAATCAGACTGTCATCGACACATGCTTAACTACGATCTGAGCACACGAAGCGTCTATTTCATTTCCTCCAGTCGGAGAAATAGTGACGTATATTCATAATAACACGATAAAGTTCTGCGTACAAAACATGGGTTTTCAAGATGTTTTGATTAACAGAGCCATGTTTTCTTCTTCGTAATGGTTTCAAGGAATCAAAGAAAGGGAAATAGATGATGAGTTCACTTTGCCTAACATGAAAGCAGAGCGCTTAATGACGTCATAAACATACACAAATTTCCCTTTGTCAGCATAAAGATAGTTATTATGATACGCGAGATTTCGCGGCGAAGATGAAACCTTCGCTACAGTGCCATTCGAACCAGTCTCTAACGACATCTGCCGTATTTCGCCCCATTGACCGTAATACAACATCCGGGCATCTAGGTCAAGGGTCACAGCAAAGATGGCGGATCCCTTGGAAACGAGTTCTCGTTGTTTCTTGCCGTCATACGTCGTCTCAAGGAGCAGGGATTGATGACAGGTAAAGATGAGACCCTTTAGTGGGTCAACTGCAATTGAGTACATGAAACTTCCGTGCTTTCTCATACTCCGGATTCGTTTATAATGGCGACCTTTAGTAGTCATGCGGCTGATAGTCGGCCGGGGAGCGATTGTGGTAAAAAATAGCCATCGTTTGCAAGAATCAACAGCCATACCGTCCGACGCCATTGTTGAGAGGCGTTTGATCTTTTTCGGTCTTCTCAGCCTCACAGAAAATATCCCAGGACTTTTGGAACTGTAGTTAGACCAGATGATGAACTTGGTGCTGGGGTCATAGGTCACTGATCGAACTTTGACCGAGTTGAGTTTCATTTCTGTCTTCTTTTCGCCATTCAGGATGTAGAATTGAGGATCTTGCATGCTGACGGCTACAACTCTTTGGGTAGATGCCATCGGGGAGGAGGAATTGGTATCTCGTTTTGGAAGGAACTTTTTCACGCATGATGAATTTGGTTTCGGTGTTGGGGTCTGAAAATAGATGAAAAGGAACGTGTAACAACAACTAAATGGTAATTTCCCCCGCAAGGCAAA
Organism: Steromphala cineraria; assembly: GCA_916613615.1. Classification (NCBI taxonomy): domain Eukaryota; kingdom Metazoa; phylum Mollusca; class Gastropoda; order Trochida; family Trochidae; genus Steromphala; species Steromphala cineraria. Next base: position 26,490,310 of record OU744727.1, on the reverse strand, counting down.
ACTTGTGTTAATCTCAATGAATGGCTAATATTAACCTTGCTGCTGAGCGCTATAATCTGTGTTTTGAATGCAGCACTATCATCTTTGGCTATAAGCTGAGACTATCAAGATCTGTCTCACAAGATTAGAAACTTGGCACAGAAATTAATGACAGGGATATAATGCAAGGCTTGACATACCTTGTGATGGAAACAACAAAACCCTTTGATAGGACGGCCAGATTTTGAAAACCCGTTTTTGATACACCGAAAATTTTACTTAAGATCAAATCTTTCTTTGAGAAACCATAGCATTAAATATATCAAGCTAAGTTTTAATAGTTTACGTACAGATGATGTGAAGTTCAATAATGTGTATCGAGTTACCATAAAGTGATCCAGGGATAAGTTAAACAAACCAATCAGCCCGACCTGAAAACTGTTGTAATCTTTTTACAAATCTTAAGTGCAAAATCGTGAACCATACTCTCCACACGACGTCTTATACATGATATGACATACAGATGGCCGTTATCTAACCAACAAACCAAGAGTTATAACGCTATCATCTTAAGTTTACACTCGCACAAAACGTTACTTCTTAAACAAGTTTAGATTTGGATTAATTTTGAAAATCCTTTTTCTCTGATAATATTGTGTATACTCTATATCAGTCTAAGTGAACCTAGCCTCACTATTATCCGTTACACTGCTACTCAGTATAGCAGTGTAACGGATAATAGTGAGGCTAGGTTCACTTAGACTGACTCTATATAAATCTCAATTTTAAAAATAAATGTTCAATGTAATGTGCATTAATGTATGTATATAACTCAACACAACCTATCTGCCAATTTTCAGCCTATTAAAAACTTATTGCACGAACTATTTTTTTGCAAAATCTATGTAATAATTGGGTTGTCAAACAATGCGACCCTGCTCTGTTGTGTCAAAATAGTTTATGTGACAGTTTCAGTAGAAAATTTTTTCTAATACAAACGGAATTAACTGAGGATTTGCGAATGGTAACTGTTGAAAGAACCTGCAGCTGGCTATTTGCACAACTAACTTCGATTCCTACCAAGCGTCGCCATGTTTAGTTCAGGAAATGCTCGAATTTAATCAGAAGTAAGCGTATGTGGGTTTGACTTGAGCTAACTATGTAGTAAGAAATGAATAGATCTCACCGAAGTTAAACAAAAATGAAATACGCATATCCAAATTTTACATAGTTACGAAATATACTCACGACAGTAAGTAGTTCGGCAGTGTCTTGAAGCAGAGTGACGTCATTCAACGAGGCATCTAGTTGGATATTTTCATCATTTGCCCTATCTGTTTCCAAAAACGTTTTATTTTTGGACTCAGGAATTCGATATGTTGTCAATGCTGATTTATATTCGTCCATGACCTTCTGAAACCCATCCATCCTGTTCCCGAGGTCACTAAGCCTCGTTTTCAGATTGTCAACTTCCGCTTCAAGGCTGGTAATCTTCGCCTCGTGTGCTTGACACGTTGTAGCAATGACGTCATTTGACCTGAAGAGGTCACGTACGCCCTCAGAGTTTAAATATGCGCCGACGTAAAGGTGAACAAACTCCGGAAGGTGGAAATCGAGGTATGACTTCACGAGACTCGGAAGTATGGATCGGACGATTCGCTTCGTCCTCAGTTTCGCCCGTTCTTGCTGCCGAATTAGGACAGGATTTGTTTTGAAGGATGATAGAATTCTCTGCGACAGATCGGAAACCGGCCTCGGGGGTTTTAGGTCTCCTGAGCCATCAAATTCATAATTGTTTCCTCGGGCAAGGCTTAGGCAGCTAACGATGACGGAACAAACCAAAATCACTTTCTTCATTGTCACAGGTTTCTTCATATACCATTCTTCACTTAATCCCTTTTCGTTTCCCTGTCTGTCTGTTCACTGAAACGAAAAGATATTTGAGTCATCCTGGCTTGCGTCCAATATCCTGAAATTGATCTTAACAGCTAACATTCGTTTCAACGCCTACCTGTAATTTATCCCTGGGGCGATAATTATAGAGCTGATCTAAACAGAGTTGATAGTTTTGATAAAAGCCAAATGTATAACCTAACCCTTCCTTAGCTTGTTGACCTAACCAGTTACTGTTTATACAGATGTCACGAAAGGAAACATACCACAGTTTGGGAATATCATAGACTATTGAATAACCTCAAATAAATCGTATAATCCGTAAAGCAAGGAAAGCCTTCTTCTAATTTTTCGTAACTCTGTTCATTGATCTGACATGACTTTTTTCGAAGATATATTGATTTAGATTACAGAATAATGAAAACACATATCCCCATATATATGTAAACGGAAGATCATAACGCACTCACAAGAGCAGCGTTTGATAAATGTACATAATTATCTTTGACATATCTTCTTTACTTTGTTGACCTAGCTGTTTTACTGATATAAGTAAAAACACCTGTGTGTAATAGGGACAGTTGATTGTAATAACACGTATAATCAAATTTAGGTTGCAAAGAAATATTAATGAACTGAACATAACTAAGTTTCAATACAAAAACCAAAATACATAGATTTATTCTTTGGCATTACCATCTTTATAGTATACCTAAAGATGTAATAGTTGTACACTCATATTAGAAGAACTGAGAGTAAGTCAGTCAAATAATCATTAATTTGTCGACCTTATTTATGTCTAAAGCTGCGTACCTTAATTTTGTTCACTTACCTGCGTATTCTAGTGCAAATTTCATTTAATTTCGAATGTCTTTCTGGCATCCTAGCATTGCAAAACCGAAGTGGATCATATTGATTTTTCACTACATAAGTTGGGATTCATTTCGTGTTAACATATTCGGATGTTATAACAAACAGTTAAACGTTAGAATTTTGGCAGGACATCGAAGTGATAAGGGGTAAACATTTTGAAAATATTTTTGTTCTCTATAAAATCATTCTTAAGTTTATCTACAGCTTTAGGTCTAAGTCATAGTTGTTCCTTTTTACTTTGTCAATGTTATGATGCCGAGTCTCTTCTCAGGGAGTCAATCTGGAACTTTTTATTTGAAAATATAGAAAATGGAAATTTCAAAAATATGACCCCGTCTGTGTAATTTCCATTGTCATACCTTGAATTGTTGCACCAGTGATCAAACAATACCAGAATGTAGTTTGAGAAACGCTAGTTAACACATGGACAATCGGTGACCCCTTGTCATTGTGTCTGGAATCATTTTATTGACGTCCAAACGAATCCAAAAGTTACATGATATTTGCTCTAAGGTACACTGGCAAGTGAACAAACTTTAGGTACGCAGCTGTACAGTGATGGAAGAGTGAAAGATAACTCATCATAATCCGCAGTTTCTTTGAAGTCAGTGCACTTATCAAGTGAACAAACTTTAGGTACGCAGCTGTACAGTGATGGAAGGATGAAAGATAACTCATCATACTCCGCAGTTTCTTTGAAGTCAGTGCACTTATCAAGTGAACTTACTTTAGGTACGCAGCTGTACAGTGATGGAAGGGTGGAAGATAACTCATCATAATCCGCAGTTTCTTTGAAGTCAGTGCACTTATCACCCACATAATTCATTTATCTGGTCGCTCTAACTGGTTGATATGTGTACATATGTTTGTATAACATGATATTAATTGAAATTAGCCAACATCTACATATACTCCTTAAGTTGTCAAACTCAGTTATACAATAGGACGCTTATATATGAGAAGGACAGATGATGTGAACCGCGGTTTCATATAAGTTAATGCATTTATCCTCCCAATTACTACCTTTTCGAACGATCCAGGTAATATTATAGTACACATATAAAGGAGGGTCTGTAATCAATCTAGTTTGATTCAAACATGAACTAACATCTTCTAGATAGCATCCTTACTGTGTCAAACTAAAGTCATGTACTTGTGTTTGTACACTTATATATGTGAAGGATAAAGCCTGTGATACACGTTTTTCATATACGCCAATGCCATTATCCTACACATAATTCACATACCATGTCAACATAACGAGGTGATATTTATACACTAATACATTAGAAACTGAAATAAATTCATTTCATTCAAACATAGAATAGATAATATTTCTTCCCATGTCAAACTAAAGTTATATATCTGTAAATGTTAATACGTGAAAAGTAACTTTTGACCAGACGTTTTTCATATACATCAATGCATTTATCCTCAAAATATTCACTTGTCTTGATAACCTTTAATTCGGGTCGATATGTGTAAGATGTAAACAAAAGACTGAAATTAATCAATTCATAACTTAGCTGATATGTGAAAATGTAATCATATGATCAAACGTTTTTCATATTCGTCAATGCATTAATCCTCCAAATAACTAACTGATCTTGTTGACATAACGAGGAGATATTGATACACTAATACATAAGGAACCGAAATAAAGTCACTTCATTCAAACATAGAATAGATAATATTCCTTCCGATGTCAAACTAAAGTCATATATATGTTTACGCTAAAACTTGAAAGATAACTCTGGTGATCATACGTTTTGTCATATACATCAATGCTTTATATTCCACATATTTCACTTGCCTTTATGACCTCTCTAGGCGATGTGTGTACAGATATAAACGAAGAACTGATATAAACCAAGTTCATTAAATGCACATTCTAACTCTTCTTCACAGCATCCTTGTCTTGTCAAGCTTAGGTGATATGTGAAAAATAAATCATGTGATCGAAAGTTTTTGATATAACTCAATGAATTAATCCTCCACATGACTCACTTAACTTATCGACATAAATAGGAGATATTGTACACTAATTAATGAACTGAGTTAAATCAATTTTACTTGAACATAGAATAAATATTTCTTTCTTTGTCAAACTATAGTCATATATAAATGTGTACGGTTTACATGAAAGAAAACCTCTGGTAATCACAAGTTTTTCATCAATGCATTTTTCTCCAAATAACTTGCCTTGATAGCTTATCTAGGTAATAACTGAACCTACATAAACGAACTGGTAATGAACTAGTAAATCGTTTACATATCGATCTTTCCTGGTCAAGCTTAGCTAATATGTGAAGGATAAAACATTTGATCAAAACACATGTCCACATAACTAGCTTGCCTTGTCGACATACCTAGGGGATATTTATACACTTAATTATAAAAAACTGAATAAATCAATTTAAAGGGGCAGTAGCACGTTTTTAGGGGGAATATCAGGTGATGTCATGGAAAAAAAAATGGTTCCAATTTAAAGACAATGTATCTAAACTAAATGAATCAGTAATTAATCAAATATATAATGTAAGGTAAAGCCATACGATTCCCTTTCTTACAAAAAAATAATTAAAGGTGTTCACACAAAAATGGCTGCCAATGGAATTTATGTGAATTTTCATAATTTGATCTCTGGCTATGGCTGATTGGTTTGTGTTATGAGATTTTTGACACTATCAAAGTAATACATTTAGCATTATCGTTAAATTATCAGTGAAAACATGAAAATATAAAATCGTCAAAAAACGTGCTACTGCCCCTTTAAACACAGTTTAAATATTCGTGCATACCTTGTCAAACTAAGGTCATATGTATGTGAACGATAATAAGTTAAAACTCTGGTGATCACAAGTTTTTCATATACTTCAATGCATTTATCCTCCACATAACTCACCTGCCTTGATGACCTCTCTAGGTAATATTAGTACCCATATAAACGGAGAACGTAAATTAACTAGTGTTGATAAAAGGTATAACAAATAAAAAGTAAACATAGCATCCTTACCTACACATAATCCACCTTGATGACTCATCAAGTTAATAATTTTACCTATATAAAGCTGATAAAAGGTATAACAAATAAAAAGTAAACATAGCATCCTTACCTACACATAATCCACCTTGATGACTCATCAAGGTAATAATTTTACCTATATAAAGCTGATAAAAGGTATAACAAATAAAAAGTAAACATAGCATCCTTACCTACACATAATCCACCTTGATGACTCATCAAGGTAATAATTTTACCTGTATAAAGCTGATTAAAGGTATAACAAATAAAAAGCAAACATAGCATCCTTACCTTGTCAAGCTTAGCTAATACCGGTACGTGAAAGATAAAATCGTGTGATCAAAAGTTGTTCATATACGTCAATGCATTTATCTCTCACATAACTCGCTTACCTTGATGACCTCATATTTGATGAGAAACTTGTAGATGAGTCTCTGAATAAAGTCAATTTCACCCAAACAAAGAATAAATAATATTCTTACCTTGTCAAGCTAAAGTCATTAGTATGTGTACGGTAATACGTAAAAGATAACTCTAGTGATCACAAGTTTTTCATAAACTTCAATGCATTTATGCTCCACATAACTTACTTGCCTTGATGGCCTATCTAGGAGTTATTTAAACACTTGTAGAATTAAGTCACTTTCACCCAAACAAAGAATAAATAATATCCTTACCTTGTCAAGCTAACATCAAAAATATGTGTACGGTAATACGTGAAAGATAAAATCGTGTGATCAAAAGTTGTTCATATATATACGTCAATGCATTTATGCTCCACATAACTCACTTGCCTTGAAGGTCTATCTAGGAGATGTTTGTACAGATATAGGTGGAGGAACATCCCATGGTTTGTGACTACAGGTAGGCGATTACGTACCCTTATACAAACTGTCTGTACGTGTTAAGGAAAGCCAAAGGTAAACTGTTTTATTGCCAAGCCTTTCACTGCAGCGGTGTGCAGTTATCTTGGATTTCAATCGACTGCAAACAAGAACGACTAAGCCGGGTTGACTTTCAAATATCTAGAAGAGGTATATTTAACGTGAGGTGAAACCTTCGCTTGTCTTTCTTTAACAGTGTGTGGTAATTAGGAACACGTAACATGATACGATCAAGAGAGTGTAAGAATGTGCAATGAGAGTGTAAGAAAAGTGGAGGAAAGTAGACTTGCATACGAACTAGGTTACGCTGAGAGAATTATATAGGAGAGAATTGTGAGTCATACAGAGAATTACAGAGAGACATGGTTAGCGAATTACAGGGAGTACACAGAGAGAACTACTTAAATAGTCAAAGAGAGTTACAGACAAAGTGACACAGACACAGATAGTCTTACAGGGAGAGTAGGAGAGAAAAACAGATTCACCCAGAGAATTACACAGAAATTAAAGTCACACAGACAGAATAATAGAATATGTAACGTAGAGTGAATTACAAGGAGTCGTATGAATGTAATGGCCAACAATTCCGAATATCGTTTATGCAGTTGCATATGCATAAATACAAACTAATGATAGTTAGTGACACATGTCCGATTCACAACTTAGCTTCAAAGAGAGAATTAGGGGGTCACATGTAAAATTACTCAATAAGTCATATAGAGAGATCTCTATAGAATTGCTCTGTCACAAAAAGAGCATTACAGAGACAGTGAACAGAGACAGTGAACAGAGAGTAACAGAGAACCACAGAGAATTTCAGCGAGAGTAAAAAAAAAGAATTACAGAGTAGCATAAGGAATATGATAGAGTCAGGTAAAAGAATAGCAGTATTTACTTTAAGGGAGAATTACAGAGAGTAACACTAACGTAACGTAGTGAAGATACTTATGAACATATTTTAATGAGATTGCACTGAGCGAGTCTCACAGATAGAGTCACTCATAGAGAGAGGATCACAGATAACAATGCAGAGAATTATGTACAGAGAGTCACAAAGAGAATTACAGAGTCACACAAAGAGAATTACAGTTACACGAGGGAAATAATAGAGAGTCGCAAGGAATTACAAAAAAGATTACACATTACACTGTGGAGAGTCACATTCAGTTACAAAGAATGACATTCACAAGGCACGAAGAGAAGAGACATACAGAGAGACACAGACAAGTAGAGAGACACCCAAAGAGACACAAAGAGAAAACATAGACAAGATTCACCGAACGACAGAGAAGAGGAAAGTTGAAGTAGTTACACCTTAACAGACACGATGCTCGACAAATACAACCCACACTTAGTTCAACTCCGGTTCAACAATATAAGTTGTATGCTTCTCACGAGGGTAATACGGTCTGATGTACCATCTTTGTAGAAATGTTGCCCAAGCCGCAAGGCGAGGGCTGACATTTCTGCAAAGATGGTACATCAGACCGTATTACCCGAGGGAGAAGCATACAACGTATTTATCTTACCGTCATGACAGAAAAAATACATCAATTTTAGTTTGACTGCCCTTAACGGATGAGCCATCACCGTATTGACGGCCTTGACCCTTAATGTAAACAAAATGGCGTCAGCCAACCCGACTGAAATGTTATGAATCGTGTTACGTAAAACTACTCGGCTAAACATGCTTAAAAACCTTTTGCTTTTAATTCTATAGCATGTGTTAGTAATGTAATGCGAAATTTGTTTCGAAATAAAACATAGAATGACGAGAAAACAAATTTATAGTTAATAATCACGAAAACAGCTAATCGAACTTATGTGAACTCTGCACATTGCGTGCGTCATTTGGTAACGTCATCTTAACGTTATGCGACACCTCTTCTCGGAGAGGAGCTGTTGCTATGGCAGCGGGGTACATTGAATTTGTACACCGTGAGAAGTGAGACTCGAGGGGTACATAAGATAAAACGATTCGATGATCAGCCAATCAAATACGAGTATTTTACTGTAAGGTAAGATAAATACTAATGTATGTCAATAACAGATAAGTTCAGGTGTAATTGATCCTATCATGAACTGTAAATACCGATTTCTTAACAAATATTACTTCAAGTACTGATCATTAGATATATCTATAAACAGAGAAAAAAGAGGTCTGACCTGCTTTCTGTAAAAAAATATTTGCATCTAAAAAAAAAGTTTGTAACCCAGCAGCAATCGACAGATTTACTTTTGTATTACCCTTTGCTCTTATTCTTTGTACTTTCATATCATTGAACGTACTAAACTCTGCTACAAAAGAACTTTATACTTTTTACACTGAATGACCGAAAACTGAAAACGTATCACGTTTTAAATGTATTTTAACTACATAAAGCAGTAATAAAATATATAATGTTAAGTTCAGCAGTGCGATTTCTTATTCTTGCACAAAATGAATTAAAGGTGTTCACACAAAAGTGAAGGCCAATGGACTACATGTGCATCTTTATCATTTGTTTTCTGACAATAGATGTTTGGTTTTTGTTTTGAGATTTTTACAAAATAATTCATTTAGGATTAACGTACAATTATCAGTGAAAATTGAAAATATAGAATTAAAAAAAAAAACGTGTTTCTGTCCCTTTAAGTGGTTCGTTGTTTTAAGAAATTAAAGATTTTGAAAAAAGGTACTTGATCTCCAACCTTATATTTTTTTTCTAGTTTATCAATGTCATTTCAATACGTTTTTAATTATTTTTTACTGACCTTGTACAAAAGGGATTCAATATCTACAATGCAATGAAGGTGTATACATTTGATAGAATAAATTCTTAGATGTGATCATATCATAACAAATATGTATGATTGTAATAAAGTAATGAATTGAATACGAAATAGGAATAAGAATTTCAGTAAGGGAATCGATAACAAAATTTCTAACGTTAAGCAGAAATTGTTCATCACATTCAAAGATTATACAATTATTTTTGCAATATGGGACGATATAAGTAGAAAAATGAAGAAGGTAAAAAATGGTCCTTAAACATAATACGAGAAGCGTTCGTAAAATATAAATTGTAGGACGAAATAAATAAGCGAGACAAATAATTTCTGAAATGAAATTCTTAAAAGAGTTGGGGGAATTGAAAATCGGCTTTTATTGGAATGATAATTCCAAGAATCTATTTCTTATTGTCAGCAAGGCGTACAGATGCGGATAATGAAATGGTTAATGCTTAACTTAAACATTCTCAATGACAATATGTTGTTTTAAGTTCCACTTGAAATATCCAATTCAATTTTGATCTTAAGCATCTATGGAGTCGCCCCTGTAAACTCAGCAGTAAAGTGAATTAAGTCGTCAATCATACCGTGAAATGGAAAAGGGAAATTGTACTGTTTGCACCTGACAACCATTCGGTTCGTTTCTTCTCGGTGAGTGCCTACATCATCTCTTTAAAGATTTAAACATAACCAATGGATGGGCAATAACGATATATTAATGGAACTATAATGAAACAAAAAAGATTGTATTTCTAGGATTCTACTTTTCAAAAACATTTATTCAAATGTTACTTTGATAGTTTGCGGGGATGCTGGGGTAAAAAATATGGTCAACTTGAGAATCGTATTTTTCAATCATGATAAAAGTGTACAAAATAAGTGAAAGGAAGACAAGTAACATTCAGTACACATTGACACACATTGTTTTGATCCAAAGTGAAAAATTCCATTGCTGTACTTGACACCTAGGGCGAACCAACGGGAACGAAATTCCCTTTTCCGCCACTAGTAAAACCGTTTCCAGTTTGACAAAATCGAGATATTGGAATGATTTTATGCAAAGTGAAAATGCTACTTTTCAGAACTTCATTGAGCGAAGCGTCGTAAAATATCTTAACATTGCCTGTTCAGTAAACTTAGCCATCGATCTTTTTTTTTGACATTGACAAAGGAACCTGTCTTAAATGCTATCAAGACGGAAAGTTGCTTGAACAAGGTCGACCAAGCAATATTGATGAGATTTTCTCGTTTGATTTGCTAAATATTTCTTGAATATTCGGAATAGTTTGTCATTCTTTCAAACTGAGGTCTAATGTGACTTGATGTTCCTTGAGCTAATGTTTTGAGATGAAATATTTGTGGAACATTATAATAAAAGTAAAAATTCATTTTTTTCTGTTAATAACAAAATATTGCACATATAAATGATACAAACTGATGTTCTAAAACAATACAATATAGGTTGTAACGATTATAATCAACGTTAGAAAGTTCGAGCCGGATTTATGATTTCAAATCGCTAGAAGAATCGCTTTGATGTACTGATTAAACGATTTTCTCACATACTCTTTACTAATTTCTTTTCTGAATGCAAAAGTCCATTTGTTAAAACATCTGTACATTCCTACTTCCTAAATGCGGTGCGTCCCGAAAGCAAACATTTCGCCATCATAAATGCATTGCACGTGCATCATGATTTCCCCGTTAGCATCCCTTCGGCAAAGTAATCGTGGTTCTAAACTTGATTGTAACTGTTGTATTAGCCGTATAGCCTATCGATGGATTGATAATGATGTAAAATGTAAAAGTTATGGAGGTTGAACGTTTCCTCAAACTGGATAAGGTTGGTAAGTGTTTTTGTGAACGCTAATCGAGTTGCCAAAAGATGTATTTCATACCTTTGTTTTACTTTTAATGTGTGATTTGGAAAAAAAAAATCTTTTAAATTGTTTAAATATTATACCGTTACAGTGACATTAGATATTGAAGTACATTTAAAGCTGACATTGAGGAAATGTATCAAGTGAAACTATACTGCTCAAAATAATTTAGGGAACACTCAAGTATTATATTTCATTTGGAATGACATAAAATATTTGCAGCTAATAAACTATTTTGTTAAAGTTTTGTCAAACCCATATGCATTCCTGAAATGAGGCCACTGATTTCTGAACCATGAAGAATTTTTGTGTAGAAATTGTTATCAAATTTGATAAATTTCGTAATTGTTGAATTTGTCATCACCATTTTGGTAGGAAAAAGTCTTTATCAAGCTATTCAGCATCAGGGTTGTCACTTCTATATAAGAGAAGACTGTATGGTTTCGAATCTGAACCATCTGACATCATGTGACCCCCGACTTATATTCAGAAAGTGTATCGCTGAGTATTGACTCAAATGTGGCACTATGATAGTGTTGGTTTCGTACACAACTGAACTTTTATCATGAGCTCATATATATAATATTTTAAGGACACTATTTCTTGGATTCTTTTGAGTTGTAACCTAATCAAAAGCTGATTGCTGCACAACGAAAGCTCACTTTAAGGTTTTTAATCTTTTTTGGGTACGTTATAAAAAAATCCCCAAGAGCCCCAATCATTTTTAAATTGGTAATGTATAACATGAAACAGAATTCCTTTTGCTGTAAGAATCCCTATTTTATTCAGGTCAAAATCTGTTTCTATATGTATTCTCTCTTTATCTGTCTTTCTGTCTATGTGTGTGTCTCTCTCTATCTATTTCTGTCTCTTTCACTTGATGTAGCTATCTATGGCTCTCTGTCTCTCAAGTGGCCGTTGACTCAACCCTGCCTACATGAGAGACATTTCAGATCATTTTCAAACATTTTGTTTCTGATAACTTCAAAAGCTGCAAAAATTTCCCAGTTATTTGTGACACAGAGCCAATTGATGATTCAACTTAATTTCCACTTTATAAATGTTTAAAAGACTTGTATGGGAACTTACAGTGACATTTATCATTGATAGCCCTCATATAAGAATATCCATATCAGTTTCCTATGCTTAAGAATGTGAATGATAAATCTTCTAACGATGTAAAGCTTACACTCAAAGTAACCCTATCATTTGATTAATAATGCAATATTTAATAAAGAAATGATGAATAAAAACAAATTCCGGAAACGTATGCAGTGATTAACCTAATAAGCAACGTCAATACTATAATTTTCATAACAAGCTCGAATTTTTATTTTCATATTTTCCTTGTAAATTGAAATAATGTAGCTAATAAGTAAATCCGAACCTCAGATTCCCTATATCAAAGTTCATACAGTGTAAACCAACCATTATTCAAAGATGATAAATAGGTTCGTTTGTCTCTGATGCGATATTCAACTAGGAGTAAAAACAAACAACAGTGGTCAAGGTAGTGACCCGTGGTCAGAGATAAACAGTGACCAGTGGTGTTGATTCTATCACTGACCAGTCCATATCAAAACCAGCCTTGGTCCGACTGGTCAAGTTTAAACAGCGGGAATTGTTTAGGGATATTGGCTTATAAAAGCAGAACGTCCGATCCAAAACATCCCTATGTCGGTATTTAATTGTTATGGTTAAATTCCCTTTTATCTCTCGAATTCTTGGACTGCTTTGCCACTGAAGAATTTTGGTGAACAATTTGGTTGTATTTAACTGAAGAAGGTTAAAGATGAACCGCCATTTGACATGTTTATTTCAAGTATGATGTTACTCATTGAGGCTACCACAGTCATGACATTTCACGTTTATACTAATTTAATAAATAATCATATCTGTAACATCCGTGACAACACATGACATGTAAGCAATAGGTCAGTAAAGTTACGATGTGGTGGGTTTGGACAGATCAGAACGTCACTGCATTAAATGGTCGCTAATTGATCATAGAAAAGCGTTGATATTTTGTTTTTTATAATTTGATAATTTCAGTATTCAGTCGATCTAGACTTGCAGAATTTAGACCTAGACTGTATAAAGGCTCCTATATAATACACGGTCATGAAGCAGGACTACCTTTTTATATGTTGTGTCCTTTGGCAAGGCGCTTCATCCAACATTGCATTCAGTCTACACAGCTGAACACGGGAAGTTATGGACCTATAGGTTCGTGCGAAGGGCTAAAAGCCATCGAAAGTATTTTTTATTTATGGTTATGATAGCTTTTTGCGCTTTGAGCATGGAAATGACGCATTACAAATTAACTTTTATCACAATAATTAAAAACGGCCTTGATGAAGGTATATATCTCCTGTATCGCGACAAAGGCACCATAATTCTTAATATCATATAGTATCAATAATTATATAAGATGTTTAATGACACAACTGTTGGTGTAGTTCAACCCTATGTATATGTTTTTTGTGTACATCTTGTCGCTGTAATTAAATCATATGAATACATTACGTTGTAATTCACCCTTTTACTACATGTAAGTCGACAGGCAAGCACTATGATTGAGAAAGGCCATGTATGGTATAACCTTTTGCGTATATACATGCAAACACCTTTTTCATTTGGCTGCCTTTTTGACAGCAATTTGTCATATTGTGTGAAAATGTAGATAATCAATGCACCTAAAAGCAAAAGGCATTTAATTTTGATAATTTGCCCCTAATCCTTATCCCCATGAATGATATATGTTAAAACGAAGTGGAAACTACTCTGTGACTTAAAAAATAAAGCTTCATTCTGGCATGCCTGTGTAAAAAACATGGAAACCCTTGCAACTCTCATTTGCCATGTCTACGTAAGTGAGCGTGTAAGTGCTACATGTATATGTATATCTCTGTCAAATTCAATTTCACATCGTTTTAGATACCACACAAATACAACCCTTACTTCTATTCAAAACATTATCAATCAAGGTTTAAGCGAAAGGCGTCTGGGCAATGACTTGATGATCCATTTTATGTCCAGAACTTTAATCTACGAATGTATCACACCAACTAAGATGTTCTAAAGGTCATTTTGAAGTGAAAATGGTTGGTTCGCCGTACATACATGTAAACCACAATACTGATATGCATTCTCTCAAAATACTTTTCAAAAACGATTATGTTTTTATAAGATAGAAGCCGTATAGATTGGTTATTTGTCTTTAGATCTTACTTCACAGAGGTTATGAACAGTGTCGTGTAACTCTTAACTTAGGGATTTTAAGTAGATAAGATAATTTCATAAAGGGAATATGCACGTAGTATTATGATAATTTCATTATCAAAGTCATCATTACTGTAAATATATGTCTATTTCACTTTGGGTATAATATTTTCTAAATTAAGATGGTAAGATTTATATTCAGTCTCTGTAAACTAAATATCCAAAACGATCACAAATGTAAGAAAAGATCCAAGGAGAAATCGCTCTTTCAGTGTTTGACCTCAGAGTTAGGCTAGCTATTCAAGAGGCTATGTCAAAAACAAATATCATTGTATACAATCCAATATGCCCCTTAAAATAAAAGATAATGTCAGATACCATGTGGCAGCGGTTAATAGTGTAGTCTAATAACATTATTTGAAATGTCGTGTGTGACTATCTATCATAACTTATTCAGAATAATTGTTACCTTCTTTTAGCCTACTGGAGTTAAAGTTGGAATTTACATAAATGAAAGGAAAGATCGCTTCAATGATTACAATACGTGCTTAAATCTATTCATGTCAATCTTAATTTGTTTCAAAATTAAGAATTTGAGTTGATTTTCCATGAATATTAAGGATCTCCCTACTTCTTTATCATTTTAATCATAAGCACCGATAACAAGCCATAAATGACAAGGCCCCACCAGTTGTACGTAAATGTGATATATGTCATCCAGAAAATAATATCTATTTCAGCTTTCAGCATGTTTTTATACTTCGGCATAAGTTAAGAAATACCATCAGTTGATGCTACACACGTGAATTATTACTTGAACTATCACATTTTGTAAAATTCAAAAGAGGTTATATATCATGTAATAATTCACTATTGGATCTTTTATCAAGCTTTCAAACCATACATTTGTACAGAGCTTTACCGTCATTCATCACTTATATCATATACTCAGAGACTGCGAGGCTGTGTTTGATCTATTTAGAACATGTCCTTTTATTTCAAAAGAGAAGATTCATCATGATAATTATATATAAGTTCCGTTCCCATGTCCAATTGTTATGATGAAATACCTAGATACATTGTATCTTCTTTGAACAACCATACACAGATAGAGCATGTTTATCATTGTAGGAGCCATGCTTAGATTTATCAAACTTTAATGTTTGAACAACACGCTATGAAACTCCAAAATATAACTTTTAGAGTGCAAGCGTGTATTACAATTATTTATAAACACACTAAAACTTTCTAGATAATAACTATTTTCTTTTCTGCAATACATTGCAGAACAATTATCCGTGGTGCTTTTTACTTCCGGTAATAGGTCAGTGACTGTAATGCTCCACTAATGCTATATATATATATATACTGTATGGTGAATCTAACTACCCTTTACTACGTCTTTTGTGGAATAATAGTGATCATACGAAAAGATAAATACATAGGTTACCAACAGCCCCTGAAACTAAATATCTTTATAGCCTCATGCAAGTCTATGTTATTGTAGCAAGTCTAGATCACCGCACTTTCAGGAAAATGAACAGCTGCAGTGGGCTCCTTTTAATATTAATAGTGGATATCTGCATTTCAGATATATTTTCATTTCAGATACTAAAATTTAGTCTAAGGTTACCAATTGCAAGACAAGCTTTATCAATCAAACAAGTTCTTAAGATAAACATACAAAGTTTGCTTGACTACTCCAACCCTTTTTCCAACATCCATTGATGAAAATTTCTTAAAAATACCATATAAAGTGACATGAAGTTTTCACTTGAGGGGATCGAAATCGACCTTCAAAGTAATGATCGCAAACTGATTTCAACCTATTTATTAAAAATGTATCAGAAACATATACAAAAGGGTTAATCTGGATGGTTTATTCTTAATTGTATTATAGACGCATTGCATTCATTAAAGAGGTTGATTGACTTTAGACGTTTTAGCTAAAACAGTTAGAATGTCCTTCCCTAACTGTGACACCCATCCTTTTAAAATATGTCATAGTCCAAGGTTGATAATCAAAACATATAATAGAACTAGATGACACAATTGGTTATATATAGATATTTGGAGTTGATCCCTCTCAATACGTTATGCAGAGAGAGAATTATAGGTTACCAAAATGACATAGACAAAAAATAACAACAAATGTATAAGAGTAAGACACTTTCATTGTGAATCAAGTAATAAATAAAGGTAATAGACTTATTCATAATTTCAAAGCAAGAATCTAATTTATGAATATAAAAATACGAAAATAAGTGTATACTTCTGTTCGAAAATCACGGTAACGAAAAAAGTTTAAAAATTATGAAAAATGTGAAATGAAATGAAAACGAAATGAAGTATGTACGTTTGTAAGGCATTTAAACAAAGAAGAAGAAAAAACAATGTTGATCAAATGAACAAACCAAAAGCACTCAACTTTTTTTGCAGAGTCTGAAGTATAACTGAAAGAGTGAAAGACCGATACAAAGGAACGAATAAAGCCGCGGTCCTGTTACGTATTGTACGATCAAACACGAACAATCCCACGTGTTCAACATTACATTGGCGGAAGAGTTCGAAATATGTCACTGAGCCTTTGTTTGGGAAGCATTGTACTTATAATTCACATCACATTGTACTGTATATATGTGTATATGTCACTGTTAGACTATACTTATGTCTCGATAAAGATTTTAAAAGGAATTGTCGATTTTTTCGAAACATTATTTCTTCAAATTTTATCCAACAAATACTAGTTTTAGCGAAATGTAACACCTTCAGAATGTCAAATTTCTCAACCTTCCGTGGTCATAAAAATGTAATGATTGTTCAAGCGAAAACTGCAAGCAGCCGTTTTAGTATGAACACTTTGGTTTTTCCAAAACTCTTTCTCTTTTGTTTAAAATAGGTTTTTTTTCAAGTAGTTTGCATTTGTTTGTCTTTTCGGAAGATCACTTATATTTCCCAAGGAAGCATGCTACAACTAGAACATTTACGTTGTAAGATATTATCATTTTGATGTAAAAATTAACTTGCACGTATAGGCCTACTTATTTTCACGACAAGGCATAAGCATATTATCTCAATGCTATTTTGGTCATTAGTATTGTGTTTAAGATCAATTAAGTGCTTTTTGCAACAACAAAAATGAATTGACAAAAAGATGAAATATTCGCAGAGCTAAAGTATCATAAAAACTTCAGTAATATTTCCTCCTTCTTATTCTCTATATATATTCTTCTATTCTTTTAAATTATATGACGCTGAGCTACGCCGAATGATTGCCATAAGCTTCAGGCAGTAGACTAGTCTGTCTAACAGCTCCAGTTTCATCTTCCTGGCTCAAACACACTGCCATCTCTATTTTAACCGATAATGCTAAACGTGGATGTCTCAGGTGGAAAACTCGAAAAAAGGTTTATATTCTGTTTTGAAACCGCAACTTGAACTTGAAACATACCTAATGTCCCTTCCCCAAAATAAAGCTATCCCGTTACTACTGTTTCGAACCTCTTGCCACCATTTACCGATTGAAAAAGGAAGATGGAATAAGATACCTAAGTCTGAAAGAAAATGTAAATTGTGTTGTATGAATGATGTTGGAGATGAGTTCCATTTTATTTTTAGATGTGAATATTTTACTTTGGAAAGAACCTTGTACATACCTTTACATTTCTCAAAGAGACCAAATATGCTTAAACTTCAAAATCTTTTCATGTGTAAAATGGTATCTATATTAAAAAAACTTAGCAAATTTTGTAAAATCATAATGCAAACTGTAAAATCTTCCGGCTAATCACTTATCCGCTTGTATGATGCATTTACTGTCATGTTGTACCTCATATGCCGAAGATATCGGCCTGAGTGTAATAAAGTTCTGTTCTGTTCTGTTCTGAAACAAAATATATTTAAAGACCCACACAAGTCTATATTATTGTAGCAAGTCTAGCTCACTGCAGTTTCAGAACAGCTTCAGTGGGCTCCTTTCAATTTTAATAGTAGAAAGCTTCATTTAACATGTATTTTAATTTCAGAGACTGAAATTTTGTCTAGCAGTAGACTAGTGTAAGACAAATCGTTCGCACATAAACCTCGAAATATAGAAACATCAATTGTTACCGATACTAAATACCGTATTAGAGATAAAATCAGAAAACGTTTTACAAATGATTTCACATTCATGTTAACTCCATGTCTTTAGCAAATCATAAGCTTTCATATCTTACTAACTTCTTGTATATATTGAAAAGGAGCCTCGGTACATGGGCTTAACATATGCTTATCTAGACTTGCGTAAGTAGAACTGTCAAGGGAATGAAAGAGCGAGCAACATGGATTTCGCGGCTTTGACAAGTCTATTGCCATTACTTCTTACACGTTGAAACAGATAGATTTTGTTGGAATCGTTGATATATTTCATTAATTATATGAAAATAAATAAACGACCTTTGATTGATAATTCTATCTGTAAACCTTAATTAACATTTCTAAGCCATTCACCTAGCCAATTAAGGATATCATCTTCAAGTGTTTTATGAAATTATCTTTAAAATAACATCACTAATTTGAGAATGTCATAAGATTCAGCTGCAAAATTCTAATTCAATAGTTCTATAATACAAGTGCTTAACCGTTCTTTGTCCAAGCATAACAAGTAACAATAAGTAACACGTAATCGAAGTAGCAATACTACGATATAAGTGATTACTCCTTCATAACTGGAGAAAAGATAATTAAAAAACAATTCAATTTCAACATCTGTTAATGTTTTACTAAACGTATGACAATTGCAGAGAAGATAAACTACACATGGTTTCATAAAAGCGTTACTCAACAAATAAATAAATAATCATGGCGACTAAAAACATGGCGGCGGTATCACAGAATGACATGAAACTCAAAGAGACAAAAGAAAATAAATAGTAACTCTTACCAACTGTCAGATTAAAGTCTTCAAATTCCGAAAACGAACCCCTGCCGTGAGGAAAACTCTGGATCAACTAAGGGCGATAACTGCTGTGAAAGAGAATGCGCTCATGCGTCCAGTAAGAGCGTTGGTCATCGTGTTTAGATAGTTGGAGAAAATATGTCGATTGTTTGGCTGAATTCTCCCAATGGTCGAAATCTATTAGAAACAAATCTGAACAATTCTGAAAATGTTGAAAAAATGCGAGCTTTCCTTTTCTCTTTGTCAAAGAATGTTTAAACCAAATACGCGTCGCTTGGCATCAACATTGACACTAAACAATATCATTCTTTTGAAATGAAAGATTACATGAATTTTCACCACAGACTTTACGATAGACATTTAAAAAAATAGAATTTGAATTTAACTATGTACAAAAAAAATCTGACCAAACTTTATGCATTAATTTAAAATAAATTGCTTGGAATGTTTTTTCTTGAAATAGATAACACGAATTCATAAAAAGTGTTATTGATTCGTCAATTGAGGTTGAATAAGAAAACGGTACCGCGTGATAAAAAAATGTTGGATGCATGTAATTTGTGCATGACGCGAAAATATTTCTGACCTGGTCATATATGGTAAAATGAGGATGGTACTGTATAATGGTACAGTTTCACAACATTAAAGCATTATTTTATTTTTTAAAGCCTTAATATTCATCTACTTATAGGTCGATTCATCATGTAATCTTGTAGAAAAGTGTATGCCTCGAGGAGTTAGAAGTTTAGTGATGCCGCAAATTGTTATTGATTTCATTACAATATGATTAAATATATTATACGAAACAAAGCTTTTGATGTCACCAAGAATTAAATGTGTCATCCCCAAATATGCAGTTTTTTAAACCTCACACTTAAGTGCTTTTATTTATTTCAATAACATGATCGTATTTTGATAAATCGAAACATTATGTTGTTATTTCCATAGTTGATCGAGCATATTGCTTCAAAGTAGTATTGATGTCAAAGTGAACGGAGATAATTTTTCATTCAAATTTTCTGCATGGAAAGTGTCAAAGATCAAAAAGATATTTTGTTTACATGAACAACATGAGAACGAGAAAGTAACATTTGTAACAACCGGGCCGAAATTGTATGACACGAGCCCTAATTGAGGATGACCAAGCATAAACAATCGCAGTTGATTGGCAGGAGTCACGCAGTGCACGTGTCAACGATGATGTAAGGTTGTAAATTTCAAAATGGCGACGGGGATGTTTCCCACACAACTGTTAATACATGCAAGATGTGACGCGACGTATTACGCCATTTTGAAATTTTCGCTGAATTTGGCGACAGATTTCTCTTCAGGAATCTTCAAGAACAACAAAGATGGTTCTCTCAGAATGAAAGTGTCGGATAGAATTATGAATTCTAAATGAGAAGAATTATCAGTTTGTTTACCTAAGCGGTTTGACCGATCCGAAGTGGCGAGGCTAACAGTTTCAACGTAATGACCGTCAAAGCAAACAAAGTCATTTGTCAAATGCGATGAACGTGTCTTCACACAATCGCTGATTGGCTTTCACAGAAGCAAGGAAACCCTCTCACAGATGCCGTCACAGATGGAAGGACCAAAGGCTAAGCGAGGAATTGGACAAGGCTTTCCGATAATAACTGAAAATGATCCTGATTGAATCATCACTTCAAAAGAAATGTCAACCTCGATTAACCAGCCGCCCATGAGCCTTTACAACGGAATTCGGAAGATTTGCACGAATAATTATCTCCGACTTTGAATCATAGCCTATATACTGCCTCCTTTTTCACTGTCAACCCAAAAGCCCCTATGGAAGTACTTAAGCTTGGTAGTTGGTTATTAGTAAGAGACGAATTGTGAATGAAACAAAGATTATTTTTGTAAATATGAATAATCTTTAGACATTGCTTAAATAACTGGAGATGATAAAAAGTTGATTTCCTTGGTGTGTGGAAACATTTATCAATTTGAGAATAGGAGATAGTGTAAAGAACTTTGTAAACGAAGAAAAATTTATTTGCTTTGTCATATTGAAGATATATTGATCTTTTTGAGGAATCTTCTAAAACACTTCCTTTCAAGTTAATTGGTCCAATGTAAACTACAACCATGATCAAAGCGTATGCTAGCTTCTTTAATCTGCGTAAGTTCAAGGCTTTTACTTGTGTAAACTAATTAGTGAGATATTGATCAAAGTGTCATTTTTCTCAATTTTCAAATGCTCTGCCATTTTTCTCATGTGACTAAACAAATACGTTATCTGTTTCTACATTTAGATATAATTGTAGAATATTAAAAATCGTATCGATTCAAAAAAATCATAATGCGTAATATCCCATTTTAGCATGGAAATTAATATCAATTAATATCCAACATGAAGTGAAGCGATGAGGGACGATCGAGTGCTTATTATGATTGATAAAATCACTGAACGCATATATTTCATGTAAAACATCTTATCACTTTTTGGTGATAATTGTAACAATGATTTTGATACAATACATCACATACGGTATTTGGTTTTACATCAGTTACACTTTCTAAGGAAGTACAACGTAAATATACCTTATCAAATCTATATTTGGTTATTATCGATATAATATGTAACAAGACGTTGTATTTAGTATAGGTTACATCATGTCTTTAATCAAGGGGTTAAAATGCAAACTGGCTGAACACTACATATAATATTTTGTCAAACAAGCGTTCTTAGTTGAATGGGATAACACTATTTTGGATATGAAGAGAAGTGTGATCTGAATCTTTGTATTAAATACATTATCAGTTATTTCGTGGGCATCGATATATTGCATCCTGTAATGTTGCTGATCCTGTGTTAGTAGAATAAGATGATGTCTTTCATAGTGATCACTTATATATAAAAAACAATTAAGTTAATACAAATACAAAATACTTTTGAAATTGTCTACATGTCATTCGGCATCTCAATCCCACATTTGATCAAAATGTGACGACAAGTTACAGTGTTTTTCAAAGATAGTCTTTACTTTTTACCATGAGAACTGGTACAGAAATATTTAAGAAAATATGTTAACTATGACACCTTCATGTCACTATGTATCTTAATGGTATGTATAACATAAGCCAATTTGGCGTCCGAGGCAGCGCCACTTGAGGGAAGATGACATTTCTATCAAAACGTTATCATTCATAGAAGCAAGTGAGGAAAGACATGTTTGATGGATAGGAATACACTTGTCAAATTCTACCTCTATCTAAAATTATATTGAACAATGGTATAAGAGAATGTTAAAACATTCTGGCCATTATTCAAATAAATAAAACAAGCTGTGTTTTTTTTAGAAAAATATTATGTCTATTTAATATGTTTTGACAATTTTAACTTTATAACACTTGATACGTACTTAGGCAGTAGCGTTATTGCCTGGTCAAAGTTGCAGGCAGTAGTGTTATTGCCTAAGGCATTAACGCTACTGCCTGGTTTAATGAGTCTTTCTCCTTATTGCCTAGGCAGTGTCTTATTGCCTAGGAAGTAACGTTACTGCCTGATTCTCCTTATTGCCGCTAACATATATAACCTGCCTTAGCATCATTATTTCAATTTCGGGGTTGCTTATGTTTAACAATCACAGTCTTATCTTAGAAAGGAAAATCTTTGAATCTTTAATGCTAATCAAAAGTCATTTAGTTATTAAATGATCATGGAATTGAAAATATGATATAACGATGTCAAACATATATACATGTCAAATGTTTTGAACTTTGCTTTCTTTAGTGCATATCCACCGTAGATCAGATGTATGGGTATTAGATATGCATAGTCTTCATCTACTCCTCATGAGAAAACCGATGGGTTAGAATAAATCCGGCCAATATATTGACAGTATTTAAACCGGCTGCCCATCGCAGTCAATTATCACATTTTCTGATTGAAGTTTTGCTGTAGAAAGGTCATACATGACGTTTGTGATTTCGTAAAGTGTCTTATATTACAGAAACGCCATATCAAGTATTCTCATTCTTTAAAAAGTTCATTATATTGAATAAACTATGCAAAGCATAACCCGGTGTAAGTAAAAAATATGAACAAGCATAATACTCACCTTCAAAATTCACGGAATTCCTTATACTAAACGTCCCCTCTCAAAATGTCAAGCTTCGCGATCTAAGTGACCAAATATTTCTGTATTGCCATAACATTACACACTGAGGAATATTGTTTCCAGATATTTACATCTTATCAACAAAACACATACGAAGTAGTCGGACATTGCCCTTTCCATACCAGACGTACATGTATAATAGCATTACTGTAATATACTTAACCGCAAACTTAAAGTATTGTTTACGATAAAACGAAGTGTAATATCTAAAAGGTCAACCAGATGTTTTTCTTATTTTATATTTACAAGATTTAAATCATTGTAATGAATATAGATTATGATTTAATATGATGTTTATGACGCGATCCATTCTGACTTTGTAGTCAACAAAGTATGAAGACAAGTCTGTCAACAAGACCATGAAATGTGGTAAAACCTAAGCAAGTCTATATGTAGACAAGCGAGCTAAGAGATTTTATTCTCCTTTTGATTATATTTATTGTAAACAAATGAACCTAATAGCACCCATATTATGTAACATCTGGATTCAATTTCTGTTTTAATCAAATATCAATCAGGAATTTCGTCTCGCAGAAAACCCAACTCACACTGTGCCATTCAGGTCAAGGTTTTAAGTTATCAAAAAGACGAGCCATAAAACTAACACTGAATTAAAAATTTCAAATCTAATTTAAAAATCCATTTTCTTTTATTTCCTCAATTTAAAGTACATTTTGGCTTTGGACCGTCTTGAATATTGATTCTCAGCCCTATTGTTAGAATTCAAACATTTATGAACACGCAGATTGTTGGAAAAATGAAAACGACTATGACAATTATGATGATTGTTAAAATGATTAAGATCACTAAATAGAGTGAGTGAGTTATTGTTTTATGCCCCTTTGGCAATATCTCAGCCATTGACGGCGTTGACTATAACGACAAAGTGATGGATTTTATAACAATAAAGATGACGATGAGATTGACAATTGTGGTAATATTGTTATAATGATAATGACGATTACGTTGATGGGTATGGTTGTTATGATGATGCAGATTACAATGATGACAGTGCTACTTATAGCTACAGTGACGGAAATGAAGACGACGAAAATGGTTATGATTGCTATAATGATAAATATAAAGATGATGACATTGATGATGATTGTTGTCAAGATGAAGATGGGGATAAATACGAAACGTGGGGGTGGGGGTAGAACACCCGAACACCCCAAATTTATAAAAAGTGATTTATATACGCTTAGCTGGAAAGCAGGAAACAGGGATTTTAAAGGGTGAAGAACTGCATTTTGATAAGTTTCACTCTATCTTAGAGCAGTTTAAAACTTGTCATTCGTGTTAATATATTTATGCATAAATCGATAATAACATTACATCTAAAATGTGAAAATATTGAGAAAGGTGTATTTAAGTTTCCACAATTATGTAAGTATGATACACACTGCGTGGATAACACGAACGAAACGATTTACAGGATTTAGCTATACATGTATTTAGTTCATTAAGTTTCAATCATTACAGCAGCTACTAGATCCTATAGAGTTGTGTTGTGTATTAGTTTATTGATAGCAAATTTTACACTTTATCATTTTACATTTCCTTTAAAAAGTTGTACCGACCTTGCCGAATTGGTCCATTACTTTCAATATCTCTGATACCCTTCGATGACATACAAGATTTGATAAAATGCTGAGTTATCCTTTTAATGGTATAAGCGACTGGTATTACAGGTGACAGGTAAAAAAATGGTAAAACATATAGCTCCAATCAGCTTGAAAACAGAAAGATTCTAAAAATGTACTTCATTTATTGTATACTTTACAAAGCAACTGGTATTTACATCGCAGGAAGAAATCCTAGCTGTAACTCAATTAGTTTACACATTACGGTCTAACCTAACTGTTATATACAGGAGAGGGGGGAAAAGCATGTTGTTGGAATCTGTAAATTTTATAATTTCCCTTTCAAATCTTACAGTTACTAGTATACCACGACGCAGGGTGTAATTCCGCAACACTAACTAGTGTTGCTGTGTTAATACTGCTTCGCGGAAAGAACGCAGTGCCAAAATACCCCTCACAGTCGTCTGTACACTGTCTGTCGACTGATACGACAATATGAGTTGAGTTTGAGTAACTTCAAGGTTTGTTACGAACAAATAAGTATCGATAGGTTATCATTAGTCTGAAAAAATGGTATACTTTCTTTTGGACATACATGCAAGTATATGTTACAGGAAGAAATCCTGAAACACAAACTCTGCTTCACCTGATGTGAAACCTCCTTGAGAGAAATGAGAAAAAACCTTACTCAAATATTTAAAAATAATTTCATGAGTTGAGCTTCATTCCCGTTCAATTATCGCAGGAACTAGTATACATGTACTAGTATACTATATCGCACGATACTTACCTAATATACATTACGGTGAAATGTTGGCTCTGCTTTTCAAGTAGGAAAAAGAAATATACTTACATTTTGTAAAGTTCTTCATTTCCAGTTTTATAATCACATCAACTAAACTGAACGCCATGAAGAACTGGCGATTACTTATTTACCGTTAAAGTTTCAGGTCTGCTATTTTAGCACAAAGTACTAACTGATGGAGTGTTACAACACAACAAAGCAAATTTCTCTGAACACGTAACTTTTTATGATATTTAAATTCAAAGAGATGTAACATTTCTTTTGGCGTTCAGTTTTAGTATACTTTATTTGAGGAGACATCACATCAACTTGTACACTTAACGGAGGAGAAAATCCCGCACCAAAGGAAGACATGTTGGATACGGTTGAACCTGTGTGACGAGTAAGGAAGTTTGAGTGTAAATGCACTGATATATCCTTACACCCACGTTTAAATGCAGGAACATCCCTAGATTGGTTGATTCAATTAGATTCTATGATAGATGCATTTTTGGTGTTTAAAACTTTGATAACGGTGACATATTATGCATAGCAGCAATCCAGGAAGTTTCGAATTGGAAACTATATTCATTTGAAATAATCATACCTTTTTTAGCATTCTGAACCAAATATAAACTATCAATTAGTTCGTCTTCATTGATAAATTTCCTTTGATTACAAGTATTTTTTGTGTGATTTGGTGAGGTATGTTATTTCTTTAAAAATTTCACTTTATTCAACGTACTTTATTGTTCTAAGAAAATGACAAAAACTATTTTATGTTAAAACGTAATAACCCGTGTTACTCATAAAGCCCGTTCAAGAATTACGACCGTTTTGAAAGGCAACCATTGTCAGCTCGAGATTGTATATTTCAGTCATGAGTCAGACCATATAGATAACGGACAATGAAATGTACATTAACCGCACGAGGAGAGCGTGAAAGGCAAGAAATTGACGCTCTTGTTTTGACATATCGCACTCGATTGACACCATCTGTTGTGTTTCGCAGTCGATTCAATGCTTCAAAGATAACGTGCAATATACACGGACCATTCTCAGCTGTATATTTCACTTCTAAAGTGTCATAATTCTGTCAAGAAGGCGATTTTGTCGCACTTGAAATATACACGTCGCCATGAAGTACAAACGTCTCGCTGATAACGACAACTCGTAAATAACACTGATAGACTGTGCAAATTTGATTTTGAAATGCACCTAATCTTCTTTAGAGACCCGCCGGTCGGCAGAGGTTATATGAGGTGAAACTATGCTAAATTACTGAAACTAGTTTACCTTTTAAATTTATAAAATGTCCCGCTCAAGACTTAAGTAACGAAGCCTACTGTTCATAGAAATTATTAAAGATCATAACCTTTAAATACGTGGCTTGAAGGCTTGAGTAATTTCTACCTATCCACATAACTGAAGGATTTTACGTATTTTACGTATTTTTGTCTTATGATAATTTTAAGATAAAGGTCCTAAAAGTCATTTTGCAAGATCAGTTGTAGGTTTTGAATACTTAGTTTAAAACAATTGCAGCTTTCGATCGTTTTAAGTGATATTGAAAAATATATTTTGTGAAGTGAAATTCGCTGATCATCTTTAAAGGGGCAGTAGCACGTTTTCAGGGGGAATATAAGGTGATGTCAGGAAAATTGAAATTCATGGTTTCAATTGAAAGACAATCTATTTAAACTAATTGGGCAGGAATAATTCAAATATATAACGTAAAGTTTAGCCGTGCGATTCCTTTTTCTTACACAAAATGAATTAAAGGTGTTCACACAAAATGGCCGCCAATGGATTTTATGTGAATCTTAATACTTTGTCCTCTGACTATGGATGATTGGCTTGTGTAATGAGATTTTTGACACTGTCAAAATAATACATTTAGCATTAACTGACAATTATCAGTGAAAATTTTAAAATAGAAAATTATCAAAAAACGTGCTACTGCCCCTTTAAAGGTGTCGTTTTTGAAACAATACAAATATTTGAAAACAAACCAAACATTGACAGATATCTAGATATAGGACATCATGATATGTTTTATTGAATGTTTGTCCATTATAATTAATCTATATCCTTACTTTAAACAAATCATTTGGATAATGTTGAATGTTAATATTATGCATATATTTTAGCTTATCTAAATATGTCCAATTTGAAGTTGTTTGTGACATCAGTGGTTTCCCGACGGCTAAAGACATCATGATTTCTACATTAATCAACATTGATGCCAACGATGGGCTAACCCTTTAATGAGCAATAGCCGGGTTAATTCGAAATTGGAATGCTAATAAGAACTTAAATGGGAAAAAAAGGATCAAAGATGAAATGCTTTGATGAAAAGACAAGCAAATGAGGTTATCCATTTTCAATTATTAAGGAGATTCCCTGTTTTGTTAGGAAACAAATTGGATTATGATTTTTTTCAATAAAAGTTGTTGGAATGGCGAAAACGTAATGTGTGAGGTGTTATGAATTGCCTAAACGGATATCTTAAATTTGAATCGTATGATTGTTTTCAATTTCATACGTGAATTTTATTTATTATGCATTAACAAAGAAGTATCATTGATCATGTGAGATTTGCAATCCAATTTTCATATAAAAGTTATTGTTATATAGCATAAGAGGGATCTTCTTTAAGTACCTGTAGGTAAAGGGAGATAACTGTGTCTACATTCGAGAATATATTTGGTTCTTTACATTATATTCGCACATGCATTCTCTTTAGTTTATTCCCCTGATATGTACTGATACATGATTTACATGTGGGAGGCTCACTCAATAAGTGTCACAAGAACGTCTATTGAATTGATAACTTTGAACCAAAGAAACTTTATGAATAAGAACATCAATAAAGGTTGAGACGGTAAACATATTTAATTTGAAGATAAGAACTAAGAATCTCACCATTACTATATTTTGAGCCCCGCACCGTTAAAAGTCAACGCAAACATTATAAGGATTCTAAAATCATCTAATGGTCTTTCATTTTTTGTTTCTGTATTTGAGTTCTATTCCTTTTTCCGCCGAGAAAGGTACTATAAATATTTTAAAGAAAATTAAACCTTGAGGAAATATAGAAAATCCTAAAACTGCCTTCCTTGTGGAATCCTCTAATTGTGGATGCAGCTACCCTATCTTATTCCCAAAGGGTAGAAAGGGGCACACGTTTATGACTCGCAGCTTGGGTTTAAGGTGAATTTCTTTAATTCAACTAAATACAATATTATACTCTCAAATGCCAATGCATAGTACACCAAATTGTACGTAAAACCAGAATAATTAAATGTCTCTAAATCGAAGGTAAGAGGAAGAAATACATGTAGCGCGTGAAGAGCATGTGCGCGCGCATCTTCAAACATTCGATTGGTCAAGTGACTTTGTCAACCCGACCGTCCGTCGGCGTGGGAATTGTTAAAAAGGAGAAAATTTGATGTAAATATTAGAATCAAAACCATCGCTATTTTATTCTAAGCACGTGGGTGATCCGAAGTCAAAGGTCACTGCGCATGGACACTGCTGACATACGGCGCCCTCTACAGGTAAAATGTCGAATCAAGGGAGATAACACATTTGATCACTTGATCAAACAGTGATGGACAATGCATGTTTATCTTTCATCAACTGGCGTTGGTTACAGCTGCGCCGGAATCAAAATGGAAATTGAGCGGAAATCTGGTGTTAGATTCTTAAAATAACACCCGCTTAATAAATTCATCGCCTGCCACGGATGTAGAGGTGTTAGAAAACATATGAAAAATATTTGTTTTTGAATTTCATTAACACGCCTCTTGACAGCAGATGGTCACCGAGGACAGTGTTGAATATTGATGGACCTACACGTGGGGCCCTTTTGGGGCACTTTATTCAAGGATAGGCCCAAAGTTGAATACATTATTTTATATTCTACTTCACATATTAAACAACATCATCAAAAAAAAACATATCTTCTTTGAGTGGCATTTTAGAAGTTGAAAGTCGCATAAGGGCAATATTTATGGATGGCAACTTCTTTATTCATAGAGTGCGACGTTTCGATACATATTCTTGTATCGTTTTCAAGCACTTTCATCTGTATCGAAACGTCGCACTCTATGAATAAAGAAGTTGTCATCCATAAATATTGTCCTTAAAGAAACACATCTCTTCTACAAATAACTATCACGATCATCATCGATATCCCTATCGTAGTCGTCGCCAATACTGAAACATAAAACTATCGTCATGATCAACATCGTTGTCGGCGTGATCGTAATCATCATCACTGTCTCCGACATCGTCATGGTCACTGCATCGTTTTCTTAAAAATCATCGTCATAATTTAGCCTTCATATACCTATCGCCGTTGTTAATAACCAACCAATCACTATCATCATCAATATTTGGTACCAAATATCACACATTGTACTCTAGGTCATGCTGTATTCAATACATGAATCCACACACTCATTAACATCTTCGTCACTGTCGTCGTCGTCGTAATCATCATCATCATCATCATCATCATCATCATCATCATCATCATCATCATCATCATCATTATCGTCGTCGTCATCATCATCGTCGTCGTCACCATTATCATCATCATCATCATCGTATTTTGAAAATTAAAACCAACACAAGTACCCAGCATTTTCTTATTAATTATTTTCAGCATCAATATAACCAATATAATTGATATCAATACAACAATTTAATCAACTTTATTATATTACATTTCGTTGCTTAAAAATCATTAAGATACCAGTTCTGTGAAATGAAAATGTAATGAAATTGATAAAGAAAAACTTTTAAAAAGAAGTGTTTTATAGCATTAACAATAGCAAAATGCGAATTCCTGAGGAAAATAAAGACAACAGCGAACCCTTTGAAGTCATTATTCCTCTTCCAAATGTATAATTCATGTTGACGATAACCTACATCTACGAAAGTTCAACTTAAATATATCTATATAAGATGAAATGCCAAAACAGAATCACTAGAACATACTGTGACCGTGATTAGATAAAAGTTTATGGAACTGTTACTTATAGAGGTTCAACCTTCATGATAAAGGTTAATCCTACAAATTATGTATGATGTAGGACATACGTATATCTTTGTTCATGTTGATCATGATCATGATAACCTGGTTCTCATGATTGAGGGTTTCCAAATCATTTAGTAATGATCACCTTCAGTTTATCTTCAGATTATAATGTAATCTGAATACATTGGAATACATTTTCTAATGATCAATTGTTAGTCAATCTAAGGTTTATCATGAAATTTTAAACCAAATTTAATATTTGAAATTTTGAGACCTTAAAGGGACAGTAGCACATTTTTTGATAATTTTATATTTTACATTTTTCACTGATAAGTGTAAGTTTATGTTAAATGTATTATTTTGACAGTGTCAACAATCTCATTACACAAGCCAATTATCCATAGTCAGAGGACAAAGTATGAAGATTCATATTAAATCCATTTTGTGTGAACACCTTTAATTCATTTTGTGTAAGAAAAAGGAATCGCATGGCTAAACTTGACGTTATATATTTGAATTATTACTGCTGCATTTAGTTTGAATGCGGTGTCTTTCAATTGGAACCA
This sequence comes from Steromphala cineraria, assembly GCA_916613615.1. Classification (NCBI taxonomy): domain Eukaryota; kingdom Metazoa; phylum Mollusca; class Gastropoda; order Trochida; family Trochidae; genus Steromphala; species Steromphala cineraria. The sequence continues at coordinate 26,458,718 of OU744727.1, read as the reverse complement.
TTTATTTTCATTTTCTTGACATTACCTTGTATTACCCCTAAAACGTGCTACTGCCCCTTTAAGATATGAAATATGATATAGATCGTCATTAATTACTTATATCCAGAGCCTAATGATAAGCCTGTTCAAAATGCACTTCAATGCACCGTGGGAAATGCTGTCTAATCGACATGGTAAATGTCTTAACATTTGCAAGATTATTACGGTGATGGATTGCTTTTTAAAATTGAAATCATCTCTATCAATCCAACAGGTCAAGCAATACAAAACATTTAGCCAATCTATTTTACGATATATGACACGCACTTTGTATATTGAGAAATAAAGAAGAACTGACAGATAACGATTTTAATTTGATAATAATGCACGGGGTTTCGAATTTCCGAACGTTTTATACTTTTATGAATATAGATTTAATAAGTGACAATTTTAAAGATTATTGCCGCTCTTCTCATGAGTTAACCATACATGTATGCCAAATGCAATTAAAGGGATAATAGCACGATTTTAAAATATTCAATTTTCCAAATAGCCAAATAACGAAGGTTAACTCACAACTTGAACATGAATAAAAGAAACTTTTGTCCCATTTAATTTAAGTTTATGCCACGTATTTTATTTTCATAGGGCCACATATTTCATAGTCGTAGAAAATAATTATCCAGCAACAAGCAAAAAACCCTCCTGCGGCCAAATGATATAAATGAAGTTACAGTCATCATTTTAAATATACTCATGTCCAAAAGAAAGTTGACAAAATAAAAAAATTTTTTGGTTAATAATGGGCTGTTTTCTAAAGTAAAAATGAACAGATATACGTATAACTGTGATCCAAGAAAGGAAACTCATCGTCGATACACACTTTATTCAATAAACTTCGACAGAAAACGATAAAAATGATAAAAATGGAAAACATACATTTGCGCCGAGAACCACTAAATGCACGTGCACAAAATCGTATAAAGTAGCTGCTTAGAAACGTTTAAAACACAGCAACAAAAAACACACATAATTATGCCTAGGTTGACGACCGTTCAAAGAGAACGGGCCATAGGAGTGGCCCACCAGGGAGTAAGCAATGCCGAAATCGCTTCAACCTTCAGCCGTAACCGTTTTTCAGTCTACAAACTAATGCAGCGTTTCAGACAAACGGGTACTACGTCAGACAGGCCTAGCTGTGGCAGAATCCGTGTGAATATCAGCATGGTATGGGGAGGCATTTGTGATGACACTAAAACGAGGCTAATGATTAGTCAAGGCAATCTGACGGCACAGAGGTATATCGATACAGTGTTAAAACCTGCCCTGGTACTATTCATACAGCAGCAACAACGTGGTGTGATTTTTAAGCATGACAGTGTGAGACCACATACAGCAGCAATAACCCAGAATTACCTGGCTGATAATAACATTCAGACTCTGCCGTGGCCAACTTGTTCTCCAGACATGAATCCCATCGAGCACGTATGGGATCATCTTGGAGGACAAACCAGACAACGACAGGTGGCACCAGTAACACTTCAAGTCTTGCAACGATGTCTGTTTGAAGAATGGCAAAACATCACCCCAACGTCATTCGACGTTTGACAACATCGATGCGTCGTCGTGCCCAGGCATGCATTGACGTACAAGGAGGACATACTTGATATTGACTCTTCAATATGAAGATGTATTTTGAATTATTTCTGTTATCTCACCTGCTGTAATTTTTCTCAGTTTCCTACCTAGTGTCCCTTTCATGTTAAATATTTCCTATTTTGAATGATTTACTGACATGAAACTAAAACAGTTTGTTTGAAAAATGATTGTACAATCCAAATAAAGCATTTAATTCATATAGTATGTCTTATTTTTTCTTCAGTGTTACTCCTAAAACGATGTCAACTTTCTTTTGGACATGAGTATATTTCATAGACTAAATCTTAGTCTTTGCCGTTTTAAGTCTTAAGATTTTACTAAAATGTGAATAATGTCTTAAATAAATGACAACGTCCTAATCAATTCCTGATGTAATACATTCTCTATGTTATCATAAAAGAAATTTTGAATTATTTTAAAGAACTTAAAAATATGTAAGAAAACGTACATATGTTCCCAAATAACCAAATAACGAAGGTTAACTCACAACTTGAACACGAATAAGAGATATGATATAAATAATCAAATAAGAATAACAACATATGTAAAATAATTTATAAAAAGAAATTTAACCAAAACGTAAACACAAATTAACGTCCTCGATCGAACTGTAGAGTTTGTCGTGACCTTGCACTTGTAATCGACCCGGGAGCAATTAACTTGGAAGGGGATGAAAACTGAAAGTCGATACTTGGACTCTCCGAACTGTTTCAGAAGACAGAGTTAATTGGTAGATAAGAAGCTCTACATATAGGTCTCTAGCCGTCCGTAAGCATAGGAAACATGAGATTTTTTAGTCCCGAAAATTCTTCGCCAAGCCTATATTTTAAGCCAATTATCTTAAGTTTTAGGCTTTTTACTTGACATTTTTCTAAAGAGTTTGCTTTTGTTTTGAATGCATCTTTATATCAAGTTGACATTGTTGAGCCAAATTATCATCTCTGAATCATTTTTTGGAATCTAAAATAATAATCTATACGTTTAACTTAAAAATAAATGTTTGTAAAAACGATGAAATATTAAGAAAATTACGCACCGATACTGATAGAACACAAATTATGTTTGTTAGTCGAGATACTCATATTTTAAATTATTTTTATAAATCTTAAACAAATAATTACACTCTCGTGCATGTTTTTGCCATTGCTATCGTCAATAAAAGGGAGGCAACTGGTATGAAGTTGAATGACAACAGTATCAAATCCTTTTGGTAACCAATGGGTGTTATTGTACAAGACCAACATGTTTATGTTAGGGATCTGGGGACGAATTAGTCTTAAGACTGTATCACGTATTCGCTTTATCCATATAAGATGAAACCAACAGAAGGTATAACATTGGCATTCGGAGTACAAACATGAGAACACAAACTATCAAATCCGGTTTCAAATTCAAGGTTGATAAAAAGTAAATATAAATTCAGTTACTTACGAGAATCGGCAACGCCATTCCTTTCTTCAAAGCACTGATATACAAATATACGTGCAAACCAAATGCCTGTGATTATTTCGTTACAAGTACCTCAACTCGGGCTTACCGAGAACTCTGGAATATGTTAACCCACGTTGACGAAGAGTAATTGCCAACTTTGTAGAGTAAAATCGATATTTCTCGCTATTTTTGAAAGATTTCGGACAATATAATCACTTTACTGCCTCTTTTCAAATTTGCATATTTTTCAGTAAATTTGAAAGAAATCGAATTGTTATTTGCCCGTTTGAACTAAAATCGTTATTTTCAACGATTTGGGAAATAATTGAACAAAAGTATTTAATTAAATGTTATCCCTTTTACATTTATTCGATAAAAGTGACAATAGAATTTTCTTTCCCTTAATTTTACGTTTGTACAGCATGTCACTTATGCATTAGACTCCCCCTGTTGGTTTATTGCTCAACTGTGTGTAAACATGGGCATTAATGAGGTAACATGTTGTAATTAGTAATTAGTTTCAAGACTAGCCTTATCTTTTCAGCAATTTTTATCATATCATCATGTTCAATCTAATTTAACATGCTGTAAATTATTAGTGGTAATGACTTCAGCCAAACGGGATTAAGGATTTCTTCACTTGAAATTAAACTTAATTTGTGTTCGTTGGCACAGAAAACATCTCTTATCACAGTATTAAGGTTAGATTTTATTAGGTATTTTTGTACGTGAAAAGCATGCATAGAGAGTTTATTGCAGTTCTTAAACTGGTTTTATTGCAAAATGCAATTATCTTTTGAAAAGTTGTTTGCGTCTTTTCATATTAACATAATAAATCTTAACATATACTAATTTAACTATTCTTTGAAATTTGTTTGAATCTCAGTTGACACATCAGATCCAACAAGGATTTAGTTTATCGTATTTTATTATACATCTTCTTAATAAAGATATCTATTCAGATAATAATAATCATGCATATGTGACCTCAGATTTTCACATTTGCTTTAATTGTATCTAAATGACTTTAGCATACAGGGTCGTGTTTTCTGTGCAGAGGACAGCATACAGGGTCGTGTTTTCTGTGCAGAGGACTGTAATGGTAACAACACTATCTGATATTGACAAAGGTTAAGTTTGGTTTCCTTGAAGAATTTCTGACATTATAAGCCTCTGCATAAATAACATTTCCCTTAGTCTGTCTTCCAGACCCTAAAGCAGAAATATTCAATTAACCACCAACCAAGTCTACTAAAGTATAGCAAGTCTAGATCGCTTAGCTTTAGGGTCTGTCCAAATCTGCTGATTTGGTTAGTCTCTGAAGTCAAAGCATCTTCTGGGCTCCATTTTGTTATATTACATGATTTGTTTAAACATATTGTCAATATTGAAAAAAATACTCAGCTGAAGTTCTGGGCTCCATTTTGTTATAATACATGAACTGTTTTAAAAAAATTATCAATATCGAAAAAAACAACATTCTGAGACTTAAATTTTGACTACATTTTCTTATGTTGCTCTCTGTATATATTATCATGACAAACATTTATAATTTAACTTTTGGTTGTTATATTTTCTGCACGAACTTTGGAAGATCAAATTATTTCAGAATTCAAGGAGGAAAACCTCCTGTATCATCATCATCATAAGCCTCTGTATACATATCTTTACAATGTTATTGTACACGAGAAAAGGGCGGTTAGGATATCCATGAGGTTGTTGACTGAGCACGGATTTACAGGATGATGTCGCCGCTCAGCGTATAAAACATTGACAAAGATCCGGAGGAAAACAGATTATAGTAAAATGAGATAGCGTCAAGATTATACCCCTCTGCCCGTGTTGACACAAACTCAGTCAATGTCCGGCAAATATTTTGACCATTAAGCTGACCACAGTCCAGGAAGGCCAACGGCCGAGATTGAGAAGTCGCCAATATAAATAACATTGGAGCGAAACGACAACCCTGTTGAACACCTGTGTTTAAATGGATTTGGCTGAAATGCATGGACTTGTCATTTGAATTCTGTTCTGAAGGGTCTAACTTTACGTCTTATACCATACCGAGATGGTCTTTGGTAATCTATCATAACATGGACATGTTTTGCTAGGTTGGTTTTATTGTTTAGGCATTTGGATAAATATCTGAATCCTGATTCATGAAGTGATCAATGAATCACTTTGAATGCAATGATAGCAATTTGTACTACACATGCGTTTTGCAGAGAGAAAACTCGAGATTAAATGTTTAAAATGCTTCTACAACACACGTACACTGCAGTTGAAAGTGGATACAAGTATTACAAAATTACCATGACATGACAAATGCATGTCTACACGTTACATGTAGGATATAACTTCATTTTTATGTAAATGTCATCAACATTACCGTGAAAATTAAAAGATTTTATAAAATCCAGTCTTAAACATGGTGCATGTCTGACCTAAAAAAATATTGTTCATAATTCACAAGTCACCCTTTCGTGTAACACATTCTCTGGAAAGGCATACATTTCATTAACATTATTCTTCTCTGAAGCTTCTTTGATATGCTGTATTTCAGAGACTGAATGTTAGGCTAGACATGGACTTGTTTCTCGAATAAGAGTGAAGTGGTATAAAAAAATTACTCTATGAAGTATTTAAAACAAATAGTTAACCTTCATCTTTGTTATTATATTTTTATTGCTTTTCATATAATACTCTAGACTTGCTGAATCGAAGACTAGACATTCGTGGCTTTACTACACAGCCTTTATGGACTAGTTGTAATATCTTAAATTATTACGCATGAAGTTTTCATCTTTGACTCTTGATGTCATTTCAGATAACTTTCCACAAGTTCAAATCGAGAGTACCCACAAGACACTAATGGTTTCGAAAGTAACACCCAAACTCGCGGGTAATTGGATCCATATATTCAAATCATCTCTTTACGTCTATGGTACCAATTATATATAGAGAGTTGTATGGAAACTATTACTAGGTTTTCACGCATGGTTGACCTTACCTTTGATGCTGACTAGATATTTATCTCGGATTTCAGTCACCACGATGTGCAGTTCATTAAATCTCCTCAGTGGCCCATTAGCCAATGACCTCAGGGGTCAAAGGTCAGGTTACGACCCCGTATCTGGCGCAATGGTGTCTGGGAAGGATAAGACTATCAGCGGGATCTCAGACTGCAATAACTACTCATCATGAGATTAAATGTATCTGTCAATCAAACGAGGCGAAATTGACAATTCTCAGCAAGAGATTTGTTGTTTTCTGTTTCGAGGATTCTTGTGAAGGAAGACAGGGATAATCATAGAGGTGTGTATGCGAAGACAATTAGTATTGAAATGTAACACCTGTCTGGCAACGCAGTTGACTGTTGTTCATTTCAATTCCGTTGTTACTTTCAGAGAATCGGATGTTAATTTCGGAAGTACGGCAAAGCGGTTGACTGTTGTTCGTTTCAATTTCGATGTTACTTGCAGACAATCAGATGTAAATTACAGCAGTACGGCGACTGAGCATTGTCAATTTCAAGGTTAATTCAGGGGCATGTACTAATAGGATTGTCCATATCAACGGATGTTAATTTCATTTGCAAAGCGATTGATTGTTGTGCATTTCAAAATGACGTTGACTTTGGTTGTTTAGTACGTCTTTGAATATCCTTTAGACTAACCTTTAGTCTCAGAAATATTTTTGCTTTAGGGACTGGATGACAGATTAAATATCCTTGAATATAAATAACCCGTATTTTATGTTTTGTCAATACAGGTAGCTATTTATACAAGAATACCTTCAAAACGATTTTCTGTACATTTTCAAAAGTTTGTTTGAAGGCAACTGGATTTGTCTATTCCAAATCGATTTTAATTACAGTAGTACGGCAAAACAGCAAATCTAATCGAGGATAATTGTGTTGATCAATTGATACTAATTGAAGTGTAAAGTTTCATGAGCTGTAAATCAAATTGACCGTTGTACATTTCGAATTATTCAAATATCAGAATTCATTTGCCTGCTATCGATTTATGTTAATTTCACTATCAAAATGATGAAACGTTGTTCATTTCAAAGGAGTCATTGTTATTGACTTGGTACTTTTAACCATTTTCAATGCCAAGCCGTGAAGTGAAATAATTGACATGGTCATCATTGTTTGTAAACAATAAATCATGGTTGTCAATAGCAAATATCGGTCAGCTGTCACTCAAGATTAACTGGTGTGAATTTCTTGAAGATTTTTGCCACGGTGTTAATTTTTTCTTCCCTTGTTTGATGGACACAGGCGATGATTATCATCCGATGTAATTTACAAGGGAAATTGGCTATTACCGTACGAACACCCCATCTGACAGAGGTCAGTACTCACAATGAAAGATCATTCCGCCTAGTTTCACAGGTGTTAACAGATTGAACTCAACAGATTTCGCCTGCACCTGTTGCAAATCTCTTCAAATATTTGATAACGACATTTGATAACAACATTTGATAACGACATTTGATACTGACAACTCACTGACATTTCAGTTCATACAAATGTCAACAACGAAGTGACAGAAAATGTTTTAGGATAATTTGAGATAATTTGAAGCATGACACATCATCGAAGAATAAAATGTTTTTAGATATCAAGAATGACAGTTAAAGTCAAAGAACGAGTCACCATTTAATATAACACAAGGTCAAAATGACCCTGTGTCAGCACAATGACAAAATGATAAAGAAATAGACATCGTCGTACGATAAGGGAATAAATGGACGACAATATCAATCAAACACCAAAACTTAGTCTAAAAATTTGACTCTGAAATGAATTTTTTTTAAATCTAAAATTTGAAAGAATATGATAAATATAATGAAATGGAGACTGAGATTTCTTTATTTTAAGAAATTTTTAGGCTTTTATTTTATTTTAGGGTCTGGCTGACAGACTAACCAAAACTGACCAGAGCCTTTTATCAGATCGGGTCTTGTCTTTGCCTTGACAAGATTTAAAACTTGAATTTTGTAGATATAGTAAATGGCCATGTCAAAAATAAACAAGCCATTCTTTGATATAAAGATATAGAGTTTTTGTTGGTATTTTTGTTTGCACAATCTGAATAAGAACAATTTGATTCCTAAAGATTGTCGGATTCGATGGCACGTTCTTAGGATTAACTTTGAATCTTTTGCGAATTGAACTGTTAGTTCTCACAGCGGCTTATATTTTGTAACCCATGTATCAATTATTCCTATACATGAAAACGTTTGAAATAATGCAAAGGACAATTATTTCTAATCGCGCTATTAACCAGTTAATTATGTCATGAAAATTGGTAGAAACATTTTGAATTGAAAGTTGATATCCAAACCTTTTTTCTTCATCTACCTGAACAAATTAATATCCAATCAAATGGGTTTTTTCAGATTCAAATAACGGAATTGTATGCAAATAACATGGTGTTTTGTTAATAAAAATGAAATATACATCTTTCAATGAAAAAGCTACTTGAAATGTACAGGATTAGTAATGATAAATTTCAAACTCATTTTTAATTCTCAAGAGCGGATCTTCCACATCTGTCACAAATCAATTCTAACGGAAACATGATTTCCCTCTCAAATGTGTCAGTATTTTCAAATCTCTGATGTTTAATTTGCAAAAGGTTTGATTGATGATGTCTTCCTGACTAAATAACATCGATTCGTTGGAAAATTCTTTATCAAATCTCTAAAAAATCAACCACATCAAATGATCAATTTTGCATGCACATGCCATAGAAATCGACAGTAGAGATTAACATCTTATAACTCATAAAATAGAGAGAGAAATTAATACAAATTAAGAAACAAACAATAAACAGTTTATAGTTCATAATTTCAGTTTCGTTTTTTAAAAATAACAAATTGTTTTTAAATTTAAAATAGTTGTTCCTCTATGTATAAAAAGAAGTTTTATATATGCAATTTGAATAAACAACGAACGTTTCGTCAAAGTCAAACAAGTTTTTCATAGGGATGATTTATTTCAGTTGTTGAATATTGCCAACTGATAAATAATGAATAATAATGTGGATATTTAAATGGCGCCTTTTCAAGTCCTAAGAGTCCTACCCTGAGGAGTGTACCATCACAGTTGGTATCAAGCGCTAGTCACGACCACGTAGATCAGTGCATCCTGTTTTTAGGTACCCATGCTAACAGCAGGGTGGACTGAGTGCAATGTGGATTAAGTGCCTTGCCCAGTCACACAACAGGGTATGAGACCCAGGTCATACATGTTTGGTGTCTCCACCGGGATTCGAACCCAGGTCTCAGGCGTGAGAGGCCAGCATGCTAAACCGCTACACCACTGTGCTCCACGTTACCATTAGAATAGAAAGGTGATCTGCACAATAAGTTCTCATTGTGTTAAAATCAATAAAATCAATAGAAGTGGTGCCGACAATAACAAAAGTAACCTTTAAAAAGAGGTTTAAATAAAGATGAAATATAGTAAAGTAGAACTGGTGAATTATTCGCACAGGACGTTTCCTTTCTCTAAGAATGAACAGTTCAGTAAGTTCTGTCCTCAATCGAAGCCGAGGGCTTAATGTATTAGACATCCGGAGTAAAAACCCTTATACTTTGCAAAAGATAAATGATCTTGTAAAACCTGCTTCCGTATAAAAAGATAAGTATATAAAGTATTGGATCACTATCCACATGCGCATAGGCCTAATTGATAGACATTAAAAACAACTTGATGGATGATAATGTCGGATAAAGATACGTTTTTTTTTCAAAGACTTCTCCACTTTTGTCCTTGGTTGAGTCATCCAAAAAGATGTTTAGTTGTATTTGTTATAAAGTTTACAAGCGTATACTATTGATGTGTTATAAAGGCTTTATGGTGATATCACATTAATTATTTAGTCCTGCTTCGTGATTGTGTATTATATAGGAGCCTTCGTACATTCTAGACTTAATTCTTCAAGTCTTGATTGACTTAATTTGATATATGAAATGAGAAGACTGAAGAAATAAAATAATATAAATGAAGGTACAGTTATCAGTTCAAATTTCATAGACTATTTTTTTCTCTTATTAAAACTAGGTTCGATATGATATAAGCAAATGTTTTCGTAGTGTCATTATCATATGTTATCATCATATGTCAATAATAGTTTTTAATTTGATTTTTTATCTTTCAACATTAGGAAAGGAACATCTTCCACATCATCCTGCTACATCAGCGTATATGTCTCCGCTAACGCTACAACCTATCCCCTGATATCCTCCTATGGTCTTCTGTCGTATCGCTATATATAGCAAGCCAATCAAATGATGCCCTTTCAGCGATAGCGGCAAACTAGTTTCTTGGCTTCGTTCCGCGTGCTCACCTCGTGATTCAAATTAACCAATAGGAGTGCTATTAGATGATAAATCTGATTCTCACTGCAGTCTCCCGCTAAGCTCCATATCACGCGCTCTTAGATTTCCACGTGCGACATCACTAGACAACAGTGTATGGAGTTCGAAATAGTTTGACTGAAAACAGATAGGCTATAAATAGCGCTGAGCATCCACCCGTCAGCGATACGACAGAAGACCATAGGAGGATATCAGGGGATAGGTTGTAGCGTTAGCGGAGACATATACGCTGATGTAGCAGGATGCTTCCACATGGATGTCATTCTGATTTAGAAAAATGTGAACAGTTAAATGAATATTCTATAAATTGCCCGAAAGAGACTTGTTGTGTCTTGATTGAAAGATAGACATCGATAGGTAAAAAAATAATAATGTATTGCTAAACGGAAATATAACGTTAAAAAAGCCCATAGGCACTGCGTTTTTTGTGGATAGCGACATCTTCGGGGACTTCAAATCTGCAAAACGTAAACTAAGTTAATGTTGCTTGCATTTTTGTCACATTGTTGCTAGTTCTGTTTTTCTTATGAATCGACCGTAATGGTTTTTCGAATATGAAAATGGAGTCTGTTTTAGACTGAAAAACTGTGCGATTTATCAACTTTAAATCTTTAAAAAATAATTTGCAATTTGCATGAGATGGATTCTAAAATTAGATTCCTTATTTAATTTTCTATATTCAATGACATTATTTATACTGTCAACTTTAAAACAGTTAAAAACCTTGTTTAGTTCACTGTACGTGAATATGGGAGAAAATAACAAATCAACTTTCAAAGCTAAAAACAATCTAAGCCATTTCAAACAGCGTTCCTTGAATAACCAAAATGGAATTTTTTTCATCACTACGTGCCAACAAGTTACAAATGATAAAATAAACAGTAAACATCAACGTCATCAAAATACAATCAACGTGATGTTGACGAATGGGTCTCCGTTTTGTCTTCTCTTTGTAGCGAATAGTGTGGCTTTGCGACTAATTGCTCCATGATTAATCCCTTGTCAAGGGTGTTGAAAATAAGAATGCATCTTGAATTTATTTAACACATCAAATGTTGAATGATGAAAAAGGTAAATTAAATAGTGTCATGTATTGTACTTTTGAAGTTTAAGTTAAAAATATTTTAAACCTACGCTTTCAGAATCGGGGTTAAAATAAACGTTTCTTTGACAAGAAACTAAAACATTTTGCTTTGATGGTTTTCATTGTAGATAGTTATGAAACTAAAAACGTTTTTAATTTTTGATCGATTATTTACTAAATGTTGTAAATAAATAATTATATCAAGATAAAAATAATTATTTTCACCAAAATACGTTTTTGTCCCACTGATATATGAAATAAATATGCTTTTTCAAAAAGAGAAATTCTTGAACAAATAATGAGAAAGTAAACACCATTTGACGTTCTTAACAACAAAAATAAATAGAAAATTCTCTTCATGTTTTGTTACTCAGTTGTACGGACCACCAGCAAACCGTAATTAGCTTCCTCGAATAAAGTAAGTCTTGCTTTCGTTCTAAAAATGTTGTATATTACTAATGCTAATGTTTCTCTTTGAAATCGGAAACTTTTCACCGAGACGACTGCCGCCACGGAAAGTCCGTGCTGAAATGGACATGATTATAAACAGTTTAAGTTTAACCTCTCTGACATGTAATTTCAGCCCGTGAAATTCGTGATTGGCATTTATTGTAGATGTAAACAGATAAAGACCATATATAGTAATTGAAATAATTTCTATAGTTTTGTCGGACTGAAAGACATGTTAGAGTGTCTGCATGTTTCAGTTGACCATTCTCTGTGAAGTTAAGCAATAATCACCTCGGTTTCCCAGATGAGTGGGTAACCCGCTTCATTTCTGAAGAGTTGGAGACTTCCTGTCCGAAACTTTGACATGAGTTGAAAAATATGCATTGTCACTTTCTGCAACAGACGTTTTGCAAGACTTACCGCTATTCATCAAGCAGTACTAATAGGTACCTGGTTTGAAAGTGAAGACAATGTGATGACGAAGAACGCCTTAATTGGCAGCTTGGTTGCGCAAAACATTGTCCTCACATCAAGGTAATAATGATACATGTGTTTAAACGTGTCCCTATATTGTGTGAATGTAAAGCATTATAAGCATCTTTATTAGTACTACCATGCTTGAAAAATGACTCGCTTGTAAATTGTATTGAATTCATTTTATAAAAAATTAATCTCGCTTATTAGTGTAGTATACTTGCAGTTGCTCGTGATACAGAAAAGAAATCCTGCATGAACATTGTCTATTCATTGCTTTGAAACTTTTTAGCATTGGCTGGAACTATCGAACAACTGGATTTATTGCACTTTGAAAGAATCAATACATCATTACCTTTCTGCATATGGAACAGATATCTTAACATTTATTTATTAACAAAATACAACATTTAGGTAAAACAAATTGAGACAAGTACATACAGTTAAAGGACAATGGATCATAATATAAATGTTTCTCCTTAAACTAACTCTCCGAACCCCTCAAAGGATTCTCGGATCATGTGTAAACCTTTTCTTGATCCGAAGTCAACTACATTAACGCTTTCGTCTTGAGTTATGTGTAGAATTGAGCGATTAATCGGTGATAAGTTTTAAATTATGAGAATTAAAATACACAACACAGATAACGAAATGTCAAACCTCTTATAAATATCAGTTAGCAAAGACCGTTGTCCTTGCTTTTTTTGAGAGACATAAAAATCATTCAAACTTAGATCAGATTACCAAATTTAAAACTCGTTGAAAACAAAACGTCCCGCCTCGCTCGGAACTCACGAACATTTCGTGCTGAAATGTACATAATTACAAACAGTTTAGATGGAACCTCTCAATTGAAAAGTAATTGCTAGCTGAACTGCACGGGAAGTCCGAGGTGAAATGGACATAATTATAAGTAGTTAGATTTCACCTGTCACTCAACCTTGTCGAGGGAAGTGACAACATGTACTCAATTCATCACCTGAAATGAACATGGCACTTCGACCCTCTCGTGACACGTGCGGTGCACGAGAACAAGACAGGTGAAATGCCTACTGAAATATACAAGACCAGAGGAAATGGACAACATTCTCATCAACAACCTGTCAACCTGTCTTGTTGCGAGCCGAACCGAGAGGAATTGATTTCTAAACTCACGAACATTCTTCAAAGAGAGGTAACAAGATTGCATATCCTTTGTTTGTTTTTCTATGTGAACATTGCGCATGCATAATGCATAATTGATTCAATCAAATGCTATGGCGGAATAAAATGGTAGAGCTTCGAATTTAATGCAACTGCATGGCATAGTTTTATTAAAGATTGAAATATTTGGGAAGAGAACATTTTTATATAGAATTCTAAAAGAATATTTTTAACTTTGAAGTTGCGAATGAATGAAAAAGACCTATTCTAAAATTGAACTTAACTTTTTACCCAATAAATATAATCTTATAGACACTACCGTTCACCAATTTTGGTCAACTTTAATAATGAACAGATCATATCATTCATTGTTTCTAACGATAAACATTTAAGTAATCTAACATGTAAGTAATTTGGAAAATATGCACGTATACATACTCTAAAAGAAATTGTTAGTGATCGAAAGGAAATATATAGTAATATACAGTTGCAAATAGTCTGAAATTCAAAGGAGGCATCAAACATGGTTAATGCAATAGCAATTGTTACACTCAGGGCCAAAAGAAACGATACAATTGTTAAAGAAAGAGAGCAAATGTGACCAAAATATCCATTTTGTTTTCAGATAAAGGCGACTCTGAATCCCTGCTATTGACACGTGTGTTGTGAAGAAGTAAAAAAAGGGGACATCCATTCATTGTTATTATATGTCAAAATACTTTCGAAAATAACTTTTTTTTTTAAATTGTACCAAAATGTTCGGTTATCAATACAGTTTGAAATTCATAAATCGTATTAATATTTCAAGATTTTATTGATTTAACTAACCTTCATGAACATAGATTTCTTAACGTACTTTGCTGTAGAGCGCAAGAAATCAAACAGAATTGTTCTTTTTTGTCTCTGTTATCTCGTCTAGATCTCAAACGACATATCATAAATTCATCACTAAGTTTAATTGTGTTTTGCAGACAACGGGTCACGCTCGAGGCTGATATCTCTCTATATAGCCCCCCTATGAATGGCATAACTTATAATATCTACACAGATTTTCTACAATTTTTTTTCAGATTTCAACACATTCTGATCAATAGTTCACAAACTTCTCAACAAATGATGTTGCTGTTTAAGTATATATATATAAACAATATAAAATGTACATGGCTATTTTGTGATTTATGCACATTGTAACACAAAAGGGAAACCTTGATAGATAGCTAAAGTGAGTGCATATGTACTCATATGGCCATAAGTAGCCAAGCTAAGTTGAAATGAGTGCTATTGTACCTGTAACATGAAACGACCAAAATAAAAATCTTAATTGATATGAGAATTGAAGCTTGATAGTATAAAAGGCCTTTTAATAACCTCAGTAATGTAAATTCTCGAACAAGTATCAACTATAAAAGATTATCCTCCGACATTGTATCTCATAATTGACTGAACTGTTAAATTGAAATGTATCGTTCGATTTCAAAAATAACATTGATTGATTAAACATGAATAAAGAAACAGCTGCGTACCTTCAGTTTCTTCAGTTGACCCAGAAAGAAAGAACCCCCTTTCAAGAAATTTCTAGAAATGTTCTAGAACGTATCTAGAAAATTTCTAGAACATATCCAAAAAAATTCTAGATACACGTTCTAGAAAACTTCTATTGCGTATCTAGTGTGTTTCTAGATACGGGGGATGTTTATTTATTGCTTAACTGTACCTGCGTATCCCGGTCAAAAGAATGACATGTAATTCGGGGTGTCTTTGAGGCTACCTAGCATTGCGAAAAAAAAATGATTATATTGAAATATAACTACAGAAGTTTCAAATCATTGTACGTTAACTCATCCATGTCCCTTATAACAACAGTTTTGGCAGGTCATTGAAAACGCTCTTTCTAAAAATGATAATATAAATTCTCTCTACAAATATGCTCCTCCTTTTTTTTCTTCATACCAAGATTACAAATTTGCAACAGAGACCAGGCGATCCCAAATTACTTAAATACTTAATATGGTTGATTCTTTGTCAGTTTTCGTGAAATTATCTTATTAAATAAAACCCAAACTTCATGATATGTCAAGATACAACAGAAGGTGAAACGCAGGAACATTTCAATACTATTTGTGCACATGATACATTGGACTGGGTATTTATCTCATCACTTATTTATCACTCATCTTTGTGTTCATGAAGTCTCCATTCTGGTAGTAAATGTATACAGGTATAACTCTTTCCAAGATAAGGATTATCATCATACCCTCCTTGTCGTCATCATTATCTTCATTGTTTTCCGTAGTCATTTTCATCGCGGAAGTAATCTTCTACATTGTCGTCATCGTAATCTTCATCATAATACCATTTATCACCATTCGGTAAACGTCATCTTTATCATTGTAAGAAACAACACCGTTGTTGTTGTTGTTGTCATAGTTATTTTATTCATTACTACAATCTTCCAAATTGTCATCTTAGCAGTTATCACCATTGCCTTCATTGACATCTTCATCTTCAAGTCTTCGAAACAATCATCACCATTGTTATCGATATCTTTATCGCTATGAAGTTCATTACCATTGTCGCCTTCGTCATCTTTAACATTGCATGTAACAATCATCTCCAATGTCATCGTCATAAATGTATCGGTCATCGGCATCTTTATCATTTTAACAATTGTCACAATTCTGATTACTCACATTCGTCGTCAATGCATCACTGTAACACGTCGTCACCATAGTCACTTATTTCATCATCATTTAACTCATTACCATTGTCATGTTCTTCATGATTACAGTAACCACAACTGTCATGGCCATCGCGATATTCATCATAATACCAATGATCAAAAATCTCCACGTCATTGCCATCTTCATGATTGATCTATCATAACCATTGTCAACGTCACCGTCAACATCATCATCATCATCATAACAAGCATTACCAGTGTCGCAATCGTCATATTCATCATTTTAATATCATCCCCTTTATCGTAATGTTAATCATTATAACAATCATCAACTGTCACATTCGTTGTCAGTTTGTAAACAATCATCATCACAAAGAGTCAACATTGTCAACGTTATCTTCATCATTTCAACAATATAACACCAAAGTCGTCGACATTATCATCATAAATATCACAAAATTCATTACCAATTTCGTCGTCATTATCATCTACATGAGGATCATCACTGTTGTCATTGTCGTCCTCATCAATTTATCATTCACAACAATTGATCGAATGTATTTATATCATCACCATTAACATTATCGTTATGAACATTTATGCTGATAATGCGTATGTTAAACCTGTCCTTGTTCATCATAATGATTATTATTTACAACCTTTACCAATTGTCATCGGTCATCTGGGTGGCTTTATTATGAAATTATATTAAAATTTAACAGGAAAAATAATAAAATATATTCATCAATTAAAAAAGTCCAAAAACAACCACTCCGCTTTAAAACTTGTGAATGCATTTAATACAGCATTAATACCTAATAAAAGCTTTTGATATTGGTGGTTCAACCAGGGTTAAAACTAGAGTTATATTACTACACATGATCTATTTTGCAAGTACAAGGTGTAAATAAAAAATGTCAAAACCGATTCCTATGTGAGACTATGATGAATGCGTACAGTTTTTTGCGTGTCATTTTATCCCCAAAACCAATATTTCTCGATTCATTCTCGCGATTGGGTTTAATTTCAAGGCACAACTAATCAAATTTTGAAATTACATCTTAATATGATTTTCAGTAATTTGATTTATTTCAGGCCGGAAATATTAAATTGTCTCTTGTGAGACTAATTTCATGCCAAGATTGTATTTTACGACAAGAACCAGTCCTAAAATTCCCAGGGAGACTTTTGCAAATTAAGTCTCGTTCATGCTTGCGTTAAATCGCGAGATTTCGCACATTAACGAAAAGATCCGTTTTTAACACATGGCTTGCATACAATTTGTATATTTTCGTTTAAGCAATAGTTGTTGTTTGGTGATTGTCATTTTGCGTTTTAGTTTCTTGTAAAACATAGTTACTCATTCCATATAATGATGCTTTCTATAAAGCCATTCCCGGTATATTGGGCAAGCATATCATATATGAGTATCTAGTCCTTGAAGAAATTTCAAGGTTAATCATGGGCTTTATATTTCCCCTCACAATCAAGAATTCTTTCATTTTTGTAACACTTTCGCTGAAAAGTTCAAAAATAATCGTGGGGTTTCAAGTGAGTGAGCTAATGTTTAGCGCCGCTTGGGCAATATACTAACATTTAGTCCCTGAGAAAAAGAGTTCTAAACTACATGTAATTTTATTATTTTGATGTTTTTATTTAAAAAGAAATAAAAAGGAGCCCTGAACAATACTATTTCAGGTGAGGCAGAGGTATATATCTAGACTTGTCAATATTTTCTAGACTTAAGAAGGCTCCTTTATTGCTTAAGGGTCTGGATAGTCGACTACTTGGGCAATAATTCAACTAGTGGTGGGAGTTCAAACGAGATAGAGACCAACTACATTCTTGAGATTATGTCTCTAAATTACACGACATTCAGTATTGATACTCAAAGTAAAAAATACATTGTACTCTTTTTTAAAATCGAATTCAAAGTAAGTGCAGTTGGGTTTGTGAAGGCTGGGTGCTACCGGTAAGTCAAGACATTTTGACCACTCTCGCAATCTTGCATTCTCACAGTGACTCTGAATCAAAATTTAGTCTGTAAGGTATTTGGATTTTTAAAAAACTCTTGTTTATCGAGTCCTTCTTCATGACAGTGTATAAGATATGGGCTCTTTATACAGTCTATTTCGTACTTCTGAAAATCCAGATTAGCGGAAATATAATGAATAAAATATTATAAATGGAGGTGATTATTTCAAATTGTTCAAAGGCTATATTAAGTCTGTCATGATAATCCAGACCCTAAAGCAAAAATATTTAATTGATGACCAACCAAGTCTAGAAAAGTATAGCAAGTCTAGATCGCTCAGCTTTAGGGTCTGTCCAAATCTGCTGATTTGGTTAGTTTCTGAAATTAAAGCATCTTCTGGGCTCCATTTTGTTAAAATACATGATTTGTTTAAACATATTGTCAATATTGAAAAAAATACTTCTGAGACTACTGTAAATGTTAGTCTAAGGCTATATTGTATCGTGTTGGCTGTAAGGTGTCGACTTGCTGAATGAGGACCTAGACTGTATTAAGGGTTTCTTTTATACACCATTTTGGAGCAGGACTAAAGGTGATTCATGTCATATCGATTAAGTTGTCACGTCACATCCGAAAATCGATGTCTAGTTATTCAATGCGAGGTCATGATGGGGCCGGGTTTGATAACGTAAGCCATTAAAAACACTAGACCATGACAAAGAGATGCAAAAACATTTCATAATCTGAAGGATTTCCCGTCTCGAATATTCCATTGAAATTACTTCCACGTCTGGTAGCAAGTGTTCTAGACTTGCGGAAAAATACACATGGGGCTTGTTAATAAACTCAAGAACTCTCATCTTTCGAGTTCTCGGCGTATTCAACCAATATCGCGTATAGTCTCGACGACTCTCGTCTCGCAAGATCTCACAACGCAAACTCTCAACAGTGTCTGCACTGAATCGCGTACTCAAACTCTCATGGGCATCTCGTGAGATCTCATCAGACAAGCTCCTTTCAGCGTCTCGCGAGATCTCTAAACTCCCGACAGCGTCTGCCACCAGCGCACTTGAACCTACATGTATACAGATTCACATGCTGTAGAGCCGATGTATACAGATTAGCGGGTACAAACATGCATAGTTTAGTCTGCAGACAATGACTGATCTGTCAGTGCAGAAAACAATCAGTTGCCTGACAGATGCATGTGGTATATAATCTCCATCTATGGGTATAATCTGTAAGGTTAGATGTATTCCATAAAGGCTAATAATAGACACGTTGACTTGTTAATAGACATGCCAGAATGAATACTGTATGCATGTTTAGTCGACTATACTTCCACCTACGAATTCTTTGTTTCGGTTTGGTGTTTGCAAGAATTGGCTTGTCTCTTTTAATAAATTCTTTTGCATTCCAATATTTTCGATTTGCAAAGAAGTGACAGCAGGAATGGGAAAATAGCAAAGCGTATCGCCTCTTACTATTTTTGTCAATGTTTATTTGTATACTCCCGGAGATAGATAGACTATTTACTTTCAACACATGCATTCTTATATTGCAAAAACATGTTCATATTTGTTAAGATTGTTGAGTGTTGTATTAAAGTTGCTTGTCATGTAAGACATGTATATTTGATTGGAAGATGTCACCAGTTTTACAATGTAGTGATTTACAATGTAACTTGTATACTATTTTAGTTACATAAAGTTTTAATTGATTTCTTACTATATCTAGCTTATCCTGTTTTATAAAACATTGGGTAAACGATAAAATTGAACAATATGATGATATATGCGTGCAAATGTAGTTTGTAATGTCGTACGACGTGTATGTCATTGAAACTGTGGGAAATAAAAATAATATTTTACAACATTAAAAGATTTAGTCTAGAATGATATGGCGGATAAATCGAGTCACCTCATCTAATTTACGCAATACGGTAACAAAGATTTTTATATCAGCATTAATTTTTCTCTTATCGACTTTCTGTGATACATACCGTATTGATATGAATGTCTGCACAAATATAAGTTTTGAACGGAGACGTTTGAAATATATATAGCTAAAATATGATATTCCTTATTATTATGCTAGGGCATAAGAGGAATGCTTTCCTTATGATGTAAGTAACAAACATAAAAGAAGGAAATTGTAAAAGGATCATCAATGTTAACATGGGGAACACATCACCCAGTTAGAACATAAACAATGTCTATGTTCTAAGGTTATGTCATATACAAAACAGAGGTTAGATTCCGTGCACTTTTTATTTACAAAATGTTAAAGGGCTCAAATACCCTTTCTAAATAAACATTGATCACAGTTTATTTATCTTACAAATTTCTCACGGAAAGGCCGTTGGCTTAATTTCAAGTGCAGAACTTATACCTTTCCAACAAGGGAAACCAATCTTGAGAAAAATGTAACGAGGGACGATTTAAATACAAACCGGGCTGCTTCAAATTGCTCAAGTGTACGTTTTGGATAAAATGGAAAGTGTTTCCATATTTTTACAGGGAAATTCTACCCAACTCTTATCTTTTTCCTATTTACGACGTTCCGGACCGTGCTCTATTGGCAAGCCAACAAATTACATCCGCTGCCGTTTTTTTAAGTCATGTTAACATTTCACGCCGCATTAAAGAATGATGCGTAAACGTGTATTCCGGCCCTTAACATGTGTTTCGTCTGATTTCTACCTTCAGATAACCAACGCGCTCGACCCGGAAGGAATTCAATGCACGCTTTTTTCGTTGTCCCGCCGTGTGAAATATACATCAGCACGGGCAAAGCGTGCGTTTACATTACCCACGTGGTTAGTTTGCTTTCACACAAGGCTCGAGTGAAAACCGATACAAATGCTTATACTGTATGTTGTGGGTAAATGTGGAACTTGTTTGAAATACACAAAGGGTTGTAAATACAACATTTATAATTTATACCTAATACGTATTCTATAAATCTACCGTTATCCCTTAAGTTGTATATTTATTCAAACTATATAAAGTATAGACAAGTTATCTTTGTTACAAGTTCCAAACAGTTCTTCACTGACATAATAAATCCTACTACGAATCTATGTGCAATATCCATGTTCTAATTTAATTATTAATTTAAAATGTTAAATTGTTTATCTTTCATTCAAATCAAATAGCACGGATGTTATTGTATTTTAATAGAATTTGATAAAGATCTAGTTATAGAAAAAGGCGATATACATCTAAATGATTAGACTGTCAGCCAGACCCTAAAATAAAATGCAAGCCTAAGCAAGTCTATAATAAGACTTGAGAGCTCAATTTTGCTGAAAATGAAAAAAATCTCAGTCTCCTTTTCTTTTTTCCCCTCCAAATTTCAGATTTATTGAAAAACATTCATTTCAGAGTCTAATTGTTAGACTACTAAATGATCAAATTTGGCCAAAACGTAGGTTTTCACACTTATTTTTAGCAATATAATGAGAATGCAATAAAATGAATATGATAAAATCAATAAAGTAAGATATAGAACGACTGAACTAATTTGGTTAGTAGGGTTGTAAAGCCTGTGTTTAAATCTGGATCAAATATTGTAAATCATTCATTATCATGATCAAATAACAAGTAAACATGATATATAAATTCTTGGTACATTCAAAAACCTCATGTGATAAACATATGTTTGTAAACAATTTACAATGTATTCCGCAGGGAGTCATTTGGAATTAGAAAAGGCGATTTTTTTCAGCAAATACCTTGGATACAAACAATGTAAATTGTGCGTTAAATTAAAGACATGCATTTATCTGACGTGATGGGAAAACCACTACATGGTTTGTGTACCGTATTTATACGAATAATTAACCACGATAGATCGTATGAAGGACACATCCTCGGTTTCAAAGGGCCAAATGTTCCGATCTTCTACACTTTATTACCAGTGGGATTTTTTATCAGGAAAATTTGTACTGAAGGTATCATACCCAAATTTTGTGTACACGCCCGTGCATAAAGTTACCTAGTCTTACAATTAGACTCTGAAATGAATGTTTTTCAATATATCTGAAATTTGGAACAAAAAAGGATGAAAAGGAAACTTTTTCATTTTCAGCCTAAAATTGAGCTCTCAAGTCTTATTATAGACTTGCTTAGGCTTGCATTTTATTTAAGGGTCTGGCTGACAGACTAAAATTTACCAAGCCGATCGGATCTGCTAGCATATCAAAATATACACAACATGTAACAACACACGATTGTCTCAGGTAGAGGATAATACTTGCAACTGTACGCCTTTTTCAACATGTGTTTTACAACGTCCGAATCAGACCATGTACCACGTGACACATAAATAAAATATTTTTCTTCTTCTTCTTCTTGTATTCTGCAGTTACCCGCTCAGTCAAGTTTTGTTAGTCTGTCTAACAGCCCCTGGAACTCAATATACTAAGGACACACGCAAGTATATAATTGTAGCAAATCTAGATCACTGCAGTTTCTGAAAATTAACAGCTTCCTTGGGATACTTTCTCTTCTAATTATAAAAAGTTGCATTTTGATTTTATTTTCATTTCAGAGACTAAAATCTAGTCTACAGTTTTGTGTGCACGGCAATGAATCTACCACGCAGATCGAAACTGCGAGTCTATGAAAATATATGTAACAACACGCGTTGATCTTGTGTAAAGGACATTGGCTGAAACTGTGTACTGAAGTTACCAACTCATTCCAGTTTTGAGTACACGCCAATAAATTTATAAAGCCGATCGAAACTGAGAGTCTATGAAAATATATGTAACAACACGCGTTGATCTTGTGTAAAGGACATTGGCTGCAACTGTGTACTGAAGTTACCAACTCATTCCAGTTTTGTCATCTTCACAACGTCACGGGCGAAACGAAAAAGTGTCTAAACTTTCCCATTCCTCCCTTGACATCATTGGCCGTGATTTCTGTGCTAGCATTTCAACCCGCTGCACGGAAGTAGAATAGTCCAATCAGAAGACAGCATGTTAACTGAACCGATTTGAAAAAATACTTTTGTATGTGTTTTACAAGGGCGAGAAACAATTAATTTGAGTGATACATAAATGTTTGTCTTCTCTGCATTTTCGGTGCTCATTAAAAACGTGAAAACAACCATGCGGACTGAAATTTGAAATTAAATTTCACTCTGATAGTTTTCAAAATGATCGTCTGTTAGTATTTTGAATTTGTTCCGAAATTTCATTGGCTATTTTGTAAGAGCTGATAAGGGGCGTAACTCGTGATCACGATAGGTGTCGCTGCTCCGGATCACCAGTTTTCTACCTTGTGAAGGCAAGGTCTAAAGCGAGGAGAGTTGCTCGATACGTTTTCACCTTGCCGTGGGAAGATGAGTTTTGTTTACACGTCAGTAAATCAATCATACCGCGAGCCTATCAAAACGTATGTAACAGTAAGCGTTGGTCTCTTTGGACATTGGTTGTAAATGTGTTCTGAAATTTCCCCATCCTGTTTTGTGTACACGCCAATTAAACTACCACGCTGATAGCAACTGCGGGCCTTTCAAAAGTAAAAACACGCGTCGGTCTTGTGTAGAGGATATTGGCTTGCCATACCACTTCTTTTCTCACACTTTAGTCTTCTTAGCCTACCAGGTTACAAGGGTTTTAATTCATGTGTGCATGCAACAAAAGAAATCTGAGATTCAGAAAGCAAATTTCCTTATTCTTTTAACAAGACCTTTCATTGGGTTATTGCTTCACAACAAGGGCGATTTGCCTGATGAAAAGTCCTAGGGTGTTATGTGTAGGGAAAAGGAACATGAGGGTTGCTGGCTTAAAAATATTATCATTTCAAAGATTTACAAAATCATTATTTTCGAGTACTTACGTATTTAAAACTTGACTTATCAGTGTTTTCAAATTTGGAATCATCAGACTTTTAGATTATACTTTCATGCCAATTTGATTGACATCAACGTTTCTTGTACATATTCAGGAAATGTAACCAGCAACATGACTTGTGTCTATCATTGTATGAATTAAGACATTACAACAATATGCATTGAACAATGTTTTGGTATACATTAGAGGTTATATCAAAGGACAATCCAAATATGTAATATTTCAGTTTATTACCCATAAGGTTGAACATAAGTAGTGACATATTTTCAATATGAGCACTAGTGCACATATCACTTTTGCCTAGCAACGATTGTTGTAGCGCGGGTTCCCGTATTATTTCGCCTGTGACGTCATAACACCATTGTTCGTGACGTCACGGTGGCCAGCAAGGGAAGCGGTCCGTTTCTTGGATATTTCTAAGATTGTAAAATGGAATAGAATCAGTAATAAAGAAATTATTACCCTCGGAAGTGTGTCATATGACTTTTACGAAACTCGTGCAAATTTGTGTATAACCCTCGCTCTCGCTCGTGCAATACAAAAAATTACACTCGTTTCGTAAAAGTCATATGACACACTTACTCGGGTAATAATCTCTATATCCTCGTTCGAAATTTGTAGATATATACCTATTCATTTCGGATGTTGTAATCGTCAATGTGAAGTGAAAACAAGAAATATCTTCAGTGGATTGATATTTAGTCTCAAAAGCGATAAATTCATTGACTTAGAAAAAAGCTCTCAGGTCTACATCTAGAGAGGTTATTTTAGAGTTCAGTAGCACTAAAGGGATAGCTTTATCGGGGTATTTCTTGGAAACAAAATTCAAAAGTACTTCCCTGTTAATACTTATATATGATTATTACTTGATAATTTCACACTTATTTTCACATATGTTAGTGAGGTTAACGTTTTAGTTGTTCTTGATTTAACAAATTGACATCATATAATGGATCTTGAATTTCGTTTCCACAAAAATACCCCAATAGGATTGTCCCTTTCACTGTTTAATGACATTCACTGTCTTACTTATATCTTTAGGTGCTATGTGGAATTTCAGGACACTTTTTAGCATTTCTACGGTAAAAACTATCTTATTTCATACAAACGAAAACAACTCAAAACAACGTCAGAAATCCTGCTACACTCCTGCCATATGTTAAGCCCACATGCATTGTGAAACAGACCGAAACGACCTCATAACAAACGTATGCTGCATTTTCGACATATGGCGGTCGCTGCCATGCGATCTAAGATCATTTTTGTTTATTACATTCAAATAAACGAGTTTTTCTCTCGTGAACGAAGCCATTTTCTCTTAAGAAAACATTTATTTAGGTGTTAGCATCGATGTTACACAACTTTCTTATTTGATCGCAGAAACGTGTAATAAGGTTTACGTATATTGCCTACATTTAAAGTTCATTCAGTTACTTATACCGTATACTGGCTTTGATCTCTAAAATCAAACACCGATTGTTCACTTCAAATGTTTTTGCAGAATAATTTCTGTTTTTCTTATAAATAACACTGTCTTTAAACTTTGCCTAAATCCATTCGAAGATGGATTGCCAACGAATTCCAAATAAGATTTTCTCAGTAAATGTTTATTCTACGATTCGGGTAAAAATTGATTTTATAATTACAAAGATTTTGGTAACAAATCTTCTTTGTTCACTTAACGAACAAATGGAATTTAACACCACTATTAAATCACTGTCAGAAAAATATCAAATTTGAGACGTTTTGATGCAAAAACATTAAACGCAGATTTGGCGATTCGGAAATTCCAAAGGACGGGCAAAATACGATTATTGCCTTTAGAATGCCAATGAGAATTGTTACAACATTTCAACGCTGCAATAATTCAATTGACATGTTGCTTTAACCTCGCAACTTCTTGTAATTTCGCGTTCAAACGTTAACTTTCAAAGACCATAAATATTCGCGAATGTCTACTGGGACTTTTTAACTAAATACGAGCAATACGTTTCCCAGCTGGTTTTAATCCCCCTCCACAAATAACGCACGGGAGGGTCGACATCATAATGGGAAATTCAGCTGCAATAGACAAACATTGCATCACAGCTTTCCTAGCTTTTGACTTATGTTATTGCGCTGATGCGTTTGCACTGTTACAAAGTAATTTCTCTGACATGCAGTGTTACAATATCATTTCGGCCTGTGTTAGTCTTACTCTCACATTCAGACTGTAGTTAATAACATTTTGCCATTTACAAAACCTTTTGAAAAGCAAGTCGGGATCTGTAGTGAGGTACTAAAATGTCCGTCTCCCTGAGGCTCCTTTCTTATATATAATAAAATAAACATTTTGGGAATTATCATTTTTCAGAGACTGAAACTAAGTCTATGGAAGTCGCTTTTAGTGTGATAGTAAGACTTGCATATGAAAGTGTGACTTCAATGTGCTAGTGAAGTTATTAGCAGCAGGGAAGTATAATAATAATAATGTTCTAACATCCCTGTTAGCAGCGAGTCCTTTATGCGTCAGTCTGATTTCAATGCCATGGAATTACTTCAATGCTACAGTTAAACTTACATATGGCAGTGTGATTTCCATGCGACTTTGTGACTTCAATGCCATTGTGTTATTTCAATGCTGAAGTAAGATTTCGACGTGACATTGTGACTTCAACATCATCGTAGTATTATGTTGATTGCTAGGGTGAAATTTACATATGGCAGTGTGACTTATATGCGACTTTGTGACTTCAATGTCATAGTGTTATTTCAATGCTACAGTAAAATATCGACGTGACATTGTCAGTGTGACTTATATGCGACTTTGTGACTTCAATGCCATAGTGTTATTTCAATGCTACAGTAAAATTTCGACGTGACATTGTGACTTCAACATCATCGTTATATTATTTCAATGCAACAGTCAGTTTTACATATGGCAGTTCGATTTCCATGCGACTTTGTGACTTCAATGTCATAGTGGTATGTCAATGCTACAGTAAAATTTCGATGTGAATTTGTGACTTCAACATCGTAGTAGTATTATTACAATGCAACAGTAACTTTTACATATGGAAGTGTGATCTTGATGTGACTTTGTGACGTCAATGTCAAAGTGTTATTTCAATGCTACAGTGACATTTCGATGTGACATTGTAACATTCAACATCATCGTAGTATTATGTTGATTGCTACAGTAAAATGTATATATAGCATTGTGACTTCGATGTGAAATAGTGATGTGATATAATAGTATAATTATTTCAATGCTTCAGGTAAAAATTGACATATGACAATGTGACATTACGACTTCAATGAGACAGCCTGACACCAACTTTTTTAAATCACTTCTGGGAGTCTAGCGTCATTGTCACACTAGTCTACAATATGACAGTATAGATTCAGCGTGAAATATTAATGTTATCAAAGTGTAAAAGTGTGAATTTGTCCCGACAGTGTGATTTACAATGACAAGGCGACCATGAGGGGAAACATAGACGTCAGTCACAGGGGGAACATATATTAAGACGATGTCAAGACAATCAAACTAAATGGTTCCAATGAAAGATAATATATTTAAACTAAATGAAGCAGTAATAAATTGAATATATAATGTAAAGTTCATTATTTTTCTTACACAACATGACTTAAAGGTGTTCACACAAAACTTGAATCTTTATAATTTGTTATCTGACCATGGATGATTGGTTTGCATAATGAGAGTTTTGACACTATTATCAGTGAAACATATTTTTTTCATAAATCGTGCTACTGTAGCTTCAAGACTTTTCGAACACTGAATAAATCGAGGTACAAGGAGGCTTTTTAAGCGTATACAATGGATCTACCACATTGCAAAGTAACTAGTAGGCTATATTTATGCTGTGAATTAGAGTAAAGTAAGTATTAATAGTCACTTGGTTAATAATTGAGCTACATGTATATTAAATGTCGTGTACGTTTTAATCATATTTGTGTGGGATCAAACCAACACCAGGACACAAATAAAAAACATATAAAATGAAAGCACAAATTAAAAAAGGAAAATCTTAAACAAACATAACGAAACAGACATATTCTGTGCATACAACAGACAGAATTGAATTTTGCTTTCTCCTTGTAAATATCGAAGGTTCGAGATAATACAGTTCCAGCGTCACTTCGTCCCGGTCCCAAAAGCAATCTCGCTATTGCGTTCAAGTGACTTCATTGAAGTAGTGTGTCTGTTTTCTTTATGTGACATGCCGCCTTCAAATCATCACAATGAGATTATGTTGAACTTTCAATCTCGGACATAAGAGGCTTTTTCTTAATTGGGCCACGGGTAGGGGTCATCGGCCACTGCAGATGGTCAAGAGAACAAAGAAAAGCCAGCGGTCAACTCTCCGGCCACCAAGACGTCTAATTGACCATTGGTAAACTTCAGGATATTAGTATTTTAAATCAGGACCCGAGACATTTTTACGTTCAACTTCGAGCTAAACGAGGTCGTAAAATTACCATAATCCACCCCCGAATGTGTAAAAAGCGGCCCCGTTTCGCTATGAAGAGCCGCTCCAACGTTAGACCAACGGGGCGAAGCACGTTTGTTTAGATTTACATGACAGCCCGTCATTGACAACTTTGAATGCAATGTGTATCTATTGGAAAAGTTCAGAGGTGTTAAATGTCACCATAGTGGATTATAGAGAATCGTTTTCACAATTATCCGGCCATGAGATGCGAATAAATTGATCATTGGCCAATAATGCTCTCTATTTGCCGGTAAAATCGGGATTATTGTTGATCAGTGATAAAGCGATCATTTTGTGTGTGTTAGAATCAGATGAAACAAGCATTGAAATCGACATTGATAGGTTTGTCAGGTATTGTCACAATAAAACGAATCTCGTTGGTGTTTGATTTGATGGGTGAAATCTACAAGTGTCCGATTTGCACGAGATAAGCATGTAGCATTGGCAGCTTGATGTTGTTAATTTCACGGATATAAAATTGTTATCAACACAAATAATGGGCTATAGCCGATACTGACATCAAATAAGTCATATCAATCACCGATTATGATTTTAAGATAACCGAAAATTATATGTCCACCATCTAAAGCCATAATTTGAATAAATAAGGAAGGAAACTTTAAAATGTTACCTATATTACTGTAAACAAACAAATAAAAACATCGAATCAGCAAACATCATTAGTAATGAAAACATATCTTAGAATGTTAAACTTAAAATTGTACATAAACTTATTTTAAAATTTATTTCAAACACAATGTTTGCACAATTAGGCCTACACCAAGATAATTATAAACAGTAGATCAGAATAAAGCAGTGGAACCAAATATATATTAAGTATTCATAACAATGGTCTATTAAATCAAGGAAGTATCTATATATAATACACAGAAAACTATTGTAAATTCTTACAGATACAGTTAGAACGAATTGACAACATACAATTATTTATTTATATGCAGCTGTAATGATGTAAATTAGCAGATATTTTCGGATCAATTTATTAAATTATATATTATATGGTACATTTCTGAACATCTAATTGTCTCAAGATATTTATTAAAAGTTTCCAGATCCAAACATAGCCTTCTGCTTATATGACTTTCCAAAAAAACCAAGTAAAATTAGATTAATGTTGCGTGCTACATTGAGGATAATAATACAGAAAAATGGAAAAAAAGGAAAAATTGATTTTCATAAGACAAAGTTTGCAGAAGTAAATAGATTACGTAGAAATAAATGTGGGTTGAGAACAAGACAGTTTTCAGGTAAATTATTCATATGTGTTTCAACCTTTCTACGTAAAATCAATTCACAACATGCAACAACTATTTCTGACTAAATGGTCAGCATGTTTATGATTGACCCATAGCTGACCTCTAAAATGAGGTTTGAAATCTTTATTTAAGGTTTTCAGAAATTTTTATCAGGCACTGTAAATAAATCTCATTGGAGAATGCACGATCCCTCTGAAAGGGTTTGTCAACTTTTATTTTCTCTTTGAAATGAAATTAGAATTGAAAACTATCGATCTTTTAATAATATACACAAGTGGAATCTTGAGAACTATTGACTGATTTTGGTTCCATTTTATTTTGAATATTGTTTTCATTTCATGATTGTTACTCATACTGATAATAATTCTCTGAAAAATAAACGATTTATTTATGAAATATGAAAAAAGGAGCCCAACACAAATTGATAATAATTCTCTGAAAAATAAACGATTGATTTATTAAATATGAAAAAAGAATCCAAGACAAATGGCACTTTAGCTTCAGATCTCGACTCGGTTTTCAGGAGGTTATTCGTCAAAATATTTTAACTACAATCTGAGTGTTAGGCTTATTTACAACTTACTTATAGTTAGTATTGCAAAAGCAAACTTAAAGTTTGTAAACTGAATAGAAATTCATGTCTTTACAAAAGCAGGAAACACAATATTAGGAATAAAAATAAGATTTAAAAAAATTATAAATGATCTGTTGATAACACCCAGACCAACTATTTTAAACAGACAAACTGAACAATTTATTCAAAATGTCAAATTGTCTACAAAATTTTAATTAATCATCGAGACTACTTATATCGTGACTATTTTATCACTATCAATTTCATCCAAACTGTATATTTTACATGATAATAACACATTAATGTTTTGTTTATTTCAAAAATACATTTGTCAGAGTTTAAACATGTTTAAAATGTCTAGACAATAAAATGATTTTATCTCATACAATATGTATACAGATAGTAACCTATGGTATCATGTAAATACAGAATAAATTGATATAAAAAAGGTTCGCGTACTTGAAGTATGTACATGTATCATACTGCATATCCATTTTAAGATGTTCATTCCCAGGCGATTATTGTATATAATGTGAAATGAATATTTTAATCTAATGTTAGGAATAAGTTATTTTGTGTTACCTTTTATGTCTTGCATAAGATATAAGCACATCTTAATTATGCTTATAGTTACTACCCAAATAAAAATTTCCGTTTAGTAAGTGTATGACTTTTATAAATGCCTAATTATTTTTACATTTATATACTTAACATGTGACACAATGATAAACTATTTATGTCTGTTTTAAGACTTTTAATCAAACATAAACCAAAGCAAACATTAAACATTGTGGCAAAAATAGTTCACTACATGTATATCATATTTTTAATGGACATATTTTAGTGGGCAATTGTCATATTATTATTTCCACTCATTTCCCCAAGTGACATTCTTCTTCAAAGTGTTGGACATGGTTTACATATTTAGAAAATCTTTTCAGTAAATTGAAATATTTGATGCTAAAATGATCAACATTTTCTAGAGTTGGGAACAACAATGCATCACTTAATATAACGACACATGCACTAGACAATAACACACTCCCCAATTCTTCAGAGGTTTCTAATTAATTTCTTACGTTTCCTATTTTACACTGTCAAGCACCAACATCTAGAATCCTGCTTTCAATTGCAATCTAAGTATGCTCTGAAATGAACAACGTTATTTTAAAAACTGAGCTTTTCTTTTCACGTAATCATCGGGAAGACTGGAGTTCCTCAACCTCTGCGATGCGCACATTTTTCTTACAAGGCACCAACAGGGGATATACGGCAAACTATTTGAAATAGGGAGGTTATCCGCAGATGAAATTTCCCCACTAGAGAGTATAATATATGTCCCATTTTTTATAGGGTTTATGAGAGAAGCTATGAATTGTGTACAAAATGCGGGGTGATCTTGACTTCGCCAACCCCCATCCCCCTCTTAATGCTCACCCCCTCAAATGTAGATATGTTTTTGATGGCTTAAGCGAAGGAATCAGTTTTCATGTGCATGAACTTAACTGAACTCCATATCACATTGGTAGACGATTCGATATTGTATGTCTTTCAACATATTGTGTATGTTACACTGTCGAGACAATTAATAGATTAGGTTTGGTCGCAGGATAATACCAGTTGTCGTTTTGTCTGTTTGTATGTAATCGAAACCTTAGTATTATTGTAGGCTCAATACAGGTCGCTAATACAGTTACAATACAAATTATTCAAAGAAGGCAGAATGACATATAACGTATGTATTTATGTGTGAAAATCCGCGAATTCATGTGACTGTTTTCATAATTTGAATGAAATCGAGAATCTATCACATAAATGCCATTTGTGGAATGATAATGTTAGGTATTTTGAATTGATGTCATGAATTATGCCACTTTGCCATTTTGCCACTTACGTTATCATCAAAGCGAAACAATTTGCTATGAAAGCAACGGAGTAACTCCCCCAATAACCGAATGTAGAGTAAGTATTGTAGAGAAATCTCCAATTTATGACAGTGTGACATTTTCCTGATCATTTCATAGCCAAAGCTGCAGGTATTCGCTATACATGAACTATATATCATGATAAAAGTTTATCGCCATATTATTCGCATGATTGGTTTATAGTACCCTCTTAGAGAAAACCGTTGCATATTTTCTTCATAGATACATAAAAGATACACAACGTTAACCTGCACACTTGTCCCGTGAACTTTCTGCCCTTGTGATTTTAAGAGAAAAAATACGAGAATATCGCCATAAATACAATTTGTATTAAAACTGATATTTAATAACAATATCAAGCTATGCAAAATAATTCAACCGATCAATAAAATAGATAGATGCCATTTAGATGGTCAAATTGTCATATTTGGGATCACACTATCTGCAATAGTACACATTCTTGTAATATTGATTCATGATCGTTCTTAACATACATATACAATGAAAAACAAAGAAAACCACAACTAAACAGATGTCTCCTGTTGAAGTGACCAGTGGTCAAAATTGATAAAACCCAACAGTTTTAACTTTTTTCTATTAGATCTCAAATAAGAACAAAAAGAAATCATAACATATCTTGGATAAATAATAATTCTGGCAATTTTTATTAAAAATATAAAAGAGAAAATGTTGAAATGTACCCCCTGGTGCCAATGCATCATGCCTAAATTTGCACAGTTGACTTGACAATCACATGATAGGTTTCAGTTAGATGTATTATTGTACGCAAAGACAAATGATTATCCGTTTTAGCACAAGGTAAATGGCGTCAAAGTAAAATCCAAAATTCATGTTATTTGCAACAAGATGAACAAACATTCGGTATACTTTTTAATATCAATATTATATATGCATTTAGTATAAATATTTTGGACATATACAATTGTAACATAAATCAGTCACGAGATTTATATCGCATTTGGATCACGTTAAAGTTAAAAGGTAAAATTAAAGATTAAAATAACTTAAAATAAAATGATGTCTTGTAAAAACGTATTTATTTTCATAAATGTATCATTCATAGGGTCATAAATGCACGCCTAAGGATACGTTCTTTGTCAAATAAACATAGACATTTTGAAAAATCCCATAGACAGTTCATATTTCACGTACATGCAATTCAAATGTCAATGTATTATTCATTGTGGTTTATGATGAATGTTTATTTCATTCTTGCAAAAATTCACGTATGTTTTGAAAAATAATGAGTTTCTGAATCAAGTCTATGGAACAGGTAGCGAATTACTTTTGAAATCCCATAAATATAAAACAGGAAATGTAAAAAAAAAACTGAAAATATACTAGCATGTGAATACCAAATGCGAATTTCAAGCACTAAAAGAAAAAAATGATAAAAAATACTTGTGTAGAAATGTATAAATCAATGCAGGTTTATAGGGAAGCTTTAACAACCTTTGCAATGTCAATTACGTGATTGATTAAACATTATCTCGCATAGCTTCAGTAAAATACCATTAATAACTCTCAGCCCGATGTTAAATACCAGAGAAAAGTAGCATAGTCAATAATCCATTAATGTATCATGCCAAATCGCCATGTTATTGAAATAGATCAGAAATGGGCGTTGTCGATGTCATTAATCATGAAATCAACAACCATACATTTCCCATCAGCTGTAAATGATGGCTTGAAATATACACCTTATTACCTATTCATCTACACTTTGACAGGCAGATACATATATACATAAAATCGTCTTTGGATTACCGAACCCCAGGACGCTAAGCCGGGATTAGGGGAGGTTGAGCCTACATTGAATGGTACCCATTGAATTACAAAGATAAATGATGTAATGCTAATACCCTCATTTGTACAAGGTTTCAATATAAAATCCGTTTCGGTTGGTTGCTTTGACAAGAAGGATTTTTCAGATTTGTTCAAATTCCTCAAAATCTTCTACACGATAATTTTCGGCTCCGGACTTATCTATTTCACTGTGACGGATACACATCTGTCATGTTGGGATGTTCATATCACGGCTTGAAATAAATGACCCAGATTACTTTGTCAGGTATAACAAAGATGAACTGGTCATGCGATGTCTATTTCAATGTTCATTTCACCTGGCTGTACTCGATTTCAGGAAACGACAAATTGGCGTGTCCGCCTTTAGGCTTGGGAGGGCGTTCCAAAACTAACACGAGTTATTTTTTTATACAATTTGACCACTCCAGTAGACACTTTCCACTCGCAGAGTGGTCAAGCCTCAGGGTCGGAATTTTCATGACCTTCCGGTTGACTTGACCATCACAATTCTCTAATTCTTGCAACAATATATGTTTACTTTTCCTGTATGTTTCTATGGGACAGATTTCAACCCTATGTTGATTTCATTTGATCGATGACTGTAAGAATAAGAAAGAGACAATAGGAGCAACAGGCGAGGGGATCGGAACCCCCCTCCAGCGTTATTTTTGCCCCCGTGATACGATCAAGAGTCGGTGTTCTCTGTTACAAGGCACCCTACTTGTATCAGTGTTATTGTTAGTTTCGTTATCAGATGATCGCTGTCAGTCCGATTGGTTTCGCAACGAACATGAAATTGACAAGTATTTTACTTACGCGTTGTCTATTCCACTTGACCAGTCCGAAGTCCGTCTGACCTGTTTATGACGCCAGTGGACAATTAGGGGTAACTTTATCCCTAGAAGGTCACCATGACCTTCATTTTTCACCAGAAGGTTGTGTTTTAATAAGACGAGATAAAACCAAGCCATAGAATGCGGAAATGTACACGTCCGTGCACCTGTCACTTGGGTGACAGTGAGTGACACATGGCTTGTACATGGCAAGAGAATCCGTCCTTGTTCATTGTAATGAAGATATAGCACGGATTTGCGGACACATGTGACAGGCTCATGAAATTCGGACCAAGTAAATTATTTCAATAATGAATTTCCCAGGAATGTTGTGGTCAATTAATGGATTTAAAAGGGAATTTGCCTATTTGATTTTGTCGCAAGCAAGATGAGTCGTATATGGAAATGGAAACAAACTCAACGGGTTTATTTTGGATACATTAAAATGCATTGTCGTGATCGAATATAAACAACCGGCATTTTTTACTTTCAAACTTTAGAGAATATTCAGATTTCGTATATTAATATACTACAGTATGGTAAGGACCACTAGCACGATGTAGATCGCTGAATGACTATAGGATATCTCAATATTGAAATCGGATTGGCGGTGTTGTCAACTTTATTTATTAAATTTATGAAAAATTATTTCTTATCTAAACAGTGAGCAATTGAAAGTTTAACTTTCAGTTACAATACTCAAAACTATTAGCAATTTCTTCTGTTACAAACACTGTAGGCGTCTTATTACTTATCACGAGAAAATCGGGTCAATACGGGTCTTGCTTTGAGTTTCCCTAATACGATGTTTTAAAGTTCAATGTACTATCATATGGTTGAGGCAGGGTTCCTGGAAATCCTCATCTGCCCCAACTTTTGATATTCTGGGTTGACGGTCTAACTGTCCAGTTTTAACGGGGAATTAACTCTAGGCAGAAGAAATCCAAAGTCCATGGAATAGATATGCACACTTTTATTCACAGGAATGACTTACATAACAACATAGATACAATATGTAGATAACAGTTGGTTTCCACTCCAGGGGCATGAAAATCCAAATAAACTCATGTCCAAAAGAAACGATACCAAGTTTTCAAAGTCGTCCGAAACAAAATTCTATAACCTGACAGAGTCGAATTTAAGTGTGTCTAACAGGCATATATCTTGTAAAAAAGTATGCACATTTTCATTCTTCAGGAAAAGATACTTTTGATTTTGTGTCTTTTCAAATGTACATGGAGTGCATAAATCGAAATTTCAAATTGTTTTATGAACAGAACTTTTGTCATTTCACTTTAAAATTGAAGTATTGAATTTATGTCAGAAAAAAATGTTGTAGATATAATACACTTTATTTGACATAAATTCGTTGACGCGTCACTGCACTAGAACGTTTTAAAACAAGCGAAAGTGTCCAATTTCTCTCTGCTATCTCGCCTAATTAAGGAGATTCCAGATCGATGATTTTTTCAAATGCATGTTTCTCGCAAACATGAAAAGATAATGTTTACAAATTTTGCATAGACGTAAGTTGACTACTGAAGAAATGATATTACTATGTTTTAGTCTTATTAATCTGCAGTGGATTGAGTTATTTTGGGATTTGTATGGTATCGTTTCTTTTGGACATGAGTTTAGTAACTCAGCCCCCGGAGTAGTCGTGAGATGTGTCAGGTATGATTCCCAAACTGCAACTCCTTTGGATCACCCCAGCTCCAAGCCAGAGCTAGGATGAGAGATCCAACCTCGATGAGGTCCCAAATCGAATCTACTTGTTTTAACATTTGGTCAGTTTATATAGCTGATACATGAATTGATTAAATTGGCAGTAGATAAACAGTAGTTATTATGTGTTGACATGTCTAGAAGCTTGAAGATTAAGTTAAACTAATCAAAGTGTCTAAATGAGTTGTCCTAATCTTGCCTTAGGGCTTAAAGCTTGCCATAAGAATGATAATAAAAGTATATGTGTATAAGAAGTCTGCTAATGCATAAAGATAATCTATGTGACTGAATATCAAATCTTTTTTACTTATTCCAGATAACTTGAAGCGTTTTACTTCACAATAAATAAATATATCTTATGAAATGTACTAATATGTATGATATGAATTTGCTTATCAATATTGGTAATTTCTATCCTATGATAGTACTTTGAAATATGTTATACTAAACTTTAAAAAATCTCGTCTGATAAACCAATATTAAACAAAAAAATCGGAACAGATTGTCACATTTCACTTTTTGTACCCTTTTTTTATACAACGTTCGCAAACTTTTTAATTTCCTAAAGTTTTTAGATTTCAGTTTCAATATGAATATGATGACGTCATGATTTATAGGGAAGGTACTCCTATATTGATTTAAACTGAAAATGATGACTACTTCATGTCACTGACAAGGCTCAAGATGTACATATCCCAAGTGTAAATTGCTGCCACTGACAGTTTGTCGATTTCTTTGTACTGAAATGAGACACTCGGATCGTTGTATGTTTCAAGTGCTCTGAAATTTACACCATCAATATCTCGTGCTGTAAATCACACGGTGTTAACATGGCGTGTTTATAGCATAATGAGCTTCACACCTTCTGCGTGTAAATTAAACAGGAAATTGTAAAGTGTCTCTCGGGCGGTGTACTCAGGTGCAAAAACTTCTCTTTAGTGTTCAGTTTCTAAGATTTTTATAGTTTTATGTGATTGTAAAAGGTTTCCTTTGTGATGTAAAAATGAGTTTTTTGAAAAAACTAGATGGAAGAAATATTTATATTTACATTTTGATTATGAATATATTTGATATTGAATGCATGGCTATATGAATGTAAACTGTATGATTGAATGCATGGCTATATGAATGTAAACTGTATGATTGAATGTATGTATGAAGGATGACTGTATTAATGTTTGAATATTTGACAGCTAGAACGTTTGGCCCCATGGCTCTATGGCTCTATGGCTCTATGATGGCATGTCTGCATTACTGTATGACTATAAGGTTGTGTGGCTGATTGACTGTATTGCTGTATGGCTTTACCTTTGGTTGCATGGCTGTATAACTTTATGGCTATGTTGTTGTATGGCTACATGTATGTGGTTGTATGGCTATATGACTGCATGGCTGTATTGCTATATAGCTATGTGGTTGTACTATGGCTGTACAATATGAATAAGACTGATCACGAAAGACTGAATGTTGGTGAATGAAGAATGAAAGAAACTTGTTTGAGGAAAAAGCCCATGTAAACGAGAGTCAAAAAACCCAGAAAAGGGTATTACTGATAAATATGATTGCATACGACAAAAATCGAGTCTTCAGAACACTACCAGCCGTTAATAATTTGCTGCATAAATGAATGAATGAATGAAGTTCCAATGAATGCATGGTAATTAATGGTAATGCATGAATGAGAAATGAATGTGTTTTAATGATTTCAATTCGGAAGTTTGTAAATGAAACATGGTAGTCTGAAACAGGTATCATGCGAATATATGTTACGTATATGAAGTGTGAGAATGGACGGTTTGTTTGAAGAACAAAACCCAATAAGTACACCATTTGCATAAAATCAGACAGATGATATTAAAGTGCCACTTACTAAACCGACAGGCGAAAGAAACTACACACTTCAGTTGAATTTATCATATGTAAGATTTTTAATTTCAAATATTTCGAGTTTTTGATATCGTATTTTTAAACTCATTAGAGCAAGAGTTACATCATCGTTCAAAGAATACTAAATGCAAAAAAGACATTTGCCATGTGAAAATTAATAAATTTCAAACATTTTGACAACATTTTACACATAGTAGGGGTCATGATAGTGTAAACTCTATCTTAGCCCTGCCTACGTTAAACAAAGATATTGTAACACACATTAACCATACACCAATTATGTTATTCAAACTACAGTACATATGTGTTATTGTTAATGTGACATAACTTGATACATTACTTGATACATTACACGTCTCTGAGATATTTAGTAAATTTTAACAAACTGAGGGGGTGTACTTTCTTTTGCCCGACGGTATAAACAGTGTAATCAAGTGTTTAGTCTTTAAAGTTTTGAGTGATAAAATCGTCTTTGCCTCGAAAACAATATTTCAGACTTCATGTAAAACATTTAATTTTTATTCACTTACTGGTAGGCGTGTGACATGTTGGACAGAGAAATGAATTTCTTGAACATCATTCATGACATTTAAATCAAAACCACAAACCAGCATTCTCTCCCCACAGAGGCAGATAAAGTCATGTTGATTTAGCCTCTGTTCTATTACGCCGAAATCCGTGGGTTCCGGCATTTGAATTTCTTTATCAAATGACAACACTTCTCGCATGGAAAGGGTGGTTCATTTCACAATTATTTTGCCTTGATTCAGTAGCCAAAATGATGATTAACAGCGTCGCTGATTGCACAATTAACTTTGATTGCCTCCAATCAGGCATCTCCCATTCTATCCCACAAACTCCGCGTAATAGAACAGAGGCTAAATCAACATGACTAGATCTGCCTCTGTGGGGAGAGAATGCATATGCAAACCAGAGTAGTTAACTGAAATCTGTGAATGACGCCATTGAAGTTGTCAGCACAATTTCACATATTCTGCAATTTTGCCAATCAAATTATATTGATCATTAGATTTACACCATAAAGACAACGGAATTTCAAGTAGAACACCTAGTGATGCAAAAGAAACGGTTAAATGCAATATTTTAGATCCATAAACCGGTTTTGTGGAAACTAATTCTTTGAAAGTGAAGATATTTCTAAATTGATATTTTATATTTATAGAATATCACGATTGATCGAGACTTTTTGAAAACAGAGTCAAGATTGATAATTCAATAGCTTTTCCCTTTTAGACGACATTAAGACGCAAAAAGATCACCAATATAACATGGTTCAACTATCAAAAACGATATATCAAATCAATAACCCACTTTGTGCCAGAAAAACTCGTTAATCATCTGCAATTATCACTGGTGAAAATATACAAGTCATTGTATCAATAAACCTATTTCCCAATCGTCACCATTCTGAAGATATTTGTATCAAACAATTCAATAGAAACACGTCTTTCTTTGTATTGGAGACCCCCCATCGACGATCCGCGTTATTTTGCCTCCCCGCGCGGTAATTTATAAGATCTTGGGGTTAACGATACTAGGGAATCATCATAATCTGTCAAACAATACAAAAGGAATGGAAAGAGTATTGTTCTAACGTGACAAAGACATCCACATCTTACTGCAGGTGAAATGTACAACTTATTGTAAGTGAAATGGACAACATATTGTAAATGAAATGTACATGCCCAGCTGGACTATTGTCTGAGTAAAAACGTTTGCCTTATGACAACTGCTGATGTTTTTGTTAGTTTTGAGCGACATATGTTGTTATATTTTGTCGGTCCCCTCGATGTTCATTGTTTCGTTGTTTGTATTTTTTCTGTTTGTTGTTTTATCCTACCTCATAAAGTTTATTAATTATTGTGGACGTCTAACAATATCAAATTTCATTTTTGTGTGTCAAACGAACATGTTTTATTTGCTTATATATTGATTTTATTTGAGTTTTAGAATTACTTATTGTCGCTCGACATTGTCCGGTTTTTGATCAGAATCGACTTTGTATCTTCATATTGAATCGACAAGCGACAATGAATACTGTTGACTAAAAAATTGATAACGTTTGGCATAATATACGTCTTTAACACCTCACGGAATGTATCTTGAAAATCTATCCAGCGCTTAAACGTAATTACCAAATAAGGTATGTCAAGGTTGGTCACTCTCGAAGTTTCAAAACCAAACAATTAAATAACGCTCACAAAGCAATTTTAACTTTTATTATCCCCATTTAAAATATCTTAAACCTCCCTGCGTCTGGGGCAGGCCAAGGTGTTTATGTCACGCGTCTTGCCTTTGTTATATTTTATAAGTGCAATAAAATTTTCATGACTTCTCTGTATAACGAGTTTTATTTTGCCGGTGAGGTGAAAGGTTATAAAACACAATCCTGCACTGCTGTTAGGCTTAGCGCGTTCTTGAACCATAGTTTAAGGTAAAAATGGAGCAGCTAACATTTGACATCTTTCCGTGAAATGTCCATGTTTGTATATATACTGATTCGATTACCATGATAATTGTCATTCATGTTTTTGTTCTTAAGTGAGAGGTTGTGTGAAGGTTATATTTAAAGCCTATTTTCGAAATTGTGTTTCTTTGATTCTGGATTTTTTTTTATTCAAAATGGAAAATGTCAAATTGCAATTTTTGAGAAGATCATTTCGTTAATCATTGAGTGACCTTGAATCACTTTCGACCCATTTTACCTAGTGATATTTGTCTTTAGGTTAGTCGAAAGCGGTGAATTGTATTGCCCTAAAATTACAAGTGATATTTGACAAACATAAAACGTAATTATATGAATTATATGAAACATTTATATCAAGTAATTTTGATCCATTTGAAATAACTCAAACTCGAATAATATCGATACTATCAAAGAACATATATGATGACAGTTCACTCCCAAGCGTCAGGCGCCGAGTGTCACAAAAGCTTAGCCACTCATCCACCGATTTCGTATTCCGAAAAACTGATTACGATGGGGTTTGATTCTGGGGATGTGGTTCGAAACTCAAAATAAAATTACCAAAAAGATCCAAAAAGATGCCAAAATTGATGACTAGAGTTACATATTTTTAGCTCATCTGAGTGCTTATTCTCGAAAGTATCCTAGCCCTAGGATGTCCTAACTTTGATCCTAAGGTTAGGATAAAATCCTACCCTATTCTCAAAAACTATCTCAGTGCTAAGATATCCTAACTTAGGACAAATACTAGGATAGGTCTAGACCTGTCCCAGCTACATCCTAGTGGAAATCAACATGGCAAAAACATATTCTTTTGATCTTCAGAAAGTATTTGTTTAATCCATACCTCATTTTTAGCAATTATAGGCCTTTCTATACACAAAACTGCCCTCCTCTTTCACTTTTTAGTGAAGTGTCAATGTCAAGGCCAATTTGTAAAGGGAGGTAACTCATGTTTCAAGTCCAAGATGTATTTTCACATTGCTTAGTGCAGGGTTATATTGAGTTCAAGTCTTCCTAATTATTAAATCCAAAAACATGTTTTTTTATTTTTTACTATTTTTTCGGGGGCAGAATAACTTCTTTTTGTGATCAATGATCATTTTACATTGCAATGAAATATATAGATTTATAAATAATTTTTAAAAAAGTTATCAAAATTATATTATTTTAAGGGAATAATTGTATTTTGACTTCTGAAAGTATAGTATTATAAAAATATTCAAGAAATTATCATCTATAATGATTAAAAAAAAAAATTCATAGAAAATAATAATGAACAAAATATTATGATTTCTTTATATAAACTAAAAATAA
Organism: Steromphala cineraria; assembly: GCA_916613615.1. Taxonomy (NCBI): domain Eukaryota; kingdom Metazoa; phylum Mollusca; class Gastropoda; order Trochida; family Trochidae; genus Steromphala; species Steromphala cineraria. Next base: position 26,416,233 of record OU744727.1, on the reverse strand, counting down.
AGATGATCCATATTTTATATCCTCACAGCTTTTCTTGGAATTTCTTGCTTTTTTCCCCAATCAAATGCACCAAGGATGTGATAATTGTGTGTTAAACGCATTAAATCAAAATTAATATCTAGGGGAATTCCCTTCTTATCAAACATTTTCCTATCTCCCTGACTGAAGAGTTCCGATCCTAGCTAGGATTGGTATCCCAAGTTAGGACAGGTTTAGGATCGTTTCGAGAATCCGTCTTATCCTAACCTAAGGATATCCTAACTTCTGTCCTAAACAGCTAGGATATATCTTAGCTAGGACACTTTCGAGAATAGGCACCCTGGTCTGTAAGGCATGGTGTCCGGCGTCCGTCCGTCCGTCCGTCCATAGGTCCGTAAACTTTGTGGAATATCGACTTCCTCTCCAGAACCGTAAGGCCTAGAAAGCTGACAGACTGACTGCTTGGCTAGTGAGGATTAAAGATTGTAGCTTTGTGGCCCCTAAAAAGGGCCACAAGGGCCACATCCTTAAAACCTTAAAATTCTGTTCTGTTCTGTTTTGTTCTGTGTACAGACTCCTTGGCTACTGAAGATTATAAATTGTAGCTTTGTTGGCCCTGTGACCCATAATAACGGCCAAGGGGGGAACCACATTGGCCACACTCTAAAGCAAAATCAAATGTAAATCCTGATGAGCTACAAAGCCAATGGCTCTTTTTTTGTGTTACATCACATACACATGTACTTTCTAAAACGTTAAAGATCACTAATATTCAGTATTTGTATTCCTGACACCTGTGTACATGTAGGTTACAATCAATTTCCTTTCGTCTGTGTTACCCCGTCCATCCCCACATAATTTAATTAGGGATGCCGTGAGTGTGCTTTTCTGACTCGAACTTGACATAACCAAGTCGAACTATATTGATATTGGTTAACGATTTGCAAACAGTTTCGAGGATCCTTGTTTTGAGCTTGAAATGATGATTTCTCAGAAGACTGTCGTACTTGTGCTTGAACGTGGTATTTGTATCTTGACATATTTTCTGTCTACAGGAAAAAGTGAACCCATTTATAAGGATTTCTTCTAAGAAATGTTTAATTTTTATCTATGCACATACAATTTCAGGCCCTATTATAGGGTTGACCATTGAATTCTTTTCATATCTTTTCATACATACTGATCGTTAAGATAAATTGCCTTTAAGTAAGGTAAAACTTGTTCTTTCATTGCATAATCTATTAACTGCTTTCCTTGGTCTTATCTTCTCGTTCTATGGTTTCTTGACCTTTTAAGTTTTACTCAAGGAGTTTTATTTTATGTGCTACAGGTCGCCGGTTTTACCATTTAGAAATGGAACCAATCTCTTATCTATACATGTAAGTACAAGTATAATGTCCTCGTGTGACTTTAAGAAAAGGAACTAAATAAAATGGAGTTATTACCTTATCTATGCTTAAAATGAATATACATTAAAATAGAAAGAAGACTGGTTGATTATACATTTATATTCATATTTTACCTGCATTTTACTGTCTTGATGTTAATGTCTAGTTATGTTTTAATAACTGAAAATGAACACTGGGAAAATATGAATTATGTCAATTTCTGATTATCCATATATTATTCAGATTTCGTGACTGAAAAATATAAATTATTGATAAATGCTAAATTGAGTGCAAAGCGCAACTTGAACCATGTACGTGGTCAGATAGTCGTTTGATGTGCCGCCATTTCTCACCTGTCGGCCTCTTTGATGTTTTCAGGTGAGTAAGCGTCTGATCCTTACCTTCATTTTAAAGCATTTTCAGTTTACCGAATCACTTGGTTGAGCATCTTAACCGATTTTATCACCAACGTATTTTCCGATAAAGATATCAAAACGTCCCATTCTTTGATTTAAGTGTCTTCAGCCGGTTTGTTAGGACCATTTTCTTTGTGGTCACATTATAATCATAAGCCATGCGTTTATGTACTGCTTAAACGCATTATTATTGTCGCCTCTATATCCAGCCCATTCCTCTTCATCGTGACTATAGATCGTTAACTAAAGCAAATAGATCTTTTTAAGCCTGAGTTGACCCTTGTATTTGCTTATAATTATCCGTTTGCCGCTCGAACAGAATGTTGTTCATTTCATGTACATTTCAGGGTCCTTGAAATTGACAAGGTTTTTATCAAGCAAGCGTATACAATTCTTTCCTTGAGGGTGTGTTTCTTTCATTTAGAAATCACATCACGAGTACAACAAGTCTTACTTCTTTACAATTTGTTCCTTTGATTTAACAATTCTAGGATATGCATTGATAAGGACACAAGTGGCCATTGGTATATTTCTGAATATGAAGTGATTTCCTTATAAACATATGGCAAACGTCTTGCATGTACATGTCCGCTTTGTTCCCTTTGGTCATTCAATTTATGAATACTAAATATTGACCATCAATATGGGAAAATGATGTTTGATGCATTGATTCTACGTGCTTCTTAATACATGTATTGACTTTGCCAGTTTCCTTAACAATACCCTTCCTCTTGTTAAAAGAAAGACAGAAAGAGAGAGGGAATGGAGAAAAGGATTCTCAAGGAAACGTAACGTTCAGATGTAAATTTAGTTCCGACCAAAATCAACGTGGTTTTAAAAAAAAGTTGTTTCGAGCTTGGTTAACGTTTAGGATTTAAACTACAGACTCCAAGGGTAAAAGCTACTGCACATAAAATACATTTGATATTATGTTTTATATGTAATCAATCTCTAGGTCTGTATATATTGCTATAGATTTCACCGAGTTTAATGCGAAACTAAGTGTTAAATTTTGATGCCACTATTATCGTATATAAAACCTTTATGTTTTTGTAAATTCATGGGATGGAATGGAATATGTTATTTCTATATAATCATGTATGCATGTATAGTGAAAACATGATTGAAAGTTAATAAATTATAAAACTAACTTAGTTTTTGCTTTTGAAGGAATGAGAGAAGATTGGGGGATATTTATGGAGGGGGCGGGCGTTATGATACAATACTTAAATCCCAGAGAAAAAATCTTTTTATATATTCATCATATTTCACCTAATACGCTTCCGTGGCCAAGCCACCTGATCATAAAACCCTTGCTTTTAGCTCTCCAATCCTCGAAAATTGAATTTCAAATAATCTGATTAGCATCGATTATGCATAAAATACGTCTCGGCTATGATCTTTAACCCATTTATGCTACAACTTGATATACTCCATTATCCTTGAATATCAAAGTGTCGCTTTTGTCTTTCGTCTGGTTTATGAAAAGAGGACACATGGCTTATAATGTAATCCACAGTGAATATTACCTAAAGTTCATCTCCATAAACATTTTTATATAAGATTTCGTAAAAGCGTTTTTTTTATCACGGTTGATAAAAAAGATCCCGTAAATATTAGTGATCTCTTTAAAGTTTTATTTTGTCACGTTATACCATAATGTAATTTCACAATAATAACTTATTACATTCATATACGCTTCCGCATTTGATACGTAACATGATTTTGAAAAAAAAAAACATTTAGAATTTTTAAAACCAACCTGTTTGAAATTTTCGACTTGTAAAGCATGTATACTTTTGGATTCAGTGAAAATATAATCATCGTTTTAACGTGCTAATATGATACTCATTCAAATCTTCATTAACAGAACTGATTTATGCAGTGCATTGCAGTGAAATATCCATGAATTGTTCGTGCTTCACGTGAAAACTGCCTTGATATTGACAAACACACGAAAAGCACGAGCTTATTGACCCTGGAGGTTGGAGGAAAAAACTTGTACATTTCACCCTCTTTCAGTTCCACGTGCTGCACGCTTGTCTCGTGTTTATGTTCTCGTGATCTCAATGCGATTCTTTTGCTAGTCAGAAGGGACATTGTCATCTCGACATTTTACCCAAAAGTACAAAATTTCATTAATATGGATGACCCTCTAAGCTTTATGCCTTACGTAATCCATTACTATCTTTTTTATAGCTTTTTGTCCTGATTGATGTCTAACGGCCTACATCGACGAAATAGGTTCAACGTATTACGTGTTTTGCCGATGTTATGAATTTTCCATCTACGTTGTTTGATACAGATAAAAGTGTTTGAAATATTTTACTTTAATTTTTTATAAATTTAAATTTAAAATTTAGTCCAAGTAACCATATATGCATAATATTTATAGTATCATATTAATACAAATGATCATCATCACCATCATCAGTCTTATCAATGGTTTGAACAGCAAACAGTAGGGGGCACATTCATGACGGGGTCAAAGAAAGTCAAGTTTTAACATCACATACAAATGTTTATCTTTAATTATGTCCTAGTTTACAACCATTTTAGCATTAACAGAAATCATCATTTCCTTAAGCATCACAAAAGCACAAAGTTCACAACTGAAAAGACCTCTATCTGACAGGTATCTGGCTTTTTCTTATCAAATAACCTGTTAACAATTCGCTTCTAATACATTGGTCTCATACTGTGTTTTGTCTCTAGGTAAGGCACGTCATCCACATTGCACTCAGTCAACCAGTGGGTATCTGGAAACAGAATGTACGGCATCGTCAAGCTGTATGCGGCTTTTAAAGTACAATATCTTCAGGCTAGTGGCACATCTAACGCTTTGAGGAGATTGTTAGTATTTAGAAAAGGTTCCCTCACCATTGTTACATACAAAATGTTTTTATAAGAGAGCCTAAAGTTGGTAATAAAATAGCATAAACATACTCGCACCAACCTATATTCATAAACTTTTAGCCTTGTAGTATTTCAGCAATTTTTCAAGTCAAAGGTTTTAGCTTCGACAGTCCTGCAAGACATCTTATGCATACTTGTGTTATGAAGTTTGCAACCTCACGACAAAGGCACGCCGCTAATGGCTGTAATATTGCCCAAGCGGCGTAAAACAATAACTCACTCCCTTTTGCCGCTTAAAAGCAAGGCTAAAATTATCCAGGGAAGTTATGCCATATAAGTACGCGGGAAGTTAACAAACGAGTGAAATATTGTAAACACCAGTGAGGTTATTAAAAGCATTATTTTCAGCTTGTCATTCAAAAATAGAAAGGTGTTAGGGTTTTGTTGAAACCTCTTAGACACGGTCAATTTAATATTTGTCATGTTTAGTATGATAACCAACTTAAAGAAAGCTATTCATCCTTGGCAATTTAAACGCAGAAAATGTCCATATTCATAAATTATAAAGCGTCACTAGTTATTGAAACGAAAATATGTTTAGTATTCATAATAACACTGAAACAAATATCAATCATCCTTGACAACTCAGACAAGGTTTGTTGAATAAATTTATAAAACATCGTCAAATTCCTTAGTTTGCAATTAAACAAAATTGAAAAAAGGCATGTATATTATTCATAACCAACGAAAGTGTTTCCATACATCACTGACAATTGGCAATACAAAAAGATCTTATTTTGTGGTTAAGACATTGACACTTAATGCTTGACTTAGTTTTCTGCGATCCGGCGATTTTCTATTGTTCATTGTCTTAATTGACAGATATTTAATTAAAATTTTACAACATGCACGAAACTTGACACTGAATCGATATAGCACATTGCACAACACGTGCCATTGAATAATAGATGTTGAGAAATTTGAAAACGTTGTTTAACAACGTAAAACAACGTTCAAATTGAGTATGAAAGATATTCGAACCACAAGAAGTCTCTGTTGAGCGGCTCTTAAATTCTAGGTTTTGTTTAATATTGATTATATTATTGAAAACTTTCTTTGAATGACTCATTATTTTAAAAATATGCTTGTATGTCATATTGTTATAAAATTCCATCCACATATAAATTAAGAAATATATAAATGTAGCTATTTAATCAATTAAATGGTTTTTATTGAATCTTAGTTGACAAAATTAAAGTCAATGTGATCAATTGAAAATATGCGCAATAATGACATTTTAAAACATGAAAGAAGCATTGGTTGTAAAATGACAACAATTATTTGAAGAAAATCTTTTATTTTTTGTTTACATACCAGAAGCTCCATTAACTTGTCAAAACTGACTGAGAACCCCTGCAGATGAATTCGTTTAAAGATTTAAAACGATAAAGAATAAGGACCTTTTTATAGTCAAAGTAAAGCATCAATGGTAAAACATTAAAGGCTGTCTGGGCAAGAACAAAATATAAAGAAAATATAATAAAGAATATAACTGGTTTTCGCGAATTTCGTGTTAGAATTGTATGGAAAAAACTTTGGACAGAATTCAAAATGACTTTTAAAGGCAATACCAAAGGGTTTACATTATTGATTGTACCCTCTAACCTTCCCATAAAAAAACTACAAAATACAGAAAAGGTTAAACCAATTTCTTTTTTGAATTTCTGAACAAAGGTGGAATATTTCAAAGGCTGAAAACTAAATTATTTAATTTTGAATTTTGAATTTTGAACTTTGAATTTTTTGAGTTTGAATTTGAATTTGAATTTGAATATGAATATGAATTTGAACTTGAATTTGAATTTGAATTTGAATTTGAATTTGAAGTTTGAATTTTGAATTTGAATTTTGATTTTTGAATTTTGAATTTTGAAGTTTTAATTCGCTTCTAATTCTGTATTATAAATCATTGACTTTTGGTTTTTGCTCTTCAATTCGTTCCTTTTTTTTTCTTTATCTGAATGTGCATTTGGGTTACGTAATTAGCCAGAGAAAGATCCAAGAACCCCATGCTACTGTCTAAAGACGAAAGTTCACGAACTATACAGCGGATTAAACGCTTCCGTTGTAGGCCAATTACTGTGATGTATCCAGGGGCTCACTTAATTGAATAAGAAAATCCATTTTTTATTCCTCAAATTCTTTGCAACAAAACAGCGTCTGACTTAAACACTGCAGAGATGGAAATAACATTGTTAAATCGAGACTTGATGGAACCGTTATAGGAAATACAATTACATTTAAACAGAAAACAGAAAAGAAAGGTTAAGTTTTCTTTTGAGTACAAATTCTATAGGTCACCTGACCTGATATATGAACTAATGTAGGTTTACACTCTTGACCATCCTTGATAATCGATAATTAGATGAGAAATATCGTAAAAATTACTCCGCAATATCGATGATCGTAACCTGCTGTAAAGATTTCTTACAACTACTTTTTACGCATGACATTAGAAAAGACAGATTCAGTTGACATGCAGTATAGGTGATAAACGTATTTATGTTGTGATTGCCGTTGAAATACCGGTATCTATCAATAAACAAACGTGTTATCAGCAAGTGAAAATAACATTGGAATCTATTATCAGTCACTAATGACTAATAACATAATGATATTGATACTGGAACACTGCTCTAATGAATGACGTCATGGTACTGCTTTGAAGACAAGTTTTCTCTGGAACTGAAAATATTCAGTTTTTGTCTCCGAACATTAATTTACACATGGGTCAACTTGATTAGTAAATATGTCAAATTATGAAAGAAACTAGCTTGCCGTATCATGATGCATATATTACCTTTCGTAGCATTTTTTTACATATCAGAAGAGAACAAAATATTCTACAAGTCTTTCTTAAATCTGTCACCAATATATTGCAAGAGGTATGCAGGTATGTGTCTTAAACTTTATAGTTGATCTGGCATTTAAACATTTACGCTGCAAATGCCTTTCAAAGGTTAAAAACACTTCAATTTAGTATGGTATTGAGGAAGCTGATGTTGCATATTTTGCCTTCAAGGTATTCGGAATTGGTCACATGAAATATTAACAGGGGGTCGTTTTTCCTACACATGAAAAGACGAATAAGATGATAATTGTATATGTAAGTATGCAATACCTCCTGAAATGGAGGGCAAATAAATTTAAAATAATTTTAAAATGAACTCTAATAGCGCTGAGAACCTTTTTAATAACCAATCCTTGTGTATAATATGCGACATACTGCTTAAAATTTGCTTTTCGACATCATTCGGACATTTTTTCAATTACATTTGTTCGCTTTGAGCTTGAATACTAGCGACGTAAGCCGTCACATGTCCTTGTTGTAGGAATCAAACATACCCTATGTAAATGTGTCATAACGCCTAATTAAACTAAGTCCTGTTCCTTGGAATAGAAGACGATACAAGTATATATTGAATATTAGATGATTAACATTTTAGATTGCATTGATGCAAAAGCTCGGTATTACAATACGGCAAACAACCATCACCTGAACGACATTTCGTCAATCACAAAAAGGCCCAGGGAAAGATTTGCCGAGTATGTGTATTATATTTCAGATTTATCAAACATTGCAATCATAAATGACATTTTGAGATGAAAATTGAAATTGGATATGCAATGTTCATTAAAACTATCGGAGGCAGCGTCACTGAGGTGAACCATAGTGTCTTGTCAATTTCAATCATATACATGTATGCACTGTGGAATTTCAGAGAGTGAACACAATTTGCCAATAATTATAATTGAACATCAAAAAGAATTTATTCAAAAGACCCTTTAAAGCGCATTTGAAGTGTGGAACTTGTCGACTTTTTTTTACAATATAGGATATTAATATCTTTTTTACGTAGCCTCGTTTACAAGAGGCTGATTTTTCTTAATTTCAAAATTTACCAGGAGCAATATTTTCAACAAATACCATTCTTATTTCAAGTCAATCCCTCGCCGACGGAAAACATCATGTGCGCATCTCACATTTGATGGAACTCACAATTACCAATGGTTTCAACAGACCGGATGATATCCCTTTTTGTCATCAAGAAACGTGATACAGTGTTTTAAAGAGCGACCCCGCGAGTTGGTTTTTATCACATATTCTCAACTCTGTAAATAATTCCATTTGATTGAGAAGTACCGAATGCTGCTACAAGTATAATTTAAAAGCAAAACGGCTTTGAACAATGACGGTTTTCGAGCATAAAGTCACAATTATGATCGAAAACCGGATAGTGGCGCCAGCCAAGCGTTATTTTAAAAACTTTTCTAGAGTAGTTAGAAGGAGAGTTAGAAGTTGAAAGTACTTTTTAGTTCCTATAACTATAAGACGTGTGATGTCTGCTACTTTGTAAATATATCGTTTTTTAGTTTTTCATTGAAATTCGTTTTCTATTGCATATTTGTCATTTGGTGATAAAGAATGATAATGTTTTGAATTAACATACCGACAAATGGTATTGAGGTTGCCATTAATATGTCGTTTAAATCACGGAGAGACTCATTAAATCAAGGTGATAAGGTTCTTAAATGCACCATATTGGTCCGTTAATGGAGAACAACCTCTAAAACATGTGATACAGGCTAAATCATAATAAATATGACCATTGTTTTATTATGTATTCTGAAGCATTTCAATATTTCTTATTATTTGTTAAAATCATATTTCATCACAATATGTCACATAAATTAAATGAGTAAACTATGATGCTACATTATATTTGTTATTTTGACTGGTAGTGTTTTTCGTGGTTTTGTTGTCATACATCTCGTATCTTATATGGACGTGATCTATCTTGGTCACTGATACTTAGATATTAAAAAGCTTATCTAAGATAAATATCCGATCCATTAATTGTCATTATGCTCCTGATGATAAATTTTCTAAAACAAACCCTTCAACCTTTTCTGGGAATTCTGTAAAAATAGACAGAAAATAAATTCATCTCAATATATCACTTAGTTCGAATAGGTTAACTGCCATGCTTTATCTTATTGATCTCAATAATGGCTGTAGTGCATTATAGTTTTAGTTGGCATATTTATCAAACGTCGTTTTACGATAATTATCTTCCTAGGTCATCGGGATGTTGGTCTTATATAAAATACATTATTCTAGTAAACAGAAATTATCTGATTTCAGATAATTGACCTGTCAGATTCAATAATCGTCATATTGATCCTAATTTAAGGAAATTGGCCGGTCAGGTTGCCATTGTAGTCTACAGTATGCCAGGAATACAAGCTAAACTGATATTTTGTAAAATATGTTTTTTTCAAAGACAACAAATATTACAATAAAAACGAAGATTATTTCTGAAATCGAAATGGTCACCACATGACTAAAAACCTTATCGTGGTGTGGTGGTTTTGGGGCTTCAGTAACCCTGAGAGCTATGCCAACTGATACTCACATGCTTCTGCTAGGTTTAAATAAGTTGGACAGGTCGACCGAATCTGAGTCGTTCTAAAAACCAATGATTTTCCCTGATATACTGTAATTTCTTTCCATCTGTTTGAGTGTCTTTTTGAACTCCGTTGTCTGACTACGTTCTTATGCATGGTACCATGTTGCAAACTGAAATATCGATGAAAACACGCTAGATCTTTCTCTCACTTTGAATTTCGTTCCATCTGTTTCTTCATCTTTTTAAACCCTTGTCTCCTTGGTTTGTCTACTTTTATTTAGATGACAACATGGTTTAAAAACTTAAATAATGTTGAAAACATGCAAGATCCCAACTCACTCACTGACTGATAAAACGAATTATCCATTAGTCACTCCATGACATATTTTACCAATGAGAAAATTGCGGTGAAATTATTTGTTCGAGTGTAAAGCACTTATTGGCGATTGCCAGTAGCTCTCTACAGTTTGCTACTATCACTTTCAGGTGCAGGAAGATAAAGAGCTGGCGAAATTCTGAAGAACTTGTATCAGCCAACAATCAAGAATGTCTCGGGTTATATTAAATCCCTAATAACATAGTCAATCTAAATAATTGATCTGTAAGATTATTAATGGTCAGTATGATCTTTATAGCATTCTATATTGCTTGGAAATATACCAAACTAATTATCCGTGAATATATAAATGGTCAAAATTATCCTTATGGTAGTAAATCATGTCTTACCTTTTGAAAATATTTATTTTAACAAGCGATGATAAGATGGATTCATTCCATACAAAAAAGTCTATAAATTCTCTGAAAAATATTTCTCAAGAGGTTTTATTCAATAAATTGAACCAGAGAAATTATTACCGTTGGATGAAAATCCTGGATTGCCTTTCAGTGCGATATGTTTCAGTTTAGGGTGAATTTAAGAATCTGTAGACTTAGTACACACATCAGATGTAATTTGATCTGTCAGATCTAGTAATGGTACTATTGATCTGAATTATCTGGGTCAAATTGAGGTTCCGATAGTCTGCTGTCCTTTAAGCATCATGGATATACTAAACCAACAGTCAATAAGATTCAGGTCACGATATATTTTTCAGAAAAACTTTATCCCGTATTGCAGAAATCTCGATCTGTCTGTAATGATGTAATCATGATGATCCTAACTGTAAACAAATGTAAGTGACAAGCTAGATTTGTAGTTATTTTGATCTTTCAGTTCTCGTAATGGTAATATTGATTCCAACTATCTTAGTCAAATTGAGGTAAGATAGTCAAGTGGGCTTAAATCATCACAGCATACTCAACAGTCAATAAGATTCAGGTCACGATTTACTTTTCAGGAAAAGCATATCAAGTATTTGAGTAATCGCGATCTGTCTGTTGTGATGTAATCATGATGGCCCTAATGCTATAACATGTTTAGTGACAAGTTAGATGTGTAGATTCTTTGGTCTCTTATTCTTAGTTATGATATCCTTGATCGGAATTTTAGTGGGTTTCCGATCGCGACTGTCTTCTGTCCTTAAATCATTCTAGAATATTCAACCAACAGTCAATAAAATTCGAGTCACGATTATCGTTTTAGGAGGTTATCTCATCGAGTATCTGAGTAACCTCGATCTGTCTGTTGTGATGTACTCATGGTAGCCCAAACTGTATAAAAATGTTAGTGACAAGTTAGATTTGTAGTTCTTTTGATCTGCAAGTTTTAGTAATGGTACTATTGATCCAAAATATCTAGGTCAACCTGAGATTCCAATGGACTACTGTCCTGAAATCAACAACAGTCAATAAAATTCAGGTCCCGAATTACCTTTTAGGTTTTTGATCTTTCGGTTCTAGAAATGGTTATATTGATTAGCTGTGTCAAATTGGGGTAGGATAGTCAACTAAGAATACTCAACAGTCAATAAGATTCAGGGCACTATTTACTTTTCAGGCAAAGCTTATCAAGTATTTGAGCTCTCGAATTGTCTGCTGTGATGTAATCATGGTTGCCCTAATGCTATAAAATGTTTAGTGACAAGACAGATTTGATGTTGAGTTGATATGTCTGTCCTTGTATTGGTACTATTGATCCGACGTATCTAGGTCAAATTTGGGTACGATAGTCCACCGGGCTTAAGCATCATAGATATACTCAACTTACAGTCAATAATATTCGGGTCACGATTTACGTTTCAAAAGATAACTTTATCGAGTATTTGGGTAATCTCGATTTGTCTGGTTGTCCAAACTGTATAAAAAGGTTTAATGACAAGAGAGATTTGTAGTCAATGTGTGCACAATTACAGATAAAAAATGTCATACTTGGCATGTATGATTTGGATAGGCAAATTGATAAGATTATACATGTTTTTTTTATATAAAACATGAAGGATCTCTGGATGGTCACGAATGGTCTATTAATTAAATGTGACGTGTCAATGTAGAAACTAACACCGTTGTAAATCTAATGATGTTACAGTAAACGGAAGTGATGTTTTTTTATTGCTCGTGGTATACGATTAATAATAATAGAAGTATAAGATTGTTGTGAGATCAATACGCAGAATGGGATACCATATAGGCCTACATCCGATTTCAAGGCTAGATAAAAATGGCCTAATTTATGAAATGAAAAAAGAAAAAAAAAGAATTTAAAATTCTTAAACAATCATTACAATAATGATCCTTTGTAGAAAAAGCTGTATTGACATTAAGACCCAAGTTATGTGGTGACAATAAAAAGAAAATCCAATATCTCCTCATTTCATTGTGTCATATTTCTTACCTCTCTACATGTGCTGAAATCATTTTGTTTATTTGACAAAGGTCGGATTGTCATTTATGCTATATAATGTATTCAAGAGCAAATTTGATGTAGAGAGACCCACTGTAAATTGTAGAAAATATGTTTCTCCTTTGTGTTTTAGCATAAAACAATATTACATTATCTAGTAGACTGTCAGTAGCAATATGTGTTATATTGATCCTATTGGAAAAAGGTCGGGCAAAGATCATTTAGTCGATAGGCTATTATTACAAGAACACCATAAGAGCACGTTATTCCATGCTCGCCTTGATCATATGATCAAAATAAAGAAGTCAACAAAATCCTTTCTGAGATGTGTAACTTTAATACCTAGTAATATTGCATAATTATCTTAATAATTGCTTTTGACATGAAATATCGATGATCCGTCAGTCCGAACAATGATCAAGTTGATCCTGATTAAGATAGACCGGACATCAGAGAAAGATAGACAAAGAGAGATAAACAGACAGAGAAAGACACAGAGAAAATAGTACGGCAGAGACAGAGAAAGAGACATACAATAGAGATTGGAGAAGAGACATGAGATCTCAAGAGATGATAGACACAGACAACCTGACAGACAGACAGATAGTCTGTCTAACAGCCCCTGAAACAAAATATCTTTAAAGACCCACACAAGTCTTTATTATTGTAGCAAGTCTAGCTCACTGCGGTTTCTGACAATGAACAGCTTCAGTGGGCTCCTTTCAATTTTAATAGAAGAAAGCTGCATTTAACATGTATTTTCATTTCAGAGACTAAAATTTTGTCTAACAGACAGACAGACAGTTCCTTATTTCTTCTTTATTTCTCAATGAAAGTACTTATTTGTGACAGACAGTAACTTTGATGATCTGATAGTCAAACACTACCTTGTATCAGCAAGCAGTTAAAATTGTTTCTTTGAAAAAAGATTGAACTTTTCTTTCGTTCAATAAAACAGAACTAACCGAGTTTATTTCAATGTTCTATAACAGAACTAAATCAAATTAACTATTATGTTATCAGAATCGATCAGCATCAAATTAGCATTTGTCAATTCTAATCGTCATCATAGTTTTCCTAAATACGTAAATTGAATTACGTTTCAAACAAATCATATTATATTGAATACCATTTTGATGGGTTTTACTTTTATCCAAAATGATCTGTTTTTGTAAAACCATTTTTCAACATATGATATATACCAGCTCCCAGATGTTGTTCAAAAATTAGAAATAAATTTAGAAGGATTTTATCAATTATGAAATATGAAAAGACATCATATGTGATCAGCAATCAAAGAACAATTTCCTTAAAAGCATCTCAATTATAACAGAAACGATTGCGCTCCGTAGCAAACCTTTTTTAATTGGTATGTTAAACAACAAATAACTCATTTCCTTATATCAAACTGTATACAGATTTGCAAAAACAGTTGAATTCTTCCGTCTACCTCCTACTTTGATATGTTCATCGAGTTAAACAGGAAGTGTTTACGGTATAAAGGCTTGGTATTCTTTCGATTTTAACCTGATTCTTTTCATAAACGGAAACAGCAGTGAAATTGTTTATTTTTTTTATCTGAAAACAAAATACATACAAGGCTTCGATTTTGAAATGAAATAAGCGAAAGAAAATATTGGTAAAGACACTACGAAGGAAGACAGCTTGGAGAGTCAACGATGCGTGAATTCTCACGCTTCCAAGCTACGCCGTATTACCAAAGCGATGTCAGTACAGTGCAGACCAGAAGTAACTGCATGTTGTTGAGAATTCACGCTTGCAGGCAACAAAGGACAAGCAATACGATGACAAGAGTTGTCGTTTAGAATTCACGCTTGCAAGTAACAAAGGACATTCAAGCAATACGATGTCAGTAGATCTACAGTCAAAGGCAAAATTAACTGTTACGAAAACACGCTTCAAAGCGACAGTGCACAACCGAAGCGATGTCAGTACAGTGGACAGCCAAAGTAACAGTTTTGTTGAGAATTCACGCTTCGCAGTATAATCAAAACGATGTCAGTTCAGCCCAAAGTAGAATTAGCTGTGACGTTGAGAATCAACGTTTTCAAGCTACTGCACAAAGCCAAAGCGATGTCATAACACTCCAAAACAAAGGCAACTGTGTCGTCGAGAATTCTCGTTCCAAGCTATTGCATAAAACCAAATCGATGACACTACAGTGCAAAGCCAAATTAACTGTTTCGTTTGCTTTGAAGCTATAGCGCACGACCAAAACGTTGTCAGTACGCTCCAAAACAAAAGTAACTGTTGCGTGTAGAATTAACGCTTCAAAGCGACAAAGCATTTTCAGTTCAGTGCAAAGCAAAAGTAATTGTATCGTTGAGAACTCACGCTTCCAAGTTACAGTGTACAGGCAAAGCGATGTCAGTACAGTTCAAAGCAAAAGTGACTCTGTCGTTCAAGTGTCAATTATTTCAAAGGCATCTTATCCTTTTATTTTTGATGTAAACATAATTGCCGCGTAATATACTTAAAACCACTAATAACCATAAATGAAAATATATAAATGAAATATCAATATTGATATTTAAGGTTATTTTAAATGCTGCTAATTGTGATTTTGTCAAGTAAGTAATATTTATCCTTTTCTCACGAATGATAAGTATTTCTGTCATAATTTGATACAAATTTGGAGAATATTAAGCATTGTTTAATCTTGTCGAAAACAATGATAATTCTAAGACTGTACTAAAACTATCTTTGCGTTGATCATCATATAAACATTATGATATACTGGTTATGATAAGAGGTTTTACAATAAAATATTCATCAGAACAAAAACGGAAAAGAGAAAAAAATGAAAACGAAATATCCAAAACACTCGAAGATTTGAACAAAACCTTAGACGAAACTAATAATACTATTGAAAAAGAATCGATCTTGAAAAAAATAAATGATGCTAATCTTATACTGGAAAAAATAAATAGTATAAAAACTGAAGGTATATTAATGAGGTCAAAATGTGAATGGAAAGAAAAAGGTGAAAAACCCACAAAATATTTTTTAGCACTCGAGAAAAGAAATTTCATAAATAAATCTATATCGAAACTACAAACACGTGATGACAAAACCATAACTAACACAAAAGAAATAATGAAAGAAACGAAACATTATTATGAGCATTTATACACAAAACAAAACTGTTCACCAGTTAACTTAGAACAACTCTTGCAGGAGTATAAAGTTCCAAAACTCAGTAATGTTGACAAAGAGAAGCTCGATGGGGAATTAAAGTATGGAGAGGTCTTAGAATCACTGAAAAATATGAAAAATGAAAAGAGCCCCGGTCCATCAGGTTTCACAGTAGAATTTTTTAAATTCTTTTGGCTGGACCTTCATACTTACTTGATACGATCATTAAACATGTCTTATAGAACAGGAGAATTATCTATTAGCATAAAACAAGGTTTAATAACATGTATTCCAAAACAAAATAAATCAAAACAGTATCTAAAAAATTGGAGACCTATATCCCTACTAAATGTATCATATAAGATAGCATCAGGTACAATCGCTAATCGAATAAAGAAAGTACTTCCTAAAATCATAAATGAGGATCAACGAGGTTTTATGGCGAATAGATATATTGGAGAATGCACAAGGCAAATTTATGATATAATAGAATGGACAGAATGTATGGAAATTCCGGGGTTGCTTTTACTAATTGACTTTGAAAAAGCTTTTGATTCGGTAGACTGGGCTTTTATACAAAATGTTCTTGACTTTTTCAACTTTGGCCCAGCAGTAAAATCCTGGATTTGCACATTTTATAAAAGTATCAATTCAAGTGTTCTTGTAAATGGTTTTGCATCGGATTTCTTCGAAATTACACGGGGCTGTAGGCAAGGAGATCCGCTTTCGCCATATTTGTTTATACTATGTGCCGAAATTCTGAGTATTATGATACGCAATAACAAGAAGATAAAAGGAATTAATATTGGGGATACCGAATATCTGATAACACAATTTGCCGACGATACTTCTCTGACATTAGATGGGTCTGAAACAAGCCTCCAAGCGACACTACAGACATTAGCACAATATGCTTCTTTCTCGGGTCTCAACATAAATACAAGTAAAACACAGGTTATATGGATAGGTTCCTTGAAAAACTCCAAACGTATACTTTGCAAAGACTACAAACTAGATTGGACACAAACAGAATTTACCATTCTTGGCTTAGTATTCACACACAATTTGGCAGAAATGGTCGAGAGAAATTATAAAGATAAACTAAAAAAGATAAAGGTTATCATGAACCAATGGCTCGGGAGAGATCTTACCCCACTAGGCCGGACGACAGTTTTAAAAAGTTTGATACTACCTAAATTAAACCACATATTTACCATACTTCCAAATCCTAACGAAAGTGTAATAAAAGATCTTGAAAAACTTTGTTTTAATTTTATTTGGAAAGGAAAACCAGATAAAATCAAACGAAAAATAATAACTAAAAACTACAATGAAGGAGGGTTCAGAGTTCCAGATATAAGAAATACAATACTCTCGCAAAAAATAAGCTGGGTGAAAAGACTATTCAACTCAGATGTAAATTCGAAATTAAGAAAACTTTTTAATATAAACGTATCACCAGCACACAGCGATTTCTACCAATATAGTGCAACAACCATAACTGAGAATGTCTGTACGCCAAGAACAAACGATTTTTGGAAAGACGTCTTAAACGCATGGGGTTATTTTATCACACAAAAAGGGAAAACGGTAAAAACTCAATTGGATATCCTTTCCCAGCCAATTTGGAACAATGACAATATAATAATTAACAAAAAAACAATATATTATAAAAAAATGTCAGCATCGGGAATCTTGTTTATAAATGATATTATTAATGATGATGGAAAATTCCTAAAATACACAGAATTAATTCATACATACAAATGTAAAACAAACTTTCTTGAATATGCTGGTATTATTAATGCTGTCAAAACATACTTAGCCAAATCCAATATTAAAATAGATAAAAAGGCAGTTTTACCACTATTCCCATACTTAATTGAAAATATTGCCACACAAAAGAAAGGTTGCCGAATATTTTACGATATATTACAAGATTCAGAGAATTCTTTGACCTTGTACAAATATAAACAAAAGTGGGAACATGATTTAGATCACTCAATCAATGAAAGCGAATGGAATCAAATAAACAAAATTCCTTTCACGTCTAACCTAAACTCAAAAACAAAATGGTTCCAATACTCGATACTACATAGAATTATCCCGACAAATGACCTCCTACACAAGATGAAAATAACAAATGAAAACAAATGCAGCTTTTGTGAGAAAGACAAAGAGACAATAAGTCACCTTTTTTTCGAATGTCCTTTTGTTCAAAAAATTTGGAATAAACTTAAGGTCTGGATAGAGACAACTACGCAAACAAACTTAAATTTTTCAAAAAGGAATATTTGCCTTGGATATCCTGAACATAGAAACAAAGTACTGAATATGATAATAATAACCGTAAAATACACCATATTTAAAACAAAGCAAATTGGACTCAAGCCAAATTTTCTTAACATTAAAAAAGACTTAGAGAAAACATATAATATTGACAAATACAACTCATACTCAAACTGTAACTACTCAAAATTTATGAAATTTTGGTCAATCTGTCACTTACTATTTAAAGATTAGTTGAGACTTCATGTGTCAAAAATAAAATTTTTATTTTTCCTCTACCATTGAATATCTTTATGCCTTGTGATGACATTACTCTGCCAAAATGTGTATATCCTTGCTTCTTGCCATGTTATAATTCATCTTCCTGTGTTGTATATCATTCCTTGTATCTTTTTTATATCATATATATTACACCAGCCATTGTAATGCCCATGTACCACAAAAAAGGTAAATAAAAAAAAAAAAAAAAAAAAAAAAAAAAAAAAATTATAATATATCCGATATCATCCGGATAAGAGGATGGATGGTTCGAGTTATTTTCGATCAGGTTCCTGCATTGAGCAGGGAATCATCACATCACATGCGACAAGAGCATGTAAGACAACATCGTTGCCACTAACTCAATGCTGAGTAAGTTAATATAACTTCGGTAATCCGGACACACCATATATTCACCTAATGTACCCCAAAACTCTGCAGTGAAATAAAAATTATATAAACAGGGTATTTCTAACAATACCACCATTTTATCAGAAAATCTTGGATTTTCAATTTTTCATATTTCTGTCTAGAAGATTATAGTTTTTTATCACATTAACATTTTTAACTTGCCTGTACATGACCACGTATCACTACGAGAGACAATCTTTGATTTTTGTCATCATTAATCATACAAAATTGAGATATTAATGTTTTGCAACACGGCTTTATCTTTTTGATGGCGCCAATAACATTCTTTTGTCAAATTTAGTCCTTTTTCAATAAATATAAATATGCCGTAAATACTTCATAGAGAATGACACATTGGATAATATCAAGGGACCATTAATTATTCGTTTATTTGTAAACGATTGAATATTTTAGACTAGGCTGTCAATATACTGATAAATTGCGACAATTAACAAATCATTCTCACATGTTCAATTTTTACGATTAAATAAACATAAAGTCCCTATCAGGAAATGTTGATTTAATGGACAACGTTTTAAATACTTTATTGTAGGCGACAGAAAATATAAGACAAATTCTGTTGTCAAAATCGATAAATACATCGTCGATGATTATCGATATACGCGGTCAACCAAATCGAAAGCTGGCACGGATGGTTTCCTCGATAGAAAATCTATCGACTCTAACTGAACTTTCCTAAACTTCCTTCATTATTCAATTATTCTATTATTCTCTTGTAACATGGTATTCATTAACCTGTCTCTGCTGGTTAGGTCATGCTGTGACGCTGGAGACCATTTTTGTCTCTGAAGTGTTCTTAGAGCTGAAAGTTCCAGCTTTGATATCCTCCTTTAAACGATTTTGTTTCTTTGGGAACACGATCTTAGGGCTATGTAAGAAAGCATTTCCTACATTTACAGCGGCTTTAATTATTAGATTTTCTAAAAGTTCATGGTCATTCCCTTAATAAAGAACGCTTTCAAACTGAGCAACAAAGGCCTGGAATTACATTAAACTTGGAATAGCAACTTTGACACGAGTCACGTATATTAACAAATATATCTGTAATTGATAAACATAATGCCCCTTGCACTAATCGATTTATTGTGGACTTTTACCTTTGAGATATGTTTTCTTATAATATATGGTTATTTGCTTACCAAAGAAAGCTTTCCCACTGAGTAGCAAAAGCCCTTAAAATACACCAATCCTGAAGTAGCAATTTTAAACTGAGTCACGTACTTATGTGATAGATCTCTATTGACAAACATCATGTCCCTGAAACAAATCGACATAATTTGAACTCTGAACTGGTGCCTAAGTTTTGGACAGTGAGTCAATCATTCAGACTTTCATTTTCCCCCAGTAAGCGAGTACAACTTACCATCCCTGACGTGGTTCGAATTCAGACTACCATCGTGTCATGCCAGGTAACAAACTAACAAACATGCAACGAAGACAACTTCACTCTTGGAACTGATTCAATTACTAATGATGGCCAAACGTCTCTCTCAATTGGTGTCTCAGTTTCGGACAGAGTATCAAGTCTCCAAACTTTCAGATCATCAAGCAACGAAGCATGACATCCATCCAACAAGCTGCGCTCGTTGTTGCTGAACTACATTATAGGTATCAAATAGGCATCATTTTACAGAACCACACGACACTAAGGCATTCAGTCTTTGATGGGTATTTGATATGTATTCTCATAAAATAAACTGTATTTCACATCAATATTTGTAACATTTATTTTCACATTCCATATTTGTTGGTGTCACTAACATACGTTCATTGTTTTCAAGGCAGTGCATTTCAAAAAGCATTACAATACATGTCGCTGTTACCTAAACAATACCAAAACATGATTTACATTGAATAAAACGTTGGATAAAATGAAGGGACCATTATTTGTTGTATGTTGCATGAAGGATTGGTTCATATCAAGGGACCATTATTTTTCCTGTTAATTTGTGTACGATAAAATATTCAAGATTATAGTGTCAATATCATGATAAATAGCGACCATTAACAAATCATTCTCTCATGTTGAATTTTAACGATTAAATTACCATAAAATAAAAATAAAATATTCAACATTAGGGTGTCAATTTCATGATATATAGCGACCATTAACAAATCATTCTTACATGAATTTATACGATTAAATAAACATAAAGTCCTGATTTGGACATGTCAATTTCATGCACAACGTTTTAAATACTTTATGGTATACGCGACAGGGAATAAGACAAATTATCTTGCCAAAATCAATAAACATCGCACAACTACTGAATATCGATAAACGCGGTCTACCAAATCGAAAGCTGGCACGGATGGTGTCCTCGATCGAAAATCTATTGACTCAAAGTGATTTTCCCACACTTCCTTCATTATTCAATCATTCTATTATTCTCTTGTAAACCTGGTATTAATTAATCTGTCTCTGCTGGTTAGGTCATGCTGAGACGCTGTGGACAGTTTTTGTGTCTCAAGAGTACTTAGAGCGCAGAGCTGTAGCTAAGATATGCTCCGTGGAACGATTTGGTGTCTTTGGGGACACGAGCTCAAGCCCAGGAAAGAAAATGTCCAAAAGAAATACCTCTGTAAGCTCGGAATAGAAAACGTTACATAAGCCGCCTACTATTAGATGAAAGATTGATTGTTAACAAACACTGAGTCTCTGACAATATCTTAAAAATTAAAATGTTACGCTAATATTTTTGCAAGAACACCTCGATTTTCACAATAAATTGTTTGGCATAAGAGTAATTGGAGGGTCCGGATGACGGGGTGTCAAAAAGGACTGTTAAATGCAACCTAGCTCTTCAAATCATTAATCTTTATCGTTTTCTTGGCGTCAGTAAAATGCATTCATCATTTAAACCTGCCAAAAAGCATTACAATACATGTTGCTTTTATGTTAACGATACATAGAATGATTTATATAGAATGAAACATTTGATAGTACAAAGAAATAATTCTTGTTTCCGTTTATTTGTATATGATAAAGTATTTAACAATATAGTGTCAATCTCGTAATTAATAGCGACAAGTAACAAATCATTCTCACAAGTTGTATTTCACGATTAAATAGACATAAAGTCTCGATCTGGAAATGTCAATTTCAAGGACAACCTGTGAATACTTTATGGTACAACTTCTGAATATCGATACACACGGTCTACCACTACCAAATCGAAAACTGGCACGGATGGTGTCTTCCACAGAAAATCTATTGACTAAGTGAATTTCCCACACTTCCTTCATTATTCAGTCATTCTATTATTCTCCTATAAACCTTGTATTCATTAATGTGTCTTTACTGGTTAGGTCATACTAAGACGCTGGAGACGTTTTTGTCTCCCAAAGGAACTTAGAGCGGACAGTTTCAGCTTTGATATGCTCCTTTGATCGATTTTGTTTCTTTGAGGACACGATCTAAGGCCAACATAAGAAAGCATTTCCTACATGTACAACACCTTTAACGATGAGATAAGTTTTCTAATAATAAATGGTTATTTGCTTACTAAAGCTTTCCAACTGCGAAGCAAAAAACCTTAAAATACATCAATCCTGAAGTAGCAACTTTAACACTAGCCACGTACTTATACGATGAGAGATCTCGATTTGGCAAGCATCATGTCCCTGAAACTAATAGATATAATTGGAACTTAAACTGGTGCCTCAGTTTTGGACAAAGAGTAAATACTTAAGATTTTAATTTACCCCTAGTAAGGAGGTACAACTTGCCGACCCCAATGCAGTTCGAATTCAGACTACCATCGTGTACTACCAGGGATTCAATAACTGCTAGGAAGACAACTTCATTATTGGAACTAATTCACTATCCGTGAATGGTCCAAGGTGGCTCTCAACTGGTGTCTCAGTTTTGGACGGAGATTGAAGCCCCCAGACACTCAGATTATCAACCAATGAAGCGGAACATCTATCCAGCGAGCTGCGCCCGTTGTTGCTGAACTACACTGTAGCCTTTAAGTGACCACTATTGCACAGGACCAATGTCGCTGCAGTTATCAGCCCTTGGTGGCTATTTTATTTTTATGTTCATACCATTATTATATTCACATCAATATTCATAAAACACCTTCTTGATGGCGTCAGTAACATGCGTTCATTGATTTCAGTGAATTTCACAAAGCCTTTTGTATTGAATGAAATATTGGATAATATCAAGGGAGGAATATTTTTTTCCGTTTATTTATACTGATGAAATATTTAACAACATAGTGTCAATATCATGATAAATAGCGACAACTAACAAATCATTCTCACAGGTTGTATTTACGATTAAATAAACATTAAGTCCCGGTCTGGAAATGGCAAATTCATGGACAACGTTTTAAATACTTAATGGTATACGCGACATGAAAGAAGACAAATTATGTTGCCAAAATCGATACATACATTGCAAAACTACTTATTATCGGTTATATGCGGTGTAAAACATCGAAAGCTGGAACGGATGGTGGAAAATCTATTGACTCTGAGTGAATTTTCCTACACTTCCTTCATTAGTCAATCATTATATTTTTCTCTAGTAACATGATATTAATTAATCTGTCTCTGCTGGTTAGGTCATGCTGAGACGCTGTGGACCGTTTATGTCTCTCAAAGCATTAGCTCTGATATCCTTGGAACGATCTTGTGTCTTTGGAGACACTAGCTCAGTCTCCAAAACTCTCTTTAATTAGTCAGTGATGCTTTGCAGGAGAAGAGGTTTATTTAAAGCATTAAGACATAAACTAATTATACTATAACTTATATGGAAACTTTTACAACACCGGAAACAATACTTGCTTGAATCTATTTGCGACCAGTCTATATATTTTCTATATTGCACATTTGTCGGTCTGATGTGTTTCCTCGGAGATGTTTTATGTGTAATAGACTGACTTAGGTGATCTCAAGAGGACACCAACATTCATCAAGTAGATTAAAAATAGTCCAAGGAATGTGTAGTCATTAGCCACAGTCATTTGCGTAAGTCAGATCTTTAGCCAGATAGTCACATGTAAAGGATTACAGGCATATTTACTCACAACTATGATTGTCAATGTATCTTATTTTTATTAAAATAATTTATTTTCAGGTAGAGGTTTTATTTTGAAATAGTCTGATATTTGATATTATCATGAAGAATAATACACGTCTTCTTCTGTCTAGTTACATAACTTCATATACTACATTGTGAAATTGCAAAACGATTTCTTAACATCAATTCTACTAAGCCTGCCATTGACCAGAGAGTACTCTTAAACGTAAAGGGTCTTCTACTAATCTATTTAACTAATAGGTTTGTTAGGGTCAACACACTTCAAAGACAATAAGACAAGAGTATCCAATAATACATTCCAGTCCAGTTTTTTCTTATGACTACATGTTTTTGAGTTTGTTTAAAAAAATAAACAAAGCGATGCAAACGTTTATGCACAGTAAAACAAAAAGTTCCATCTTTTCCTTGATTTACTAAAATTTCCAGATTTCTGCTTGCGTTTTATCTGAAAATATTGAATTTAACTCGGTTCGGTCCGTTGTATTAAGATAAGGCAACCACATTTCCAAAGGATTATGTGTAATTTCACCCAATGTGATCCGAAGTTACAGCTGCTGACATTTGCAACATTTGCCTGCAAATCAAAATCAGCATTTCAAACTTTTAAAACATCTGCAAATGTTAAAAGTTAAAACATTGTTATACTAAGAAGTCTTATAATTGCAAAACCATAAATTATTGTTTAATACAATGTTACATTTCAATGTTTGAATACCATGCCAGAATATGCTGTTTTGTAAAACAAGATCTAACCAGCCCATTTCATTGTGGACTCCAAGGTTGGGGTATTACAACCTGGACCAGGAAAATACATCAAGCACGATCATGAACAACATGTATCTCATCTGGTGTCTCAGTTTTTTTTACGGAGAATCAACCCTCAGACTTCCAGATTATTCAGTAATGAAGCGGGACATCCATCCAACAAGCTGCGTCCATTGTTGCTGAACTAAACTTTAGCTTTTAACTGAGCATCATTGCACAATACCACATGTCACTAAGGTAGTCAGTCTTCTGGGGATATGTGGTTTTCATTCACTTTACTACTTTTCATATCAATATTTAAGACATCTTTGCTATGGCGTCAGTAACATGCATTCATCTTATTAGTGCCTTTTACATGCTATAATGCTATTATGCTATATAATACGTGTTGCTAATACCTAAACAATACCCCAAAAATATTTTTATTTAGAATGAAACATTAGATGATATCAAGGGACAATAAATTGTACTGCTTATTTGTAAACGATACAATATTTAAGATAATAGTGTCAATATTGTTATGAACAGCTAGCATTAACAAATTATTCTATCATGTTGTATTTTACAATTAAATAATCATGAAGTCCCCCTATCTGGAAATATCAATATCATGTTTGGTATAGCACAACTTATGTTGTAGAAATAGATAACAACATGACCCAACCTTTGGATATCAATACTTGCAGTCTACCAAATCCAAAACTGGCACTGATGGTGTCGTCGATCGAAAATCTATTGACTCTGAATGAGTTTTCCCACACTTCCTTCATTATGCAATCATTCTATTCTTCTCTTGTTATCTAATATTAATTAACCTGTCTTTACTGGTTAGGTCATGCTGAGACGCATGAGACCTTTTTTTGTCTCTCAACGGTTCTCAGGCCGTAGAGCTGTAGCTCTGATATGCTCGAACGATTTGGAGTCTTTGGGAACACGAGCCCAGGAAAGAAAATGTCCAAGCAAAAGCCTCTGTAAGCTTGGAATAGAAAAAATTACGTAAGCCGCCCACTGTGAATGAAATATCTGTATTTGACAAACATTGATCCTCTGAAATAACTTTAAAAATGAATTATTATACTGTAATATTTTTGCATGAACAACTCGAATAACACTATAAAGAAGACATATCCAGAAAACCCTCCTGAAGTGTGTCACTTCTAAATGCCCTTAAACTGATTATTGTTTGATAAGATTTAAAATACAAATAAGGACTCGAAAACACTTTGTGTATGAGGCAACTTTACTTATATGGCGTTACATACAGACTTGGTAATATTTCTACACTTAGGAATGCTTCTTTTGTCCAACGACTCAGCGTTTCTTCCTGCTCCATGACCAAGCTTAGATATTGTAGAGCCTTTATCAGATTTTCAGAAACTTTTATAGGAATAGTATAGAAATGAGCCCTGAAAATAATTGATTTCTAGGTACCTTGAGGCAATATTTCTAGACCTAAGAATGCTCCTTTTTGTTTTGTTCCAAGGAATGGATGACTTAGTGTTTTTTCCGGCCCCATGACCAAGATTAGATATCAAGGATCCTTTAAAGGACCTTTCATAGGTTCATATTCGAGTTTTATAAACATCCTGTTTTTTCAACGATGTAGATTTGTGTTTCTGTTCCGTAATCGTGTTAAGATACATACATGGCCTTAAACACTTTAAAACATAAAGAAGTGGAGACTTATGTTAGAATCTATATTTTTGGATAAAAATACACTTGATAGAAACAGACTTTAGAAAATAGCATGTAAGTGAGTTTTCTCTTTGTTACAGTCTCCATATAAGTAACTTATTTAGCTCATATACTAAGGAAGATCTATGCTTCTCTGTGGAGAGAGAATGCTGAGACGCTGGTTACTTGAAAATATGGCTTCGAGCTATTTTCAGGATAAATCTTCCTCGATTCCTGTCCTTATTTTCGATTTTGTCTTTTTTATTAAGACTTGATTTAGCAGATTTACTGTTCTGGAATACACAGAGGAACACTTATGTCGTTGTTTGAATCATTTGTCCTGAGGCACTGGGAAGATAAGGCTTTATATGTACGTTTTTCGCTTTGAGATGTTGCGTTAAATTGAAATATATTACAAGAAACATTGAACTAGAAGCAAAATATAGATATTTCAGGATAACTCTTTTCTCGGTTCCTTTCTCATTTTCAATTTTGTCTTTTGAAAGCTGAATTTAGCAGGCTTGGCAGTTAGAATTACACAGAGCAACACATATTTTCCTCAGGCTAGTTAGGCTTTTTATGAACGATGAAAATGATTGATTAAAATACACTTGAGGAAACACAAACAAACTCAAGCAAAAGAAAATAGTCCTTAAATTTAGTTTTCAGTCATCTGGGATCAAAGCTATGAAAATGTATATATAAGTATATAATTTTTTTACACGGATTCAATACAAAAACACGGAGAAGTTTAGCAAAGACCACAAATGTATCATTAAAACCTTGCAATGCCAAAAAGGTTCCAAAACGTTTGTAAAAGAAATTAGCATGCACAATACAAAACCACTTTGTAACAAAGGTTGTGGATACCCCATTTTTGTATAACACATTCCTTCACTGCAAAACATAAACCTTCAGTCTCCAAAAGTCCCTTATATCAGTTGTTTGAGGTTTGTGCGAGAAAAAGCATTGAGACTAAGGCATTTTTCAAACTCATTATACTTCACCTTATATAATTTGATAATATATCCGAGACAATAGTAGCCCAAGTCCCATTGAGACTAGTCTATATTTTCTATATGCACATTTCTCGGTCTGATGTGTATAATCGGAGATGTTTTAAGTATACTCGAGTGACTGATATATCTGATATGTGTTATGTGTACTAGAGAAACTTGAGAATGGTGGCCTCAAGAAGACACCAACATTAATCGAGTAGACTATAAATAGTCACTGGTGTGTTTAGTCATAAGCCACAGTGCTTTGCGTAAGTCAGATCTCTAGCAAGATCAATGAAAAGGATTACATGAAGGCTTACTTACAACTTTGATTGTCAAAATTATATTCATTGTTTAATAAATTCTCAGGTGAATTTCTGATTTATATTCCGCATAATTGTGACATTTCATATCATCACAAAGAATCAGACTCATAGTCATATTTTGTCTAGTTACACAACGCCAAATCCCTACATGTTTGAATATAAGAACAATTTCCCAACATCAATTTTACTATTCCTGCAATTGACCAGTATTTATTAGATACGATATTATCCTTAATAAACTTGTAGTCTGGTGATGTACTGGGAATGTATGTGAACTCTTAAACGTTTATCGTCCTCTACAAATCTAATTAACTAATAGGTTTGCCAGGGTCAACATACTTCAAACAGAATAAAACGAGAATAAGGTTTTTGATTTGTTTGCAGTTTTTAAAAAATTACTTATTGATGCGAACCAACGTTAATGCACAAATTGTTCCATCAGTTCGATCAAGCTATCCCAACGTTTACTACGATTTTGATTCCTGCTTGCATTTTATCCTTAAATATTGAATTTAACTCCGTACTGCCTCTGCTCGTTGTATTAAGATAAGGTAACCACATTTTGTTAAACTCATGTGTAATTTCACACAACGTGATCCTAATGTTAGAAGATAGTTTTATTTTAAAACTGTAAAAATATATTGGTCACTTTGAGGTGAAAGAGAGGTAAAGCTTAATGATTGCAATCTGCAGAAAGCAAGTAAACAACTTGTTTGTGTATGAATTCCGAGGTCAGTTTCGGCCAGATTGCCTTTTGAAGAGAGCAAAGCATGCTCCATGAGACAGTATAACGAGAACTCCTGACCAGTAATTATAAGTTCCTTTGAAGTTGTTCTCGGACATCCGACGAGGCAGAGTCGAGAGTTCAGGTATAGGTCATACTATGTTTACGTGGAAGTCAGGAGATGAACATGGTAATTGGAAAAACATATATCTTAAGGGGGAAGTAGTGAGTTCCAACTAGCCGTCAAGGACAAACCATCTTTAAATATCGCACCTCATGATTAAAGGTTCAGTTGAGCTTGGACAGCGGCTGATTGACCATCCTCCGTCTTCTGTCTTTCTTGCATGCGCCAAAGTCTGTCTGATTCAGAGTGTCTGAACTCAGAGTTGTTGCCTGATCCCAACCTACAGCTAGTCAGAGTCCTTGTGAAGCAGACCAGTTGCAGAGTCACAAGTGTGTATAGACACTATCCTGACCACGCCATTCCAGTGACCATAACATCCCTTACAACGACATTAAGTACGTACCTACTCGTTTAGGGTCACTGGGAGTAACGGGTGGGTTATAACTTCCCAGGATAATTGGTGGTTGATGCGTGGGTACATCCCGCTTCTGAAACTCCGGACGTGCACCCCACTGAAATTGGACGTGTATACCTGATTCTTGGAATTCTCGGACATCTGGAGCCGGTGAGAACAAGGAGTGAAATCTTTATCAACGGACATTCGAAACAAGGTGAGCAAACTTTCTTCACCTTGCAAAAGACTCACCGATTGTTGCACGTATAGATAAACTAGGGCTCTCTGTTAACACTGGACGATGTCATATGCACCAAATTTAACACGTATTCGGCAAGCATTACCGGCACCACTGGTAGAAGATTACAATGTCGGCGAACATGGACGGGTAAAACGCGTGAATCTTGAAGCCCGACTCAAACGCCTAGCAGAAGAGAGAGGGAGAGAGAAACAGAGCAAGCAGATGAATGAAGTCCTCATTTGACCTGCTGTCTGTGCACTGACCTGCCGTCTATACATAACCTGTGTAAATATCGTAGTAAGCCAACGTATCCATTCATGCCTTATAACCTCAGGGGGCACAGAAATAACAACACCAACAAGTACCACATGCAGTTATATAATAAGCGACCACTACAAGCCAGCTCACAGTGACTAGCAGAGGCGAGAGGCGAGAGAACGGTCAGCCTTCAGAACCAGACGTTAGATAACCCTGCTGGAGCATGCATCGCTCATTCCCCATTGCACGCCTAACGTGTAATGAATACTGTACAACACTTGTGTAAGATAAACAATCGGTCCATAGAACCTAAACTTACTTACTTACTGAAGTATAGCCAATTCACTAGGTTGCAACTAATAGACTGCAATTGAGTATTACTCATTAAAGGTATAAATTTAAAATTTGGAAACAGGTTATTAAACAATGAGAATATTACTTAGAGCAATGTATTACAATACAAAGAGTGATAAACACTATGAATGGTGATGTTACCATGTTTCCATAATTGTCTAATTGACAGTATTTATAATCTTTCATGTGTTTAAAACAACTAAGTGTCAGCTTCAATCGACCATGCGCGGTAATCAGGATATGCAATGATACAGTTACATTGTTATGCTAATCCGGTGTTTGTTTAGTTGAAATGTCAGTACCAAACCACTGCGTCAGACTAATTAGTGTTATAAGGTAATCACTACCGAAGGTGAATGGGTAAATTTATTTAATTGCTTAAGCGCCGCTCACGCCTGTCATATTGCCCAAGCGGCGTCAACAATAACTCACTCACTTAAATTGTCTTTAAATTATTATGTTGATTGAAAGGAAGTAAGGCTTAAATTTGCATAGTTGTAAAGGTTGTGAATATAGAGGATAAAGAATACAACTTGTTGTTGATTCACAAATGATGTATCAGGGATAAGTGGATTAAGTTAATCAGGAATAACAGTCAATAATAATTGCAAAGCCGATAAGAAAGGCCTGACATATCGAATATTGTATGCTTGTTGACAAGACGCGTCGTCGATAGGTATCAATGTTTAATTGATGTCAGTTATCAGTGATACGAATAAGTGACAACATGGAGATTGTCGAGACGAGTGTGAAGATGATATAATGACATAGGGTGTCCCGTCGTAACCTGGACTTGGTGATTCTGGGAATCACTGCGCGCGACCCATGGGTGCATTACATGGCAATGGAGTTATTGTCGGAGGGGAAAGTATGGCCAACTTCTCTCCTCATATTAGTGGTGACATAATATCGTAGTTTCCAGTATGCGGCGTCCTGCTAGACGGGATATAATACTGATGGTTTTCCAGAATGCGGCGTCCTGTAAAATAGGATATAATTCTGAAGAGTCCGTGATAGAGGGTTACATGGAAACGGTGGATACCTATGTTAGATAATGCTATGATGTGCGCAGTCATGCATTAGATTGCTCGTTGGAATTGAGTGAGGTGCAACAAAACCCGTTAAATGGTTAAAGGCAATTCAGTGTAATAGGGATAGTTTGATAAGAAAGTTGACACTTAGTCTGATACTAATGAAATTAAGATATAATAGAGTAAATAATTTAATAATTCTTCAATTTAATATATATTACGTTTAGGGAAATTGTTATTCGTAAGACAGACGGACATAAATTATTCCTGTCTATTCGTAATAAAGAAGTTGTAATGTGAGTGGTAGACAGTTGTGGACCGATTGAAAAGGCAATTAAGTATAGCATATGAACTGCCTAAAGGTCGATGTGACCAGTCGAGTATCATATCATACTCTGACACATAATGACAATTAGGAACTAATTACAGTATAACATTCTACCTGTGTGCTTCTTAGTGGAAGAGTTTGTTGCAGTAGTACTGATGGGAATGATGTTACTGCTGCTTGCTGGGGTCCTCATGCTGTTGACGCAGATGGTCCTGTCATCGTCAACCACGGGAGATAAACTGCGCATGCACTATGGTGTCATGTATCAGCATATGGGACGCTTACGCGTCTTCGACCAGACATGGGTCCATACGTATCAACTGGACCTTCCCACCTTACCGACAGCCCATGTTAACTACCCATGGAAGCACAACTGTGTCGACAGGCGTGTTAATACCTCCCATCCAGAAGTAAGATGTGCTGTGGCCATACAGCTCGCCACAAAGCTCTTATCCTACACTGACATGATGCGAGAAATAGCTCATGAACATTTGAATGAATCACTGAAGGCCATTGCTGATGTCATACCACAATCAAGACCTCCCAGCAGCCGTTCTCGCAGCCGACGTGCCTTCCTGTCCTTCCTGGGTGACATCGCTCACAGTCTCACAGGTGTCGCCACGGACGAAGAAGTACAACGAGTGGAACACCATCTACAGCTGCTCGCTAGACAACTACATTTGAGGGACACTGCCTTTAATACAACTAACCAAATGATGGCTTCCGTCATGGGAAGGACTAATACACGGATGAACAACCTCCTCACGGCCTTCAAGATCGAACACGCCCGTGTACTGCAAATGGAGACTAACATTGAAAACGAAGTCTTGTGGGTAGAACGGGTACTGGGTACTCTATTACAATTAGCAACGAAGGAGGTTCACTGGGCATTACTGACGATAACTGATGCGGTCCGAATTCGCCGAACCACCGATGCACTACTACAGGGCCACCTATCCCTGGACCTCATGCCCCCTCACGCCCTCAGAGCAACAATCAGACAGGTAACACGCAACCTGGAAGAAAACCATGGCCGATTCAAGCTAGTGTATACAGGGTTGAAATATTATTACACCAAGGCCAGGTTCCTAACACACCGGAGGGGCCAGAAGGTTTTTATCTCCATGTTTCTACCAGTCACCTCAAAGGCCGACGACTTTCAACTTTATCGTACCCTCACCTTTCCTGTACCGGTCAGTATAAATTCCTCAGATGCCACTGTTGTCCAAGGAATCAGCGAATTATTCGCTCATTCTGCAAGGGAGCAACGATACATGGAGTTCACCGAACAACAATATCGTTCCTGCCATGATACGTCCGAAAAGGCTTGTGGTGCCATGCCTGTTGAAGTTTCTGTTCTCCATCCAACTTGTACATCAGCTATATATGCTAATCATATTGACCTGGCTCACAAACTCTGTGACGTCCACTTTGTTCCAAATGGTACCATAACAGACGCAAGAGAGCTGTCATCAGGCCAACTTCTCCTGTCTCAAGTTCACGAAATTACCTATTCCTGTCAAAATGTTGTGAAAATGCGATCTGGATGTCACTTCTGCCTTGCCCCGATCCCATGTGACTGCACCATTGAAGTGGGACCACTGTTCTTGCCCCCACGATTAATCTCCTGTTCTGATCGGAAGTCGATGTCACACCTTCGTTACACTGTCAATGTCGCAGTGTTGCGTCATTTCTTCTCTTCTAAAGACATTCTCAACAAACTCCCCAGTCTTCTGACTGACGAGCCCCTCGCTACACAGACAGCTACGTTCAAGCTAGCCGAACATAAGTACCAGAATGCCATGGGAATAGACAAACAGCTACGCATTAAGTTGCAACACGC
The DNA here is from genome assembly GCA_916613615.1 of Steromphala cineraria. Lineage (NCBI taxonomy): Eukaryota > Metazoa > Mollusca > Gastropoda > Trochida > Trochidae > Steromphala > Steromphala cineraria. Next base: position 26,383,096 of record OU744727.1, on the reverse strand, counting down.
GGTCAGTCGCGCAAAGGCAAATCAGATCATTTACACCAATCCCGCTGACCCTATTTACCTCCATGACCTGGCGGACATTCCAGACCAGGGCATCACGATGTACGTCGGCTATGCAGTCCTCGTCATGATTCTATTTTTAACTATCGGCATGGTACTTCTTCATCGCCGGGTACAGTTCATGCGACTACAGCTTCTGGCCCACGCACATGCAGCCGTAGCCTATGCAGCTACCACACAACCTTTGGTTTGGACTCCACACCCAACTGTTCCACCGACCACTCAACAAACACTGGTTGATAAATACCTAGTACCATTATGGGACTTAGAGGTCATCCTTATCGTCTTGATATCCTCCCTCGCTGTTGTCTTGCTGACTTACACAGTACGCCGATACTTCTCAACTAAAACAACCCTGTACCTCGCCTTCTCAGCTATTGACAACACGGTCCGTCTCCCCCTCATGTCATTCTCAGCCCCGCCTGCCACGGTGACGCTCTCCAGTACTGTCGTCGCTCCAGCGGCCGTCTCCGTCACCCACAGTTGCTGTAAGGCAGTGATTACACTTACCTGGAAGACGAAGGACATCGCTATTGAAAACGGCCTGACAGGGCACCGCATTAATCTGCCCCGTTCTGTCGTTATTTCACCATGGGTAGGCCGTCGACTGTCCCTCGTCCTCCGCAACAACTATCTCCTGCATCTGTACCTCGTCTACCAGGGCACGATCTACCCGATCCACGCTGGTCCTCACGAGCTCATGGAACCTCCGACTGTCCTGGTTCCCTGTAACTACGAGACGTCCCTGGCACCACGTCACCTGCTAGATGAGGAGATTCCGCAGCCTCACCATCGGGAAGAACAGCCAATTTTATTCTGATAAGTACAATTTACTTATTGATAACAGTTACTTCAATAATTCAGTTAATAATTAAAGGCATGATGGATATGTAAGAAATATGGTAGTTATAATGTTTTACTTGGTGTGTGTATTATATAGTCACAAGGTAATTATGCATGAATTTTGAGTGTTCAATGTACTTCCGAGTATGATACCCCTTGCAGGTCGTGTACACTCTGTCTCACCGCTCATCCTTCATCAGGCCTGACGCAATGTCAAGTGGCGGAGATGTTCCCCTTTGCAGCCACTTCAGCTTGGAGATCGTTGCGCTGACACACACTGTAAACGATCCTGGGCCTGGCCTGATGACTTGTTATGGGATGACCGAGATGGGCGTACATGTACCGACTGTAAACTGGATCGTCACTGTCGCACGTTGCCTGCAACTAACTCACGACTTACTTGTTAAAAAAAAAAAAAAAAAAATCGCATTATCAATTTATAACTCGATATACTCTCACCTTGGCTATATCATATCATCTTCCAGACATGACCCTGTTCGAGAGTTACCAGGACCAATTCGCCATGCTGCCTCGGGGATTCGCTGTCCGCGTCCTAGATTCTCGCTTGCAGCACGTATTAGCGGGTAAATCGGTCCTCATACGCCAAATGTATGCCTTCAATCAAGGACCGGTAATAAACGGACCAATCACCCGAGGGATGCCGCGTACCATCTTTTGGCAGATGGTCATGTTCCTGGCAGGCTTGGGCAGTTTGCTCACGCATGACCCCACATGCATAGGAGAGGTAGAGTGTACTCTACTGTTTTATTTCCTTCCCTTATTTCAATGCCCCGAGCTAACAACGGCAGTTTGCCAATTATTACTTAATAATATGTCCCGTGTCTTCCCTTCCCTTGACTGTATCCTGGCCACGCTTCACGCCACAGGCGCTGGAGATGTCAACTTGTTCCGCGAGTGCTATGCGACAGTCGAGTTCCGCACCGGCATTCCGGCGAACACTATTCGGTTCTTGGCATGCGACGTTCGTGTCGGCGAAACGTACTATTGGACGGATGCGCTACGCCCGTATGTTATGGCGATACGTCGGTGGGTTCCCGCTCCCACGTGTGTGTGGTGCAAATATGACTTTGGAATGCCATTTGATTGGGATTACGACCCTGCCGTTCCCCTTCCTTGCTGTTTAGCCACATCCCACATTTCCTGTCGTATGCAACAGTCGTGTAAGGCGGCATCCGTTTTTACGTGCCCGTCGTGCCACTGTCCCTTTCTGGATGGCATCTTGACGAATTTATTCCGTCACCTCCAGACCGACTTTGTCCGGGATATCCGCACCCCTAACACCACGGGCCCACAGTACAAAAGCCTGGCTCAGCTTCTGGGTCCTACCCTGCCTAGCGCCGATGATCAGACTAACGATTCGCCCCTTGCCCGGCCCCTGTCCTTTTATCTGACTGATCCGGCGATTAACGCAACCAATATCGATCAATTCCCTTCGGCTGGGAATTTCTTTTTCTGGGCCGAGCAGACCCTACCTACCTTGGCTCAGATAAGACCGCCACCCCGTTCTCTTTCCATACCCTTTTCGGGGTATGCTTCGTTATTAGATATACAGCCAGGCCCGGCAGATGTCCCTGTCAACATTGTACGCCCTATGGTGCGGCCTCAATCTCCAACTTCCCCTCCTTCCCGGCTCCTAACTTACACTCCCAGATCTCCGTCTCACACTCCTCCCCCCGTCCGGTCCAATTCTCACTCCAGGCCACAATCTCCCACGTATTCCTTACCAGCTTACTCCCCGTATACCGACCCTGCCTACTCCCCGTATTCCACTCTGTCCTACTCGCCTCGTCACACCCCCCCTCCCCCCAGCAGGTCCCCATCGCCCGAACCCGCTCGCCGAACCCTCTGATGTGCCCACTAATGTGACCAGTACCCCTTCCTCCCTTTTTGTCTGTTCCTGCTAGGCTTTCTATTGACTTTGACTGACCATAGACAAACACAGTCTCCTCACTCTACCTCTTCCACTCGCTTCGGACACCTACCAGAGCACCAACCGCCGACCTCATTCCAGAGCTGAGGACAGCTCTTGTCATTGGAGGAGGTGCCAATAGCCACACGAGGCAAATTAAAGGCCAATAAGCCACACGAGGCAAAATTAAAGGCCAATGAATTAAAGTCAAATAAATTAAATGTCATAATAATTTTAGAACAATTTCTTTAAATATTAGGCACAAGGTAAAAACCTGCGACAATATGACGTGAAGGTATTATAAATATCACTAATGATGTATATTGTAATTTATTTAATTGTATTGATGTGACAACGAATATTGTATTCTATTTTGATTGTGTGTATATTGTTGCAAGTTATTTCATTGTTGATTAGCTATTATAATCCTTGTTCATACAAAAAGAAATGTGTCAGAGCCTTGAAATCAATAAGTACGACCCCAAAGACTATAAGGTATGATTGTCCATTCCAAATTTCAATAATGATTTCTTAAACGAGTAGGTAACTAAAGAATCTGATTACTACGTTCATCTCATGCGACTAGAATAAGAAATAGTAAGGAGTGTTTTTAATTCAAAAGCGCGGGTCGCGCTCGTTCAAACGAGGGAGAAATGTTAGAAGATAGTTTTATTTTAAAACTGTAAAAATATATTGGTCACTTTGAGGTGAAAGAGAGGTAAAGCTTAATGATTGCAATCTGCAGAAAGCAAGTAAACAACTTGTTTGTGTATGAATTCCGAGGTCAGTTTCGGCCAGATTGCCTTTTGAAGAGAGCAAAGCATGCTCCATGAGACAGTATAACGAGAACTCCTGACCAGTAATTATAAGTTCCTTTGAAGTTGTTCTCGGACATCCGACGAGGCAGAGTCGAGAGTTCAGGTATAGGTCATACTATGTTTACGTGGAAGTCAGGAGATGAACATGGTAATTGGAAAAACATATATCTTAAGGGGGAAGTAGTGAGTTCCAACTAGCCGTCAAGGACAAACCATCTTTAAATATCGCACCTCATGATTAAAGGTTCAGTTGAGCTTGGACAGCGGCTGATTGACCATCCTCCGTCTTCTGTCTTTCTTGCATGCGCCAAAGTCTGTCTGATTCAGAGTGTCTGAACTCAGAGTTGTTGCCTGATCCCAACCTACAGCTAGTCAGAGTCCTTGTGAAGCAGACCAGTTGCAGAGTCACAAGTGTGTATAGACACTATCCTGACCACGCCATTCCAGTGACCATAACATCCCTTACAACGACATTAAGTACGTACCTACTCGTTTAGGGTCACTGGGAGTAACGGGTGGGTTATAACTTCCCAGGATACTAAGTTGCAGCGGCTGAACCATGCAACATTGATGGTTGACTGCAAATCAAAGTCAGCCAAAAAATATATTAAAAAAAAAGATTAAAAAAGTCAGCATTTCATAGATTCAAGAAGTAAATTCCATTTTGAAAAAAAATTCAACACAGTTTTACCTAGATGTCTTAAAATTGGGTTACTATATATTATTGTTTTGATACAATGTTACATTCGGACGTTTGAATAAGACGCCAGAATCTATGTATTTCAATATGCTGTTTTGTAAAACAAGATAACGAGCCTATTTCACTATAGACTGCAAGGTTGGTTGTATTACTGCCAACACCCAAAAGAATCTGCAAGCACGATTCTGTACAAGATGTCTCTTATCTGGTGTCTCGGTTTGGGACAGAGAATCAACCCTTCAGACATTCAGATTATAAAGCAGTGAAGCGGGACATCATTCCAAGTACACAACATTTAGATGCATCCGATGCTGAACTACACTGTAGCTATCAACGGAGCATTATTGCGCATTACCACATCACAATAAGGTAGACAGTCTTTGATAGCTATTTCTTTTCATTTGCATACATTTTACTTTTTTTCATATAAATATTTCTACATCCTTGTTTTTTTAGTGGTGTAAGTGACAGTCGTTCATCCTATTGGTGCCTTTTACAAAGCATTACAATATGTGTTGTTGTTACCTAAACAATACAAAAATTATTTATGTAGAATGTAACATTACATAATACCAAGGGACCATCAATATTTGCGTTTATTTGTATACAATAACATATTTAACATTAAAGTGTCAATATCGTGATAAATAGTGATCATTAACAAATTATTTTAACATGTTGTATTTTCCTTTTAAATAATCATGAAATCCCTTTCTGAAAATATCAATATCATTGATACCTAATGGTATATCTTCAGGGAATAGCACAAATTAAGTTGCAGAAATCGATAACAACATGACCCAACCTTTGGATATCAATATATTCGGTCTACCAAATCGAAAACTGGCATGAATGGTGTCGTGAATCGAAAATCTATTGACTCTGAGTGAGTTTTCCCACACTTCTTTGTTATTCAGTCATTCTATTATTCTCCTGTAACCTGGTTTTCATTAACCTGTATTTACTGGTAAGGTCATGCTAAGACGCTGTAGACCGTTTTTGTGTCTCAAAGGTTCTTAAAAAGTAGAGCTGTAGCTCTGATATTCTCCCCCGACCCATTTGGAGTCTTTGGGGACACGAGCTCAAGCCCTGCAAAGAAAATGTCAAACAGAAAAGCCTCTGTAGGCACGGAATAGAGAATTTTACATTAGCCACCTACTATGAGATGAATGGTTGATTATTGACAAACATTGAGTCTCTAAAAACATATCTTTAAAATTGAAATGTTAAATTTTAATATTTTTGCAAGAACATGTTACTCGATCAAGAAAAACATTGCAATTATTATATTTGTCACCCTTATAAATGTCCATGAAATGATTAATATAAGATAAAATTAGAAATACATTTGAAATCTTGAAAAATACTTGCAACTAGACAATATCAAGGCAAAATACCTAGACTTACGAAGGCTCCTTTTTGTTTGTTTCGAGGGCTGCATGACAGACCATATTTGTGTTCCAGGGCCCTCTTCACAAAGCAACCTTTACTAAGGTTAACCTTAACTCCGATTCTTTAACATTGGTTTAAGGTTATCTTAGTGACTTACGATCACCTTAGTGTTTTATGATCAAGTTTAGATATCTAGAAACCTTTAACAGAGTATTAGGGCAACTATACTTAAAACTATTCTAGACTGCTCTTTAGGTATAATTTTAGGGTTTGGATTACTGACTTGGTTTGTATTTTTGTTCCGTGACCATGTTAAGATACCCGCAGAAACCTTTAACACAATCTAGCAAGGTCAGCTATTTGAATAAGAAAAATCTTGTAATTGAGTAGAGACATATATCAGAACCTACGTCTTCGGATGAAAATACCATCCAAGGAAAAGACCGTTGATAAAAAAGGAAACAACATATAAGAATTGTATAAGTCGCCTTATAAATAACTGAACTCATATACTTTATACTTTGGACGATTTATGCCTTGAGTAACTTCTCTGTGTAGAGATAATCTTGAATCGCCGGTTTACTGTATAGCCAGCAGACATTGAGCTATTTTCAGGCAAAGTCTTTTTTTATTCCTGTCCCCATTTTCGATTTTGTCTCTTTAAGATTTGATTTAGTAGATTTACAAGTTTTGAATACACAGAGGAACACTTCGGTCGTTGTCGAATTTGTTTTCCTGAGGCATTGGGCAGATAAGGCTTTATATATACATGTAAATTTTTTTGCTTTGAGATGTTGTGTTAGATTGAAATGTATTACAAGAAACACAAAACTGAGAGCAAAATTAGCTTTTTCAAGATATGTCTTTTCCTGATTTTGATCTAGTGTCGATCGTATAAACACAAGAGAACACTTATGACGTTGTGGAATCCTTTTTAGATTAATAGTGTTGTTGGTTTCGAGATATGAATTGATATTAAAATCAAACACAGAACTGATAGCAAAATATAGATATTTCAGGAAAACTGCTTTCCAATGTTTATCTTTTTTTCCATTTTGTCTATTTATGGCTGAATTTAGCAGGCTTGGCAGTTAAATAAACACAGATCAACACTTATTACCTGAGGCTAATTAGGCTTTATATGAACGATGGTAAGATTAAAATACACTTGAGGAAACACACTACTGAAGCAAAATTAAAATAATCCTTAACGTTATTTTTCTGTTATGTGATAACCAATCCATGAAAATGTATATATAAATTCATAAAATATTTCCACATTTAACCAATACAAAAACGCTGAGAGGTTTTGCAGAGACCACAAACGTATAATTAAAACCCTGCACAGCCAAAAAGGCTTCCAAAACGTTTTTTAAAGAATAAGCACACAAAACCATTTTGTAACAACGGTAGTGGATACCACATTGTTATATTAATTACTACAAAACATAGAACTTCAGTCTCCAAAAGTCTCTTACATCAGCCAGCGATGGGGACTAGTGTTTTGAGCTTTTTGGGGGAAAAACATTGAGACTAAAGCATTTTAAAAGTGTAACAGCAAACTCCCTATACTTTTACTTAATTGAATAGTCAGAGTCCCATTGAGACTAGTCTATATATTCTATATGCACATTTCTCGGTCTGGTGTGTTTCATCAGTGATGTTTGATGTGTACTAAAGTGACTTAGGTGGTCTCAAGAGGACACCAACATTCATCGAGTAGATTAAAAATAGTCCAGTGTGTGTGTAATCATTAGCCACAGCCATTTGCGTTAGTCAGATCTCTAGCCAAAAAGTCTCATTTAAAGGATTATATGCAGAGTTTTACTTGCAACTATGATTATCAAATAAAGCTTCGTTGTTTAATAAATTCGTTTTAATTAATATCTGATTTTGTATTACCACATAATTTACAACAATGATTGTCAAATATATCTTCGATGTTTAATAAATAATAATTCGTTTATTTTCAGGTGAATTTCTGATTTTTTGTATTTCCACATAATTGTGACATTCGATATCATCGCAAAGAATCAGACCAATAGTCATATTTTGTCTAGTTTCATAACGCAAAATCACTACACTTTTGAATAAAAGAACAATTTCCCAACATCAGTTCTATTAAGCCTGCCATTGACCAGTATTTATTAGCTATCCCTAATAGACTTATAGTCTGGTGATGTACTTGGAATGTATGTGGACTCTTAAACGTTTAGAGTCCTCTACAAATCAGTGTCAACACACTTCAAAGACACAAAAACGCAAGTATCCAAACAAAACATTCTCGTCCAGTTTTGTCTTTTTATAAGGTTTTTGATTTTCTTGCACAGTTTCTAAAATAAAGACTTATTGAAATGATTCAAACGTTAATGTACAGCATCAGTGACATCAATCGATCCCTTGTTTTACTGAAAAGTTCACATTTCTGCTTATATTTTATCCTTTGATATAGAATTTAACTCCCTACACCCCTGCCGGCTCTGGCAAGATAAGAATTACCACAGTTTAAAAAGATTATGTGTAATTCCACCAGACCTGATCCTAAGTTATAGCGATTGGCACATGCAACATTGATAGTTGACAGCAAATCCAAATCAGCATTTGATACATTAAAAATATGTGCTAGTGGTAAATTCAATTTTGAAAAAAATAAAGCACGTTTATACCAAGAAGTCTTAATATTGCTTATATTAACATTGCTGTTTGATACAATGTTACACTTCAACATTTCAATAGGACGCCAGCATCTTAGTATTTCAATATGCTGTTTTGTAAAAAAAAAAATCAGCCCATTGTACTACCCACTGCAAAGTTTGGGGTATTACTACCAACACCCAAAACAATCTGCAAGCACGATTCTGAACAACACAACATGTGGTGTCCCACTTTTGAACAAAGAGTACACCCTTCATAGAGAACTGAAGTGGGACATCAATCCAGATACAGAACAGGCAGATGCGCCCGTTTGCTGAAATACACAATAGATATCAAATGAGCATCATTTTTCGGAATACAAGTCACTAGGTTAGTCAGTTTTGAGGGATATTTGATTTTCATTTTCTTACATTTAGTTTTTTCTCATATCAATATTTGACACATCCTTGTCTTTCCAATGGCGTCCGTAACGTGTCTTCGTCCTATAAGTGCCTTTAACAAAACATTACAAAACGCGCCGCTGTTACCTTAACGATCAAAAACTGATTTATTTAGAATGAAACATTAGATAATATCAAAGGACCATTAATAAATCTGTTTATTTATTTACGATAAAGTATCTAACAGTATTGTGTAAAAATCATCGATAATGTTTTAGTTACTTATGGTATATACGTTAGGGAATAGCACCAATTATGTTGCCAAAATAGATAACAACATTGCACAACTTCTGGATATCAATATATGCAGTCTACCAAAACGAAAGTTGGCACAAATGGTGTTCTCGGTCGAAATATATTGACTCTGAATGATTTTTCCACACTTCCTTCATTATTCAATCATTCTATTATTCTCTAGTAACCTGGTATTAATAAACCTGTCGTTGCTGGTTAGGTCATGCTGAGACGCTGTGGACAGTTTTTGTCTTTCAAGGGTACTTAGAGCGCAGAGCTGTAGCTTCTGATATTCCCTATGGAACGAGTTTTTGTCTTTGGAGACACTAGCTTAAGCAAAGCAAAGAAATGTCCCACAGAAAAGCCTCCAAATGCATAAATCTTGGAATAGAAACTCTTACCTACGAGCCATGCTATGAAAAGAAAACTTTGTATTTGACAAACATTGAGCCCCTAAAGTAACTCTAAAAATTGATTTCTACATTCTTATATTTTCGAAGAATTCAGTTTTCACTATTAGTAAATAGTTATCCAGAAAACCTTGCAATACTTATATTTGTCACTTCTAAATGCCCTTGAAATTATTAATATTTGATATGATTGGAAATTCAAAATGGGTACTGGAAAATACTTTGTGACTGAGGCAACTTTGTTTCTATTGGTTTATTTTACGGACTCGGCAATATTTCCATACTTAATAAAGTGTTCATCCTATTATAGCCTTCAGCAAACCATTCGATACGTGTCGCTGTTACCTAAACGTAACATAAAGTGATAGAATGAAACGTAAGATAACACCAAGGGACCACTAATATTTTTGTGTATTTGTATACAATTAAATATTCAACATTGTAGTGTCAATATTATGATAAATAGCGACCATTAACAAATCATTCTCTTATGTTGTATATTACGATTAAATAATCATGAACTCCCTAACGTTTTAGTTACTTAATGGTATATCTGACAGGGAATAGGACAAATTCGATTTCCATAATCAATAAACATCGCACAAATACTGAATATCGATATACGCGGTCTACCAAATCGAAAATCAGCAAGGATGGTGTCGTCAATCGAAAATCTATTGACTCTCACGGTTTTTCCTAAACTTCCTTCATTATATAATCGTTCCATTATTCTCCTGTAACCTGGTATTAATTAGCCTGTCTTTACTGGTTAGGTCATGCTGAAACGCTGGAGACCCTTTCTGTGTCACAACGGTGCTTAGACTGTAGAGCTGTAGCTATGATATGCTCCCCGGAACATTTTGGAGTCTTTGGGGACATGAGCTCAAGCCCAGCAAAGAAAATGTCAAACAGAAAAACCTCTGTAGGCATGGAAAAGAAAAATTTACATTAGCCACCTACTATAAGATGAACGATTGATTATTGACAAACATTGATTCTCTGAAAATAACTTTAAAAATGAAATTTTACATTTTATATTTCATTAATCACTCGAATTTCACTATAAAGAAAACATATTCAGAAAAACCTTCTCAAGTTTGTCACTGCACTTCTTAATGCCCTTGAAATGCCTAATGTTCGATAAGATTGGAAATACAAATGAGAATTTGAAAATTCTTTATGTATGAGGCAACTTGACTAATATTGACTTATATCATAGACTTGGTAATATTTCTACACTTAAGAATTGTCCTGATATTCTCCCGAAGGTTTCTTTCTTCAAACTGACATTTTGAAAACTGACGGTTCAAGCTTTTCATAGGAGCATGCACTTAAGAATGCCCCTCTTTGTTTCGTTCAAACAACTGGATGACAGACCAAATCGTTACTTCTACTCTACGGCCGAGTTTGATATCGAGGAGTCCTTAACAGACCTTTCATAGTTGCGAGACGACTGGACTTGCAAATATTCTAGACTTAGAAAATAACACAGTCTAGGAAGGTTAGCTGTTTGAATCAGAAAAAAATGATTGAGTAGAAATATATATTAGAACCAACGTCTACGGATGAAAATATCATCCAAGAAAATACAGTTGATAAAGAAGGAAACAACATGTTGGTGAGTTTTCTGATTGTATAAGTCGTCACATTAGTAACTTAACTGATATACTTGGGAAGATTTATGCCTTGAGTAACTACTCTGTATAAAGAGAATGTGGAGACGTTGGTTTCCTGTTTAGCCAGCAGCTATTGAGTTATTTTCAGGATAAGTCTTTCTCAATTCTTGTCCTTATGTTCGATTTTGTCTCTTTAAGACTTGATTTAGCAGATTTTCCAGTCTGGAATACACAGAGGAACACTTAGGTCGTTGTGGAATCTGTTTTCCTGAGGCACTGGGAAGATAAGGCTTTAAAGATATACATTTTATGCTTTGAAATGTTTTCTTAGATTTTAATACATGCCACGAATCACAAAACTGAAACCAAGATATAGATATATCCTTAAAAGTCTTTTCTCGATTCTTATCCATTTTTCGATTTCATCTTTTTAAAAGCAGGCGTAATAGTCCCATAAAAACAGAAGGACAATTACGACGTAAAATAATTTTTCTGAGGCTGATGTTCGATGTTGGCTTTGAGATATATTTTAGATTTTAATTGTAAAATAATAAATCAAAAAGACCACTGCAGAAAGGTTTTGATGGATATTTGACTTGTTATTTCATACCTTTTCTATATTCACATTAATATTTGTCACATATCTTTATCGTTTTGATGGAGTTAGTAACATGCATAATCATTTTAAGTGCCTGCCAAAAAGCAATACAATACATGTTGCTTTTATGTTAATGATGCCTAGAATAATTTATATAGAATGAAACATTGGATAATGCAAGGGATGTTTGTTGTTTCCGTTTATTTGAATATGATAAAATATTTAACAATATAGTTTAAATCTCGTAATAAAGAGCGATCAGTAACAAATCATTCTCACAAGTTGTATTTTACGATTAAATAAACATAAAAACCTGATCTGGAAATGTCAATTTCATGGACAACGTTTTGAATACTTTATGGTATATCTGACAGGGAATAGGACATATTTGATTGCCAAGAGACACAAAAACGTCGCGCAACTTCTGAATATTGATACACACGGTCTACCAAATCCAAAGCTGGCACGGATGGTGTCCTCCATAGAAAATCTATTGACTGAGTGATTTTCTCACACTTCCTTCAGTATTCAATCATTCTATCATTCTCCTTGAAACCTCTATTAATTAATCTGTCTTTACTAGTTAGGTCATACTGTGAAGCTGTAGACCGTTTTTGTCGTCGCTCAACGGTGCAGAGAGCTTTAGCTCTGATATTCTCACTGGAACTATTTTGTGTTCTTGGAGACACGAGCCAAAGCTCAGCAAAGAAAACGCACACAAAAGCCTTGTAATGCATTAATCTTGAAATAGCTATTAGTACATAAACCACCTTCTATAAAGAAAACCTATGAGAAAAACTTCTTGAGTGTGTCGCTGCACTTCATAATTCCCTTGAAATGATTAATGTTCGATATGATTTAAAATACAAATGTGTACTGGAAAATATTTGGTGTATGAGGCAACTTGACTTATTACAGACTTGGTAATCTTTCTACATTTAGGAATCGTCCTGATAATCTATCGAAGATTCTTTCTTTAAACTGACATTTCGGAAAATGACGTTTTTAGCTTTGTGTGTTTATGTTCCATGACCGAGTTTAGAGATCGAGGAGCCTTTAACACAGTCTAGCAGTGTCAGCTGAATTCGTTATCTCGTGAATAGGGAAACTTATGTTAGAACCTACGTCTCTGGATGAAAATAACAGTGATAGAACGAGACTTTTGTAAATTAGTTTTCTCCTTGCTACAGTGCCATAAAAGTAACTTAACTCGTATACTTTGGGAAAAGGTATGTCTTGAGTAACTTCTGTGAAGAGAGAATGTGGAGTCGTCGGTTTCCTCTATAGCCTGCAGCTATTGAGCTAATTTCAGGAAAAGTATTTCTTGTTTCTTGTCCTTATATTCGATTTGTCTCTTTAAGACTTGATTTAGAAGATTTACAAGCTTGGAATACACAGAGGAACAATTAGGTCGTTGTGGAATCAGTTTTCCTGGGCACTGGAAAGATAAGGCTTTATATATACGTTTTTCGCTTTGAGATGTTGACTTAGATTGAAATATATTACAAGAAACACAGAACTAGAGATCAAATATAAATATTTCAGGATTACTTAGAGCGCAGAGCTGTAGCTTCTGATAATCTCTATGGAACGATTTTCTGTCTTTGGGAACCAAGCAAAGAAATGTCCCACGGAAAAGCCTCCAAATGCTTTAATCTTGGAATAGAAACTCTTACCTACGCCCTATGCTATGAAAAGAAAGCTTTGTATTTGACACACATTGAGCCTCTAAAGTAACTCTAAAAAGTATTTTTTACATTCTTATATTTTCGAAGAATTCAGTTTTTATTATTAGTAAATAGTTATCCAGAAAACAAACCTTGCAATTCTTATATTTGTCACTTATTAATGCTCTTGAAATGATTAATATTTGATATGATTTGAAATTCAAAATGGGTACTGGAAAATACTTTGTGACTGAGGCAACTTTGTTTGTATTGGTTTATTTTACGGACTCGGCAATATTTCTATACTTAATAAAGTGTTCATCCAATTACAATCTAAATAAATTTAGATCAACAGGTTTTATATTTGGTCATACAGTATGACCAAATATAAAACCTGTTGATCTAAATTTATTTAGATTGATCCTATTATAGCCTCCAGCAAAGCATTTTAATACGTGTAACTGTTAAATAAACGTTACATAAAATGATTTATTTAGAATGAAGCATAAGATAATACCAAGGGACCATACATTTTTGTATTCGTATTTGTAAACAATGAAATATTCAACATTATAGTGTCAATATCGTCATAAATAGCGACCATTAACAAATCATTCTCACATGTTGTATATTACGATTAAATAATCATGAAGTCCCTAACGTGTTAGTTACTTAATGGTATATCTGACAGGGAATAGGACAAATTCGATTTCCATAATCAATAAACATCGCACAAATACTGAATATCGATATACGCGGTCTACCAAATCGAAAGCTGGCAGGGATTGTGTCCTTCATAGAAATATATTGACTGAGTGATTTTCCCACACTTCCTTCATTATTCAATCATTCTATTATTCTCCTGTAAGCCTGGTATTAATTAATCTGTCTTTGCTGGTTAGGTCATGCTGAGACGTACGGAACCGTTTTTGTGTCTCAAGGGTACTTAGACCTAAGAGGTGTAGCTCTGATATTCTTGGAATGATTTTGTGTCTTTGGGGACACTAGCTCAAACCCAGCAAAGGAAAAGTCCGACAGAAAAACCTTGAAATGCTTTAATCTTGAAATAGCAACTTGTACATAAGCCGCCTGCTATGAAAAGAAAGATCTGTATTTGACAAACATTGATCCTCTGAAAATTTCTTTAAATGTGGTATGTTACGTTTTAATACATTTGCATGAACAACTCGAATTTCACTATAAGGAAAACCTTTCTTAGGTGTGTTACTTCTAAATGCCCGTGAACTGATTGATATTTGATATAATTTGAAATACAAACAGTCTAAGTAGTCCTAGCAATATTACCCGTTTTCAATACCCGAGTGAAACGGGTAATGTTGAGGCTAGGTTTACTAAGACTGAAACACAAATGAGGACTGAAAAACACTTTCTGAATGAGGCAACTTGGCTTATATTAGCTTCTATCATAGATTTGAAAATTCTACATTTTTAGACATCTTTCTGATATTCTCTGGAAGATTCTTTCTTCAAACTGGCATTTCGGAAACTGACGTTTTTTAGCTTTGCATAGAAAGATGTACTTAAGAATGCTCTTTTTTGTTTTGTTCAAAAGACTGCATGACAGACCAAGTCTTTACTCCTACTCCATGGCTGAGTTTAGAAAGATATCGATGGGCCTTTAACAACCCTTTCATGGTCTTTAGGCAATGGGACTTATAAATATTCTAGACTTATTTTCTAATATTATTTCTATGACCGACCAGGTTTTGTTTCTGTTCCTTGAGCGTGTTAATATATCCACAGAAACCTTTAAGACAGTCTAGCAAAGTCAGCTTTTTTAATCGGAAATAAACTCTTTAAGATAGCGTCGAGACTTATAATTGAATCCATGTCTTTGGATGAAAATACACTTGATACAGACTTTTTAACAAAACAATGTAAGTTAGTTTTCTCCTTGTTACACTCGCCATGTACGTAAGGTAACTGATAAACTAGGGACGATTTATGCCTCGAGTAACTTCTCTGTCTTCTTCTCGGTTTCCTGTATAGCCAGCAGTTATTGAGCTATTTTCAGGATAAGTCTTTCTCGATTCTTGTCGTTATTTTCGATTTTGTCTCTTTAAAACTGGAGATAGCAGATTTACCAGTTTAGAATACAGAGGAACACTTATGTCCTTGTGGAATCATTTTTCCTGAGGCATTGGGAAGATAAAGCTTTATATTTATATGAATTTTACTCTGAAGTTTTGCTAGATTGAATTATATTACCAGAAACACAGTCCTGAAAGCAAAGTATAGATATTTCAGGATAACTTTTTTCTCGGTTCTTATCTCTTTTCGATTTTGTCTTTTAGTGCTGAATTTAGCAGGCTTGGCAGTTAAATAAACACTTATTTTCCTGACGCTGATAAGGCTTTATATGCATGGTATAGGCTTCAAGATGTGAGATCAAATACACTCAAAAACACAGAACTCAAGCAAAATAAAATAATCCTTAAAGTTATTGTTTCTGTGATAACAATGCCATGAAAATGTATATGTATATAAAAATACATAGAATATTTTCACACCTATTCAATACAAAAATACTGAGTTTAGGAGAGAGCACAAATGAATTATTAAAACCCCGAAAAGCCAAAAAAAGTTTTTCAAAATGTTTGCAAAAGAAATAAGCACACACAACGCAAAACCACTTTGTATCAAAGGTAGTGGATACCACATTGTTGTATTAACACTACCCGCGACTTCAAAACATAAAAATGTTTGCAAAAGAAATATGCACACACAACACAAAACCACTTTGTAACAAAGGTAGTGGATACCACATTGTTGTATTAACACTACCCGCGACTTCAAAACATAGAACTTCAGTCTCCAAAAGTCTCTTACATCAGCCAGCGATGGAGACTATAGTGTTTTGAGCTTTGTTGGGGAAAAACATTGAGACTAAAGCATTTTAAAAGTGTTACAGCAAACTCACTATACTTTAACTTAATTTAATAGTCCGAGTCCCATTGAGACTAGTCTATATATTCTATATGCACATTTCTCGGTCTGGTGTGTTTCATCGGAGATGTTTTATGTGTACTAAAGTGACTTAGATGGTCTCAAGAGGACACTAACATTCATCAAGTAGATTAGAAATAGTCCACGGGGTGTTTAGTCATTAGCCACAATCCTTATATTATATATTATATATATAGTCACATAAAAAGGATAACATGTATTGTTTAACTTACAACTATGATAGTATATTTTTAAAAATTCGTTTATTTTCAGGTGAATTTCTGATAGTTTTTATTTTCATATAATTGTGACATTTGATATCATCGCAAAGAATCAGACCAATAGTCGATATTTTTTCTATATAGTTCCATAACGCCAAATCACTATACTTTTTGAATATAAAAACAATTTCCCAACGTCAATTCTACAAGACCTGCCACTGACCAGTATTTATTAGCTAAGATATTATCCCTAATCGACTTGTAGTCTGGTGATGTACTGGGAATGTATTTGAACTCTTAAACGTTTAGAGTCCTCTACAAATCTGGTTAACTAATAGGTTTGTCAGGGTCAAAATACTTTAAACACAATAAAACGAGAGTATCCAATCAAAACAAAGCAATCTCTTTTTTTTATTAAGGCAAGGTTTTGTGGTTTATTCACATTGTTCAAAGTTATGGACTCGGTGCTTTGAGGCAAATATTAATTCACATCGTGCAAATAGTTCACCAGTTACAACAAATTATCTTTGGGTCTACTGCAATTATCAGATCTGTTCTTGCATTTTCCCTCAATATTGAATTTAACACCATACACTCAGGGGCAAAAGAAACGATACCATATAAAATGCATGATAGATTAATCTACGATTGATAGTTACGGCTGAAACAGGGTTAATTCATGTATTCAAGAGCTAACTGAACTAAGTTTTTAATTTCAGAGCTATATCTGTTAACGCCTTTGAAATACAAGCCTTTCAAAAAACGCTGTTAAAAAATCTCCTTAACTAAACGAGATAGGATAGTGAAAATGGCCCTTTTTCTTGTTTTTAAACCAAAATACAGGCAAAATGCGTGAACAATTAACTTCTACAAGGGTTATTTATATTGATAATATCTTCGATTTTATAGATTTTTAAATTTCATAATTATTTTATTCCAATTCCAAAGATTATGACCAAAAATAACATCGAAAAAGCTGTTGTTTGACCCCTCGTGTATTTGAACAGTCATACAATTATAAGTATTTTACTTTGATGTTTGAAATTGTGAGTACTTCTTCACAACTGATATGCCTATCACAGGGGCTCGTAGTCGCATTTCATTTACAACAGGATTTTGTTTTGTACTCTTTTGAAAAGTTGGTATCGTTTCTTTTGCCCCTGAGTGTAGTGCCCTTCCTTGTTGAATTAAGATAAGGTTGACCACATTTCCCAAAGTAATGTGTAATTTCACCCGACGTGGTCCGAAATTAGAGATGCATACACAAGCAACATGCATCGGACAACCGGTATTCATGTACTGTATAAACACTAATCGGTCTTATTCTATCCCTCGGTCAAAGGATGACCGTATGATAGCCACCACAAATACCTTTGGTGCACAATTTACACATTGGAAAGCAAACCTTCCAAAAACATCGCTTAATAATATTTCATATATCCTTTTATAGTAGTTTTAATCGACATTAAAACCTTAAGACGCCTCTTGTAAAACTGAGACTATTATTATAAATTTGACGAATGACATTGCAAGATGTTCGAGCCTTTAAAGACTAATATTAAGTGTCTGAAATAATAATTCTTTAAATTGATTATTATATTTAAAATAGAAAAACACCTGACAAATGTCTATTTCAGAGTTCATTTTAAATCTAGATTTGCTTTTCTTATGTTCTGGACAAAATACTATTAACTAGTCTCGGTGTTAGACTAGAGTCTTAAACCACATTGCTATTTCGTGTTAAGACATCCCAGCTCCGAATCACCACTTTAAGTGATTGTACTAGGATTTAGCAGAGATTTAACCACAGCAGTACGTCATCTTGGTTAGCTAACAGCCATAATAATGACCTATCATTCCCTGTGTGTCTTAAAGGTCTCGGCGACAGATCTGATCACTCGGAATTGAGGTCTGGAGTCCTACCGCAGAGCTACTTAGTGTGAGAAGACAGCTCTGTCTCTCAGTGTCTCTCTGTCTCTCGGGCACGGCACTAAGGCTCGGAAAGGATCCCTCTGAGCAGTTTAGTGATTGTGTAGGAAACCGACGAGATAGCGAGGGATATCGCAGCTGTGGATCAAGCAATATACGACGTGACAGTGATTAATGAAAGGGCAGACTCAAGGCGATCGGGATGAAATATTAACCAACGCATGGCAGTGATGTAATGGAATCGAAGAACGCCGCTTCCCTTTGTATGGCCAAGTGAAGGAGTGTTTAATAAACACACGCACACTTAATTAAACACACTTGTCAGCTGGGCTAATTGTCTCATTGCGTACTCCGCTAGAATAACTTTGTTTGCATCTTATTAAGATTCTACTTTTTGTCGATCCAGGTCATGAATTAGGTGCTGTTGATTCCACTTTATCTACAACTACCTCTGCTGGTTCTAATTAAGATAATGGCTACTTCTACTAGTAGTACCCACTATTACTACTACAACTAACGCTACCTCTACTACTTCCATTTCTACTACTACTACTACTACTAGTAACTACTACTACTACTAGTACCCACTATTTCTACTACAACTAACGCTATTTCTACTTCTTCTATTTCTACTACTCCTACCACTACTACTACTTATATTTCTACTACTCCTACTACTACTACTTCTTCTACTACTACTACTGCCGCTGCTGCTGCTGCTACTACTACTTATACTACTACTACTACTACTACTTCCGCGGCTACTCCTACTTCTACTAGTACCCAATATTCCTAGCGCTACCCCTACTTCTTCTATTTCTACTACTCCTAGTATTACTAGTAATGTTACTATTATTGCTGCTGCTACTTCTTACACACTAATTCTATTACTGCTATTGATCTGCTTCTGCTTCTGCGAATACTACTTCTACAACTGCTAACAGTCAAACTATTGTCATGATGTTCCTTCTACTACTAATTGTACTAGTACTACTGCTGCTTCTACTACAACTTCTTCTATCGTTACTCCTACTTCTACTACCACTACTACAAAACTACACCACAACTGTATAAAGTCTCAATCGTTGATTCTTCCACTAGTACTATTCAGGCTTCTACTATTCCTCCAACGTCAGGCGACCACGACCCTTCTACAACCAACAAATCGTATTTCTTTCCACTACAAAGGCAACGTAACACAATCAATCAACGCGTATTTTTGTTTCGCTTCTCTGAGTTACTTGGTGAATTCCTTGATTACGTGAAGGCGATTTCTTTAAAGGGACGAAACTAATAACAGCTTCTGAACCCGAGAGAATCATTTTCAGATTTCCTGCCTGAATATTTGATCAACTGTCTCTGAGTCAGGGTCGAGTCACAGAAGACTGTTTTCAAGTCTCGAAATTATATTTCGCAAAAGACAGATATCGAATTTGAATTCGTTAACAGTGGTGGGTTGGTTTTCTTACGATATGGTAATCAATGGTCATTGAGTTTTGATCAAATCTGGGTCAGAGTGACGTCATGTGGATTTATAAAGTCGTTGGCATACAAGTTGGTCGTCCTTTTCACACAGTGAAAAAGAAGTTTCCAGTTGGTAATTTTTATATTTATCCTAGATGAACTATATTCAGTTTTTGGAGAAGTAAACTTATTCAGATATATTGACAACGCGATTACAGCACCGCATGTTTACGTCGTAGCAAAAAAATGGAATGATAATATTTAAGGTTCGTTAACAACCGAGGGTATTCTTTACTCATTCACGGCTATTCTATAATTCCTGGCTAGACGCTCGTTATAACGCACATAATGTACAGATAACACCAGTAAGCCATACGATACAAGTGCAATCAGCATACGAGGTCAAAAAGCCAACAAATCAACTAGAAATTAGTAACATATTCCCGCAATTAATCCCGCACACCAACTATACGGTAACCTGTAAATTTGGCACTGCTTGGGCATTGAAGTAGTGTATCAGAAAGAAACCTAAAGATGAAACTATGTTTCTATTCATCACGCAATTATCTATCGAAATAACTTAGCGCTGTCAAGTCTTTTAACACACATCCTTCGAATTAGCATGATTCAGCATAAACAGGGGAGGTGTTTGTGGGGATGTGGAGTTTAAAGGGACCTTTCGAGCGGAGTTATTTTTGTGGAAACGAAATTCAGGTGGACTTTCCTGTTTACAATTATATATAGGATTTGTAAATGATAATTTTACAATTAATTTCAACTATGTTTGTGAGGTTACCATTTCAGTTGTTCAAGATTTAACAACTTGACAAAGAATAAAGTGTATCGCCCAAAAATAAAAACATCGTGAAAGGAAGCCGATCATGAAAGCTACGATCGTGGAATGCATTACTCCGACAAAATGCTGTGTTAATGATAACTTTTTTTATGAATTATTTGTAAATATGCTCCTCTTAAATGAGTTTTTAAATGAATAAGCATAATACAGCACATTCGTTTTCTCGCAATGTTAACATTTCAAGTTGGCGGATGAAAGCTGATCGATTAGTGCCTTTATGGTTCCAACAGCTGCTTGTATGATTGCAAGAGAAGCCCTGTTGTGGCTATAGTTAATACAGTGAAACCTGCGAGCATAAATTGGGAACTGGCGGAGCAGGGGGTCCAGTGCTGAAAATCAGTGTAGCATTGCACGCAAACCTTACTGCGTGTAGAAAGCTTATCTACTGCAGACGATGTTGCCGAGCCCCTGGCAAGATTCGAACCCGGATATCTTGTTTCGAAGCCACCGAACGCGCTTACCACTGCGCTATCCCAATCTAAGTAAACCTAGCCTCAATAATGCCCGATACACTCCGATATTGAGTCTAGCGAGATGTAGTAGCGTGTCGCAGCAGCCGATCTATCGAATTGACCAATCTGGGATCATCTTACCAAGCCGCAATGGTCTGCATTCGCACATATAACGTTAGAGGGTCATAGGTTGGCGAAAGGTCGGCTGACGCGATCCGCTACTATATCTCGCTATACTCAATATTGAAGTAAAACGGGTTTTTTTTAGGCTAGGTTTACTAAGACTGGCGCGATCCCGATACTTGACAGGTTAGGAAAAGAGGCAGAAATGGAACAGGTGTTAACTGGTACATAGCATGATAAGTACGATGTTGTTTCAATAAAATGCATGTCTATTCGCTTGTACAAGCTACAACAATTGTTAATGAGATCAAAGCAATTATATTTCAGCTTGCAAGAAACCAAGTTCAAGCTAGGTCGCTTTCTTCTAATCTCTTCAATGCCACCATGACATCAACTTCTGTCATGCACGCGAGACTTTCCAACCTAAATATGAATTAATTTCTTTGAAATAAAAGAATTATAATCTTAATTCTCGACATTAACAATTCATGACGCTAAAAGGGACGCACAAATTATATCAATTAGAGCGACAACCATATGTGTCTTTTGAGTTCCGCCATGCGCATCAAACCGGAAGTCATGTGTCGATCGATGGCATGTCGTTTCTTTGTTACGACATCCTTCAGTAACGTTGAAAGACTAAGATAAAGTTGATATCCCGCGTAGGGCGGTTCATAACACGTTCACTATAAACAGGTGGCTACGGGAGGGTGAATTCTATGAAAACGAAATCCATTGTTGTTTGGGAATGTCGGTTTCCTTTATGGTAACTGTTGCGTGACGATGGGCGGTCAATTAATTGAGTTTGCTGGTATTATATATTGATGTGGGTCGTCCAATACTGAAAGGTGACATTTTCAAACAAAGCTGTTTTATTATTAGTTCATTTGCAAACGTGTTTGATATTGACTTTTCAAAACCGCTGATTAAGCTTAAATGAGCGAGTGCAAAATTTTGCAAAAGATATTTTTTTCACATCAAGTTTCGGAGTGCAAAATGGGGATAGTAATTATTTGAAATTACAATGTAGGAATGCCCACGCACCCTAAGTTATTCGCTAAGTTCGGCTTATATAATTGCGTTGTGGTGTATTATTTTAAAAATATCTTGTTTTCGTCTAAGAACAATTGATGATATTTTAAAGTATATAATAAATGTTCTTTTACATTTCTGGAAACTTTTTATGATAAGGTTTAACATTTTAATCAACATTAAACATACGTGAGAAGGGAAACCTTACAAAACGTTTCCTGTTTTTATTAAATCATATAAAAACTATGTTTACATAAGGCAGAAATATCTTTTTACATCTCTTCAAAAACTTTTACAAAATAATAATGATCTGTCACAGGTCGTTGTAGTTTTCTATCCGGTCATATCTCTGTAAAGACAAAATAAATTGTGTATCTGAATAACGCATGTATGAGTAAGATATGGATTGATAATAGCATTTGAATAATGCATGCCTGAAAGATTACGTGACATATTTCATATATCATTCGTACATGGTTTTGACGAATTTACATCTCACGTTGTTTTTGAGCATCCACGCTTTGTCGATATATATCAGGTTCCGTTTTCATCCAAACAAGAACTGATCACGGCTTCTCGGCTTCTCGGCTTCTCGGCTTCTCAGCCCCAACAAATAACAAATACAAACATACAAATACGCAAGTCAATCACTGAAATCTATCATCGAAAACTAGAATAACTCTTTTTAGAACAGAAGTAAGATCAGGAATTTATTACTGGAGATTGTACGGAGATAATGGTATAACAGACTTGTTATCAAAATGTGAATGTTATATGAGTCGTGTTAACATTTTCAAATTAGTCTTACATTCCTCTAGTTTGTACTTGATTTGCACTTGTTTTTGCACTAGACTTAGACTTACATTAATAATAATAAAAAAATTAGTCTCAGAGTTATTTTTTTCAATATTGACAATATTCTTAAACAATTCATGTATTTTAACAAAATAGAGCCCAGAAGATGTGTTAACTTCAGAGCTAAAGCTGAGAAATCTAGACTTGCTATACTTTTCTAGACTGGGTTGGTCATCAATTAGATATTCTTGCTTTAGGGTCTGGATGACAGACTACACTTGACTGTGCTAATAAAAGAATGACGTCAAATACTTGATACGTTTTAGTATTTTCTCTAAGTCTTTAAAGCATCCTTAGTCCGTCTAAATGGGATGTAAAATGTTACAGGTTCAGTGATTTGACTAGACTAACATTTAGACTTCTTTACTAATTTTAATGTTTGGATTTTTATTTAAAATGAATTAAAATGGAGCCCTGAACAAAATTTTATTTCAGTTATATCTGAGGCATCTAGACTTGCCAATATTTTCTTGACTACAAAAGGCTCCTTCAATTTTTTTTCCTTAGGGTCTGGATAACATACTATGATTTGGCTAGATTACAGGTCAATACTATATATTATTATATGATAGACGAGTGATCTGTCTGCTGATTGGTCAAGGAAGGTGGTCATCGACAATGATCAAACCTTATGTTGACCGCGGGAAACGTCATGCGAGGTCAACATAACAATCCAATGACCTGGAGCTAAAAATAGATAAAACGCCGTAAAGGGTTGCTTCCCAAAAAAACTTAAAATAATTGTATAGTTTTCAAAATAAATGAAACTTTCATAAATCATATAATAAAACAGTTGTTGACTTCAATTATCGGTGAATCCAATGGTTTATTGATAACTGTTCAAAGGTCAATAAACCATTGGATTCACCTCAACTGAAGTCAATAATTGTATAATCCTATCTTCCTCTTTTGGTTATATTACAAATGTAGATATCATATAGATACAAAGAGAATGACAGCATGTTAATATTGATGATGTCATTTACACGTTATGTCAGTACTACCAATATCGTAGTAAATGGTCATTAATGTTTTTCAATTTCAAAAGCCCTTTTTAAAAATTTATCATTCCCACATTCTATTAACCACAATCACTAAAACATAACGACATTTTTTTATTTACGTGATAATACAGCTTTGCATTTAGTTCAAGTGATCTCTTTTCGAAAACAAAACAGCAGATTTAAAAGCCATTTATAACGTCAATGGAGATTTACCATTGAAAGCTTTGGCTTTAAATATTAAAACTTGTGTCACAGATTTTAGATTTGAACTTTATTCAGTTAAATGGGAAAACGTAAAAGGTTTGCTGAAAAGATTTGGAGGTATCAAACCATCCATTATTCCTCGAGCTGTTAATGCTTTAAAACATGAAATCAACATAGAGGTTAATTTTTTCAATCGAATTTCTTAATTTTTAATCCTCAAAGGAGATAATGGGAGTATGAACGTGTAAGAGGAGAAATGAGGATTTGAGGAGATTACTTGAATATGACTGATTTTCTTTTCCCGTTGAATTCTGTAAAAATAATCTTTATCTTCGATGTTGGCCTGTTTTCGATCAAGACGACAGGTTTTATCAACTAATGGCGTAATATGATGATAAATGTTGAACTTGGATAACGAAATAGAAATAACAAAACATTGAACGAGTGGTTTTTCGTGTGTTATTGCAACAGCTTATTCATGAGAATTCTTTAAAACTTCCAAAGGAGCAAAGTTTAACCGGACGAGAACGATCTTTGTGAAAGTTTGAAACTTAAAAACCTTAAAATGCTACATAGCAATACATGCCACTTTGGACTTGGTACAAGGGACTCGAATCAGACGCAAATATGAATTGGTACTCACGAAAAATGGTATCCAAAAATATAACAATGTTACCTTTGTTCACTTTATTTAAGTTCAAGTAACCTGCTTTCTAATGCATCCATACTCTAGCGCCTTTGGAGCTTTGTCTTTCATCAACATCGTAGAAAGAGGTTAGTTTCAGGTATGTTGACAGGCGCTAGACTCTAAATATACATCTTAGTATGTATATCTGCTTATGTATATCATATACACAATGTACAAGCGAGTCAAGAAACCATTTCCGGAAAGGGGAGAGATCCAAGATGGCTGACCTTCGTAAACTGTAAACAGGTAGGTATTAATACTTTATGTATAATGAGTGTCTGGTGCTCGTGGTTTTGTTGTCAAGTCTAGCTGGCCGTGTGGGTAAGCTGTAAAGAAGGTCAGTGCTGATGTTGGTTTCTGACTTTTATGCTATTGACGTTAGGGACTGGTCCCGAAAAGTACAAGAAATATTTCATTTGCAAATGCAAATGCCGATAAATTATGTTTCATGTGTTCATTTCATTGATAGTTAAACATTTTTGAGGGTTTGGAAGCAGCGTACAGTATAAACTATGAAATTAAACCACAAGGAAATATTAGTTCAAACCTTAGGAATTTCATTTTAGACAATTCCATGTTACCTGAAGAAAAATATTTAAAATCGGAGATGTTGCAAAGATTGCAAGGAGTTTGTATCAGAAGGTCACTTGAGGAATATTGTATAATCGCAATCCGACAATCATTCATGTTTCATCATAAAGTGTAAAACAATTTAAACATCAAAGCATATGTAACTGATCTCGCTTTAACGTTTTCGTAATTTGAAACGGTAACAAAATGTTGAAATTGACATTCAATTCTAAGTGGTTTTCCGTTTGAGAAGAACGTTTTAATGTTGGACTTCAAACTCATTGCAAAGTTATGTATCAAATTCTAAGATATCCTGAAAGTTATGTACGTAATCAGTATCAATTTGAAAGATGATACATGTTTTTTGGAGAAAGTGAATCACGTTAGTGTATGGATCGATTTAACGTTGTCACAAACTAATAAACCGTGATTCCCGTGAAAACGCTTGTTCATTTCAACGTTCTTCACGTGCATCACGATTTGTCCGTATTTTTGTGACCTGCATGTTTTGTCATGGGTCTTTTACAGATGGCATTTCTGACATCACTGCCGTATGTATGGAAAACCGACCGAATTAAGAAATTTAAAACGTGGCCTTTTAAAAGACTTGATCGTCAATAAGAAACGGATATTTGAAAATGAGAAAACATCGCACAATATGATGGAAGATTACATGATGGATGTTTTATGGATGAATAAATGGGAAAAGCAAATACTTATAAAACTTCAATCCATTAAACTACGTCATCGGATGCAACTTCCTTAACTTACTAAATAATACTTCCGGACATCCGTGACTACACCAGACCATTTTCTTAGCATCAAAATCACTGTCATAATATTTGAGTAAGTGATTATGAACAAATTATTAAGACAAATCTCTCATAAAACTTCGATTTTCTTCAAACTCACACAATGCATGACACACATTATCCTAATGAAAGATCGATCGAACACAAGCATCAAAAACATTCTAACAATTCGAAATCTTTCGTCTACGTTGAAGTTACATGTCCGGTTCTAACTAAGCAAATAAAACACAAAGGCGCATTAAGCTTAAGCATCGATTATTTCGCAGAGTTTGGCCAAGTGTTGAAGAGACGAAGCTCAAAGTGTCTCCAAGTACGGGATTCCATAAAGAGATATCAATAAATTGCATTAGAGACAACGACTCGCCTTTCCCTTGAAATTGACACTCCAAATCTTTACGTCATCTATGAGAAATAGATTGGCACTGGCTTGATCGATTGAAATGGACACGGGACCTTAATGAGTAATGGATGAGGGGCTTAGAAAATGTTTGGTTATGTTTTGGAATTTTTTTGTGGAATTTTAGAGCCATATTGATTAGTTTCATATTGCGGGACAATTCACTTACAATTTGGACTGTGTTTGGTTATAGTTTGATATCTTAGTATTTAACGTGACAAATTTGAATTGTTATTTTCAAAATATTGTGGAAATATAATTTTGGACAAAAAATGTTTCCTTTCAGTTTATAAAAATATCTAGAAATTGCATAAGATACAACAATTAAATTGTCCATGGAATCGACATTGTATACCGTTACGTTATCCTAGGAAATATATTGATATTGGCTTCATCGAAATGTACATAAGTTCCTTATTCGTTAGATATCTTCCGAAATGGAGGATATGTTTTGAAATGTTCCAGATTATACGATGTCTTTGGTATTTGATAAATAAAAGATTAAGCCATTATTCGCCCAGAGGTGCGATTTTGCATAGGTTTAGTAAGCAATATTCGTGAAACAATACATATAAATATGAATTTGCTAAGGATCTTAAATTATTGGATTCTTTGAGCAAAACCGTGAAATTGACACTCAAAATCCTCCCGTCTTCTATAGGAAACAGATCGGCGCTCGAATGATTGATTGAAATGGACACGAGTTTTCAATGAAGAACAGATGAGATTCCGGAAATGTTGTTATGATTTGAGTTTCTAGAAGCTTTCTGAGGAGCATTTAAAAAACTAATATTCCGTAAGATTATGTTTTACCATATTGATACGTTGTCTTCTACAGTTTGAGTGCCAGTTGTACAAAGAAGAGATTTTCGAAATTCTGAGTTATATTGAAAATGAAAGGATGATTATTCAAATGCTTAATATCCTTCGCAGATATAGCAATAGCTTTCCTTTTGTTGATTTATAGTAATAGTTTTGGGAGAAAGTTTAGGGCAAGTTGTTGTTTTCAGAAATTGAAACATCAAGCAAACGCGAATCTATAATTTATACTTATTTTCCAAAATTTACAGTATATTTTACATGTTTCTGGAATCAAAATGCATAACATGAATGCTTATTTATATTGTTTTATAGTCAAAGTTTTAGTTATAGTCAAAATTATTTTACACACCCCTCCAGAAGACGACACAATTTTGTAAATGTTGACAGATATTTTCCTCATACATGAAAATTATTCAGAATATTTTGGGACATAAAACTGAAACCAGTGAATAAGCTCATTTTCGTATAGTCACATAGTATTTGACGTTAAGTAATCATTAAATGACTTTTAGTTGTGACACCCAAATAGCGCCCCTTCCAAACGAAAGCCTAGACTAACATATAGTCCCTGAAAAAAAGTTTTTTTTTACTAAAATTTTAATTTCAAATATTTGATATTAAAGGAGCCCTGAACAATTCTAAATTTCAGGGGGCATCTAGACATGCCAACATTGTCTAGACTTAAGAAGGCTCGTTTAATTTTTTCGCTTTAGGGTTTGGATAACAGACTAACGAAAGTCCTGTGTCCAACCCTGTGTCTCGATGACAACGGCCGTGGCATCCGGGCCATGCTAGATTCGAATCATAAATTCCTTCATACATACAGCATGGGGTTCAGAGATATCAGGGTATTGTAGGCGCTCTGTGGCATCTACAATATACATCAAATATACTCCTTACTCCTTTCGTTGTCCTTTTCAAACGTTTGTGTATGAAACGCCGATAACTGCACATACGGATGATGTGTAGAATTAAAGGTATTTAATGGCATTTGAAACTGGAATGTCATTGTGTTTCATC
Source organism: Steromphala cineraria (assembly GCA_916613615.1). Lineage (NCBI taxonomy): Eukaryota > Metazoa > Mollusca > Gastropoda > Trochida > Trochidae > Steromphala > Steromphala cineraria. The sequence continues at coordinate 26,354,320 of OU744727.1, read as the reverse complement.
TTCTTGTCCAGTCACGTTTTCGCGTTCAAAGGTTTCAAAAGCGTGAGTGTCAATATTTCAAAGGAACAAAATGATCATGTCTTGTCTCCAAAATAATTATAGAATTTTTGTGAGACACTACGACATTTTATTGTGTGTATCCTTAGAAATTTGAATGCAACTTCATAAACTTTCCACTGCGTGTCTATTCATTTCAAAGAACTATCTGGAAATATGAAATACATATATTTTTCAAAACGTATTAACGTAATTAGAGAATTTGAAATCCACGCATTTCATATATATCAAGAACACATATTTCTTAAAATGTCATATCGTTTCGTTTCACATTTTTCGTCCTTAAAGGTTAATATTATATTGAGGAATTATATCAATAAATATTTTTTGACGTTAAAAAACGATTTCAGTAGTTAGTATTTTAAACACCGAGGAACAAAAGAAACGATACATACTTTCCAAGAACCTCAAACTGCCCCCAAAAATGTATACAATAAATATATGTATTGTACAGAATTATACGCATTGTACTTATCAGGCTTTTCAGTGAAACATGTATTTACTTTTTTAACGGTTTTTGACATTATGTAAAAAGTGATACAATGGATATAATTGAATAATTTCATAGTAATGTTTTGTCTTCTTTGAACATAATTTATTTTGCTGATTTAGGACGTCATTAACTTCCAAAGACCCGTGTATGTCGTCCTGTTAAAAATATTCGAAAGGGTGAATATTTAATATAGACATGATGTTTCAGAATGAAGATCCGATAATGTTTCAGAAGTTACTTAGTTAGCTTCCAAACTGCGGCCATGATGCAACTTTGTTATCTTTGTTAAATTATCTTTGTTATCGTATTTCCCACCGGTGGATTAAATCGTGCATTTTCGGTTGGTATCGTTTCTACACTCAGGGGCAAAAGAAACGATACTAACTTTTCAAAAGAGTACCGCAAACAAATCCTGTCGTAAACGAGATGTGACTATGAACCCTTGTGATAGGGGCACATTAGTTGCATTGTAGACACGTACTAACAATTCCAAACATCAAAGTAATTGATGATAATTGATGACTGTTCAACTTCACGAGGGGGTCTTAAAACGGCTTTTTCAATGTTAAACTTGGTCATAATATTTGGATTTGGAATAAAAAAAATAATGAAATTTATAAATTTGATAAATTAAACATGTTTTCAATATAAAAACCTTGTTATTCAGGCATTTAGTCAGGAAAACGGCCATTTTCACTATCCTATCTCGTCTAGTTAAAGAGATTTTTAAACCACGTTTTTTGAAAGGCGTGTTTTCCAAAAGCGTTAACAAATATAGCTTTGAAATTTTAAAAAAAACTTAGTTCAGTTGGGTCTTGACTACATGAAATAACCCTGTTTCACTCTTAACTATTACTCGTAGCTCAACCTATAATGCATTTTATATGGTATCGTTTCTTTTGCCCCTGAGTGTATTGTCCGTCAGTGTATACGAACGTATCGTGTAATGTATTCAAGCTGTTTACTCATGTCAAACAAGGTTAATTATGTGTAAGTGATGTAGAAAACGATATATCTTTTTTGTATATAAAAGTATCTCCTTTCTGCCTGATATAAATAAATAACTGATTGAGATATTTCCAAAAACATTAACCCCAGATGATATGTTTTTTCTCATTAAAAGTATGTGCAATTAAGACACTATTATATACGTCAAGGCTCCCATTAGAATTCCTTACATATCAAAAACGTTTTTATGTAGCATAACCTGGTTCATATTTTAACTTTATGATTCAATTAAACTCCTGAGTATGTTAGCATTTTATATATTTTCTGTTCGTAAAAATACCAATATAGTGTTATTGACACTGATTCCGAATTGTTCGGTCAAGAATATGTTGCATATAAGTATTTTAAACAATTTAGATGTTCGAAATACGTTTTAAATACTGAATTGTATTTTGTACATAGGCATTTACAGTTTCTCCCGATTATAATTGGTATCCTTCAACCCGTACTCTCCCCACAATGATAAATGACCAAAGTCATATCCTCCTAGTTTAACATTGAAAGGTAAGGCTTACCTTTTTGGTACGAGAATGCTTTCAACCACCAAGGGGTTGAATCTCTGAATTGATATAACATCAAAACTATTTTATACTACTATTTTTAGTCTTATACGTATACATGTCTTCACTAATTCTAAATTTATTCAAAATTTAAAAATTATTTTCATCTCAATAAATAAATCATAAGTGCAATGTCCGATTTAAATATTTATTTTTATGGGTAGAGATACTTATGGGTACTTTAGAGATTAAAAGCGATTTGCTTCAACTCCCAAAACAGCATTCAAATGGTATTTTCGATATCAAAAGCAGGTTTATATGAAAGGAGTACAAGTATAAAGAACGTGTCATTGATGTATCGTCATCATCGTGTTAGTTACATTCAGTTTTAAGGTCACATAGGATTAACCGCAATTTTCATATTTTTCTTTGATTTCCCTACCTTTACAGGTGTATAGGTATACATTTACCTGTAAGGTGTTGTGGTAAATACATAGTGTACCGAACAAAGATACGGAAACTTGATTTTTGCCTACATTAAGGTAAGTCCTCACCTATTTATCTGAATACTTCACCATAGGTCTTGGTTTGGATTTCTTTCAGATTAAGACTTCACTTTATTATCTGAAACGTAAGGTCCCTTACGCTATCATATTTCTCTTAAAGAGAATTCATTGAGGCGGATTATGACGACTCGTACATAAAATTGTCACAGATTTGGATAAACACTTAGTTTTGATTCAGGAGGGGGATTAAGGGTTAGGGTTACCTGACCCTATCCGATTCTTTGCGTTAATCCCACAGGATTAAGTGTATCGTTATAAAATTTGATAGCAAGTTTACCTAACCCCCGTCTGTTTCTAAGAAGGCTATAGGTCGCAGATCAAGCCATTATTGTTAAAAGCGTTGACTTATTTTGCTTTGTTTGGAGGAATTCAGAATGAGGGTCGCTTTGAAGAAAAGGAATATATTTGACACCTGATTAACCATAGTGTTGTTTGTTTATGATGACATAAGATTTTGAGATAATTACGTAGAAACTATTTGACACCTATTCATTACGTTATCTCCTAATATTTGCCAATTTTGAAACTTAATTCTCATTAATTACATGACACTATGAAACTAGGATGTATCATTATAAGTTAACGTTTGGGTCACAAGAGACATCAGACCATGGTGATGGGATTAAGAAGCCTGGCTCGGTACCAGATAAATAAGTCGCTGCTTTTTGACACCTCATGGCTTTGCTTTCACGTTTTATTGTGATTAAATTGTGAACACTATCTTTTAATAATGACCTTTTCCTATCATAGTATCATTTTTTCATCAAACTTTCTATTATGAATTTTGGTAACTGTTGTCTGAGATGAATTTTATATTAATTTCAATCAACTTGATGAATTCCAAATAATAGTTTGCCATTGTTCTTAACTCTAACGTTGGACGTCAGGAACGGGCCAAGTCGTTTGTAATAATAAAAAATTATTATGGATGCAATGCTACACTGAATTTTCAGCGCAGTACCACCAAAGTTCGCAATTCCCAGCCGATGCTAACACGTCTCACCGCAATACACAGCTCAAATATTTTTTCGGGCTCCTCCCTGCATCAACACTAGCAGCCATCATACAAGTGAAATATTCTTTTAAGCGGCGTGAAGCCCCCAACTCACATTTATCGTCAAAGAGGGAGTGAGTGAGTTAATGCTTAACGCCGCTTGGTTTGAGTCAAAGATATAGTAACAGCCTTAGAACGACAAACCAATCGAGATTCAGATAAAGGTTTCCTATCTTTAAGAGTTATATGGGGGAAATTGTATGAAATAAAGCTTTAAAAAACGTGCTACTGGCCCTTTAAGAGACTATGGGACAGCCTTAGTCTACCAACTTTGGTATTTCGTTGAGTTATGATACAGGTAGCGCTATAATGTGTCTAGATTCTACGATTCCAATGTGCATAGTTCTCTTTAGAGATCCATTTAGCTGGAATTGGTTTCTTTATACGTGTCATAAATCAACCAGGAAGCGGGACATAAAAGGTCTGTAACCCCTGTCACACTAGGCATGCTAGTCTTATGCACAGACCCTTGAGCATATAATTCACCCCATGGAAGAAAGTCTAGATCTGGACTGCTCTGAAATCCCCATTTGTCTGAGGCTCCTTTTAAAAATTTTATAAAATAAGATTTTTACTAAAAAAATTCAGAGACTAAATATAAGTCTATAGGCATGCGTTCTTACGATGTCTAAGTGGGTTCTAAAATTTAGCGAAGAACCAAATAAGCATATTGAGATCTTGTAGAAAGGATAGACACACTTAAATACCTAACCTCTGCCTATGCTTAAATATGAAGAGAACAACGGAGGTGCCCCCACTGCAGGCGCCATTAAGACACATGACTAGTGTGACACGAGATTAAATTCATCATAATACAGTAGCAATTAGTACGTTTCTGCATCGTTCCTACTACGTTTTCAATACGTTCAAAGGGTTTCCTTAGAGTTGTCATTGCGCCTACAGTGCGTTTCATCGACACTTTGTCAGATCCCTTTGTTAAAAACATGTTAAAAACAAACGCAGAGGTTTGGGTTTCATGTCGTTCTTGGAGTTCCCAATACTTCATTGTACAATGCAACAGTTACACGTTCAAGGAGATCTCACTATGCTGTTTCGTGCGTCGCTTTAAATCAGAAATCACTGGGAACGTCGGTAGAAATCTTGTCCATTACGACAGATTGTTAATTTCAAGTAGTTGCTAATACGTTCAAGTCGTTGTAAGGGCGTTTACAACAAGTTTGCAATACGTTTAATTTATATATCAAACCATCACCAACAGTATTCATAATCATGATGGCATACCTAAATTAAGAGGCTAATCATACCTTATAATGAATTTTAAAAATATATAAAATGATTGGGTATTTTTCAATATGTTAGTGAGGGTTTCTGTTTGTATATTCGCATTCGACTTAGAAAAGTTGTTGACTGATGTTTGTAAAATTCATTGTACGTTTCTACCTACTTTCAAAATAGCTATTTGAGAATGTCATGTCTATGCAAGATCCGGAGTATAAAGAACACACGATTATGGTTAAGTACAAACAGTTCTTTGACTTAAAAGAAATGTCAAGTTTTACATCACAGGATTAGCTGTATGACATGTAAGCATTTAGGAGGAATCTTTCTTACAATCATTCTGGCGCTATTTCTATTTCTAACATCCTTTTCTTCAAAGGTGATGCTTTTGGAATAAAAAAACCCATGAAAATCAGTCACAATATATAGGCATTACTTCCTGCTGTACCTTATGTGCTTTATGTCATGGTGACTGAGATTCGTTGGCTTTTTTGAAAAGCTCAATAACACGTCTAATAAAATGTCGTGTATTTTTGTTCGCCAATTGGGATTGTAAAATACACATTTCTTATCAAACGATTTCTATTTAGGACTACAAGTTTCCGTCCTTCTGTCTTACTTATAAAATCCTTATATATATATATGAACCCGTAATCTTGACTACAGACTCCTTGGCTAATTGGGATCATCTATTGTAGATTTCGTGATTTGGATTTTTAATGTTTCGATTTCGTTGTAAGCTCAAGTGTCGCGGCCTACTAATCTCATTCATTCTTCCCATAGATTACTCATGTTATCTTGTTCTAACCTCTGTTCTAATTTGAGCTGTTCTCGGGCAAACAAAGGAGAAGCCTGATTGGATGCATTAAAGTATCTCGTCAAATCAGCGACGTCGTTTCAAATTCACAATTCCCAGTCATCCCTTAAGCCCCCGTCACAACCCATCGTGCGTGCACTTCGTTCGTACGTTTTTTGGGGAGGCCACGGTCGCTACGTTTTTCTGAAAACGTAGGGTGGATTTATCAAGAACAGAGAGGGAGTTTGCCAACGCACGTCACACGCACGTCGTACGTACGTAGCCCGTCGACACGTCTGGCAGTGAGGAGCTGCGTGCATCGTACGATGCGCACGTGGTACGTGCGTGTGGCGTGCGTACAACGTGCGTACAACGTGCGTGTGATGTGCGATTGTCACATTGTCGTACGGGGGCCGTGCGTCTCGCGTACAGTGTCCTTACACCAGGCACGTTGTAAGTGCGTGCGAGTGCAACGAGGTTTTTCCCGCCCGATTGACAGGTGCTTGGTACACATTGTCACATGTGCTGGAGCCATAAGATGCCGCCCTTTCCATCGCTCCGGGTCCTGATGCTGCAAGAGCATGTTCTCTTCGAATGATGGCAATCGTCCGTCGGCTCGGCTTATATCCTAAAAAAGGTGCCCAAAACGTGCGTTGTACGTGCTTACTCGGTACGTTGTACGTGCTTACTCGGTACGATCGACGTGAGTTTTCTTTAATTATTTGATAGTTAAACTTTGGACGGGCCGAGTAAGCACGAACTACGCACGTACAACGCACGTTGTACGCACGTGCAACGTGCGTCGTTCGTAGAGAAAGTTTGAGTGGGTAAGCTTGAAAAAAACGCACGATGTCGGTGCGTTGTGCGTGCGGTTGTCGTACAGGGCACGCACGTCGATCGTACGGAGGAAAATTCGCAGCCCGTTCGTAGACTGCACGCAGCGAAAGTTCTGCATGCACTAAAAGTTCTACGACGAGTCTGCGTGCTCCAAATTTGTCCAAAATCGGTACGGCGTCGGTAAAGAGGACGCACGAATTCCCTAATTTACCCCACGTTTTTGTCGGTAGACAGCACGCAGCTGCACGTACGACGGGTTGTGACGGGGGCTTTACGCTTAAGGAGATTAAGATGAATTTCACTTTAGACTTACATTCTCTCCCTACAGAGGCAGATCACGCCATTAAATATTGATACAGCCTCTTTTCTATTACGCCGACTTTGTGGGATAGAATGGGAGATGCCTGATTGGAGGCAGTCAAAGTTTGTTGTGTAATCGGCGACGCTGTTCTAAAATCATAATTTTGGCTACTAAATCGTGACAAAAGCATTCTGATATGAACCACCCTTTCTATGAGAGAAGCGTTATCATTTGGTAAAGAAATTCAAATGGATTGTGGTGCAACTACCGGAACCCACGGATTTTGGCGAGTTAGAACAGAGGCTGTATCAACATTTCAGGACTTGATCTGCCTCTGCGGGGAGAGAATGTGGACTTAATGATAATAATTATTTTATATAGCTCCTAGTACTATCACAGTTGTTGCTCAACGGCACTTAAAGTATTCTTGACATAACACGGTCAAGCCAGGCGACTGAATCCTGACATAGGTCCTGTGACATCAAAAATGTTTTTCATGCATTATGTGTTTTCATTGGCTGAGATTAATAGATGGTATATAGAAAGGGCACGTAGGTTAAATCATGATTTTATTACTTGAATTACCTCATGGCTCTGTGAGAAAATGCAAGGGAAAAAGTAATGGAATCAGTTACTTGTGAGGGAAGTTTTCGAAGTACACAGTTCCAATATTTTCACCAATATGAATATTCAAATAATGAAGTGAATATGGATAAAATTTATATTTATTTGATAAGTTTGTCTAGTTGTTGGTCATAATATGCTTGACAATATCAAATTTCTAACCTGGAATGGAAATGGGTCGATTTAAGATTTTCATGATATATGTGTCTAGTTATTGGTCATAATTTGTCTAACTCATAAAAATTTCGAATTAGAGGCTTAATTGCATTTTAGTTTGAAATTGAGGAATATTATACTATGAAGTGTGTCTTATTTCACATTTATTAGGTTAAGTGTAGAAGAATTTTAAGTGAATCGTAACATTTCAGATATATGATAGTATTGTTATTATTATGTTTGTATTTAAGACCGGAAATCATGTTTACGATCACATCTTTATTTTACTATTTCGTCGTAACTTGATCCTTAACCAATGTTTTTATTCTTTCAGGCTTCGAATATTTGAACATCGTAATTGTCAATAATAGATAAGAAAGAACTATGTTTTTTAGATGTTTTTAAAAGTATGACTAACCACATATGACACTTATGGAATTTATAAAACTTCAACCAACGCTTTTATACGGGAACGAATCAACATCCCTGTCATGCGAAGGACACGTGGTGAAATTGACATTTGTATCGCTTTCCGTTGAGTCGGCGTGTATATTTCCTCGTGCATTTCGTGCTACATGACTTTCTCGTGATTTTCGTCGAAACAAGTGAGACCATGTTTCTTTAAGAAAGGTTTGTCTTCGATACATTCAGGTAGACCGTATAATCCAGTACAAAGAAAATAGATTATCAATACAGTGATCACGTGTGCGTTCAGTATAACACCGTTTTACTTTAATTCTGCTTCATGACTGTCTACGACATTTAACCTTTCATACAGTCTAGGTTCTCATCCAGCAAACCTGGTTTTGATTGTATACAAATATTGATATATAATAACATTGATGGAGAAATATAATATTTTGAAATTTCCATAGAATATTTTACTCTATTACTTTACTCTATTTATCATAATCATAAGCATTTTATATGTATAAATCAACATTACATACAACATCCTTTCTCTGGATTTACAGAATGCGTACAAATGAGTTTTTAGTATATGTCGCGTTTTTTTCATATATTCAAGTATTTAGTATGCTTATAACAGACATAACAGACAATAATACATGACAAACATCATTCATATTCAACAAATCACTGAAGTATAACTTAACAAAATCGGCATAATTTTACATATCCAATCTGATTATGTGTACGACATTCGACAGCAACATTAAACTTCTTTAATCATTACCTCAACATAGACATTCTTGAATGTAATGAAATGTCACAACAAACTTATCATTATAAATCCCCAAAGACTTAAATTTATAAAATATAAGTTCAGAAGATTTTGTGATTTGAGAATACCTAGACAGTTTTAAGTAATCTCCTTGTCTAAGTCTAAACAAAGATACAAAGTAATCAACATTATAAAGTTTAGGTTAAGCCAAGAAAACCAAAACCATATTGGAAGAGAATGGTTCTCGATTTTGTAAACCACATATTATAACCTAAGCTACTTAATAGTCTTAACATTGCATAACATTTACGTGGGATATTTGTGACATATGTTTTAGTCTATATACTACACGTTAATTACTCTTGGCATGTATAAGTGATGCAATGGTAGTCTACCACATTAACTTAAATCATACATTTCATGTAGATTTTAATTCTTGTAGCTGGTTTTGGCCTATATTGTCAACATTTCTAAATAACATTGACGTGGGATTTCTGTGGCATATGTTTAGGTCTACACAAAAACTTAATCTATCTTGACATGTATAAGTGATGCAATGGTAGTCTACCCCATTAACTTAAATCATACAATTCATGTATTACCTACTGGTTCATGGCATATATTGTCAACATGTCTATATAAAAAATGATGCTCAGACACGTTTGTTTTAAGAATATTCCGTATGTAACAAATAACCATTCATTGCACCAAAGCAACTGAGCATCACAGTTAGGTGATTAAGTCTTGCATCGGTGAATGACTTTACTAGTTTAGATAAAATTAGAAATACCTCATATCCTGAACTAACTCCATTGAAGTAACACCCAAAGCACATGGTTAAATGATTACATAATCATGACATGACGGCATTTATATAATGCGTACAAAGGAAAATTCCTTAAAAAATCGTTTCAAAATAAATTATCTGGTAAACGTTCCTGCAGATAACGTTTTTACAGCGTGCGACCATGGGCGTGCAGTCTGTAGCGGTTGATGCGTTCAATAATTTACCCTTGTCAACCTCGGGTCGAAGTTATGAACATTTGAAATATGAACAGGTCAATATATGGTCGGGAACATAAGAATATCTGATTTAGCTGTAAAATCGAAGATAACACTGCAATCATTTCACATCGTATACAGTATCATACAATAGGTACAATAAGATGAACATTCAAAAATGACTACATCACAGCATACCTTCATTGTAAGTCCATACGATATATAACATGACATTGGCTTGGTCTGTAAGTCAGACCCTGAAATAACAAAAAGCGATGCATCATACCCCATTTCGGTACTTATCATTTGTCTGCGCTGTAAGCCAGTACCACATTACATTGTCATATCTCGTGTACCCTATTTCAATGAACATGAAGCATACCGCATACCAAAACTGCTTTATTACACGAAATCAGTAACGCGACAAAGCTATACCATAAGCATGCCATACTTTTCTTAGCTTTGGAATAACATCGTAATATCACATGGCAGTTTTTGTTGGTAAAAAGGAAGTCTTAGATACGGCGATATACGAAATTTACAAATAGTCATTTACATGTATAAATAGCGCTACGTTAGAGATACAAGGAAGTGTCGTCATAAGGAATTCCATCACATGGTCTTAAATCATCTCAAAAGATACGATAATGATAATGCTACTTTTAAACAGAATTGTTGATATCATTTCCCCTACTTGAATGAAAAACGGATATATGTAATCATAAATGCACGTGCTTTTATTAAATGCGGAAATATTCAATTTTACCTCACGTACACACTATATTAGTTTTATCAATATGTGTTATAAATTGCAATAACAGACATTGAACAAGATTGAAATACATGTATACTAGAAAAAAAACGATACATAACTTAGATATCATATTGATGACAGAAACCTCCATATACGTTTATAACACAATATCATAACATATCAGATATTGTTTCAAAGACGATACCACCAATGGATAAAGTATCAAGAATGGCGCGATATGAATCTCAAAACGTCTTTGAATAAAATACCTAAACGTTATCATCATATGTGTTCAGCGCTTAGAGTTAAAGCATCGGCGAACTTGGTGAGCGCTCTACCGACAGATACAGGTAGCCGGTGTCAATGAAGCGCGATGCTGCATCACGATTGGTTGAAATTTTGCCGAAGCGCGAGACGTGCGGATGATTGACAGCTCGAACGAGGGGGTGTGAGTTGCAATGTTTCAAACACTTGGCGTTTGGGAAGAGACGACAGTCAAAACTCGATCACAACCGGCGAGACGGAATCGCTCGTACTACGGTGGAATATCGACTGGTCTGTGATCATTCAGTCGGGATTAGGTGAATGGACTGAGGCGCTTACAGTGAACTGCAGTGGAATACATTGCCATACTTGACTCAGTGAGCCGTGCACGTGCAAAGCGTGTTGACAGTTGTCTATTGGTGTTGTCTATTGCAGCACGTGAATCTCGTGCGGAGTACATTGCGACCTAAAACGGTAAGTCCGCGGGAAACTAATTGTCACGATGGGTCTTCCTAATTAGCACATGTTGATTGCCCTGCCACCTGGGTGTTTTTCAGATTGGTAATGTGTAGCTAATTAACCGTTGTTTACTTTATACTAATTGTTTATCCTTAGGGTACCGTATTATGAGATTAAGGAGCGCCAGGAAGCAGAATTATTGCCAGCTCCCACGGTACATTAAGCAATGACATTAGATTACAAACCTCACATGATGGAAGCTTACAATAACTTATCATCAGATGCTCTATCATCTGAACGTTGAGAGTATAACTATCATTTGGAGAGCATTTCACGAGGTAGGTAATCTTTATGCACAAAACATGAAAAGGGTTGACATTAAACCTAATCTTTGATATTCTTAAAAAATAACACCCGATGTTATTTGAGTAACAACTCTCCAAACATTGATAATATAAATATAAAATTGGGATTCGTTGCTGATATAAGTATGAAAGAAACCACAGTGAAAAAATACCCATGAAACTCTTATCATACAACATTTCATTCAAACTTTGTGTATAAACGAACCTAATGTATATAAAATGTTGCACTTTATCATCTGTGGATCTTACCCTAGCAAAATATTTAGAATTATACATACAGATTCCCCTCAAAGATTTGGACCAAGACTAAAAGCCACAAAGCTTTGTTTGTGATTTACCAAGCCAAAGGCTTTTGGGCCAAAAATGTTTTTACAAAGGAGAGATAAGAAAAGGGAAATCATGCTCAGGGGAAAAGGAAATAGCTGTTACAAGGGAACTGTTTATCTTGGGGGATAGTTAAGGATGCGATGTCTTTGAGTCTTGGAGACAATCTCCTTTGGCATTTCGGTTCCCTGTATGATGGAATTGGTTAGACTTTCAATCAGTGTGAATGGAGGAAAGATAATGGCAGTGAAGTCACTGACATGATATAACATGATTCATCTATTATACTGGTAGTAAAAAGGGATAATGGAATATCATGAGAAATTTTCCTTGGAAAATTGTTGAATTCATATCATGATTTTTAAATAAAATTTCTAGATTTTTTTTGTGATAAGCTGATGAAGTTGTTACCAGGATGAATTTTATTTGATGATTTGATTATGGTTTAATCATATTGAAGACTTGATATTTTTTATAAATTTGATTTGATTAAAAGTGAACTGTGAAGTCTTGATGTAGAATAATCTAATAAAGGAAATGTAAGAAAAGGTATTGATTCCATATTTCATTATGTATGAGCAATTTTAACCTTACTCCAATATTTTCATTTTTATGTCAATGATAATTTTTCATAAAGTCTTACTTCTTATAAGTTAACTATTAACATGCCAGACATGTGATCGGTATGAATAAAATATTCATTTATGAATGTTTTTTCTAGGAAGAAACTAGGATTTTCAGACAGCCAACATTTAATTTAGTCTTTGAAGGGTATTGTGGCATACATAATAGAAGCAAAATATTCACAATAGAGAATTTGTAATTGGACTTCTTGCAATTGTTTAAACAAATTTTAATTGATACACAAATACACTGTGGTAGATTAACCACTTGATGCAAGAACAAATGTGAATGAAGGAGGAGCAATCTTCATTTAACTATCAAAACTGCTCATCATCATCATCATATCTAAGATACACAATCTTATAACTATTGTGGAATAGGCAAAGGGATTTTGTGTGACAAGATGATTACTTTAATAATGGTATTTTCACTATTATATGGCCACATTATCTTGTTAAGATCCTCACTATCTTATTAAAATCCTCATGTTAAGATATATATGACACATATTCCGAGACATACAAATAGATCTTTGGATCTCATGTTTCCATTAGAAAGGGAAAATTATATTGCTTTTGACAATATCAGTACTAATGAGATTGACAACATCAATGTATATCATAAGGTGACATTTTGTATAATATGAAATATGACAATTTTCAGTAAGGTGGTAAGCAGATGGCTATCATTAAAGTCTATGAATATGAAAATAAGCTATTTCATATTTCCAAATCTCTTATTTTAAGAGAGAAACTTTAAAATTTGGCTATTATAATATGCCATAAAATTTGATGAATTTAATTCATAGAAGTAAGAAAAAGAGATTGTAACCTGAGGCTGTGTGTCATATACTATGCCTTTATTAAAAGAAGTATAAACTTTAGTAATACTGGAGCAAGAGCGATGGTTATTCACAAATTTGAATTGTTTTTGAAAAAGTCATTTGACACATTTAATCAGGTTATGAATCCTTTGTAATCTATCCTATTCCATTTTATTCTTTCGGAAATATCCAGAAAACGGCCTTGTTCCCTTGCGATGGCCAACCACAATGACATCATCAACACGGTTTTCCATGAGATCACAGATGTAGATATATGGCAAATTGCACTACAACCATCTTTGCTTTGTGATATGTGCACATGTGCTGTTATTGAAAATTTGACACTATATTTCCAACCTATGGGAAATAATAGATCTTATGATATGTTTTTATTGAAAAAAGTATGAGAGTGTTCAATGACGAATTAAGTTTAATTTAAATATTCATAATCCATTCACCCCTAGATAACAAAGACATAAACATTTTGAGCCTTTTTTGAAAAGGTTACTGTAAATTTACTGACAACCTGAAAAAGTTATATATGATAGATATTGAAAAGAGTCCCAATGATGAAAGAATCTTAAGAAGACTTGCTGAACAGGGGGATTTGATGTTGTCAGAGGCTCTTAAAAGATAACTAATTTAACACTGCCATTGTCCTCATATACATCTGTGTTATTGTTGTCAATAAAAATCAACAGAGCTAGATCTTCTGGGAACTGGGAGAGAGTTTGTTGAAGTAACTTCTTTTGTGTCAATAATTGATGTACGGTATCCAACAAAAAGACTGTACAGTGGGAACGTGTTAGCTTAAACAGATGATGTTTTAAAAATAAATCTTTTAAAATGTTCAAGTGCTCATGAATTTGTTTTTAAAAAGGATATTTTGGAGAACTTATGGTTGTTTTGATGTGTATTATGAAAAAGATGACACATTATAAATTAATTTTACAACAACTTGAGATGAAGTAAGGATACAAAACCATTCAATCATTCAGTTACAATTCTCAAAAGATTCAAATTTTCCAAAAAGTGAATACTGAATGTTTTTAAATCTTACATCATTTTAATGAATTTCAAGTATTGATTAAAAGTTGTTTTGAGGAAAATATAAGGACATGCCTTTAAAAAATGACATCCTTGAGGAATGACTGAAGAATTATATGAAATTCGTAGACTTTTTCCTGTTTTGTGTCTTACATCTGTGTCAGAACTGTCATCAATTAGTCAGAAGCTAGGCTTGTACATTTCTGTCAAATGTATGTCAATTACATGTCAATTTCATGTCAGGAAGTTTAGAACTGAAGAAGGTATCATCAAAACTGTTATGCTTGCTCAAGTGACTTGAAGTAAGTTGTACATTTCTGCCAGTGGTTGGTTAATTTCACTTCAGGAAGTTTAATTCTGAAGACAGTATCATCAGACCTGTTATTATTGCACAAGTTACTTGAAGTAAATTGTAAATTATTTTAAACATTTGTTAATTTCATATCAGGAAGTTAGCAATTATATCAGCCAACTTAAGATTTATGTTTAACAATTTCTTATAGTAAAAAATTCCTTCTTAACACATTTCAAATGGTATGGTAAATCATAGTCTTGGTTATTTGTCACTTTAATGTCAACTACCAAGTCAATTGATATAAATTTGCTGTTAGGTAAAAGGAAAATATATCAACACATACATTCTTCAGATACTTCCCAATGTAAAACCTAAACAAAAATCAGTCAATTAAAAACTTAGGTTCACTTTAAATTAGAAGTCCAAACTTTCAGGCAAATAAGATAAAAAAAAATCAAAGACTTGTCTCCTTACCTTTTGTGGTATGTGGTTGCTTGTTGTAATATTTTTGTTGGGGACTTATTTTGATTATTATGTGTTTAATTCCAAATGTCATCCTCTGTATACATTCTCTTTTACATGAAATAAATGTTTTTTTCATACATGTAATTATTCAAATATCTTGTAATTCATATAATCTTTTCTGGAATTTCAATAATGGTTTTTGTACTTATCTGTCAATTTCATTCCTAGAATATTATATGTATTGCTTAAGAATAGTCATAAGGTTTTACTGTACTTGTAATGCTATTGTAATGCGACTGTCATGAGTGACACATTTCTACCAAGTATTGTAAATGTTTTTGTATATTTCTGTCAGTTAGGTGAATTTCATTTATCCCATACCAGTTTCATGCAGTTACAAATATTTCCAGATCACAAATATAAGATTAGAAGAACTTTTAGACTCAACTATTCATGACTGAAATAAGGAATGTTATTTTTGAAATAAACCCATAGAAATTGATTGTCAACTTTTGAACTAAAATTCTGGCAGTTATAAAATGAGCTTATCACAGCTAGGAAATGGAAAGAGAAGAGTTGTGATTCATGTGATTGAACAACAACCTTTATTATTGTCTCTAGCTTTTCAATTTTGTTGACTTGTAGTTGTTTCTGATTTATCATAAATAACATCCATAAAGGTAATCAAAATGAAAAGAAAATATTTTCTTGGCTCCATTTCGTTGATTCCCCTTATTCCTTTTTCACTGATATTCCATTTCAAACACGAAACTTTAATCCTTGCTGAAGCAACCCTCAATTAAATAGGACCATTTTGCTGATACCATCCCTGGGACATTTCATCAAGAAAATCTTTACCTAAAAGGGCTTGACCTGAGAAAATAGAAAAAGCTTGTCTTGTCTTTGTTGATGCATGCTCAGGGTCTTGAATACAACTTTTCAAGGAAATTTTGCCATCTGATTGGTTGAGAACACAAAAGTGGGAGCTAAGAGCTAGAATGCAATTTCCTCAACACAAGATCAAAATATGTTGTTTGGTGTCTTTTTAGAGGCTTGCTTGTTCAGTTGACGTAGCAGTTTTAATAGCTAATACACTATTCTGGGGTAAGTAATTTCAGTACAGATTTTCCTGATACAAGGTACAGGGGTGATATATTGTAGAGCATTAAAATATTTTGCCAAGATGTTCTGAAGCACGGTAGGATATGTTTATAAAGAAAATTAATTCTAAATGTAGGATATGCTATTTGAAGTATTTTCTGTATACATTTTATTGTCATGGGTTTGTTAGACTTAGGAAATTGATCATATTGTACAAAATTTAACTTGTACCAGACGATCATCACACTATTATTAGTTAATTAAACAAGAGGTGACACCAGTGCACTTAATTAACACTGTAAGTCTAACACCTAATTAAGTCAGGATCTCATCAAATCACACTGTGGGTCTCCTTGCACATTTCGGTCTCTCACTTGTCAATTTCTCTTCCGAATGAACTCAAGTATGATAATGAACAGTACCGATAAGCATCTTTAACACTGATTGCCGTCACCTTTGTCCATTGCATGTCAATTTCTGACACCAGAACATCAGATTAGAAATGTAGATCAGTCTGCTTGTACATTTCATACAAACAACGTTAATGGCGTAACGAACAATAGCCTTTTCTCTTGACCCTTGTCAGATGGCCATGAAATTGTCTTTAATGCCACACCAGTGGATCAGGTTTCAATATAGACTCAGGTAAATATCTTTATAGTTTTTAATTTGAATGTTTCACAAGAACAGAAATGAAGGGATTGCATGTGGAAAAAGGCCTAGGTGTTGTTCTCAGAGGAGAGAAAGTATGTTTTGTCAGGCGATATTGCAATGACATGCTTCAGTGCCATGTATGCAGCAGAGACGAAATGTACGCCATGCTAGATGAAATGTACGCCTTGGTAGATGAAATATAGGCTGTTATGGGAGAAATGTACTCTCTTTTGGATGAAATGTAGGCTGTGATGAACGATGTTGTAAGTTTCATTGCCAGTTTGATTGATATGTTTTGAATTTCTGAAATATCTCATCTGTTTGTTTTTGTTGCAAAAAGTGTGCAGCTTTTCAAATATGTTTCAACAGATTGCAATAGCAGGCTGTTTTTTCAGCACAAATAGTTCTGTCCTGAACCTACAGATATCTTTTTGTCAGATTTGTTTGTGAGATTGAAATTTTTTGAGAGATCACCTTTCTAACACTGACATGGATTTCAATATATCAAGCTGATATTGAAACTGTTTAAAAAGATTTATGATGTAAGACTTCTATTATGCTTTTTATCATGTAATTTGGCTTTACTTATATTTGTTTTATATGAAGCAAGTCACAATTTAAGATCAATCCAAACTGATAGAATTCAACCTTTTTAAACAATTTCAAGTCTTTTAAAAAATGATACATATATTCAAATCCAATAGAAGTTGTAAAAAAGATTCTTGAATGACCAAGAATTCCTTCCTTCGACTTCATGGGAAAAAGCTACTTCAGTGAGGTATTTTAAGATAGATGGCAAAGTTCTTTAAAATGTTTGTATATTTAGGAACATATGTTTTTACTTAGTGTTTCGGGCTTTAATGTTAAGATTCTATGTCAAACAGATGTTTTTTCTTGTTTAATGTACTGAGGGTATTAGTTAGGAGGCTTTTACTGTACTGTGCATCACAAAATTTGATTAAGCAAATATACATTACTCTTTTAAGTGGGAAACTGATATTTGAAGTTTTACAAACATTCAAGATCACTTTCAACAGTGATTTCCTTATTCAAATATTGAAATCTGAATCTATCTGTTTCAAAAGTTTGCAAATGTGTTTTTAAATTTGAAAAAGTTTACAATTGGAATTTAAATTTCCTGTTAAAACATTTTACAAGGTTTCACACTTTCAAGAATTGATCTCAAAATTTCATTTAAACAGTATCTTAAATAAAACACTCTAAATAGCTCATCGAAATGTTTGAAATTACTGTCATGAAACTTAAAATCTTTCACATTTAAAATTTAAAATTTAAAAAACTCCTTATGGGAGCTTTTAATTCAGATACCCTGTCATGAGTTCATGTTAAAAACCAGAAGTAGTAATACAACACCTTACAATGGTTTAACGAGCATTTTCCATGCTTTCTCAACTGAATCCAATTTCTTTTGGATTCATTTCGAAAAAATTTGAACCTATTAATCGCGAAACAAGGCAATTCCATCACCCTTGAAGCAGTATCGTCATATAGAACACTTCGCAAATGGAACCAACACTGTCAAGAAAACTTCATTTATTATTGATCTGTGGGACACTGCAGTGAAATTAACGATTGAAATTAACGATCCAGGAAGTACATGAACATTGGCTCTTGTCCCAAAGGGTTTGAGCCTGTTCACTCAGTGGCCTTCTTAGGGCTTCTGGAGCATGTTACTCTAAAACCCGCGCTAAAACCTCCGCAAACTTGTTATGTGCCGATCCGAGTAATGCAAACGCTAGCAATATTTGTTTTGGAATTCGTATGAGAGAACTTTGAAATTGTGAGATTGAATTTCCCAGCTTTAGTGCTTTTTATTTTCGAATTTCTTTAATTAAAGCCTCAAGCTAATTTCCATCTATTTACAATGAATTAAGTTTTTATGAAAATGATTATTGCAAGGTATCATGGGAGTTTTATTTTTTTCATTTATTCATTGTTTTGTTTTTAATCAAGGGTTTGAAAAAGCTTTTGAATATTTGGAATATGTAATCATATTTGTACCGTTTCCATAGAGACAAATCCACATTAACTTTTATCTTCTTTCCCCTTTGATGTTTGGTGTCATTTTGGCGCCAATCTGCGGAACATATTACCCTAAACCCCAAGCAGGAGCAACTAAGAATCTTTTAAGACATCTTTTATTGTAAATGTACATTTCATGTGCTTTTAATAGCTTAGGCTAAGTTTCACACGTCAGTTGCTGCAAACTTGGTATACGTTTGTCATGTATTACAGGCTCTTACTTTGTACTCTGGTATAATAAAGTCTGGACTGAAAGCCCCATAAATCCACAATAGATGGTTAGGTCAATGAGTTCCTTGGTCCATCAACAAGTCTGTGTGACCTGGGGTCACTGTCTGAACAATATTGACCACAGAGAAGAAGAAATTGACAACTACCTGTGCGGTGAAATCAACGCTCATGTCAAACAGTAACAAAACTTGTCATAATGGCATTTTGTGTTGTCAATTGCAGGTTTTATGTCGTCAATTGTAGATACAGTGGTTTTTGCTCTAGTCAATTGGGGATTCAGTGGTTTTTGCTATCGTCAATTGCGGATTCACTGTTGTCAATTGCAGATTCGCTCATGTGTGTAAACAGGGAGGTTCAAGCTTCAGTCATCTGGAAAATACTTCCTCTTGTAAGTGGTTTGATTGTCATGCACAGCTTTTATTTCATCGATGACAGCTAATAATTTGATCTGCACACAATGCATGCTAGGTATTGTACATATATATGTGTATATCTGAGATGTGACAGGTGAACTTTTTACCTGATCTTATCTTGTCAATCAAAGAACAGAAAATATTGTTGTATAAAATTCTTTGCAATTTTCTTTGTTAAGGATATTTTATTAGTTTTGACATCAATTGTTTTTTTAACAATTTGAAATAACAGAGGGTCATATGGCACTATGATATTGATAAAAAAATATTTGTTGATGTGTTTTTCAAATCAATCATAGTCTTATATAGCATTATAAATTCATTCATTCATTCATTCATTCATTCATTCATTCATTCATTCATTCATTCATTCATTCATTCATTCATTCATTCAAACAAAGTAATAAATTTTGTTCAAACACATAAACATATGTAATATGTTAAGGATATTATTTAATTTTAGACACAATCCACCTTTGTCAGCAACCATAATCTTAAATACAGTAGAAAACGGATATAGCGAACTCGGATATAGTGAACAATCGGATATAGTGAAAAAATTTCAAGTCCCGTCCCTATATAAAATCATTAAAATTATATCCGTATAGTGGACATCAGATATAGTGAACTAAATTCTTTGGCCCCTTGGAGTTTGTATGGCATTTGAACATTTGCAGTGCCAATTTATTATGACTAAAATGATAAATGCAACATATTATTTAAATTGTTAATGCATACTATCTAAGTCAGAAGATAAGTGTTTCCTCAAATACATATTGTGCAAGTTAATAATGTCAAATATATAATCAATATTTATCTATCTTTGAAATTGTATAATGAGTAAAACTAAGTTGTTCCAGACATTAAATACTTTCACAAGAAACCTTTTTCATAGTATATTATTTTCATGGAATTAATAATTTAATAAAAATGTTTAAGAAAATGTTTATAAGTTCTTAAAGACTTTACATTGAGTTTTCTGCTATTAATTGTAATTTATCAGCATTCATTGAAGAAAAAAATCTTCATGTCAAAAAGTTACAAATTACAACTGGTTCTGCCAAAAGTATAAAACCTAACTTCAGTTCATTTTTTCAGTTGATATGAGTCGAAAAGAACATTTCTATGTAAGGGTTATGAAATAACCATCATATATTCATGCGTCTTAATTTAGCTTTGAAAGTTAAATTTGCTCAACAAGAACAAAAGTATTACTATATGTGAAACTAACCTCTAAAGATGTATATGTGTTCTTGAAAAAGCATAATAAGTAAAATTCAATATGAGATGAAACATATTTTTGGCGATCCTTTATATGAATAATGTATGTGAGATACATGAAATTGTGCTTATCAAGGTTTTACAAATATTAGCTCATAACTGTAATCTTTTTTAACGGAGAGGATGAATCTTTCAATAATTGATAGCAATTGGAGTTTTATCAAAGTGAAAATTTTCATTTTTTAATCATTCAGTAATTGAATTATTTCATTATAATCATTATCATCATCATGATCATGATCATCAACTCCATCATCATCATGAAAATCATGACTATGATGATGATGATCATCATCATCAAAGATCATAAACAATAAAGAAGATAGACAATAAGAGAAAGAGGAAACTAAAAATTCTTATCTCCTGCAAAATGTTTTCAAAAGATTTTGTTTTATAATGGGTAATTCACTTGAGGTAAAGTGTTAGATAAGAGGTAAAGTGTTATATAAGAGGTAAAGTGTTAGGTTAGAGGTAAAGTGTAAGTGAAGAGAATACTCTACTCTTCCCAATCACCATAATCCTGTACTTGACTTATATCTATTATATGAGACACAGTGTGGAACAAAACAATACCTTTCCTGTTTACACACATGATACTTTTGTACCTACATTTGTATACATGTAGGTAAAGGGTAAGGGTTTCAAGTGACCATTAGACCATCAGTTCCAATATTCTTTGAACAGCATACAATATTCTTTGTGTTGGGCTTTTTGAACACATGTTCTTTCAAGTGAACTACTTTAGAGGCTGTTTGAAATCGGTAATATACCAGACTGTTTTTGTAGCAGAAACCGACACAAAGTAAGCACCGATTCCTCATCCCTTGAGATTTCTGGTGTTAATTAAGCATACAATGCTAAGAGTCCATAGCAATATTTGGTAATGTCTTGGGAATGGCAGCATTGGCGCCGAGGCAGGAATCTTTAAGCTGCACTATATATTTCTGGGGAGTTAAGATCCTACTAGAAATTGGATAGCATAAATGGGAAGAACTTGCCTTTGAAGCAAAGAAAAATAATTCCTATGGTTTGAAGTGAGAGAATATAATTCTTTGATTTGATGTTGTTCAAACTCAGGCTAATTTGTGGAATAATAAACAAATGTAAATAAGTAATAAAGGATATTTTGAGCAACTTAAATCCACAATTCTGTGATGTTTGGGCTTGGGTTTTCTTAGATCTGCAGTAATATGTGTATGCTGAATACTTTTTATCCTAATGACATTTCAGTTTTGATGGTAGCAAATATTGAAATTTGTCATATCAATTGAAATTTATGTATAGTAAGACCATGAAAATAGTCAATGGTGTTATTTTTGCAAGATGAAGTTTGTCCTTATAAGGGATAAGAATAAAAATTCTGAAACTGAGATCTCACACTGAAACTGTAACTTACTATTTCAGAGAGTCCCATACAGAATAAAATGGGCAAAGTGTAGGCCAAATGATATAGATGATTTATATGAAGTACATTGCTATACCCACATATTTAGAATATTTCACATAATTATTTGTCTGGGCTTAGAAATATTTCAGTCTGCAGACAAAAAATACATAATTCTATGAATAACCATCAAAATATTTGAAATATTTGTCAGTGTCACGATTGTCACAGAATTAAGCCTTTGTTACAGTTGGTCAGGTATTTCTGATTAGACAAAGATGACATTAGTTCATTTTGTTTGTGATAGTTTCTCACAAGTAAAGATGTAGACATTGATATACAACATACATTTCCCAGAATAAACTTTTATATGTAGGATAAAATAATCATTTTGTATGAGAAAAGGTGATTGCTCTCTTCTTCCCTCTTTGCAATGAATGATCAATTTCAATTGCATTCCTCAACGGTCAGTGAACTTCAATCATTTATTTCATTTATGTCTCGACTCCATGTTATGGCCTGAGTTTTATGTATTAAAAGGGCTATACTTATTACCTATGACCAATTACTTGAAATGAAAACCCACTGGGAAATATTGAAGTAGAGTAGCTCATTTCATGTTCATCACTTTACGGTTCAGTGTCACACATGAGGAAATTGACGATCTCTTTTGTGAAATTGACGACGGTTCACATCACACTGTTAGCACATGTCACAGAGTGGAAGTGATAGTCGCTCATTTCGCTCTTTGTCGTATATTTCTAAGGTAGATATATGAGTCAAAGTGATAGAAGCTCAATTCAATTCTTGTCGTATATTTCAAAGCTAGATATAGACATCCTTATGATTCATTTCAAGCTGTCACACATCAATACTTGAGCTGTATAAAGATAGGTAAAAAAGTTTTTTATCAAAGGAACAAGATTACATTTTGAAAAGAGGGGATGCTCTTAACATTTCAAAAAGTGAGAAAGATGAGAATGCTTTTTCAGTCAACCTTGATATATACCCGGGTAATTGATGCTCATTTCAGCTTGTCATCATGACAGTTAATTTATGTCTTCTGTGATGTATTTCATAAACCTTTTATCCGCCCTTATCTTAAAAGCATACTGTTGAGAATAAATTGAAAATAAATGTCAGTAATTTACATTTAGACTTTTTGTGTTAGCTAACAAGTCACTGATCCATATTGTGTCATGATAAATTACTTTATTATCATTTACTCTCTTTGATAAATAGTTTTCAAATGTTGAAATAATTTTGGCTGAAGTTACCATTTTTCTAACATTTATTTAGAATTACATTTTGCAGTAAATCTGTAAATAAAAAAATTAAAATGTTATATGTCAAACCTCACCAGTTGTTTCCCTTTGAGAATATTTCTTAATGCTTAAGTAGTTGTAATTAAAGAAGTATCAAGTAATCTCATCATCATCATCATATTAGCTTCTCTTCACTAAGGTCAATATAAATATATCACAGTGTTGGATGTCACAAATGTCAATTTCATTAACTCCAATAAAACACATTCAAAGAACTTATCATTGTTTGGTTACATAAAGATATCATCAGTCAAACAAAGTCAAGCCTTTATTGCAAACCTCAATATCATAATGATGAAATCAAAACTCAATAATTGTGTCAAATTTACTGTCAGTCATGGGTAAAATTCTCATTTTTTCATTTTAGAAGTCAAACATATTGTTAGTTAATCTCTTCAATCCTTAATATTTTACAAACTGATATTGTAGATATGATAAGCAAAGTGTTGTCGACACCTGTAGGTTGTAAAGTCACACCTGTGTGAGCACGAGGATATTGATTGTAACTAAATTGGTATCTATAAATTAATCAGGAGATAACAATGGCCCGTGTTCTAGGTGTATTGAACCTCTTAACCTCATGTAATACTCTGAGCGGAATCAATAAAAGCCATTTTGTAAAATATTGTGCTTAAGGAAAATAAGTTCTATTGTTACTCAGCTTCCTTACTTCTGGAAAAGTTTATCATTACAAGATAATGTGCTTCACTTTAGTATTTGAAGTTTTATGGTGAGTCAACTTCCTTAATGAACTGCAGCAATTTTGGTAAAGTTTATCATCCCATGTTGTAAAATAAAATAATGTGCTTCGTTTCAATATTTGATAAAATACTGTGCTTAAAGGAAAATAAGTTCCATAGTTAGCCAACTTCCTAAATGCTGTGAGTAAAATGTGGTTTCACTGCAGAATTGGAACATTCCTTGGATAATCATCTTCCTCATTAATATAACTCAATTTTGGCAAAGTCTTTCACTTCATCCTGGAAACCAATTGTATTTAACTAAAGAAGTTAGAAATAAGGTAATTTAAAAAAAAAAATCACAACTTCCTTATTGAATTAGATGTAATTTATTAAGAATCAACATGAGACGAATTATCCATTCATGCACTTATAATAGTTAATATAAGAGATTTTAAAAAGGCAATCTCAACATTAAGCTGACAGAGAATCATTACCAATCATTATCATCAAGTCTTTGACTTATGCTAACTAGCTTTGATACCAATAATGTTAAAAATGAAGGTTTTAATTTAGAAATAATTCCATTTAGTCAGTTAAATACAAGGATCAGAATACTAGTAGTCAGTTTAATTATTCAATCTTTTTACAAACTTAAAGAAGCTGGAGATTTCAAAATTACTTTTTGTATTAAGCGAGTAATGTTATCAGGTTCTAAAGCCAAACTTAGTATTAATGATCTTCACCTAAGTATTAAACATTGTTATTATAAAAAACACCATATGTTTGGAATGTTACCCTCATCAAAGCTTAGGTAATTGAATAGTTAATTTCAGGACTCTTTTAAGTATTAAAGGCTTTGAAGCTTGAATGTTTACCAAAGAAGCCATAAGCTCAAAATATTCTAAAATAATCTTGATATCAGTAGCTGAATGGTCAAAGAGTACGCCCTCGGTTCAAAACGCAACTCAAGCTGAATAGTATTGCCCTTAAAATGTTTTTCTTTTTTGGGCCCCCCATCTTTGTGACCCTTTTAAACTTTGTACTGTTATAATAGGATGATGTACCCCATTAGGGATACACCTACAGAGCTGGAAGTCTTTTATGCTGTGTGTAATAAAGCCCATCACCCCCTTCTACCTCATGGGTTTGACAGCTTGGTTTGTTACTGCTAGGACGCTGTTTTTAGGACAAAAATTGCAATAAAACGGAAAGACACCATTCTCGTCATCCCTGTTTAATCTAACAATAATTGAGCACCCTGGGCTTCTCATAAAAAGCATCTTGCATTTGGTTGGAGGTCAGCAGGGATGTCTTCTTGGTCCCTTTGAATTCTTGCTAAGTGCGTTTTTTCTTTAGATGTCCTCAGTGAAGTGTGATACCTAATGTTTGTCTCTTACATTGTTCATCTGGTATCTGACACGCATAGTAGATACATTGAGCATCTGGTTGCCTCACCATGTGTTGTACATTTCGACAATGACGATTTCCTTGTCATCTTTGTTGCATCAACAATCGCATGTAGAGAATGATGTACATAGAAAGTGGGGCAATTTGGTGAGGTATTCTTTCCGTAACAAATCCAAGCCCATTCCAAGCGTACCTGGTGTGTGACATTACTGCTTGCCATCTGTCATCCACTCCATACCTA
This sequence comes from Steromphala cineraria, assembly GCA_916613615.1. Classification (NCBI taxonomy): domain Eukaryota; kingdom Metazoa; phylum Mollusca; class Gastropoda; order Trochida; family Trochidae; genus Steromphala; species Steromphala cineraria. Next base: position 26,328,321 of record OU744727.1, on the reverse strand, counting down.
TCTATCTGTCAACTGTTACTTACTCATAATGTTCGTCTATTTTGAGTTGTCTATTTCGTGAATGTCTCCTGGCTGACGACCTTTGCTTCAGATGATTGCATTTCTTTTTATTATTGGCTTTGGACTCTAAACAAAATCTGTTCTTGTGTAACAATTACTTCGTTGTTATGTCTACTGGAACATTATTTCTTGTCATATAGTGGCTTTTGAAGAAATGACTATCATATCATGTCATCTTTGTTTTTTTTTGTCTACTGATTGCATTTGTCATAATGTAAGATTCCTCATTTTGTTTACTGGTATGAAAAATAACTTTTAATGTTGCATGTCATACGTGAAATCATATTTCCTGTGGATATCTCATAACAATGAAAGATTCATTTTCCTAAAGTAACTACTGATAATGATATATATGAGACAATGAGAAAAAATATTAAATTTTGAATCTCCTGAATAGCCTTTTATTATCTCCAAACCTTCCAAACACTTAAGCTTTTCATTCTCATGATTAACTGTCATGATTAGTCTTTTGTCAATGTAAAAAATGTAACTGTTGAATAACTTTAATTAATTTTTCTTCTTGAAAAAGGTTATCTTTGTATGAATTTCTTTTGTTTGCAATTGAAGATAAATATTTTAGAGAAAGTAAGATTTTTTATTTAATATAACTGCCCCTGACATTAAACAGTTTTGTTTTTATAATATATAAAAAAAAGGTAAATCAATACCTGACAAAGTTATGAGTACTTAATATTCAATTCACTATCTTCATTTTAAGGCCTATATTGACATTTTCAAAATAAGAAGTTGATTTAAGAAGGTAAAACATTTTATAAGGAAATTAAGAAACATGTCATATCTGAAATAATTTGATCCTAACAGTAATTAATGCATGGTCAAGATAGAACTAAGCCAACATTTTGAATGCAAATATTATAATTTATTGCTTACGCATTGTCTAGTCAAATGTTTTTAATTTGGTAAAAATATTTGAATTTTAACATTCAACTGATAATCAGTATAACTATCATATTATATGATAGTGCTATGTAGAATAGAACATGTACAGTAGAACTCGGATATAACAAACTGCAAGGGACCAAAGAATTAAGTTCGCTATACGCATATAATTTAATGATATTGTATAGGGACGGGACTTGAAAATTTGTTCGCTATATCAGAGTGTTCGCTATATCCATGTTCTACTGTAGAATACATGTATGACTTACTTGAATTTTAGTTGATATAAATTCAGATGCTTTTCATCTTTTAATTCCAAGCCTTTATGAGTTCTTCACATGTATAAGATGTCTCATGTTAACAAAAGCCTTGTGAAGAAAGAGTTTTGATACCGTGACATATACATGTTATGAAGTTTTTTCTACAAGCACTATCCCATGACATATAGACGCTTGACGTGATATAAACAAGCTATTGACACCTTCTAAGGCCAGCAGTCCTTGACTGATTGAAATTGAACATGATATTAACGCCTTTATGAAGAGGCTGTGTTTATGTTTCACCCTAGTAGACCTTTTGATTGACAGCAATACACACCTTTACTAAAGGTGCTCTGTGATCTACTAGTAAAAAAGTGACAGCTTGGTGAACAAAATATTTTAAAGGAAATTCCATCCTGATGTGTTAAGTGTTCACATTGGTGTGGGAAATCAATTACCCTTTTCATGATAAAGTTAAATTTTATGATAGGGTATAAACTTTTTGATGTTGGTGGTCTTGATAAAAATTCCCCATTTCTTATGGCTCATTACATAATTGAGGGTAAACTTAGATTTTTACATCCAATATTCGAGGCTATTAAATTTTATAACAAAAAACGATAAGAATACATAATGGAACTTGAAGCTATTTACAATCTACAACATAACGTCTTGATAACAGTTCTAGAAGAAAAAGTTTGTGAAGAAAGTAGTTAAGGTGTAAGGTGTTGAAAAGTGTATAAGTGAGAGTTTCTTTGTTCTCTATATTAAATCATAATCATCATGTATAAGAAGAGACAAATTCATACTTAATGGACTGGAATAAGAATCTAAGTTAGCTAATTCATCTTATATTTATCATTCTTACAACGAGAATAGCAATCTTTGTAACAAAGCTTATGGAAAAGCGAATATAGGAACATTTAAATTAAATTAAATTATTAAACTAAAGTAGCAGCTGGGTACTTCTGTGTAGGAAAGAAAGATGCAATCAAATGTCTGTCCTGAGAAAGTAAATGATCACACTTTTTAAAAATTAATAACAGATTTTATATATTTTGAAATGAATGTATATTGAATGATTTATATTATGTAAATGTAAATGAAAAGAGATAGATTTCTACTTCTCTAAGGGAAAGTAAAGTAAGTTCCATAATATTTTAAAATGTATGTAAATAACTCTTTTTTCTTTATTTTGAGCATAGATTACAAGTAGAAATGTCTGATCTGGTAAGAGAAATTAACATAGACTCCATAATACTTTCAATGAATGTAACAAGGTTGTTACCATATAACACAACCTCATCAACAAAGTCTTGAAAGTTATTAACAAGAGTAGAAATATCTCTTAACTGTAATAGAAAGTAACATAGACTTGATAAAGTTCATATTTAACATGACATCATTGTCATGAGTCATAAAACAAAAACTCTTTCACAACGTCATGAAAGTTAAATAACATAAAGGAGTGATAGTCATTGCTATAAATTCCCTTTGTTGTATTAAATTCCCGGATTTTCTAATAAACATATATTCTACTGGCCTGTGCCCTGAAACTTGAAAATTTCTTCTCTCTTATGACCTCAGCCCATCAAATGCAAGTCACAGATGAGGGTAACAAAGTAGAAACAAGAATTCTTGAAGATAGAACATACCATACATTACACATTGTCTGGTATTTATCAGTACAAACCCTCTAGGAATAATTTCCCAAGCGTTAATCTTCTTGCTTGTGTTTATATGTTTGTTTGCCGTCTCTGGGAAAGGGGGGTTTGAGGATAAATAGGTAAGAACTTGCCGGAAGAAAGGATTATGGAGATTATATTGTCTGCTTAATGTAGGGGTATTGATGGTTATAAAGGCGGTATTATTTGTCTTGAATGTGATGATTTCAGTTTTAGTTATTGGAGAGAAAGGCTTATGGAGACTAAATTGTCTGTTTTATATGAAGGTATTGATGGTTGTAAAGGCTTATTTGTCTTAGATGTGATGAATTCAGATTGTGGTATTCAACATAAGGGATTAAGTTATTGAAAAAAAGGGATCAAATGTATGTAATGTAGAGATACATTTGAGATTTTATTTAAGGATATGATGAGGATGAAAAAAATGTTGGAATATTTGGTGGATTTGAAAGTTTTAACAATACAGATACATGTGGTAAGAGGTTACATGTAATTAGAAAAAATGGCAATAAAAAATTCAGGAATAATGGAATCTAGATTTGTCATACCGGTACAGTGGGTGTGTTTATTTTAGTATTTTTTGAATAAATCTGCATACTCCAGTTTTAACTTGTTGTTAATTCATCAATTAAGTTAAGTTGATCAACATCCTTTAAGGAAAAAATATATCTTTTCAATCACATTATACATTACTCTGTTTTGGAAACAAAAAGGGACATTGAAAAGCCCAGAGGAAATTGTGTTAAAGGTCAAAATCTTAAACATTAGAAGAAAATCTCAGTTTAATTCTTTGCAAAAGTCAAACTATACATTTACTCTCTGGGCAGATGGATCCTATTAAATTCAGATTTACTAATCAAATAATTTAAAAAAAGTTTGTTTAATTTATTCCTTTCAATATCATATAATTAAATTAACGAATATTCAGTCATCCAATCCAAAGACTGTTTTCATGTTTGTACTATCTGGAATACTGCATGCCTGGTGCCTAATTTTGCATCCACATCTTTATATTTTATCAGTAATGATAAGTCTATATAAACATTTTCTCATGAAAGTAATAATTGCTCAGTGTATTCCATAACCTTTTAATCAGATAATAGCCAATGTAATTAACATGCTGTTTTGGGAACAGGAATCATAAATAACGTCTATTTCACATGAACTGTATCTTATCTCAACAAAAAAAAGATTATATCATTTTTTATAAACAAAAAACCTGAAAGCTTCTTTCAAAGTCTTTCGTGGAAACAAGGCCCGCCCTATTTATTTGGTGTGCATTTCAAGGAAGATGTATATATCTATGTTATTCCAGGTACACTGAGCACGTAGATTTCATATAAAGGGTTGTCTATCGTATTTACTTCATCAGATGAAATGTACAAGCCATCTTGTATGTTTTATTGGTAAAAGCCATCCTAGCAGGAAATGTGAAATGAACATGCGTTGATATCAGTGTTTATACACTGGTTGTGACCCTTAAGAAATATAACAAGGGATTATTAGGTAAAACCATCCCTGCAGGAGATGTGAAATGTACATGCGTCAGTATCAATGTTTATATACTGTAGGGTAGGGAATCTATGAAAAATGACTGCTATGACAAGGTTTTTGATAGGTAATTACAAGCACGACAGGTCATCGACATTGATTGATGATGATATTAATCACATAGTTGCTTCTTTCAGTGCTATTGAGTACTGGTGAAATATACACTGAAAATAGTTTTTGTAAAATTGACGATTGTTGTTCTTTCTCACGCTGGGAGAGTTTTTGTTAAAACAAACAAAAATCAAATGATAACCATTCTTATTTTTGTGGAATGGTTTAAAATGAAGAGTTGAAAGAGTTCATTTGTTTAGGTTATTTTCAGTTAAAAAATTATTTTTGAGTTGCTTTATGTTTTATTTCAAGATTGTTCTCTGGAAAACTTCAATTTCAATATTTCAATATTTTCGTCAATGGAATTCAACAACCATTTTACTTTAGACATTTTCCTTTTATTCATTGGACTCCATCGTTCTGTCCATGATATTTATATACCCTTGAGAAATAATCAGTCCCATTCAACTATTTTGAAAGAACCAAATAAATATTTTCAGAATCAATGCCACATTTCAAATACCACATTTGCCAAAACTCATGTTTTGCAGTTAAAGGAAATACAATTTACCCGTCAAAGAACTTGCAAAGGATACATAAGGAAAACATTTATTTGGGTTGTAAAAAATGCTTTCCTTAAAAGAAAAAGAAACGCCTTTCAGTTTGTATAAATATCTACACCGCTTCCAACATTATCTCTAACATCTTTTCCAGGGAGGTTGAAATAACAATCCATCTTTTTGGAATTACGTTCCAACGCTGAAATAGAAAAATTTGTTGGAGCAAGACGCAATGTCATTAACTTAGGAAATGTAGATGAGTTTACAAGTTGAACTTGGTTTAGTTCATTACCCGTAGAAAAAAGTCTATTTTGTTAACACAAGCAGAACATATGTTATTCCCGCCTCTTTGACCCCCTTAGAAGGAGAGTGCTTGAGAAATTGACTCATGCGTAAACATTTACGCATCATTTTAACTTAATGATAAGACATGACGTTAACGATTTAGAGATGTGTAGGAGTTTTATATATGAGTAAAAATTATGTTTAAGTAGGAAAGTTTGATTTTGAATACTGAATATAACTTAAATGATGCTTGAAATTTAAATTTGGATAAAAATGGATATAGATAAATAAATAAATATGCAGGTGTTCAGATACTTTTTGAATAAAAAATTATATTTTTAATGTTATTTCTATTTTCATATGCTGAATTGGAATTTTGAGAATTGCTAGAAAAATGAATGAGATTAAGATTTATTGATTCAAGTTTAAGAGGGAAAAAAAAGTATGTAAATTTACTCTTATGATTTTAAATGTGAAAGAATACATGATTTTGATTATCATAATTTTGAGGTGTGAAATGTATGCAAAATATCAAAGCCCTCCTTAAAAATAAAGATTAAGTAAAACATATCTTAAACTATCAACATATTTCAGGTTGAAAATTTGGAAAACTATAATGATCAACAGATGAAATTCTGGCATTAAAAAGTAAAGGAGAAACTTGATCAAACAAACAGTTGAAAGTGCTTAAAAGATCAAAGACGTACAAATCAACAGAAAAAGAATACTGCAGTGTATAATTAACATGGAATAAGGTTTCAGGAGTGTCAAAGAGACTTTTGAATAAGTAACTGAAGTGTCAGAGACTTTTAAAATCATGTAACAAAGAATGTTAGACCACAAAATCTTACCCTCCTAAGTCAAAGAATGTTAATGTTCTTTTCCCACTAAGTCAAGAAATACCTATGTTCTTATTCTTCTAAGCCAAGGAAAGCTAATGGCAATATGCTTCTCAGGAGAAGAAGTTTATGATCATATGCTCTGCCTAAGGGGCATTCTAGAAGTTTGCAGTTAAAGGTAGAAAAGAACATTTCTTGGATTATCTTTATTTTACACGTTGTTTCAAAGTCACAGATTGATATTGTTAAAGATTGTGGAGCACAGTGGTGCAGTCTGATTAAAATCGACCGTGCTCCGAGGAATAAAATATAAAAAATATTGTCTCTATCAGGGCTCGAACCATTCGGGATATCCTCTCCGTCTCGGTCTGAATGCACCCACTTCTATCGCATGTTGCTATAACCAGTTTAGCGCAGACAAACCCAGTCATAAGCTATCCAATCACATCCTCGTTTTTAAATAGCGTTTAGCGGTGATTATGTATAACGAATGGTACACTGGAGTTACCTGCCCCTATTTTGATATCGAAGCTTTTACTGGGCTCCTTTTGATTGGCTAGATGAGCTTGCGTCAGAACATGCGGGTAATAGGGGTGCCTTCAGACTGTGAATGAGAGGAAAGTCGGGCTGGGTGAGGTTGGAACCCCGCTAGAGATAATATTTGTACACTTTTTTTCCTCGAATCACAGTCGATTTTAATCAGACTGCACAGTGGTTAGCATGCTGGTCTCTTACACTGAGATCTGGGTTCGCATCCCGATGGAGACACAAGAAATTCTGTTTCATCTTGTGTTGTGTCCCTGGGCAAGGCACTTTATCCACATTATCATCATGCCACAAAGCCATGGAATACTAATTGTCTAATTCATCAGTCAAGGCATACTTATAGTATAATGGCTGTTAATCAAGACAAACTAGTGGAATGCTTTTCAAATGCAGCTAAGTTAAGAAATGCTTAAAGGGGCAGTAGCACGTTTTTTGATCATTATATTTTATATTTTTCACTGATAATTGTACATAAACGCTAAATGTATTATTTTGATAGTGTCAAAAATCTCATTACACAAGCCAATCTTCCATAGTCAGAGAACAAAGTATGAAGATTCACCTAAAATCCACTGGCGGCCATTTTTGTGAACACCTTTAATCCATTTTGTGTAAGAAAAAATGAATCTCATAGCTAAATTTTACATTATATATTTGAATTATTACTGCTCCATTTAGTTTAAATGCATTGTCTTTCAATTGGAACCGTTAATTTTCATTTTCCTGACATCACCTTATATTCCCCCTAAAAACGTGCTACTGCCCCTTTAAAGTCTTATCCCACAAGGGCATTGTTCATTAATTATTATGCCAATAACTCTTAAGAATACTAATAGTTAGTCATGCTTCATGACTGTGTATTAAATAGGAGCCTTTTATATAGTCTAATTCCTATTTCTGCAAGTCTAGATTGACTGAATACATACTGAATATGAAATGAAAAGCCTCAAGAAATAAAAAACAAATGAAGGTACAGTAATTATTTTAAATATTTCATAGACTAAATTTTAGTCGAACTAATAGTCTGCAATCACCTTAATACAGACAAAAGGTCTTGTGCCAAAATGTAAAGGAAATCTAATGATATTATGCCAAAAAATCAAAGGAATACTTACTTAGCAACTAACTTCAAAAATACTAAAAGACTTATTTCTGAAAGACAAGAATGTTAATGGTATGCTGCCTTACATTAAAGGAATTATAATGATTATATGCCACAATATCAAGGAATACATATGGTATCTTGATAAGCAACTACATTGTACCTCAAAGAATACTAAAGGTCCTATCCCCACCCAAAGGACAAAAGAGTTAATGATATTATGCCTTGAAATCAAGGAATTATGATGACCATTATCTTTTAAGTCAAGGAATGCTATGGTTAGGTTAAAGTGCTTGTTTTTAGTTTTATCTGTCTTGTTGTAAGCTTAGGGAAGACTATGTTGAAGCTAAATGCAAATGACAAGTTCAGATAAGAATAGGAAAAACTGTTTTAGTTGGAATCTGAAACATTTTTTGGCAACTGGAAACGGTTTTAGCAATAATATGAAAAATGTGTGACATCTTTTTATTCTTGGAGCATTATTAAAAATACCACATACTTTTAAAGTCAAAATAAATGTCAAGTTCATTTTTCAGGGAATCATATATGGAAGGAAAGGAAAAAGATCTTAAGAGGATAAAAGTGAAGTGGAAATGACATGAAATTTTAAAATGAAGCAATAATTCTGAAGCTTACACTGAATACTTAAAAAAAGAATTTTTTTTGAAGAATTTTTCTTCAAATAATGATATATTAAAAGATTATTTTTGAAAAATTGACAACCAACAGAGTAAAAAGTATTCAAGCCACACTAAGTTTATTTATAGGTCCTTTCATATATATTTAATTTAAATGATTTGAGCCCCCAAGATACTTGCTGTCATAACAGAAGCAATATAAACTTGTCAAGTGTTTTTCTTACCTTGAGCTTTTAGATAAAATTTATAAATAAAAAATTTAAATGTGTAATGAAATTGCTTTTTTCTGTTAAAACCTGAAATAACAACATAATTTATTTTTAAAAGAAGCCCTATAAAATCATCAAATTCTTTTTAATCAGTTGATATATCAGAATATCAAATACCAAAAGTTGTCAAATTGTTTTTATGTATTGTTTGGTTTTCTACCTTATTTTTAGCTCATCTTGGCTGAAAGGCCCTATGGACTTATGGCATTACATAATATCTGTCTGTGCCTCTGTATGGCATGACATAGTGTCTGTATGTGCGTCTGTATGGCATGACATGTCGCTTGTCTGTTTGCTGTATGTCCATTTGTTTATTATTCGCTCTTTTGACTTTTCACTCAATACGAAAAGTAAATTTGGTAAAACTGTCAGCCCTTATAAGGACAACGTTGGCCACACCCTAGAAACCTATCTTAATCTTCCTTGGAGCCTGATGAGCTACAGAGTCAATAGCTCTATGTTTTTGCACTTATGAGCAGGGGGCTAATGACTGATAGGTGATTCTTGGTCATCAAGTTAATCAATTATTATCTATTTAATTGGATAGAAATAGGAGGATGGCTTCTGATGATCTATATTAAATAGATTTATGAGTTAATGTTGTGTTAATGATGATTAACAATAATGGGTTTATAATTGTTATGAAGCAATGAATTTCACCATATTGGAACACAAGTGTAAAACCGTTCATAACTGCTTTGAAATATTGAACCATGCCATTTTGATTTGTGAAGCAATTATCTTGATTGTATAAAAGCTTTTAACAATAATATCTTGTACAGATGACATTTTTGGAAATTGTGATATTTATTCCTTTTCTTGCAAAAAACACATTTGTATTTTATATGAATATCAAAGATTTAAGCTATCTAAAATGGAACACTCTATTGTCAATTTGATTCTCTATTGATATGAAACATATAACCTTAAAGCAAATAAAGTCATAACCTTTTTGTAAAAGATGACAATTTTCAAAACTTAAGTATATTTCATATTTTGTATCGTGAGTTACACTTCATCAAATATCTATAATAACAGATAACAGAAACGTTAAAGTCATAATTGTTCTTATTTGGTTGTTATAAGAAATACATTGCCTCAAATAAAGTCAAATTTGTTTTTTATTATTCAATATTACCAAAATGATTGTGACAGAAATACTGGTCTTTCTGCTTATCTTTGGAAAATTCTTTAAAAAAATTATTACGTATTTTAACCAGAAACAAGAACTTAGGAAAATAACATTATGCAATCTTTATGACTATATCTTTGTAAACCATTTGGATACTTAACACAGCAGATATAACAAATTATCTATTATAGATAAGCCTGTTAAATACAAATCAAAACTGATTTCTTTTTGAAAGCTTCAAATTGCTTATCTTGCCACTGAAAATATTGCTACTTTTAAAAGAACATAATTTTTGCCGGAAGGAAATTATGATTTATTCATTGTTGTGAACAACAGATCCAATGGGAATGAATAATGAAGAAGGAATTTAAGTAAGCGTTGGTTCAATCAACAAACTTAGGAGAAAAAGGAACACAGAAATGGGAGGAAATAAATTTAGTGTTTTTTGTCAGTAAAATGTCGCCTCTGAGATTAAACAGGGAATAAATTTTCTACACTGTTAACTTTTGTGCAGTAATTATGTCTCAGCTCATAAATTTGAAGATGAGAATATGCTTCATGAAGCATATGAAGATGGATTGCTTCCATTTACAAGTTCATCAGCCTTGCTTCTTCAATGTTATTAGTTTCACACAAAATTGTTTTGTAAAAATTGAATATTTTGAGTTTTGTTAGATTTCATTTCTGAGGGACTGTAAATAAGATACTTCGAAATGTAGATGTACATGTACATATCATTGATATACAATTAGGCACATCATATATTGAAGCTATGGCAGATCAAATGGATCGATAAACGAACAAATGAATGAATGAACGAAAAAGCAAATGAATGAATTTATGAAGGCCTCGATTTTTAACATTTTATATTTCGTTTAAAAGCATGACTAGATACACATTGAGCATTCAGATAATTGTTTAAAGGAAGGAAGTAATGGAAGAAAAGTCACTTAGGGAAAAGAAGGGAATGAAAAAGGGACAATTATTTATCTAAAAATTTAAATAATGAACATACAAAAATTACTGTAAACATGATGTAACAGAAAGCATCATCAAGATCTTTTCTGTTTATGCAGGAACTAACCTGAAATTCTTGTAAGAGAAAAAAAATTTCCTAAGAGGCTTCTTCGCAACATGAATAAAACATGTCTTATTTATCATTCGATGTCTTAGAGCCCATTAGACATAAAGTATTTATGAATTCATTCAGGCGACAGGATAGTTTATCAGAAAAGTGGAATGTATGTTAGATATGGTGGCTGAACATTTCACATTGTAAATAATACATCAACTACACTTGATCTAGCAGGCTTACTCTCAACATTCAGGTCATGTGAAATCGACATGTCATTTACGTGTGTCAATTTTGAAATATACACAAAATGATACAGTCTAACCTACACATACAGTGTATAAAAGTTAAGCCCACTCTGATATAAACATACCTCGATGGTGTATGACAGAGCGATTATTGACATTTAATGAGCCAAGGAGGACATTTGTATTGTAGTGTTATTGACATTCTTGTGATGTGCTATGTACATCACTTTTCATGGTTGACAAGTGACGTGTACTAAAGTTGGCCCTTGTATAGATTTTGTAGGGTTAGAAGAATGAATTTGGTTGAAATAAACACTGACAATATTCATGAGAAAAGACTTTTTAAATAATTGGAAATCTTTAATAAACAAGATTTTCATTTTCTCTGAAAGAATTTCATTGATTTTGAATGGCTTTACATGATGATAAAGAATACCTTCAAAATTAAAGTAACAATGTTTGTAAGAAAGGCATGATTTTTTCTAAAGATTGTCAGAGATTTCCATAACAACATGTACATTTTCTTCAGGATATCATGATTAATTCATAAAAATCATGTCAATGACTTGATAATGCAAATTTATAGTCCATTATTTCTTATGTAAGAAGAAATGATATTTTACAAGTCAAAATTCTTCTAAATTTTCAAAAATAATTCATCTGAAATTCAAGACATGAGAAACAGAGAAGAGTATGTTGTAGAACAAACAAGATCAAACTATAACTTGTGGGTTATTATAGGACCTAATCTTGCTTTATGACATTAATGTTGAATTATTCATACTTTAAACCAAAGATAAATCTGATTTGGAATTTATCATGTATAATGTCAGAATCCATATGAAATTACCCTTGACTTTTGACAACTAAGGAATGATCTTGTTGATGATGAAACATACAACAGAGTAAGTCATTTTCTCCAGGGTTTTGTCCCTTAATCTTTGAAATGTACAAGGCAGATAATTTCCTTAACAGTAAAGACCCCAATCCAATTATTTACCATTGAGGCAGAAAAACTTACAAAGGTTTCTGTAATTCAGGCCCTTGAGATGTCTTTACTGACAGTGTAAATGTCTGCTCTGTTGCAAGTTTCAAAGCAGGAATTATCTATTTGCATTGTATTTGATGAAATAGACAAGCGAAATGTACATAGCTCCAAGTCGGGCAATCCCGTAATTGAACACCTTCAAGCGAAATGTACAGTTGTAGATTTTAGGATTAAACTGTTATCTATTAAGTGATTAAGGCATTATCTTTTTTGTTCGTTCATGAATGAAAATGGATGCCTTTTGAATTTTGAGTTAAATCCTATAATTATAGCGGTAATTGCATTTCTTGCACAGATGGTACTTATCTACTTTGTAGGTAGATAGGTAGTACAATAGATAGGTATCTTTTTACAGTTGTTATACATCAAATAATTACTTACCTACAATGGAAAGTGCCCCGGGTTATTTGGTTTACAGAAGGATGTTGCAAGTTCAAAGTGCTTTTCTTTTCATAATGTCTTAATATGCTACTTGAGGTTTCCTTGAGCATAATGTTTGTTGTTTTCTAAAAGATGAGCTATGAATAATTTAATGTTTATTCATGATAACATATTATTTTATTTTATTTTTTTTATTGAAAAAGATATGTGAAAAATTGGTAATTTGAGAATATTTTTTTGGAAAATAGTGATAAACCACAAATCACATTTCTGGAGAAATAACAACTAAGAAAAACAATGTTTTTGTGTTATGCATTCACAAACTTACTGATAGAGGACAGTCAAAGACTCATAATTAATCAATGCTTAAAACGCAACGTGGGAGGTTCAGCCATTTTGAATCCTTTTTTTGGATTCTTACGGAAATTTGCCTTTAAAATGGTGAAAAGATGAACCTTCACTGCAAGTTCTTTATAAACCTAACTCTTCATTTGTTATAATGAGCAGAATGTTACAAATATCATGTTTATATCACATAACAGTGGCTTAAACGTAGGAAAATTGATAAACCCATGAAGTTTTGTTCTATCTTTATGTGTTTACATCAGACTGATTGAACAGGCAACTGAATTGTCAACCCCATGACTACCCCCTTCCCCCAAACTTTACTCATTCTCTTGAATTGCAACTGATGGATAAATTTGTCAACTTACATATAACTGTATTACATATATGGTGACAACTTCCAAAGACTTTGCATCCACTTTAGCATTGAATTACGTGTTTAATTGTAAACACCCTCACCAAATTCAAATCTTTTCTCATTCCTGGGGTGAGGTTATGTGGGGTTTAAAGTCGCTTTCATAAGTATTTCACTTATATCACAGCTGCTAGTATCATTGCAGGGAGAAAGCCTGCAACGCTAATGTGGCTATGCATTGCAGTAGAACCTGCAAGTATTGGCTGGAACTAGCGAACCATGGGTGTACTGCACTGAAATTAAGTAGAGCATTGCACCTAAACCTTAGTGTGTATAGAACAGTTCTCTACTGCAGACAAAGTTGCGAAGCCCCTCACCAGATTCGAACTCTGAATCTCTTGAATCGAGCTGAACTCGCTTACCACTTTCCTGCCCCAAACTTTAACCTACTTTTATCTCACATATCATGTTGCTGGCAACTGCCAAAGACTTTGCATCTACTTACTTAATTACATGTTTCCACTGTTAGCATCCTCACCAAATTCATATCTTTTCTCATTCCTGACCCCAAGTAAACTTTTACCTATCTTACATTTTACATTGGTGACAACTGCCAAAGACTTAGCATCCAGTAATAGACTCTCTCACTGGGATTTAAGTATTTTCTCACCCTAGATGCCTACTTTTGTCGTACATATCACATTGGGGACAACTACTAAAGAATTAACCTCCAGTTATACTTTAAATGTCATATTTCACTTTTGACCTCCTCACCGAGATTCAAGCCTTTTCTCACCCTAGATTCATACCTTTGTCTTTCATATCACATTGGTGACAACTGTCAAAGACTTAACTTCAAGTTATACACTGAATTACATGTTTTCCACCATTGACCCCCTCACCGAGAATCAAGTCTTTTCCCACCCCTGGCTCCATGTCTGGTACCCCCTGCTTTTGTCACTACCCCCTGATTCCACAGTTTCCCTCCCCAAAGCTTTGTTCGTTGATTAAACAACACGGATTAAAAGGATCAACTGGATTAGAGTAGTAATTAATCCTCGTATGTTTACACACCCAGAGTGGATGCTTTTGATGAATTGCCTTTGTTTTTGTACACTCTCGTCCTTAATTGCTTGGACAGGTAAACACAATAGAAGCCTCACCTGAGGTTGGCCAATACGAGACGACTGGCTGGCCACTGGTCAAATGTGAAAATTTGGCCTGAGGTCAGATCATGATGACCATGAATAGCCTGAAGATTTTGAACATCTTGTCGATTGAGGAGGGATTATATTGTTTGATCTGACTAAAATACAATAGAATTATACCTGCTCTTCGTTCTTAATTCAAAAGGTGTGAAAGGGTTGTGATCTCTTTGTGATCATCCCCTGTCCTCTCATATAAAACTGGACACTGGTCATTTGGTCAGTATTCACTTGACAAACCACTTGATCTCACTCTAAGGATATTATCTATCATTCAAGGATATTACCTCTCTCTGGTATGATAAATTTCTAAAGTTAAATATTTGATTTTAGTAAAAGTCTAATTGTAGTTTTTTTGTATGTAATTTCGTGTAAGACTATTTTAAGCTTTAAAATATGCTTTTAGAAATAAGTTAGACTCTGAAACTCTTGTTCTTTAACTTTTTTTTATTTTTCATTCGAAAAATGTTCATTCTTTATCATATTCCTATGCTATAAAAATATTGAATTCAATCTTCCCCAAGTAATCATGTCCCAGTAAGTTAAACAAGTCAATGATTGTTTGTTTTAAAAAACTTGAACAATCCTCAGATGTCATTACATTTACAATTGACATGAGAATGACATCTATCATTGACAGCTTTGACTGAAAACTGAATCCAATTTACCTCATTAACATTTGCTGAGCAAAGCTATCATGACGAAAGGAACATATTTGACTCAAACCATTTTTGACTCTTTTCAGATTTTCTGAGCAATGCTTTTCAACTGACCACTGAGTGCACTGCTTGACCAGCGAGCATCAAATGTTGACACCTGAGTTAACGAGTAAATCTACACCTGGAGTAGTTTTCTACCTGTGACACCTATTGCTTCGGTAGGTAATATATAGGTACTTGTAAATGTTAATTTCATCATTAGTTTAACTGTGGTTAGGAGAACATTTAGAGAAAAAGTACTTAAACCTGGACTGCCACAAGGTAATTCTTTACCTCCTTAATTATTATGCATATTTACTTATTATTTTCAAAAGCTCTATTGTTCACCGATGTGTTGTTACAATTTGCACTTATTTTATGGTTGTCCTTTAAAGTTTTGTATTTAATATTTCATAACAATACTAAAGTAGTGATACATACAAAAATAATGATTAATTTTTGAAAATATTGATCTTTTACTAAAACTAAAAAATGTCAAAGGTGAAATATGTTTGACATGAAATGATTGTGAAAAATAATATCATATTTTTTTAATCATACCACTTTGAGTCATTTGTTGATGTGTAAACCATTAATTTGAATGACAACAAAATGCTCTCAAAACTACTTAAAATTGTAATATAAACAATAAAGTCAAAACTATCTGATTAATGAGTGTGCCATCTCATTTGAAATTGATGGCTATGTTTATCTTGACAGTACAAGTGAATAAACAAGAGACAAAACGTCTACCTTGCCTCAGTAATCAAATCTACAGCAGCAAAATGCTTTTAGAAAGAAATAGCCTGTCTGATTGGAGAAACCAAATTCTGTTAACAGGTTTCTCAACCGTTCCCTATTATCAGGTTTAGGAGATGTTGAACTTAATATCGATCATCCACAAGCTTCAAAGGAATTTGTAATTGTTTTTTGAGGGAAATTAAATTAATTGTTGGCAAAAGGGAAATTGTATTGCAGACTGTGGTCTTCCTGTTAGTTGGAACTTGTGACAATTCTCGTTGATATCATCCCTGAAATCCAAATAACATTACATAACACTGCAAAATCACTTAAGATTAATAATTGATAACCACAATGATGTGAATCGTCATATTGTCTCTGGCTTCACCGGTCGTTCACACTATAGTGATAATGTTTTCACAAATCTCAATTGTATTTTTATCATGCAAGTGATCATGTTTCACGTTTTGTTTCATAACATTTGTTTGGTTAGGTGATGGTGATTTTGGAGGGTTCTTATGTTTCAATTACTATGCCATATTATTTTTTTGCATATTTTCATATTTCCTTTGTTCATTGATTTTCTTTTAAAAATTCAATTTTTGGAAACACAAATTGTGAATTCTTTAAAAGCATGTCTTGTCATGTAATTTTCACCATTCTAAAGTAGTTGCTTTGAAATGTGAATTTTGATTTTGGATTTCAAAACAATAGTTGGTTATTGATTCCCAGTGAATCGAACTCCAATATTAAGAATGGATACTTAATAGATACTTCTTCTCCTTTTTTGGCCAAATTATCCAATTCAATCTCCCCTGAGGGTACCCCATGTGAAGCATGACCAGATTTTCCACTTGAGTATTGTTTCTACCTGTGAAATTACACAGATTTTTATACCTGTTTTCCGCCTTGTTATAATTTGCACCTATAAGACCAGCAGGGGCTATCATTGAGAATTGACTTGTTAAAAACATGGATACTTTCACCTGTAATCTGCCATAAAACATGCCCTTTGATCAATGAAGGTAAATTACTGACCTCATTTGACCCACCTGTCTTGATTGGCGGATGAAATAGATCAAAGAGAGACTAGAAGCTTTTACCTGTTTTACACAGGAAATATTTACAGACCCTTTTAAAAGGTAGATAACGAGACAAATGGAACATGATTTAGGTTTTTTAGGCTCAAGAGATAAATTTACCTGAGATAATCTTCTAATTAAGGTATCTGTTTATACAGGTAGCCTCAGGTAAGAAAAATGTGCTTAAGAATTTGAAGAGGTATTTATTGTTCAGTGTAAACATTGACTTAGAAGCTAGGAAAATATTCATGCTAACAAATTTATATCAAAGTGATAGTTCTGTCAATATTTGGTAGGAAGGTATGTATAGATAATAAGATGTCCCCATACCTGGATTTTTACACCTGTAGATTGGACATCAAAGAATTCACCTCTAGGGCCACTTCAATCATTCTATGAAGAAATTTGCCTTTAGTACTGACCTTGTTAAAATATTTCAGGGCAATAAAAATTATAAAAGAAATTTTGGTTTTATAGTCAAACAGGATAACAATGTGTGTTATCTGAAGTGTTTTATGAGAGGGTGTTGTAGTTGATGTGTTGAAAGTGCATTAGGCTGTATCAAATCAATTATGTTGATGAATGTGTTTTATTGGTTAATTGATTATCTGTAATGGACATAATGCAAATGAAAATAGCTGCAGGTTATAAAAAAAACAATAAATTTTCAAAGCAATGGAATATTATCAAAATAACATTAATAATCAATATCTCAGCCTTGGTTGTTTTTTTAAAAAAACAATTATTTTCTGAAGTAACAGATGTTTATTTTCATAGCAGCATTATGAAATATTGACATAGGATTCTACTTTTTCAATTACACCTGTCTGGAACATCAATTTTACACCTTTGGTTATTCAATTTGATAAAATGCTTTTTCAAGCTACAAATCACTTAATACTTGAGTAGTTGAGGAGGCCCTTTATCAGCATTCACGCAAATACAAAACACTGCTTTTAAGAACTTTTAACCCTTATCTAACTTAGCAACGTTGATGACTGTCGTCAATTTCAAACAAACAGACGTCAATTTCAGGTATGCCAGGTGTAAAAATGTTTGGGCTTTTAGGTAGGGTCAGTTTACAAAAGTAGGAAATGAACGACTTGTCATGGAGAGCTAACCCGGTCGGTGTTGAGTGATGTCAATTACTCGTATTTATATGTAATCCTGTCGGATATATACGACAAAAGGCGTGTTTCATAGCTACCTGAAATTGACATGTTGCCGTGGTCAAGTGGTTTAAATAGTTTCGAGTTTGTCAAGTGACGCGACTGTGTCTTATCTTCAAATACTCAAGTTGCTGGGTCTTAAACATGAATATTGGTATTTTCAAACAAAGGTTTAGTATTGTTCATATACTCTTGACATGAATTGTCTTGGAGCATGCCAATTGCTGTAAAACACCCATATCTATTACTTGTGATAAGAAAAGTAATTTCTTTTAGTGTTACTTTCACAAAATACATATATTAATAAAGATATAAACCACCATTTCCTTTGGCTTGAGGGACAGTGTTTAAATTTTCATCAATTTGTGAATTTTTTATCTTTCTATGATAAGCAAAATTACATAATTGCATCAGGATATTTTTAGATATTATTTTCAACAGTGTATAATCATGTTCAATTTTGAATGATATTAAAGAACATAATTGCACAGTCATGCAATCTTGTAATTTAATTTTAATGTTTTAAAAGACATTTTCATCAATTTATGAATTTTTTATCTTTCTATGATAAGCAAAATTACATAATTGCATCAGGATATTTTTAGATATTATTTTTAACAATGTATAATCATGTTCAATTTTGAATGATATTAAAGAACATAATTGCACAGTCACGCAATCTTGTAATTTAATTCCCATAACATGAGAGGACTTTTATGAAACTATGATTTCTTACATGTGGTTATCTCAAGAGATAAAACATATCAGCACCCTGGGATGTCAATTTCAGATTTGCACGTCTATTTCGAGGTAGGCTAATAGACAGTTTACACAGTCCATGCCACCATGATAACACTGTCAGTCTCCTAGCCTCGTCAATAGCAGCAGATTGATGCCTTGTAATCCATAACACATTGACTTGATTAGATAAAACAGAGATTTCTGATAGAAGTGAAATCGACACCCTGATTAGCATGTCGATAGCAGAGCTGTCAATCTCAAGCTCTGAGACTTTTCAGGTCTACTTATTTTGTTATGACGGATTATGATAGACGTGAGCGGGTAATGTTAACTTGTTTAGATCCTAATTAATTTTCATGGCAGATTAGCCACAACTCGGGCCTGATATGTGGATTTGGAAATAAGCTTTTGGTATCTATGAAATGTACATAGCACTGGAAAGTATGTTTGTGAAATTGATTTGTGCAGATTGCGTTAAGTTTACCCAGATGTTTTGGATTTAGACCTGAGCTTAGTTCTCATGTAACTGGTGTTTAAAAATTTAAGGAAATTACATGAACCTACCGACTTGAATCTGTTTTTATTTGAAGGTAAGACTTTTTTCTGAAAAGGGTTTCGATATAAGAGAAAACAGATGCCTGAGCACCTATCGTTGGCAATTTGGGACTACATTTGTATAATTGATCCTCCAAAACTTCCTCACAATTATCAAACAAAATTTTATGTTGATGAAATTAATGCAATATTAAACTTATTCAGAAATGCATTTGTCAATTTCCAGATTCGTCAAAGACTCTTCTTATGATGATGGAATAAATTCATCTTCTGAGCTTAACTCAATTATTCTAATTTGACGATACAGCCTTTTACATTTACAAGAGATTAATTATCAGAGAACACATCATATGGGAAATTATAGAAATAACAAAGAGTGCCTGTTTTTCCTAATGTCTTTATTATCAGTTCATTCAAGCATAAATCACCAATTGTTTAGAAATTATCACAAAAAATGTGAAAACATGACAAGACTGAAGAGAACAGATGTATGTTATGATTTACTGTAAAGAAAATTGTAATAATGATTCTCATCAACATGATAAATTTTACTATCCCAAATCATAAATCCTTCACATTCACCGCTAGGTTGCTTTAATATCATCATAGTGCAATGAAACTTTTATGAAGAATTTCTATTTGATATATGTAAATGCTTGTAAACAGTGTTTTCTTTGTTAATATATTAGATTTATAACTCTAACTTTCTTTGTTTCTGTACCACATGATTCTCAAAAATATAACATCTAATCAATAATCCTTTGTAAATACCGGTAATCAATATTAAGATTATACTCAAATCAGTTATAAATTTTCTTCAAAATATAATTTTTTTTAACATCATTATCATTATCAATATTTTCCGATACATTTTGAGTTGTGACAACTTGGAGATTTTTCTCAAAGACATTACATGTCCACTTTTGTCATTGTTAATATAATTATGTGTTGAACTGTGACAAACACATGATTTCTTTGTACAGCTTTTTAGCTGTTATCTCAGTTCACTGTAATTAAGTGGTGATAATTCTGCAGAATTGTGATTAAAAAAAATAAAAAATAGAATTATTTGATTCGTAATCTATATCTTCTTTTCTTTAACATTGAAAAAATTTAAATATTAGTTTTCTTCCCATCTGAAATTGACATTCTAAACAATGTTATGTATTTGGTTTCATCTAACCTACTTCAGTTCTACAACATCTTCTTTCTAATTAAAATTGTATTAAAACTAGAAACATCTTGTTTATTACTCCATTTTACATTCCTTCCTTAAATGAAATTGACCCATATTGTTTATTTAAAGGTTCTTGTCATTTTCTTTCCAACTTGAAAAATAATCAAACATATCATGTTTTAAAGAGAATACTTAAAACAAAATTACAATTGACATATGAAACAGAATATTTTTATTCCAATTTTTATATCTAAATTTTTATAGGGTTGTGTTCAATTCAGTGAACTCAGCATTCTTTAAGATTACAAAAATAAAGCTATGATATTTATTCTTCCTACTTTGAATTTTTTTGTTACATAATTTTTTTTTCATTATGAATTTGACATTGTAAGAGTAGAAATTTACAACACAAGTGCATTTCAAATTTAATCTGCTACTGAAATTAGCATGCTGAGCTATGAAATACACACCACATTAGCATTGACACATGCAGACCTGCCGTGCTGGTGATTAGCAAGTGCTTATGGTTATACATGGGTGATTCAGCTATGAAGACTTGACTGACAGCTATGAACAACACATTTGCATCACCTTGACATGAACTATCTCACATTATGCTTGACATGGATTGTATTATGTGTAGGGACTTATTGCCAACTTGTGAAATTGATGACCTCTAAGATGAAACTGATGACCAACTTGTCAATTTCATGACCATCTTAGTTGAAACTGATGATCAACTTGTGAAATTGACAACCTAGTGAGTTGAAATTGATGACTGACTTAGTTCAAAGGATCAAGGCATCATCTTTTGTGAAATATGATTTGAAATGGACATACATAGACAAGTGTCAATTTCGACAGAGTCTTAAGGTGTCAGTGTCACCTTTCAAGTATATGTTATATCTACCTAAATTGTATTTATTGTGTTGCAAATATAATTATTCATATGAAGAAAATTGTTTCTTAGTTTCAGATAACTGGTATAGAAAAATATGTAAAAACGATTACATCGTAAAGATATTTATTACATTATTTAAATTGATTATCTGATGATTACATTGCTATATTCACTGATTCATTTGCAATAGGATAGTATTAGCTAATCTTCAAAATGTAATGTTTTATCGCCAAGTAGGGCTGTATTTTCTGAAATTTAAAAGTTGTTAACCTTAAAATAATCTTATCTCTACACCTACGCAAATCATAATATATTCAAATGACTAATTACTTGTGCAGTGGGCTGATAAAGTACTGAAAATGTAAATAATAAAACTGCCAAGCAATGTGAAATATGATGAAATTGATTACATACATAAACTTACAAATTACATACCAATGATCCTCCCTTGATGCATTGATCATTATCAAACTCAATCATGTAATCATCACTAATTAGGCAGAATTTTAATGATAAACAAATAACAACTTCTGTTTGCCAGGGTGAAATAGATCTCCGATTACAACATGGAATGTGTCAATTTCATTGTGGCAGAACATTTGTAGATTTTATTGCTGTGGTTAAATTAGCAATTTACTCGCAGGAGGGGTGAAACAGGTCATTTAGGTACACAGGAAGAATTACAACATAGCATTGAAGGTGTAGTTGATTTGTTATGGTCATTTAATGGCTATTGTTGTGGTCACAACCGGTCAAATAATGTTACAGTAACTATGGGGTCCATGACTTGTAATGGGGTCAGTTTTGTGGGGAGGTTGGACAGACCTCACAGGACAATCCAAATGACAGGGATAACCGTTTTTATGGGGCATGTAACAAGCAGGTTGATCCCCTGAAATGTACATGAAATAGATCCAGTCTCTCTGAAATGTAGACATGCATTGATATAATCTTTCTGAAATGTACATGAAAATGATTTGTTACCTTTGCAATGCACAAATGCTTTGATACAATCTTTGTGAAATATATATATATTAAACTGATTCACCTCCTCTGAAATGTACACAGATATTGATTCAGTCTTTCCTGAGTAAACAAGAAGTTTTAGTTCCTCTGAATAGTGCATGAAACAAGTTTTGCTTTTATTCTGAAATGTACATAGAATTGATTCATACTTCCTGAAATGAACATTAAATTGAGAAGCTTTCTCCTTTTATACAACTAGATTTCAGGTTCTTCAAAATTCACCTGAAAGAGATTTTGTCTCTATGAAATATGAAATATGAGTAGATTTGTTATTTTGATTTGATGTTTAGGTGGAAATGAATATTTTTTGTATCATTCTCTTCATAATTAAATAATCTCAATTATGAAGTATTATATAAAAAGACATATACTGTTATTGACTGATGTGTTAATACTGTATGTTGTGTCAATATGCAATAATTAATATATCTAAACATTTCATCAATGTGAAAGAAATTTGTTTCTAATTGAATATGTTTCATTTGTGGGTTAAACAACTTTTCAAAAGTAAATCCCTTTTTAAAACATATAAAAACTTCCCTTTCACTGAAATCTATCGTTTAATTTTCCACTAAATTTTGCCCCTCCCCATCTGCCTTTACCCAAAGTGGTAGCTGGAATCTCATTGGTCTAAAGTCATAGCCAATGGCCAGCCTGGATTCATTATCTAATGGTCACTTAATGTCCAGTCACCTGTTGATAATGACCAGTGTTGTTGTAAGCAGCCAATCAGAAGCCAGGTCAGGGTTCACATAAGTGTGACATAACACTAATTGCCTAGTCTCCATCTGATATCAACACTTGCCTATAGCAGTGTGATCAGTTGCTGTCAATCATTGGCTACTGACAGGGGTGTGCAATTAACTTGATATTTCCCTCTTGTGGTGATAGGAGCCGGTCAGTTGAGCTTCTTCTGTCAAGGAAGGAAGACACACTTTGAGTGAGGCATGTTTGAAATTGACATGCTCTTGTGATACTTGTTCTGTGGAGTTACATTGGATTACTGTGATATTGACTAGTGTACATTTCTTGAAATGGGATATTCGTACATTTGAATACTTTAATAAGGTGAGGTGGATATTGTTTTTTTGTAGTTTTACTTTACTTAAAATCTTAGTTTTTGTTTTTGTATGATTTTTAGATGAAAATGCCAACAAGTTTTGTAAATGGATATATAAAATTTATTTATTGCATCCATTTATAAATGTTGTTAATACTTTATTTAGTAAAGGATAAGAGAATGTTTATTTATTTGCATTTCAGTATATTGTTTTTAATCCATAAATGATGTACTGAAAACTGAAATGCTTAATCACTTAGTTTTGACAATTTATCAAAATAAATTAATTATTCAAAGCTAAAATAAACATACACTTCTATTGATAACAATAATTTACAGCTTAATATCTTTATTTGGAAGACAACATTTATATTAAGAGGACACTGTCAACATAATGCAGTTCTGAAGAAATAAAGTTTTTTTTATGATATCAGTTTAATGTCTTACTTCTTCATTGTGCTCCATGGTAAAACTCTTAATGCTCAAATCAGATATGAATAACTTACTCAGCACTAACAAAAGTAATGGAATTTAGTTAAAAGCTAAGAAATATAATACTTTTGTTATGATAAAATTGTTGTCTAAATCTGAACAAAATGTCCCAAAACAAAACATTTACACTCCCAAATCTAAAATCAAGTATAAAGGACATACTCAGCACTTTTAAGCACTCTATGTAATACCTCATCATACTAGAGTGCTATAATCCTAGTCAGTAGTCGTCCACAATATACAATCAACATCAACTCTAGCGCTGCCAAACCAGTCCAAATTCTCAATCCTCCCACTAATCATTGTCATTATCAACTTTATAAGCCACTTATAACTCCAAACACAATAGATTTAGTGGTGTTAGCAGTGAGGTAAGGGATTTAATCCGTCCATCTCCTAATCCAGTTAATCCCTACTAGTTAATCCCCAATCACAGGTGTTTGGCTGGCTGTTGGACGGCTGGGGAGTTGGAAGTCACGACTTGTTAAATTAGCCTGCCAGTCGAGAACTCCCTGCCTGGTACTTGTACTTGTGGCAGACAGGGGGATGTATTAGTTCCTTGACTCTTACTAATAACTTGCAAAAAGTAGGTTTAAATTGGGTTGTCAGACTTCTGGCTTTAACTTCTGAAAAAAATTATGGTGGTTTTTATTTTTTGTTATTTTACCTCAGACATAATATACCTTTGAAGTTTTTTTACATCAAAGGCTGGTTTGTATCTATCTTAGTATAAAGGGGAATTGGATTTATTTTGTTTTTACTAAATTGCCTATATATATCAAATTTTGTGTGTTGGGTCATTCACTTGCATTTCTTTCATGTTGTGCACTTGTGTTCATACTAGCTCAGAACAGTATAATTTGATTTCTCTAACTTTGGTAGGTTCTTGATGTAAGATATTGTAAAGCTTGACAGTGAAGTGAAGAGATGTTTATTTCAAAATATCTAAAATGAGGTTCAAGTTCCTTTTATGAAGCTGTCTCTTGGTATAATGTTTTACGTTATGATTATCCTTAGGTAGCCATCCAAACTTAAAAATTACAATTATGATTTTATATGTTTAAAGAAAATTTATTCACTTGACCAAGTTACATGATGAAATTACTCATATTTTAACAAAATTACTACATACAAATATTCATCACTTTAAAATACTTGCAGTGAACTAATTGAAATTATTATTTTTCAGGATTGCAAATTTTGATGAGGTGCCACAGCTGAGATATATGAAGAACAGAATGGCGAACACTGTGTTGTTCTTACTGCTACTGACCGCCGTCCAGCAAGCTCTGACCATCCGACTCAGCTACACGACCAATGAACAAAGACCCCAAGGCAGCAGGCTCGGAAATATTGCTGATGATGCAGGTCTACGAGATCTGGTCAGCGAGGACGATTTCCGAAACCTTCGATACAGCTTCTTGACCAATGGAAATCCTCATACGTCCAACTTCACAATTGACTTGTTTACAGGCGATCTATCCACGTCCAAAGAACTTGACCGTGAAGCTTTGTGTAGTTTCCTTGAAGTCTGTAAACTATCTTTCGACGCTGTGGCTCAATCCAATCTTGGTTCCTTTTTCCAGAAGATTAAGTTGGACATCTATGTGTTGGATATTAATGACAATGCTCCAGAGTTCCCAATGTCAACCTATGAAATCGAAGTGTCTGAAGGTGAAAACACTGGCGTCAACTTTCCCTTGATCAGTGCTGTGGATAAAGACACTGGCGTAAACAATTCTGTGAGAGGTTATGAACTTCAACCGAAAAACAGCCCATTTGTCCTGATCAACACAATAGGAATAACAGGAATCATCAAAATTTCCTTGGAACTTGTCGAGAAATTGGACAGAGAGAAAAATGACTACTACAAGCTCCAGGTTCTTGCCAAGGATGGAGGCTTTCCCCGAAGAACAGGAACCTTGACTCTGGCGATCACTGTCACTGATGTCAACGACAACCAACCTGTCTTTGAGAAGCTTAGCTACAAGAAGAATATCTCTGAAACCACGTCAGCTAATACTGTCATCCTCACCCTAGCTGCCACTGATAATGATATCGGACCTAACGGAAACATCACCTACCACTTCATGCCCCGTCAACCTGAAAGTATCGTCAACCTCTTCAACCTGCATCCAATGACCGGTGAACTCAGAGCAGCTCAGTCCTTAGAGTATGAAGCAGGGAAGACTCACCAACTTGTTGTTGAAGCCCGAGATCAAGGCATTCCTCCTAGGACAGCTCAGGCTATGGTTGATATTACCATCATTGACACTCATAATGATCCCCCGACTATTAACATCAATGTCTTTCATACAAGTGGTGTTGCTCAGATATCCGAATTTGCTGAACTTGGTCGTGTGGTTGCTCATATCCGTGTTGATGATCCTGACACTGGTGCTAATGGTGATGTGCACTGCACTTTGTCAAATTCATCCTTTGAACTCCGTGATTTGGACACAAATGAATTCAAGGTGATCCTTGTGAAGCTTCTGGACCGTGAGACTGTTGCTTTGTTGAATGTGTCTGTTACCTGTATGGATGGCGGATCTCCCCAGAAAGTTGTTAAGGATGGATTTATGGTTAATGTTGTTGATGAAAATGACAATGCTCCAATCTTCAATCCCCCAGCGTACGAAGGCAGAATTTTCGAGAATATGAAAAGGGGAACAGAAATTTTGGTTGTGACTGCAACAGATGCAGACATCAACAAAAACGCTAAGATCAGTTACAGAGTTCACCCAGACTTTTTCACCAAATTTGATGTTCTCAATGACGGCACTTTGGTAACCTCAGTCCGCTTGGACCGTGAAGACCAAGATCTCTACTATGTCAAAGTTTTAGCTGTTGATCATGGCAACCCGTCTCTCACCGCAACCACCACGGTTAAGCTCACTGTCCAAGATATCAATGACGAAGCCCCAGTTTTCACAAAGAAGGTCTTTCATCTCTCGGTTCCAGAAGAGTCAGCTAAAGGTACCATTGTAGGTCAAGTCAATGCCACCGATGCTGACACAGATGAGAATGCAATTGTCATGTACCAACTTCATCATACAGAAGACTTTGACTTCCCTTTCATTGTATATGCCGATGGCGTCATCAAAACAAATGCAAGACTAGACCGGGAGACCCAGAGCAAGTATGAATTTGTTGTCATCGGAGCAGATCTTGGACGACCACCCCTTAACAGCACAGCTCGAGTCATTGTCACCATCACCGATGTCAACGACTACGCACCAGTCATCACTTTTCCGAACAGCAGCAACAACACCATCACCATGCCTCACAACATCCATCCAGACTCAGCAGTGGTTCAGATCCAAGCTGAAGACAGTGATGAACATCACAACGCCAGACTCACCTTCTCCATCGAGGGAGGTAACGGCAGTGCCTTCTTCACCATAGATCCTCAAAGTGGTATCATAAGCCTCAAGGAAGAACTTCACTCAGATCATGTTAGCCTTGTATATGGTCTGGTGATCATTGCCAAGGATCATGGAATTCCTCAACGTGAAACAAGAGCTGAACTCTTCATTGAAGTGGTCCTCGGTGAGTCCGCCAAATCATTCTCAAACCGAGGCTCCATCAACATCATCACTGCTATGGTTCTTGTTGGCGTCACCATATGTCTTGCAGTAATAGTCCTCGCCACCATCCTTCTTCTGAGGAGTTCTGACAAGAAGAGGAGATTATACAGAGCCAAGGCTGAGGAGGAGAAGGTCATCTCAAGTATGAGGAGGCATGGCAGCAGCATCTCCTCTTCCTCAAAAAACTCCACAACTCCTCTTGCTGAGAAGGACCAGGAGAAGAAGGATAAGGAAGTCAGCTTCTCATTGGATGAGGAGAACAACGTCTCTTTGTCATCTGGATCTGTGGGCTTCAATGCAAGGAACAACGAATGTCTCTTCACCATTCCCGAGGACACAGAACAAGATGTAAGTATTGTTGAATTGATTAGATATGTCTCTTTTATTAAGTGAAAATCATTTAAAGCTATCATCTTTTATTCATACAATTTATGAGAATTACATCTGAATACAAATATAAGCTTAATATTGCTTTAGTTGTTAATAACATCTTATTTTTCATAAATATTCAAAATTAATTTCTAAGCACTAAGGAAAAGTGATGTTTGGAGGTGTTATTTATCCAATGTTTTTCATGCTATAAACAATGATTTTTCTTATAATTACTCTTTATTGATTACAGGGCAAAAACTTCAAGACCAAACAACAGAAGTTTTCGACTTTCAAGGACGATAATGAGAAGAACCACACCCATATCCGTTTCCATGACGACAGTGGCAGTGACCTCTCTGGTGACGTCAGTATCAGTGACAGTGGCAGAGGCGGCAGCGACGTTGAGCTCCAGAGTCATGGAGGATCATCAAATGTTTTAGAATCAGGTATGCTACTTTCATGTCTATTTCACTTTATTTATTTCATTAAAACCATTTGCTCTTTTCATTTAGATTCAATGTGAATTTTATCAACTGATAAGCAATGCTTACTTGACTAAAAAATACATTTTATTAATATTTCCTATTATTAATATCATTTGATGTTTATTTGAATAACAGCAACATTCTTACTCATGTACATTTCATTTGAAATTGACATCATTTGTGACTGTGTATTAATTATTCATGTACATTTCAGAGTCGTCATTCAACGGACGTCCAGTTCGACACCCAACTGACCATGTCTCACCTTCGCCTGTGACAAGTTTCTCAACTTTCTATGGAAGTGATGTTCATGGAAATAGCTATGACAATTCTTCACTAACTGATTCTGTGCAGTCGAAGCAGTATGTGGACAATCATCCACAAAACGGTGCTAATCATTATCGACAGAGACCAAACAATGTCGCCTCTCATAGACTCTCAGTGCCTCCTAAGATGAGAAACGGAATACCTCAGCGGAATAATAACAATTATAACGGTCCTCGGCCCGTGAAACAGCATCCCAATGGCGATGCAGGTACATATGTACATCTGAAACATGCACCGATGGAAGGTGAATATATGGACATGAATGGACATAAGTTGTCTCGAGGCGGGTATATTGACGACACCGCTAGTGAAATGAACACCTCTGCATGGGATAACGACACAACGACGTCCGGTAGTTATACTGTGGATCCAGAGGAACTTTGTGATGAAATCGACAGACTATTTTTCAAAGAAAACATCAACCAGGATGTGATTGTGTGAAATTGACGATTTTTAATTTTTGTGAAATGGACATGATGAGACATTTCTCATGTGTTATCAACATGGGGAAATTCTCATGTTATCAGTATTCGGGAATTGATTTCACAATTATAAGACATTTGTGTGAAATCGATGATTTTGTGATGACCTGCATGATTGAGCCATGGATGTTTTGTTAGTTTTTGTTATTGTTGTTTTGATTGTTGGTCAATTTTGTTGATGAAATCATGACCAAGACAAATAGAGATCAAATCTCGAAAAACTTTTTGCAAATCATGCACTCTGATCTAATCAACTCAAAATCATCTAAATATGCAATGAAGGTGCTAATGTTGTCAACTTTGATTCAAATTTCAATGTTTGTCAATTTCATGTGTGTATGTTTTTGTATGTCAGACCTTTCACTACTGTTATTAACCCATTCCAGTCACAAATTACAGCAAAAAATAAACTTTTTATATTCTAGTCGATGTTGATTTTGCTTTAAATGAGTCACATTCATGGTTAGGTTTCATTCCAAAGTATCTTTCATAGCTCAAATGCATTTAAAAACTGGAATCATCTTTACAATGAAAATCATTTTTTGCTCTGCAAGTTCATTTTGGCTTGATGTGAAATATTTTTTGTAATGATATACAAATGTAGATTTGTTTTGAATAGTGTGATAGTCAAATGCTTATTGGCTTTGAACAAACAATCAAAACGTTTGACAAAGAATGTTTGATGTTCGTATTTGTCAACCAATTTATGTCAAATCAAATTTTGCAAACAAAATCATTTGATAAAATCACAAATTTTAATGTATTACAATTTTGTATTACATCACATCAAAGGTTCTAGAGAAACATATATATTTAAAATTTCAAAAAGGACCTGACTTCTTTTTTTTTATGAACAACTTTTTATGAAATCAAATTTAACAAAATCATATATTAAAATAATTTTTTTAATGAATGACCGTTATTGGTATATCATGAAATGTTTGAATGAAACAAATATATTAAAAAATGTTTCTTAGACCTGCCTTGTTTATTGCAGTCTGTTTTTGATCGCAGCTGTCAATCACTGTCAGTTGTGAATGTCATATCATTATTGTGACAAGGAAAAGACATCACCATGCTATCATCCTTCATAGCTTTTTGCAATTCATGTCAAACTGATGATCACGTCATAATGTCTTGCCTTCAGCAAATTGATCTATGTACATGTGTCATACGCAGGTCATACAAAAATACCTTATCAGGGGTGGTGCTCAGAAGTTCAGATATTTGGTCAAAAGTTTTGTTACAAATGTTAAAGAGAATTGTAATTTGTTAAAATATTACCAAAATTAAATGGTATTTGCTGAATTTATTGTTTAATGATTTATCAGATATTTTGGAAATCATTTAATTTATTAATGATGAAAGTAAGAATTCACAATAGAGTTGACATTTTAATATAAGGAGCATGAAATGTTTTAATTTGAGAAGCTCAGAATTGAATGATTTTAATTGGTACCA
Source organism: Steromphala cineraria (assembly GCA_916613615.1). Taxonomy (NCBI): domain Eukaryota; kingdom Metazoa; phylum Mollusca; class Gastropoda; order Trochida; family Trochidae; genus Steromphala; species Steromphala cineraria. The sequence continues at coordinate 26,297,433 of OU744727.1, read as the reverse complement.
ACAGTTAAATGTTATTTTTCAGTATAATTTTAAAAGACAAATTTTTAAAAAGGTGGAAAATCCTGTATTTTGACATGGAATGATTGTTGTCTAACAATTTTAAACAATGAAAGTGATTGCCTGTTATTTTGTATGTCATCGTGTTTTGAACACATTACCAATATGTGGATGTTTTGTATATGTACATTGTGTATATAAATATTTTTTACTATTTTCAATTAATAAATGCTAAATTATGAAATGAATAATTTATGTTTGTGGTTGTTTGAATAGTATTATGAACAGAGAAAACAACAATAGGATCAGTTTTGAGATGGCATAATTTACATATGATATATATACAATATAGAAATTCATAAACACTTTGATCAAATCAGCTTACAAACAGAACATATCACAAACACACAAATCTTATCTCATGCATGATTATGCAATACACTATTGAACAATAATATATAAATTTAGTTCAAAGCTAACAACTGTGAAGACATAACAATTTCACTGCAATGAAATAATATGACATTCCTTGTCACATTTGACCAACTTTCTATATGAGATGCATTTACGATGATGATCGAGGTTAAGAGAGTAGAGTTGGGGCGGGCCGGTGTTGGTAATTCTGGGGGATCTAACCCAACTTTTGGGAAATTATAAGGAGGAGGAAGCCCAAAGGTGCCCCTTTTTAGATAGGAGACCCTCCCGTCCAAAATTACAATATCCCCCATCATGTAGACTGTTGTAAGTCTTTAACTCAAAATTACTTTAATCAAAAAAATTATGAGGCTTTTTAAAATACCTCATTATAATTTATGAGATATACTGACATTATAAAAGACAATCATATCCTTTAAATCAAAACAAGTTCGTTTACAATATTCCAGATTCTGAATCTATCACCATTTTTTTGGGGATAATAACATCTTGTTATCAAAATATAAAGGCATTTAGAAGTGATACTTGATCATAATAACACTTTCTGGACAACAATTGTTTACTTGTGTAACAATGGTGTGCAACCAGGTACATGTTATGCCAAAAAAAAGCTTGCAGACCTATAAGAAAATAAGACGCACATGAAGACCAATGAGAGGGAATTTGTATTTGACACAAGCGGTATTTTTCATTTTCCCCCAATTTTTTACGACTTTACGACTGGGATCGTTGGAATATAAGGATACATTTACAGTGAAGATACATTTCATGAGGATAATCCAGTTACGCAGTATTGTACCCAACCAGAAAAAAAAAATCACCAATCAAATCAAGTTTCATATTGACAGTGTTTTTAAGCTTAAAAGTCATGAAAGTAAATGAAAATGGAAGTAGCCTGCCATTGTCGTCATTGTAATTCCAATAGAATAATAAACTTTCATGTAAAAAAAACCCTTTTCGACTGGTTTTAATTTTGAACAAAATTAATCTTTTAAATTCATATGGAGTCTAATATATAGATTACATCTTCATTAAATTTGAAAATTTAACATTACATGTAGCTTTAAGTAAAGTTGTAAATATTGTTGTAAAACTTGCAACTTGCGCTGAAAATGTGTAGCATCACTGTAATTGGTTTTTAATCACTATCTGTGACCAACCACAGATGCCAAGGACAGATGCAAATGTTTGCATGTGATGTATATAGCATGTCAATTGCATGTCAATAACATCCCTTGGTGACGATAACTCTTTAAACAAATCGCTTGACACGTGATTGATCTATGATGTCACTTTCGTGACGTCACTAACAGATGACGTAAGACCCAGGTGCTATCACAGCTTATCAGCAGAATGCCTTTGTGTTTATCATTGCTGGCCATTACGCCGGTCAACGTTGATGACCACTTTGCATTAGTGGCCTCATTTGTCAATTTCATTGTGGGAAATGACCAGCGATGTCCGTAGCGGACGATAAGCCCAATTATCGCGAATGGGCTAACGTGTAAACTTTGCCAAATTCTCCTTCCGTGTTTAAACGTTGCCTTTGAAAACGTGACAAACATGGGGAGCTTCAATTTGAAACCCAGACGCTCAAAGGTTTAGGGGAAGAGATAGCGAATTTAATGGACGAAATATTGCTCATTGGTATCAACTGGAACAAATATTTGATAAGAGTTATTGCCTTTGTTTTAAGGGGGACTTTTGAGGGGGGTTTCATCACCCGGCGTTATCGTAGCGACCCTTGAGATCTAGTCGAGGACAAGATTGTAAATACTTGAATTCTTAAGTGATCAAAAGGGCCTGTGCTAAATCAAATATTTCACTGTATTGCTGTCATGTACAAGTGACCATTGACTTCATCAAAGGACAGGTCATCGAGTGTCCAGTAGTGGCTAGGCAGACGGCAATACATCTGTTACAGTTATGAATATGGTCATGAATTGAGGTTATAAACTCACACATCTGGATTTGCAGTATTTGCACTAAGCACGCTTTCCATGACTGTACATTGCAGTTTGCACGCTTTTCATGCTGAAATGTGATTGTAAATTGCATATTGCTGTTTGCACGCTTTTGTTGCCGAATGCAATCGACAAAGACTTCATTATGCGCATTGGAAGGTCTGTTCGTGTAAATTTCTTTCAGCACGTGAACATTCGTTCTTATTCTGAAGTATATTTCTAATTCTACGCAGTAGATTATATACATAATTAACGACACTGAACTATCCTTACTTGTTTGTGATGTATTTTTTCTTCATCAGAGTGTTAATCTCGATAATGTTCAGTTTCAAGCAGATGTTATTGAAAAATCGTCTTCTTATAAACTTCCCTTTACAAAAACAAAAATAAGAAATGTGAAATTTGAATATTCTTTATTCTAATTAAGGTTGTTTTTAAAACAACAAATAATATTTTTTTATTTAAATCCTATTACTAAAACAAGCCGAATTACGATTTTATTTGGACAATTAATGAAAACAAGAGTTCAAGTATGTCACGTCTTCAAGTATGTCACGAAGTCAAGTATTTATTACATGAAGTAATAACATTAGTAAAAAGTTTGTCAAATGTATACACGAATAAAATGTAAAAAATCTCAGTATTTCGCGACACAAAGTCTAAGTCTAAATCCTCCTTGACAGGTTTTAAGTAAATTTATTCGTATATTTGCGTTATACAGGCTTTCGTATTTGACTTATCTCGTTTCAATAAAAACAAACACATGGATAATATCATAGGATTAAAGCATACAATTTCATTGCGTGATATACCAAGTCTCCGAACACCTGGCCTTAGCACGTGATTCACGAGATTACAAATCAGGGAAACAATCGCTCGTCAATTTCATGAAACTGACAACAAAACATGTTTATTACAAACCCACGTGTAGCACGGACTTACAGCAAATAGCTCAAGTTAATCAATTTGCGCCAGTGGGACTTTTAAACCGGTCACAATAGTTAATTTGTGTCACTACCGTGTCACCGTGTATGCAAATAAGTCGTAAGTCACAATCCTTTGTACGAAGATGTTGGCTTAAATCAGAGTAAATACTTGGATCAAAAGATTAATTTGATTTACTCATCCCACAATCTAAATCTTTGACACTAATTTAAAATTTCAAGTCGTGACAAGAACGTTTTGAAAGTTTGCTTTGAATTGACAGTAAAATATTACGTATTTGTTTAAGCGGATGAATTGAATTGCTGTATCGATAAAAAATCCTGAGTTTTAATATGATATGCATATACCCTAGTGTCCAAAAGAAACGTTACCATACAAATGGCAAGATAACTCAACCCACTGCAGATTGATATGACTAAAACATAGTTTTATCATCATTTCAGTAGTCAACTCACCTCTATGCAAAATTTCAAAACACTATCTTTTCATGTTTGCGAGAAACACGCACTTAAAATAAACATCGATTCGGAATCTCCTTAACTAGGCGAGATAGCAGAGAGAAATTGGACACTTTTGCTTGTTTTAAAACGTTCTAGAGCAGTGACGCGTCAACGAATTTATGTCAAATAAAGTGCATTGTATCAACAAGATTGTATTCTTACCTAAATTCAATACTTCAATTCAATTTTATAGTGAAATGACAAAAGTTCTGTGCACAAAACAACTTGAATTTTCGATTTATGCACCCCATGTGCGTTTGAAGAGACACAAAATAAAAAGTATCTTTTCCTGAAGAATGAAAATGTGAATACTTCTTTACAAGACATATGCCTGTTAGGCACACTTAAATTCGACTCTGTCAGGTAATAGAATTGTGTTTCGGAGGACGTTGAAAACTTGGTATCGTTTCTTTTGGACATTAGTTTAGTAATGAATGTGACGGTTGTATAACCTTCAAGACACAACGATGAGTTTGCGAAACAAAAGTCAAACATACGAAGTACCAAATGATAAGGTTTAGTAACAAAGAAATATCAGATTCTCGTTAATTTTAAATATTCACCTTTACGTTTTAGAGGTTTTACTGTTTTGACATTCTACTGGTATTTATGAAAAAAGGAGAGAAAGAAGTGGTTTACATTAGTAGAGAGTGCTATTACACATAGTACATTATATAGTATTATAAAACACATATAAGCATAGATATTTTCACGACGTGAAATATTAAACACCCGGCCGTAATAGGCATATGAGACACTTTCATACATTTACGTATTATATCAACATTTAGATTCATGTAAAATAAAACCTCATTTGATAGATAAAATAATGGTTTATAACATGTCTTTGTTAAAAAAATTACAACATATAGGTAGCTTAATTTACCGTAGGCCATTACAAATTCTACGGGATTCTTTGTTTTATTAAACTTATATCACAGACATAATGACAGTCACCATTCAAACTAAAGGAAATTGAGTTGGTGATAAACCTAATGCGGAAATGTTATGATGACTCCGTCTACCGATGACTTATCTAGGTCGACACGAGAACGTCATGGAGTTGTCAATTTCCTTGAAATGTGCAATCCCGTGCACACTTGCACGTGGAAAGCATGATTCACTTCCATGATTTTGAAATATATGCCCCCTTATTTAAGATTAATTGAAACAAGATTATAGAGCAGATTTGATTTTTTTTGTTCCGTGTGATTTAGTTGACATGAATTGTCTTCGGTATATTTTAGATCGTAAACAAAAATGTCCAGATCTTATTTTGAATTAAAACGAACCGTCGCATTGTCCTTTATCTTTTGCCCTCTCGCTTGTTATTATTTATAAAAAAATCTTTTGCAGATACGATCTTAATTTCAATGTTTGAAATCCCCACCATTTCCTTATACCCTTTATTTTATAAAATATATCAAACCATCAGAAAAGAGAATAATTTGTTTTGTCAATTTCATACATATCCATATTTCAGACAATAGTTGTACTTTTTAAGACTGTCGTAAATCCTCTGGATACGAATATTACAGTTCCACCACTTTGTAATGATTTAGCTTACACAATATGTTATTGATTTTTTTCTGAATCAGAATAGAATTTAATTCAATGAAATAACGTAAAATTCTTTGCTCTTCATCAATACATTGAGGCGTATTACTTTCATAAAACGGGGAAATTAAGATCAAAATTTAAAAATTACCCTAAACTATCACGAAGTAATCAACGTAGTAAACATATACACTTTTGCAATATGTCTACGCATCTTTTTGGTTGATGTGTTGAATTTGTTTTGTAAATTGTCAATACAAATCAGATTTTGAAAAATGAATACAATAGAGAGGTCGTAAATAATAAAGATCAACCAAGTCGTTGAAATTTAAAAGTGCATGTTTATCTGTTATTCTGATATTTTATATGCTTAACAATCTATTGCAAAAAGATCGGTACATAAATCATTATGTTTTAGTGTATTTGACATTAAAGAACCCTTATAAGAATCGTAATCAAATACCTTGCATGTTTTGTTCATTTATGTAACTTCAAATTGATTAAAAAGCTTAATTAAATGATTTTTTCAAGGCTGTCATACTCGTAAAATCTTTGCATGTAACTGATTTTAGATTTTATATAATTTCAAACTTTCTGTTAGACGTAAAAGCTTCGTATGAACGTTTTTCAGATAATGCATTGATTATATAAGTTAATGTCATCATATTGCATTTACAGAGACATTAATAGGAATTAAAGTTTTCAAGAAAAGATAAACCAGGGACATTATAAGAAGAAGAAAAAGAAGAAGAAGAAGAAGAAGAAAAATATTTTATTTAAGTGTCACACAGCGTACATATACTTGATACTAGATATTATAATCGGCAAATATGGCACGCCGTCCGGCCAAAAATGGCCTTTGGGACACTAAAACACATTAAAATAGCTAAAAGCGCATTAAGCGCTAAAATGGTTAAAATATATCACAAATATCAACATTCTTAAAAAAGGGTTATATAGCCGGGTCCCTTGATAAACACACGAAACTTTTATATACTACAGATATAACGCAGTATTCATTACATCAGATATGTTTAAATCATATTATCCCTACTAGACGTTCAAGAATTGATTTATGTTAGAAATGGTAAGAGCTACATGTTTGCACATTTGACATCTAACACTGTATGTACCTTTAAAAACAGTTCAAGTTTCAGTTTCTTTTTGAAGATATTTGCATTATAACGCTTTTTATGTAACATCGTTGTACATTTCAGTTTAAGACATTGATTGAAATATGTCCATCTTGACATGTAACACATGTGCATGTAGTATCAACCACATTTAACTTTTCACTAGTTAAACAAACAGATGTCTTTGTTAAGAATGTGAGTGAAATATGTCCTTCTTGTCATTTCACACATTTGCATGTAGTACCAAACACATTTAACTTTTCACAAGTTCAACACTAGTTCTATTATGCCGCTATCACCAACATCGACATTAGAAGTGCGAAAGATAGTGATGTAAAAGTATCAAGTTTCGCTAATCGAATAAACATTAATTTACATTAAGGAGTCAAATTTGAAAAATCGTAAATTTCCCCATAACGACAAGATAAGGGGACATCAAAAGACTGAAGAAGACACTTTCCCATTATCTCCATTGGAAATGACCGGATACAACGTTAGAAAGGTAGTTTAGCCTCTGGCGTGAAGCCGCCATTAGATTCGTAACCAGGTGGTTTAAATGTAGGTGCAATGTGCAGAGTAATTTGTAGATGCACACACATGTTTGCCTTCTGGGCTAAATAGATATTTATCCTTCAAAGGGCCCTTTTTCTCATCTTTAGCCCTTTCCCCACACCCCCTCCCTCAAACATTAATGACAGACAGACAGTTAGAGAGAATAAGTTTATCTAAGCGTCACAAACTAAACAAGTACATAGAAATAAACATGTTATAAAATAATTAGGTTTAAATATTAATGTGTACAAGACGAAGAAATGACCATGTGTACCGATGATTAACACTTAAAGAGTTTCTGATTTTTTTTAAAAACTAAAAATGAAAAGGAGCCTCAATGTATTTGTAATTTGTCGAATGTAAACTTTCATTCCAAGATCTGATCTTACGAACAAAGGTCCCTGGGATTGACCACTTAGCAATCCGTATATTCAGAACAGAGCTCCAATCATCAATTTTCACACCAAATGCACACCTCTTTACATTTTCTTCCCCATTCGAACGAAATAGCAAACAAGATAAAAGAAACATGTTGTGGGAAATAACTAGATTATTATGTAAATATACAAGAATTTTCAGAATGCATATTCATTTAGGTGAAAATGATCTTTTCTACCATGCATTTCCTCCACTGGACAAATTGTTATCAAAGAAATCTTGCTTTTCACACATTCATAATATCTATTGACATTGCGCACTCTGAACAAATCTGGCAGTTAGACCCTTAAATGTCAAGAATTTGTGTTCAGATATTTTATTTGAGTCTCACAAATGTGCATGTATAATGAATTATTATAATACATAATGATGAGCCACCCTGTGAAAAGAATGAGAGACTATCTACAATGCGTCATATGAACTTTAAAAAGGTGTTAATACTTATAAAAATATATTTTAGCAATGCCAAGACCGAAACATAGTAAAATATGGTAATCATATACTTCTCCTTTTTCTATACTCATGTCTCGTGGACACGTTCTACCATGGATCGTTTCTTTAGTATCTCCCATTGTCTATCACAAACCCCACCCCCTCCCCTTCACCCACACCCCGCGGCACAAACCCCCACACCCTACACTCACGAGGCGTGAAAACCGCCGCACTTCACCACTTACAGGGCGATCAAGTTTCACAAATGGCTCCACTCAAGTATGTCGGTAAAGATCAAAGGGAGCGGATGAGGTTGTCAATTTCACCAAAGATAAACATAACGTGTATTACATCAGTATAAGCGGATTACACTTGTTAGGAGATGTTATTGCCCGGTTTTACTGATGTCCAGTGTTACAATAAACAAAGTATTCCTTCTGTCGTTGCCTCTGTTTTTGTTTAGGTATGGTTTAATAGCCTGCTGTTTTGGTTTAACATGCGTAAACGCACGCCGATCATGGATCTGATTGTTCTTAAACTTTTATTGCAGATATAATGTATCCTCTGTTCGGAAGCAGTCTTCAAAGAGGTTCGTTCCATCTAAGTAATGGCCATTTTAGATGCATCCCTACAATTGGCGACACAATTTCTCTTAACCATTCACCGAACCAAGAGTCTTTATTACTGTACATGCGTTTTTGTGAAAGATCAGCAAAACGTTGAGAAGCATTGTCATGAAATAGTCTTTGGTGATTCAAAACGGACATAGAACCGATCACAACCCTCCCCACTGTCAACGCTAATCTTCTGAAATGTCTGCTATTGAATAGATTGTTCTTTTCACTGTGGTACTAAAGGAAATTATAAATGCAAAATGCATGTAGTAAGATTTTAGCTCAATTGTTTATACTCGTATATAAATCGATATATAAAATATACATGTAGGTATTTAATAACAAGTGATATATCACATTTCATTTATCTTTTTTTATTTCGTGCAAATGTTTTAATTTCATTTTCAGTCATGTATTGCAACATATTTGTCTTTTAACATTCGTTGTCTGCTTTTTGTGGCGGCTTGTACATTTTACATTGTGTTGTAAATAAGTGTAATCTACAAGTGAAGAAATTATCTCTTTATATATAAATATAAATCAATGAGGATAATTTTGTACAACCACAGTCTTGCACAGTCACCACACCAAAAATCAACAACAACAATAACATACGGAAATGTTGTGCAAACCTTTGGCAGATGGCAATGAACGTACTTCACACAATGCATTATCACATTGACCATGCGGCCTTCCTTCTTGAAAACAGCTGCATAAGGTAAGTCATTTCACCACACTGCAAACCACCTCCTCATCTACATCTGCATACCGCCAGTTTGTTAGTGTATACTGGTGCAAATATCATGCATGTATGACGTCATTGATACATTATCAGCAGAAATAAGGTAGGTTAACCCATTGTTCACGTGTAGATTAACCATTCTATAACTTATCTTTGGGATCTCTGGTGCGAATTTTGGCATCATGAAATGCCATGATGAAATTTTCGAAATTCGGTTTCCTTAAATATCAATTTAAATACTAATATCGACACTCTTGGAAAATCAGCACAATTACATTTGGTTGGTGCAAAGGAAAAAAATCATGATTAGTGAACTATGTTAATAATTGATTAAACGTTTTGAGAAATATATCAGTGATTTCACAATGTTGACCCAGGTCACTTGAATGACCACCCGATACTGTAACGGTTTACTTCTTGGTATGCTATACGATTGTGATTATGTATGTACAACGACTATTCACTTCTTTAGTAAATATCAAACATTTTAGTCTTCGCAATACTACGATGCCTCAAAGGCATTACGAATTACATGACATCTGCACTATAGTACTCACGGAAATAGAAAAAAGTATTTTTGCCGATTATTTCTTTATTTGGAACGAACTTTATATTTGACTTCTAAATATTAATTCACAATGTTTTTTCCCAACTTTTGTTAGTAAATATCAAACATTTTAGTCTTCGCAATACTACGATGCCTCAAAGGCATTACGAATTACATGACATCTGCACTATAGTACTCACGGAAATAGAAAAAAGTATTTTTGCCGATTATTTCTTTATTTGGAACGAACTTTATATTTGACTTCTAAATATTAATTCACAATGTTTTTTCCCAACTTTTGTTTCAGACCATATGAATTTACAGGAGAGAAAAACGTGTCATTTTCACGCCTTGGAAGTCGAAATGTATGTTTCTGATGCAAGCTATAATATGTAAATGAGCTGTAATCTCAGTACTGTCCGGTAAAATGCATTGTTTAATGTACAATAATTTTATGCCTTATGTCCTCTACTATTCATGTCTTATATGATTTAAAAAATCACAAAATAATTGAAAAAGAACGTGGTTCCTATAAAGTTTACAGTCATAAACACGTTTTACACACTACTATTCTTACGAGTTCATTCATAACTTCTGTTGTGGCAACCCACATGCAAATTACAAGTGGAAAGCGTGTTGCAGGTTTGTTGTCACACGCATTGCTGAGAGTGACGTAAGCTATAGCAGGTTTCGAAATATATTGAAACTATGCCAATTTTGGGCAGTTTTTACCTAAACAAAGGCAATTTAAAATACATGTATATTTTTGCAATGATTTCACAACGGCTAGTTGGGAAAAAAGTAGTTATTTGAGCATTTGTAAGAATTACTTACATTAGTCGAGTAATAAAAAATAAACGCCCAAAACCATTGTTTTTCTATTTCCGTGAGTACTTTAGGATAGGCTTGTGATTGAACGAACTTTTGGATGCAGCTGTATCGCAGCAGGGAACAGCTGCTGTTCACAGGTTCGCCGATATGCATATCACGGATTTTCTTACAGCTTCTACTCATGCTTAAAGATTTTGATAACTATGTTTTGAAAGAATACATGTTGGTTCCATATTTAGATATGTCCAACTTTGATTAAACTCAAAATAAAATTAATTTTGATGCCGAAGGATTTGGAAGGACAGGATTTTCAAATACTTTCAAGTTTTAAATTTTAGAGTTAATGAATTTACGAAGGCATGATATAGAAATCCAAAAGAACCAAAGTTGTAGCAATAGTGATTTTAAAATTTAAGGACATGTTTGACATCATGCTACAATGATTACATTCTGCCGCCATTTTTCTTCAATGATTAAATTCTAACGTTATAATTATCTTAAATGATTAAGAAAAAGAATTAATAAACGCGTTAGCGTCAACATCTCTTGAAGTTCTTAACTTATTGATTTTTATAAAGGTCGTATTAGGCAAATCATTTCGAAATTAATTCTAATTGATTTAATTCTATATTTATTCCGTTTCTCTGGCCCAAATGACCATTTTTTTCTCCACAATTATAATTAATTAGGGAGATTATTTTATAACATACATATTCAGTGTCATTAATATCATTATATTAATTTCTTAGTGACGTTTGCGATATGGCCGATATGTTTTTCTAATTAGCAGTGATTATTTGTCACTTTGTTTTGTTGTTTTCGAATTGAGCTAAAGGAGAAATGATGTTGGATAGGTTGGAATTTAACGCCGCTTTTAGGGAAAATTCACTTATGTCACCACTGCTAGTATTATTGAGGGGGAAAAGCCGCAACACTTTTATTGGCTTTGCATTGCATTGAAACCAGTCCTGCAAGCATCGGCTGGAACTAGCGAACTATGGATGGTACTGTGCTTATAGTCAGTGTAGCATTGCACTCGAACCTTACTGCGTGTAGAACAGTTCTCTTAGTCTAACAATTAGACTCTGAAAGGATTTTTTTTAATAAAACTGAAAATTGAAAAAAAAAAATATATAATGAAAAGGAGACTGAGAATTCTTCATTTTCAGATTTCAAAATTAAGCTCTCAAGCCTTAGTATAGACTTGCTTAGGCTTTTATTTAATTTTAGGGTCTGGCTGACAGACTACAGTTCTCTCTGCAGTCATTGTTGCCGAGCCCCTGGCGGGATTCGAACCCCGGACCTCTTGATCACAATCTAAACCACTGCACTATCCTGTCCGGCGAACTGAAATAAAAACGATAGACCACTCATCTACATTTAAGTGCCGACAATCCGAACAACATCGTTGACAATAATTTACACGACGAATGGTGATTATCAATTAGTCTTCATAGCCTAAATCGAAACTCACCAAAGCAATTTCCCTTTTGATTATCATTCGTATATGAATTTTGACATTTTCTCATTGAAAAGGTCATCTTTCATTTTATAATACCAGGCCATCGTCGTAAATGTCTCACTGAATTAGGTTTAGCAGTACAACTCTTTTGAACGATGACGCCATTATTGCAATTTAAATCATCAGGTTTTGATTTATTTCACAAATATGGAACTGTCGATCTAAATTCATTTAGATTGCATTTATTGGAAAATTCACGACTTATCTGCCGATTTAGAATATTGTTCAAAAGGACCACAGCATCAAGGGATAATTGGCAAGTCTACTTGCTTTGATGTTTTGCCCTAGAATCTGGGCTAATAGTCATCATCTAATCTTTTGTCTGGCAAATGTTGGCAAGCCTTGCTGTTTCGCCTCTTGTCTGAAATTGTTTTGATGCTCAGGACTTATTAAGTATTAATATCATGCTCATGGTTGTTTTGTTTCAGAGACTTTATGCTAGGTTACAGACTCTGTATCCTATCTAGGAAAATTTATCTACAAAATACGTACGTAAATCAAAAGGATCCAAGATTTAGTGGACATTCCTAGTTTTGACAAATATGCTATCATTGTTCGTCAAATTACACTTTTAGCTGGAAAAATCGTAAAATTTGGTTTCAACGAAATATAGATCATCGAATTAATGAATGGCTACTTGCAAAAAGTAGGTCGCGAAAATCGGGCATTTACTCTCATCATACAATTGGGTGCCAGAAGTTGATAAGTATTGTTTTATGATCTATTGTTCCAATTTTCATGCTTATGTTAAGGGTCATTTCAACCACTTGACTGAATGGACAGTCTTCTACGGTCTCCTAATGGGGTGCCCTTCTAGTGTAGGTCAAGTACATCGATTCCAACACTGGCCGCTATCCAATGACTCAATGGTCAAGCTCAGGGTCAGTCCCCTTGACCACTGCTTATACAACAAAGTAAACAAGCATGTGTTGTTTATCCTTGAGGCTAAACGGGAGTAAACAGAAGTGGTTCCTTTCCAACGTTTACAAAACGGATCGCTGTAGAAGTCTCGCCCCTGTCAAAATCCCAAAACAAACCCATCAACTTCGTCAGTCGCTGTCCCAACGCTTTTGGCGAGTCTTTGAGAATCCGATTAAAGCCTTTGATCTCATGTTTCGAATCTAAACTTAATCTGTTCATATTTGAAGTATTTTGATTTCTATTGTTTCGGGAATGGCGCGAGAGTTTTGTCATTGTTATCCAGATATGTTTCACCTGTATCTCACCATGTTTTCATCCCCTGCATTTAGAAAGTTTTTATTCCTTCTTAGCGTTTTAACGTTATGTTTGTTGATTGTTGTGCATATAATTTACAAACGTTTCATGTAAGATTATATTGATATCTTCATATTACAATGTTTGTGGATTATGTTTATGAAAACAAGGTTTTATTTGAAAAGTTAAAATAATTTCAGAATTTTTATAAGCCAAATAGAGTTTTGTTTGTTAACTGGCAAACATTTCAAAAGGGTTGTAGAACACTTCCATTTCCGTCTTTGTGTATATTTTTTATACACAAAAGTTGAAAGGCTGAGTGTATTTTGGCATGAAATGTTTAACTGTTAAGATCTGATTTAAATTTTTTCATTATCTTATAATTTACAATCCTCCAAATGATGATGATGATGATGTTGATTTTGGTGATGATGATAATGATGATGACGATGATGATGATGAAATTGCTATTGTATATGTACACATAACGACATCGGTGATGAAGTTGAAAATAGCAATGCGATTAATATGGTAAACGATGATGTTAATGTGCTTAGGATAACGACGACAATGAAAGGTATTTGTTGTTATCTATGATAACATCGACGATGGTGTGCATGACGATGATGTAAAAGTATTGATAACGATAGCGCTGTTAACGGTTCAACGTGACGGCGATAGCGATGATGATGCTAATGATGCTTGTTATGATGTTTATGATGTTTATGATGTTTATGATGTTTATGATGTTTATGATGTTTATGATGTTTATGATCATTATAATCATGATGGTGGTAGTAATGCTGCTGTTGATGATGATGGGATAACGACGACTACAACAACATCGATATTGACGATGACGGCAATGACAACGACGACGACGACAATGATGATGATGATGATGATGATGATGATGATGATGACGATGACGATGACGATGACGACGACGACGACGGCGACGATGAAGAAGAGAAGGAGATAATAAACTGAAGACCACCATTCTCATATTAGTATGGATCCCCACGCAATCGCTACATTGCATTCCCTATCAACAACGAAAATTATATTTGATATTTCAAAAACAGCAAAGTAGTAACTGACCTCGCGACCGCAGACACCACAGGGACTACACTGTTCAACACTTGATTAGATAAATATTTTGAGTTGAAAAGTATTTGAAGTAGTTGTCAGTCCATTATCGGAATTATTTTCATAGCAGAAACAAGTGTATCTCAGTATGTAATCATGCATTTACACTGTATAGGTCAGCTTTAACCGATTCCATGAACATCAAAACTCATCAACATTATAAAATTGCATTTCTTCAACGGAAGAGTATCGATTTGTATCTTTGTCCTAAATGAATTAGTATTCTTGTGTTTGAAGCCATTGAGAAACTTATGCAAAGAAGAGCTTCAATATTCAAATATGCTCGGCTCTATTTATTATTTTGATTACTGGAATGAAGATTGACACTAAACACTGATTTCGATGAAAAGACAATGCCATATTTCTTAAATCCCAATATATCCTCCTCTGCCGAATTACAATAACATCCCTTTTCTGTATGTCTCAACCTTTCCTGTGTGCTAGCCAACTCTCGCCAACTTTTCACTACCGCTGTTGTAGTTCTACTGCGAAGATTACACTCCCATCTCTATACTACTACTACTACTACTACTACTACTACTACTACTATTACTACTACTACTACTTCTACTACTACTACTACTACTACTACTGATACTTCTACTACTACTACTTCTACTTCTACTTCTACTTCTACTTCTACTTCTACTTCTACTACTCCTACTACTACTACTACTTCTACTTCTACTGCTACGTCTACTACTACTATTACTCCTACTACTACTACTACTACTACTACTACTACTACCACTGCTAGTTCTACTACTACTACTACCACTGCTAGTTCTACTACTACTACTACTACTACCACTACTAGTTCTACTACTACTACTATTGACGAGTACTAATTAATTTATTATGTCACGCAACGAAAATGAAACAAAACAACCGCCAATGCAAAATGGTAGATCTTAGCAATAAATACCCATTTAGGTCATTAAGATTCATAATTCATGAGTTATGTCTAAATTCAATTCACACGTCAGATACTATAAAAGAAGCACAATTCATCAGGGAATCTTTTGAGAAGCCTTTCTGTTATATTAATGTGGATCTAAAAATCTTTTATGATCTGATTCGAAACTCAATTACAGTTTATTACATGGCCAATGAAATTTATGACATGCGGCATTCAAGGCTTGCATTTCGCACGTCTTGCAAACTTGGCTTTGGAAACGAGGGAATTATGAAATATTTATTTCCTCATTTCCTCGGCTTAATAAACAATCAATGGGAAAGTCTCATCCCATATCGACGAACTAACGCTACCTATCAGAATTTATTTCCCCATAACACTCAGAATTTGACATTGCCTGCAATACATATGACAAACGAATCACACGTCTTTGATATAAGCGCCAGTGTAAAATGTATCACTGAAATAGATTACATCGTGCAAAGCATGACTGAAATGGATAACATCCGTGTTTCGTTGCGTCAGCGTGCAATTAACGCGGCGGGTCAAGTACATTTCAACGCTTGCTTTCCACGTGCAAGCCGTGCTTGTTATGAAACGGCCTCTCGTGTTGAGGCATGCATAATTGATGATCACTTTTGATTGTTTTGATATTGACACTCCAAGTGAGGTCACTTTCGTCTGGTGGAATTCCCAGACGTTTACGATCTATGAAACAGACAGTCTGGCTTCACGCGAGATCAGAACGAGAGTTTGTGTGAAATGTCCATCAACGTTTTGATAACATGTCCGACTCCCTATCAGCGTTGGTTATATGATATCATATGATATTTGATTTAACAATACAATATTAGTTTTCACAGTATTAATCAGATAAAAGGATGCAATTTCGGAAATTCATTAACGCGACATAAAGGCTCTATTTTGGAGTAAGAAATTCCAGGACATACATTTTGTTAGATATACTCATAAAAACGCATGCCAAATTATACACTGAATCTTGAAACTCGAAGGGCCAAGACTTTAACCCCAGAGCTACCGAAAATATATCACTGAATTCTGCTGTGTCCTGTTCTAGTTGTAATAAGATAAGATAAATCTTTATTGCCCTTGGAAGGGAATGTTAATTACTGTCTGTCTGTTAATGGTGGTTGTATTAATGGTGGTTGTATTAATATTTTTGTACGTAATAATGCGCCCTTCTACATCAGCGTAACTCTTACAATACCTTGATATAGAAATATTTGCAAGCAGAACCTATCATGGCTATAATGTTATTAATCAAGTTGTTCCGTATTGGCCCAGTTACAGGTCCGAGGTCTGCTGTATTGGCCCGAGGCGAAGCCAAGGGCCAATACAGAAGACCGACTTGATTAATGACGTTTTTAATAATTAACTTCTTTCATATTTACTTACACAACACAATTTTTACCGAAATCAAAATTATCAATGAGATTTATGAACTGTTATTTATGTTGAAAGATTTGAAGCGATAGCTTCGGACTCTCGCCATTTGTGTGTATACGCATGCTCAGACTTGTATCTGCCGTATTGGCCCAGTTTTCTTGTATTGGCCCAGTTGTGGATTCGTATAGTGCAGGCCATATAAATTGTATTATAATGTTATTAATCAAGTTTTTCCGTATTGGTCCAGTTACAGGTCCGAGGTCTGCTGTATTGGCCCTAGGCGAAGCCAAGGGCCAATACAGAAGACCTAGGACCTGTAACTGGGCCAATACGGAAAAACATGATTAATGACGTTTTTATTAATTAACTTCTTTGTAATTTACTTGCACAACGTTAGAGAGTTAATTTTTACCGAAATCTAAATTATCAATGAGATTGATGAACTGTCCTCATATTTTGAATGTTTTGAAGGGATAGCTTCGGACTCTCGCCATTTGTGTGTATGCGCATGCTCAGACTTGTATTGGCCCAGTTTGCTCGTATTGGCCCTGTTTTGCTCGTATTGGCCCAGTTTTCCTATCCTGTTGTGGATTCGTATAGTGCAGGCCGTATGAATTGTATACGTGCCATATCATTGATAGTTAATTAATAAAAGAGCCATATCATTGATAGTTAATTAATAATATATTATTATTAATCAAGTTTTTCCGTATTGGCCCAGTTTAAGGTCTGAGGTTTGCTGTATTTTAGCAATTCTTAATACAACAGACCGAGGACCTGTAACTTGGCAAATATTGAAAAACTTTATTAATGACATTTTCATCAATTAAATTAAATGTTTCTACATTTTCATCGAAATCAAAATTATAAATGAAATTGGTGAACCGTCATTTATGTTGAAAATTTTGAAGCGATAGCTTCGGAATTTCGCCAATTATGTGTATGCGCATGCTCAGAGTCGTATTGGCCCAGTTTGGCCTGTATTGGCCCATTTGCTGGTCTAGGCGAAATAACGTGTATTAGTGCCATATCATTGATAGTTTATAAATAGCTGACAGTGTATATGTCTGTTCTTTACATGTTATTAGAGAATAGTCAACGTGATTGTATATGTCAATTTATTGTAGATCTATGTACATTTATTATATGAAGATTTAATTATGTATTTATATTTTACATCACAAAATCTCTTAAGAATGCATAAATGAATTTATTGAATATCTATATAAATACGATATGTAAATTTAAAAGTTTTAACACTCTTACATTTTCACAAATCTTGTTGTGCCATAGCAGCCAACTCTGTCGTGTTGCATTCTTGAAAATACAGGAAATGTAGCTTGAGCATTGTAAGGAAATGTTTTTTGTTTGTTTTATAAATGCTTGATTTAACACTTTCACCAAAAGACTAATAGAATGAGGTTCAAAAGGATTTTATCAAGGGGACTGTCGGGAAATTTTGTTTAAGCGAAATTCGCTTTTACGTATATAAGAATAAATCAACAAAATTGTTACTCTCAATAACTTGTTTCAATTTGGCACTGTTATTGTTTCTTTCTACAGGTATTATTAAACTGAAATTTTGCCTTGAATTTCGTTCCCACAATAAATACCAAATACGACTGATCCTTTAACAAGTTATTTGTAACAAATAGGAAGTTAACAATTGCAAACTTGTTGCAAACTAACAGTACGATTTCTTACAAAAAAACCCATTAACGTCATTATCAGAAACGTGATATATTATAACATGCAAGATATTTAACTTTTATAAATGACAGTTTGAACAAAATACATGCTAAAAGAAAATAAAAACGATTGTTTTGTTTCAGAATCGATTTTTCATGCAAAGATCATAAATAACATTTTTCAGGTTAATTTTACTTGATTTAAATCTGCCATTTATCAACATTTCTTCATAACCATTTGTCGGTTCCTTTGTTAGTGTTCTTATGCAAACAAAGACATGTATCGCAGTTAGGAAAGTTTGATGTTTAACCCGAGCGATCATGTTTACGACACCGATAAATAAACGGAATAGGTAATTGATCAAACGCTTTGCTTTGCTGGCTACTAAATCAACTGTATCACTGGCATGTTTTGAAGCGATACGTCACTGACAAGCGTGAAATCCGTTCCTGCACATGTTCATGTCGGGGAAACTCGTTAATGTTTGTGAGTTTTCCTTGTTCATTTCTCCAGCGATGCTATCTACATATGTACATTTCTCAAACCATCATGTACATTTCACCTATGCCAGGCAAACTACCCTCTGTCGACAGGCAATCATTTCAAGCGAGAAAACTCATTTCACAAATTATTTACATCCCTTCACTTTGAAATCCACACCCACGTGGCGGAAGCTTGCAGGTGCATCTTACACATGTTCAGGGCTTAACTTGTAAAGTCAGTTGCGTTAAAATGAATATTTAATTCGTTCCAAAGCAAACATATTTGATTGATAGGTCGAGACCTGAAATGTATATTTTGGTTTTTAGTTAACAAAGAAGAATTAGGAATTTTCGCTTTTTCGTCAAACTTTAATTTTTGTTTACGTTTAGGTTTGGCGTCTGGGTTTATTTGTTTAAAAAGAAAAAGTTATGGCGCAATTCAAAGCTGCTTTGTCTTAGTAAAACCTTGTGAATAAAGATCTTTGTGATAGCAACGTCTCTTGCGACCCCACAACGCTAAATATGGTTACGGTAGAAGACAGTTAAATATCTGCCAATGATACACGAATAGACGTTACTGAATAGTATTACTTTTACGCATCTTAAATGTGAAAGGTGCATTTACAACTAAAGGTGGCCAATCACCCTCTGTTTACACAAATTGTGCAAGCGATGCATTTTTATTGATCAGTGGTAAACAGTTAGTAAATTTCATTTGATTGTCATTATCTTATCCTGCAAGTGACTTTATGTTTAATGACCTGTCAAGATGTTATAATTGTAAAGGATACCATTGTCCTCTGAGTTGTTTAAAGTCATTCATTCAGTTGAAAACATCGTTGCTGGGTGTACAACTAACAGTTATTTAAACAAATGTATAGCCATGAAAGTTACCAGTTTATAGCAGAATTTACTTGGGAAGAGTATATGAGTAAATTCCTGTGTAGCGCCGCTTGGGAAATATTTCAGCAATTTATAAGAAACACGTGAAAAAGCTCTGCCTCGAGATATTCCAATCAACCCATGCAGTATGATTACCGAGTACGTTTCTTTATGCATACCTGTGTTTTTCATTTTTGTAGTCAACGATCACATGGCATAATGTTTCAATAAAATTACGACTTTTGTCCCGATTTCACACTTATGGTGATTAGGGGAGACCAGGGCAAAGCGCGCCCCCTAACATATACGTCCGTCTAGTGGGCACCCCGACATGTACAGAATGCAACTTGCACACAATCTCTAATACTTATCAGATAGACTGTAACATGGCACATGCTTTTTTAATCTACCATTTTGACATAAAGATATATTAACGTAAATTTCTTTTTACTAAGGGGGCGCGCTTTGCCCTGTAGTTTGGGGCAAAGTGCCCAATCCCCTGGGCGCTTTGCCCCATTCGAAAAACATCACAGAATGTAATAGATATTACACACCAATAATCAGCCAATACAAATCCAGAGCTATCATCTTGATAATGCAAGGCAACTATCGAACCCATGTGAGGAATAGAATAAACATAAAAGTTGGCAATATGCAAGGATGCGCAAAATATTCCTTAACATGTCATGGACCTACATGTTCAACATTCTCAACGACCAAATATCGTGATGGTTGGTACATGTACATATCTTTCAACTACGAAAGTGTTAATAATGTAGGTTATTTAATATAAAAACCAGTTAAAAAAAAAGAATATAAAATGAATTGAATTGGTCATATGGACAAATTAAAGAATTCATACAACTATTTTGTGTCGGACTTGGCAGAACGGCATAAATTGCTTATCGTTTAGGGTTGAACAGTAATATACAATGAATTATATATTCATGATTTAAAAAACAACAGAAAAATATGTTTTGGTAACTGTTACTTGTCGTCATTTTTAACAAAACAAAACCCTTTAAGTAAATTGATATATTTCATTTTTATATAAAAAAGGCAGAATGCTGATATGAAAATGATAGTTCACCTTCACATTATTTGCTTAATAAATGTAAAATAATAACCTTAACACCAATATGTTAACCAAAAAGATATATTTTATAACACACGGGGCAAAGCGCTCCCGCCGGCGCGTATTGCCCCATCAGGGGTAGCATTTATTATTTACATCACAGAAAGTCATTAAAGGGGCAGTAGCACGTTTTTTCTCTCAAGTGGATTATCACCTTGCCGTGGTTTGGGAGCTTGTGTGACTCTAAGAACCAGAGAGCTATGTCGGCGGGAGTCTAACTCCTGGCAGGTTCAACCAAGCCGAACTGGTCTCCGGGGAGAGCCCAGACAAAGAATGATCCCTGGTCCTCCAGGTTGGGGGTTGGGCACTGGACTAACAATTCAGTCCCGGAAAACAACCTTTGTTACAGAAACTGCACGAAATATTGAAGAAACCTACTCGGTTCAAGAAGATGTCTCACCAACAGAGAATATGACGCAAGCTGGTGAAAGCCCAAGGGAAGCCAGCAAGCTGATAAATCTTCTAACAACCAAGTCCATCACCAGGATAGGGACCTGGAACATCAGAACCCTATATGAGAGCGGCAGAACAGCCCAAGTCTGCAAAGAGATGGAGCGATATAGCCTAAAGATCCTAGGTCTGTGTGAATCCAGGTGGAATGGCTCAGGACGACAACGTCTCAGAAGTGGAAACACCATCATCTACTCAGGCCATGAGGAACTGGACCATCCACACACACACGGAGTAGCTCTCTTACTAGCACCCATTGCAACAAGAGCCATGCTGGAATGGAAACCACTCTCTCCAAGAATGTTGACAGCAAGATTCAAATCCAAAGGTCGTAACATCACCATCATACAGTGCTATGCACCCACAAATGTATCCGAGGAGGAGGAGAAAGAAGAGTTCTACAACATGCTACAGACAGCACTGGATACATCACAGAAAAGGGACATAAAGATTGTTATGGGCGACTTTAATGCCAAGGTCGGACAAGATAACACCGGGAAGGAACTTATTATGGGAACGAATGGTGTGGGCACACAAAATGAAAACGGATCAGCCTTTGCAGATTTCTGTGCATTCAACGACCTTGTCATCGGTGGAACAGTATTCCCACACAAGACCATCCACAAAACAACATGGGTCTCACCAGATGGCAAAACAGAAAACCAAATCGACCACTTTACCATCTCAAGGAAATGGAGAAGAAGCATGTTGGATGTCAGAGCTATGAGGGGAGCTGATGCTGCAACAGATCACCATCTGGTAATGGCAAAGGTAAAGGTCAAGCTGAAGTCTTACAAGGACAAGACAGAAACACCATCCCACAAGTATAACACCCAGAACTTGAAGAGTAACAACAAGGCCAAAGAGTTCCAAGTCACACTGAAAAACAAGTTTGAAGTACTCTCGGATCTACCTGAAGACTCTATAGATAACCACTGGAAAAGCTTAAAGGATACCTGGACCACAACATGCCAAGAAGTGTTGGGGAAAAGAAATAGACAACATAAGGAATGGCTATCAGAACAAACCTGGGACCTCATAACAGAGAGAGCCAATCTTAAGAACAGGATCAACCATTCAAGAGGCCAACAAGAGAAAATAAACCTACAGAAAGAATACTGGAGTACCAACCGTCTAGTGAAGCGAAGTGCCAGAGAAGACAGACGCAACTTTGTCCATACACTGACGGAAGAGGCCGAATCAGCTGCAGGGAAACATGATATGAAGAGGCTCTATGAGATCACAAGAACACTGTCCCAAAAGAAAATAAACACTGAATCACAGCCAGTGAAGGACAAAGCAGGCAGAAACATCACCAATGAAACAGAACAAAGGAAAAGATGGACAGAACACTTCCAGGAGATCCTCAACCGACCACCACCACCATCAATGCCTTCCATACCAGCAGAAGCCCAGCTCCTGGATATCAACACCAAGCCCCCTACAAAAGCTGAAGTGTCCACTGCAATAAAGTCCATCAAGACAGGAAAGGCTGCAGGTTCAGATGGAATCCCACCAGAAGCACTCAAGGCAAGTGTAACAACATCTACAGAGATGCTACATCCACTCCTGTGTAGGATATGGGAAGAAGAAGCTGTACCAGATGAGTGGAAGAAGGGCTATCTAGTCAAACTACCAAAAAAAGGTGATCTAACCTCCTGCAATAATTGGAGAGGCATTATGCTGCTATCGATTCCAAGCAAGATCTTGACTAGAATAATCCTCAACAGGCTAAAGAAGGCACTTGATGCAAAGCTACGAGATGAGCAAGCAGGTTTCAGACAGGGAAAATCTTGCACAGATCAGATTGCCACGCTGCGAATAATTATAGAACAGTCACTGGAATGGCAGACTCCACTTTACACCATCTTCGTGGACTTTGAGAAGGCATTCGACAGCATTGACAGAGATGTGATCTGGAAGTTAATGGTACACTATGGTATGCCACACAAGCTCATCAACATCATCAAGCATCTATATAGTAACTCCACCTGCCAAGTCATCCACAACGGCAAGCTTACAGACCCATTTGAAGTGCAAACCGGTGTTAGACAAGGCTGTATCTTATCTCCCACCATCTTTCTAATCATCATAGATTGGATAATGAAGATCAGCACAGAAAACAAGAACACCGGAATTCAGTGGAGCTTCACAAAACAACTAGAAGATCTGGATTTCGCAGATGATGTCAGTCTCCTCTCACACAGACTAGCGGACGCACAGGCAAAGCTCTCTCTTCTGGCACAAGAAGCAGGTAAAACAGGCCTCAAGATCAACATCAAGAAAACTGAAGTCATGCGTCTGAACAACAAGCAACAAGACCACATACAACTCAATGGCAATAACATCAAAGAGGCTGAGAAGTTTGTTTACCTGGGCAGTGTAGTCAGTAAGGACGGTGGAGCTGACGAGGACATCAGGAGCAGAATCAACAAAGCCAGGTATGCTTTCAACACCCTACGCCCACTATGGAGCTCAAAGTCTCTCTCAAAGAAGACAAAAATCAGACTGTTCAACACCAACGTCAAATCTGTCCTGCTCTTCGGCTCTGAGACCTGGAAGACCACAAAGGCCAACACAAAGAAGCTACAGACGTTTGTTAACAAGTGTCTCCGCCATATCCTCAATATCAGATGGCCAGAGAAGATCAGCAACAACGATCTGTGGACAACATCCCACCAATTGCCAATAAGCATTGAGATCATGAAGAGGAAATGGGGTTGGATAGGCCACACTCTGAGGAAACCAGCAAGCAACATCACCAAACAAGCGCTGGATTGGAACCCACAAGGCAAAAGGAAAGTGGGACGGCCAAGACACACATGGAGACGCAGCACTAACGATGACATCAAAGCAGCGGGTCTGACATGGGCAGAAGTGAAGAAAACAGCTCTTAATCGTGTGAGGTGGAAACATGTTACGGCAGCCCTATGCTCCCCTAGGAGTGAAAAGGAATAAGTCAAGTAAGTCAAGCACGTTTTTTGATAAGTTTATATTTTAAATATTTCACAAATAATTGTAAGTGAATGCTAAATGTACTATATTGACATTGTCAACAATCTCATAACACAAGCCAATCACCCATAGTCAGAGGACAAAGTATGAGGATTCTCATAAATTCTATTGGC
The DNA here is from genome assembly GCA_916613615.1 of Steromphala cineraria. Classification (NCBI taxonomy): domain Eukaryota; kingdom Metazoa; phylum Mollusca; class Gastropoda; order Trochida; family Trochidae; genus Steromphala; species Steromphala cineraria. Next base: position 26,272,771 of record OU744727.1, on the reverse strand, counting down.
GGCCATTTTTGTGTGAACACCTTTAATTCATTTTGTGTAAGAAAAAGGAATCGCGTGGTTAAACTTTACGTTACATATTTGAATTATTACTGCTTCTTTTAGTTTAAATACATTGTCTTTCAATTGGAACCATTTATTTTAATTTTCCTGACATCACCTTAGATTCCCCCTAAAAACGTGCTACTGCCCCTTTAAAGCAAGTAATTACAAATTTCATTATTCAATAAATAATGCCAATTCATGTTACATGTGCACGAGAGTTCAATGTTCCGTTTTGTATTTTTATGAAATATTTTAATTTGAGATATTTCCGTTCCTTATAGTAAAATTGCGTTTTTTCGAATATTTCTGTGTTCACAACTGAGACAAATTATTCCAGCGTTGGTCACAACGCTTCATTACGGTTACTTTCATTCGTTGGTAATGACAAATTACTCCAAATGTCGATAGGTTTGGAGAAATAACGCGTGGTCACTTTGCCCAGGGGCGCGCTTTGCCCTGGTCTCCCCTATACCAAATTGATAGAACAAAGTGATTATTGATATAATACAATTCGCGTTCGAACAGTTGGATACATCTATTTCCATGCTAGATTAAGATGTTAACTAACTTTTAATTTTGATTTAAGAAATGCTACAGTGATAACGTGGTGACGGGTTAATGATTAAATTCAAAAGGCTGTTAACCCACAAAAAAGTGATATAAAAGATCACCTTGGGTTTAATACTTACGTGTATGTATTCCTTCACAAAGCATTTTCAAAAGAAAATACATTCAAGGTTACGCAGAACTGAGTCAGGTTAAAAAGTTTTATGTGGGCGCGGTGTTACAAAGTTTTTAGCTCGTTTGTTATGCTTCTAATTGTCTGCCATGCCCAATATTGATAATCTTTTCTTATAAAGACTGATCGAATACATACTAGGAAATGAAAAGAATAGAAAAAGTAATTAAAGATGTATTTGCAAATATGTTTTTCATTTTTAGAAAAAAAAATCCAAGATAAAGTTATGTTTAGTTTTTAATCACAACGGACATATAATCAAACTCTTTGGGCTTCTGCAATGTGTATGCTCTAAATTGATTATAAACCTTATAATACTTTGATGATTTTTTTATTTTTCAATAAAAGCCATTGGCTTATTTTGTATAAAATACAAGCTTTAAAGGGGCAGTAGCACGTTTTTTGACAATTTTATATTTTCAAATTTTCACTGATAATTGGACCTTAATGCTAAATGTATTACTTTGATAGTGTCAAAAATTTCATTACACAAGCCAATCATCCATAGTGAGAGGACAAAATATGAAGATTCACATAAAATGCATTGGCAGCCATTTTTGTGTGAACACCTTTAATTCATTTTGGGTAATAAAAGGAATCGCATGACTTAACTTTTCATAATAATTTTGATTTATTACTGCTCTATTGAGTTTAGATACATTGTCTTAAGATTGGAACCATTTATTTTCATTTTCCTGACATCACCTTATATTACCCCTAAAAACGTGCTACTGCCCCTTTAAATGTCCTTTTTGGGATATATTGTATAAAAAATGACCGGCAGAGAGATCTAGTGGGGGCATATTAATAAAGAATTATTTCAATGAGATAAATGTTCTTGGTTGAAGACTACATGTAATACGCTTGAATGTTGTTGAAGCTAAATCGCCTCTCTTGTCATACTATCACGACACATTCAGCGAAACGATAGAAAAGTTTGTTCCAACCCAACTTTTGTGTCGCCGTGTGTTTGAAGTTGCACAGTGTTGTAAATAGCACGAAGGAATTGTAGAAATAATTTGTTATTCTAGCAGCCCTGCCAACGATTGCTTATTTACAAAGCACACTCTGAAACTCTTTCCAACACGTGGTTTTAGTATTTGGCATACTTTGTTTCACTACATATTCCTAATGACAAAGAAACAACCAAAACAAGAAAGGTTCTTCAAAATAATGCAATCATAAATAAAGCGATCTATCAATATTTACATGTTCAACCACATAAATCAATCACATTTATCTAATTCAGAAGAAATTTATTTTGAAAAAGAAAATGAAAAACTACACAATATGTTATCCGATCCAATCCAAAATACAAGACTTTATTCTATAAATCACAATTGATACAATTTAGTAAACAAATAGACACTACTTCATTTCAGCCAGACAGCTATGACATGTACAATGAAAAGCGTTAGATAGATTGTGGAAAAACAGAAATTACATTTCTGTTAAGAAAGGTGTTGAAATGAAAACAAAGGGAAATGTGATATACATCTAGAACAAAACTGGAAAATAAATCCATTTTGCTGAAAAAGATAATGTCTTGTCTCTGAATTGCAAACAAATGAAATGGACGATAAACAACAACACAAAGAAGAAAACAAAAATAACAAGAGAGATCTGTTTTGAAAGAAGAATAACTATGTTTTAGGTATTAGTCTGAAATTAGAAAACTGATAATAAACACTAAAGAATCTGCTCGAAATTGATTTTTTTTCGGATTGGAATAAAAAAAGCATATATCAGTTTCATTAGAATTGTTCAAAAGTTTTGCTACAAATCAAATGTAACTGTTAACAAAATGTTCACTACCCTTTTAGCACTTAAGGGAATATATTTGATAATAAAAAACTGTACAACGTTTTGTTGTACTGAATTAAACAATGCAATAGGTCATCATTTGTTAATCTTATTTTGTTATAGAACTTGAGTAAGTTTAACAATTTAGTTATGATTGTTTTCAGTACACACATAAAGTGTATATCATTAAGCATAAAAGAAGTTGAAATTTAATGCAAGATAACTTATTTTAATCTGATGAATTACCTTTAACAATATCGTGAAAAGTTATATGTTACAGTCAAATTAAAAGTCGGTCACTTTTTTAAAACAAAACTACACTTAAAAAGAACTACCACAGAATAACAATCACGGATCGCTGTTCAACAACCAGTCAATCTGTACAACAAAGTACATGATTGTATAGATATCCAACTTCTTTATTCACAGAGTGTCAACATTTCGGTATAGTATATATGCTTGAAAATGGTATAAGGATATATACCGAAACGTCGCTACTAAATTAAGAGGTTGATATCCATAACATTTTGTAATTCATTACTTTACATCTACTTGATTGCCACTCAAACAGTTCAATCTTTTCAATTATATCTATATGGAGATTTTAGGCAATGTACATAATTTTAACCTTCTTCCACAATGTAAACATGACTAGTTATTGTAAACACTGCCTGCCGATTAGAGACTTCGACTGTAACATATGTATCACAGTGTAAAACAGTCTGATATTCTAACGTAAAAAAGGGTATTTATTCAGGATAAATTGCTGAACTCGATACCATTAGTCAACGCTGCTTGAACAGAATTTCTTTGGCAGTAATAACGTGGTTGCCCAAAACATATTTCACCTCCACAAATTACACAAACGTGAGAAAGGCAAGTTAACTTTTCGGTTAAAAAATATTTCGTTTCGTTTGTTGTTGACAGATGACTTTGTAAAAACCAGCGTCGACAGAGAAGGCAGTAACGCTTTAAACAGTGTATATAAAAATATTCACCCCTGTCGTCAAATAATATATTTCCAGTGTCGGCTTTCCAAAAAACTCATCAATTTCTGAAACCGAGCGTGATGTACGGTCGGCATGTGGTCTAGAAAACATATTTCATGTTGTTGTTTTTGATGCAGTTGCATAACAGAGCGCATCGTATTGTTTTCTGTTTAATCGATGCATCGTTGATTGTTCAACCGATCATCTCTGTAATTCGTTTCTCGCTTAATGAAATATCGCTTAGTTTAAAAGCTTTTTGTAGTTTTGTGTTTTATCAGGTGAGAAAAATAACATTGGAGATAAACAGATCGTTGTACATGTTGGCTTGAGGTTTATGTAGGAACCACTGGTTTAACGATTACACAAAAGCCGCACTGTCAAATAATCAAAGACCATTAAACGAATCAAGTGCACATAATGTTATAACAACATGTAACATGTAAATGTAATATTCTTTCTTCAAATCCAATTATTTCAAACGCAAGGGCATATCGTTAAGAAGTATTAAAGTAATTAAATTCTTGTATATTTATTCTGATGTGCGTTTGATTTACGCTAATGCTAGTATTATTTACTCTGATGCTAGTATCATTTACCTTTACGCTTGTATCATTTATCCAAGTACGCGTGTCATGCTAGACTAACTTTTAGTCTCTGAAATGAAAATATAATTGAAATTTAAAAAATTAAAAGAACTTTCTTAGCCTAGGAAATGTTGGCAAGTTTAGTTTCTAAGCATCAGGAAATTAGGTGTTGTTCAGGACTCATTTTTATCATATTTCAAATAAAAACATAAATGAAAAAATTAGTCATGAACTCTATCTTAAGGGACTATATGTTAGTCTAGGACTCTAATGAAGCTGTTCATTTGAGCAGTGCTAGACTTGCTACACTGATGTAGACTGGCGTGGATCTTTGGTGTCTTTGGTGTTAGACTACTTAGCATGATACGTTTCAATTATCCATATACTTATATCTGGTTCAAATGCATGATTTAATCTGGTACAAGTGGATCATTTATTCTGTTGCAAGTGTATTTTTTGTCCTTATATTTTAGTCATTTATCATCATATTTGTATTATTTTTCTAGGTTATTGTATCATTTATTTATTCATGCTTGATTTACATGTTTCAATAATAACAGAACTTATCTTTATTCTTTCGATTGTAGAACTTATCTTAATAATTGTAACTGACACTTTTATCATTACAATCCAGTCACTTTGTTACTTCAGCATAACCAAAAACAAGATTAGAACTTTTCTTATGCAGCAATTCAAGTGTATACTTCTGACCAACTACTCTTATAATTTCCAGCTGGGTCTAATCCGTGATCCGTAATTATATGACATTACGAGGTGCCGATATGGATATAACGTTGTGATTTTATGATACCGATATAAATGGAGCTGAAGACACAATGAATAATTGCTAAAGTACTAAAGTAGGTGTATGCCTGCAAAAATCCATATCTATTTCGCAAATTTTGTAAGTGCTCCTTTTACTTATGTTTTCGGAGACTTAACTTTACCCCATCAAATTGTTACTAATGTCTCCGTAGGTTTCACCTTACCCCCTCAAATATGAATAATATTACATCATGTTGGAACTCCTTAATCAGAATTATCTAATCAGGAGCCGAAGTATGAAATGTTACCGCCGGCATCCACCTTGCATTCCAAGCTCTCAATTATCACCAATCTCAGGAACAGATATCAGAGGCTTGCAACATGTCTGGAATCGTTAATCCGAATCATCCCCGATATAAAAACATGTCCCGAAACACAAATGTACAGTTTCAGGTTTATCTTACATAATGCTGCTTATCACGATGTAGTAAGTATTTGCTTGTACCAGGAAGATTCAATATAGAGCATCCCCTTTGAAAAAAACCATGGTTGTAACTTGTATCCCAATGCTTGTTGTAGTAAATGTACTTATACTTGTTTGATTAATCCTTATGAGATATGAGTAAAGTTTTTTTCATTGTACATGTACCTTATATATCCTAATGATTTTAATATTGACCTTGTTGATCGTACCTTTTATTCCCATACTATCGTATTAATCCCACTGAATGTACATTGAACCCCAAAAGAAACTATCCACGCATTCAAATTTTCATTGAAAAATAACAAGACACGGTTTTCTATCCTAATTTTTTTTATCTAATACTGAATCATTTGCACATCATCTAACTTCATTTGTGTTGCAATAACTCGTTTATCTTACAGCCAGGAAACGTTTTATTAACACTGGTGTGAAATGTTGATTTCCATTTTTTAGAAATCGAAGTTTCTGATCATATGTTAATGAATTTATGGAATATGGAGTCCATAATCATCAATACTTCGTATGTCCACCTTCAGCTGTTATGCAGGCAAACACTCGACGTCTCATTGATGTCGTGAGACGTCTGACGGTGGCGTTAGGGATGTTCCCCCATTCATCCTGTAGGGCTTGTTCCAGCTGCCTCAGGTTGACTGGAGGGTTTGCTCTATTCCTGATTCAACTCCCTAGGCAGTCCCACATGTGTTCAATTGGAGAGAGATCAGGAGAACGTGACGGTCACGGCAAGACGGTGACGTTATTGTTGTCCAGGAATGTTGACACTGCTCTTGCTGTATGTGCAGGCGCGTTATCATGTTGAATCAAAGTTCCCGGGTGATTCTGAAGAAATGGCAACACAACAGGACGAAGAACTTGATCAATGTATCTTTGCGCAGTCATGTTACCCATAACGATCACCAATGGCGACTTGTTTTCTCCTCGGATACCGCCCCAAACCATCACACTTCCCCCACCGTGTGCCGGGATCTCTGCAACACAATTTGGAGCGTTTCTGTCACCGTGACGGCGATAAACGCGGGCTCTGTCATCATGCTTATATAAAAAACCTACTTTCATCGGTGAACATAACATTTCGCCAATCACGAAGCTGCCACCTTCGTACACGTCTTGTCCAGATTAATCGGTTATGTCGATGTTGACGTGTCAACGTTGGGCCACAATAAGGTCGACGGGCCCGAATCCCTGCTGCTCTTAACCTCCTTCTGACGATTGATTGACTAAGCACCCTCCCGAGAGCCGTAGACGCCGATTCTGCAACTGTCAGGAATCGATTTCGGAGATGGAGAGTTCTTAAGTATCGGTCTTCCCGACGTGACGTCACACGTGGTCTACCTGTACGCGATCTATCTTATGTTGTTCCCGTGTCCCTATAACGTTTCATCAAATTTTCGATGGTTTTCCGATGACAGCCGAATGTTTTTGCAATAAGAACATTTGAAGCACCCATGTCCTTCATACCCAAGGCCCTGCCGCGCTGTTCTGGGGTCAATCTAGGCATTTTAAAATTGGTTTTATATGACCGGGCTCACATGTGAATTGATCGCTTGCTAACTCACTTTCAATAATGAATGTGCGAAACAATGATCAAAGAAAAACGTGTTTTCTCAGTTTTCAACAAAAGTCATGAAAATCACGTACATGGTACCTTATCAATTTCTGAGATGAACAACTGAAATGTTACGTTTTGGCGACCTGTTTCCATAAAACTTAACATTTCGCTAAAGTAAATTAAGAATATATTTGAATCCTAAAAATGGATAGTTTCTTTTGGGGTCTAGTGTATCTGTAATCTCAACCAGTATTTAGGATTTCCTAATTCTTTTATTCTTCCGTATTACTTATCTCCTAATGAATTTGAAAGGCGCACAATCTCTTTAATGAATCTAAGATAAAATGACTACAGTTTTAAATTCGCGTTTGTGTTTTAATGTTCCTAGACTCCAGAAAAGTCATTGCAACCTTGACCTAAAACCAAAGTCGTGTACGACAGTTATGATCCTATAATGACATCGTTGGCTGCCCATCACGCAAGAAACATCAACACTGGCTTCATGTTCGGGAGCCATGGTCGGAATTATTACCGAAATTGGGGCATATAATGACACTCGTCTTCCCGGCACTCTGTCAACCCCCCTGGGGAATCTTGCCAATGCTTTAATACTCCCCGTGTCTCTTGTTTCCATGGCAACAGACGTTAAGTAGAATTTATATGAACACCGATTTCATACATGTGTTGAATTTCGGCTGGAAGGGAAGACATTTGATTATACTCGTGATCCACTAATGCCCTATAGTCATTGGTTGATTGCTATTATTGTGGGAAATATGATTATCGTTGATTAATGTCACCATCTTCGTGTAATTGGAACTTGAATAACGACAATTTCTGTAAGGGATAAATTTGACACGGGACATCTGATAACTTGTCATATCTCTGTCATATCGGAGCCGAGTGTTTGCAATGTATGCTTCTGATATATCAGATGTCATTATGGATAAAGTGGAACGTTATCGTTGTGAAGTGGATGAAGTGAATGGTGTGGTTATTGAAACTTAACGCAGAGTTTTATGTATGGATAAAGGTACGCTATGCTGTTGTGGTAAACTATATCCAAGTCATTTGGGGTTTAAAGTGACACAGACTTTGTTGTTTTAGTCAAATATGTCAATTTCTTAAACGATGTCAATTTAAGGAGAAGTGCTAATGTAATTCTGAAAATTACCATTTCAATGCTTGAATGTTCATTATATCGACATTCGATTAGAGATATGAGATCGAAAACTGGACAATGGCGCGCGTCATTGACCAAAAACGTTATTTTTTTACTTTGTCACGCCAGACACTACCAAAATAAAGTTTAGTAATGTTTAGAAGGTAATTAAAATGTATAGAAGAAGATTATATTCATCGAAGATTTCAACTATCACTTCCGTCTAAAGCTTTAAGGTACATCTGGCTGTAGACAGAGACAATCTGAGACTTGAAGCATAACAATCTACAGAAGCAGTTTGTAAGATGCTGTTTGAGAAACCATGGAGGAACAATTTATTGTGGTGTGGAGTTAAACTAAGCTGTTGTGGCTAAGGGCTGACTATACGATATTTGCTTAAGACAGAGTATATTGAAAGTGTTAGATATCAACCAAACGTGAGCTACTGTAACTTTTAGAACTTCTTGGAGAACAATTCTTAAGTACATCAGATGAACAAGTAAGTAAATTTACAACTTCTTTATTGCAAAAGTTGACGTTTCGGCGTTTATACTTTCACCGCTAAATAGCTTGGAAAGAAAAAACGTACCATCGAGGACGGACAGCATGAAGTAAATCCATAATATTTCTTCTTTTTTATGTTACTTTGAATATAGGTTGACGCTTTGCTGATTGAGCCAAAGTGGAAAAAGAAAATCAAACTCCGGCGGGTACGTAGACAGAGTGCAATAAGATTAGAAATAATGTCATTGCTGACTTCAGTACCAAAGAGCAATACTTATCTTGTGTGATTTTTTTTTATATTTGTGAAAAAAAAAGAAAAGGTGACCTTATGTTAATGTTTCATAAAATTGGATTTTCTAGACCAAAATATTCAAAGAACCATTCCGTGATTTTCAACACGTATTTGCTGGGAAACGATGGTATGATAAATTATATTAATTAAAAACATCTTACATATTCATCCAAAATTATATGACAAATGCTTGTGTTCAATAAAACACATCTCATACAGTTATATATATTCGTAGAAGCCAAATTCACACCTCCAACATACAATAATAATTATATAACTCATCAAACATTATCAAAACGTTACTGTGATTCTGCCTGCTTTAGATAAGTTTCCAAATTTACGTTTGACTGATTGACGAGCGTCATTGTCCGGATTTCGATCATAATCATGACTAAAAACTTCCAAATCCTAATATACAACGATATCTTTTTACAATTGTTTCGCATATGTTACCTCCATCAACTCACAGTCTGGATATTTAAGACCCATTTGCGTTTCTTCTGAACAAGGATTTGAGCGAATAACTGCTTGAAAGTATGTTTCAAGTCAAAAAATCATTCAAAACTATAAGAATTAAGAACATTGTTCCATAATAAATCCCTTGCTGAAATAAGTCAATAATATGATAGGACACGTAAGGAATGACATTTCCATTTTGCTGGTTAATAGGTTGTATAAAAGATCAGACAACTGACTAGAAACATGACATATTGACCTACCTGATCAGGTAATTACCTACCTAATGGATATACTAATGAAGTATGTCTACAGGCAAGGGGCTCTGAGATTTTGTACCTTGATGTGTCATATGCCATGTTATGATATACTTGATATAGTTTACCTGCCCTTTAAATAAATACAAGGAATATATATGCTTCGAAATGTTTTATGTATGTGAACAATGTCCACATAATGTCATTTGTTGATTATATAGACGTGTGTTTTTGGTGAAACATTCAAGAAAGAAAAAGGTCAATTAATCGAAGGTTTTTAATCTTAGCTCCTGACTCTTGGATTTTAAATTATCGTAAAAGATGATTTGATGAATGATGAACATGTTATATATACGATAGAATGATTGTTAAAAATTATTTTGTCTGTGATTGTTATTAAAACAATCTTCGATAACCTCATGTTCTGCTAAGTATCTACTATATATGTAAACGCCTGGCGATTATCGATATTAAAAGGCACTCAAGTTCAACGATATTTCGTCAATATAAGATACGCGCATATGATGAATTACTAAGATCCGCACTCAAGTAATCAAGTTATTTTGTGAAAATACGTACGTAATTGAGTGAGAAAAGTTATTGTAGAAGACAGGAAGAATAAGGCTTCATGATAGTTGATATGATTTTGAACACGCGTGCTTTCATGCCTTACAGAACCTGTAAGAACCTATATAGAAATGAGACAGTTATATACAATGATATATTTATAAAACTCTTCAGATTATAACATAAATTTGCGCACTTTTGCATTGTGCCGTTCTGAAGATAAGGAAGCTCCAAGAAATGATATTATATTCTAAATTTTCAAGTCAAGTAGCATAATGACAGATATGGGTGTCATTTTTAGAAAATTATAATTTCAACAGTTTAAAAAGTGCAAGTTCTCATACCCATTTCCACGAAATGACATTCTCTTCTTATTTACGGTCAAAGTGTCATCCTTTTGCTCTTTCAAGCACCCATCAACTTCGGGGCTTAACCTTAAAACAAAGATAACAACAGGGTGAAAGTACGTTAGATTCAGAGATAGTCAAAGAATGGAATATGGGAACCATGTTTGTTTGTTATTTTGTCAGCGATATCTGCAACAAAACGGGGTTGCAGAGCCTTTTAACATTCCCCGGGAAAACGTAGATAAGATACAAACATGTCAGTTGTTTGTTTTTGTGTTATATATCTTGCCAAAAGTAAACAATGCATGAGTGGTTGCTACAACCGATATGGTTTCATGCAGGGGAAGCTATTACCCCCATTGTTATTTTGTGTTTGGTTTACGTAAGTTGCTATGCAAATGGGTTACGTTGCCTTTCACTATCTCTGCAACTTTGATATAAAGCATGTTATAGAGCTTTGATACTCTTTAATGGAACTCTTGATTGACCATTAGATACCACAGAATAGTCCAGAGAAGGTCTAAAATTTTAATTAATGTAAGAGATGAATAATCTAGGTTTTATGTGTTCTTCTTTATTCTTCGCTTCTATTCTTTGGTTAAACTCTTTAGAGTGAAATGACTAAAACATAACTGAGACCTTCAATACAGCAAATTCACGAAAACATACGCATCAATGAATAAGATAATATTTTCCAAAGCGTATAACATGAAGTCATGTGTACCTTCTTGAAAATGGTTGATCATTAAGATTAGAACCTACACGAACTTGCATCTCGAGTTAAAGTTAAACAAACATCCCGAAATGATCACGTCATTGAATGTTCGATTGTCTTTTAACATTTTATCTTAAAGTAGAGAAATTTGAATATAAGGTAGGCAGTATGTGTCTTTCAACAACGCTTAAATACCATTAGATTTAACTATGAAATAATTAAAACTTTATATTTAAACTCCTTATATTTCTTCATATTCAGTCAATCTAGCCTACCAGAATTAGGATCTAGACTTACCAAAGAGTCCGGTTTAATACACAGCCATGAAGCCGGACTTAAAGTCCATTCATGCCAATGTAAACTGCTATTGGTATTATTGTTGAAGGATGGCATGATTACCTAAATTCAATGCTTTGATGTATACCAGTATATACTTAACCTAGCCCTGCGTTCACAACCACAAAGTCTCCTCACAGTGCAAAGAGTCAAAACCTCCTCATTTGGACTCCGTTCATTTGCTTTTAGTGCTGCCACCTACTGGAATCTATTCCTCTTGAATTGTGTCTTGCACCATCTTTACAATCCTTCAAGTTCAGCCTGAAAACATATCTTTTCAGACAAGTGTCCCTCTGTTAACTTTCTCTTACAGTTTTGAAGTATGTTGTGCGCTTTGAGCATGTATCTTATGTGGAATAAGCGCGATACAAATGGACAATTATTATTATTATTCTACCCTCAAGTATACACTTAACGGGCAAATCATGGGTTGTGCTGCACTGACACATATTGTTATCATCATTGTTATTGATAACAGCATAAATACATATGCATTCAAACTTCTCGTGATTTGATATAGGTTAGAGCCATAATCATCCATCATCAATTTTACCCTCATGATTATTTACGCTATCTTTGACCTTCTTGTTTAAAGTAAAACATGAAAGATAAGAAAATATCTGAATGAATTAAAAGAATGGTAATGTCCCTAGAAGATTTCTTTAAAAAGTGAATCAGCCTTTCGAACCATGGATCATTAATTCATTGGAATTAAGAATAACGCCGAATTAACCTTTATATAATGTGAATTTGTAATTCGGATAAGGTGAAAAATGTCAATTTACGTATATGTGGTTTTGTGCATATCGTTATCGCACAATAAGATATTTTTACGTGAATTGTTTTTGTTATGTCTTTTTAGAGCTGATCAAAGCTTAAATTGATTATTTTGTTAAATACAAAATAAGATAAATCTTAAGCATCAGCGTAGGGATGTAACGATAAATCAAACTATCAACATACAGTAGTTGCTGTGCCGATTGTACTTAATCGATAGTCATTTTTGGAAGTCTAACTATCAACCGACACTTTAGTCAATTCAGTTGTTAAGTTCAAATTCAAAAGGCAAATTCACACAAAAAAACACTTCTTTTGACATTTGGAAAATATTGGAACACATGAAACAGATCTCTGAGAGCTGAAAGTAGCAACCGGGATAACAGAAAACCCTCTTGGTGTCAGTAAATAATACTTCCACACGTTAGGCCAAGTTTGAAATCATCACGAACAAAGCAGCAAACTCTGCCTTTCCATTATTGATAAACTATCGCAATAGTACCCCGTAATAGACTATTTATTTTGCGGTAGTTACTCACAATAGACTATTGCTATCGCAATAGTCCCTTTTTGGTCAATAGTCACCCATACATCAGTGTATTAAACTCCAAAACTAGTGAAACACTCAAAAGTTCAATAACCGCTTGCGGGATTCGAATCTGCTGAACATTAGAGGAATGTGCTGACTTGCACGTTTACTGAACACATGGCTTATCCGATTGATGTTGCACCTCAGTTCTTCAAAGTATTCTTATCTAGTCTGGAAATCTTAAATCTTCATGCTCTGAGGAAGTTTCGAACCCCGACTATTGTCTGACATTGACAGCATTTCTATTATTCATACCTTGTCTTCATGTGTGTCTGTTCTGCTTCTGTGAATCATCAATATCTAATTAGTTAATTACACTAATTAGATCAACTAGACGGTGTTTATGCAAACTATCTTTAAACGGATTTGTAAGCTTTCATGTTTTTGTTTTTGTGTGTTTATAGGATGTAACTTTCTGCACGTATCATTAGTGCTGTTTATGTTTAAGCTTCGTTCTGAATATATTTCTACGTGATCGATATTTTGATATCTGAAAATTACTTTAAAGCATATATGATATAACTTGTTGATAAACTGGGTTGCTTGGTTTTTGAAATCCAAACTAAAGTTTGTAATTAGTGAAGGAATAGTATGTTTGTATTAATGTTAAGAAATATTATATTCATACATTTGCAAACAATTTTCAGATATTTTAATTGCGTTAGAAAAATATTAATCGTGTTGTAATTATTTATGAGAAAGCAGTAATTTCTCGAATGAAGTCATAAATCAAAATTATGTCCAAGTTAATTGCTTTTAATCTGCCCAAAAGAGTAAAATGAAGATAATTACAAATGCATATCATGGTTACATCGTGTTTGTAATAAAATATTTTACTGTTATCGATATATAGAGCATATTCTGAAGTTGATATTTGAGTAGAATGAGTAATACTTAAATTTTTCAAGAATATTTAATTGCTTCTCAATCTCGTTTCAAAAATGTTAAAAACTTTCAAATCTAATATTTGTGATAAAAATATACTTTGCAAATGTCAACTGCATTTTGAATGGCCGGTTGTCTTTCAACTTCTTAGTTTACAGTAGAGAAATTGACACGTCACGTGCATCTGAAGGCAGGCGCGTGAAAAGCGTGGACCACGTGCAGATCAACAACGTCAAATCAAATGATGATAAAACATGTTCAGGGCCGAATCGTGTATAATTTTGAAAGTCCCGTTTCTCTAGAAAATACACATGAAGGACATGGTTTAGTTTGTGGCGACAAAATACTTGCAATCATTCGCAAATCAGATAACTGATAATTCCCTTTTCACAAACTTGACCAAAACACGAAATTGGAAGCAATGATAATATGTTCCCAGAAGCAAATTATGCCCTCAGGGAAAGCTGCTTCCGTTCGAAAACTGTTCTCAAGTGAACACATTTGATAGATATGAACACATTCTGATTGAAGCCGAGGTAACTAGTAACATGTAATCTAAAAACTGGAAATAGGAATCAAAGATCGAACCGCGGGACCTATTATTTGCATGTTGTCAGTCAAGTTATAACCCATAACCATAGCTAGGCGTCCGTAAATCTCTAGATGATATCAACACGAACTTTGTGACATCTTCGAATTAATAAAACAAACGGATTCACGGTTCGTTTGTCACAGAATTTTTCTTTTCACAGGGGACGATCTTTGCAATGAAATTTTAATGTCCCTTTCGAGATCATCTTGCATTGCAATGATGGTTGAAGTTGAAAAGTCGACATTTGTCAACTTTGAACGTCACAATAGAAAGACAGAAAAGATGATACGTACATGAAACGTGATATGTTTGTGTGATGAAATTTACACAATGATTGACATGTTATTAACAATGTCATACAAGTCATTTATGCACTACAATTCTATCTAAAATTGACAAAAATACCAAATATCAATGAAAAAAATAATTCATAGAACTATTGTGAATTCAACCAACATGACTCATTACACGATCTTTGCCTTAAAAAAACAATTAAGATAAGAACACCTTTAAGTGTAATTAAAGAATGTTAATGTCCGTTCTTTAAATAAATGGACATCAAACCTGCAAACTATGGATCATTAACTTTAAGGAATTGAGAGTAATTCTGGAATTAACCTTTACATCCTGTGCATTTGTAATTGGTGGTGGTGATGTTGTCAATTTAGTTTGACTTTTTTGTTTCTTATCCCATAATATACTAGGTTTACATGTATTTTTACAAGTGCTGATGAAGGCTTAAATTGATTATTTTGTAAAACATTACAACCAATTGCTCTTATGCAAAATATTATTCATTAATGTCTATTGATAGCTTGGTTTCATGACCGAACATACACTGTACACGTCTATGCTGCCAATCCTGACTTTAAAGGGGCAGTAGCACGTTTTTTGATAATTTTATATTTTGAATTTGTCACTGATAATTGCAAGTTAATGTTAAATGTATCATTTGGACAGTGTCAAAAATCTCATTACACAAGTCAATCAGCCCTAATCAGAGTATGAAGTATGAAGTATGAAGATTCCCATAAAATCCATTGGCGGCCATTTTATGTGAACACCTTTAATTCATTTTATGTAAGAAAAAAAATCTCATGGCTAAAGTTAACGTTTATATATTTGAATTATTTCTGCTCCATTTAGTTCAAATACATTGTTTTTCGATTGGAACCATTAATCATTTCCTGGCATCACCTTATTTTCCCCCTAAAAACGTGCTACTGCCCCTTTAAGTTAACTAGGATCCTTCTATACAGTCTACATACATTGTGTAGCACGCCTTTATATCTCTGCTACATAACCGTATAGAAAAGGTACCTTGTATAAGTCTTGGTCCATATTCAGTAAGTTTATACTTTACAACCCATTCACAAAAGTAAAAAATGAAATTGGAAAAAGAGTTTTTAACATCTCACCACAACATCATATTGATTGTGCAGCATAATGCAGATCATACTTTCCAATAGATTAACCACTTCGTTTTTTCTGGAAATAATTTTGTACCATTCAGTCTACAGGACTGACTATAAAAGTTAATACAAATCTACAAACAGTTTTGTAGGTCTCCACGCTGTTTATACTTTACAACCCATTCACAAAGGAAAAATTATTCAAGATCTCACCACAATATCATATTGATTGTGCAGCACAGTGCAGATCTTACTTTCCAATAGATTAACCACTTCGTTTTTTCTGGAAAGAAATTTTCAAGAAATACCATTCAGTCTACAGGACTGACTATAAAAGTTAATACAAATCTACAAACAGTTTTGTAGGTGTCTACGCTTATTTCAACTGCAAGACGTCTACGAGTTATTCCCATGTTCCATCTCTGCCCTTGTATTAGATTTATACTGCGGCCCGTCAACATCAATATAACTATGTTACCAGGGTAATAGCATATGATTGCCGTGTTGTTAAGGGATTTCCGATCTTAGCTCCCGAGCGACGTCAAGAGGGAATTGCTCTGACTTACTGATGTTATGTTCTGTTTATAGAGTAAAGCAGTTCTACATGACCTGTGCTTAAAGTTTACGTTTCCAATCAATTAATATCCGTTGGACTGTTTCCCTCAGGTATGTTTTATCACCCACACAGGAAATATTGTCTCAGATGTACTTACTTTATAAAGATAAAGAATTGTCGGGACGATAAACAGAATATAAACCTCTTATTTACTCACATGATCTTATATGTCAACCTTTTATTACTCATATTATCATATACATAAACACTCGTTGATTTTGACTTTTACGTCTCAAAAACCCTCGACTGTATTTGATTCTTTAATCATGAACATTTTACCTATAACATTTGTAAATGTCAATCGTATTGGAGACTTATCTCTGACCGTTATACTTGTAAATGTTTGTCTTCAAAACGTATTAACGCGGAACACCTTCTGTAAAGTTTGTATGACTGATAGTGATGGTTTTGATAATAACTATGAAAAGATATAGGTGTTTGTTGTGGTGTTGGTGGTAAAGATGACGATGATGACGATGAAGACGATGATGAAGATGACGATGATGATGATGACGATGACGTTACTGATGATGATGATGATGAAGAAAACCATGATATTGCTTCTTCTGCTGCTGCGTGCTTCTGCTGCTGCTGACGATGATGATGTTGACGATGACGACGGCAATGAAAACGATGATGAAATTTATTAATGGCTATGATAATGCTTAATGTAACCATTTTTAGCGGAATAGCCCTGTTTGTCTTCAAAACGCATTAACGCGGAACACCTTCTGTAAAGTTTGTATGACTGATAGTGATGGTTTTGATAATAACTATGAGAAGATATAGGTGTTTGTTATGGTGTTGGTGGTGAAGATGAAGATGATCAAGATGATGACGATGAAGACGATGATGACGACGAAGATGATAATGACGATGACGATGACGATGACGATGATGATGATGATGATGATGATGATGACGATGACGTTACTGATGATGATGATGATGAAGAAAACGATGATGATGCTCCTTCTGCTGCTGCGTGCTTCTGTTGCTGCTGACGATGGTGATGTTGACGATGAGGACGGCGATGAAAACGATGATGAAATTTATTAATGGCTATGATAATGCTTAATGTAACCATTTTTAGCGGAATAGCCCTGGACAGGGCGCGAGCCTTTAAACCTCCTGTTGCCACACACACTGTTATCGATACATTATAAGGTTGCCCTAGTATTTGGTTTATGCGCCAACCCGTCAACATCAATATACATGTATCTACGTCTGTGGCTCTCAGTAATTGACTTATGATTCCTGTGTTAATTGCTAACACTGGACGACTTTCCTCCAGACGTTTGGGGAACCACTACAATTTGCTGACACAGATTTAACACATTTTGGGGGTGTCATCCATAAAACATCCGTTAGAGGTTTCACAACAATCTATACGGACACAAATCTACATGTATACATTTGTAACAAGGCATTAACCTTGATAATTTTTTCAAACAGAAAAAGATTTTATACAAAAAGAAGTCCCTCAGGATTAGGAAGTAAATTATTCATTAAGTATCGTGTGGTCAGTTTGTGAACCCATATTTACCAGCATACGATGAATTGAGTTAGCAAAATCTTGGCCTGATACAGACCTAATCACACATCCAAATACATAATATGTGGTAGTAAATCCGGATTCGAACCCTCCTTCATTTATGTTATTTATACAAATCATTGTATCATCAATCACTGGAATGTACAATAAAACCTTTAAAATTGACAAGATTTGTAAATTGACAACATTTCCAAAACATTGCTCTAAAATCTAATTTGCTTTGACACATTCTGAAAAACTTTAGATCGAAAATTCTATGGTAGCATATTAATAACGTCGAATATCAGTATGACGTAATAAACTCCATAACAAAACAATCAAATAGATTGCTTTTCAAAAGTCATTGACTGTCAAATAAAAGGTTGTACTTACGACATTTGTGGAATATGTAAGGTATATCATTAAATTAATAAACAAAATCGTACAAACAATCGTATATGCTATTCTGATAATATTTATTCAGAAAAAAAATCACTGCTTATGTATGATATTGAATACTCTTCCTTTTGATAATAAATAGCTTCTGTCAAGCCATATAGCAGGCAGCCTGAGTAGACTGTTGCACCCAGCGAGTTCAGCCAGACTCCAAAATCACCACTTCATTTAAATAATGTGTAAATATTTTCAGTAAAGCAACTTTATTACCAATTCGGGTTTCTGTACTAGAAGTATTTTTCGATTTTTGGCTAAAATAGTTATGCCCATCATTTAAGATTTAGGTCAAGACTATAAAGTACGGGACATCACACGATGGTCATTTGTATACATGAACTTGGCGTGATAGTCGAACCGAGACGGGATGGCCGTAACCACACGATACTCGCTGCAATATTTGAATATTTAGTTTAAGGTACAGTAGCAAGTAAGGGATCTATGAAAAGGATAACAAATACTAATTCAACGACAGCGCAATTAACTTCTTTGAGAGGCATTTTGGAAGTTGGAATGATAATAATGCAGAGGAATATAAAGATGACAACTTCTTTGTTCATTGTATGCGACGTTTCTACACAGATTCCTGTGTCGTTCTCAAACAGAGAAACGTCGCATACAATAAACAAAGAAGTTGTCATTCATATATTCATCTGCATAAAAGCGCTATTAATCAATCAAAATCAATGTTTTCAAATTTGGTAGAACTACGGACATTTATTTTCCTACTTCGATGCATTCAAAGTGTTCACACTTAAATGTCCGAGTGAAATTTCGCTTTATCGGTAGCATATTATCTATGACTACGAAAAGTATGATTGACTAATGAGACTATACCCTCTGTAGGATATGTATTTTTTTTATAAAATGACATTCATTTAAAAAAAATAAACATGTAACTTTTATTTTTATATATATTTTTAACAGCAAAAAAGCTTTCCCATATTTCTTTTTAGTTGTTTGAGTGGCATTCTAGAAGTTGATGGTATAAGGAAGGCAAGAGTAATTATATGGATGGACAACTTCTTTATTGGACAGTGGCGACATTTCGGTATAGATTCTTATGCTTGAAAACGGTATAAGAATCTATACCGAAACGTCGCCACTGTCCAATAAAGAAGTTGTCCATCCATAGAATTACTCTTGTCTTCCATATTTCTTTGTTTGAAACAGTATATGTTTTGAAAAAGTTTTTTTCTATCGTAATTTGCTCTCAATATCTGGGCCAAATACGAAAGAAATACGTAACCTCATGCAATAAATAAATCCATAAAATTTCTTCAATGACAGAATAACAGATAAATACTGTAAACGCGATCAGCATTGTAAGATTACAGAATGAAATCAACAACTGAAGTTTCTAAAACTAAGACAAGGTTTAGATTTGTCGCCATTAGTAACTCTACTCGGCTTTTTATAAAATGTATAAATTATAAGATTCCCCTTTTATCTTTTGTAAGTGAATACGACATTACTGTTATTACTTTTATGTTATTATGTTCGTGACATGCCTGTTAGTTACAACCTTAAATCGAGACAGGTATTGTCATGAAATTTTTATCTTTTCTCATATTTTTTTTGAAATTTAAGTTAATAAGAGTTTTTCCTTGTCAATTTGATATCCATAGACGTTTTTTAAAAGGTCAAAACTACTTCTTAAGACTTGATTTGTAACATAAATCATAAACTTAAAAAACTTTTTTGCATGAATATTTTTCATTTGTCACATTTTAAAGGTTACTTGTTCAAAACAATAAATCGTGATTTCGAGTATATCTAAGATAGATTTAACTGCACGAAGGGGACAACTGACACGTTGTAATTACCAGAACGTTTTGAATTTGTATGAAAACTTATGTCAAAATCGAAGCCTCACGGTATAATTCATCGTATACGAATCACTTAAACTATAGCTATGAACACCTACCATTGTAAAAAGTTGCATAGATTTTCATAGGTTTGGGTTGGAGTTCTCTTACTAAAATACAGGAATGCAGGGTCACTTTTGGGGTTCCCACTTCCTGTGTACCTTTGATCTTGACACTCACGAATATTTTGTGCTGATTTTATCAGATAGATACATGAATGTACAGTGCCGTGCCAAAAGTATTGCAACAAACGTCATTTTCCCATAGGATTCCATGTTATTTTAGTGTAGCATAAATAATTTTCATGATCATAACAGTGAACGGAAAGTTATAAAACTTAGTAAGTATGAAGTCTAACACCTTGAGATCATGTTCATAATTTTCAATTTCACCAATTTTAAGCATTGTTTTTGAAAACGGCAAAATTATGACTTGGTAGTTTACCGTGACGTCACTTCCCCATTACCACCATCTTGTCAGCAGCCGAAAACGGTGGAAAAATTATACGTACCCCAGTAATCTTTTAACCATTTCGTTAAAAAAACATTATATCCAAAATCTGAAATTGTGTACGTATTGCAGACTAGATTTTCTGTTTTTCATGTCCATTTTTAGTAAAATATATCTTAAAATGTGGCAATTAAAATTATTTATGCTACACTGAAATAAAATGGTAGCCTATGGGATAATGACGTTTGATGCAATACGGCACGGCAACACGGCACTGTAGCTGCGGTTTAGTTGAACCGTGTTATCATTCCGATAATCTACTCTTTCGTCACTTAGGACATAACAGACAGTGCTATGGTTTTGTAAAATCCTTGTTTATGAAAGGAGTAAAGGTTGTATTGTCATGAGGTGCATGACATAATAATGCTGATGACGTCACTAGGAACGCAGGTCAACTGCTTCAGACAAGTCTTGCAATGGCTGCATATGTGAAAGCCAAAAGTTTGCGATGCAAGAGTATTTAAATTCATTTCTAGCCTTAAAACATAATCTTCAGTATATGTCTATGATGTATAAACAGCTGTTAAAAACTTGGATATTCTCGAATAAATGTAACTCTTGCATCAATTAAAGATTTGGGATAATATATGTACTAAGAACATTTGTACAACATTTCCCGTTAACTGATAAATATTGCATTACGCCATTAAGGTAATATCCATGCTTATTACTCGCCCGTGTAGGATACCGCAGTGTAATATTTATGCGACAATATTAAACTAGTGTAATAACACAATGCAAGGATGACGTCATAGAAGTGTGTTGTTGTGACGACACAGTGTAAGCGCGCCGTCACAATGATTGCTCAGTCGCGAAAATGTTAGTTTGGGCAACTTACCGGCAATTATGTTTAATTTTTAGGGGAAGTAATAAACAGAATCCTAAACTCCCTTCCATTTAATACTATTTTTATTAAACTCGTGAATGATTTGGTATCAAACTCGCTTTCGCTCGTTTTATACAAAATCATTAGCTCGTTTAATAAAAATAGTATTAAATTGAAGGTCGTTTAGTATCCGCTATATATGAATAATTCCACTGATGATATATGATATCATCTACTTATTCTAGTTCATGGTAATTTGTCTCTGGCAATCTGAGTAGACTGTTGCACCCAGCGAGATCAGACAGACTCCAACATCACCACTTCATTTTAATAATGGGTAAATATATATCAGTGAAGCAACTTCAATTACTACTTTGGATTTCGATACTCGTAGTTGTTTTCTTCTCTAATATTGTACCGCTTAGCATTTTTCATAGGGTTAAAGCTATAACGGATGGGACACATACTATGATCGTTTGTATAAATGATCGTGGCGTGATAGGGTATATCTGATAAAGCTTGGATATTCTATTATAGATGTTACTCTTTCAGCGGACAAAATTTAAATGATATTTAAATGGTTTGTAAAAAGTAAAAAGTAAAAGTATGTAAAGGGCAATGTTTAAACCTTATATATCTAAATTTGCACGTATGTTTTTTTAAATATCATAATGAAAAATATGTTTTAGAAAACGAGCATTTAAAAATTGGAATGTAATTATTTACACCATTTTGGAATGTTGACATTAGAGATCTTACTGTTCATCAACAAATACTAAATTTGTGTATCGTTGGATTATTTAAATTCTTGTAATTCAATTTATTATTTCCTTTATATTGATGTTGTGTTGTTAACGATCCAAGAGCCTTCTTAGAAACGTTTGAAACGTTTTTGTTAACGTTGTCAACTATAATTAGTACACAATTGTCTTTGATGTTCGCTGTGTACTCGTTGCACTCTTTAAACATTTTAATATTTGTCAAATGTGATAAATGAAGCAAATCTGGTTACATAATCCATATTGGATTGTCAGTTGTACTTGAGTGCACGTTAAACCTCTGTCCGATAAATCATTACTCATGACGAAAAAATAAATAATCTTCCTCAAAATACTCAGACAGATATTTGCATATGCCAGATCTCGTTTTCAATATCCAATAAACAAATCATAGTGTATTATAGAATGAGTGAAACATAAGCTTCGATGGAAACATTTACAAATTAGTCCTGAATCCTCGCTCTCTCATTTGCACTTCACAAATTGGCATAAAGTCGTATGTCAGACGCATTTTACTTCGAGTTATGGTTTCTATTTCTATTCTATATTATTCAACATTTATTGAACTCGCTCTGGCTTGTTGTTTATAAAATATTATATTTTTTATTAAAAACGAAAAATGATATCAGCAGTATACCCAACCACCACAAATGCTTCTTTGCCAAACTCTAATATTGCATCTCTTCTATACTCATACATAGACAACTTCTACATGTACTTCTTCTACTACTATGAAATGCCAGTTAGAAAGCGATCCAAATGTACAAATTAAATTTTCTATTGTTATTCAAGACGTCTATGTTATGTATATTAAAATACATAATTTACTCACTTAAAGGGGCAGTAGCACGTTTTTTGAAGGAATATAAGGTAATGTCAGGAAAATGAAAATACATTGTAAATGGTTCCAATCGAAAGAGAATGTAATAAAGCTAAATGAAGCAAAATGGCAGCCAAAGGACTTTTGTCACTTAACTCGAGTACACAAGCTTGTTACTTTGATATTCCCTTTGACAAATCTTTTGTGTTATCTGAGTTTGTGAAGCGTGATGGTGTTTCAATAAAGGTCAGTGCACAAGATGACCATGAAGACATTGTGACGTTGTCAGATGCAATCAAACATGTGCAGAGTCTAGAACAATTTGGTCTACACCATGCAAACGAAAAGGTTTTAAGACTGGCCATGGAGTTGAAGGACACTATGAGTGAGATAACTGTAAAACATACAAAACAATAAAAATTCAGTGACTATTTTAACAAATAATTTTTAAGATCATCTTTTAACAAACTTTTAATGACTGTTATATCTTTATTGATTTTAAAAACTACATTGTATTTTTAATTCTGTATGTGAAATATGCTCTCATTTTAGAATAAAATATGATTCATTAGTTGTCTTTGAGTATGACTGCACACCCGAACCTCTATAGATAGGCAACCTCTATATAAAGGCCACTTTTGGTCCAGTCTGATTAAAATCGACCGTACTCCGAGGAATAAAATATCCAAAATACTGTCTCTATCGGGGCTCGAACCAGGAAGAACATCCTCTCCGTCTCGAATGAGAGGTAAGCCGGGCTGGTTGAAGTTCAAACCCCGCCAGAGACATTATTTTAAAACTTTTTTACCTCGAATCACAGTCGATTTTAATTAGACTGCTTTTGGTCAGTCCCTTGGGTGGCCTTTATAGACAAGTTCGACTGTAAATGGTTCCAATCGAAAGAGAATGTATTAAAGCTAAATGAAGCAAAATGGCAGCCAAAGGACTTTATGTAAAACCTTATAAGTTGTTCTCTGATTATGGATGATTGGTTTGTGTAATGAGATTTTTTACACTATCAAAATCATACTTTTAGCAATAACATACAATAATCAGTGAAAATTTTAAAATATAAAATTTTCAAAAGAAGTACTACTGTCCCTTTAAATTATTTATTGAATTAATTGCTTAAAATAAAAAAAAACATAAAAAATAACGGTAGGTTTCTTCTGTTGTTAACACATTAGTACTTCATGACACTGTCACATTATAACGTCTCTGTCATCGTGTCGTCTATAATTAGATCATTCGAGCTTTTGAAGTTCTAGGGTTGTTATTTTGCTTCCTAGAATCTGAAAGCTTGTTCACATTTAATTAGCAATGACAACGAAGTCTGCACGAAGGGGAAATGCCCGTTTCTAGTGAAATGGCATTCGTTTCTATCTTCGTAAAATGTGTTGAGTGATATGTTTGTCAAGACGGTCCATTGAGAAGAAGTTTGGTGTTTTGCATGGTGTGGTCAATGTTAAGCGTTTCCTAAAATTCGAAAGGTTTTTACGATTACGATTTCATCATGTTGAATGTTTTGAGTGACCACCCTCCCCTAATCACATATGCTATGTCATATCATATTGTCATATTAGTCTACGCTTATCTCTGCATCAATACGAGCATCTCCCAGGCCTTAAAGGGGCAGTAGCACGTTTTTATGGGGAATATATGGTGATGTCAGGAAAATGAAAATTAACGGTTCCAATTGAAAGACAATGTATTCAAACTAAATGGAGCAGTAATAACTCAAATATATAACGTAAAGTAAAGGCATGCGATTCGTTTTTCTTACACAAAATGAGTTAAAGGTGTTCACAAAAAATGGCCGCCAATGAATTTTACGTGAATCTTCATACTTTGTCCTCTGACTATTGGTAATTGGCTTGTGCTATGAGATTTTTGACACTGTCAAAATAATACATTTAACATTAACTTACAATTATCAGTGAAATTTTTTTTAATATAAAATTATCAAAAAACGTGCTACTGCCCCTTTAAGCACATCTATGCAGAAAAGTAGCTTCACACTTTAGCCAATGAAAATACCTGTTGCATCGAAAGCTTGCTTGTACCATGGTTTCGGTATTATCACTTGCGTTGCACCATAAATATTGACACACTCTTTCCCGTTGCATCATTGATGCTGACTTTATCTTTTTCATTTCAACATAGATTTTGTCCTTGCAATCCAATAACAACATTGATATACACATCACCATTTGCATTTCACTATGAATTTATCAATTTTCGACCTATGAATTCTTTTACACAACGCAATATTGATTTATCATATAACGCAATGGATTTTGGTACTGTCAATCCCATGGCATCATTGAAATTCACATCATCTATTACATCGCACATCGTTGCTTTAGATCGATGTTTATTTCATAACCACATGCCTCCCGCGGAGTAATGGAGAAATGAAAAAAATTTGAGGTCAATGACCCACGAGCCCCAATAGGAATGCAATGAGCATCACATCGAAATCTCAGTAAACCAGTAGCTCAAACATCCTAAATCTATACATCGTAAAAAAAGATAAACTCCAATGGTATGGAATATGGAGATGAAAGAGCACCTAACAATGGATACACGTACTACGTGTAGTGTTAATGTTAAACCCGACAAAATTATTACTCTTATCCCCTAAGCGATGTTAACAAAACGTTGACAAAAAATAAAAACGTTGCAAATTATTGATTGTGTATTAAAAAAGTTGCAAGCCATTGATATTGTGTTAATCAGGTTGCAAGCCATTGATATTGTGTTAAAACGTTAGAAGTCATTGATATTGTGTTAAAAAACTTTGCAAGACTAGTGGACGCAGCTGTCAATTTCAACAGGAAACTGATTGAAATATACAAGATTATAGACGTTCATTCACTCTTCATCTAAAGTCGAAAATCGCATAAAAAATATGCGAGACCACAGGACAATCTCAGCTGGAGATCAAAGAACACTGTGCGGAGTTCAGAACGGATTCTTCATGCATGTTGATGAAAGGCAGCGACGGACGAAATTATGGCGCTGTCGGGAGCTTGCATATAACAGTTATCGCAAGAAGAGAACATGTCAATCATCGATAAAGCGAGCGTTATGTTTCATGTTGATAGCATTTCATAGCTCAGTGAAATTGACAACGGGGTGATTAATCGAAAATTCGAAACCTTTAATTGATATTGATAAAGATGGGGACGCGATTGAGCTTCCTATTGCGGGTTTTATTCCCGATTTGATACAGATCATTACGGGATTTATGTGCGGCGGTTTGAATGAAGTGTGATAGAAAGAAGAGAAGTGCGATAAAAAGAAGAGAGAAGTATTCAATTGTGTTGTCCCCTTTGGGAATAGAGCAGACATTATGGCGATAAAAAGTGAGAAAAGATAATAAAGGCATCGCTTAGAAATCAAAGAATGTTATCTTAGAATGGAATTTTTTAAAAAGTGAAAAAGAGCTTTGAAATATCAAAACTTTTATTTTAGACAGAAACATTAACTTAATAGTCAAAGCGTGAATTTCTTTTGTGCCACTTTTACATTATTTACAAAAGTACTCTTGAGATGTCAATTTTAATTTTTTAAACATATTTAAAGAGTGTTTGATATTTCCAATCTTACCTGTCTGTTCATTTCAATTATTTCTAATGAAATTGATACCTAAGTGTCAAGTTTTCATTTTGAAATAATTGAAACTTCACCCAGACCACTAACGTTGATTTAAGAGAAATTTACTGAAAAAATTCAAAGTTTGCGATAATTGTAAGAGGATTCCTCGAGCGAACGAGCTATGGAAAATATCAAACTACAATCAAATTGATATACTATAATAGTCAAAGGTATTAAATGGGATTCTATAAGAAATGAATTCAGGTTTCAATCAATACATGAAAACATACAAACTGTATCAAGATTCATATCGAGTTTATGTTTACCATATATTTTATTTCAAAACCTATCAAGGAGTCTTATTTCAAAGGCTATATTCTGGAAGGGATAATATGCGCTTGGAAATTGAAACTGTTTGGTTGAGCCATCATCTGGCAAAGCGCACAACAAAGACACAAAATACACAAGTAGCACGCTGAAATATGCAACTTCAGTAATCTCGCCACACTTATATGGCTTTTGTCAATTTCAATTCAGTTTTGAACGTGAAAATCATTGCTATGCGTCGACAAGATATTTGCTAAACGCACGTTTCACGAACAGCACGCTGAAATGAACAGCATTTACGAATACATCAGTTCTACAAAACAGATACTTTACACCGATTGCAGACACGAGTCATTTTGGTCTTAATGCCACAGTCTTTTTACATAAATTACTTCCTATTGTTTACTGTATGAATATGTATACCGTGTAAACCAATTGTGATAATGGTGAATGATTCCAAATGCAATAGATGGATGAAAATGTATACTTTCAAACATGATGATATTTTTGAAAATGTTTACGTACATATACATCATATTTGTTACAAGACTATGTGTGGTACTTACGAAAAGAAATAAAGTGATAAAAAAAACTCGAATATTTAGTACGGCATCACAACACTACCAGGCGCGTTTGTCAATTTCACTTCGGTTTTGCACGTGAAAAACATGGCAAAGTGTCAACTATCTGATACACTAGCCACAAGCTTCACGGGCAGCGAGCTGAAATGAACATCATTCACGAATCTGTTGAACGATATTGCTGAACGTACCCATGCATTAGTAAAGTCACATATGAAATGAGATTTTCAGGAAAACGCAATCTAAATAAATTTAGATCAACAGGTTTTATATTTGGTCATGACCAATTATAAAACCTGTTGATCTAAATTTATTTAGATTGAGGAAAACGTTGATGCTTATGCTTTAGTAATCATCACACATCATAATCATAAACATATTGTGTTATTGTTTCAGAAAACAGTTTCTCTTTTGGATACTAACTATAACGTCGAAACCTTACTGTAGAGAAATTTGAATTGAATAGTAGTTTAGTAGTGTTCATGGAATGGGGTTACTGTAAATTTCAACTTTTTATTGAACATTAAAATGGAATGTCATTTAGGGTGAAAAATGTAAATAGATTTTTTTCGAAAAACGTGCTCCTGCCCCTTTAACAGGAAATATTCTCTTCAAAAAAGTGATTAGTATCCAACATAACAACCCTAAGTAAACCAGTTGTTTGCGATATGCGATAAGTCTATTATTCAACGGAACTGTTATCCTACAACATGATTTGATATAGCAGTATAAGTGGCGTTGGACGTCTTGACATCACTTTCCCATTCGTCTACTAATCAACTTAACAGCTCCAAATCGTCATGGGGTTATAATTCGTTTGCCTCGTAGACATACATGCAATATAGATGCATTACTGACATACTAGCTGGAATAGTACAAATTCTTGTACTTTCCGGGTTTAGTATCTTCTGAGAATCGAACCCACACCCTAAGCATAGATTGCTAGCACTGATTGTACCAGCATCCTACCACCAAGCCTTTAAAGTTAGTTTAATATTGAATTCGTGTACAACTTCCTCGATACTAATTGGTAGACTAATATGGTATATTTATCATTGACAGCACTTTTGAAATATCCTATATGATATACATGGATCTAGCGACAACTACAATATATGTTCAAATGTTATCATTGTCTTTCATCAATAGAAGTAGTTACGCATAGAACCCACGGTTAAGCAAAGCAAATCTATTTTCCTAACTCAAATGCTTTTTGTAGATAGCTTTTTAGTGACAGTAACACGTTTTCCAAACATGTTATTACTTTCAAGTTTCCACGATGATTGTTTGTAATAACGAATTACTAACCCGCTGCTAACTTAAAGTTTATGAAGCTTCAGTGGTACAAACATCTTATAAATCAACCCTGTAATCCGAAGTTGTAGAAGAAATTGTGTGAACACTTTGTAATCATTCGAGGTAGAGAAATGTAGTCGCTATGCTCAACTGATCATATTGCGTTTGTTTCAGAACTGTCATTGGAAAAAAGCAAAAATCGACAACATTTCTTATATTTTGTTTGCCTAAAACGTGTTACTGTCCCATGTAGATACAGACCAAGTGAATCTGTCACACCTTATAACGTTTACCTGTTTCTCACCTGAATCAGCCAGGTGAGACAAATCACCTGTCACTTTGATCACTGATCGTGTTTACATCTACATACTAATTAACCTGAAAACATTCACGTCATACCCTGAATATCTTAGAAGACATACCCTCACATTTTTGTAATGAATTAATCTTGCCCACCTTTAAAACAAAAGCAACATACCATTTTGGCGTTTTCAAAATGAGTGTCCATCCTGTAGTGACATATGTATATCAGATGACGTTAACTAATCTTGAGATATTTGGCAAGAATTTTACACATTCATGCAATTTATGCTGACAAGTACAGCGTAATGACACGGGTCAAATGTGATTTAAATGCAAAATATATATAATATGAGATAAATTTTGGAATGTATCTATTCTAAAAAGGATATAACTTTTTGCTTTTTCTACCTGTAATAACAGAGACATCAAAACTTTGTCTTGACACAGAAGACTGTTACCAGAAGATCGTAAAATTACTGTTATATCTAAATGATAAGAATAAACGACCATTTAAGTTCATAAAGTTTCAGTTTAATAAAATGAATAAATTCAGTATTTGTGAATAAATGCATGTAGATAAAGATTAGGGAAAACTAGTTCAGCTATTTGAATAGATAAATTAAAGTTTTTGAAATAATTGACATCCGTTTTATGGTAAATGGTAAAAGATGAGCCAAAAAGACATTGAATTCAAATAATTGTATGTTCGACTGGGAGACAGTCTTTTCCCTGAATAGCTTCTTTCCGCTAATGCCCTAAAAGATTAGATGGGTCAATATTCGTCGTTGGTGGTCGCTTTTGCTGTCGTGAGATTTCCCAAAGGCTAGCCTCAAGCCATGTGAAGTTAACCGAGCCGTAGACTTTATTTAGTCTCACATGCACGTAGATCCCGTGCAACTGAACTGATGATTGACAGCCGATATTGACATAAGCGAGTTCCCCGTGACAACGTCATTACAGCTCGTCCATCGGGGAAATTGCTTGAGATCGACGTTTTGTCTTTGGAACAAATATGTTTACATTTTAAAAAAAAAATATGCAACGAGATATTTAGATGTTTTATTAGGAAAAAGGAAAATTCATTAGTGCTTGATTGTCTAGACAAGTTTTTTTCAATTCCGAGGATACATAGGCTGATATAAATGATATATACAGATTAAAGTCTCCGAAATGTTATGTAGATGACTTCCAAAAAGTAATTAGCGACAATTTTCGGAAATGAAATTTGTAATTTGAATTCCTTGGCAATGAATAGACTGGAATTTAAGGAGATGATTATCGTTCGATTTAGAAACTCGATTTATTATAAACTAATGTCCAAAAGAAAGTACCCAGTGTATTTTTTGAACATAAGATAACAACCAATGCAGATATATGTGAAAATCTTTTTGTTCTGAATAGAATATTCATTTCCTCAGCATATGCAGACAATTACATTTGGTACGAAGTCAACATTACCGTATGACTGTCAAAAAAAGACAGGTGGTATCAAAAACTGAATTTCAGCACAATTCAATAAAGCAATTCATTTGCAAAATGACAAGAAACTTTTATTTAATAACGGGTATGACGACCATTGGCGTTAATACAGGCAAACAAACGTCCACGCATTGAAGAAGTAAGGCGGTGTATGACCTCTGTTGGATTTGCTGCCATTTTTGAATCAGCGTGCCAGTTGCTTGATCGTGACAGTTGGTTCGGGTCGTCTCCTGATTTGTCGATCCAGGTGGTCCCATAGGTGCTTGATGGGATTCATGTCGGGAGAATATGCTGGTTATGGCAAAACATCGATATTGGCGTTGGCTAAGAAGGCATTTGTCAGTCTTGCCGTGTTCGGTCTTGCGTTGTCATGTTGAAAAACGATTCCCTGCGGCTGTTGCTGAAAGAAATGAAGCACAACTGGTCTCAACACCTCGTCTCTGTACCTTTGAGCATTTAAATTGCCATGCCTCGTTGTCAAATTGCCGTAGATCTTTCCCCATATCATAACGGACCCGCCTCAAAACCCAATTCTGGGCCGTGCGTTCACCAACGCGTCGATACACAGGTGTCTGCCGTCTATTCTGAAGAGACAAAACTGCTTTCATCGGAAAACAGCACTCGTCGCCAATTACGGAGCTGCCAACGTTGGACTTGCCTCTCCCATGCCAGTCTACGATGCTGGTTTTGAAGAGTCAGATGGACGCCGAGGTAAGGACAACGTGCTCGGATGCCATGGATTCGTAGTCGTCGGTACACCGTCTGTCGACTGATGACGCGTCTGAGTGCTGTCGACGCCGTTGACGTCGCCATGACAAACCGATTGTACAGATGTATCGTGCGGATGTGACGGTCTTCACCGGGTGTTGTCATGGCTGGACGACCACTTCTTGGCCTGTCTGACGTATTGTCTGTTTGCCTGAGTCGTTGCATCAGTCTGCTGATAGTTTTTCTGGTGCAGCCGAAGGTTCTGGCTTTGATGGTGTTGTTTGGGCCTAGTTGCGCCATACTGACAGCTCTCTCTCTTTCCATCTGAGTTAAATGAAGCATACTTTTTGTGGTTTTCTTTCTGCTGTGGTCATACCGTGTTGTTTGAGCTGATTTATACCGTCGATTTGCACGTGCATTTTGTGCTACAGCAGGAAACATCATTTTGGGTGTTTTGCAGCGTTGGGGCGATATTTTTCACTTGTTTTGTCATGCGTGTCCGAAAAAAGATGGGTTTGCACGTATAAATTATGATCCAATAAGTTTTTGGACAACATTTATATCCAAAAAAAACTTTGGTATAAAATTCATGGGTGGGTACTTTCTTTTGGACACTAGTTTATTTTGTAAACTTTCTATTGAAAATAGTAGCGAGGTGGGGTGATATTGGGTATCTTTTAGAGTATTTCATTTATATGACAGCTAGTATCTTTGCAGGGAGAAAGCTCGCTACGCTATTGTGGCTATGACTTGCGGTGAAACTTGCGAGCATCGGCTGGAACTAGCGAAGCATGGGTGGTACTGCACCGAAATTCAGTTTAGCATTGCATCCAAACCTTACTGAGTGTAGAACAGTTTTCAACTGCACACAAAGTTACCGAACCCCTGGCGGGAAAATGTTGACAACGCCTCAACTTGCTATTAGAGACAAATATTATTAAATTTTAAGTAAATGGAATATACCAAAGGTTCTCCTTTTGAGTTCATTATGCCTTATAGTTTGTCATGCTTGAAATCTGAACTAGGCATTGCTCAACATGAGATAAGTGGGGGAAATCAGAATTCAATGAAGCGTAGGACAAACGACAAATATTATGAATAATGCACTTGCACTTAGTACACTGTTGTAGTTGACACTTTCCTTAATGTAAATACAAAGTTCGTTAGATTTTGATTTCAGCTAACTGGAAATTTTATATCTCGTGCAACAATTTTGTAACGAAATAACCATGCATACACTGATTGCATAAACGGTCAACGTAAACATGCAATTTGATGCTAAATCTTGAGGCTTCACAGCAACCAAAAACAACTGGCAACCCGGGAACTTAATCTAATAATAGTTAGTCTAAAGATTTGTCAATTTTCCGACCACTTAATACCCTTTTAATAGACAAAGCAAACCCCATTTTATCCAGGATTTTTAATCTGCTGGTATCTTGGCAAAATAAGGGGACCTATTTCTCTTCAATCAGGTTTTAATCATACACGAGATATTAAACAATTGCCTGATAGACGAGTGTATCCCGTGCTGTAATGATGTTGTCACGGGAAACTCGCTTATTTCAATCTCGGCTGTCAATCATCCACGGATGATGTTCAGTTGCACGGGATCCACGTGCATGAAATACGCTCCGCTGTATCGATTCGTCATAAAAACCTTCGGTTTCATAATAACATCTGATATCATGCCGTAGAACTTAATTAGGGAGTTGCTTTTAACTAATCATATTTTTTTCATAAAATCAAAAGGCGCGTATCATATTTGCGAGCCATCTTTGAGCTTTTCATAAAAAACAAATATGGAATTCGATATCATATGCGCAGTTTATAAGAAGTTAACTTGTATGTTTTTGTTTTGTGTATTTTTATGTCTTTAATCATAGCGTAATTAGAAAGATGATGTCCTGTTGTCTTTAAGAAGAAAAATTTATTGCATGATAAATAACAAAGTTTTTCTTCGATGCTTTTGGTATTCTAGTATAGTATCATCTGGGATGTATCGTTGAGCAATTATCCACTAATCATGTTTAACTCTATTGTTTGTTATGAAAGGAAAAAGGGCCAGTATATTTAACAAATGCCAATAAACAAGAAATCGATTTGCGCATTAGGGTTATATTTCAAACACAGATAATTGAACTTTGACTTATTATCGTGTGAATGTTTGAATCACATTGAAGCGAAATACATTTGTCTGTAATATCTATCTTCAAGCTAGTTTAAAAGATAATTTATTATCCAATTGACATTTGCAGTGTTCTCAAATTCTCATACGAAATACTATCTTCATCCAATTTGAAATTCTATCCATGGTAGTAAATCATAATTTAAAAATCCATGTATATTTAAAAATTCATAATTACGTTTTTATCTCGGTTGCGTTTGAAATATTAAGTCACATTGAAAATGTTGTTATTTTCACTGTTATCAGTTATCAAAGCAGGATTTGATTTGAAGTCATGTTCTAAACTTCTTCCATGATTCCAGTAGGATTTTTTTTCATAATCTTAGTAACATTATAAGGTATGTTTATAGGACAATAATTGTTTTGCAGTTGTCATGATATCATGAAAATTTACTTTACAGATTAAAGATGTTAGAAATGAGATTAGATAGGTGTTCTTACTTTGTTAGAATCCCTTTTAATTTCAATGTCACATCGCCCCTCGCACTGAGCCATAAGGTTAAAATTACTAATAATGATACACTGAAAGAGTAATTTTCATAAATTATAATTTGATATTGAAACATTGTTATATTTGGGCCGATTGAGGGATTCGAACCCACGCCATCAGGATCAGGTAGTGACCATGAACTGATGTGATCCGAAATAAAACATTGTTATATTTGTTCACTATGCAAATGGCATTCATCTCTAACTTGATCTTGCTTGCAATTCCATCTCATTCTTCACAATGACCCACAGATGCCAAATGTAATACAAATGTTGTTATACATGAAAATAGAACAACGACCTTCCTTCCAAACTTCCTATTATGAGAATGTTATTTTTATAACCTACAATACATTATTTATTTTTTAAATTGTCAGATTTCAAAATGGGTACATATTGTCCTATTTTCGATCACAAATCACGACTTGAAACTAACTTTTATCTTCACAATACTGAACTGAATAGCATAATCGGTTACCTCCAGCAACATGCGGGGTAAGTAAGAAAAGTAAACAAAGAGAAAACATCTCCTGTATACTAGCTTTATTTCACTGTAGCTCAACCACACGTGGAATCAATGTAAGCACATGTATCTAGGCTGTCAATCACTGTCATTGTCTATTTGAAACTTACATGATATAAACACGTGCTATGTACAAACATAACAATAGAACACAAGGGGATAAATACTGCAATTCATATGTAACAAAGTAGAGGCGTTTACTAAAATTACATGTTCCGAACCCCAATGGGAAATGATCGACGCATCTGTAATTATACGACTCTAACTATCTTATGGGCGAGAAATGGTTAGTCTTCGGTAATCCGAAATAACAAGGGGCAATTATGACCACCCGTGCCCTTTAATTTACCCACGACCAGTAGTCAAAAATCGCACGTCCCCCCTCAAAAGGTCAACTCCTTGTAAAAT
This sequence comes from Steromphala cineraria, assembly GCA_916613615.1. Taxonomy (NCBI): domain Eukaryota; kingdom Metazoa; phylum Mollusca; class Gastropoda; order Trochida; family Trochidae; genus Steromphala; species Steromphala cineraria. The sequence continues at coordinate 26,237,599 of OU744727.1, read as the reverse complement.
GATACAATGTTTGGGGATGTGGGAATTTTCCTCCATTTGCCTGCCCTTTGAAGTGTGGGATTTACGTTAATTCTGATTTTATGGTAAAATAATAACCTGTTTGGGAAAAGACAGCTTTCAAAGGAATCATCCAACGATTTTAAGCTTAAGAGGCGACAGAGGTATAATAAGACAGGATGTTTGATTCTGGCTGGAATTTTGACAAACTTGATCGTTTTGTACTTCCCCTATCAATTTGTTTGTAAGTCTTAATAACCTGCCATTTTAGAAATAAATCACAGGAGTAATTTTTGTGACTCTGTGTGTCTGTCTTTGATGTTTTTGTTTACAGAAACGGCCACTTTTAGCATGTCACGTCTGAACAGGATTTTCGATATTTGCTTTTGTTATATTCTTGTTTGTGTTACGAAATAATCATCGATTTTGACAATGTTCCATCTTTGGGGTCATGTTGATCTTAAACATGTCTTTTTCATCAAAAATATTTTCATTCGTTTTATTTTTCAAGAACTCAGACTTTAGAGATTTAACAAGTTGACAGAGTTGCTATTTATTTGTACATGAATACAATCTGTAAACACATAAACTTGTTGTCATGTAATACACCTAATCTTCTTTCTGAAATATGCATTCAGAAATGATAAAAATAGTTTTGTTGTATATTTTAACTTCTTTCAACTTCTGATGTCTAAGTCAAATTATAAAAGCATAACTCAATACGATTATCTGATGTCAAATAATTAAAGTGAATATAAAATGCATTGGATTTGCATTGGTATGTATGGATTATTCACTACTTCTAAAGCATTCATTAGATTTGGAGTCGACCCGCCATTCAATAAAATACCAGATATCATTTATCAGATATCTTCGTTAATTAGATTGGAGTTATGATATATTGAATTCTCATCGTGATTAATAATACCCCTCATGGTAATATCACACTATGATCGGACCTATATGAAATGGATCATTTATTATTAACACGATTACCCCATACAGAGTGATTGACAACAGCACGTGCATGAAATCGACAAAGTTAAAATCAATCGCTGCAGTACAATCGCTAGTTTTTGTGGCACAGCTATCGTGCATATCTTGGGTTTGATCATGGAAGCAACCTTTTGATCATAAACGCAATCTCGTAACAGTCTGTTTTGGATCAGATCTCAGTTATTTAATACTTGATGTTCACGGTTGCGTATTTCCATGAAATTGATTTGTTCCTATGTTGTCTATTTCGAATGTCAGTGTGCACGCACGCGATGCTTCTGTGATGCTATCAATGCAACGCGGTGATCAAGTGATACCGTTTTTCGATTACCACACGGAAAGAGGTGATAATAATCTAGAAATCCTATCATTCTAACCACCAAATTCAATCGTCTGTCTCACAATCCCCGAAAGATTCAGATTTAGTCTTTAAAATATTTTGATTCTACCAATTATTCATTTATATAAGATCCCGACTTCAGATCATCTGTTCATTATAGAAAGTTTCATTGTGCCTGCTTTGAGAAAAAATCTAAGATAAGTGTTGTATAAATTGAATACCGAAAGTCTCTTATTATGTTATGCTCCTTGAAATAAAATTCCGATTTTATAAAAAGTCTTTGCTAATGATTTCATTTGAATAAAATCATGAGGCATTCAAAAGCGATCGTATAGAAAGAGAGAAATTTGAATGACAACATCACTTTAAAGACCTTTGAATATGTCAAATGTCATTTGATAAAGTACACATTAAGACTTTTACACCAATGCTACCTTTTCGCTACTTTAGAAAAGCAGTGTAATTTAACGCATAATAAATAGATCCAAATAGAAGAATATGTACTTTAAAGTGTGCATTGTAATTTTCTCTAAATAATAATCCATGACTTCAAATACATAAAATTTCACTCAATATATCAAAAAGTTTATTGAAATTCACTGTGTTTCTTAAAAATGTATTCCGACTGCCATACATGTAGCCTACTTATAAATCCGGTTTACTACACATTTGAATTGCTGATAGTAGAACTTCATTCGGATGATTAATGAATTCCATGATATTTTGGGTAATTTTCCTGTGTGCTATGTGGTCCTCCACCTTCAACCAAGAAATAAATAAAACCTACAAATGGTCAAACACCTTAAAATGCTATCGTCAAAATATAAAAATGTCAGGTGTACAAGGGAAGAAAAGATTCAGGTTACCCCCCGCCGGTAAGTGACAAATCATTTTCACAGATTAAGACCATTTCTGTTATGTACATGAACACCGATTACCTTGCAACAATGTACAACGCGCTTCTCCATTGTAAGGGGTCTTCTTACAAGATAACCAATTCGCTCCTGATAAAATCGCCCCAAGGATATCCGGCTAGGACAAAAGGCCGTATTGTCCCTCTTTGTCGCAGGTAGGTACGATAACAACGTTTTAACCCGTGACACCCCTTTTTGCAATCGCCCCTGATGAGAAACAAATTTGAGACGTTTTATCAATGGTTGCGTAATCGCGTAATGCCCTTTTAATTCAATACGACCTGATAACGAGTGGTGGATTACCTCCGGATTTTAGGGGTTAATAGGCATAGCTAACTGTAGGGGCTGAACATATATGCTTGAGGCGTTTACGTTTTTCTCTCCAAATATTTCGGTTTCCTTGTTTTAAGATAGCGTCCTTTTGGTTATCACTGATAGGTGGTGTAACGTTGCAAAGTGCGGTTATCGTGATACTGATTTGTGAAGGTTATCGTAATATGGTGTATCATCCTTTTAGATGTTGATGATTTTGTGCACAATTGACACTACAAAAAATGTTCCGCGGGTTTCTGTCTGTTTGTTATAGGAATTAAGGAGGTTGGATACAAAATATCGAGGTATTAAGAAATAGCTAAATTTGGTCTTATTTTGTTGAAAAATATGACTTGAATCAAATTGTGTCATAAAAATACCATGTCACCACAGTTATTGTTCGAAAAAGGGCCTATCCGTTAGGGCACCCAATGATGAAAATACAATAATTTAAAAACTCCTTTTCAAGATAACTTTGGAATATAATTGTTATTTAAATGTTTTTATATTAAGCCATTGCAGTATGTAAGTAAACTAAGTCGGAAAAAGGGAACTTGAAACTAATATGAAGTAAAGATATGCAAATAACCTTTTTCTTTGTATGATTATTTTTGTAAAATATTATTCTTTTATGAAAAAAAATCAATTTCTCGTATTAAGATGTTTTTGAAAATTATATATTTTATAGTTAATACACACTAGAATAAGATTAAAAAGAAAAAAAGATATGTCACCAGCGGATAACAGAGATATTCACATTCAATTAAGCCACATCAATGAAAATCAACATCCAGGGGAGATAACTCTTCATTGTCAACATAACCCTTTTTAGAATTTTTCATTAGTTTTTAAGGTTTATTAGTGAAATAAATTTTATCATAAAACAAATACTTATGTTCACAAATATAACATAGTCATTGTTTTTTGTTAAACTAAATCATTATTTAATTTTTTAGTTTTTTAATCTCACACTTGCAGTGAAAAATAAACAAAATAGCATAAACTTTAAAATAGCTCATTCTGATTATCTGACTGTTGCGGATGTGCAGAAACAAAGGTATCCAACCTCCTTAAGATATATCAAAATTCATTTTCTGTTTGTCAAATAGAATGATGTTGAAATTAAATCGAGTTTTCAAATCGTGAACATATATTTGATTTCAAAGGGGTTTACAGATTGTTTTGGCCGAAATATGACACGTTTTAATGTATTGTTTCGTATTATATACACAAAGAACTTAATTAAGCACCCCCCCCCCCCCCCCCACTTTTTCAAACAGAAAAACAAAGCTGATAATAAACAAAACAAATGTACAATCAAACAATAAGGATTTTTAAATAGAACGATCATCTAGCATTGGGGAAACAAAAACTTCATTCGGCTTATGATTCACTGTCGCTGAATAACTGGTTTTACAAAAATTTGGTTAATTAAAAATCCAAGTTACTTAAAATTGAAAATGAAAGTCAATATTTTTGGCTGCAATGTGATTATCATCATTCTCTTGAGTGAATTGATGACTTGTTGGTAAATAACCTCATAGCAAAAGTCAATCGTTAAAGCAGTATGAACCTTCAAAATCACAAAATTATCAAAAAATGAATTTAAAGAAAACTGCACAAAGACATGTATTGGTCATTGTCAAAGAAAATGGATTATCTGAAGGAAGGAGAACTGTTTGGTCAACAATTTCAACTAAATGAATCTCAAATTTACTTACAGATGTAAAGATGATAGGCATTTTATCAATTTTTGATGAAAAAAGTACTGAAAATTCAATTTCTTGCTAGCCTCTTATCATGCATGATAAAAAGGGTTTTTGTGTATGAATGTCAACTAGGGACCAAAATTGTTATTTTTGATTCATAACATCAAAATTTTAATGTGTAGTTTTCCCCCTATGACAATAGTTATATTTGGCCAAATTTCAGAAGTCTCACAGTTTTTCTCATATTTTCGTTATTTCATTAGCGATCTTAAGTTCAATTAAATAGTCAATAAAAAAGCAATTGTTATATCTGGAGTGGTCAATACATCAAATAAATCCAAATAGTCCAAGAGCACCCAAATTCATTTTACAAAATAGGGGGGGTGCTTAATAAAGTTATTTGTGTATAGTTAGATGCAGCAGTATCTTGTGTCAGATACTGGACTGGTTTACACTGTGTTATTCCTGAAATCATTAGCTCCAATGTTCTTCGTGTTGCACTTGTTAGCTGAGAGTTCTATATATTTGGCATATTTAGGAATCTAGGAACTGAATTTAATGATGTAATGTGATGTACGATAATGCAGATAAATATCACTTTAGGTTATTCTAATATGCATATTCCAATTTGCATTCATGTTTTGTTACTTACAATATTAAAAAACAAAACAACTTATTGTCAAAAACAATTGTTTCGTTAAACCTATTTCGGAGTTTGAAATTGCATCACAAAATTGGTCTGTAAAGACAATATGTTTTTTTAGAACTCCCCTGGTCGTAGATCCCCTATAATAAGAATCGCTCAACCCCACATCCATGCATAAACGTATCAATCGTTAGTCCAAATGTGGTTGATTTCATTGACAGTAATTACACTTGCAAGAATGCCAATCAAACGTGAAATAGACATGGTAGCAAATACCAGGAGATTGGATACAAGTTAATCCATGTCGATTATTTTAGTACGTGCATTCCGCCCTACTAACAACGCGATTTGCATGCTTAATACGACAGGTTGATTTCCCCGTGCAATCAAGTGCTATCTTCAACCCGTCACTCCGGCTACTGCAATGTACAAGCTTGACGGTGCAATGTACATGGGTTATCGGAGACGGGTCACAACGCTTTTGGGCTGGCACCACAATCGAAATATTCTGCCATGGTCAATGTCAATTAAAACATTTTTATTGCACTATAAAGCTACAATCAGCGTTGGGACTTAAAGTTAGGGTCTTATTTCAGTGAGGGAAGGGCCATAATCGCGCCCTTACTTGTTCTGTTCTCGCTAATGAGGCCGCATGTGGCGATATGATGGGTGTAAGTGTATTTGTGTTTCACTCGCAGGTCTACAAGAGTGCTTGGGGAAGCTCATAAGAGGTTATGTACATTTCTAACCGGACATTGTAAGTTTCAATGTGTAAACAAGAGGCTTTATGATCACACCGGCCCTGCTTTTCTTCAATCCTTGCCGATGATTGCAGGTTGAGTGGTGTGAATTTCATGAGTCCATTACTTTATTCAACTGTTGTCGATTTCAGCTCAAGTGGTGTATATTTTCATGAGTGAATTGCATTGTTTCAAGGAGCTGAGCGTTTGGCTCAAATACATAATCAACAAGCTCGGGTCATTGTCATCGGTGACACTAGGTCTAGATCCATCCCGCCGAGGCGTGGAAAGTGTTTGGCAGTTTTTCAAGAATATTAAATGCCGATCTTGTGAATGTTTTATAAAATGGTCGTAAACGACTCCCCAGTGTGAAAACACATGCTGTCATGTTTACTTTCCTAGTGTTTTATTTATTACAGATCGTTATCAGTATCTCTCCTGGACTGTAGTGTTATTCCCTTATTGACAGCCCAAACAATTAATTGTGTAACACAGCTTGTGATTGCAGACGCCTTATAAATCATTTGGAAAGCTATTGAATGTGATGATGTTATTTCACACGATTGTTAAAAAGACGATTAATGAAATATAAACGTATAACACTGGAATTTTGAATATAATTATCTTTACCCTTCATTGGCATTTCGATCAAATTCACCATCGTTATCATTATTGCAATCATTACCTTGCCATTAATCGATGTCATCAGTTTTATGATAATAATCCTTATCATCTTCGTCATCAATGCATTTATTGCTGTTTCTATGATAGTATTGCCGTTTATAAGTTCATTATCGTTGCCATCGTTAAATAAAAAGTGTTGATTTAGATTGAGTCATCGGCGTCCAATTTTCAACATTTGAACAGCAACAACATAAAATCAGCTATTCTTCATAAATATTGCATGTTTAGAGATGACAAGATAGTGACGGGATTGCATTGCAAACTTCATCAGACTGAAGTAACATCTCTGCCAATTTCGGCAAATTATCAATGATGAACATAAAAAAGATTTACATAAGTAACAAAGTGCTTGTTGATGATATATGGTTGCATTTTGAACAAAGAATATTAATCATTATGTATGATCAGTACACTGTAATTTTTCATGTAAAACTATTCAACATATGCAGCCGGCAGATAGCCAGAATTGTTTACAATGTACATTGCACGGTCTAATCATCACCTGTCAGCACTGATGTGAAATATTGTGACATCTCCGCCCATGCACGGTTTTCACGGGGAGATTGTACATTTCACGTGGGCACTAAAACACGAGGGGAATAAATCGTACTGTTTGCATTAATCTTCACAATTTTCTCTCATAAAACCACACACGTAATTTATTATTAGATCCATTACGTCAACAAATTAAACTACCTATTATCACCGTTTCAAATGCCTTTTCTCTGCATGAAATGTATAAGGAATACAATTCAACGCTCGATTGACACTGAAGAGACGGGATGTCGATTACCTTATGGAGCTTGTAGAGTCGCGGGATCTAAACCATAAACCTTAGAATGTTCCATTTACACTTGACACCTGTTAAAGTCACCCTTGGGGCTGAGTTGAAATATACATGGATCAATTTCAGTGTTGTCACTTTCTGAATGAAATCGACCTCCCGTGTATTTACACACAAGAGATGTCAAACTCAAAGATGCTAAATTCTAAAAGTTGGTTTTAACATGGTCTTAGAGGTCCACATATTGAAAGATTTTAACACTTGAAGTTTTTCTTAGGTGTTGACATTTACTGGCATTCTAACCATTGTATTACCTCAACATTTATTCACCCGGGTACCATTCACATGAATTTTTTATCACCTATGTTAACTTTTTATCCGATTGTTCTCACGTTCTTGGAAACGGATATAGACAACTCGTTTTCAAACTTTCTCCTGTGAACTTTCTGAAACTTTGGAAGGAAAAACTTGGATTACCGTCTCCATCTGAAAAACATGATCTATGACTTTGCAAAAATGATTACAATCAATAAAGAATATGAATTTCAATTCTAAAAAAACCCAATTGAAATAAAAATAGATTCCCCTGAAGGGTTTCTTTTCACAGTTATTTTACAACGACGGAGAGTAATAAAATATACATCTATGTTTTCATATATAACCTGAATGGATATTTCTTCCTTTTGTCACCTCAAACTCCATCCTCCTTCAAACGGATTAAAAAGTATCAAGATGAAGACACTGTGTCTTAAATAAACGTCGCCAACACATTGAACCAAATCAATACAATATAAACTCACGGGCAAAAGAAACTATACCAAAACTGAAATGTCTCTGATTAAAGATCACAAGAAGTAATTTCAATTCAAATGTGGAAAATTATTTAATAATTCATTTGTCAACGGATATTCATAATATTTACATGAAGTTTATTTGACATGAGTGATGTACAGTGGTTTAAACAGAGATGGGGTGAAAACTGAATTTGCAGTTTTAGATTTCATTCACCACAGTGTTATCATACGACTTGAATCAATTGTTACGGGTAGTTTTCGAGGACTTTACAGTGTTAATATCGCGTGTGACCTCCATAGGCATCGACACATGCGCGAACACGACGTCGAGTTGAGTTGACTAGTCGCCGAATCACGTTGTTGGGGATTGACCGCCATTCCTGTCTGAGTGCGTTCACTAAACCTTGGCGATGAGCAGGAGGAGGGTTGCGTGCACGAATTTGGCGGTCAAGATGATCCCATAAGTGTTCTATGGGTGACATGTCTGGTGCTCGGGCTGGCCATGGCAGAACATGCACGTTATTCACTCGAAGAAAGTGCTGAACGATCCTGGCAGTGTGGGGTCGTGCATTGTCTTGTTGCAGTATGACGTGTCGATGTTGTTGGAGAAATGGCAGGACCACAGGACGCAAAACCTGGTCAATGTAGCGCTGAGCTGTCAGATTAGCATCAAACACAACCAAATCGTTCGCTCCCCTCTACGACGGTAGACTCGAACCCGTCCATCTGCTCTGAATAACTGAAATCGGCTTTCGTCAGTTAACAGCATTCTTTGCCAATTTCTGTTCTGCGAGCGCTGGACCCTGCGTGCCCATTGAAGTCGTTCACGTCGATGACGAGGAGTCAGAGTCAACCTACGGAATGGTCGATACGGACGAAGACCATAATGTCGTAATCGTCTGGTCACTGTTCTTCGGCTGATGACGTTGTTCAAAGCTGTTGCTGCTGTTGACGTCACAGTGACGAAACGATTACGCAAATGAATCAAACGCATATAGCGATTTTCGTTTTCAGTTGTTATTCGTGGTCCACCGCTCCTAGTCTTCAGTACGGCCTGTCTGCCTATGTCTTGTCTGGAGCCTGGTAATTGTTGCACGAGTGCAACCGAAGATCCTTGCAAAATGTTGATGGGTGGCTCCAAGCTGGAGCATGCAAATAGCTCTTTCACGCTCTTCTTTAGATAATCTCGGCATATCATTTGTAGCAGTCGTGTTCCTTATGGTTAAAGGGATGCTGACGACAGGTTTTTATACCCTTTAGCATTAAGAACTTGAATTGCACGTGCATTTCACTCTTTTTCCAAAAAAAACTAATTTTGCCGTTATCAATACAGTTTCGTCGGATTTGAGATTAGAATATCATTTCCTGTGTTTGTGCGATACATTTAGGGTACTTTGAAACATAATTTGGATTAAAAACTACAATATTTTGCGAAAAGAATTTTGGTATAGTTTCTTTTGCCCGTGAGTTTATTAAACAATCAACTATACCATGTTTTAGCAGCGATAAGCCAATAATCATTGTTTAGCTAGAGTCAATTGTTGTAGACAAGAATCTTATTTAAAAAGGTGTTGTTTACACTTTAATTAGGTTGAGTTTTCAATAGTAGCAATAAACAGTTAATGTCATATGTCATATCTCAAGGGTCAATCATCCCATTACTCAATCTTATGATCCACAGTTGTAGACGAAATCGTCAAACAGCAAGCGAAAACTGTTTGAGGCCATTTTATTGTTAACACAGTGAACTAATTTCGGATAGGGAAATGATTCGCGTAACTGAAAATGTTACGATCGTTCTGGCACTGTCACTGTTGATTTAAAACGTTGTCATGAAGTTGTGTACAGATATTTTCGTGTTTTTTTGTGAAATTGTTATTTTAAAATTGCCCCTAAAAGATGCACATTCATAGCCAGTACAATACATCGTCTAAAGATGTACATTGTGTTTGATGTTATATCTACAATAACAGACCTATTTTTTTACACCATACGTGCCGAGAAAATCATACCCACAGACTGACTAGAATAGATATCGACATAGACCTTGCTTCGTTCATGAACTTTAAGAAGTGTCATTTTGTTGTTTTATGACAATATGGACTATTACGTCGGGATTTATAATTCAAAAGCGGCAACTAATATAATGTAATTCTCAACAAACAGACCTAAGCAGATGTTGACTAAGAATGATTACGGTTTTACCATACCTATAAAGCCGTTTTCATTAAAAAATATTACTTATAATAAATTTGACTATGGGAATTGCTACACGGTATATAAGTCAGCTCAAATCCGTACTGCTGGTATATTTCGATACTTATCAAAGCCAAAACGTCTGTATTAAACACATTCTATGGCTCGTATGGTTTAATAAAGATTTCCAAAGTATTTAGTTATGAGAGTAACTGGAGTTTATGTACACGTATAACACTCTTTGGTCTCTAAGCGAACATAATAACCATTAATGCAATTCATGATATTCCAGAAGATATTCTAATCAACAGGTTTCAAACTTTAAGGTCTTGTTTCTGCATTATGACATCGTGACGGGAAACTTATATTTCTTGACATGATATATCATTCAACTTAACCCGAATTAGTAAATCTTGTTATTCAATACGATCTTGTTTGCACTTTATATTTATTTATATAAGTGTTATAATTATATATCAACGTTTTAATGACGTACGTTTAATTTCACGAGATGATTAAGATGACATACACGATAAATTTGATTCTGAAATTGGTCGTAAATCATTGATTAATGTCAAACTGTCAAACTTTTCAGCAAGAGTTTTAATTAGTCTGAGTTTGTCTTGATGCGCTGTTTTACCGCTTGATTGATAACATTCTATACATGAAAACTATACTTCTGTTTTGACTATTAAGCATGCTTATAAAAATACTTTATACAGCGGATTATTTTGCGAATATCTGTTTATCAAGGTGATTGTTGAAATTGTGTCTTATTGACTGATATTTTGTCCTTTTGTCTGACAATGTTTTGAATTCAGTTTTTTACAAGATATATACGATATGCCTAAGGGCTAGGTAATACAATCGTATCAATTCCTATAAATGAAGGATCCCTTTCCGGGTAAATGATAAAGAGACACAATAAGTCCTAACTTGGGGATCTTTGTAGAATTCATTTGTTAAGGATCTATAACGGACATCCATGTGAATGATCTATGAAAGGATCTTCTGTGAAGGATCTGTGAAATGAACTCCTGTGAAGGATATTTCATTTATTCGTCTGTGATGGATATGAACATGATTCTTCATATGGACTAGTTTTCATTATGCTGTAATCGAACAACAAGGTCTGAAATCAACTATTAACTATATCTTCTGAAATGATTAAAGTTTTAACCTTTCCACCATTGCTACATACCAGTATTGTATAATTGTTCTGGTCTTTCAAAACATTAAAGTCTAGTCAAAATAGTTATGTTATGTATGTCAATATCATAACAATACCATGTTATGTGGGTCACAGCGTGGAATCAGTGATTATGTATTGGTCAATTGAACACATAAACATATTTTCTAGGTCGATTATTGGTCTCACATGTTACCAAAATGGGTACGGAAGGCATGGATTATTTCTTTCTTATTAAATGGTCAAGTTATTTATTTAAAGATGTTTTAATTAATGATATTTTACTTGAAAATATATAAAAAGGTGAAAAAATAAATTGATTTGAATATGTTTGAAGTAAGAAAAAATTGTGTCAAGATTAAATGGTATGTCAAAATTGAAATCAAGCATGAATAGAACAAATTAATGATATCAACTTATAAATTAAAGGAACGACGACAAAGAATACATTAAACCAATACAGATTAACATGCACATTTGTCTGTCTACAAGTGTCAACTGATTAATTTAATCATGTCAACGGAGACTTAATACTAAACCTTTTTTCCATTACTAGGGACAAATAGACATGGAGTAGCAACAACACTTGATTTACTTTCTACAAAGCCGTGACATCTCGGAGAACGAAAGAACGAAATGATTTCTCAGGACTACGTAAGCTAGTCAACAAACTGGACAATGGTCACCAAAGGAGGGTAGCACGAGGTTTGACCGCTGGTCAAGGTAGGTGATCATATTGAATGGGTCAAGGAGAACAGAACACACTGGTCAAGGTAACGACCAAGACTTGGATTAATTGATGATTGGGTAAGATGTCCCCATTCATGTGTCAGAAGGGGATTCGGAAGGGGGACCATCCCCTTACCCCCTCCCAGGATGTCTTTAAAGAGGTGGGCCGGCTTGCAGAGTTAATGTCAATAAACCCAGTGCCCTGTCTCAGTCTTATATCACGATTTGAATTGAAAGGATCTTGGGTTAATTTCACACAAAATGACCTTCATATTGGCGATTTCACCGCATTAATGAATTTCCTTAGAGGGTTGTACGGTGTTTATAAAAATCCCATAAGGGGGTCGTACAGCGGGAGAAAGCTTACCGAGAATGTCAAAAGCGATTTGGATAACACCTTTATAGCAAAGACTTAGGCTTTTGCACAGCTTCCTGTGACTTTCTGTCGTTGTCAATTGCATGTTCGTAACATATTGACTTGCTATTGACAGCTGTCAATCACACGTTATCCCCTGCACATCAATTGAGTCGTCTTTAAGGTTTCAACTAATGTCCATTTGGGAATATGTTCAATTTATCCTAGGAAAGGAATCCCAATTATTTGACATGTTCGAGGTCCTAACTTTATTCATGGTTGTTGAATGATGAATCGGTCTCTAACACTTTGCTGTATCTGATTATTAAATGCATTTGAAATCTACGCTGTATTAAAACGTTTTCATAGAAAGACTATACGAGAGTATATGCATAAATTAACGTGAATATATTGGATTAATTGATGAAAATAACTTGCCTTTCCCAAAATGTAGCCGTACTCACAAAGAATAAATAAAGATCATATTACAAAAGTACGAATAGATATCAAGTTTAGCGGTTTAAACTCTAATCTTAAAAGTCAAATTATTTTCAGGTATTATGTTTGGAGATTTTTCATTTTGCTTGGCCTGAAATTTGATTTGACCCAAAAAGATGTATATAATTTAAATAATGTGATGATCATAAGAACTATTGTTATTGAAAAAGAAAAAAAGTAGTATTCGCGGTAGTGAGGTTAGTATTATTTTCACCAAACCAAGACAAACTACCGGAATCCGCTTTCAATATGGTGAAATTTATTTTACAGGGACGACAAAACAATTATTTTTGCTCTATATTGAAAAAAAAACCGGACAGACAGTAGAGCTAAGCAAAGATCATTTTCACTTATATTGATAATAATAAAACAGTATTTCGTTTTGGTATAACTTCACTCTCGTAAGAGTGCTAATGGTACTATAGTCGGTTGTTACAATGGAAGGTCGTTAATATCTTCTATAGTGAATAAAGGGCATCGTAGAAACTGATCGTAAACCTTTCTATTTAGTTCTGCCTCATGACTTTCTATTATAGGAGCCTTAAAGGGGCAGTAGCACGTTTTTTGATAATTTTATATTTTGAAATTTTCACTGATAATTGTAAGTTAATGCTAAATGTATTATTTTGACAGTGTCAAAAATCTTTTTATACAAGCCAATCATCCATAGTCAGAGGACAAAGTATGAAGATTCTCATAAAATCCATTGGCGGCCATTTTATGTGAACACCTTTAATTCATTTTGTGTAAGAAAAAGGAATCGCATGGTTAAACTTTATGTTATATATTTCAATTATTACTACTCCATTTAGTTTAAATACATTGTCTTTCGATTGGAACCATTAATTTTCATTTTCCTGATATCACCTTATATTCCCCCGAAAAACGTGCTACTGCCCCTTTAATACAGTCTAGGTCTTGATTCTGCAAGTCTAGATTGACTGAATACACATTGCATGAACAGACTAAAGAAATGAAATAATACAAGGGAAGGCAGAGTAATTATTTTGAATAGTCTACTTTCGTTTTTAAAAGGTTCATTATTCTTTACACTTTATCAGTCTTTTCTTTAACAGTACAGTTAAGAACATTAATGAATAACAAACAAATCATTTTCACTTCATGGTGCATCTTTGTTTTAGCGTATGATATTTAGTCACCGAATTAGTATATAATAAGTTTTCGAAATGAAAATATCACGTAAATAAAATAATACTTCGGATATTTTTCCATTATCTATTAACATTGAGAAATCTGAGTCATTTATAATCAATTTTGTGACCTCAATATCTTGTGACAAAAACTAATTGAAATTGGAGGCGAAACCTTTAAGAACCTATTATTAAGAAGACATGGCATTAAGTTTTCACAATTTTGCCATAGGGCTAACTTGACAGCAAAAAGACAGTTCATTACATTGCATATATACAAGAAGAAAGTTAAAATATGAAATATCAGTTTAAGCAGAGAAACTTACCAAAATGATGATTTGTGAAAACCTTCTTGCTACTTAACGGTTCTAATGGAATTCTCCTTTCACACACTATGACTCCTGAAGAAAGTTTGCAAAATATATGTTAAGTCTTGTGCTCGTTTTAGAGTACTAAGTTTAAAATCGTGATAAAAGGCTTTATTACATAACTAGGAAATGTTCTCGATCTTTCGTAACATTTAAAGGGCAGTGTCACGTTTTTTGATAATTTTATATTTTAAAATTTTCACTGATAATTGTAATTATTGCTAAATGTATTAATTTGAAAGGCTAAAAAAAATCATTACCTAAGCCAGTCATCCATAGTCAGTAGAAAAAGTATGACGATTCACATAAAATCCATTGGCGGCCATTTTTTGTGAACACCTTTAATTCATTTTGTGTAAGAAAAAGGAATCGCATGGCTAAACTCATCTTCCGCACGCATCGGGCGAGATATGCATTTACAAGAAATTCATATTCACCCCATTCTCCCCCCACAGAGGCAACTCAGTCATACCTGAATTAGCCTCTGTTCTATTACGCCGAGATCCTGGGGTTCCGGCAGATTGCCCTAGCGGCAAAAAGTTGTAACTTGAGATATCTCCCTTATCTGCAGCCAATGAAAACACCTTTTGGATATCAACGACTTTGGGAATTCTCAACGGTCGTACAGTGACTTTCGAAAGTATCATGCCTGCAGGTTTATTTTTCATTAACAGTGTGAGAGAGAAATATTTGAAAATCAGATATGGATAGGGTTTTTCATTAAAATCAAACTGTTTTATAATTGTGTAAATTGTTCTTTGTTTTATGATACATTTTATTTTAATAATCTACCAAATAAAAACTAATGAGAAGGTAAAAAAGCGATGTTTTGTAGAAGGAAGAGTTATCTCCCCTGAATGCCGAATCGCCGGGAATAGCCGGGAGTAGCCGAGCTTATGCGAATGACCCCTTTTGAAACGGCGTCGCTGATTGCACAACAAACTTCGATTGCCTCAAATCAGATTTCTACCTTTCTATCCCGTGAAGTAGCCGTAATAGAACAGAGGCTAATTCAGGTATGACTGAGTTGCCTCTGTGGGGAGAGAATGTATTCACCCTTGCGACAACTCGACGGGAAAGTTGTTACTCTATCAGCGCCCCCTGTAGGACAAACAGAGTTACGTCCCTTGCGTCAGTCCAACTCGAACTCGAAGAGAAATTTAATTTCTAATTAATCCCTTAGTTGCGTTGTGACAACATTCATAAAAACGGTGCGTGAATATAGGTCACCAAAATACTGCGTAGAATAAGGCTGTATCTCTCAGTTTCTATTTATACATCGCATCGTTTTATTACAGTTTTGTGTGTTCAATTGAAATATATCCTCGCTTTTGATTGGCTTACACCATAGCTCAATAATCAGGCTACTTCCTGTCACAACTTTCCCGTCGAGTTGTCGCAAGGGTGAATATGAAATTCTTGTAAATGCATATCTCGCCCGATGCGTGCGGAAGATGGGCTAAACTTTACGTTATATATTTGAAATATTACTGCTCCATTTAGTTTAAATACATTGTCTTTAAATTGGCACCATTAATTTTCATTTTCCTGACATAGCCTTATATTCCCCGTAAAAAACTTGCTACTGCCCATTTTAAGCCTTTTATTTTGAAAAAATACAACATCTACAGTTAACCCAAATATTCCAATTTCACAACTTTTTTTATCGTTTCAGTGAACACCGTAACGCAATTAATTTTTTGTCACAAGTTGAAGCCTTTTAACAATCAATATCAGCTTTTAACCAATTCCTTGATATTATGCTGATGTTTTTATAACCTTCGTTCTGTCTCATTCTGTTTTCATTTAATCAAATTTCACACCAGAAATGGCTGAAATTCTGCCCAAGCGGAGTTAAACAATAACTCACTCACTTCCCAATGCAATTCTTGTTTGGCACACAATGACGCTTAAAGCGCCATATCTAAAAAAATGAGACACCTACAGCTGCGTATCTTAAGTTTGTTCACTTTACTTCGTATTCTAGTGCAAATATCATGTAATTTGTAACGTCTTTGAGACATCATATCATTGTGTAAAACGAAGCCAATAATGATGAAATTTCACCGCATAAATTAAGATTCAGTTTGCGCTGACATATTCGTATGTCATACCTAACAGATAGCTGTAACAATTTTGGCAGGCCATTGAAGTGACCAGGGGTCAACATTTCGAAAACACTGATTTCTATTTTGCTCTACAAAATCTTTCATAAGTCAGCAACAGCTTTAAATCTTATTCATATGTGTTCCTTTGCGCTTATGCAACGTAACTGTGCTGATTTGTTTTCTACAAAGTGTACATGAATGATTTTAATCGAAATTTAAGAAAATCAGAATTTCACAAATATGACCCCATCATTCTATTTAACAATGCCCAATCGACATTCAGCACAAGTGACAAGACGATCCCTAAATATGGTTTGGGAATGGTTAATTTACACATCGACAGTTGATGATCTTCTGTAAGTGGTCCTGGAGTTATTTTATGAACGTCAAAACGAAACCTAAATTACATGAAATTTGCACTAAAATCACCAGCAGGTGAACAGACTTATGGTATGCAGCTGTACACGCTTTCCAATGAAATGCACGAGTAAACTGAAGACAACTTCATCGAGTTTCTGATACACAAGACTAATGCAACGTAAAGTCATATGTGAACTTCACGGCCTTTACTCTGAACAAATTACATTGCTTTTGTGGTTTTTCGATAGCTTTTCTGTCGTTAAGGTGAACCCCCTACTTTTTGGAACTCCACTTCAAAATATGTGTAAGACTGAACAATGTCCAGAATACAATTTCCAATTTTGTGGGTTTGATAATCTCCCTATGATGCACAACAAATCAAATTTTTTATTTTAGAACATTATTTATAAAAAAATTTCCAGCATGTTTTGAAGATAATTGGATTTAAGCCAAAAGAACAACATCATCTGCATATAATAAGGTTGTAGTGACATAGTGGGGTAACAGCCAAATATATCATGCCATTTGATATCAAATGAATTGAACGACCTGTGGTGTGTACTCTCTTTTGTAGCTCAGTTTATTTGAACTATCAAACAAACGTTATTGCATTTGAACATGGACGCTGCTTTGTTTACGGAGTGTAAATAATGCTATTGAAGTTGAACTTAAATGTCTACTCAGCAAATTCACAAATATGTTAATTTTTGTTAAATCTCGTAAATCTTGAAGGCAATCTTAATAAGCTATTTTACGTGTATATACATCATGTAATTTTAAATGTCACTCGAAAACGTGTTATTATATTTTCACATTTTCTCAATATGTCACAATTTTAGTTGAAACCATTGCTATATTCAAGATGAAGCTAATCATTCTGAATGGCAACTTCTTCAATGAATATCAAATTGGCGATGTATAGTGTACGAAGACTCTATTCGTATGATGTATAAGTGCTGCAGCACCTGATATTCTGATTAATGTTGTTGAATGTGGCATTGCACAGCTTTATTCCTTCATATGAAGTGAAGTGTTCATACTAAAATTGCCGCCAATGGACATTATGTGATTCTTTAAAATTTGTTCTCTGACCATCGATGTTTGATTTGAGTAGATGAGATTTTAGACAATATCAAAATAGTACATTTAGCATTAAAGGGGCAGTAGCACGTTTTTAGGGGGAATAAAAGGTGATTGTTCCAACTGAAAGACAATGCATTTTAACTAAATGGAGCAATAATAACTCAAAGATTTAACGTCGAGTTGTCGCAAGGGTGAATATGTATTTCTTGTAAATGCATATCTCGCCCGATGCGTGCGGAAGATGAGTTTAGCCGTGCGATTCCTTTTTCTTGCACAAAATGAATTAAAGGTGTTCACACAAAATGGCCGCCAATAGATTTTATGTGAATCTTCATACTTTGTCAACTGACTATGGATGATTGGCTTGTGTAATGAGATTTTTGACAATGTCAAATTAATACATTTAGTATTAACTTACATATATCAGTGAAAAATATAAAATAAAAAATTATCCAAAAACGTGCTACTGCCCCTTTAACGTACAATTATCAATGAAAAATATAAAATCCTTAAAAAAGGATTATTGATTTACATATAGACAATGAAGGATCGATTATCGCTTCTGTTTAATTTAATTCACTGACATCCAAACAAACCCCAAACCATATATTATTAGCACTAAGATACAAGAACAACCTTAAGTACTTATTTATACTTAGATGATCAGAGCCTAATCCGTCGAATTTTCAAAACTGCACTATACCTATCCGTCGACGCTTGAGTGATTTTGTACCGATCGGTCGAATCTTGGCGAGCAAGAGACACTGGGGGAATCAATTAATCAATGAATTTTATGTTTTTACTCATTACATACTACATCGAAATGAAGATGATATGTTTGCATAATCCTAACTTCAATGATCAAAATAAAATGAATGAGAGCCCAAACATCCATTTTGTCTTGTTTTGGAACGTTCCAATGTTATGTAAGCCAATCAACAACTAACATCGCGATACCAATTCCTCGAGTGAATTTTTCTATTCTTAAACTAGAAATTTGACGAATAGGTATGCGATCATTTAAATGTCGAATCTGATAAACATAGCTTTTAATTAGCGTTTCGCTCTGAGAGCTAATCATATTACCATCATTATTTTAGTATATCGTGTTATTGAAGATCTTCAATAGTTAAGTAGATATCATTAAAACTCTATATATCTCAAGTATCATATCAAACATTTGAGAAATACATGAGGGTAATTATGAAAACAAATATATGGCTTCAGGTTGTCATGAGAATGAGATCTTTATTATATTTTATGATTGATCGTTACTGTATTACTGACATTTGGATACAGTTGCATTGCAAATCTGGCTTCATATCAATTATGATTTTAACTAAAATAAATGTTAAAGGAAAATATTGCATTTTTGTATTTCCTTACTTTTAAATTTGAGTTACAATAAAGGTGTACTAAAGGTTTCTTTTAAAATATTCGACTCCTTATTTTCAAAATCAAAATGTATATATTATCATATGGAATGCGAGTAAACAAAGGCAATTTATATTGATAAATTATATGTTACCTAAGTGTATACAACTAATAGTTGTCGATGAAAAAGTATTGAAATTAGTTCGCCTTTCTTTAAATAAATTTTTGCTTTTTTTATGTTTGTTTGTAAAATCTATCTTTACTGAAGGAATTAAAGACTCTTACGTAAGAGCAATTCCATTTGTTTCATGTGATCGAGATGTATCGACTGTTGCAGGAAAGCATTATTGTATAGCTCCAAGGCGTTGTATTATGATAATCGTGTAAGTCGGGATAATGACCGAAAACCGGACATCACGTGTGTCAGTCAAACGAATTTCTGGAAATTTTAATGACAGTTATCATTTCAAAGTCAAATTGTGGTGTATAATGAAATACATACACTAATACAAATTCAAATCTTCGAATTATAAATTTCAAATTCCTGTAAAATGCCTTTTGTCAAATTATGGTTAAACGCAACCAAATATATTACAGTAGCCAGATTGACCTTAAATGTTCCGCGATTCCGTCGTTTACAACTAAAGCTATTTACATCTTGAGTGCCCAAACTCTATAATTGTCATTCCAAGTCGTTCACTTGATGAATAAAAATCAAATTCGTAACTAATAGTATGTGCTTTATAAAAATCGCATCAGATTTTGATTAATATTTTGGTATATGATATTGTCTTATAACATGTAATTAGGTGACATTTTATAACATTTGAATGCAGTGTCAAATTAAGAACAATCACGAACAATATCCCATTGCAAACCATACTTAACATTAAAACTCGTGTTTCATGGTATTGTCATATTGAACATTTCATAGATACAGATGATAAGGACCCATTATGTTGACATATAATTGACATGAGAAGTGAGGGATTTATGTGTTTTATACTTATAACTATCATGTTGATATTTTACTATCATTTGTGAACAGATGCATCTGAAAAGGTTCTTCATCCGTTCCAAATGTTCAGTGAAAGTTAAATCAAGAAGCAATGAACATTAGATGATGATAGGGTAACAACCTTTTCATACACTTGAAAAATGATAATTACAGAACATTAAGGATATAGAGAAAATCTTTTTTTAAGTTAACAATTGACTATCTTTTGGACTTTCATGCAATAAATTTTACTTGTTTAAAATATTAATATCTGTGTTGAGTTGTCACCAGAAATGAAATGTGTTGTCCCCAAAAAAATATGAAAACCTCGCAGAATCTCGATGAAACTGTGAATGTAGGTGGACATAATATTTAGATACACTCCGACAAGAACGTATTTGTTATTCACTGTTTTGACAGTGAATATTATCGTGGTAGCATATACAATGAAACATGTTATTAATTTGCAGTATGATTAAATACTTAAATTCGAAACATTCAGGCAAAAATCATTATGCAGTTATGTTTAATATGAACTTGCTATACTTGCCTTCTTAATGTTCATCATAGTCTTCAACCTTTTATAACCTGATTGTTGTGGCAATAACTTCTTTTTATTTTGTCATGCTCATGTAATTGTATTAAATTATTGCTGGAATTATAAAAAAAATCAAACTTGATATACTTTATGAGAGGTTAATATTTCTTTACCAGATGATAAGTTAAATTTTGTACACGTTTTAATTTGTTAATGAAATTATTATCGACCTTCAATCGCTGATATCTGTTTAATGCTCAAAAGGGACGACAATCAGTAGTGTATATGACCGCGGTAGAATAGAGTCCTAATGGCAGCTATATCATTCACAACATTGTCTTTGGTTTTATTCTGTGTAGTGGTGAAACTGACCATGGCTAAAGGTCATGACTACAAATGTGGCTAACACCAATAACTGGTTAGTGGAGACAATTAATTACCACTTTAATTAATCCGGCCCAGTACATAAACTGAACAAATGGTAATTACATCTTGTTTAGTATCAGAGAGGGGATAATTTATACATTACAATGTTCAAGGCGGCATGTTGGTCTTTGGGGTTGAAATTTTATTTGGCATCGACATGTTTGTAATTCATATGAAAAAGATAAGATTTTATCAAAAATTAAATTCCAAGAAATTTACAAATTGATTTTAAACTTGTTTGTAATTTGGTAATTTGATATTGTTTCAATGACATCGGTTTGTCAATGAATGTGGTGTAGATTTGATGAAATAAAACATTATCATGTAAGAAAAAGGACATCTATTCAATCCTAATATAAACAACAAGTTATTTAGTAATGTGTTCTGACCATTTAAAGTGTGAAATGTGGAAATTTAAATAAGAAATGTCTAAGATATTTTTCCTTTAAAGTACTGTACATGACCTCAAAAGAGTATCGAACCTTGATGATTTGGGTGGATTTTAATTTGGTTATTGCATTTCTGACAAAATAAGGTGATCCTATGATAAGTTATGATCTTCTTCTTATCATTTTATGACATGGTAATAATGCATTCTTAGCAATATGTTAATGAAAAGCTACTAATTATTATTCTCATTTTCTGTGAAACAATATGCATCATGCATCCCGAAGAATCCCGCAGGATCCATCTGCATCTCGTTACTATTACCATTTTGGTTCAGCAAGTGAAGAAAGTTCAGTCTGCAGGCACAGCTGTCACACGTTGCCTGGTCTGATCAGATGCACATTGAATTATTCTTACTGGCAAGATGGCTTGACTCAGTTTGTACATCCATGAATTCCTGATGAGGTTTGACTGGCACTAAATCCTTGATACACTATTATCCTAAAAACATGGGAATGTTATTTTCTAAACAATTGCGTTAGAACTCTCTCTCTCTGCTATTTAACTATGAACTAACTTGATAATCAACTAAGGAGTTGCTGAAAGTAAACAGTATTAGGATCTTGAGATTTTGTAGGGTTAGCTAAGGAACCGATTTATCTATAATTTATCCTTATGAATAAATCTTGATTGGTGATTGTGCATGACAATTTGAATAACTTTATAACATAAGTGCATGTTGATGAACAAGCTATTTTACTGCGGTAGTAAGTTATTATACAGTAGAACACGGATATAACAAACTCTAAGAGACCAAAGAATTTAGTTCGCTATATCCCGTGTTCGCTATACGCAGATTATTTTAATGATATCATATAGGTACGGGACTTGAACATTTGTTCACTATATCCGATTGATCGCTATATCCGAGTTCGCTATATCCGTGTTCTACTGTATTTAAGATTATGGTTGCTTTGTTTGTTATTTTATTTGAATGAATGAATGAATGAATGAATCAATGAATGAATGAATGAATCAATGAATCAATCAATAAGGACGCTTCAAATTGTTGTGTTTAATCTTATCACCATCCCGTGTAAAGAGAGAAATTGAATCTCTTGAATAGTTTTGGCATGTATTTTGAATCAGGTTCTTCATAGTTTGGTCAACATTAAGTGTGAATTTATTTGCTGGCAAAAGTTTTTAAGAGGGCAATTACACCATTAAATGGAAGACGAAGATATTCTATACTTTCATCTACTAGACTGGCACTCAAACTGTTCCCTCATACATTGACTATACACATAACCCCTATACAATACAAGGTACATGTTGCTTTAGCTTAATTTGTATAACTGAAATCGTATATGAAACTAATAATGTAGCCATATTGTCTATCCAAGACCATTAAACCAAGTGCATGCCTGCTTGGATATAATCAATCGACATTCGACCTTTAGTTTAAGAATACACAGTCCAAAAGTGATAGTATCAACATTTATTTGTCCGAATAGAGAAACACAGACTTCATATTGAAAATGGTTGATTTCAGATGGTGTCAAGACATTGAATATTATATTTGATATGAGAGTACCTTAATTACACTTTAGGAAAGTCAAAAGCCGACTATGTGGGGTGTTTGCTATAAAACAGTTGGTTTATTCCCTCGTTGGCAATTGACTGTCGACCATCATCCATTCAATCAATCAATATAAGTGTGTAAAACATACTATGCCATTTCTTAAATAAAACAAATTATTGCTTAAGCAGAGAAATAACATACTTATGATCTTTTTGTCACATTCAATTCAATTTAAAATGTTACAATTAAAAAACTATTAAATACGATAAAATGTTGCTCCGGTCATGCCAATTTAAGGTGTTGATTTTAAATGGTCCACATATATCTTGAGTAACCTTTAATCATCGATTTGATAACTATGCCTGTCTAACGTACTCAATTATCATCACCAGCCCTTACGGAGGTTAGCATAATGCAGTAATTTTCATGAGGTGTGCTATATACATTTACAGGGATCATGGCTTCTTGTCCTCAGATCAGTGTACATTTCACATTAATCACACATCATTAACCAGCTAACAAATGTCAATCATAGGAGGCTTATGCATGTCACAAATCATCTTTTAACCCATACCAGCCCCGATCGTGTATATCAAAAACACTGCCTACAGAAAACTTCATCCCTTGTGCACCCGAGGCGACGAGTTGAAATTGATTACTTCATCTCCCGCGTTTTTGTAACACAGCCAATCGTAATATGCATACCTACAATATTTTGTTAATAAGGAGGAATGTCAGAAGAGCCTGTTATTGGTTGATCGTCTAAAGTTTCTCGAACAAAAACTCTTTGGCCTAATTAATAACCTTTCAAATAAAATTGCCATATTTGGACGCAACTCTTTCAAATTTGATTATCCCATTTATTGGTGATTCAAAGGTAAAATGAAAGTACTATCCATGTTTATTGTTGCTAGATTAATTGGAAACTGGATACTTAAGGTTAAACCCATAAATATATCGATGCCATAAAACAAATAACTTATTCCAGGTTAACATGGGAAAAGTTGTTTTATAAAATCAAATGTCAAAGTTAAAACATTTGTATGATCATATGCTAATATATAAAACATGATAATGTGCGTATGCGTTTATGTGTGTGTGTGTTTATCAAGCACCTCTTATCTAGTCACATCTTCAATATTCTACAAAGTTATTTTCAGTATTAATATTAGTATCTGTACCACAAAAGTAGTAGTAGTATACGTAATTAATACTAGTAGCAGTAGTAGCAGTTGTATTAGTATTAGTATAAGTAGTAGTAGTAGTCATAGTAGCAGTGGGGGGGGGGGGGGGGGGGGGGAGGGCGAGTATACCAGTAGTATTACCTGCAGTTGTAATAATATTGATAATAGTGGTGATACCTATTTTTTTAAATTTAATTGAAGTTTTAACAACAGAAGTAGTCATGTCATTGTGGATGAAGTAGTAGTAAGTCTAACGCCTTTAGCAGGATTAACCTGTGAGCTTTGTATTTATAACAGTTTAAACATCAGCATAATTTTCAATTGTAATCGTTGATTAACATATTGAAAATCGTTTTTGGTCAAACATATGAAGGAACAAACCAGAAAACACATGAAGGAACGGACAGAACATGGACTTAATTGTATATAGAGATCAGACTGCTCATATGGGACCATCTAATTGATTTTTTTATTTTTAATCACTGTTAAGCGTGTGAAATACAAATTTAGGACATGAAAACAAGACATTTGCATAGTAATTAATCAATTCCCATTCCAATATCCTTAGAGAAATCGACTATGTATCACAAATGTATTTTCAAAAACATTTTCTCTTTAACATCTTCTACACCAAAATGTAGTTAAGAAAGTGATTACAAGGAAAGGACTGACGAAGTTACTAAGGCATATCACATTTGATAAGTAAGTTGACAGGAATCAAGGTGATCCTTAGAAGTGGCTGAACTAGGCACAGATGAAGGTATTGAACACATCTTATAGTCTTGAAACTTATAAAAAAAACAATCGACGAAACAGTTTTTATTTTTCTAACGTTATATCTCTACCCATTTTCACACTTTCATTAGAATATCTGTAATACGTATCATAGAAACTGCCGTTTTCGTCATCAAGAATTAATATCTTAGTTAATGCCAAATACATGTCGTTGGATTGATTGCTTCCGGTCCTGAAAACTAACTTATTGACCTGAATAATTACACATTAAAAAGCAACTAAACGATATGGTTGTGACAAGGTTGTTAGTAATATCGAGGGGTATGAATTTATGCGTTATTTATATTTAAATGTACAAAATGATGGTGTGAGTCCGTGCCCATACGGGACCCTTCAATCTTATTGTCTAATAAAATATTTTAAGAACAATCTCCTATCTTGAAAAGTATCATCAGATCCTTCATACTTACTCTTCGGATACCAGAAACAAAATGCAATTCTCTAAATGTGAAACCAAACTGAAAACAAAACCTTTAACTTTCATGATGGCAGATTTGAAAAAAACATTTCTTCACTTAATAACCTTAATGATAGTTATTTTTCTTTCTATTTCATAAGCTATCAAGCATAATGTTTCAAATATGAAGACTTGATTACTTGTAAGAACACTGCCACTAGAGTACCTTAAAATGTAAGTAATAACTAAAAAAGTATGATTCGGTAACGTGGGCAACTCTCTGAAGTGAAATAAATATTTTAGACAACCGCATTGTGGAAGTTTTTATAGAACTATCGGGACCTATTTGGCACTCTGTCGTCTCATATATAATTTTCTGTCTAATGGTTCAACAAATGTTGGGAAAACATGTGTTAATGCGTACTCTACGATCTTTTAACATAACTTGATTTTTTCATCTTTCAGCCATATGCTTCACCAATGTATTGTACATATGTTATTTCATGAGGAAGTTACATTTATGATATGTCGATTGTTGATTCAATGTTTCTTGTATTTGGTCATGTGAGGTCAAAGGTGACTACTGTATGAATTTTGTTATCACCTGGGGCGGATTATACTTTGAAATACATGATTTATGTCATGCATATAAATTGTTGTAACGTTATCTCAATCAACATTTAGTAGAACCGAACAGCTTAGAAGTAGACTCTTTTGTATTTACTGGCTCATTTTAAAGAGTAGATTATGGAGAGATGAAATTTGCAGTAAAAAATATTTACCACTGACAAAATGCATTCAATATACAGTCATGGAAACAGACAATAATGTCACATCTAGAAATCAAGGATGACATGAGTATCAAATTCTGTGAAAGTTGTTTTGATCGTTTCTGAGATGAATTCCAGATGAAATTCAGTTAGGGAGATAATAAATACCTGGTAAAAAATGGTTACAATAAGTAGAAAAAATGGACACTTACAAAGTTTTAGCAAATTAATTATGAAAACTGTTTTTTATTGTAACCACATAGGCATGACATTACAACTGAACAAAAACAGTTAATCACATATCTGATAATTTCGTCTTGGTAAAAACTGATGAATTCACCAATATTTATAACGATTATCAATATAGATGAAATTATAGAATTAAACCAAAAAATCAAAAAGTTTCATTTATAAATACATTTACCTCTTGATATAGTTTGAATACTTCAGTCACAATTGTCAAATAGGTATGCTAATACCTAGGTAGCCATTAATACATTAATTTGCAGCTATCAGGCGCATTTTAATGAGACATTGAAGCAGTAACAATATAATTCATTTCAGTTTGTGTGTCCACACTTGAATGTTGTGTAAACAATAAGCATCCTTATCATTAAAGCAAGCAGACCTGATGACCTATTTGCAGGAAAATATTCTCTACCCCTGATGACCTGAACTCAATTCCTGATGATCCCACTAAATACCCATGCAGGGGACATGAGGTGCTATTGTCTTCTCCTAGTCAGTCTTAACCCTGTGGACACGTTTTCTGGAAGTCTTGCATAAAGTCAGAGTTTTAACAGAGTTTTCAAAATCCAATTATCACTTGAAATTAGTTTACAACTTGTCCTTAACTCTCATCAAGGCCATGGTTGAAGTGAATCCTACCCCTTTACGCAAACTGAATGGAGCTAGTTATTTCTAGATCCAGTCACTCCATTTTGATCGACCACTGGTCAAAATATTCTGTCAACTGCTTTGACCAGTGTGTCAAACCCAAATGTGATTAGCCGAACACAGTGCAGTTGTCAGGCCAAGGCCGAAATGTAGAATTGACAGATTTGTGAACCCAGTAAAGCCATGGTTTCTTCAATATTGAACAAAATCAGTTGAAATCATTTGCTCTGATGAGCTGCTTTTTTATATCTCAATATTAATATACAGCTGCACTCTCTTGACTCAATAACAGGCTGATGATAATTACATTCCGGCAATATTTCTAACGAAAGATAGTAGTCATTGTACAATAGTTAACCAAACCATTCTGTCATTTCCAACTTCAGATTATCAATATGTAAGGAGGGTGTGAGAACAGTTTTATTGTTTTCCGTACCATGTTCATGGTGTCAATCTGTATTTACGTGTGTCATTTTCATGATGAAAATGTCATGTATTTGTTAGGATGACTTTTAAACTTCAGATACTTTTTAAAATGGTTGAATGTAGTCAGTACTTTAGAGGAAATATGATACATCGACTTGGCATTGACACCATCTTAAGCATTGACATAATCATATATTTTAGACAATAGTCATGAAATATTATCAAATGCTATTGTCGCCGAATTGGCAATAACTTAAGGCTTTTATTTTCTCATTTGTATTTCAATGATAAAAATATGATTTTATTCAATGTCGAATTTTATGAAGTTTACAAATTGGTAATTTGGTAATATGAAAAGATTTAATGACATCGATTTACAAAGGAATGTGGTGTATATTTTATGAAATAAGACATCATCGTTAGGCTCCATAATTGTATTATCAATCTGAATCTCGTCACTATTACCATTTTGCTTCAGCAAGTGAAGAAAGTGCAGTCTGCAGGCACAGCTGACACACGTTGCCTGGTCTGATTAGATGGTAATTGAATTATTCTTACTAGCAAGAGGTTGTATATCCATGAATTCCTGATGAGGTTTGACTCGCACTAAATCCTTGATAAACTATTATCCTAAAAAAATGGAAATGTTCTCTTCTAAACAATTGCGTTAGGACTCTCTCTCTCTGCTATTTAACTATGAACTAACTTGATAATCTTGATAAAGGAGTTGCTGAAAGTAAACGTTATTAGGATCTTGAGATTGTGAAAGGTTTGCTAAGGATCTGTATATCTTTGATTTATCATTTTGAACAAATCCAAATTGTTTATTATGCATGACAATTTGAATAACTTAACAACATAAGTACATGTTGGTGAACAAGCTATTTTACTGTGGCAGTAAGTAATTATATCAATTCCGATAAGGACGCTTCAAACTGTTGTGTTTAATCTTATCACCATCCCGTGTAAAGAGAGAAATTGAATCTCTTGAATAGTTTTTGCATGTATTTTATATCAGGTTCTTCATAGTTTGGTCTACATTAAGTGTGAATTTAGTTGCTGGCAAATGCTTTGAAAGGTCAATTACACCCGATATGGAAAACGAGGTTATTCTATACTCTCATCAATTAACTTTCACTCAAAGTGTTCTTTATCTATAGACCATTAACATAACCCTTTTATTATTCTTACTTAGGTACATGCCGCTTCAGCTTAATTTGTATTACTGAAATCATTTATGACAATATTATTTAGCCATATTGTCTAGCCTAAACCTTTTAAACTAGTTATTTACCTACTGGGTTAAAGCGACAAACACACGACCCTCAGTTCAGGAATACACAGTCCCAAGTAATATCATCCATATTTATTTGTAAAAAACTAGAGACACAGATTTCTTATATCTTAGACAGAAAATGGTTGATTTCATCCAGTGTCAAGACATTGAATATTATATTTGACATGAGACTACTTTAATTACACTTTAGGAAAGTCAAAAGCCGACTTTGTAGGATGTTTGCTATAAAACAGTTGGTTTATTCCCTCGTTGGCAATTGACTGTCGACCATCATCAATTCAATCCATAAACGGAATATTTGGGACGTGTGTAAAAAATACTATGCCTTTCTTAAATAAAACAAGTTATTGCAAGTTATCCCAAAAGTTTTTTAATCCTTTATTTGATATGAACACCTAACATGATATGCTTAGTACAGATCTTCAAGTCCGCTTGTATGCTTGTAAGCTTGTCTTCATATTCTTGTTTTCTAGAATTCATTAAAAAAATCTGTGTTTATTAATAGCTTTATTAGCTTATCAACCATGCAAATTTAAGTTGTGCATTTCAAATGGTTCATGTGTTTGTATCTTGAGTAACTTTTAACCACCGAAATGATAACAATGCAAGGGGTCTGTGAAGTTAGCTCCCAGTTCACGGTTCCTGGTTCATTATTCAAATTGTGAAGTTAGCTCCCAGTTCACGGTTCCTAGTTCCTTATTCAAATTGTGAAGTTGGTTCCCAGTTCACGGTTCCCAGTTCCTTATTCGAATAGGAAGTAATAGCTCCCGGTTCTATGTTCAGGTATAATACCCGTTTACCCGTTAAACTAATATGTTTACCATTGTCCAAGTATTAGGAATATGCCGAGTCTACTTCTGTACATGAGCAAAGGGCGCAAATGTCATGCACGGCTACCTATAGCATTTTCATTCTAAGATACACAGTCGCAGTATCAGCCACACAATCGCTGTACCCGGTTTCTTATTCGACTCGCCCACACCCGTTTCGTGAAAGATATGTTGAATAAGCATATATATGATCTATGTCCAGTCTACCTCTGTACATAAGCAAAATGCAATATACGCTCGTACATTTACGTACAGGGCTATTAGATAGATGCAAGGTGCCAGCTCCCAGTTCCCAATTCAAAGTGTGAAGTTGGCACCGGGTTCATTATTCAACTTTAGACTCGCTCACACCCGTTCCAAGAAAGTTATGTTCATCATTGAATAAGCATATATAAGGTCTATGTCCAGTCTACCTCTGTACCTAAGCAAAGTGCAATGTACGCTCGTACATTTACGTACAGGGCTATTAGATAGATGCAAGGTGCCAGCTCCCAGTTCCCAATTCAAAGTGTGAAGTTGGCACCGGGTTCATTATTCGACTCTAGACTCGCTCACACCCGTTTCAAGAAAGTTATGTTTTTCATTGAATAAGCCTATACTAGGTCTATGTCAAGTTTACCTCTGTACATAAGCAAAGTGCAATGTACGCTCGTACATTTACGTACAGGGCTATTCGATAGATGCAAGGTGCCAGCTCCCAGTTCCCAATTCAAAGTGTGAAGTTGGCACCGGGTTCATTATTTGACTCTAGACTCGCTCACACCCGTTCCAAGAAAGTTATGTTCATCATTGAATAAGCTTTTATTAGGTCTATGTCCAGTCTACCTCTGTAGATAAGCAAAGTGCAAAGTATGCTCGTACATTTACGTACAGGGCTATTAGATAGATGCAAGGTGCTAGCTCCCAGTTCACTATTCAAAGTGTGAAGTTGGCACCGGGTTCATTATTCAACTTTAGACTCGCTCACACCCGTTTCAAAATATATAAGTTTATCATTGAATAAGCATATATTAGGTCTATGTCAAGTCTACCTCGGTACATAAGCAAAGTGCAAAAGATGCTCGTACATTTACGCACAGAGCTATTAGATAGATGCAAGGTGCCAGCTCCCAGTTCCCTATTCAAAGTGTGAAGTTGGCACCGGGTTCATTATTTGACTCTAGACTTGCTCACACCCGTTTCAAGAAAGTTATGTTTACCATTGAATAAGCCTATATTAAGTCTATGTCAAGTCTACCTCTGTAGATAAGCAAAGTGCAAAATATGCTCGTACATTTACGTACAGGGCTATTAGATAGATGCAAGGTGCTAGCTCCCAGTTCCCTATTCAAAGTGTGAAGTTGGAACCGGGTTCATTATTCAACTTTAGACTCGCTCACACCCGTTTCAAAATAGATAAGTTTATCATTGAATAAGCATATATTAGGTCTATGTCCAGTCTACCTCTGTACATAAGCAAAATGCAATATACGCTCGTACATTTACATACAGGGCTATTAGATAGATGCAAGGTGCCAGCTCCCAGTTCCCAATTCAAAGTGTGAAGTTGGCACCGGGTTCATTATTTGACTCTAGACTCGCTCACACCCGTTTCAAGAAAGTTATGTTTACCATTGAATAAGCCTATATTAGGTCTATGTCAAGTCTACCTCTGTAGATAAGCAAAGTGCAAAATATGCTCGTACATTTACGTACAGGGCTATTAGATAGATGCAAGGTGCTAGCTCCCAGTTCCCTATTCAAAGTGTGAAGTTGGAACCGGGTTCATTATTCAACTTTAGACTCGCTCACACCCGTTCCAAGAAAGTTATGTTTACCATTGAATAAGCCTATATTAGGTCTATGTCAAGTCTACCTCTGTAGATAAGCAAAGTGCAAAATATGCTCGTACATTTACGTACAGGGCTATTAGATAGATGCAAGGTGCTAGCTCCCAGTTCCCTATTCAAAGTGTGAAGTTGGAACCGGGTTCATTATTCAACTTTAGACTCGCTCACACCCGTTCCAAGAAAGTTATGTTCATCATTGAATAAGCATATATTAGGTCTATGTCCAGTCTACCTCTGTACATAAGCAAAGTGCAATGTACGCTCGTACATTTACGTACAGGGATATTAGATAGATGCAAGGTGCTAGCTCCCAGTTCACTATTCAAAGTGTGAAGTTGGAACCGGGTTCATTATTCAACTCTAGACTCGCTCACACCCGTTCCAAGAAAGTTATGTTCATCATTGAATAAGCATATATTAGGTCTATGTCCAGTCTACTTCTGTAGATAAGCAAAGTGCAAAGTATGCTCGTACATTTACGTACAGGGCTATTAGATAGATGCAAGGTGCTAGCTCCCAGTTCACTATTCAAAATGTGAAGTTGGCACCGGGTTCATTATTCAACTTTAGACTCGCTCACACCCGTTTCAAAATAGATAAGTTTATCATTGAATAAGCATATATTAGGTCTATGTCCAGTCTACCTCTGTACATAAGCAAAATGCAATATACGCTCGTACATTTACATACAGGGCTATTAGATAGATGCAAGGTGCCAGCTCCCAGTTCCAGATTCAAAGTGTGAAGTTGGCACCGGGTTCATTATTTGACTCTAGACTCGCTCACACCCGTTTCAAGAAAGTTATGTTTACCATTGAATAAGCCTATATTAGGTCTATGTCAAGTCTACCTCTGTAGATAAGCAAAGTGCAAAATATGCTCGTACATTTACGTACAGGGCTATTAGATAGATGCAAGGTGCTAGCTCCCAGTTCCCTATTCAAAGTGTGAAGTTGGAACCGGGTTCATTATTCAACTTTAGACTCGCTCACACCCGTTCCAAGAAAGTTATGTTCATCATTGAATAAGCATATATAAGGTCTATGTCCAGTCTACCTCTGTACATAAGCAAAGTGCAATGTACGCTCGTACATTTACGTACAGGGCTATTAGATAGATGCAAGGTGCTAGCTCCCAGTTCACTATTCCAAATGTGAAGTTGGCACCGGGTTCATTATTCAACTTTAGACTCGCTCACACCCGTTTCAAAATATAAAAGCTTATCATTGAATAAGCATATATTAGGTCTATGTCAAGTCTACCTCTGTACATAAGCAAAGTGCAAAAGATGCTCGTACATTTACGCACAGAGCTATTAGATAGATGCAAGGTGCCAGCTCCCAGTTCCCTATTCAAAGTGTGAAGTTGGCACCGGGTTCATTATTCAACTTTAGACTCGCTCACACCCGTTTCAAAATATATAAGTTTATCATTGAATAAGCATATATTAGGTCTATGCCAAGTCTACCTCTGTACATAAGCAAAGTGCAAAAGATGCTCGTACATTTACGCACAGAGCTATTAGATAGATGCAAGGTGCTAGCTCCCAGTTCACTATTCAAAGTGTGAAGTTGGCAGCGGGTTCATTATTCAACTTTAGACTCGCTCACACCCGTTTCAAAATATATAAGTTTATCATTGAATAAGCATATATTAGGTCTATGTCAAGTCTACCTCTGTACATAAGCAAAGTGCAAAATATGCTCGTACATTTACGTACAGGGCTATTAGATAGATGCAAGGTGCTAGCTCCCAGTTCCCTATTCAAAGTGTGAAGTTGGCACCGGGTTCATTATTCGACTCTAGACTCGCTCACACCCGTTTCAAGAAAGTTATGTTCATCATTGAATAAGCATATATTAGGTATATGTCCAGTATACCTCTGTACATAAGCAAAGTGAAAAATGTGCTCGTACATTTACGTACAGGGCTATTAGATAGATGCAAGGTGCCAGCTCCCAGTTCACTATTCAAAGTGTGAAGTTTGCACCGGGTTCATTATTCGACTCTTGACTCGCTCACAACCGTTTCAAGAAAATTATGTTTATCATTGAATAAGCATATATTAGGTCTATATCCAGTCTACCTCTGTACATAAGCAAAGTGCAATGTACGCTCGTACATTTACGTACAGGGCTATTAGATAATTGCAAGGTGCCAGCTACCAGTTCCCTATTCAAAGTGTGAAGTTGGCACCGGGTTCATTATTCAACTTTAGACTCGCTCACACCCGTTTCAAAATAGATAAGTTTATCATTGAATAAGCATATATTAGGTCTATGTCAATACTACCTCTGTACATAATCAAAGTGCAAAAGATGCTCGTACATTTACGCACAGAGCTATTAGATAGATGCAAGGTGCTAGCTCCCAGTTCACTATTCAAAGTGTGAAGTTGGCACCGGGTTCATTATTCAACTTTAGACTCGCTCACACCCGTTTCAAAATATATAAGTTTATCATTGAATAAGCATATATTAGGTCTATGTCAAGTCTACCTCTGTACATAAGCAAAGTGCAAAATATGCTCGTACATTTACGTACAGGGCTATTAGATAGATGCAAGGTGCCAGCTCCCAGTTCCCTATTCAAAGTGTGAAGTTGGCACCGTGTTCATTATTCGACTCTAGACTCGCTCACACCCGTTTCAAAAAAAATTATGTTTATCATTGAATAAGCATATATTAGGTCTATGTCCAGTCTACCTCTGTACAGAAGCAAAGTGCAAAATATGCTCGTACATTTACGTACAGGGCTATTAGATAGATGCAAGGTGCTAGCTCCTAGTTCAGTATTCAAAGTGTGACGTTGGCACCGGGTTCCTTATTCGACTCTAGTCTTCAAATTTAATCACAGCCTACATTGGAGGATTACGAAGACATCAGTCACTTCAAGGGACCTTGACATTATTTTCAATCAGATTCATTATCTTTGAGGCAATGGTTCTCGTAATAATTTCCTAGCAAACAGTTCCTTTGTCTCATTTTAGTCTGACATACCTAGGATAAATCCTGCAGACAATCATCCATTGATCATCCCTTGTTTGACCAATAAATGTCTGTTTACATGAGCACATCCTTAGGGATTTCTGTATTTTTAAATCTCGCTATAAATTAAGCAGGGGTATATGGTGGACATTCCCTACATCATAATGTGGTTTTCTGCTGTCAATTTTCTCATGACCTGTAAGGTCAAGCTTACATTACACACTTTTTATTTGTTAACAATAACCTTCACTAGATTTTAGGCCAAATTTAATTTTGTTTCGGATTGAATTTTCTTTTGCGTTCAGGGAAACTTTACATTTCGGACTAAGTTAAATGGTATACAATTGGCACAGGTTTATGAGTGGATTTTTTTCAGTACACCTGATGATGCTCTTGATTGGATTTAAAATTCTTTTCCAAAATAATTTGTTAATTGAGTTTTTGTCCCTGAACTTTTTGCAATTAACATTTCTATACTAGAATAAGATGGAAGCGATTTACACATAGATGAGTAAATGATGTCAGATGAGTAATCAAATATTTTCTATTATAAAAAAATTGAAATTTGTTTCAGATATGATGACTTTTATTGACTCACGTTGCAAAGCCTATACCAGAGTGCGTTGTATATGAGCCATGCATATTTCATTCATGCTAAGATTTGTCATTTAAAAAAAAAAAAAAAATTCACATTTTTGATAAATTTCATCAGCTGTTTGTAAAATGCTGCTGATAGTGCCATTTGGGCATGGTTGTGTATAATTCCACTGCCATTGTAGTTCTACGTTACATGGTGCATTTTGATGTTGACTTTGAATGATCCAATTGACTGCTGCTGCAGTTTTAAGTTAAACTATGCATTTTGATGTTGACCTTGAATGATCCACTTGACTGATGCTGCAGTTTTAAGTTAAACTATGCATTTTGGTGATGACTTTGAATGATCCACTTGATTGCTTCTGCAGTTTTAAGTTAAACTATGCATTTTGATGTTGACCTTGAATGATCCACTTGACTGATGCTGCAGTTTTAAGTTAAACTATGCATTTTGGTGATGACTTTGAATGATCCACTTGACTGCTGCTGCAGTTTTAAGTTAAACTATGCATTGCATTTTGATGTTGACTTTGAATGATCCACTTGACTGCAGCTGCAGTTTTAAGTTACAAGATGCATTTTGGTGATGACTTTGAATGATCCACTTGACTGCTGCTGCAGTTCTATGTTACAAGATGCATTTTGATGATGATTTGGTATGATCCACTTGACTGCTACTGCAGTTCTACGTTACAAAATGCAATTTGATGATGACTTTGTATGATCCACTTGACTGCTGCTGCAGTTTTGAGTTACAAAATGCATGTTTAGCTCATCTGGCCCGGTGTCCCGCGTCTGTCCATCCGTCCACAAACTTTGTGCACTTTTGACTTCTAGTCAAGAACTGAAAGGCGTAGAAAGCTGAAACTTTGTTTTAAATATCTACCCATGGACAAGATTGAGGCCACATACATACATATCCATGCTTGGTGGTACTGAAGAGGCACAAAAACACAAGCCAACACTGACAAGACAATGGCTTTAAGATAGAATTCTTCAAGAATTACCGATTTGAAATCTGTGAGACAAAAGGACAGAAGAAAGCCCTAGGTTGTTTACTGTCCTGAAGTTTGTGAAGAAGATATTGTTCACACTTCTATCATGCAATATGAGAATGAATTGGACAATACAAAACTTTTATATAAAACAGCCAGGCTAATATGCAGAAGCATCGAGGACTTCATTGATGAAAAGAAACCGTCAGACATGATTTCCGTATTGAGCACTACAGAAGACGTTCCAACAGAACTGTATAACCTTATGCGTTGGATTTTGGTAGGACCTGAAGAGGAATTGCAAACCGAAATGAGGCGCTAGACAGTCGACCAATCAGCACTTACACTATGTCAGAGCATAATGTATGCCTTCAAAACCAAAAGGCAAGTACAGCACCAATCTAAGGAAGCAACAGCCACTTTCAGAACACAACATGCCCGAGAAGGTTGTGGGCCTATCACTTACTGTTCACCACGACACCAGGAACAAGACACTTGTAGACCTTCTCCATTCACAGAACTTTTGTGTGTCATATGGCCGGTCATTGCTCTTGGGAACAGCAATAGCAAATGCTGTTGTAGAAAATACACTACAGTTTGATGGTCTGTAGGTACCACCCTTTCTATAGGAAGGAACATTTGTATTCTTTGCAGTTGATAACACAGACTTTGCAGAGGATACAGCAGATGGGAAAGGCACAACACATGGGACTATCACTGTGGTTAATCAAAAGGAAAATGCTCCAGGAGAAGTAATTGCACCCAATTTAAAACTTTATGAGGCAAACTCTCTAACAGTTGCTCCAAACAGTGTCTTAATCAGGCCGTGCAGCAAACCAAAACCTCGGGTGACAAAAAGAAGACAAGAATTCCAAATTGGCACTACAGGGATTTCAAAGTTTTATGAGCTGACTACCCTTGGCTGGATCATAGCATCTGCACTTTCGATAGGAGATGAGGATAGAGAAGACAGCAAATGTCCTGGCTTGGCTGGATTTAAGTCCCTTTTCTCATCTCCCATGCCTTGACCAGAGTTGGTGCACTGCCACTGTTGCCTGAAGTTGCGCACGAATTGTCTTCAATGTTGACTGTTATTCAACAAGCATCAAAACTGAAAAGTCTAGTCACTAGTGAAGAACATCCAACAGTGATCACCTTTGACATGGCCTTATATAAGAAGGCTGTGCAGTTGGTAGATGCAAGGGACGATCTGAAAGGCAAAGTTCTTCCAAGCTTGGATGAGCTACATACTGTCATAGCTGCATTGAGGGCATTAGGTACATCTATTGAACACTCTGGAATAGATGATGCACGGATTGAGGCTGATGTATATGGATCTGCTACAACACATCAGATCTTGAAATGTGCTCACTACAAGAGAACTACTCGTGCACACATTCATATGTACACGGCTCTATATGAACTGCTCCTTTAGAAGTTCTTTGAGGAAAAGCCACACCTTCAAGCCATCTTCTTCAAGCCAGTGAATGAAGTCCAGGATGCCTGTGTTAGGACGCTAAGTTCGAGCAATGAGTGCATCACTGTCAATGAACAATTACTTCGAATCCTCACTGACGAAGCAGTTGTTAGTCAGCTTAGAATATGGGAGCAAGACAAATGCTCCAATGCAATGTTTAAGTCAATCAAGAATTACCTCCATCACGTTGAAACCATCCTAGATCCTCCTCTTTGTCGAAGCTTCAAGAAATTGTGATCTTCTTCTCCATCTACAAGCTGGAGAGGCACTAAGCAAGCTCTTCTTTGCCCTAGATCGGATAAAATACCAGCGCCTTTGGCCACGGTACCTTGCGGACATGCAAGAATTGGAGCAAAGTCATCTGGAAACCTGGCAGAAACTTCAGGATGGGAACATATCTGTCACTAAGAGTGAAATACCTTTCGTTTCCATTGGAGCAGATCATGCATGTGAACAAGTGAACAGGATGATGAAGATCCACTCAGGTTTGATTGGTATTTCCAATAATGCCAATGCACGGCAGCGATTCTTCCTAGCTACACCAGAGATGTCACGCCTTTCTCAAAATTTAAGGGCCAATTAGTTATCACTGCTCAGAAACGTGAGGTACAAGCAAGGGCTGTAACGAAAGAGCATGAAGATGTCAAGAAAATCAAGGCTGCTATTCTGAATCATGGAAATCCCTTTGAAGCAGAGGGAGATCAGCCTTACAACTTCATGACACATGCATATGTTCCCCAAAGATATGTTCCACAGATTCTAAACATCAATGAAGTTGGTCAGAAATTGTATGAAGACTATGTAGCCGAAAGAATCAATGGAGATGTAAGTCTATGAGCACCGGTCAAGAAGCAGAACAATGCTATGTTTCTGTAGGGAAACAAGACACAAACAGTCAAAATGCGTGACCAAGCCTTGGATCTGAAAGAAATCAAAGAAACCTTTATGGTCGTGTGATGATTCTTGCTTAATCAAGTCGGGACATTGATCAGAAGAACGCAATTGGAAACTTTGAGTTTACTCCAAGAGCATTGTTTGCCCCAGATAGATCCATCCTTCGACATACTGATAAATCAAAGCTCATTAATTACCTTGTTATGCTGGCAGCAAGTAATGGTACGGAACAAAATGCAGAGTATCCGTATTGGTGGATGATGTCGATGTCCTTTCTGAAACAAAAACCTCACAAGCTACCCTTGGAAGTCCAAAACATTGCTGTTGTGGATGGAATGGTTCGTGTTCAACAGATGACAAAGCAGTCCAGGACAATCAGCTTGGTCAAATATTTTGGTCAGCACTTCAACGACAGACTACTGATAATGACAGTTGACTTTGATGCGGTTATTCTTGTCTTTGACAACTACAAAATGGATTCGTTGAAAACAAGAGAAAAACGGAGCAAAAGCAGATTTGACTGAATACCTTGCTGAAGCGGTATTGAAGATTATTGCAAATTCCCAAAAGCTGGTCGTCGCATCAGCATCGGGCCACACGCGAAGCAACTGCGTCATGCAGTTTGAAGAAACAAATCATGAAGAAGCTGATACATTGATGATCTGCTTGGAAGCAGCAGCATCACAACGGTATCCTGGAGCACGCATGGTTTTCTTCAGCCTATATACAGACGTCTTAGTTTTAGCTGTTGCACACTGTGAGAAGCTCTCCAAAAACACAGCAACATCGATGGTCTCAGGTATTGTCGAGATTGGACTAATCTGGAGTGCGCTTGGAAGAGAAAAGCAACAGCATTACATGTTTCCCATGCCTTTTCTGGTGCAGATAATGTTGGAAGATTATCTGGACTTGGTAAAACTAAGTGGTTCCAGAAGTACAAGAAGGCTGACGTGGAAGTCATCTCAGCATCTATGGAACTGACAGAGGAGTGTGATGTACAACAGGACGTGAAGGAGACACTGGCTAAATTTGTTTGCTCACTGTACTGTCGAAAGGACATTCATATAGCAAGTATTCCCGACCTCAGGTGGCATCTGTTTTGTAAACATCTGGCGGAAAGCAACAAGTTGCCACCTACAACTGGTGCCCTTGAGGAGCATATTGAACGTGCTCCTGACAAGCTAGGGTGTGGTCTCAAAGCACAGTGATGTGGCAGCATCTGTTGGATCCCCTCAAACATGGCTATTAACAAATTGGAAATGGTGATGTACTCCCTACCACCGCAAAGGTGCTACCCCCGCCACAAGCCATTGTAGAACTGGTCAGATGCCAATGCAAAACTCATTGCACAAGCCAAAGGTGTTCATGCCAGAGTCACAACTTGCC
Organism: Steromphala cineraria; assembly: GCA_916613615.1. NCBI lineage: Eukaryota > Metazoa > Mollusca > Gastropoda > Trochida > Trochidae > Steromphala > Steromphala cineraria. Next base: position 26,197,581 of record OU744727.1, on the reverse strand, counting down.
TTGCACCGAGCTCTGTTTGTGAAAATGATTCTGACTATAACGCCGAATATGACACCCAGGACAGTGATGAAGATCTGTAGTAACACTTTCTAAATGATATAGATCTTGAAGATACTCCGGCAGGATTTGCCTGTTATCTTTCTTTTGAGATTCATATGAACACTACATTGATTGCATTCTCGTCAAATATGTTATGGAATAATAAGTACGTAAAGATAATAATGTCATATACCATTTTTTCTTATTTTAAATGCTTCTGATCATGTTTGTGTTGTCACCATTACAGTCCTAGACCACAAAAACATAGAATTATCATTTTTATTCTAGGTTCTAAGTTGACAAGAAACTGAGATATTGCAAAATTTGATGGCGGCCATTTTGAAATTTAAAAATAGTCACATAAATCCCTTTTCTCTACTTTTTAATGCCTCTGATCATATTTATGCTATCACCGTCAGCATCCTTGACCACAAAAACATGGAGTTACAATGTTTATTTTAGTTTCTAAGTTGTCAAGAAGCCAATTTATAGCAGAATTTGTGATTTATGGGGGCCATTTTGAAAATCAAAAATGGCCGCCATAACGGTGTTAACGAAAATGCCAACATTGTTTTTTTTTATTTTCTGTGCTTTCATCTTTCCAAAAGTGTATAGTTTAAGATTTAAAACCTATTTTCATCTGTTTCTCAAGGAACCTAATGCCTAAATAGCTGAAAGCTTGTGTAGATACTCCTTGACTAGTGAGGCTTTATATTTTATAGCTTTTCTGGCCATACCCTTAAAATATATTTTTATCTTCTTCTCCAGAAACATGTGACCTTAATAGCTGAAACTTTGTTTAAAGAGTCTTTGACTAAAAAGGATTATGAGGGCCAAAAGGGCCATGCCTTTAAAAGTTTTTTTCACTTGCGAAAGGTCTAGAGAGATGAAATATTGGCGTACAGACTCCTGCAATTAACCCTTTGGTCACTAAAACAGGTTTGGTGAACATTTGGATTCTGTACCTTAAATTATCAATTGAATTATCAATATTCGTTTCTGTATTGATTACAGTTATCTGAAATCACATGTATAATTATTTCTAGGATTTGTGACCCTGTTGTCCTTACAAAGGGCGAAACCACATTGGCCACACCCTACAGTTATATTCAATATGAAACCTGATAAACTATAGAACCAATCGCTCTGGCCTAATCTCCAAAACCTTTCATTATTTTCTTACAAAACTTTATAATATGTGGTTAATCCTTATGGTGGTGTGGTGCTTGCAGCTATTTTGGTTATTTTAGATTGTTTTCTGGTTTCCATGGAAACAATTTGTGCTATAGCCCAAAAACTGTAAAATATTTGTTTACTTGAAGAGGAATGGTGCCTTTTGCTACTTTGTTTTTTTCTGATTTTGTTCTGGTTTTCATAGAAAACAATTTGAACTTAATACATATACTCACGTGCAAAAGAAACGTCCCCAAACATTTTTTATTTGTAATTTTTTATCTAATGACATTGAACCTACATGTAACTCAGTGTTAGGAGTAGGTCACATAAACACTCAAGTTGATGACATGACCACAAAAGGACAATAAATGCACGTTTTTTACAAGAAAAATGATTTTAATCAGTGAAATTTCCTAAATGTACATAAAAATACCCGTATGGTCTTGGGGTATAAAGCCCCCGCCAAATTTGTTTGGGCATCAGTTACATCATGTTGACAACAAGAACATGCCGCAATTAACTTCAAAGCAGAGAGGGTGAGCAAAGTAGATGCTTCAACTTGGCGCTACAAACGACCATGTCGCTAGAATCTTGAACTGCTCGAAGCAAACAATTGGTAGGCTGTTGATGCATTTTGGACAGAATGGCAGGACAATAAACAGGCCCCGGAGCTACAGACCGAAGTTGACCACCCCCATTGTAGACATACATTTACGGGTGCTTCCCCTGAGGAACATTTTCCTGACTGTGACGTCATCAGCTGCACACAGCCTGAATCATCGAATCAGCAGATGGGCAGTGACCAGACGACTGCGTTAACACGACATTTGAGCAAATCGAACTCTCAGAGCAATGAAGTTAAAGCATCAAATTTGACGTCGAATACTGGCTTTAGGGAATACTGTTCGTCAATGTTGTGAATGTCTTGGTCTAGCCAGCAAGATCTCCGGATATGTATCCAGTAGAGCATCTTTGAGGCTACCTCAGGCGACGTATTCGACAACGCCAACAGCCTCCACTGAGAGTGCAGGACTTGAGTCGTGTTTTGCAGGGGAAATGGCACCATATCCATAGTCGTGTTATTAGGCGATTTATCAACCATGTCCGCGGTCGTGTTGCGTTACTTGTTGCATCACAAGGAGGCCACAGCCGATATTATGACGTTTAAGTAACTGAAGCAGTGTGATTTGTGTTTTGACAAGTGATCGAATACCGGACAATACACCCCTAGTCAACTAATCATCTTGTAAAACGGTAAAAAAATGTCTTTATGTTTCACGAATTCTTGCAATTTGATAAATATACAACAAGTTTATAATAATAAATGTCAGAATATACAAGTAATAAATAAGGGGTATAGCAATTATAAGATTGAATCCCCCTAAGGAATCCAGAATTCGAAACAGTAAGACCTGTATTTAATTAAACTCGGCATATTACCCCATTAAGATTTTTAGGACATGATAACCTGTGCTGTATATCAAATTTTGAGAAGTACCAAAAAGAGGTTGCAATTGGCCATGGTCATGGTCACAAAGTCAACAGAAGTAGGGTATTGCATTAAAAGAACTATTAGCACTTTTTATCTTTCATGATTCTAATAATAAACGAAAAGTGGTCATGGATTATTTAACCTTGAATATTAGGTCAAGGTCACTTAGGTATGGGTTATTGCTTCTCTACCCCCATATTAATCAAATTTTGAAAGTTTCAAACTCATTCAAGTTGATTGTTCGTAACGCAGCCTGGGAATAGTATTGTTTAAAATACCCCTGGGAATTTGTTTGACTTGTTGACAATTGATGTCAAAGTTCAAGGTCATGACTTCTGAAATTCTATTATATTATGTTTTAAAAAAAAAGAAAATGTAGTGTTATCTTTTTCTTTAGTTTTGCCTGACATTTTTGTTGTTTTTTTGTATTGCTTACCGCGGTTTTGAAAAAAAGTTTTACTGTCTTGCATCAACAGTTGTTAATTGCAGCATCAAAATTATATTATAACTATTTCAAATACCAAGTGACCATTTCCTAGCCTGTGTTGATATTTATCTAACAACAAATAATGTTAATATTTTATATGATGTACATGTATATGGAATTTTACATTTAAGGCAATTCTGAATAAAATAATTGCAAGAAAATATATAATGTTTATATTATCCTTTCAAGATCGATATGTATTTCATATCCATAATATTTCAAATGGGATCATAAGTTGACTGAACACAAAAACGTTGGTACTGAAATGTTGGTGGCCCTGTGACCCTGTGGCCCCTAATAAGGGTCACAGGGGCCACATCTTAAATTTTTCATCCTCATCTCCAGAAACATAAGGCCTAGAAAGCTGAAACTGTTTGTACAGACTCCTTGACTAATGTGGATTATTATTTATGGCTCTTTGGGCCTTATTTTCATGTTCTTCTCCTGAAGCATAAGGCATAGAAAGCTGATACCATGTGTTCAGACTCCTTGACACGTGAGGATTATAATTTATAGCTTTGATGGTCCTTTTGCCCCATAAAAGGGCCAAGCCCTTAAACTTATTTTAATGTTCTTCTTCAGAAGTAAAAGGCATTAAAGCTGAAATGTTGTTCTAACTCGTTTTATTGAGGATTATAATTGAATTTTTTTATGACCATATGGTCCCTAACAGGGCCTTGTGAACCTATGGATCCTATACTATAAATTATCGATTGGATATTTTAGCAATTTCACCTTTTTATTTAAAGAGGTAGAGCCAATGTATTGTATTTTCTTTTTTCTTTCTTGAAACGGGTGTGAGCGAGTGTAAAGTCGAATATTGAACCCGGTGCCAACTTCACACTTTAAATAGTGAACTGGGAGCTAGCACCTTGCATCTATCTAATAGCCCTGTACGTAAATGTACGAGCATACTTTGCACTTTGCTTATGTACAGAGGTAGACTTGACATAGACCTAATATATCCTTATTCAATGATAAACATAACTTTCTTGAAACGGGTGTGAGCGAGTCTAGAGTCGAATAATGAACCCGGTGCCAACTTCACACTTTGAATAGGGAACTGGGAGCTAGCACCTTGCATCTATCTAATAGCCCTGTACGTAAATGTACGAGCATATTTTGCACTTTGATTATGTACAGAGGTAGTCTTGACATAGACCTAATATATGCTTATTCAATGATAAACTTATCTATTTTGAAACGGGTGTGAGCGAGTCTAGAGTCGAATAATGAACCCGGTGCCAACTTCACACTTTGAATAGGGAACTGGGAGCTGGCACCTTGCATCTATCTAATAGCCCTGTACGTAAATGTACGAGCACATTTTGCACTGTGCTTCTGTACAGAGGTAGACTGGACATAGACCTAATATATGCTTATTCAATGATAAACATAATGTTCTTGAAACGGGTGTGAGCGAGTCTAGAGTCGAATAATGAACCCGGTGTCAACTTCACACTTTGAAAAGGGAACTAGGAGCTAGCACCTTGCATCTATCTAATAGCCCTGTACGTAAATGTACGAGCATATTTTGCACTGTGCTTCTGTACAGAGGTAGACTGGACATAGACCTAATATATGCTTATTCAATGATAAACATAACTTTCTTGAAACGGGTGTGAGCGAGTCTAGAGTCGAATAATGAACCCGGTGTCAACTTCACACTTTGAATAGTGAACCTGGAGCTGGCACCTTGCATCTATCTAATAGCCCTGTACGTAAATGTACGAGCACATTTTTCACTTTGCTTATGTACAGAGGTAGACTGGACATAGACCTAATATATGCTTATTCAATGATAAACATAACTTTCTTGAAACGGGTGTGAGCGAGTCTAGAGTCGAATAATGAACCCGGTGCCAACTTCACACTTTGAATAGGGAACTGGGAGCTGGCACATTGCATCTATCTAATAGCCCTGTACGTAAATGTACGAGCATATTTTGCACTTTGATTATGTACAGAGGTAGTCTTGACATAGACCTAATATATGTTCATTCAATGATAAACTTATCTATTTTGAAACGGGTGTAAGCGAGTCTAAAGTCGAATAATGAACCCTGTGCCAACTTCACACTTTGAATAGGGAACTGGGAGCTAGCACCTTGCATCTATCTAATAGCCCTGTACGTAAATGTACGAGCATATTTTGCACTTTGATTATGTACAAAGGTAGTCTAGACATAGACCTAATATATGCTTATTCAATGATAAACTTATTTATTTTGAAATGGGTGTTATCGACTCTAAAGTCGAATAATGAACCCGGTGCCAACTTCACACTTTGAATAGGGAACTAGGAGCTAGCACCTTGCATCTATCTTATAGCCCTGTACGTAAATGTACGAGCATATTTTGCACTGTGCTTCTGTACAGAGGTAGTCTTGACATAGACCTAATATATGCTTATTCAATGATAAACATAATTTTCTTGAAACGGGTGTGAGCGAGTCTAGAGTCGAATAATGAACCCGGTGCCAACTTCACACTTTGAATAGGGAACTGGGAGCTGGCACCTTGCATCTATCTAATAGCCCTGTACGTAAATGTACGAGCATATTTTGCACTGTGCTTCTGTACAGAGGTAGACTGGACATAGACCTAATATATGCTTATTCAATGATAAACATAACTTTCTTGAAATGGGTGTGAGCGAGTCTAGAGTCGAATAATGAACCCGGTGCCAACTTCACACTTTGAATAGGGAACTGGGAGCTGGCACATTGCATCTATCTAATAGCCCTGTACGTAAATGTACGAGCATATTTTGCACTTTGATTATGTACAGAGGTAGTCTTGACATAGACCTAATATATGTTCATTCAATGATAAACTTATCTATTTTGAAACGGGTGTAAGCGAGTCTAAAGTCGAATAATGAACCCTGTGCCAACTTCACACTTTGAATAGGGAACTGGGAGCTAGCACCTTGCATCTATCTAATAGCCCTGTACGTAAATGTACGAGCATATTTTGCACTTTGATTATGTACAAAGGTAGTCTAGACATAGACCTAATATATGCTTATTCAATGATAAACTTATCTATTTTGAAACGGGTGTTATCGACTCTAAAGTCGAATAATGAACCCGGTGCCAACTTCACACTTTGAATAGGGAACTAGGAGCTAGCACCTTGCATCTATCTTATAGCCCTGTACGTAAATGTACGAGCATATTTTGCACTGTGCTTCTGTACAGAGGTAGTCTTGACATAGACCTAATATATGCTTATTCAATGATAAACATAATTTTCTTGAAACGGGTGTGAGCGAGTCTAGAGTCGAATAATGAACCCTGTGCCAACTTCACACTTTGAATAGTGAACTGGGAGCTGGCACCTAGCATCTATCTAATAGCCCTGTACGTAAATGTACGAGCATAATTTTGCACTTTGATTATGTACAGAGGTAGTCTTGACATAGACCTAATATATGCTTATTCAATGATAAACATAATTTTCTTGAAACGGGTGTGAGCGAGTCTAGAGTCGAATAATGAACCCGGTGCCAACTTCACACTTTGAATAGGGAACTGGGAGCTGGCACCTTGCATCTATCTAATAGCCCTGTACGTAAATGTACGAGCATATTTTGCACTGTGCTTCTGTACAGAGGTAGACTGGACATAGACCTAATATATGCTTATTCAATGATAAACATAACTTTCTTGAAACGGGTGTGAGCGAGTCTAGAGTCGAATAATGAACCCGGTGCCAACTTCACACTTTCAATAGTGAACCTGGAGCTGGCACCTTGCATCTATCTAATAGCCCTGTACGTAAATGTACGAGCACATTTTTCACTTTGCTTATGTACAGAGGTAGACTGGACATAGACCTAATATATGCTTATTCAACGATAAACATAACTTTCTTGAAACGGGTGTGAGCGAGTCTAGAGTCGAATAATGAACTCGGTGCCAACTTCACACTTTGAATAGGGAACTGGGAGCTGGCACATTGCATCTATCTAATAGCACTTTACGTAAATGTACGAGCATATTTTGCACTTTGATTATGTACAGAGGTAGTCTTGACATAGACCTAATATATGCTTATTCAATGATAAACTTATCTATTTTGAAACGGGTGTGAGCGAGTCTAGAGTCGAATAATGAACCCGGTGCCAACTTCACACTTTGAATAGGGAACTGGGAGCTAGCACCTTGCATCTATCTAATAGCCCTGTACGTAAATGTACGAGCATACTTTGCACTTTGATTATGTACAGAGGTAGATTGAACATAGACCTAATATATGCTTATTCAATGATAAACATAACTTTCTTGAAACGGGTGTGGGCGAGTCTAGAGTCGAATAATGAACCCGGTGCCAACTTCACACTTTGAATAGGGAACTGGGAGCTGGTACATTGCATATATCTAATAGCACTGTACGTAAATGTACGAGCATATTTTGCACTTTGATTATGTACAGAGGTAGTCTTGACATAGACCTAATATATGTTCATTCAATGATAAACTTATCTATTTTGAAACGGGTGTAAGCGAGTCTAAAGTCGAATAATGAACCCTGTGACAACTTCACACTTTGAATAGGGAACTGGGAGCTAGCACCTTGCATCTATCTAATAGCCCTGTACGTAAATGTACGAGCATATTTTGCACTTTGATTATGTACAGAGGTAGTCTAGACATAGACCTAATATATGCTTATTCAATGATAAACTTATCTATTTTGAAACGGGTGTTATCGACTCTAAAGTCGAATAATGAACCCGGTGCCAACTTCACACTTTGAATAGGGAACTAGGAGCTAGCACCTTGCATCTATCTAATAGCCCTGTACGTAAATGTACGAGCATATTTTGCACTGTGCTTCTGTACAGAGGTAGACTGGACATAGACCTAATATATGCTTATTCAATGATAAACATAACTTTCTTGAAACGGGTGTGAGCGAGTCTAGAGTCGAATAATGAACCCGGTGTCAACTTCACACTTTGAATAGTGAACCTGGAGCTGGCACCTTGCATCTATCTAAAAGCCCTGTACGTAAATGTACGAGCACATTTTGCACTGTGCTTCTGTACAGAGGTAGACTGGACATAGACCTAATATATGCTTATTAAATGATAAACATAATTTTCTTGAAACGGGTGTGAGCGAGTCTAGAGTCGAATAATGAACCCGGTGCCAACTTCACACTTTGAATAGGGAACTAGGAGCTGGCACATTGCATCTATCTAATAGCCCTGTACGTAAATGTACGAGCATATTTTGCACTTTGATTATGTACAGAGGTAGTCTTGACATAGACCTAATATATGCTTATTCAATGATAAACTTATCTATTTTGAAACGGGTGTGAGCGAGTCTAGAGTCGAATAATGAACCCGGTGCCAACTTCACACTTTGAATAGGGAACTGGGAGCTAGCACCTTGCATCTATCTAATAGCCCTGTACGTAAATGTACGAGCACATTTTTCACTTTGCTTATGAACAGAGGTAAACTGGACATATACCTAATATATGCTTATTCAATGATAAACATAATTTTCTTGAAACAGGTGTGAGCGAGTCTAGAGTCGAATAATGAACCCGGTGCCAACTTCACACTTTGAATAGGGAACTGGGAGCTAGCACCTTGCATCTATCTAATAGCCCTGTACGTAAATGTACGAGCATATTTTGCACTTTGATTATGTACAGAGGTAGTCTTGACATAGACCTAATATATGCTTATTCAATGATAAACATAATTTTCTTGAAACGGGTGTGAGCGAGTCTAGAGTCGAATAATGAACCCGGTGCCAACTTCACACTTTGAATAGTGAACTGGGAGCTGGCACCTTGCATCTATCTAATAGCCCTGTACGTAAATGTACGAGCATATTTTGCACTTTGATTATGTACAGAGGTAGTCTTGACATAGACCTAATATATGCTTATTCAATGATAAACTTATCTATTTTGAAACGGGTGTTATCGACTCTAAAGTCGAATAATGAACCCGGTGCCAACTTCACACTTTGAATAGGGAACTAGAAGCTAGCACCTTGCATCTATCTAATAGCCCTGTACGTAAATGTACGAGCATATTTTGCACTGTGCTTCTGTACAGAGGTAGACTGGACATAGACCTAATATATGCTTATTCAATGATAAACATAATTTTCTTGAAACGGGTGTGAGCGAGTCTAGAGTCGAATAATGAACCCGGTGCCAACTTCACACTTTGAATAGTGAACTGGGAGCTGGCACCTTGCATCTATCTAATAGCCCTGTACGTAAATGTACGAGCATATTTTGCACTTTGATTATGTACAGAGGTAAACTGGACATAGACCTAATATATGCTTATTCAATGATAAACATAACTTTCTTGAAACAGGTGTGAGCGAGACTAGAGTCGAATAATGAACCCGGTGCCAACTTCACACTTTGAATTGGGAACTGGGAGCTGGCACCTTGCATCTTTCTAATAGCCCTGTACGTAAATGTACGAGCGTATATTGCATTTTGCTTATGTACAGAGGTAGACTGGACATAGATCATATATATGCTTATTCAACATATCTTTCACGAAACAGGTGTGGGCGAGTCGAATAAGAAACCGGGTACAGCGATAGTGTGGCTGATACTGCGATTGTGTATATTAGAATCAAAATGCTATAGGTATAGACATTTGCGCCCTTTGCTCATGTACAGAAGTAGACTCGGCATATTCCTAATACTTGGACAATGGTAAACATATTAGTTTAACGGGTAAACGGGTATTATAACTGAACATAGAACCGGGAGCTATTACTTCCTATTCGAATAAGGAACTGGGAACCGTGAACTGGGAACCAACTTCACAATTTGAATAAGGAACTAGGAACCGTGAACTGGGAGCTAACTTCACAATTTGAATAATGAACCAGGAACCGTGAACTGGGAGCCAACTTCACAATTTGAATAATGAACCGGGAACCGTGAACTGGGAGCTAACTTCACAGACCCCAATGCAAGTCTTACTCACTCAATCATCATCACCAGCCCTTACGGAGGTTAGCATACACATGCAGTAATAACATGACGTGTGCTATATACATGTACAGTGATCATGGCTTCTTGTTCTCAGATCAATGTACATTTCACATCAATCACATATCATTGTAACATGACTTCGGTAAATACTCGTTTCTGATTGGTTGATTTGAAGGATTTGCCAGTGTTAAATGGCAATGAACACCCGCAAATTGGCTGAGGCGAATCACCGCGAAAGGATACATTATTTGGTCCGCCTCAACATAAAAATGTTCTGATTCTCCCAATATTCGTGCCCGATTCACATTTTACTGTTGTTGTTGTCATTTTCTAACTTGCGCAATCCCGTAGATGCCAAAAATCCTTTTCTATTTCCTTTAGTTTTATGTAACTAAAACTTTCTTAATTGGCTAAGTTTCTCCTAATTTGCCGCCTTGTGCCATGCGGCCGGTTTCTTTCGAATGCCGTTCCCATGGCACGACGTCACAAAGGCCAACGGTTATGACGTCATAATGATCACGTCACCGTTACAATGGTCTAGGCTAGTTTAAGATATTTGTTCAGTCGGGTTAGTCCCTATTAGTTTATGAATTATATAACTGTTTTCTCTCTCATAAATGTCACAGTGAAAACTATAAGATCTCATCTTTATGAGTGCAACTGGTTTGCAATATAAGAAAACTATTTTAATGTCTATAACACTGGGAATTCCTTATTCTTTTTAGCTGCGAACACCTATAACAATAATGGATTAGTCGTTAGATCCTTTCAACTCAGAGTTCCCTACGCAAAAATATAGTTCGCTTTTAAAATGCTTATAACTAACGGTCATGTTACAATATCGATAAATAGTTGCGTTTGTAAAATTTCCGGGATTCATTGTTATTCAACACCCGCAAATTTAAGCGTTTAAAACCTCCGGCTAACGCCGTCGGTTTTAAACTAAATTTGCGGGTGTTGAATAACAATGAATCCCGGAAATTTTACAAACGCAACTATTTATCTTCTAATTCACCAATGTCAATGCTAAGGGACTTATACATGTCACAAAGCTCTTCTAACCAATACCAGCCCCGATCGTGTGTATCAAAAGCACTGCCTACATAAAACTCCATCCCTAGTGATTTATTAAAGTACTCATCATTTTAGTTTATTGCACCCGAGGCGACAAGTTGAAATTGATTTCTTCATCTCCCGCATATTTTTGCAACGCAACCAAATCGTAATATGCATACCTACAATATGTTCTTAATGAAGAGGAATGTCAGAACAGCCTGTTATTGGTTGATCGTGTGAGGTTTCTCATATAAAAAACTCTAGGGCCTAATGAATATCCTTTGAAATAAAATTGACATAATTGAATGAAACCCTTTCATATCAAATTTGATTATCCCGATTACTGGTGATTCAAATGAGAAATGAAAAAACTTTTCATTCTTATTGTTGCTAGATTAATAATTTGAAAGTCATGCTTGAGGTTAAGCCTGTAAATATATCGATGTCATAACATGTCAACTTATTCCAGCATAACATGAAAAAGTTGTTTTAAAAAATCAAATGTCAAAATTAAATCATTGGTATGACCATATTGACCATATTTTCAGTACAAATATTAACCTCTGACAAAAAGCATTCAATATACGGTCATGGAAAAAAAGTAAAACTAAGGTATAAAAATTACTTTCTTTTGCAAAACACAGCTATATGATGTCTTTGTTGTTTAAAAAAGCCAGTCATTTTAGGTTTTAGGTTATTTCTCACTCTAACTCATGTAACATAAAGGGATTAAGGCAGACATGTGTATCTAATTCTTTGAAGGTTGCTGTTATCGTTTCTTAGATGAATTCCAGATAAAATTCAGTGAGGAAGATGATAAACCCATGGTAAAACACTAAATAGAATATATTGATAATGATAATGATTTTTCTCTTCGCTCTTTTGGCCAATTATGATTTTTTTTATTGCAACCACAAAAGCAGGACATTACAACTTAACAAAATAGTTAATCAAATATCTGATAATTTCGTTTTGGGAAACCTGACGAATGCACCAATGATTTATATCAATTTTTAATGTAGACGAAGTTAGGATTTTACAGGAAATTATTTCAAACCCCCTGAAGACCTTGAATTAATTCCTGATGATCCAACTAAACTACCCATGCAGGGGAACATGTGCTATTGTCCTTCCTAGTCAGTCTTGATCCTGCAGACATATCTTCTTATAGTCTTGCATAAAGTGTGGAGTTTACAAAATCCATTTATCACTTGAAATCAAATTACAACCCTCTTCAACTCTCATCAGGGCCGGTTAAAGGGAATCCTACCTCACCACGCCAACTGAATGGAGCTAGTTATTTCTAGATTCGGTCACTCCATTTGGACCACTGGTCAAGTTACTCAGCCAGTGCCTTGGTTACTGTGTGAACCCAAAATTTAATAAGGTGAACACATAGCAGTTGTAAGGCCAAGACTGAATTGTAGAATTGGCAGATTTGTAACTCCGGTAAAGCCATGGTTACCTCTCTTTTGAACAATTTAATTTATTAATTTAAAGTTATTTGCTCTGATGAGATGCCGTTTTATATGCCAATACTAATATTTAGCTGCAGTTTATTGACGCACTAACAGGCTGATGATAATAACACTCTGGCACCATTTGTTCGAAAGATATGGCAGTTATCTTACAATCATTACAACTATACTTGCATTACAAACTTATCCATATGGAAGGAGGGATGGGGAAAAGTTAAGTTGCTTTCCATACCATGTTCATAGGGACATATTTTTTGTTCACGTGTGTCATGTTCTTAATAAAAATATTACATTTTTAAGGAGAATTTAAAGAACAGACACATTTTAATAATTGATGCTTTTTAACGTTATGTACAAGTTGAGGAGTGAAAAACAGTACAGATATGTAATAAATGTAAACCTATTCAACAATCTGAAATATCATCACTAACTTTGTTTAAATACCAAAAATTATTATATCAATTTAATTTGTATATTTAATATATATATTTGATTAGCTACATTTGAATATTGCTCTAGCATCGTGTCTAATATCATCATACACAAAACAATGAAACTGCAACCATGTTGGTGATATCATTCTGTTGTTTATATGTTCATTTTCTCATAGTCATTGCATGAAAATATCTCATTTTTGATACTATATTTTCAAAAAACCCAATGATGCTCAATTACCGAACCTTTTTTTTGTCGGTTTAATACATGCATTTAATAAATACAATGAATAAGCAACATTTGAGAAGCTTGTTTAGTAATGTATTTCATAACTACAGCTCTACCATAGTGGCCATGTTACCAAACACATTGAAGAAACTGCACACATGAATCAAACCAGTCAGAGCAGAGATTTGCTCATAAATAAGTTGCTGTCAGTAGCAAGCGTTTAACAAAATGCTAAAAATTAGGACATTTTATGATTTAGTTACAGCTAGGTTTTATTTCGTATGAGTATTTGGTGAATTTCGTCCAATCCTCGTGTCAGGCGACCAACAATCAATTGTAAGTTACATTTGAGTAGAATGTTTTGCTGTGATATAACTTCTCTATCACCAAACCTTATAATATCAAACATACTATATATATTGTTATAATTCTTATTTATATTGTTATAACAGTTATATTTGCATCAAATGTTAACGAGATCTTTCAAAAATAATCTTCTCTACATGATTATTAAAATATTGGGCCCCTTCATAAACCTTAGATATCATAATTGACTCTTCAAGCTTTTGCATTCTTAGTTGGAATCATCTTCAAAATCTTCATCTTCAATATTGTTGCATTTCATCTTGTATCGTTTATTTTGGCTTCTTACAAAATCCTTCTCAGCTGGTTCATGTAATGGATAACATTTGCGTTGAGTCCCAAAGGATCTTGCACATTCTTTGAAGTCAAATATGACACATCACATGTCATAATGAAGATGGCATGACCTCAAATTAGCATTCAGTGCTTTAGAATTCTGCACATTCTTGTCTACCAAGAACGTATTTCGCTTTTAGGTCTAACGATCTGAAGGGCATTTCATGTTACAACCTCAACTGACTGATCTATGTACATTTTCATTTATCAAACTATATTGTGTTAATACGTTCATCATTTGAGAGAATACTTACCTAGATAAACTGGATAACAAAATCATTTTAGATTTCTTTATGAATTACCTCTTGATGTATTTACCTGTAAAAAAAAGGACAAACAAAAAACAATTGTATAATACCTATTGGCATTAAACATAAACGAATAACAACACATGCATGAGGTTAATAATCATTCTTGTCTTGTATGTGTATTTATTTTTCGATATAAGTTTATCTATGTAACTGTGATTTTACTTTCTTATCAAATGTAAACTATAAAACTATTTATCTTTTTTCACATCTAATTTAAACTCGAACGCGTATCGTGAGCCTTAACATGGACATTTTTAAGCCATAATAATTTTGTTATATGCCACTGATTTTTAAACACAGTATGTTTATCTCCATTCTGCCATAACAACAATTTAAATTTGAATTTTATTCATTCGCATTTCGAAACAACAGATACATTTGTGAGCTTCTGATGCCAAGCAACAATCGATTTCCTGCACATTAGACGAAGTAAACAGAGCACCATATAACCAAATTAACCCCCCCCCCCACTGATTTTTCACGACAACCAATCAGAAACGAGTATTTTGCACATTTATGGTAGCGTTCCTTTAACCCACATACTCTCTCGTGGTATATCCCTATTTGTCACATGTTTTTTCTCAACAAGATTCAGTATTATTTGTAGACACAATCAAATGACATCAGTGTGAGTAATGTCCTGTTCAAGCTGACATGAATATTATTCTTAGTTTAATATTTTTATTATTTGTTAATAAACAGTTACTTAACTAGTTCATGTTCTCTTTAGGGAAATGATTTATACTTTATTTGGTGCCTGCGGATTTGTCCATGATTCAAGTGAATTTATCAATGAACTCAGTAAAAATTCAGTTGTTTTCAAATAAATTAAGAGAGAATCACGGCCTGTTTTAATAACATTAAGTTATAACATAAGTTATTACATTATGAATATTAACTGACTAACGTTGTGACTTAATAAATACATACATGAATCTTCCACGTAACAATGGTAGATTATCTGGGTGTTTATCTTTAGTAATAACGAAGATATTCAGTTCAGCTGCTAACAAGAAGTTTGCTTTACTGTCCATGATTTACTATGTAACATTATCATTCATGAAGTCTTTAATTGGTCATGATTTCTTTAAAAAATATACTATAGTGTTAACATTTTATCAATTTGTAGCTGATTATATCTAGACTACATAAATAGAGAATAGACATGTGACATGCAAGAAACATTTTTGGCATTTTTGCAATATGTTGTTCCATTGAGAACTATTCAGCAAATATTTGTCAACATTATGAAACTACTAAGGGTTTTACAAGAAATATTTCTTACAAGAAAGTCAAGAAATTTAAATTTTCATATCTTTATCCCAGTATTGCATTATTCCCTGCCAAGTATGTTCCATCAATGACGTAAGTATTGTCTTTCAGTATTGATGGGAAAATTACACTATATAACATGACATTTGAACTGAGTTCAGAAGTTATTAAAAAACTAGAAGTAATGGGGGATTCACACTTACGTTCATTTACCTAGTTAAACGTAGTTCATTGAACGTAGCCACAAAACCACTAACGTGCCGAAAATGAGTGCATTTTAGTAACTACGTAAAACAACGTTTCATTATAGGTTCGTTCACTACGTGTAAGTACGATTAAGTACATATAAGAACGTTTTACTAGGTTTAACAACGGATAACTACATTCATTGAACAACTGACTAGCTACGTTTGTCTACGTTTAACCACGTTGATCTACATTAAGAACGTTTATTAGTACAACTAAGTAGGTTGAACTACATTGAAACACGTTTAGGTACGTCAAAGTACGTTTAAGTAGGGTAAATCACATCTCACAAACCCTTCTACCTAGAGCCTTCAAACTTAGTATCTGTCTTCATTGGGTGAATACGCAGAAAACAGTCAGTTTGGTGACATTGACCTAATTTTCAAGGTCACGACAGGACTTTGACCAATATAGTATTCAGCTCCGTAATTTTCAAGGTCACGACAGGACTTTGACCAATATAGTATTCAGCTCCGTACGTCCGTCCGTCCATCCGTCCGTCTCGCTTCTTGTTAGCGCGTTATCTCGGTTTTTGATGACCATGACCTAATTCTCAAGGTCAGGACGGGACTTTGACCAGTGTGTAAAGCCTTGTATGCGCGACATCTCACAAACCCTTCTACCTAGAGTCTTCAAACTTAGTATCTGTCTTCATTGGGTAAATACGCAGAAAACAGTCAGTTTGGTGACATTGACCTAATTTTCAAGGTCACGACAGGACTTTGACCAGTGCGTAAAGCCTAGGTAGCGCAATAACCTTGACATCGTTTTAAGAGTAACTTTGAGACACCAACCGGTAATCCCTTTTAGTCAATTTCTCTCTTGCGGCGGGGGACATAGTCACGTTAGTGTCAACTACTTGTTCTCTGTGTTTCGTCGTCCATTTCGATTTTGTTAATATAGAGAGCAAAACATATAATTTCTTTGTTGATAGAAGCTAATGCTGTATCATTTTCACCTTCCTTTCACTCATCCTCTCTCAGTTGTGAAATGAATAGTGTTATAACGCATACTAGGTGTCTCAGTCAATTGTGACCAAAGGTACAAATAAATAAATGTACCTAGTTAGGCGTAGTTTATGGTAGATCAACGTAATTCTGCTTACTTAAGTGAAGTTAGATGTAGGGAAACGTACTTAAACGTCAAAATACGTCTAAATACGAAACGTACCAAAACGTAGTTACACATAATTGATACCGTAGTTAACCATACTAATACCTAGTTTTGTGTACTTAAACGTTCTTCAACTCAGATAAAACTAGTGTAGTTTATCGTAGTTTAACGTATTCAGACGTAGAACAACGTTCTAGAATGTACTTAAACGTACGAAAACGTACTCGATACCTAGTAAAGTGTAGTAAATCGTGGAAAAGTTGTACTACGTTAAAGAACGTTCTTAAATAGGTTCAACTACGATGAACTAAGTTCACATTTTCAATTAACTACGTCCAACTACATTGAACTATGTTTCTGGAAACGTAGTTCGGAAATTCTAAACTTTGAACATGTCCAAAAGTTAAATTACAAACTACGTTTGTCTCACGTCTATGTCTACGTTTTGAGCACGGATAACTAAGTATAACTACGGATAACTAGGCTTAAGTACAGTTTACTGCGTTAAAGTACGTTCTGCATCACTACGTTCATAAACGTAAGTGTCACTGGGGTATAACCAGCTGTATCTGCCCATTACTTACATCCATGAACTAGTGAACTATTTGTGCCTGTGGTACTTTTAAATCATAAAGAAATATTTAAAATATGGAAAACAAAAAGAAATAGAAAGTCATTTTCATTTAATCAAGGCTCTTTACTTTCTTTTTGAATGATTAATCATATCACTACCAAATGTGATGTAATAAAGAACATTGGGAGTAGTTTTTATTGTGAAGAATAATTGAGAGTATTTCTGTAAATATAAGACTATCAACATTGATGTCTTTTGTTTTATTCTCTGTAGTGGTGAAACTGACCATGGGTTAAGTTCAAAATTAATTTCAGAAATGATACGGCTGAAATATATATATTTTCGAGATTTTGCGAAGTTTCCAAGCCTTCCATATTTTTATTACTTTCTTAAAATTTAGGGCTTTACTATGATAAGACAAGATCATGATTTGCTCAATAATATTTTTTACGATGAGATCATAATGCATTCTAAGCAATACACTTGTATATTACTAAAAAATTTAATTTTCAAAATGTTCAAAATGCATCGAGATGGTTACTGAAGGATTTGAACTATCAATCTGCGCCTCGTCACTATTACCATTTTGGTTCAGCAAGTGAAGAAAGTGCAGTCTGCAGGCACAGCTGACACACGTTGCCTGGTCTGATCAGATGCAAATTGAATTATTCTTACTGGCAAGATGGCTTGACTCAGTTTGTACACCCATGAATTCTTGATGAGGTTTGACTAGCACTAAATCCGTGTTAAACGATTTTGTTAAAAAAATGGAAATGTTATTTCTTCAAAGGCATTTCCTCGCTTTTAACTGTTAAGTTACTTAATAATCAACCTTAGAAGCCAAAGAGACAAGTTTAGATTATTTAGGACTTTCTACATATAAACAACATTAGGAACTTGATGTTGTTTAATATTAGCAATGAATATGTATATCTATCCTTTATCCTTAAGAATACATACTATTATTTACAGAATGAATAACTTTACAACAGGAGTACGTGTTGGTGAACAAAGTATTTGACTGCAGCAGTATGCGATACATACATGTAGTCAGAGGACAAAGTATGAAGATTCACATTAAATGCATTGGCGGTCATTTTGTGTGAACACCTTTATTTCATTTTGTGTACGAAAAAGGAATCGCTTGGCTAAACTTTACATTATATATTTAAATTATTACTGCTCCATTTAGTTCAAATAAATTGTCTTTCAATTGGAACCATTAAATTTCCTTTTCCTGACATCACCTTATATTCCCCCTAAAAACGTGCTACTGCCCCTTTAAACTTCAGCATCATTTTCAATTGTAATCGTGGATTAACATATTGGACATGGTTTTTGTTAACCATATGAAGGAAGAAACCAGCACATGGACTTGATTATCTGTAGAGACCAGACTGCTCATGTGGGACAATCTAATTGATTGTCTTTGCTATTTTTGATTACTGATAAGCGTGTGAGATACAAATTTAGGGCATGAAAACAAGACTTTTCCAAAGAAATTAATCAATTCCAATTCCGAATCTCCTTAGACTAATCGAATATGTATCACAAATGTATTTTCAAATAAAATGTCTCAATAACATCTCAAGTACCAAAATGCAGTTAAGCTAATTAAGTTAATTCCGCGCTCAAACTGTCTAATTAATGCATACGAGAAATGTGAACTTAGTTACATGTACATACTTTTAGGTCGGTTGACTAATAAAAAAATCAAGAAAAAGGTCGTTACTTAAGCATATCAAAACTTGTTAAAGTCAGTTGTCAGTAACGATAAATATGGACGAAGCATAAAGCATAAAACATTTTATGAGTAGGTAATGCACACGATCGGAATCACTTAGAAGTAGCTGCACTAGGTACAGACAAAGGTATTGAATATATCTTACATGTATACCTAATAAGAACAATGAATGAAACAGTTTTTATAAGTTACCTCTCTACCCATTTTCACACTTTCCCTATTAGAATATCTGTTATAATTATCATTGCGACTGCCGTTTTCATCATAACTAGCTAATATCTTAGTTAATACAAAATTAATGAGTGTTGCATTGATTGGTTTCGGACATTAAAACTAACTTAATGACCTGAATAAATACACATTTTTGTAAAAAACAAATGAAATAATTTGGTGAGCAGACAAGATTGTTAGTAATATCGAGGGGTATGAATATATGCGTTATTTATATTTAAATGTACAAAATGATTATGTGAGTCAGTGCCCGTACAGGACCCTTTAATCTTATAGTCTAGTAAAATATTTTAAGAACAATCTCCTATCTTAAAAAGTATCATCAGATCCTTCATACTTTTTAGATACCAAAATTAAATGCCAATTCTCTTAATGTGAAACCAAAATGAAAACAAAAACCCTTTTACTTTCCTGATGGCAGATTTGACCAAAAAAAAGCATTTCTTCGCTTAATAACCTTAATGATATTTTTTTTCTTTCTATTTCATAAGCTATCAAGCGTAATGTTTCAAATATGAAGACTTGAATACTGGTAAGAACACTGCCACTAGAGAACCTTAAAATGCAAGTAATAACTAAAAAAGTGCCTTGTGTAGGTCATTTTAAACATTACGTTATGATTCGATAACGTGATCAACTCTCTAAAGTAATATAAATATTTTAGACAATCGCATTGTGGGATATAATTTTCTGTCTAATGGTTCAACAAATTTTGGGAAAACATGAGTTAATGCGTACTCTACGATCTTTAACATAATTTTTACATTTTTTATCTTTGGGCATTATGCTTCACTTATTTATTGTACATATGTTATTTCAAGAGGAAGTTACATTTATGATATTATGTCGATTGTTAATTAAATGTTTCTAGTATTTTGTTGTGTGAGGTGAAGGTGATTGCTGTGTGATTTTTGTTATTACCTAGGGACGGATAGTACTTTGAAATACATATGTCATGCATAAAAATTGTTGTTACGTTATCTTAATAAACATTAATTAGTATAACTGATTTGCTTACAAATAGACTCTTCTGTATGAACTCGATTATTTGTAAATTGTAGATTGTGTAGAAATGAAATTTGCATTAAAATATTTACCACTGACAACATTCATGCAATAAACAGTCATGGAAACAGAAAAAGTAAAATTCAAGTTTAAAAATAACGTACTCCTGAAAAACACACTTATATCATGGATATATATATATTAACGTTTGAAGAAGACAGAGGATTTTTCTAGAATCCCTCTCACCACTTGGTGTCACATCTACTGTTTCTGAGATGAATTCGAGATGAAATTCAGTCAGAAAAGTTATAAACCCCTTTTAAAATGTTAACAATAAATAGATTAATTGAATAATTAAAACGATTTTTTCCTTTCGCTCTTTAAGCCAATTGATTATGAAAATTGGGTAATTTTTTTTAACCATATAGGCATGACATTACAACTGAGCAAAAACAGTTAATCAAATATCTGATAATTTCGCATTTGGAAAACTGATGAATTCACCAATGAGTTATATCAATTATTAAAGTAGATGATGTTATAACAATAGAAAAGTATCAAACAATTCAACTAACGTTTACCTTTTGATAATGCTTGAATACCTCAGTCATAATTTTAAATAGGCATGCTAATATCTTAAAAGTCATGAATACACTAACTTGCAGCAATCAGGCGCATTCTAAGAAGACATGGAAGCAGTAACAATATAATTCATTTCAGTTTGTGTGTCCACACTTGAATGTCATGTTAACAATAATCACTTTTATCATGAAATCAAGCAGACCAAAGGATTCATTTGCAGGAAAGTATTCCCAACCTTTGAGGACCTTGACTCGATTCCCGATGATCGCACTAAACTACCCATGCAGGGGAACATGAGGTTTTATTGTCTTTCCTAATTAGTTTTAACCCTGCGGGCATATTTTCTTAAAGTCTTGCATAAAGTCAGAGTTTTAAAGGAGTTCTCAAAAAGCAATTATCACTTGAAATCAGTGTTCAACCCTCTTTAACTCTCATCAAGGCCATAGTTGAAGCGAATTCTACCTCCTAAAGCCGACTGAATGGAGCTAGTTTTTTTCTAGATCCGGTCACTCCATTATAAATGACCACTGGTCAAGATATTCTGTCAGCTGCGTACCTTATATTGGTTAACCCACCTGCAAATATCATGTAACTTGGGATGTCCTTTGGTATCGTCGTTTTGCGCAAACGAAACAGATATGTCAAATTCATAACTGAATCGAAAATTCATTAAGTGTCAAAATATTCGTATGCCATTGCTAGCAGGTAACCTTAACGCTTTTAGCAGGTCATTGAGTTGACAAGCGTCAAACTTTTGATAACACAATGGCTATATTTTTTACTCCAATATGCTTCACGAATGATCAACACTTAAGATTATTATAATATTTCTCTCTTTTCACTAAGTAATTGCAACTGTGAATATTTTTTACACAGAGAGTCGATATGAAATATTTGAATAAATTTTTTAAGAAAATAAGATTCTTTACATTATGTGAACTCTTCTGCCTAATCCATTATGCCAAAACTCGAATTTTGATAATGTAACCCCTCGTGTCTATTTATCATACCAAAAACTGAAATTTTGCACCGGAGACCAGTTGATCGCAAATAAAATCCTAAAAAATAATTATTAATTCACACAGAGACAATGAAATGATCGTTTATAGATTCTGTTTTAGTTAATTTTATGACATCCAAACAAACCCCAGACAATATATTATTTGCACTAAGATACACTAGATGTGAAACAACCTTAGGTACGCATCTATACTTAAATGTCGAAATTGATTAACAGAGATTTTAATAACTGTATCACTCTGAGAGCGTATAATTATTACCCTAATTATGTTAGTATATCGTGTTATTGAAAATCCTAAGACTTAAGTAGATATCATTAAAGCTCTTTATATTTCAGGTATCATATCAAACATTTGAGAAATACAGGAGGGTAATTATGAAACAAATTTACGGTTTCAGGTTGTCATGAAAATGAGATATTTATCTGATGTATTACTGACATTTGGATGCAGTTTTCAAATCGTGCTTCATATCAATCATGATTATAACTAACTTATTTTATATTTCGTCAAATGATAAGTGATGTATTTGTAACGTGTTCACATAAATGTGGCACTTAATGTTCCTTTATAGTGTCAGTATTTCATTCTTTTCAAAGGAAAATAATCTTTCGTGAACGAAATGAAATTAAAAAAATTGCAAAATAGTTAAAAACTACCAGTTCTAAAACAAACGTTCAATGTCAGTATATCTACGCGAATCCAGCAGCAGTTTCTGGTAAAATGTTCGACTCCTTATTGATCAAAAATAAAATATATACATCTAATAATTCATATTGCATGCGAGTGAATAAAGGTAATTGATATGAGTAAATTATTACCTAAGTTTATAAACTAATAGTTTTTGATGAAAAAGAATTGAAATTAATTTGCCTTTCTTTGAATAAATATTTGCTCTTTTTAATTGTGTTTAGTAAAATCTACATGAATCAATACTGAAGGAATTAAGCACTCTTATGTAAGAGCCATACCGTGATTCGTTGAGGCTTTTACATGCAAAATTTTACATTAGTTACATGTGATCGAGGAGTATCGACTATTGCAGGAAAGTATTATTGAATAGATCCAAGCCATTGTATTATGACAACTGGAAGGTTTGAAGTCGTGATAATGATCGGAAATCGGACAAAGACGTGTGTCAATCAGTCAAACGAATTTTTGGAAATTTTAATGACAGTTAACATTTCAAAGTCAAATTTATACACTGATAACTTATTTCTAATATAAAAGCAAATCTTAGAATTACAATATGCTCTTCCAAATTCGTATAAATTGTCTATTGTCACTTTATCTGAAAACGTAACCAAATATATTACAGCAGCTAGTTTGACTTTAAATGTCCCACGATAAAAGTTTGATTTAAACTGCTATTGACATCTTGAGTGTCCAAGCGCTATAATTATCATGCCAAATCGTTCACTTGATTAATAAAAATCCAATTCGTATTTAAAGGTATGTGCAGCTCCTAGTATTCTGCTTTATATAAAAATCGCATCAGATGTTGATTAATATTTTGGTATGTGATATTGTTTCATAACATGGAATTAGGTGACATTTTATAACATTTGAATGCAGTGTCAAATTAAGAACAAATCATGTACGAACAGTATCCTGTTACACACCAAACTTAATATTAAAACTCATGTTTCTTAGTATTGTCAAGTTAATCATTTCATGGATACAGATGATAAGGAACCATTATATTGACATATGATTGACATAAGAATAGAGGGATCTATGTATTTTATACTTATACCCATAGCTATCTAAAGGTTGTTTTGATATTATTTGTTTCCAGATGCATCCTAAAATGTTCCTTAACAGTTCCAAATGTTCATTGATAGTTAAATCAAGAAGCATAGAACTTTGGATGACGATAAGATTACAACTTTATGCTTTATATACCATTGACACTTTAAATAGTAATTGTAATGAACATTTTGGGAAATGATAAATACAGGATTTAGAAAAATTCGCTCTTTTAAAGTAAACAATTGCCTTTCTTTTTGACTTTCATGCAAATAGATCTTACTTGTTTACCATATGATCATCTATGTTTATGAAGAGTTGTCACCTGAAATGAAATTTGGTGATCCAAAGAAAAGAAAATGAAAACTTCTCAGAATCTGAAACTGTGAATGTAGGCTAACATGATATTTGGATGCAGCAGTGTGTCACACAGTTTTGGTAGTGAATATTATTATCAATTCGTGCTTGCATATAATTCGAAACATGTGATTAATTTGCAGCATGACTAACACATTCATCATGTTCCTTAAAATCGAAACATTGAGGCCAGAACCATTGGTCATTTATCATTAATACGAGCTTGATATACTTTTTAAGAGGTTAATGTTTGCTATGGCTGTCTCTGTTTTCATCACCTGTGAAGTACCAATATTCGTCCATATGGTTATATTACTCTAACAGTTTAGAATTTACCATGATACGCTCCATATTAAACTCATTAAAGTTAAAATAAAGTTTGTGCTTTTGAATTAAATGTTCAGATAGTCATACATAAGACAAGTGTATGACAAAGGTAATATTCACTAATTGATTTAATCACATAGATATATCTAGATAACAAACGAATTATTTTTTATATTTGATTATTATCGATCTTCAATCGCTTAAAAGAAGAAGAATTGCTTTTTTGCAACTATAACATTCACAACACTGTCTTTGGTTTTATCCCGTGTAATGATGAAACTGACCATGGCTAAAGGTCATGACTACAAATGTGGCCATCAAATGACAACATCAATAACTGGTTTGGGAGACAATTAAATACCACTTTGATTAATCCACACCAGTACATAAACTGAACAAATGGTAATTACATCTTGTTCTAGTATCAGAGATGGGATAATTTATACATTACACTGTTTAAGGCTGCACATTGGTGTTTGGGGTTGACATTTTATTTTGACTCGTGGCATTGACATGGCACAGACAATGGATTACAACATTTTAGTTGTTATGAACTAGAAATATGATGACTAAATAAGATTTTTGTTAAATATCTAATTGCAATCCGATCAAATATGATATACATCAACTTTGGTTATTATCTCTTGGATAATTGACGAGATCATTCCAGACATAGTCAAGATTCAATTTAGTATCTGACATCTATAACTTATTATTTTAGTAATTAGGATAACGTTTTTTCTATGTGGTCAAATGTAAAATGTCGTATTAGCGCCCGGATGTTTTAGTACAATTTGACAACCTGGCGTATCTTAGAGGAAATATTGTACATAGACTTGGCATTGACATGATGTTAAGTATTGACACAAGCATTTCTTTCAGTCATGAAATATAATCAAATGCTATTGTCGCCGATTACACAATAAATACAGGCTATATTTTTTCATATGTAATTCATATGAAAAAGGCTAGATTTTATTCAATATCAAATTCCATGAAATTTACAAATTGATTTTAAACTTTAATTTAGTAATCAGGTTTCAATGACATCGATTTGTCAAGGAATGTGGTGTAGATTTGATGAAATAAAACATTATCATGTAAGAAAAATGACAACTATTCAATCTTAAAAACATGTCATGTAGCATAAGTTTAGATTATGTAGATTGTTTAGTTATGATGTGCTTGTAATAATGCAGATTAACATTGCAGTAATATGTTCTGACCATTTAAAGTGTGAAATGTGGAAATTGAAATAAGAAATATATACGAAATTCTTCCCTTTAAAGAAATGTATATGACCTCATAAGAGTATTGAACTTTGATGATTTTGGTAAGATTTAATTTGGTTGTTGCATTTCTGACAACATAAGGTGATTCTATGATACATGTAAGTTATGATCTGCTCCTTATTATTTTATGACAAGGAAATAATGCATTCTTAACAGTCTGTTACTGAAAAGCTTCTAATTATTATTCTCATTTTCTGTGAAACAATAATTATGCATCATGCATCCCAAAGGTTCCTGCAGGATCCATCTGCATCTCGTCACTATTACCATTTTGGTTCAGCAAGTGAAGAAAGTGCAGTCTGCAGGCACAGCTGTCACACGTTGCCTGGTCTGATCAGATGCAAATTGAATTATTCTTATTGGCAAGATGACTTGACTCAGTTTGTACATCCATGAATTCCTGATGAGGTTTGACTAGCACTAAGTCCTTGATACACAATTATCCTAAAAAAATGGAAATGTTATGTTCTTAACAATTGCGTTAAGACTCTCGCTCTCTCTCTGCTATTTAACTATAAACTAACTTGATAATCTTGATAAAGGAGTTGCTGAACATAAACGGTATTAGGATTGAGATTGTGAAAGATTAGCTAAGGATCTGTATATCTATAATTTATCTTTATGAATAAATCTTGATTGTTGATAATGCATGACAACTCGAAGAACTATAAAAGAAGTACATGTTAGTGAACAAGTTATTTTACTTCGGCAGTAAGTGACTATATCAATTCCGATAAGAACGCTTCAAATTAAAATTTTTATCACCATCCCGTGCAAAGAGAAAACTGACTCTCTTGATTATTGTTGGCATGCATTTTTATCAGGTTCCTCATCTACTAGACTGCCACGCGAACTGTTTCCTCATATATGGACCATACACATAACCCATATACTATACAAGGTACATGTCACTTCAGCATAATTTGTATAACTGAAATCGTATATGAAACTAATTATGTAGCCAAATTGTCTAGCCTAAACCATTAAACCAATTGCATGCCTATGGATAAAGTAAATCGACATTTGACATATATTTTAGTAATAGACAGTCCCAAGTGATAGTATCAACATTTATTTGTCAGGATAGAGAAACACAGAATTCATAATAAAAATGGTTGATTTCAGCTGGTGTCAAGACATTGAATATTATATTTGATATGAGACTACCTTAATTACACATTAGGAAAGTCAAAAACGACTTTGTAGAATGATTGCTATAACACAGTTGTTTTATTCCCTTGTTGGCAATTGACTGCCGGCCATCGCCCATTCAATCCATAACCGGAATATATGGGAAGTGTGTAAAAAATACTGTGGTATTTCTTACATAAAACAAGTTATTGCTTAGGCAGAGAAATAACACACTTATCATTTATATGAGTTTTTTTTTTGTCAAATTCAATTTAATTTTTACTTATTCCTTATTAAAAAAACTATTAAATTCGATAAAATGTTGCTCGGTTATCATAACAACTCAACAAAGAATCATTTAGAGTCATAGAGCAGGACCTTGGTTCTATATATAGTATTCCCCAAAGTTTATAATAATTTATTTGATATCAACACCTAACATGCTTCACATAGTACAGATCTTCACATACACGAATATGCTTGTAAACTTGTCATTATATTCTTGTTTTCTAGAAATCCTGATTTTAAAGATTCTGTGTTTATTATTAGTCTATTTGCTTATCAACCATGCCAATTTAAGATGTACATTTGTTTGTATCTATCTTGAGGAACTTTTAATTGCTTATCATCGATTTCATAACTATGCCAGTCTAACTCCCTCAATAATCATCACCAGCCCTTAGGGAGGTTAGCATACACATGCAGTAATAACATGACATGTGCTATATACATGTACAGTGATCATGGCTTCTTGTTCTCAGATCAGTGTACATTTCACATCAATCACATATCATTCACCAGCTGACAAATGTCCATGATAAGGGACTTATACATGTCACAAAGCTCTTTTAACCAATACCAGCCCCGATCGTGTGTATCAAAGACACTGCGTACCGAAAACCTCATCCCTAGTGATTTATTATAGTAATCATCATTTTAGTTTATTGCACCCGAGGCGACAAGTTGAAATTGATCACTTCATCTCCCGCATTTTTTGCAACACAGCCAATCGTAACATGCATATCTACAATATTTTCTTAATTGGAGGAATGTCAGAAAAGCCTGTTATTGGTTGATCGTGTGAGGTTTTACATTTAAAAATTCTCGAGCCTAATTAAGTCCCTTTGAAATAAAATTGTCATAATTGAACGAAAATCTTTCAGATCAAATCTAATTATCCAATAATGCTGATTCAAAGAAGAAATGAAAGAACATTACATGTTTATTGTTGCTAGATTAATTGGAAAGTCATACTATAGGTTAACATGTAAATATACTACTGGCATAAATTGTCAACGTATTCCAGGTTACGAAAAAAAGTTATTTTATAAAATCAAATGTCAAAGTTAAAACATTTGTACGATCATATCCTAAATATTTATAAACATGATAATGCGTGTATGTGTTTATGTGCGTGTGTGTTTATCAAGCACCTCTTATCTAGTCACATCTTCAATATTCTACAGTGTTAGCAACAATATCCCTATAAGTATTATTAGTAGTATTTGTATCACAAATATAGTCGTAGTATAGTTTGTTTATAGTTGAAGCAGTAGTATTAGTATTCGTTATACCAAAGTTTTATCACTAGTATTATATGCAGTTATAATAATAATAATAATACCTTTCTTATACCGCGCATATATCTATGACATATCATGCTCAAAGCGCCATGAGTATTATTACCGTGGAGGGATAGTACTTTCGGTGCCGACTATTAACAAGCGCTCCGTGCGACCGTATAGTTCCATACTTCCCTCTTGTTCAGGTACCCATTTGTACAGCTGGGTGAACTGAGTGCAATGTGGATGAAATGTCTTGATATTGATAAAAGTGGCGATTGTTAAAAAATATATAATAGTAGGTTTGCAACAGTTGTAGCAGTGTCATTGTTGATGAAGTAGTAAGCAGAACGCCTTTAGCAGAAATAATCTGATCTGTATTTCTAACAGTTTAAACATCAGCATCATTTTCAATTGTAACCGTGGATTAACATATTGGACATGGTTTTTGTTAACCATATGGAGGAAGAAACCAGCACATGGACTTGATTATCTGTAGAGACCAGACTGCTCATGTGGGACAATCTAATTGATTGTCATTGCTATTTTTAATCACTGTTAAGCGTGTGAGATACAAATTTAGGGAATGAAAACAAGACTTTTCCGAAGAAATTAATCAATTCCACTTCCGAATCTCCTTAGAGTAATCGAATATGTATCACAAATGTATTTTCAAATAAAATGTCTCAACATAAAACATATTATGCACCAAAATGCAGTTAAGCATGTTATTCCGCGCTCAAACTGGCTAATTAATGCATACGAGAAATGTGAACTTTTGTGAAATGTTACATACTTTTACTTCGTCGGACTAATAAAAAAGTCAAGACAAAGGAAGTTACTTAAGAATATCAAAACTTGTTAAAGTCAGTTGTCAGTAACGATAAACAGTTATGATTGACGAAGTTACTAAAGCATAAAACATTAGTTGTATGAGTAGGTAATGCAAACCATGGGAATCAAAGTAATTCTTAGAAGTAGCTGAAATAGGTACAGAAGAAGGTATTGAATATACCTTACATGTATACCTCATAAGAACAATGAATGAAACAGTTTTTTACTAAAGTGATATATCTTCCCATTTTTACACTTGATTACAATATATAGTTTCTTAATTTTGTTAGAGACTGCCGTTTTCGTCATCAACATTTAATATCTTACACAATGCCCAATTTATGAGCGTTGCATTGATTGCTTCCGTTCCTCAAAACTAAGTTGATACATATGTATATATGAATACTTATATAGCGCGCATATTCATCCACTCATGGTTCCTCAAGGCTCTTACATTGTTTCCCCTGGTCAATGGCATTCTTTCACCGTTAATCATTTTTCCAATTCAACTCCCTGGGGAGTGTTCAACCGGCATCCATATATGTGGCGCTCAGGTTAGGGACCATTTTATGTCTCACATGGTACCCATTCACAGCTCGTTGAACTGAGACACATAGTCACAGCAGCTTGTCCAACAATGATGAACGCTGACAGCTCGGCCTATGAACGTGTTCATCTATCCACAATTCAGCCACTGACATGAATTCGTGGGATCTTTTAAGTTCGCAGTTTTTGTTGCACTACACACTAGGGATCCAGGGTGACACTTATAGAGTTCTAACAGGTAAATTCTAGTTTTTTACACCTTGGCCTGGATGGGATTCGAACTCCTGACCTAAGCAACACTCTTGCCGACTGAGCTATCACGTACCCTGATGACCTGAATAAGTACACATTTTTTGTAAACGAAAATGAAATGATATAGGGACCAAAAAACAGTGTTAGCAATATTAAGGGGTACGCATTTATGCGTTTTCTATGTTCTTTTGTAAATTTGAAAATTATCATCAGATTCTTCATTGTTAATCTGTAGATACCAAAACAAAATGCAATTCTCTAAATGTGAAACCAAAATGGAAAAAAGAAGATTAATCTTACTTTGATGATGACAGATTTGAGAAATGTTTATATCATTTCTTAATTTGATAATTTTGATGATAGTTAAAACATTTCTTGAATGGTATAAAGAATTTCAAGTCAAATCATTCTCTATTCACAATCCATCATGCAATATATAAACAAATATGAAGACTTGTTCACTGGAGAAAAATATTGCCACGAAAGAACCTTAAAATGTATGAAAAAAAACTATAAATGTTGATGAATAATTACAATGAATTTTTCTCTTTGCTCTTTTAGACAATTGATTATGAAAACTGGCCAATTTTGTTAATTGCAACCATAAAGATATGACTGAACTAAAAATCTGATAATTTCGTATTGGTAAAAACTGAATTATATCGATTTTGAATGTAAATGAAGTTACATCAATAGAAAAAAAAAAAGTCAACTAGTAAATAGGATTACCTTTAGATATTGTTTGAATACTTCAGTCATAATTGTCAAATGCAACTGTAGGTATGCTTATACCTAAGTAGCTACGGAACCACCAATTTTCAGCTATCAGGCGCTTTCTAATGAGACATTTAAGTAGTAACAATAAAATTCATTTCAGTTTGTGCGTCCATACTTGATTGTCGTATAAACAATAAGCATTCTTATCATGAAATCAAGCAGACCTGAGGACCTATTTGTAGGAAATAATTCCCAACCTCTGAGGACCTTGATTCAATTCCCGATGATTGCACTAAATTACCAATGCAGGGAAACATGAGGTGCTATTGTCTTTCTTAGTCAGTCTTAACCCTGCGGAAACTCTTGCTTCGAAACTCTTGCATAAAGTCAGAGTTTTAAAGGATTTTACAAAATCCAATTATCACTTGAAATCAAATAACAACCCTCATCGACCCTCATCAGAGCCGTGGTTAAAGGGAATCCTACCTCCTCATGCCAACTGAATGGAGCTAGTTATTTCGAGATTCGGTCACTTCGTTTTGAATGACCACTGGTCAAGTTACTCTGCCACTGCCTTGGCTACTGTGTCCACACCAAACTTTATAAGGTGAACACATAACAGTTGACAGGCCTAGACGGAATTGTAGAAATTCGCAGATTTGTGACTCCCGTAAAGCCATGTGGTGCGCCCAGGTTTCATTCTTATTGAACAGAATAATTTGAAGTTATTTGCTCTGATGAGCTGCCGTTTTATATGCCAATACTTATTTATAGCTGCAATTTATTGACTCATTAACATGCTGATGATAGTTACATTCCAGCAACATTTCTAATGGAATATGTTATGGTTATCTGAATCCAACCATGCTGCCATCACCAACTTGGGTTTTAGAAATATAGAAGGCGGGTGGGAGAACAGATGTTTTTCACACCATGTTCATGGTGTCATTCTATGTCATTCTAATCTTTACATGTGTAAATTTTTTATGACAAATATCAAATTTTGTAAGGATGACTTTATATAACCAGATGCATTTGAAAAAGTTATTGCTTTTCGTCGTTGTGTACAAGGTCATTGCAGAATAAGTGAAAATTAGTGAAAAAGGTAAATATTCCTATTTATCAAACAAACAAAAATATTCGCCGTAGGTTTCTGTAAACACTGAACTGTTTCTGCTGTCTGTTTAATACTTACATTTGGTAGATACATTATAATGCAAAGGACTATATGAATGGCAACTTCTTTGTTCATTGTATACAACGTTTCCTCTGTTTGAGAACGACACAAGAATCTATGTCGCATACAATGAACAAAGAAGTTGTCATCCATATATTCCTCTGCATTATTGTCATTCCAACTACTAAAATGCCTCTCAAAGAACTTACATTTGATAAGCTTAAGTTGAGAATAGTTCTACACACAGAAAAAGCAATTACAACCATGAATCAAACTGTTATTCCCTATAATCCCATTGTAAATTCTGTTATCCTTTCCTTCATTATGTGCTATAAACAACAGACGGGTACAATTAACGTTCTTCAAGATATTAAGAGAAGTTATTCCGTAAGTCCAAACAGAGTCCACGATTATTAATCTAACACATATATCATAATCGATTTGGACACTGGTCACTCAGACTATGTTATCGCTATATCAACATCTGCATCCTCGAATTTAAAGGGACTGCAGCACGTTTTTTTTATTTGTTCTTCAGATTTGCCGACCAAGAGACCACACATGACAGATCAAAAGACACGATGAAATATCAAGCTAAAACTACTGACAGCCAATTATTGTGTTAACAAAGTGAAACCATTTGGGACGATGAGAGGATTCTCGTAGCTTAATAAAAACTGTTACATTAGTTTAAAAACTGTTGTACAAAAAATTTACCAGGGTTCTCTTGTCTGCTTCAATGATCCCCTAGGAATCTGAATTTAATATTGTATTCACTTGCGGTTAAATTATGAGGTGACTCTATAAGATTATCAGTTTTGCTTTCAAAATTGTTGCCTTAAAATTTCGTTTGATGACAGCAAAGTCTTTCATTTTAATTTTCGATAATACTTTGTATTTGTAAATAACTGGCCTCAACAACTGGACTCGAAAATGTTAAGTCTGAACAATGATGTTTATAAACTAAAGCTTTTGTTGTTTCACAACTTTAATACTCCTTCAGAAAGTCATTTCATAAATGAAGACAAGACAAATCAATTAATGTATGCCATTGTTTTTACAGGTTTTTACATATTAAATTGAGAAGATGAAGATATTTTGACAAAACAACTAAACCAAAATTCAAAAGTTGTACCTGCATTAATTTGTTTTATTATATGTATGATTTTCACTGTAATTGGTATTTTAAGTTTTGGATCTCAGATTCTAAAATATTCATTTTGTGGAATTATTTTTGTAGGATATATCCTTTGAAAGGTGTTGTAATTATAGAGTACAAAAGAATAATTTGTCTTTTTTGGATCAATTCTTATTAATTCATTGTCATATTTATATGTG
This sequence comes from Steromphala cineraria, assembly GCA_916613615.1. Classification (NCBI taxonomy): domain Eukaryota; kingdom Metazoa; phylum Mollusca; class Gastropoda; order Trochida; family Trochidae; genus Steromphala; species Steromphala cineraria. The sequence goes on along the minus strand of OU744727.1, from coordinate 26,164,116 downwards.
TTTTAATTGTTAATAAACTTTGTTTTAAACATATCGGTAAGAATATTAGTTTCCCTTAAGATTCCTTTGACATCGTTATTAAGTCTTCAAGCTTTTGCTTTTCCATTAAGTTGAAATCAATGGAATCATCTTCAATATCTTTATCATAAATTTGTTTTATTTCATCTCGTATCTTTTCTTTTGGCTTCTTTTAAAATCCTCCATAGCTATTTCATGTTATGGATAACATTCGCGTTGAGTCCCAAAGGATATCCCACTTTCTTTGAAGTCAAATATGACACATCACACGTCATAATCAAGATGCGTTGGTCATGATCACAAATCAATATCCTGTGCTTTAGAACTCTTCATATTCGTGTGTGCCAATAACATATTTGCCTTTGGTCTAATGATCTGCTGACTTCATGTTACAGTTTCAATTGACTGATCTATGTAAAATTGCATATATCAAAACAAAACGTTTTGCTTTGCAAGTAATTTCACCATTGATCATAGAGATGATATTTATCCACAACTGGATAATAATATCACTTTTTTTTTTTTTTTTTGAAAATCCTGGTAATAAACTAATGTCCAAAAGAAACGTTACCAAGTTTTCAACGTCCTTCGAAACAAAACTCTATTACCTGACAGAGTCGAATTTAAGTGTGCCTAACAGGCATATGTCTTGTTAAGAAGTATGCACATTTTCATTCTTCAGGAAAAGATACTTTTGATTTTGTGTCTCTTCAAATGCACATGGGGTGCATAAATCGAAATTTCAAGTTGTTTTACGCACAAAACTTTTGTCATTTCACTATAAAATTGATAAAGTATTGAATTTAGGTAAGAATACAATCTTGTTGATACAATGCACTTTATTTGACATAAATTCGTTGACGGGTCATTGCACTAGAACGTTTTAAAACAAGCGAAAGTGTCCAATTTCTCCCTGCTATCTCGCCTTGTAAAGGAGATCCCAGATCGATGATTTTTTTAAATACATGTTTCTCTCAAATATGAAAAGATAATGTTTCAAAATTTTGCATAGAAGTTAGTTGACTACTGAAGAAATTATAAAACTATGTTTTAGTCTTATCAATCTGCAATGGATTGAGTTATTGTGCAATTTGTATGGTATCATTTCTTTTGGACAATAGTTTATATTGGGTTTCCTGTAGAAAAAAAGATACACGAAAGAACAAAATATACCAAAATACACTACATATTGACATAAAATAATGATGCGGTTCAATTAATTGCCTATCAGCACATTTATGAGGTTAATAATTATTAAATTGTTTTAAGTGTATTTCTGTTTCAATATTATCTTGCTTATTCCATTTTGATTTGACTATCTTATCAATTGTGAACTCTTCACAAGATATGAATTCATGTGCAATGATAATTTAAACCATTACTTAGTGTACTTGTTTCATGACAGCATGCATAAAGCAACTGATCTAAAATATCATTTTGTTCTCAACAAAGCTTTCTGATACAAAGTCCAGTACCTTCGCTGTTTGAATCAAATTGGGATGTATTAATATAAAATTAATAAGCTTCCACAACCACAGGAAATCTTCAAGGAATATCTTCTGTGTAATGAATATGAGATAATACTGTCTCATGGTATATCCTTCTTATTCACGTGTCCTTGTTTTACTAAGATTTCGCATTCTTGCTAGAAACAAATTAAAATGGCATCAATATGAGTAATGTCCTGTTCAAGCTGACAGGAATATTATTCTAAGTTAATTGCTTTCTGTTATTTGTTAATACACAGTTACTAAACTGTTTGTCTTCTCTTCGGGACATGATTTGTTAATGAAATAGTTGTTTTATTTTATATAATGAGAACATCAAGAAATTGGCATCTGTATACATTTTTAGCCTAGTTTTGCATTAATCCCAGCAAAAGATGGTCCACCAGTAATATTAGTATTGACTATCAGTACGTGACGGGAACATTAGTAAGCAGCTGTACCTGTCCATGACTAATATTGAAGAGATATAGATGCCCTATGGGTCCGAAACACTTTATAAAAAGAAATTCATCTTTATTTCTTTATTTCTTTACCTGTTTTAATGATTCATGATATCACTACTCAATCGCTGATATCTGTTCTATGATCAAACACTAGATACAAAATAAATGGGAAGTAGTGTCTATTGCAAAAGAAGAATTGAGAGGACAGTAATTTTGGTTACTATAACAATGTCATCATTGATGTCTTTAGTTTTGTTTTGTGTTGTGCTGAAACTGACCATCGGTGAAGTTCTCGAGTACAAAAGTGGCCGTTAAATGACAACATCAATAACTGGTTAGTGGAGACAATTCATTACCACTTCTATTAATCCGGATCTGTAGGTAAAATCATCACATAGTTATTACATCTTTTTAAGTATCAGAGCGGGGATAATTTAGTAATTAAAATATCTAAGGTGGCATAGTGGTTTTCAGGATTGAAATTTCATCCGGATTCGATGGAATCACCATGACACAGACATAAGATTACTTTCTTTTTGTTGGTTATGAAAAACATATGTGAAGACTAGACAGGATTTGGTTCAGTATCATATACCTAAAGGGTGACATATAAGCAAAGTTTTGCAATACGATTAACTATGAATGACATCAACATTGCTTTGAGGAGTGATTATTATCTCTTGGGTAATGCAGCAGATAATACCATACATGTATATAGTCATCGACATTGACATGATCACATCTTTCAGATGACGTTTATGAAATATTTTGAATAAAAAAGTGTTAACAAAGGCCTTTGTAATTTTCTACTCTCAAGTTTTGAGAAGCTGCAGTACATGATATATTGGTGTCATTGAATTACTGATGATAAACATGTAGTAATTTCCTTTAGCTTTTTTTCAATAGCTTCCTTCATAAATTAAGAAAGGAACAATGCACAGATATGTCGAGAGTGTTCTGCGTTTCCAAGCCTTTAAATTTAAGTACATTTCTGACAAGATATGGTGTTATTATATGATAAGTCTAAATTATGATTTGTCATTTTGGTTAAGGTAATAATGCATTCTAAGATTTTTATGTTTTCTTCGCACTGTATATAACAAAAGTCTTATTTCCTTGCATTCAACTCCATAATGCATCAAGGTGGTCCCTGCAGGATTCATAATCGTATTAACCATCTGCGACTTGTCACTATTACCATTGTGGTTCAGCAAGTGAAGAAAGTGCAGTCTGCAGGCACAGCTGTCACACGTTGCCTGGTCTGATCAGATGCAAATTGAATTATTCTTACTTGCAAGGAGGCTTGATGTAGCTTGTACATCCAAGATTTCCTGATGAGTTTTGACTCGCACTTAGTCCTCGATATACCATTTTCCGAAAAAATGGAAATGCTATATCTATGTTGTCTGTAGATATTGCAATATGATCTTCTTGGCTTTTAGCTGTTAAGTAATTATATAAGTGTTGATTATATAGGATTTTCTAAATGTAAACAGCATACAGAATTTATGTTAGCTAAGGATCTGTATATCCATCAGTTAGCATTATGAGTTTGTCATTACAGTTTGAATTACTTTATAACAGAAGTTGATATTTGTAAACCAATTATTTGACTGTGGCAATATGTGATATTTCAACTCTGATAGTGGAAGAACTATGCTTCAAATTATGGTGTTTGGTGTTATCTTCATTCCATGCAAAGATATAAATCGAAACTCATGATTTGTAGCATGAATTATTAACATTAGGCTCTTCATATTTTGGTCAACATTAATTATGAAAGTCTTACCTTAAGGCTAGCCAAAAAATGTTTTGAGAGGTTAATTACACAAACGTTTCTGTATATCTTTACAATATTTAAATATCATGGCGCGTTGTAATGGCTATAATACTCTTGTAAATGGTTATGATAAATTCCGTATCATGCCATGAAACAAAATTTCATAAGTTTGCCTTTTTCAAATATTTATTGAAAAGAAACCAATAAAGATAAGAGTTGAGAATTTCGGTTAAACTTTGCCGAAACCTTTGCCTGTTGAATGAAATTATATAAGCAACTAATGCTTTGTTATCTTGAAAAATATTCTGAAATTGTTGTAGTAATATTGATAAAGTAATATAGGTTACGGTTTTGAAAAGGAATAAGGTAATTGTACATCAATAGACAAACAACAGCATTGCAACAGAAGCATATACAAAAGTGGACAACGCAAAAACAACCTCAATTATCGCTTACCGGCCAACACATCAGTGACAAAAACTTTTTAGACATTCAAAAACAATATTGCCAAACTGAAAAAATCCAGAGCAAAAGTATTGTAAAAGCCAAAAAACACCGCATAGAAAATACCAATATGAAAATGTATGAGCTAAATGTAACAAAAGGGAAAGAAAATATTAACAAAGGCATCCGCAACCCCAGGATCTTGTGATATACAATACACCAACTTGAAACAAAATTAATGAAATGGTGTATTGTTATTAAAAAAAGGTTTACCTATTACACATTGTTACAATTGGGAGGAGAATGTAAATTATCATTGTCAACATTGATGATTATGATTTGTGTCTCTGTTTGGTTCTATCTGGTGACAAAACGGAACATGGCTAAATGTCATGACTTCATATGCGGTGATTAATTGATCACATCAACCGACACAATTAATAACCACTTTACTCAATCCGGACCAGTATCTATGCTGAATAAATGGTAATCACATTCTGTTTAGTATCAAACAGGGAATATTTAACACCAAAGTTGGCACCTTCGTGTCTGTGATTGACATTTTATCAGGAATCGACATTAATAAAGACATGAGATTAATACCTTTTTGCCTGTTATGTAAGAGTTTATATGACATATAAACTCGATTTGATTTAATATTAGATACTTATGGTCATATATTTATCTTTAACAAAGCTATTTGCTGTATGAATGACTTCAATGATTGAATATTAACTTTTTTAGTGATTGACTAAAGCATACCAGAAAAGAAAAAAAATAAATGTCAACATATTAGTACTTTTCATGTTACATGATTGCAATATGATCAGATAGCTATTAACACCAATTTGCATTGACAAGAGACAATTCTTTATAGTTTATTTCAAATATCAGATAATTAGTCAGTAGTTAACACACAGTATGTTTTATGGAAGACACAGATGCTATTTACATCAATTTGACATTAACTTGGGGCTACAAATTTCTTATTTGCCATTAATATGGAAGTAAGAAAGATGAAATATGAAAATTTCAATCTGTATCAGATTCAAAGAAATTGACAAATTAATTTCCAAATTTACTTTATTTTGGTTACGTGATCAGGTTGCATTATAGTTGAGGGATTATAGTTAAAATTATATATGCCTAGGTAGGAAATAGACAACGTTTTAATCTTTAAAGCGTGGACTATTTTGAAAACTTTACAAAATATAGTTATAACTTTTTATACGCATAATGAGAGTCTTGAACTATCCATTAAGTAATTGGAATGAACCCGTTAAACTTAATTTTTGGTTTACTTGTCTGTAATTGTAAAACAATTTGGTTACATTATCAAATAGGAATATTTCAAAATTAAAATAACAATTGATATGAATTTGGTATGAAATATATTTATATAAGCAAGGGAGAAAGACGATTCATGTAACCTTTTATTTCATGTTCATGTCTATTTCTGAAATTTCACCCATGTCATGTATTTCGTTTATTATAGAAGTTGATAATACTTTCAAATTGTTGATGAAATGATCAAATTGATCACTGGTTTGAATTGCACACTTTCAAAATTCGTATCACTATATAACAGTCTAGAAATTCTCTTCTTGTAATGAATATGAGAATTAACTTGTATGTTCTGATTAATGCTTCAGAATGTAATCTCGTGTTCCACCATAATGTCTTATTAGGTAATGGGTTTAGACCTTCTTGTTACATTGTCACTCTAAGAGCAAATCATGTTACTATCATTATTATGTCATTCAATATATTCATTACCATTAGACTTCATTAAAGCTCATCTTTCTCGTTAATAACATGTCAAATATTGTAAAAGATGCTGACGGATAATCATGACAACCATTATTAGACTCCAGAATGTCATGAAAGTGAGAGATACACGTGCTTTCTTTAATTATTATTAATTACTGTTGACATATGTGCAACATTACACTTAAAAAATGTTTCATTGAATTTTATAATCTTAAGTTTGCATTCAGGTTTTACCAAGGTTTTATGAGCATAAGTAAATTTTATAATCTTAAGTTAAACTATACATTCAGGTATGACAAAGGTTTTATAAGCATAAGTAAAGACGATTCAGTATGTAAGTCAACAGGCTAACTATATATAGAGGATATTATATGAGTGGCCATGACATACTATGTTTACGACACGAGTGGCAAAATATTAGTAATACCCGAGCGAGAGCGAGGGATATACTGATATTTAGACACGATTGTCGAAAACATAGTATGTCATGGGCACGAATATAATATTCTGTTTATTACCGTAATCCCAACATTCAAGAACATACTCAAAAACTACTTCCCAGCATAGGCGGACTAGCCGTCGCCGGCCCGTTTAGATTGTGACGTCATAGGTGAACGGTGACGTCAAAGCATTGTTTATAATGTGACGTCACAATGAAAAAGTGATATTTTGCCCTAGGGCAAAGAAAACCCACAAACAACAGAAAGTCTAAATTATTCGTAACAAGGAATTCGAGGAAGGAAATCTGTACAAACAATAGCAGAAAGAATTAAAAAAGGGACAAGCAACAACAACAATTTGAAATTTTAAAATACACCAGCTTGAGACAATATTAATTTTATGTCATGATAACCAGGTGTTCTAATTACTTTCCTCGCATATCACGTATCTTTACCATTTGGCGTCATAGGAGAATGGTTAGCTCATGTTTCTATAATTATTACCATAATCAACATTGATGATTATAACTTGTGTCTTATTTCTTTTCTGAAGGGTAATGAAACTGACCGTGACAAAAGGTAATGAATTCAAACTGACCACATGAAATACTGGTAAGTGAAGACAATTAATTATCACTTTAAACTATTCTGGACCAGAACTTTTAAAAAAAATAAAATAAACACTTGTTAAGTACCATCTTCACAACGTCACGGGCGAAACGAAAATGTTTTTAGACTTTTCCATTCCTCTAACTCGATACGTTTCGACCCTGCCGTGGGAAGATGGTTGAGTACATGATCTTATGAAACATTTACAAGATAGCTGGTAGGGTGGTATTATTACAATTGAAATTACGTTTTTGCAATAAGATCAGCCATCAATGATAATAACAAGAATGTAGGTTGAATTTATAAACGTTGCATAAAGAAAAGAACACATCAAGCTTAGATAATAATACTGTTTAGATATATATATGTTAAAATATGTAATAATGTGATTAATATATCAAATGACAAAATACTATATCTATTGATGCTTGATACAATGAATTGATTAAATATGTAAACGACAACAACGGTGAAAACGACATGCTCTAAACTGCAGCTCACTTTAAACGATTTTTAGTAATGCAAAGTCACAATTACAGAAATTCAATGGCTTTGGTGACAGTGATTGTAATAATATCTGAAGTAGGTGACACGATTTTCTTCTTTCTTCACTTAAAAGTATTAGTTTTGGTTGTTCGTAAGATAGTAAGATAGTAACAGAAATGAGACCATGGACAGTTCGATATAAGATATTTAATGTCAATGGAAAGAAGATATAATAGCCGACTTACTTAGACCTCTGTGTTTAATGATTTATCTACTGGAAAGATAATCACAGGGTGAGATATTTTGATAAAATAATTCCGTTTTTGAGGGATTAACCTAGTGATCATTCATAAGGTTTTATGTCTTATGGATGATTTTAAAGTGTGATCTAGAGATGGTTTATTCTAGAAACCGTTGTAATTTATTACTAAAATTACTGCTGTAAAATAACTCAAGTCATACAATGAAATTCATTCATATTTTTCGAGATAGTGAAGCGTTGTATTTTTGATTTGTGTGTTCTTCATTTCAGCAAAATGGAAAAGGGGGTGGACAAAAAAAATATTTGGCGGAGCTTTGGAACAATGTCATGTTAAAGCCGACCTGTCAAAGTGACTTTCAATATCCTCTTCCCACCATGGGTCGTACTTTTCTATATTCTACAAAAGAATTTGACTTCTTTAAGAGGCATTTAGAAGAAGAAGTTGACACTATTATCTGTCATATTGACATATCATCTTAATTTGCAGCTTTTTAGATTCCCTCTCAATAATGTGTCATATATTATCTATCATTGAAAAAATTATATCACTTTTCATTTAGTTTTAGAGGATATGTCAGCCTTGTCAATCTTAATTTTGCGTTCGCATGATATTATTTGCAATATTATTTTTGAATAATATAATTTGCATTTTAGTTTTTTCCTCTGCTGATCTCTAGGTCTTATGCTTATGGGAAAGTTTGTGTATATCATCATGCAATAGTATACTCGCCTACAGAATAAAGGCACATTTAAACAAATGAATAAGAATAAAATAAGAAACAAATAAGAAATCAAGCAATGATAAGTCCTTAAAAATCACTGTTTCAAATGTTTCATTTATTGTTGCATGGAATACAATACAAAAAAATAGTTATGCAACCAAAATGTGAAAAATGGCAAGGTTGTAGTAGATAACATTGAAACTGTAGATTCACTGTTCACCTGACATCAGAATGTTCATCAGAGCACCATATTGGCCCTTTGTCTTGGTTTCTGCAGACCAATTCGCCCAAACAAGCAATAAAAGTGCATCAGAGAGTTCAGAGAATCTCTACCCGGATCACAAACGGTTCTCTTGACACAGCCATCAATTAAGCAATCTGATTAAATTGCCAGCATACTAGAACTGTCATAGACGAGCTTCAACTACTGCAACAGTATGCTAGTTGGAGCCCAAGCTGCGCAGATAAATCATCTCCAACTTGTACAGAACACGGCAGTCATGATTGTGTTACCTGCCCAAAAACATGACCATGTCACCCAAATCTTGAAGGGTCTACACTGGCGTCCTGTTCAGCACATGATAACCTACAAGAACCTATGCTTACCTTACCAGTGTCTGTCCGGCAAAGCTCCAGCCTTTCTGCAAATCCTTCTGACAACTACTTGCCGTTTACATTCGAAATAAATTCAAAATAATAACTTTTTGAAAACTATCCTAGTGAAATTTATTATCAAAATTCGGTCCGCATGGATATTTTCATGTTTGATGAGTACCGAGAATGCAGAGAAAATAAACATTAATTTATCACTCAAATATATTGTTTCTCTCCCTTGTAAAACGCATACGAAAGTGTTTTTTCAAATCGGCTTGTTTTTAAAGTTGCTTATTTTTACTGTACTCAATTGCTGTCTTTTTTTATAAGTAATTCTAATATTTGTCAAAATTTCGGTTATTCAATTTGAATTAAATAGAAAACATATTTGCCTATTAATCGGATTATTTGAAAAATAATCACGTATTAAGCATTAATTTTTCACATGATGAAAAAAATTTATTTATGTACAAGAAAGAACTTGTGCATGTGGTGTACGAAAAATAATTCCTTCCAACACAACATAAAACGTTTTTATAACATAAGATAACAAAAAATCATGTTATTTATAGCAATCAATGTTTTTACTGAATACGAATTTAATCCTTGTTCACGATATTTTTTAAAACATGTAACAATCCTTATCAAATAAAAACAAAGGTTTAAATACTTTCAATGCATGTTAATTTAAACCTTAGGTCGATGGATATATATTTATGCCGAAAAATCGGTTGAGCACACACTGCATTATTATCTGGATTTGAAACACGTTCCTGCATGGAATTTTCAGAAAAAGATAGGCGGTCATTCTGACGTGTATTGTGATTTAAGACAATTACCTAATACTTGAAACTATTTATTTTAAAAAACATGTCCTTGTTTAGTCAGTGGTAATGTATTACTGCACGATTACCCGACAGTCAAAGTTCATTTAACAAGCTGTCTTCTGATTGGACTATTCTTCTTCCGTGCAGCAGGTTGAAATGCTAGCACAGAAATTACGGCGAGGAACGGAAAGGTTTAGAAGCTTTTTCGTTTCGCCCGTGACGTTGTGAAGATGGAGGACAGTGCGATACTAAGGCTACCTTTGTGACTTAAGGTCACCTTAGTGTTTTGTGCACCCTAATCTGATGTCTTTTAGAAGACAGCTAAAGCCCTACCTCCTTCAGCTATGAACTTGAATGCAAATAGGATGGACTAATGTGTGATAAAACGTTTTATTATTATTACCATAACCATAATGGTTAGACGTTTCTTAATCTGTTGCTGGAAATTAAAGTTGGGGACACTTACTTTTCAGTTGAAGTAAACGTTGATCTTCAAGGCTAAAACACATACTAAACAGGCTAGACGTGTAACTTACTAGAAGGTTTTAAATGATAATTCAATCAATTAATAAAACTTCCACTAGTGTGAATAAGTAACTGTCGTTCACAGAGAGCTTTGGATTCCACAGGAGGACACTTTTATCCATTTGCAGTTGTTAACATGATTATCGCCTTCTCATGTGACATTTTCTTGAGACAGTTTTGAAAAGGATATGATAGCTTGAACAATTCAAGTTCTATCTCTGTGTTGAGGGGGTCTCTTGTCTATTGTCTCAGAGGATTCTAAATATCCTTTGAAGTTAAATTTGACAGGTAAATTCATCATTGCCGTCAGCCATTATTCAACATTAATATTCCTTGACAAATAGAGTGCTAGATATTTAAGGTGTTTGCATTACGTATTTAATCAAAACGGCTGAAGAGTGAAATACACCAGTAAATGCATAATTTCTATAACTATTCAATAATCCATAATGATTTTATGCTCTGTAGATGATTTAAAAATACAAAGTTTTTCTTTGAATTTCTGACAGTAAATTGTCTGGTTTATGTGACTGAATGTCCGAAAACATCATTGCTATGCTGAGAAAGATAGAATAAGATGTGCAAATTTTTTTAATATGACCATAGAAATGCACACATAACAACCATATGTCAAATACATTTTCCCAGTTGGTTTCCATTATATTGCATGTTATAAAGATATAAATATTTATCACTTGCAACTATACAATGCACATGTAAGGTATTTGCATGATTAATAATTTGCATCTCGTCACTACTACCAAGAAAGTGCAGTCTGTCAAACATTGCAACACGTTGCCCGAACTGATCAGATGGTAATTAAATCATCCTTGCTGCCAAGATGGCTTGACTCAAGATTGAACAACTGCGAATGTTTCTGCCTAAAGTAGATGGAACAGCAACCCAGCACTTAGTCTTGTATACACTATTTTCCTAAAACAGTGGCAATTTCACCTCTCATTGTCAAGAACAATTGAGTTAGGTCTCCTGCATAAAAAGAGTGAACTGTCTTTTCGCAAAGAATGACGCAACAAAAATGATGAATTCTCCTTAAAACGATACAATGTGTCATGTTACTTGTAACAGATATACACCGGACAAAAATGCGTATCAAAGGAATTTGCTTATTTCTTTTATCTCACTATTACCCAAAACGAATGTATCTACATGGTAAGCGAACATAATATCAATTGTGGACACTTCATCTATGAATAATACTCATGTTCGTATATGTTTAAACCTATAAACCACTCTTTGATACGCCAGCAAGTATCATAAAGAGATACATAACTCTGTGTATTGAATATACTACATCAGGTTCCCTTCTCTGTTTTCTGTTTGAGGCTATCATCAAAATGTCTGTTTTTCTTTACCAAGATTAAAGAGGTGATTAAATGCATTTTGAAGAATAATATACTTATCTCCATTAAGATTATCTATTGGAATGCAATGAGCACAAAATAAAGACTTTATAGACATTTATCAGAATGTATTCGATATTTTGTACCCAGTTTTGATAATACCTTCGAATTTCAACTAAAACTTGAGCCAAGATTTCTGCATGGAAAACAGTATTAATGTATACTTCAAGTTTCAGAAAGCCGAAATAGCAAGAATAAGTCAGAACAGAATGGATGGAAATTCCGGAGTTGCTTTTACTAATTGACTTTGAAAAAGCTTTTGATTCGGTAGACTGGGCTTTTATACAAAATGTTCTTGACTTTTTCAACTTTGGCCCAGCAGTAAAATCCTGGATTTGCACATTTTATAAAAGTATCAATTCAAGTGTTCTTGTAAATGGTTTTGCATCGGATTTCTTCGAAATTACACGGGGCTGTAGGCAAGGAGATCCGCTTTCGCCATATTTGTTTATACTATGTGCCGAAATTCTGAGTATTATGATACGCAATAACAAGAAGATAAAAGGAATTAATATTGGGGATACCGAATATCTGATAACACAATTTGCCGACGATACTTCTCTGACATTAGATGGGTCTGAAACAAGCCTCCAAGCGACACTACAGACATTAGCACAATATGCTTCTTTCTCGGGTCTCAACATAAATACAAGTAAAACACAGGTTATATGGATAGGTTCCTTGAAAAACTCCAAACGTATACTTTGCAAAGACTACAAACTAGATTGGACACAAACAGAATTTACCATTCTTGGCTTAGTATTCACACACAATTTGGCAGAAATGGTCGAGAGAAATTATAAAGATCAACTAAAAAAGATAAAGGTTATCATGAACCAATGGCTCGGGAGAGATCTTACCCCACTAGGCCGGACGACAGTTTTAAAAAGTTTGATACTACCTAAATTAAACCACATATTTACCATACTTCCAAATCCTAACGAAAGTGTAATAAAAGATCTTGAAAAACTTTTATTTTATTTGGAAAGGAAAACCAGATAAAATCTAACGAAAAATAATAACTAAAAACTACAATGAAGGAGGGTTCAGAGTTCCAGATATAAGAAATACAATACTCTCGCAAAAAATAAGCTGGGTGAAAAGACTATTCAACTCAGATGTAAATTCGAAATTAAGAAAACTTTTTAATATAAACGTATCACCAGCACACAGCGATTTCTACCAATATAGTGCAACAACCATAACTGGGAATGTCTGTACGCCAAGAACAAACGATTTTTGGAAAGACGTCTTAAACGCATGGGGTTATTTTATCACACAAAAAGGGAAAACGGTAAAAACTCAATTGGATATCCTTTCCCAGCCAATTTGGAACAATGACAATATAATAATTAACAAAAATACAATATATTATAAAAAAATGTCAGCATCGGGAATCTTGTTTATAAATGATATTATTAATGATGATGGAAAATTCCTAAAATACACAGAATTAATTCATACATACAAATGTAAAACAAACTTTCTTGAATATGCTGGTATTATTAATGCTGTCAAAACATACTTAGCCAAATCCAATATTAAAATAGATAAAAAGGCAGTTTTACCACTATTCCCATACTTAATTGAAAATATTGCCACACAAAAGAAAGGTTGCCGAATATTTTACGATATATTACAAGATTCAGAGAATTCTTTGACCTTGTACAAATATAAACAAAAGTGGGAACATGATTTAGATCACTCAATCAATGAAAGCGAATGGAATCAAATAAACAAAATTCCTTTCACGTCTAACCTAAACTCAAAAACAAAATGGTTCCAATACTCGATACTACATAGAATTATCCCGACAAATGACCTCCTACACAAGATGAAAATAACAGATGAAAACAAATGCAGCTTTTGTGAGAAAGACAAAGAGACAATAAGTCACCTTTTTTTCGAATGTCCTTTTGTTCAAAAAATTTGGAATAAACTTAAGGTCTGGATAGAGACAACTACGCAAACAAACTTAAATTTTTCAAAAAGGAATATTTGCCTTGGATATCCTGAACATAGAAACAAAGTACTGAATATGATAATAATAACCGTAAAATACACCATATTTAAAACAAAGCAAATTGGACTCAAGCCAAATTTTCTTAACATTAAAAAAGATTTAGAGAAAACATATAATATTGACAAATACAACTCATACTCAAACTGTAACTACTCAAAATTTATGAAATTTTGGTCAATCTGTCACTTACTATTTAAAGATTAGTTGAGACTTCATGTGTCAAAAATAAAATGTTTATTTTTCCTCTACCATTGAATATCTTTATGCCTTGTGATGACATTACTCTGCCAAAATGTGTATATCCTTGCTTCTTGCCATGTTATAATTCATCTTCCTGTGTTGTATATCATTCCTTGTATCTTTTTTATATCATATGTATTTCACCAGCCATTGTAATGCCCATGTACCACAAAAAAGGTAAATAAAAAAAAAAAAAAAAGAATAAGTCACCCAGATAAGAACAACAACTAAATGTATGTACTTTTACATAATTAAACAGTGAGAATCCGGTTCACATTTCGGATTTGCTTTTGTTAATGTGTTCAAAGCAAATATTTTCAATAGAAATTGAAACGGTAAATGATAAAATTAAGACGTCCATCAATAGTGAATAACATACTTTGTTTTTTATTTCCTTTTTGTATCAACATGTTAAATAATCAAGAGTGAAACTTGACTCTTTTGTGTAACTATTTGAATGTAGATAAAAAGACTTGCGTGTTCAGTTAAAAAAAGTGGTCTATTAATTGTCACCGTCGGATGTGTATTTTATGCAAGGGTTTGCAAACATCATACCTTCAGATTAACACCAAAATATATATGTCTAGCCACAACGGCGCCATATCAACGTGAATAAAATTATTGTATAGGGTTTTATAGATGTTCAGTACCACATGTTTGTACAATAACCTTTGGCTTGATATAACCGGTATCTTAACTATCCAATAATGGAAATTTTGAGTTATTTTGGTGACGTTTTGTATGTTAAATCGACAGTTTAAAAGGTGCAATGACAAAAAGGAAGAAGACCACAGGTTCTTTTCGACGGGACTAATTGGGCAGAGTATTTAAGGCCAATGTCAGTATTTCAAAGTCAAACTATGTCACATTACAATCCCTTTGTTATGAATATAGAAAGGTGCCCAGACATTCTCGCCAGAAACTGAATGACATCAGCAGAGTAGTGTTTGGTCAGGTCGAAAGGAATACACTTATGATGATGATGCCTTCTTCGATTTTTTGCTCTATGGTACACTTGTGATTTTGCTTAAATTGACAAAATGACGTTGTTTGTCTATGAAATGTCTAGCTCCAAATTACTCAAGCATGGCAAATAGTAACGTTGGCTCTTAAAGGGACAGTAGCACGTTTTTAAGTGGAATATATAAGGTGATGTCAGGAAAATGATAATTAATGGTTCCAATTGAAAGACAATGTATTTAAACTAAATGGAGCAGTAATAGATCAAATATGTAATGTCAAGTTTAGCCATGGGATTCCTTCTTCTTACACAAAATGAATTAAAGGTGTTAAAAAAAAATGGCCGCCAATGGTTTTTTTGTGATTCTTCATACTTTGTCCTCTGACAATGGCTAATTGGCTTGTGTAATGAGATTTATGACAATATCGACATAATACACTTAGCATTAACGTACAATTATCAGTGAAAATTTTTAAGATATAAAATTATCAAAAACGTGCTACTGCCCCTTTAATGCCTTGGTAATGCGAAAGGTCGTTTTCTTATCAAGTATCTTAATTCAAACTCCTACCGTTTGTGATCTAAATAGTATTTATAACTTCCCAATACATTTCGGATAAATTTTATCTAAAACATCAAATATTTTGTTTTCAAAATGTAATTTTTTTTATCAATTGTAAATGCAACCAATATCACAATTAAAGTCCAAAAGAAAGTGATCGTTGATAGGTTGTCAATCAAAGTGTCTCAAGGGTATCGCTAGGATTGTACAAGACACATTTCGTCAATAAAAAGGCATATTCAATTCGTTCTTAATTATGTTTTGACCTATCTTTTCATGTTATCCCTTACAACTTCCTATGTAGAAGACTTCCAGCTGTTGCAACAGTTAATGGATCATATTTGCTTGAATCCCATATTCTTTGAAGCAGGATTTGACGCATCACATGTCATTATGTTTTTTGGTCACAAGCCACTACGACATTTAAGGGGCAGTAGCACGTTTTTTGATAATTTTATATTTTAAAATGTTCACTGATAATTGTACGTTAATGCTACATGTATTATTTTGAAGATTCTATGAAGAAATCTATGGGCGGTCATTTTGTGTGAACACCTTTAATTCATTTTGTGTTAGAAAAAGGAATTGCATGGCTAAACTTTACATCATATATTTGAATCATGACTGCTTCATTTAGTTTTAATACATTGTTTTTCAATTCGAACCAATTATTTTCATTTTCCTACCATCACCTTATATTCCCCCTAAAAAGTGCTTCTGCCCCTTTAAGGTCTTCATATTCAAAAATGAAATTTGAGCCCTTCACGGTTCTTTACATTATACCCTGTGAGTAGACCCTTTTGTTTGAAATGCACCATATATTCCACAAATTAAACACTGTACAACCCTAGGTTTTGGCTCCTTAATCCTCAGTTACAGTAGTGAAGTTATTTATTACTTGATATCCTTATATCCTTAATTTTAACAACTTAACACCTTTAACAATTTCCTCGTACATATAAGGGTTGAAATATCATTTGGTAGAAGTGTTTTTAGTTTGACAATACTGATGTATGTCTCAAATGCATTGTTTCTGAAGAATGATAACTCTACAATAGGCATTTGTGTATATTTCATTGAAACCTTTGTACTTATATATAAGTATGCGTATTCCTGTAAAATTACAAACGCAGTCAAAAACAATATTTTTACAAATATAGTGATACTGGTTTTGTCATTAGGTTATGTTTCATGTATCTCACCATTTAGGGAAAAATTGACACGTGAGTATAAAGACGTTGTGAAGTTTGAAACAAATTAGTCTCAGAGAGGAATATGCGTTTTAGTTTCTATAGTCATAACAACAACTTAAAACCAGTAGTTTTCACCAACACTCCTATTACTAATGTATGCGATTTATGTGACAATGCATGTTATTTCCTTGTTTATTGCAAATCAGACATCAGCCATCCTTTATAAATAGTGAGATCAAGCAGTATTTTTATCAAATGAAAATCTTCTCTAGGTTATCTATGTTTTGATTTTATTAAGGTAAACATAACCTTTTTCTTGTATCAACATATTTACATAACATATTTATGTGGTTTAGTGCAGAGAAAAGTGAGCTGTCATTTTCCTTTAAGTCACTGTAAAATCCATTAGCAAATATTCCAGGATATAGATAGATAGATAGATAGATAGATAGATAGATAGATAGATAGATAGACAGACAGACAGACAGACAGACATATAGACAGATAGACAGATAGATATATAACATCAAACCTGTTATGTGTTGGAAAAAAGTAAAGTGAGTAAATTGGAAATATTACCACATTAAAACGGACGGAGGCTTCTGTCACAGAGCTGAGGTTCCCACAGAAGGACACTTCCAACCATTTGCAGTAGATTAGGAAAATATTAATCATAGCTTGTCATGTGACGATTGATCTGAATGTGGCTTAAACGATTTTGCTGAGGATTGAATCTCAAAGTCAAAGAATTCTCTTTGAAATAAAATCTGACAATTCACACTTCATTAGAACCAAAGATCAATATTCAGAATTAATCTTCCTGCAACATACTAATTTTCATTAGTTGTTTTGCGTTTCATCTTTTATTATAACAGCTGCAGGAGTAAACCTTAAGAATGAGGTCAATTATTAATAATTTCAAATAGTCTCATTAATCCGTCAGTATTCCCCTTTTGTTGCAGCAAGTGAAAGAGATTTTGAAATACTTAAAAATTAAATGTGTAAGTAACATGTGTATAGAATATTATCGACATTATGAAATGACTTTGAACCCGAAGAAAAAACCCAACATATTTGTACTTATGCTTAAATTAAATAATTTGTGTTTAAATACAAATAAGATTATGATGTATTGTAAGGACTTACAAAGGATTAGTTTCGGTAGAGCGATTAGATGAAATAACTACCAATAGTTCCATTACTTTTATTATGATCTTAGCTCCAAACAGACACTCACTTTTAACGTTCCCAGTCGTTCTGATGGTTTGTTTGTGTCATTTCTTATCATTATTCTCTCAACCTACTTTTCTTCTGTTACAACTTTCATATCCAATTGTAAAAGTTCTTCCATTGTAAAGGTCAAAAAGTATCACAAGAGGTGTCTCTCAAAAATTTATAATTAATAGGTTGTCAATCACAGCGTCTCCTGGGTATCTGCTTCAAATGTTCAGGCGTTTGTACATAAAACGTTTCTTGAATCAAAAATTATATTCAAACTCACTATCAGTAATATTTTGACCTATCTTCTCATAGGGCTTCTTTCAACTTTCAATGTAACTGTAATTGTTTCAACATCTAATGAATCATATGTGCTTGAATCCCTAGTGATTTGCCTTCGTCTTTGCAACAACATATAACACATCACATGTCATTATGACGTCGAGGTCATAATTTTTCGCAAATCAATATTTAGTTATTCACAGGTCTTTACATTTTGCCTGGTGGAAATGTTTTGAAGATAAAAATACATTTTTAATGTCATTGAAATAGAATTGAACTGAACTACATTAAGTTAATCAAATCAATTTAAATTGTCACAATCATTGTTAATGTCAGTATTGTATTGTCCGTTCTTAAAAATGCAGTAAAATGTTTTTCCAAATGTAGATTTTACTCCAAAACCGATTTTAATGTTTATAAATGTGTGCCTTTGTAATATTTCTTTTATCTACTACTTATATCTTTATTTGCGCTACACACAATTTGCTTACCAATCGTATTAAGCCAAAACTATTTGCGTTTAGTTGCTCCTTTTTGTATAAACAACATAATGGACAAAATTTAGACAGAAATGACAAATGGACACCATACAATTGTTCATGTTTCCTTACATGCCAACTCTTTGATGGCAACAATTCAAGTTATAAACTATTCTCATAACTTCATCGAAATTGTATATTATTATTTATGATAAGATAATTAAAAAAAATATCTTTCATAATACTGATTTTGATAACTTGAACTTTTTCTAATGACATTCCAGCACATTAGTTGGACAGGGAATGTATATTCAATAATACATTAGTTGCTAAATAATTGTTCATGTCTGAATAAATCTCTTTAAACATGTTTCCTCGCCTTATCTAATTGGGTAGAATATTTTTCCCAATTGTTTTGTCTGAGTGTAATTAGGAGGCAATATTTCTCAAAGTTTTTTGATTGATCTCATCATATAACGGGTAATGAGACAACACACTAATAAAGTATTAGTGATAATTGATAACAACTTTGAAATTAATAGTCTGTTGAATAAAAACATTTATCGTTCGTAAAGTATTTTATTATGATAAAGTGCAACCATAACAAAACAACAGTTTTGGTGAGAGAATGGATTCTCAATTTACCCTTGTGTATGTATATAGTGTTTTTCAATTTCTCTATGATAAATTACTGTTAATCGATTTTGTTTTTGTCTGACATACGTTAAGCACAGGAAATACACAACTTGTTTCGATTTTAAATATTTTCTTTTTTAATAAGTCATATTAAATAACAAATTGTTATAAAATGACTAAATCAAGAAGAAAACATTTGTTCTGACAAGCCTTTTCCCTATCAAAAGAAACACTGCTTCAACAACTCTGATTAAGCAAATACTAAGATACTAGATCCCGATAATCATATTTCACCAGTAAAACTTTATACTCTAAACCGCGCCCTTTGTCACCCAATTGTTTTCACTATTCACTTTCTTTTCTAAAACATGCTTCATAGACTAAATGCCAGGTATGTAGTTCAGTATTAGATTTATTTCATCTATTTCATCATTGATTAGTGGTTGTTCTAACTGGGTCAAGCCATACTACTAGTAAGAATAATTCAATTACCATCTGATCAGACCAGGCAACGTGTGACAGCTGTGCCTGCAGACTGCACTTCCTTCACTTGCTGACACAAAATGGTAATAGTGACGAGATGCAGATGGAATAATGAGGTAATGAGTCCTGTGGAACCCCTCTCAATGCATTCTTAAAATGTAAAGATTTTCATTAAATTCATGCACATTGTTCCTGCAGACTGTATTTCCTTTACTTATTGTAATGTTTGTTAGTTAAGAACCTACGACCGTTTACTTTCAGCAACTCCTTAGTCTATTATAAAGTTCGTTCATAGTTAAATAGCAGAAAAGAGTCCTAACGAAATTGTTTAGAAAATAACATTGCCATTTATTAGGATAATAGTGTATCAAGGATTAAGTGTCAAACCTCATCAGGAATTCATGCCATCTTGCCAGTAAGAATAATTCAATTACCAGGCAACGTGTGACAGCTGTGCCTGCAGACTGAACTTGCTTCACTTGCTGAACCAAAATGGTAATAGTGACAAGTAGCAGATAGATAATACGATTATGATTCCTGCAGAGACCTTCTTGATGCATTGTATAATGTAATTGCGGAGCATAAAGCATGAAATAAAAATTCAACTTTGAAGAATTTAATTTGCATATTGTTATGTGTGCTTTTTATGGTAATGTCAAACGAGGTATACTAGATTTGTCAGCATAGTAATTATCAATTAAGGTATGCACATATATATGTATGCACTGAAGCACGGATGCAGAGATTTGCAAGTAAGAAATTTTTAAGTTTAACTTCAACAGTGTCATTCAAACAAACACTAATATTATTTATTCTTCAGAATGATGAAATAAAAAACGAGTAATTATTATAGTTTGTAATCATCCAAGGTTTAATTTGTATTTCAATTTAAACCGTCTTATTATTTCATAAAAAGAAGTACTGTAGAATACCTGCATAAACAGCTTTAAAGGGCTATTATTTTCAACGATAAAACTTAAATCTTTCTTTTCAAACTTAAATCTTTCTTTGAACGTTGGTTCTGTGTTTTAATCTGAAAGAAGCAAGCAGCTTTTAAAATCAAACAACATTCAACACGTCTGATTTGCCTCAGCATTAACTATACAACAATTGCCATTTTTAAGAAATCTAATGCAAGTGTCTTCATACAGCAGATCTGAAAGTGAAAAAGCTGTGGAACAGTGATCCACGAATATGATATTGTTAAAAAAGTTGATATAGACAAAACAGATGTCTTATTCTTTGATATAAAACTATATGACTCCTTTCAAGGCTAGATTGTTCGAAGATGATATCGGTAAAGATTTGTACGGAAAAACGAAGCCTCGATTCTCATTTCAAAAGACAGATAAGTTAAGTAAGCGAGTTTTCAGAGTTTAACCACACACATTACAATGAGGATAGGCTAACTTTATTTGACGATTCAAGATTTAGGTTTTAAGAAAGATTTAGGTTAAGGATATTTTTTTAAAGGACTGTATTTCAAATGCGTTAACAGAAATAGCTTTGAAATCAAAAACTTAGTTCAGGTAGCTTTTCAAGACATGAATTAACCCTGTTTCAGCCATAACTATCACTCGTAGCTTAATTTATCATGCATTGTATATGGTATCGTTTCTCTTGCGCCTGAGTGTAGATGAATTTTAGAAATTATCGAAACAGTAACACGGCAATGGAATGTTTTAAACAAATAAACAGTAATGTTTTTACCATTACTGATAATATACATACCTCCTTGAAACGAAGAATGGAAGAACGGTGACCAATAAAAATGCAGTACAAGGGGGGCGGGGGTAGGGGGTGGGGGCTAAAACATAACAACTTTAAACAACAAATTCATGATGTTTGTTGTGAAGCAGGTAATATATTACATAAAGATAGAGATGAACAGAAGAAGCTTAAACATGCTGATGTGTCACGGTTACCAATACAATTAGCACCATGGCTGAAAAGTATGATCAAAGAGGCCTTATATATGTTGGCCAACCAGTATTACATGCCATCTGTTCAAATTCAATGTGACATATAAACATTCTCAAATAACATTTGATAAATCCTTTGTTGTCTGACATAATAACTGATTACTTGGTGGGCCAGTGCTCTAGAAACTTTTATGTAGGGTTTTACTCTCTGTTTTGGTAACAATTAAGTACTATCCATTTTGTTAGTGTACCTTACTAAAATTGTACTCCCCTGATTTCGGACAATTGGGTATTTCATATGAGAAATGAGAATGTACACTCACGGTTTAACAAAAAGGGGTATATCTCTTCATATGAAACAGTATCTTGAAAATGCATTGATTCTAATGAACATGTATAAAACACTGAATATTGATATTTTGAAGAGTTATGATATCCATTTGTAACAAGTTTAGGTTTGATTTCGTTAGTGTTTACAAATCGCAAGCTTTTTTTTTTAAATTAAAGAAAATGTCTCAGTATCTGTACTCCAATCGCTTAAAATAATTGGGGTTTTCAGAATTTTGTCGCGTACAATAAGAACTTGTAGGTAATTAAATTACTAAAGACAGATTCTCCGTCTTGACAAACGCCTTAGGTTTTAAACTAAATTTGCGGGTGTTGAATAACAATGAATAACGGATTTTTTTCAACCACGACTATTTATCTTCTAAATGACACTCAATATCCTAAAGATACTGCTATAAGTATACCGGCAGTGGCGAAAAAAGGCTAAATATAAGGTTGATAATACTGAAATTGATGGATATTCAGGAATAAAAAAGCTTAATGAACCACAAACCTCACTAATTGTATTGCTATCGTATACCAAATTTATAAACAGTTTGATGATCTATCACAATGTATTAAAATAAACCAAAAACCTTCAGTTAAAAAAATCAAATCAGTTAACAAGGCATCATGTTTGTTTATAAAGTTTTGTGACTTTTTCTGATAAACTTCTATATATACTGTCACTTACTATCTAATTTCTGACAAAATTGTAATACCACCATTTGCATATTTGTCAACTTGAAATGCTCCTTTAGATAAAGGAATCTTCAGCGTGATGAGGACCACTGCCAGCGAGTCCGGATCACATTGCAATCAGTATTGCCTAGACTTGAACTATATGCTAACTGATGATTATTGTAACGTACACTATACTGGAAACAATTCTATATTGTCACCAGCAAGTAAGTGATTTGCAGTCTGGGCCATGTTGATTTAACATATGAGTGAGCAGCTTACCAAACGTTAATTGTATCTGTTATAAATGTTAATTTCTAATATCGTCATTAAAAACTTTTCTGTTCCTTACCACCTTTCTACAAATCACTCAAATGGCAAAATCTAAATATACATTCCAGTTAACGATGTCCTTGTTTTTCCATGTCCTTTCCTTAACTTTTGTTGCATTCCAGATATTTTATGAATTATCGTACTAATAATAGATAATAAGTAGCATTGGTTAATTGTGCATACTGGTCGGGAGAAAAGTACTAATTGATAGTCTGCTGGCCAATTCAGGTAATGGTAATGGTAGACATTGGCACCGTTGGCACTATGGTCAGTTTCCGTACTAAATAGAACTGAAAATAAAAGCATAGGCCATAATTATCAATTTTGATACTGGAGATAATTAAAGAAATATGAAACCATCCCTTCTTCTCCGAGACTGAACAGTAATTGTCAAGACAATCCGTGTTGCAGGAATGAAGTAACTATATTACAGTAATTGCACTTTGTTAATATTGTCTCCAATTTGTCTGATCGTACATTGCACTATGTTATTACTGTTGTTTTGTTAATGGGTTTTCATGATCGTTTTGCTTTGTTTGCTACCTTCACTTTTAAGGTTGTGTTTGATTTTTATTATTATGTTATGTTTTTCCTGCGGCCGTTTCCTTTTGGTAATATTGCTTCCTGTTTGTAGGTATGTTGTTGCGTTTTGAAACTTGAGTTATCTTCTTTGGTTTTATATATTAATAATGTTGGGTTATCTACTTCTCTTCTAGTGGTGTTGAATTTTTATCAACTTCATGTTATCAACTTAACATTGTAACATGACATTCAAAATTCTTTTTCAAACTTA
The DNA here is from genome assembly GCA_916613615.1 of Steromphala cineraria. Taxonomy (NCBI): domain Eukaryota; kingdom Metazoa; phylum Mollusca; class Gastropoda; order Trochida; family Trochidae; genus Steromphala; species Steromphala cineraria. The sequence goes on along the minus strand of OU744727.1, from coordinate 26,140,134 downwards.
ATTCTGAAAAAAAGGATTTAGGTTACATAACAATTTTCCATACATACTTGAACATAGCTTCATCTATTGAATTTGGTTCATTTGTGACATTCCGAAGAAAGTACACACTTCTTTCATATTTTTCATTCTGTATTTCATTTTAAGATCAATCATTTACATCAATTGAAGAATTCGTTTTTTTCCAAGACCTTTTGAATATAACCATAACACTTTTTTTGTACTGAATTTTCAGCTGCATATTCGAATAATGTGATTTTTCATTATTCAAAGGATAAACAACAAAATGGTTAAACCACCATAAGACACAATTTCATAAAAAAAGTTCAATGATATTTCATGAGTGTTAAATAACATTGGCGATTCTCTAAGTTCATTGTGTTCATTTTCACCAAATTTCTTTTTACTATGACATGTTACAAAAATGACATAAAATTATGATAAATTGCACCAACTGTGTCCTTATCAAAGTTAAGTTGCCCCACCTTGTTGATTCCATTAAGTTATTTGTCTTTGACGTTTCCAATAAGCTGTTTGGGAGCAAATGAGTAACTCTATCTATTCAATATCTGATAATCGTGTTCGTGATGTAACCTGTACAATGAGGCCTTTAATTCTGAATAAAGTCTGTCTGTCTGTCCGATAAAATCTATTCGATTTTTTTAGAAGTCATGGTGATTGATTGCAGTGTCAGTAATTGATTACTATTAAAATGAACAATTTCAAGTTAAAAAGATTTGACATTTTAATCAGTATATCACAGACAAAATGCCCCTCTTTCAGAAATCGGTATCTCTTTACAAATTTGAAAGATCTATTAAGCAAAAATCATATAGAATCATCCAAATGTTTGCATTTTTAGAAAATATGCTCAATACAGTGAGTCGAACCAGTTTAAATCTTATTTAATATATGTTATGCCAGACTGCCAGAAATATTTCCTTATGGATAAAATTCTTATTTTTAAACAGTGAGGGGAACATACTCAAATTCAGATATTTCTATCCATAAAACAGTTAGAAACAGACAAAAAGCTAGACGTCATGACAATATAAAGTTATAATTACTCCATATACTAAATAACTAGATGAATGGTTATAAAAAACAATAATTTTTCAACAATGAAATCAGTAAAATCAAAACGATAACAAATTGAAATGCACATTAATCTCTCAGTAACGTGACAACCTGAAGTCATGAATAGGTTGTTAAATTTGTCCTTCTGCATCTCTCAAATGTCTGGCATGATATTTCGAAGTGAGGTGAGTTTTAATTATGTCTACTTAAAAATGAAATATCTTGAATAACACAATAATGATAGTTATATGATTTGCTCTTAATGTGACAGTGAAATAAAACTTGTAAACTGATAAACTAATTAGAGGTTTAGTACATTGGGTGATCATATACTGAAAAAATTAATCAGATCATGCGAAACCAAATGTTATATAATTAAGTGTTGACATTTCAAGAGAGGCGCATGAAATGATTTATCACAACTGCGTTAGCAAGGAATCATATATTACCTTAAATATTGAATAATTATTTTGGATAGTTACATATTCATGAAATTTGTCGAATATGGTAAATTCCATAGGCTTGGTATATTATACATGTAGTACTTTTTGTAACCTCAAGAACACTTTGTGCAAGTTCCCCAAAGTTATAAATGCATGTGTGTAATAAAATAGAGGGATTTTTTACAATTGACAAATGTTTCATTTCACATGGTTTTGGTGTAATAGAATCAACTGCCACTGTGCTGTTGATAAAGAGTAAGGTTGAATATTGATATTTGGAAATGATGACTTTCAATCATAACCACTAGTAATGTGAGATTTTTCCTTTAAGGATGATTCAATTATGCTATTCTTATCATTTTCTCTTTCCACTACACGGTTGAGTTGTAATGATATCTATTTGAAAACTAGTCAAAACCTGCTGTCATCAACCTGCTGCTATGATAATCATTGCTGCAAATTCCTATCAAATGTTATCAACGATCATTCTTGCATTAAAAACCTTGTTCTTGGGGGTGTTTTTTTTATAATTTAGAATGATAGTCAATGGGCATAACTGATTCATACATCGTCACTACATATTTAATCCCTGTTAAAATGTGACTCAAATACAACTACCAACATTTGTTTTCTTCAAGTGTTCTAAGTAATTTGCCATAATTACATTCTACTCGAACATAATGTTTCAAAAGTCGTTTTAAAACTTTAGAACCGCATATGATTTTTTGAAGATACACTTTTCTTTAATTCACCCTTTAAAAAACATAAAAGATACACTCCTTATTTGATGCACTCACATCACTGTACTTATCAGACTTGGAACTGAATATGCGATCTCCAAAACAGGCAATGCACATATCTACAGGTTTAATTAACGTCCGGGGTTGTGAAAGGGCTTTAGGACATTGAATATTGATCCATGAATGTAATTATGACATATGATGCGGCATATTTGACTTTAATGTTGACATCTGATCCATGTGGATTAAAACCACATGATCCTTGTACGGGCCTGTATCAAATTTTGCATAGGATGTTTATCAAAAGCATTGTAGTTATTTATGAAAAATGTTTAAGTTAAAAATGTTCAATGATCACAAAACTATTTGACATGACCTAATATTTATTTGAATAAAAAATCCAAAACAGACATAAATAGCGTGCCTTTTTAACTGAAATAGCATCTGGGAGCTGCCTATTCCTTTGTGTGTCAATAATAACTTAACCTTAAATAAAGTGACAATAATCAATATTTTCTGTATACATTTTTTTCTATAACTGATTTTTAACAGAATCCCTGAGTTATTCGCGCATTCTGTTCAGTACAAACATTTACAGTAGGTTTTCTTTAACTTTAAAACAAAAAGCAGTGCAATGAAAAACTGTTTAATGTCTGTGTCATATTGATGCCACAGTTTCCTGATCACATTTCATTTACATGAGCACCGTAACACCTAAATCAACCTAATATGTAAATTATCCCCTTTCCGATACTGCAAAAGATGTTATTACCATTCCTTGTGTTTAGGTACTGGTCCGGATTAATCAAAGTGCTAATTAATTGTCTCCGCTGACCAGTTATTCATGTTATTAGTTAATGGCCCCATTTGTAGTCATGAACTTTAGCCATGGTCAGTTTCATCACAGACAGAACCGAAACAAAAGCTAAAGCCATATTCATTAATGTTGATAATGGTAATAATTGCAGAAACATGAAACTACCCATTCTCCTAAGATGCGAAACAGCAACTTTATTAGCGTCAGCTGTAAAATGAAATTAATTGGATTAACTTATTATAACAACGATGACATTTCATCAATGCTGCTGGTGTTGGTGTAGATGTCACTTTCTAGATGTTAATTTTGCTGATGACATTGTAAGTTGTGTTCAGTTGTTGTGTATACAGCGTTGATTGCTTTTTCACTTGTTTGCTATAGCTATTTGGTACAGAAGCGTATTAGTGTCACGGTGAAAAAATATTTTAGAACTATCTCCTACGTAGGACTTAGTATCTCCTACGTAGGACTTAGTATCTCCTACGTAGGAGATAGTTTCTCCTACGTAGGAGATAGTATCTCCTACGTAGGACTTAATAACCTTATACTTACTATCTCCTACGTAGGACATAGTATCTCCCACGTAGGAGATAGTTTCTCCTACGTAGGAGATAGTTTCTCCTACGTAGGACATAGTATCTCCTACGTAGGACTTAGTAACTCCTACGTAGGACATAGTATCTCCTACGTAGGACATAGTATCTCCTACGTAGGACTTAGTATCTCCTACGTAGGACTTAGTAACTCCTACGTAGGACTTAGTAACTCCTACGTAGGACATAGTATCTCCTACGTAGGTGATAGTTTCTCCTACGTAAGAGATAGTATCTCCTACGTAGGACATAGTATCTCCTACGTAGGAGATAGTTTCTCCTACGTAGGAGATAGTATCTCCTACGTAGGACATAGTATCTCCTACGTAGGACTTAGTAACTCCTACGTAGGACATAGTAACTCCTACGTAGGACATAGTATCTCCTACGTAGGACATAGTATCTCCTACGTAGGACATAGTATCTCCTACGTAGAACTTAGTATCTCCTACGTAGGACATAGTATCTTAATTCGTATTAGACATTGCTCAATTTACAGGGTTTTTGTGTATATTTGCTGGTGTATTAATTATTTCTATTTGATATGTTGATGTTAATATTACATACTATCAAATAATGAATGAAGTTATTGAAAGTTTTGTTAAACGTTTGATGGTCATAAATGGGATATGTATAGTTTTTTTCTCACTGGATTCGGTCATTTAACAAATTATACCATATAATGTTGTATTGTTATTTGTTGTTATTAACAGACAATTCGATTTGGAACAAACGCTTGAGGTTAATATGGTCGTAAACTCAACTAGATATTGTTACTAAGCATTATTGACTCATCGGGCCCCTTACTCGGCGAAGTTACGAAGCCACATCTTTACCCAATTTGTAAAAAAGATGATAAACAGAACTGTGATTCAAAGTTACTTTTATGTAAGTTAACAGTCACGCTATTTGTCAAAATCATCAATGATGCCCCCAATCTGGGATGAATCGATCTGATTGCATATATATATCATCGCCACACATCTAAATTAGGTAAAGTTAACGTAACAGACAACAATATTCTTAATTCTTCAAAGGTAGTTTATTAGCAAAAGTAACGATTTTGTTGTAAACTATTATCACTCATTTGTGATATATTTCCTTAGTATTTGTAGCATAAATTGACCGTAGGCTTCTCCAAAAACATTTGGCCTTAACGAATTATACAAATTGCTTTGATTATAAAGATGTTAGATGGGTTTTTTTGGTTTATTAAAATATATTTTTTTATTTATATGTGTACAACCTTCTGTTGTTTTTAAGGGCGGCCTTTATACAAGAAAAGCCTTTTAAAAGGCTAGCTTTGGGGCACCCGGTTATGTATCACTATAGAGAACCAGGAGATTTAGGTTAGGGAGGACGGGGACAGGGACTTTTACTTGAATAAATTGTTCCAATCGGAGTCGCATATTCTTTGCTCTTTGTTTTGATAGTTATCAGTACACTATGTAAAGTAAAACATCTCGTTCGTTCCGCTTAAATTCCAACAATGATAGATACGTCTCCTAAATCAATTATGATATAATTTTTTAAACATTAATACGGTAATTCAAATTTATGTTGCTTTAAAAGATAGCTGACGGTGAGTTTAATACAAGAGCCAGTGATTAATTAGAAGATAAATAGTTGCGCTAGTAAACTTTCCGGGATCAATTGTTTTCCAATACCCGCAAATTTAAAACCCGACGAATTTCCCATTGACTTTCAGAATAATTACATGTTGCAAGAGTAATTTTCCTTAATTGAGTGTTGATCGAATTACAGCCGAAAGGTGCTGATAAATTTAGAAATGATCTCAGCTACAAGTTCATAATTTTCATTATGTTATAGGATGACATTTAAGAATATTTTATTATACTTTAGGCCCTATATGTCGATACTTTCTTCGAGAGACACTCTTAAACGTAAATAAATCATTCATAACGTTATGTTTTGAAACATGAAATTTGAAAATGGCCTGTTCAGTACCATTTTGTTCGTGAGGCGATGAAATGCATTGACTGAACGATCAGTCATTGACAAGGTGGGACATTCAGCGCTCGCGTTATAGTAAATAATCTATAGGAGGAACCGAATTCCTAGTTGATACACAAATGAAATGTCGTTTCCGAATGTGGAATGCAAAAAAATACACCGAATAACTACAAAACAGCTCACATGCATATGGAAAATTGATCTTTATTGCGGGTGTAAACGCTCATCCATATATTGTTGAAAATATACGATATATTTTACATCATAACATTATTATAATGATCAGTTTCCAAATTAAAGCTTGCCAATTATTTCGTACCACCCACATGGTCACGTGGGTATAAATTTGCTACAGCTCTGTCCATTGATGATTCGAAATACCAGGATATGCTTAAAACAAATATCATTGGTTGAAACTTCTCTTTGAAGTTTCCAAGAGTAATATAGAGAGAACCTTCTGCCATTAGTTTTCAATATCAAATGTTACATAACTTTGGGGTCTCTGGACCCCAAAGCAATAAGCCTATTGCTTGATCGACAAACCTAATTTCACCGTATGAAATAAAATGTTTCCAAACCAGGGCTAGACAATATCGAACCGCACATTGAAATATTTGCTATTGTCCGTAAGATGCGCTTATCTATCTTTTATTCTTAACCGAGTTGTTCTGAATCACATGTATATTTATCTCAATATTCATAGATAATATAAGGCAGAAGTGTAGATGTCTTAGAGAATTGCGTCAACTTATGTGAATCCTCTTGCTGTAAACATTGCTATCTTTCTTAATATTGTTCTTTTTCACAATAATCACAATACGCATTCCAATTCTAGAAGTAGTATTTAATGTATCATTTATGGTATTATGTGTAGGACTAAAGTTGCATACGGTAATCAGCGAAATCAAACAGTATTTTCTTAGCAAAAGAACGCACAAAACGTTAATATTTATGTCTCAATATTCTAAAAAATTACGAGGAGTGCAGAAAAGGTACATTTGTATTATTTGAAGCGTACAATAAGGCAGTCGCTGGGCCGCACATTATAAACGATATGAAAACAGAAAACAGAAACCACAAAACTCAATCAAACTGATTTTCGTTTACAAATTAATCGTTACTTTTGCTTATAATCTAAGATTTAAGGATATTGTTGTCTGTTGCTTTGTAATACTGTCTAATGCGTTGCTTTGAAAAGGATTGAGATATTTGTCGATTATATATAAAACTTTAGCTGCCTTTAAATCAATCAGATCAGATTGAGGCGACAATGATTATCTTGACAAAAGCGAGTCTGTAACCTTTGAGACACAGCTTGAATTGTCGTATTTTAAAAAAATTGTTATTTCGACGAGTGAGTGGTCCTATGAAAAAGGAACTTGAATAACTAGTTTAGTTTTCGATCAGATATGAAACGGTCTCCCTTTTGCTGATATATACAAAACTTAACTTTGAAATACTACCTAAATTCCAACTAAAATAATACTGTAAAATCATTTATTTTCGCTGGGCATTATTTTCGCGCATTTATCAAAAGTGACATATTCGCGCGGTGTATTTTTCGCGCAAATCATACCTACTGAATATTATTTTATATCAAATCCTCCGAAAATGCTGTCAAAATCAATAATCTCATTTATAAAGCGATCCTCTTCCAGCACGAGTAAGGAACCGCTCGGCAAAGGACATAATATTATGTTTGTAATGAAAATAACATTCGTTTTCTTACGGTGTTTTGTTAATTTTTTAATGCAATATCATTTTCATCACACTAAAAGCGACATCGGCTCGTTAGTTAAAATCGACATATATTAATATCAACATATATTCATATAATATAACATGGAATAATTGTTTAACGACCCCTCTCGGTAAATAAGACATGACATGGACAGTTTAACATTATTATGTTCCTTTGTTAGATCCATCCCTTTATGAAATTGGGTTTTAAAATGAACACACTTAAGTCACAGTTATTGAACGTATTGTAATGACAAGATCGAGTAAAATAAAGGCAAATGCTCTCTAGACAATATAACATAACGTTAACTGTTAGATACATAATCCATATGTGACCAACAAACTTTAATACAGATGTTAACGATGATTCATTCGACATTTAAACTTTGAACATCATGTACTATTAACATCAACATACAAATAAGAAATAGTAGACACAGGCAAACACACAAAAAAACACTTAAATGATCAATTTCTGAAACAAATTATCTCCTACGTAGGAGATACTAAGTCCTACGTAGGAGATACTATCTCCTACGTAGGAGATACTATGTCCTACGTAGTAGATACTATCTCCTACGTAGGAGAAACTATGTCCTACGTAGGAGAAACTATGTCCTACGTAGGAGATACTAAGTCCTACGTAGTAGATACTATCTCCTACGTAGGAGAAACTATGTCCTACGTAGGAGATACTATCTCCTACGTAGGAGATACTAAGTCCTACGTAGGAGATACTATCTCCTACGTAGGAGATACTATGTCCTACGTAGGAGATACTATCTCCTACGTAGGAGATAATAAGTCCTACGTAGGAGATACTTTCTCCTACGTAGGAGATAGTTCTAAAAAAAATTTTCACCGTGACACTAATACGCTTCCGTAATTTGGAAACTTTTGCAGATGCTTTTAAATTTTACCAGGAGAAAACACAGGTGATATGCTTAGGACGATCCAAAGTTGCATTTTTGATCTTGGTCATCCTATAATCATTTCAAAATAGACAAACTACTGGAATGGAACTTTGCACAAATAGAAATGCAGAAACACAAAGTCGATTACTATAAAAAAAAAACATTTATAGCTTACCGTTATCCATACCAAGAGTTATCTATGGATTCCTTTTCATTCTTCTGCAGACATCGTAGCTTCAAACGATACTTCACAAATAGAAATATCTTTACGATGTCTGCTGTAGTATTGAATATCATGTAGAAAATGTTCTACTGTCATAGTAAACCGGCAATCACAAGTCATACAGGGTCAGTGGGTCACCTTATAAAAACGTATCATACAATAGATTCTCACTTATCGGGATATTAATCAGAAGATTAAAATTTCATATATCGTATTCATTATTAGAATGATATCTCCACACACTAGGAATCACGAAATTGATATCTATTAATCAAGTGAATAACTTCGAATGATAATAACGACTTTTTGACACTGAATATGACAACAATTGCAGCTATAAACCAAGATCCTTAAGTCAAATCCTGCTTATAAATATCATTTTGCTAAGTTTATGGATGATTTGACATTATGCATAGGGTTACATACTTAAACAATAGTTTATCATCATTGGGTGAAATCTAAAACTATATAAGCATATTAAACGATTCAGCACAGTTCAGCTGACACATTCGATGTTATGAGGAAAGTTGCTTTTTCACAAAACCTTTTGTAAATTGGCATATGTAAGCTAGGAACAGATGTGGAAATGACGAACTGATATATCATTTTGTACTTCTATGTGACATAAACATTTCTTTAATAGAAAGAAACACTTGAAATGATTGACATCGAAAACTTTTTGCATAAGAAAGAGACGACTCTTTGCTCGTAATAATTATCCATGCGAATAGAGGCAATTAATTTTTCTCATAACATTTTAATTATATTTCCATTATTTCGCACAAAAATGTATAGTCCACAACATTCTATTAAATGTTTTTGAAGTATGCCTTTTCAATGTGCAAGTTGTTCAGAATACAAACTGAATAACCTCATAAAAACGATTTTTAAGAAGTTCAGGCGGTCTAAACCTTCTGATTGGATAAAACCAGGTCATATTACGGCCATACAACTTACTTCTTAGAAGTTCAGAATAGCAAAAACATTTATGACACATCTGTTAGGTTTATTCTTTTTCCTTATGAAATAATGGATTATGGTTTTCATCGTTGATTGAAAGTTTGATTCATAAAAACCACAGATAAAACACTTTTGCATCATGTTCTTTCTAGTCTTGATGACATTAATGGTGCGGCACTTTTATTGGAGAAGCATTGTGTCAATTACGTAAAATTCTATCACTTTTTCTTAGAAACTTTGAAACTTAAAACTTATAAGGAAAATATTTTAAATGTGTTTGTTTACTAGATTATAATTTGCTTGACAATTCATACCATACTGTTGTATAAATGTGGTTGACGTCAGCATTTTAACATGTAAACGTTATAAACCAGTGAACAAACGTTATGGAATACAGATATATTTGCAGGTTGAGTATAGTTGCCCACACTGTTAGTTCATAACTTTGAAGCGTGTTATGTGTTTGTTTATACATTTTATGTTATCCTCATTCCAATCTGGAATTTCAGAAGGATATCTAAATCAGCTTTCACTCTACCTGTTCATGTCATTAACAACAAAAGCATTGCTTTTCTGGAAAAATTAATTTAATATATTTTCAATCAAATACATATTATATTGACTACTTGAAATTAAAACATTGAAACCTGCCACTTTCAGCAGTCGTATATTGACTGTCATAATCATACCCCAGTATGTCTAAAATGTATGGAATAAATAAATGAATATTGGTGAGTTTCAATGATGTCTTCGTAAGTAATGACTATCTTGAGTGTCACACAATAACAATAGTTACATGATTTATCCTAATATGACACTGTCATACAATGGGTGATCACAAATAGAGAGATTAACCAGGAAATCAGAACATCATATTTTCATTTGAAGAATAGAAGCCCTACTACTAAAATCGACTACAATTATACATACATATATTCAAGTTGTGATTCTTTTAACGAGTCACACTGACGACCTAAAAGGGATTTTCACAAGGAATAATCTTTTGTATCTTAGTTACATTGCATGATAGATTTAACTTTGCACACATTGTTTTCAAAACCAACAGAGGAATTGAAGTTTATGTCAAAAAGTTAATAAACACTGTTACTCTAAAATTGTTTTTTTTTGATCGGAAGTATATTATAATTGCCAGCAGACAGATTTACACAAATAAGGTGTTAATGATGATTGCTTGCAGAGCCAGAAATAACATTGCAATATAACGTTATAACGAAACAAAGTGTTTCCTGAAGAGATTTACGAAATTGACTTAGCGTACATTGGCTTATGTATCGTCTCAAAAGTTAATATGTTATGAGCAATCTGTTTATATTTAAATGCTCATAAATTAACAAACACATCAGACTTTCAAAACAGTGGTTAGGGTTCAACGAATTTTCTAGGTGCATGATAAAATATTTCAACAGGCAAGAATACAAAGAAAGTGTGAAAGATTGGGTATTATTTGTTAATATGATGGCCTCTTTAGGTCCATGACATGTGATGTGTCATATAATATAATATAATTCAAAGAAAATAAGAACAATGTTGGTGTTATCAAACATGTTACTCTTTTTACAATTATTTATCATCTTCTTCAATGAATGATATAAGAACTATTATGAGAAGATAATATTACACTACACAATATTGACAATAACTATAAAAATCTTTGAGATTGAACATCCTTGATATAATTCCATGTCTCAAAAGTACATTGAGTAATAGGAATCACCTTTCCGTTGTTGATATTCGTTATGAGGGTGTTTTAATAAAGAAAACCAATAAAAACTCCGGTATTTGTAACATCAATAGCGTTCCAATATGATCTATATACAATGTACACACTATCAATTTAGATTAATTGGTACGATCTAGAAGTTAAAAGCCTCGAAAATTTAATCATGCATAAATTTTGACTTTGATAAAAGGTCAGTTATGATGGAAGCAATATCGGCATGTCATTACTTATGCTTGAATGATCGAATAAATAGTTTCATAACATAATATTCATAATATTCCATTTGTCTATTTTTAATTGTATGATCACAGATATCATACACCTAAACATTTTGATCAGTTATTTCTGAATATACTCAGTGACAATGTAAAGTAATTCGTGGTATTTTTATTGTTTTGTAATATTGTAAAACAGAATATTTAGACTTTCAAGATAGCTATATGTGCCAAACTATGGAGATGACACACACAAATCTTAACCGTTAACATCGCAGTAAGGTTACCACTTGGACAGAGTGGTAATCATGTACTCATGTGCAATGCAAACTGCATGTGTAGAACTTGTGCACACATCTATATGTTACTCTACAAAACCAGACTAGTGTTTGTCATGTTGTGCCAAGTAACAACGAGAGAGTAATATGTATAGCAAATATGGGTGCACCATAAGCCATTATTGCATAAACGTTGGTCTCACTCTTCCGATCATTTGAAGATGGATTGAGCGATACCATGCAATAGTGTGTAAATCAGACATGCCATAAAGTTGTAAAGAACGTGTAACAAGCATGTCACTTGAAGACAATATATATCACCAAACCGACCTGGGAAATCGCTTTTTGACTTTAATGTCAACGGGGGCAAAACCATTCAATACAATGTTATATGCATGTTGTTGATAAGATTGTGCGCAATTTGAATCAGAGATTGTCGTCCATATACCCTTATGACCCTTCGATGTCACAGAACGTTTCAAGAAAAACTTCATTGGTTTATTCAAAATGTTCATGGACTGCTGAAAATACTATTGTTGTATTTCACACATTGATAAAATGTACTAATCCTTACCCCGAGTCCAAAAATCTAAAGTAATTATTTTGTAATGTGTAATATTCTAAATGTTTTGAAGCAGTTATAACTAGAGTCTCATATGAATGTGAATATAAAAACTGGAAAACGTCTTATTAGCATATACAAAGATTTTATAGAAGTTCTACTTGTTCATAATTGAACATAATGCATCCTTATGCATTATGGCAAAATTTGAGCCTTATATTTGATTGTTTCATCTTCGACTACGGTTTTATAAGATGTTGAATTAATGTTATTAATTGTTGGTAAACTGTTATAGTGGCCTTAAAGATGAGAATTCGTTTGGTAACTCAATAACAGATAACCAGTAGCTGTCGTTTTCAATTCCAAAGTCATTCCAAAGAAAGTACCTTAAGGATACTAAGGCTTTGGAGTATAGCTTTAGGGCCTAATCCTGGAAACAACACGCTACCAATGGAACTAATATTTTTTATTGCTTCTAACAAAATTTACATTGCCTACGCCAATAATAGAAAGCAAACACTGGGTGCAATTTAGGCTTATTGTGCCATCACATACAACAACAAAATCACAGTAGTGTGTCATTATATCTAAATCCTTGCATTAGTTCCTTGCCCGATTCTATATACTAGGACACTTGTGAAAGGTTTCTATGTTTAGAATTCCAAATCAAGTCATACTTTTGGTCAATGTTGAATAGCCTTTATCTGCCTACAAATTGTGAGTATCGCAGCGAAAGAGTACCTAACTTGATTTTGACTTTACTAAACCTAATGTTAAATATATTTAAATAGTTCATAAGTCCTATAGTCAACTCCTGAACATTGTGGAAAGTGTCTACTTTCAAAAGCCGGAACTAAGTTTTTGCTTTCGCAAATTTGAGTTATGTTATAGACTAGGATCTTCAAGGTAGGGAAAACACCAGGAAGAATTTTCCAATATCCAAAGCAATCAGGTCATGATAAACACTAGGAATAATTTCATTTGCATCTGATCAGACCAGGCAACTTGTGACAAATGTGTCAGTAGGCTCACTTTTTTCACTTGCTAAATTGAGCGTAATATGATAACGAGTACTGACTATAATACAGGAACTATCATCAAGAAATAAAGATGTTTACGCTCTTGGGTGTTGAAACATGTCAAAATAGATTAAAGTTAGAAACCAAAGCCAATCGTTCCTTTCAAGACCTTACTCTGCAAACTTCAAAAAAATCTTCTTTATCTTGTTTTAATTAACGTATAACAACTGTGTAATTATTCGAAAAATTAATTCCAGAGATTTTGATGGATATCTTTACTATACAAAAGCCTTACAGATGATACCATTGTGTTTATTATGTGGAATACATGTTACTCACGAAACACAGTAACATCATATTCACATTTGTTTGTAATGCTTTGCTTTAAAAAATGTTGACAAATCTATTAATTTGACGATTAACATTGTCATAGATAAAGATTGGTTGAAAGCCTTCAAAACTAGAATTACTTTGATTGTCCCTAATACAAGTATAATTAAATGTTATTACTGTTTTTATCAGACATTAGTTTTGCATTGACATTTTCTTATATCATGCTTTGATTGGTTCCTTTAAAGATAACATGTAAAACAAATAGTACCTTTGGTTCAATGACAAAGTAACCTCCATCATGGACAAATCCGCAGGCGCCAAATAAAACATAACTTATTTCCCTAAAGAGAAGGCAAACAGGTTAAGTCGTTGTATATTAACACATAATAGAAAGCTTAAAATTGTGGAATAATATTTCTGACAGCTTGGATAGTACATTACTCACACTAATGCCATTTTTATTGTTTCTTGCAAGAGTGCCGAATCTTGGTCAATGAAGAAATGAACGTATTGAATAAACGGGACATGCCAAGAAATGGTATGGTAGGGAAGAGGTCTTGTAGAAATAATGTCTGGCATAATTATAATAAAAACAACGACGAAATGAGTTTCTTGGAGTTTGGGGCTTAAGTTTTGCTGAAAAAAAGTTAATGTACGTAATTTTAATTAGACAACAGACTTCATTGACGTTTGATGAGGTAAACTGATATTTCAAACAGTTATCATATTTTTTATGTCATGAGGCAAGGACAATTTCTTTTAAAAGCCAAGTTACCTTACAAAGGTGATGAATTTGATGTTGTTGAAATAATATTACCAAATAAGCTTCATCCATTATGGTTTGTATTCTACCTGAAATAAACATTACCAAAATATGTGACAATATTCCCACTGCATCACATTTTGTTTTGAAAAATGAACATAATTATGATGAATTAGATTGGTTATGGGAAGATATTACATATCAAATGATGTAACATCAAAAGGCGGAAACTTAAATGGCTGACAAGAATATGAAGAATTTTGGGGTACTGAATATTGATTTCTGATAATGACAAACACATATTGAATTTGACATTTGATGTGTTATATTTTGCTTCAAACAAAGTGTAAGATCCTATGGGACTCAACGAGAATGTTATCCATAACATTAAATAGAAGTAAATAGTTTTCATGAACAGTTGAATGAAAGGATACAAGATGAAATAAAAATATCAAAGAAGAAATAGGTGTTAGTGATTGTTTATTGAAAGGGGCTCACCAATTGAAAACTTATAACGGCAACAATATACATAAAGCTCCTACCAACATGATAAGTTGCCAAGGAAAGTTTTGCATGAATGATGTGACGTGCTTTTAAAAAACTACGATTGACAATAAATATATAAACTGCTGTTCAAGTGGCACATCTGACAAAAGGAAAAACGCATATATACAATACTGAAATATAACATATTAAATGTATCTGGAATGGAAATGCCTAAAAAAATCTATGTCTAGAGTACTGTGGAAATATTTGTCAATATCATTCTTTTGAAAACAGTTTGATTTGTAACATTACATGTTAATTTCAATAAAACATTTTTCTGTCATTTCTTGATCCATGTCATACAATCAAGCTCTTTGACATATGTTATATAAAAACATTTATTCACGAAATGAAAATGGTTAAGGAAACTTGTAAATGTACAAAAGTCTTAATTGATTGAAGAGTCTCCTCATTTTGCCAATCAAGATTTCATTTTTGTTCATGTGCAGTTGTGGCTTGATATTTTCAAAATACAAACTATCATTGAAACAATAAAAGTTACCTAAGGAATGACCTAAGGAATGTCACAAAATGTTCTTCAATAGTATGACATTCAAAAAGCCAAACTAATATTATTTTTGAATGTTAGCAAAAAAAATCTAAAAAAAATCTCAAAGCTTAAAGTTATAGCATTTGTTCCTATATGCAAGTTTTCATATATGAAAAAATCTACAAACGAATGTGGCCTTTAGCTTTGAATTCTAAAACGCAGATGTTGATGTACAAACAACGTAATCTGAGTGACCAGTGTCCAATCCGAGCCTGCAATCTGTCTTAGATTAAGCTGTCAATCCTGGTCTCTGTTTGCTCGGATTTTAATTTCCGGAATTAGTTCTCCTAATGTCTGGAAGAAGGTGTAATTGTTCCCCTCTGTTGTTTATAGCACATAGTCCATGTAAAGGATAGCAGTTTTGACAATGGTATTATAGAGAACTCCTGGATGACAAGTATTAACTTCTTTTGTGTGTGTTTGATACCAAAAGGTTAAACTTATGGCGTCTCTGAAAATAATAATTCTCAAACAATTATTTCATAAATATGTAAAAGGAGCACAGAGAACTGGAAATTTCAGAATAGTTCACTACATATCTAGACTTGCTCTCGAGAGATTTTGTTAATGTAAACTTGTTATTAACCACAGTCTTAGTGTAAAACTACATAAGATACGTGGAGGGAGATATATAAGAAAGGAAACAGCCACAAGTACAAATTTAAAGGTTTTTGGCGTTTATCTATTTTTCAACAAATATGTGCAATCATTATAGATCTTGAAATAATTAAATTTTTCCCAACTAGGCCTCTTGAAAGCATTTCAAAATTATAAACAATATTGCCTTAAACACATAAAAATCCTAAAAGCAAAACAGAAACAAATAATTAGGGAGGCAGAAGTTTTAATACATACTTTCCGGTATTAAAAAATACTTACAGCTGACATTTTTCAATCTCTTGAATGGTCTAATTTTGTATTTTTTCATCCTTGTCAAATTGTTATGTTAACACTTTCTAAAACAAGATTTTAGTGACAACATTTAATATTCAACGAATATGGCTCAAACAATTACACTGTTCTCCCTTCTCTTTCCATGTCGATAATCCAAAGTTGGTGATGGAGGCATGCTTGGATTAACGACTATCAGACAACTACCGATTCATCCAATCTTTAATTAGAAATGTAAGCAAAATGTAATTATCTTTAGCCCGTTAATGAGTCAATAAAGTGCCGTTGTATATCAGTATTGGGATGTAAAACGCCGGTTCATTAGAGCACATAACTTCATATTACTCAGATCAATAAGAATGGAACCAGGGCGCACCACATGGCTTTAAGGGAGTCACAAATCTAGCCTTTCTACAATTAATCCTCGGCCTTACAACTGCTCTGTGTTCGCCTTATCAAATTTTGCTTGGACACAGTGGTCAAGGTAGTAAACAGAATAGCTTGACCAGTGGTCATTCAAAATGGAATGACCAGATCTAGAAATAAGTAGTTCCATTCAGTGAGAGTGAAGAGGTAGGATTCGCTTCAACCAAGGCCCTGGTGAGAGTTGGCGATTTCAAGTGATAATTGGATTTTTAAAACTTTTTTAAATTCTGACTATTCTGGGAAAATGTGCCCATGGGCAAATAAATTTTTACTGCTTCAATATATCTTAAAAATGAGCATGAAAGCTGCAAATTGGCTACTTATGACTGCTTGTATTTCAATATTTTTAGGGTTGTTAGCATTCTTCATTTCACAATTATGACTGAAGTATTTAAAGAAACTCAAAGGTGTGAATGCCAAGGTATTTGATAAGTGAATTGCTTTACATTTTATATTGTTCTAACTCACAACAATAATAATAGTAATTATTAATAAGTTCATTTACTTTTTGCAGTACGAAATTGTTTGATATTTGATTGACTGTTTTGTTCAGTTGTAATGTCATTCCTATTTTCTTGCAAAAACAATTTCACCAACTTGTTTTAATCAATTGTTTTAAACGCTGAAGTGAAAAACATAATTATTATTATGTATTTATTTTATTTTTGTCAAACACGATGTACATATTCAACCCGGGATTTCTATTCTCTGTCACTTTATTTTACCAGGAACAAATCTCACAAACAATAAAAGCAAGCTTTCAATTCTTTCTACTCACGTGTCATTCTTAATTCCTACATTGTAGTTGTGACATAACGAAACATAACTTCAAGAGTGACATAAAAATGGGGAAAAGAAACAAGAAAATATCCTTAAAATTTTCATTCAAAAGACAAATGCATTTAAACGTGTGCTTATAAAGTAAAGTTCTTATTTAACTTGTGTTTTACCTTTTTCGGTTTCCAGAACCATATGTGGAATGCATTTAGTCTGTGGTAAATCTTTCATACTACAAATGTTATCTCTACCCAAACTGAGGCAATAAAGAATAACAAATCATTGCCCTATTATTTCTGATAAATATTGATAATAAACTAGCAATCTTTATGCATATCCATCCCAGGGTTATAACAAAATTCCTATGGCAGTCTCTTTTCACCTCACATGACCCAATTCTCTAATAGTAGAAAGATTTGATAAAAACTGCGCATATCATAAATGTAATTATATCCTAAATACATATGTACAATAACTTTTGATGAAAGTTTTGGTCCCAAGATCTAATTTAAAAGTATGTAAAAAGATCTTAGAGTAAGCATTAACTCATGTTTTCCCCATATTCGTTCAACCGTAAGACAAACATTATATACAACAGTGTGCAAAATACATATAGGTCCCTAAAGGTGAATAAACACTCCAACAATTCGGTTGCCCAAAATGTTCATATTACCTTAGAGACTAGCCCATGACTTCCAATCATATTGTGGTGGATTTAATGGTTGACACTTTTATTGCTATTATGTGAACTTTAGGTTCTCTAGTGGCAAGGTTCTTACCAATGATATCACATCTTGATATTGGACATAATATGCTTGATAGATTTTGTAAAGGATGATGATTTAGCTTAGGAGCGTTGACACTATTTAAGAACGAAATATCACTATTATTGAGTGAAGAAATACTTTCAATATTTCTAAAATCTGACATCCTGAAAGTAAGCTTTTTTCTAGATTTCATTCTGGTTTCTTTTTTCTTTATGCCTTTGTAACTTCGCCCTTCCTAACTTTTTATTATTGTTAGGAATTAACGTTAGGAATGAACAAATATTCTCTCCAAATTTTAGTTTTGGCTACAGATTCACTCTAACCTATAGACATACATGTAGTCAATTTGGACCAAAATTTCGGAAATTACGAAGTCGGGAAAGTACAATTCTTGTAACCAAGCATAATAAGTTTTGTAGAATGACATATTAAAAAAATAATTATCAAATGCACCTAAAGGTGCTCTATCGTTTGGAATATTAGTTTGCTATTGATGGCGAATAATACCAACTATGTATGCACTTAATTAACAAATTGATTCAATACATTGAGTGCAATACATGCATTTATATGTTTACCTAAATTTTAAAGGCAAAGTTTTTTTATAAACCTATAATCTCTCTTAGGAATTTAAGGGATATTTATAACAGGAATTGATTAATTATTATGGTAATGTCTGATTTTCATGGATGAAATGTGTATCTCACACGCGTATCAGTTTTCAAAAAAGCAAAAATCAATTAGATCATCTTAAATGAGCAGTCTGTTAAAAACGAAAACTTCAATAATTGGTTTGATCACTCAACCAATCAGTGTTATTTGCTTTATCTATCTTATTTAAATTTGCTTTTAGTTTAGTTTAGTTTAGTTTAGAAAGTTATTTCAAGACACAAGTCACTGGCTTAAACATTGCTGTTGTTTACTAATTGGAAATTTGCTAAGATTGCAATACCTTTTTTTATTTTAAAGCATAACCCTGTGGTTTACTGGGGCTTTAAAGTTACCAAATTGTTTGCATTGATTATAAAGATGAAGAAACAATGTGAATATCTGACAGTGATCATTCATTTATGAAAACAATTAATTACCAAAGCATTACGCAGTATTTTATACAATAAAAGAGATAAATAAGGAACAACAAGTTTCGAACAAAATAAACCGTTCATGAATAAGAGATTTTGTTTTTAGCTGCTATAAATGGTGTGGTGTTTCTTTATTGTTTTGTCAACTTGATTTACTGGTGAACAAATAAAAAGGGAAAATGATATCCTGAACTCATATATGTATATAAATATGTATATATGTGCTTGTACATTTGGGGGAAAAAACATAAGTAGAACTACATAAAATCCAGAATAAACCTAATCCTGCACATAGTTGTTTTAGAAAATGTACAATGTGCAGTAATCTCCACATCAAAACGTTGCCTTTTATATAAAAATTATGTTAAAATTTTGTCAAATATATGTGAAAAGTGACAAGATAGGAGAGTATAATACTTTTATTTGTTGGCTGGTACCTAGAGATGGTTGATGGTTGTATGAATGTCTGTTATGTAGAGCTCTGTGCCCCTTTCCAAAATTTACATAATACTTGCATACTCTCTTTGATTTTGTCTCTCTTAACCAAAAATATCAGGATATTAAAGCTTTTTTTCCCAAATATTTAACTTTTAAAATTATTTTAATATTATTTAATACTAACGAGGAAGAAGTAAATTTGATAAAAAAACATAGTCAATTCAGATTATATATCCCGTTTAGTTTTAATAACACAAAAGCCTTGGGTGCTGCAACTTGCTTGGTATAATCTAAACATAAATAAAGTTACACTTTCAGGGAATGAGAAATTTTAGTAGAACATATTCTCATTCAAAGTAAATGTGTAACA
This sequence comes from Steromphala cineraria, assembly GCA_916613615.1. Classification (NCBI taxonomy): domain Eukaryota; kingdom Metazoa; phylum Mollusca; class Gastropoda; order Trochida; family Trochidae; genus Steromphala; species Steromphala cineraria. Next base: position 26,119,898 of record OU744727.1, on the reverse strand, counting down.
TCAAGTATGATTTATGAAACGCTCCTCTGACTGCTAGTGTTACTCAAACTATAACCATCTATCAATTTTATTTTCAGTTTTAAAGTGTTATTGGTCTACATGAATAGGTCCCAAAGTCAAAATCGATAACACCTCTCAAGACCAAATATTTAAAAGCTGAATCCTTAAGAATATGTGTCTGGTCGAGAAATGCTTAGTCTGCAAAGATCACAACAACAACAAAAACAATCTTAGCATATTTTTATATCACAAACTTAAACAGGGGTTGTCGGTATCTAAGATTTCCCTTCTTGGTATAATCTACACATAACTAAGTTACACTTTTAGGGAATGCGAAGATTTAGTAGCACATATTCCCATTTAAAGTGAATGTAGAACATCAAGTATGATTTATGAAACACCCCTCCGACTGCTAGTGTTACTCAAAATATATCATCTATCACTTTTATTTTCAGTTTTAAAGTGTTATTAGTCTACATGAGAAGGTCCCAAAGTCATAATCGATAAATGATTTTGTGTCTGGTAACCAGGGGATTTGTCAGTATCTTAAGATTTCTCTTCCTGGTTCAATAAGAGCATAAATAAAGTTATATTCTCGGAGAACTAGAGGTTTAAGTAGTACCTATTCTCAGTCAAAGTGAATATGATAGTTTCTGTCATGATTTATGAAACGAACTCTAGATGCTAATGTTGCTCATACTATCACCAATTGTCAATTAAATTTCAGTTTTAAATGTTGTTAGTCTAGGCCCTACCGATAACGCCTCCCCAGAACACATTTGAAGCTAAACTCTTTAGAATCTTAATCTCTATTCTGTCTGGTTCAGAAATATCATGAAAGAGAAAAGTTTAATCTATGACAATTTTAAAGAGGCAATCTTGCAAGTCTTAACAGAAAGTTGTCAGTACTTTTCGATTTTCTTCATATTTTTCTGCTTTTAGTACAATCTTCTGATATGATATGCAAAGGGTCAATCAAAGGAGAATTTGCTAAGTTTGTAAGGTAAATCAGGTAAGATAAGCTACAACGACTATTACCACTAAAATAGCTGAATCTACTGGTATAACTTCTACTCCAACTACTGCTACTTCTACCACTGCAACTTTTATTTCTCCTCAAATCATTCAAAAGTTTAGCATAAAAAAGGCTGTCAGTAGTTTTGGCTCGAGACTTAATCATTTCTTCTACAACTACAGATTGAATTGATTGATGATATGTTTGGCTTACTAGTCTACTAATCTGAAGAATCAAAATTTGCAACTTTAAGTTTCAGGACGCATATGTTTAGGTAGACTGAGTGGCCAGTGTCCAAACCGAAACTGCCATCTCTCTTAGATTAAGTTGCAATCCTGCATCTGTGTTCTTGAACCTTCATTTCCGGAATTAATTATTTGAATGTCTGGAAGATGGTGTAATTGTTCCCCTCTGTTGTTTGTACTAAATAACCTATATAAAGGATAGAAGGATTGATACTTGAACTATAAGGAACTCTAGGATGACAAAGATTTAATGATTTGATCAATGCATTGTTACGTTTGTGTTTGATATCTTTTTTAAATTGGAGATTTATCAAAGCAAAACAGCCTATACTTTAACGTAACTGCTTATTCATAGATGGTCGTTTCATATCGCTTGGCACGTTGATTGTACATGTAGCTGTGTCTAGATTTTAAATCTTACTTTTTAGCATTTTGCTGTATGCTTGCCACTTTTATAAAGTGATTCATGAACACATATTCGTTTGATTTATGCTTACAGTTGCAATTTTTTTGTGTTTGATATCACTAGACTCGTTGCTAAAGTTACATTTGTGAAAGAAATTAGGTTCTCAAATGTTGCTTATCTAATGTATCTATTAAATAAACAGCAGAAAACTATATCAAATATTTGAAATTAATAATATTTTGTAATACATGTAAGTAATATTTTCATTTATCATTTCACGAATTATGATTTCACCTTGCACACAACTCAGAAATGCAACATTTCTAAATGCAACTGTTTTGATAAAAAAAATACTATGACCAAACGAATATATCTTCGTCCAACAAATCCAAAGAAACACACATCAACTACAACAGAATGATGTCATAATGTCATGAACATGGTATGAAAAACAATTTAACTTTCTAATTCTCCAATAGATAATCCCAAATTGGTCATGAAAGCATTGTTGAATTAACGATTGACAGATAATTACTGATTCATGGTATCTTTCATTACAAATGTCCGTGGGATGTAATTATCCTCAGCCTGTTAATGAGTCAATAAAGTGCAGCTGTATATTTATATTGGAATGTGAAAGGCCGCTTCATTAAAGAAAATAACTTAAAATTATTTCTTCAAAAACGTCGACTTGTCCAGTGAAACCAAGGAACACTGCATGGCTTTACTGGAGTCACAAATCTACCAATAATCTACAATTCGGCCACAAACTGCACAGTGTACTCTCAATCTAATTTACCTTTGACACAATGGCCAAAGAATTTTTACAGATTAGCTTGACCAGTGGTCATTCATGCTAGAGTGACTGAAATAACTAGCTCTATTCAGTTCGCCTGAGGAGTTAGGATTCGCTTCAACTATGGATCTGATGAAAGTTGAAGAGGCTTTTAAGTTGATTTTAAGTGATAATGGTTTTTCAAAATTCCTTTAGAAACTCTGACTTTATGCTAGATTTTGAAGAAATGAGATTGTTGGCTTAATTCTGACTGGGAAAAACAATAGTTTACCTACATCGGTAGTTTAGTGCGGTCCTCGGGGGGTTGGGAATAATTTCCTGCAAATAAGTCCTCAGGTCTTCTTGATTTCATGATAAGAATAGTTATGGTTTACACCGACATACAAGTGTGGACAGAAATTGAAATGAATTATATTGTCACTTCTTCAATATCTCAAAGCTGCAAATTGGTATATTCATGGCTACTTAAGAAATCTTGTATTTTAATAATGTTAGGGTTATTAGCACAACTCATTTGATAATTTTGACAGAGGCATTTAAACATCTTCAAAAGGAATCAAGATATTGGGTAAATGAAATAAATTATTCAACCTTTTTATCACTATAACTCAATTTGCTTCAATAGTAAAAAAGGGGTCCTTTTATATATTTTTCATATACGAAATTGTTGGATATTTCATAAATTTTATTTATAACAATATTATAATTTTATCATATTTTCACAATCAATAGTCGTTGTCATAGTCAACAGCGAAGTGAAACCCGGCTTACTGTTTAACACATCACCTATGTTCATCTGGAAATCCTCTTTAAAACGATAAATAAAAGCTTCACTATTTTATATACATTTCATTCATAATTTCTAGATGTGACACTTAGTGAAAGGTTCTGCCTTTGAATTGAATTTGAAAACATTCAAATCCGACCTCGAAGGGGGTTAATGATTCAAGAAAATATCCTCAAAACTAAAATTGCTAGCTTCATTAAACGAAACAGACACATTAACATGTGCTTTTCAAGAGTAAGTCTCTATTAAACTTGAATTTTACTTCTTTCTGTTTCCATGATCATATGTGGCATATTTTTTTGAATACTGCAAATGATGTTTTTACCCAAATACAACCTGAGACACCTTACAAATGAGCGAATTCAAACAGGAGAATCTAATATAAAGCTATTCAGTCCTGCTAAATGTTTGTTAAAATACTCTTAATCCCAAGGTAATAACAAACGTTGTTTAGCAGATTCCTTTCACATGACCAAGGCCTTTTGTAGTTTTTTAAATGGCACATCATTTAATTATGTACATATGTACAATAAATGTTGGTAAAGCTTATGGTCCCAAGATAAAACATCTTTTTTTAAAGAATGTAGAGTAAGCATTAACTCATGTTTCCCCCACATTTGTTCAACCATAAAACAAAAACTTATAAACGAGACAACAGAGTGCCAAATAAGTCCCCAAAGTTCAATGAAAACTCCCACTATTCGGTTGCCTAACATGTTTAGATTACCTTAGGGACTAGCCCACGACTTCCAATAATATAGTGATGGTTGTACTGAGTTACACAAGACCCTTTTATAGTATTACCTGAATTTAAAATTTCTCTAGTGCAATGTTCTTAGCAGCGATCAAGTCTTAATATTTGTAATATTTTGTTTGATAACAACTGCAATTGATACTGATTCGGCTTGGGATCCTTTAAACATTTTCAATATTTGAAAACGGTGTTATTAATTGATGAAAGAACTTTTAATTTTCTCTTAACCTGCCATCATGACGGTAATATAAAGCATTTAATAGAATTTGAATTTGAAAATGGTTTTTTTTTTACTTAATTGGCTTTTTTGGTTTAATATTATTAAAGTTTATAGGCCTTTGTTTGCCCAAAAAAATAAAACAATGACCATGAAGGATTGTCTTTAATTGAATGAATGTTTTGCTAACCCAACTAGTGCAAAATAGTTCCTTAAATGTCAATGAAAACTCCAACAATTCGATTGCCCAACATGTTCATATTACCTTAGAGACCATCCCATGATTTCCAATCAAATTGTGATGGATTTAATTGGTGACATTGTTATGATTAATATGTGAACTTTAGGTTCTCTAGTGGCAATGTTCTTACCAATGATATCACATCTTGATATTTGACATAATATGCTTGATAGATTTTGTAAAGGATGATGATTTAGCTTAGGAGCGTCAGCACTATTTAAGAAGAAAAAATCACTATTATTGAGTGAAGAAATAATTTCAATATTTCTAAAATCTGCCATCTTGAAAGTAAGCATTTTTATAGATTTTCCTCTTTTTCAGTTTTGTTTCTTTTTTCTTTTAAGTCTTTGTAACTTCGTTCTACATGTACCTAACTTTTATTATTGTTGACAACTCACTCTTATCGTTAGGAATGAACAAAGTTTCTCTCCAAATTTTAGTTTTGGCTACATTCTAACGTATAGACATGCATGTAGTCAATTTGGACTAAAATTTCGGAAATTACGAAGTCGGGAAAGTATATTTCTTGTACCAAGCGTAATAAGTTCTTAGAATGACATATTTTTAAACAAAGCATCTATCAAATGCACCTCAAGGTGCTCTATCGTTTGGAAGTTTAGCTTGCGATTGATGGCGAAGAATACCAAATATGAATGCACTTAATTAGCAGCTTCAAGCGCTTGATCCATCTAAGAGTGCAATAAGTGCACTAATATTTTTACTGAAATTTTATTCAAAAATACGTTAAGTTTTGTGATGCACCTGTAATATCCCTTAGGAATGTATGGGATATTTGGAACAGGAATTGATTAATTACTATGGGAATGTCTGGTTTCATTCCCTTAATGCTTATCAACAAGCTTATCAGTTGTCAAAAAAAAAAATCAATAAAATTGTCCTGAGCAGTGTGGTAAATATGTTAAATTCAATAATTAGTTTGATCACTCGACCAATTTAATACAATAAAAGAGATGAACTAAGAGCAACGAGTTTCGAAAATAAACTGTTGATGAATTAAGGGCAAACTAGATTTTGTTTTGGGCTGCAATACATTTTGTAGTGTTACTTTCTTGTTTTGATAACTTAATCACTTCTGATGAATCATCAAAAAAAGAAAACGATCTCCTGAACTTAAGTAACATACATGTACATCTATGTGCTTGTACATTTGAACAAAAAAAAACCCACATAATTAAAATAACATTAAATTCAGAATAAACCAAATCTTGCAGAGCAGATTTTAGAAAATGCACAATGTGCAGTAATGTGTCTCCACATCAAAACGTTGCCTTTGATATGAAAAAAATCTATGTGAAAAGTGAAAAGATAGGGGAGTTACAGTGTGTATAATACGTTTATTTGTTGACTAGAACCTCAAAATGGTTGATGGTTGTCTATGGTGAACTATGTTTAGCTTTGTGCATCTACAACTTGGTTTCTCTTTGGGTTTTTTATTCTCTCTTAAAAAATATATATCAGGATATAAAAGCAGTTTATTGCCAAATATTATTTTTTACAGTAAATAAGGAATAAGCCGTCTTGATAAACACAGAGCCAATTCAGACTGTATACATCCTGAGTGCTGCGACATGCCTGGTATACTCTAAACATAAATAAAGTTACACTTTCAGGGAATGAGAAATTTTAGTAGTACATATTCTCATTCAAAGTGAATGTGTAACATCAAGTATGATTTATGAATCGCCCCTCTGACTGCTAGTGTTATTCAAACTATCACCATTTATCAATTATATTTTCAGTTTTAGATTGTTATAAGTCTACATGAATAGGTCCCAAAGTCGTAATCAATAACACCTCTCAAGACTAAATATTTAAAGCTGAATCTTTTAGAATATAAAATGCCTTTGCGTCTGGTTGACCATAGATACGTAACTGGGAGTTTGGCGTTATCTCAAAATTTCCCTTCTTGGCATAATCTAAGCTTAAATAAAGTTACTCTTTCAGAGAACAAGTACGTAGAACATATTCTCATTCTAAGTGAATATGAGAGTTTCTGTCATGATTTATGAAACCCACTCTGGATGCTAGTGTAACTGATACAATCGCCATTTGTGATTTATATTTTCAGTTTTAAAATGTTATTAGTCTAGGTCCAGAACAGATTTGAAGTTAAGCTCTTTAGAATCCTAATCTCTCTTATGTCTGGTTCAGAAATACCATGACAGAGAAAACTTTAGTCTTAAAGATTTTAAAGAGGCAATCTTAACATATTTGAATATTGCAAGTCTTAACGGAAAGTTGTTAGTACCCTTCGATTTTCTTCATATTTTTCTGCTTTAAGTACAATCTTCTGATATGATATGATATGCAAAGGTTCAATCAAAAGAGAATTTGCCAAGTTTGTAAGGTAAATCAACTAAGATAAGTTACAACTACTATTACCACTAAAAAAGCTGCATCTACTGGTATAACTTCTACTCCAACTACTGCTACTTCTACTACTGCCACTTTTATTTCTCAAGCTATTATTACTTCCACTGCTTCCATTTCTACTACTACTTCTTCTACGTTTGTGATACAAATACAACTATAAATACTTTTACTGTTATTACTAGATACTGTTCTTGGTACTCATACGTAATAAACCAAACGGTTGAGATGCTTAACAGGGTTAGAAGATAAACACAAGCATCTAGAACGATTTGTAATTTGACACATTCGCTTCGTTGTTATTGTGCAGGATCAACTTATACAAATGCAACACTCTAACATAACTTGAAGATTGGAAGTTATAAAAAGGCTATCATAATGTCGAGATGTTAACGTCGAATGAGTTGACATTTTTGAAACATGGATATATGTCTGACTTTAACCTTTCAAACTAATCTAGTCACAATAAACATTTACAGTTCGTTCATTTCCCCTCTGAGTCAGCATTTAATTGGTTAGTGAAAGGTTTGTAAAGCAATTTATAAGTGAGGTAGACGGTTATCATCATAAAATCCATGATGAGCAATTAAAAGTTACTCATTAAAAGATACAAACAAGTGGACCATTTGAAATGAACAGCTTAAATTGGCATGGTTGAAAAACTAATCAGACCAATAAGAAATACCGAATTCGATTAAAAAGGATTTTTAGATACCATGACCACATAACAAGCTTACTTTTATATATATTTCTAAATGTGAATATCTGTACTATGCAAACCATGTTACAAAATATATCAAATATATGATTACAAAACTTGAAAGGAGTTCTAAATATGGAACCAAGTCCCTGCTCTGTGACGTAATGAACTTATGTTGAGTTATTATAATGACAAAGCAAAGTTTTACAATATATTTTTTTCAAAATTGTAAGGTTAATTAAACATATTTACATTAAAGATCAGAACTCTCTTGCAAAAATAAATATAAATAGTTTGAATTCACATATATGAAAAAAACCTGCATATTGAAGGGACTTACAAACAATAACATTATGTCTTTCGATGTTTAATTTTTGGTGGTGGAAAATATTCTCCTTACCTTTGAGCTGGGTTAAGGAAAACAGGAATGTTATCACTGCTTATTTGCAGTTTATCAATTTAAAATCAAATGCCAAGGAGGCGACTACAAAACAACTGTTTTATAGTATTGGTCCTTCAAAGTGATTACATGGCTTGCTGAAAGTGTAATATATGTTGCATTTCAAATACAATATTGAATAACTTGACATCTGCTGAAATCAATCATTTTTCCCACATAAATCAAACAGTGTTTCTCTATGTTGACAATCACATATGGCTAATATCACTTGGGACTGTGTAATTCTGAAATGAAAATCTAATGTCAATTGAGTACAACGCAGTGGGGAAGTAATAAGGTTATAGTCTAGACAATATGGCTAAATAATTATTGTCATATACGGAAAACAATAGAACTACAAATTGTTATATAGATATGTGTTCCTTTATTGAATATGGTTTATGGATTATGGTTATGATAATGATGTGAGAAAACAGTTGTAGTGACATTATCTTAGTTAGCAGTACAAACTATCACTGTCTCTAATTGCATGATATATTACTTATATATATTACTGAGTAAAATGAATATAACTTAGAAAATGAAACTTATCTGAAAAAGGTATTAGGTATATTCACGTCCCACAAACAGTAAATATTTGATTATTCAAATAAAACACATTATAATCAAATATAATGATCAGGTCATTTTTTATAGACCACAAAGCTTTAAATGGAGAATCAAAGTTATCCGAATTATATCTAGTCCTGTTTGCAAATATAATCTGCTATCACAACTTAAAATAGACCTCGGAATATATGTATTAACAAAAACCTGTTGCGTTTAATTTTGAAAATGTATTTCTAATTCCTTTCCACCTTTTACTTGAGTTTATTACTCTAATGGTTTTATATTTGATGAAGAGACAGTTTGCTGTCTAATGTTTTGTCCCTTTTTTATTCATGTACAAAACATAATTTCTAGGTTAGCAAAAAACATATGCAAATGCGATTGTGAATAAGGCATAATTATTTCAGATATGTTTACAGTTTCCTTTTAGTGTATTCCTTGTAGAAATTAAATTGTTCTAAAGAGACAGTAGCATGTTAGTAAGTAATTAATTTACGGCAATGGTAAACATCATTATTAGCTTTATTATTAGCTTTTTGGTTAACTTGGTTAGACTTCACAAATCCTTTTCTCTATCTCAAATTATATTGATAGGTCAAAACCGTGACATTATTCATCAACTATCCAACGTTTAACACAATAAATACAGGCAAGTGCCGTTAACTTGACAAATATAAGGCAAAGTGAACCAATACGACTGTGAATATTTGCAAACACATGCATAATGACCAAAGCCATTGCTTTAAACTTTCAAGAGTTTTAAACTTGTTCACCATTCCCACCCCACGAAGATCATGACATGTTGATCGAGTTTTATTTCATTATCTAAAGAATAAGACTATCAAGGTTTGTGCCATTTCGTCTGTATGGGGCTATGATACATTATGTAAGGTAACCAAAGGGATATCACGAAGTAGTAATGAATATAAACCATTTGTAAGAAAAAACTTTTCATTAAAAGTGACAAGTTCAAAATGAACGTCACATGTCTCAGATCATTCAATAGGTTAACATAAAAAAGGCTGCCAGTAGTTTTGGCTCGTTACTTGATCATTTCTTCTACAAAAACAGATAATCGAATTGATTGAGGATATGTTTGCCTTACAAGTCGTAAATCTTAAGAATAGAACATTTTAAACGTGCTCAGCAACTTTAAGTTCCAGGACGCAGATGCATAGCTAGTCTGAGTGACCAGCGTCCAAGCCGAAACTGCCATCACTCTGAGATTAAGCTGTCAATCCTGGACTCTGTGTGCTTGGATCTTAATTTCCGGAATTAGTTCTCCTAATGTCTTGAAGATGGTAAAATTGTTCCCCTCTTTTGTTTGTACCGAATAACCTAAGTCAAGTATAAAACCATTGATAATGAAGGAGTAGGGAACGTTAGGATGACAAGGATATACTGATTTAATCAATGCATTGTTACGTTAGTGTTTGATATCTTATGACAGTTGGAGAAGAAAAACAGCCTACACCCAAACGTTAATGCATTTTTAAAATGTTCGTTGCATATCGCTTGGCACGTTGATTGTACATGTAGCTGTATCTAGATTTTAAATCTTTATTTTTAGCATCTTGTGATATGCTTGCCACTCTTATGTAGTGATTCATTAACAAATATTCGTTTGGTTTAAGCTAACAGTTGCAAATTTTGTTTGATATCACTAGACACAATATGAAGCTACATTTGTGAAAGAAATAGGCTCTCAAATGTTGCTTATCTGATGAATCTATTACATAAACAGCAGAAAACTGTTTGTAATACATGTAAGTAATATTTTCATTTATCATTTCTCAAATTATGATTTCACATTGTACACAAATCAGAAAACATATCTAAATGCAACTGTTTTTATAAAAATTACTATGACAAAACAAATATATCTTCGTCCAACAAATCCAAAAAACACACAAACACTAACTACAACAGAATGATGGCCTAATGCGATGAACATGGTATGGAAAACAACTTAACTGTTCTGATTCTTCTATCGATAATCCCAAATTGGTCATGGAAGCATTGTTGAATTAACGATTGACAGATAACTACTGATTCATGGTATCTTTCACTACAAATGTCCGCGGAATGTAATTATCCTCAGCCTGTTAATGAGTCAATAAAGTGCAGCTGTATATTCGTATTGGGATGTAAAAGGCCACTTCATTGGAGGAAATAACTTCAAATTATTTCTTCCAATAGGTCGACTTGTCCAGTGAAACCAAGGGACACTGCATGGCTTTACTTGAGTCACAAATCTACAAATAATCTACAATTCGGCCACAAACTGCACAGTGTACTCACACTCGAATTTACCTTTGACACAGTGGCCAAAGAATTGTACAGATTAGCTTGACCAGTGGTCATTCATGCTAGAGTGGATCAAGAAACAAGAAAAGCCTTTAAAATTCGGCCACCAACTGCACAGTGTACTCCTAATATATTTGACACAGTAGCCATGGCAGTGGACGGAAAAGCTTGACCGGAAGTCATTCGAAAGGGAGTGACCAGATCTAGAAAGAACTAGCTCCATTCAGTGAGAGTGAGTAGGTAGGATTCGCTTCAACCATTGCCCCGATGAGAGTTAAAGAGGGTTGAAAAAAATGATTTCAAGTGATAGCTTCATTTTGAAAACTCCTTTTAAACTGTGACTCTATGTCAGGTTCTGAGAAAATGTGCCCGCAGGCACCCCATGTTTCCCTACATGGGTAATAAGTGCGGTCCTCGGGAGTGGAGTCAAGGGCCTCAGGGGTCGGGAATACTTTCCTTAAATGAGTCCTCAGGTCTGCTTGGTTTCATCATAAGAATGGTTTTTGTTTACAAGATATTCAGGATACACAAAGATAAACAACTTGTTGTTTCTGCTTGGATGTCTCATTATAATAAGTCTTATAGCTGCTAATTGGTGTAATCATAGCTACTGCGTTTCGATATTGTAGGGTTATGATCATACTTAGATTTTTGAATGAGATAAAAACAAATGAAAGCAATAAGATGACGAGGTTAACTTGAAATATACTGTTTACTAATAAAGAAAGCATCAAGTTTCAGAATATTATGTTTAGTACTTGCTAGCAAGTAGGAATGTTTTATTTGTTTTTCTTTAAGTTTCACGTGGACTGCTTTCAATGTTATGGTGGTACACCTTGTTAGATTAATAAATCAAGAACTTGATCAAGTTTGTGCGGTAAAAATGCCAAAAAGCCAATACGATATTCTGAATAACTACACTGAAGCAAATGTGTTTGCAAACTCAACACCGTGTAAATGACCAGTACAACTTGAATAAGCCATAGCTGACAGAATCCTTAAAAGAAATAACGTTTACATGTAGTATCTCTGTATCAAAATATTCCCCTTGTATATCAAATATTATATTTGAAAAGTGGAAGGATAAGAGGGTTTGAAGGGAGTTTACTTGTGGTAAACTTCTGTATCCATTTCCAAACTTTACATGCTTATTTGTTTCTCTGTTTACAATATGTATCAGAATATAAAAGCATTTTATTGCCAAATATCAATAAATGATAAATGTTGATTTAGTTGAACAAGTAATCTTTATGCATGACATTTCCCATGGTAACAAGTAAATTCATTTAGCAGTCTCCTTTTACTACACATGAACAAGGCCTCTAGTACTAGAAACATTCATAAAACTGCACATGACATAAATGCAGCTATATCTTAAAATTATGTTTGTTCATAAAAATGTTTACGAAGCATAAGGTCACAAGACGAAATATTAAATTATTCAAAACGACCGTAAAGTAATTCATGTTTTCCCCACATGTGTTCAACTGTAAGACAGAACATTATGTAAGAGACAACAGGGTGCAAAATTCACTTGTTTATTTTACCTAGCCCATGACTTCAATGAGTTACACAAGACACTTTTATAGCTATAACCTGAATGTTAAGGTCCTCAAGTGGCAATGCTCTTACCACGTCTTGATATTAGGCATGATATGTTTGAACGATTTTGTAATGGATACAAATAATCTCAAATCTGTCATCATGAAAGTAAGATAAAAACATGTTTATAGATTTTCTTCTTTTTTAGGGTGGTTTCTTTTTTCGCGTTTATGTCTTTGTGTCTTCGTCCTTCCTAACATTTTAAATATTGAAGACAATCACTCCAACGAATTCTTCAGTAACTTTGTCCTTACTTTTAAGTTCTGACTTATTGCAAATGTTGGTGAAGAATACTAAATACATCATTACATCAAAAAGTAAGTGCAGATATCCTCGTATGCACTTATTAGCGAATGTTGGCACTTGATCAAGTGTTAGACTGCAATAATTGCATTCATATGTTTACAGATATTATAATCTCTCTTGTAATCTCTCTGAGACATTATTTGGGTATTTGGAACAGGAATTGAGTTAATGCTTTGGAATGTCTGGTTTTCATGCCTGAAATTGGTATCTCACACGCTTATCAGTTGTCAAAAAAACAAAAAGGAAGAATCAGTTAGAATGTCCCAAATGTGAAGTCTGGTACTAACGTTAAACTCAATATTTGGTTTGATATCTCGACCATACAATGTTATTGGCTTTATCTTTCTTATTTCAAATTGCTTTTATTGAGATCTAAAATTATTCAAGACACAAGACACTGGCTTAAATATTGCTGTCCTCTGCTAATTTGAAAATTGCTTTGATTGCAATACCTTTTTGTTTTTAAATTTATAAACATAGAGCTTTGAAGGTAATTTTGTTACAAAATTGTTTATATTGAATATGAAATGGATGCAGAGACAATGTGTGGCATCTGAATTCTTCATATGTTGCAATAATGATCAGGCAGTGATATTCCAATCATAAAAACGATTACCAAAGCCTTGCTCGGTATTTTACTGAATAAAATAGATAAACTAGGAACCACAAATTTTGAATTAGATTAACCATTCAATAATTAAAGAACGACCTATATTTTGTTTTGGACTGAAATAAAAAAAATTCTGTGACAAGAGTAATTCTATTGATGAAAATTTGTTTTATTTAACAGTAGCAACGTTTCAGTAAAGATTCTTATGCAATTTTCAAGCCTATGCTTGAAAACGGTATAAGATTTATACCGCTATGCTTGAAAACGGTATAAGAATCTATACCAAAGCATTGCTACTGTCAAACAAGGAAGTTGTAATGTTGTTACCTAGAAATTTCATTCCTCAATTTACATTTCTTGGTTCAAAGCATTGTGAGCTATAGACAGAAAAGCATAAGGAAACGACAGAAATTGTAAAAATAAATTCAAAGACTACAATTATTGCTGGTAGATGAGCTGTAAGCTTAGATAAGTTTTTTTGGTTAATATCATAAACTTGATTTCACTAATAAAGGTAAGGTCCATTCAATAAGCAATAGATGATGAAAGCGCTATTTCAGGAAATGTTTTTAACAGAATATATAACACTTCATTTCCAGATAAATGATGAAATATGGTTTGAAAGTTACTTCATTGTGTATTAAAACAATAATGTAACATTTAAATTTGTTAGTTTTTTTCATAATCTTATTTCATTTTTCTATCTCTTATTGCTGAGATGGAGATGCCAAAGTGACTTTTTACTTAAATTAACTACTTTTAAGACACATAGACATACATTGTACATGTGTACTGTTTCAAAATTTAACAACTTAATCTAATTTTTTTTTTGATGTATAGTTGAAAATTGTTTAGGTAGTATATATGTTTGTCACTGGTGAGATAGCTTTCGTTTATTTCGAAGGAAATGGTGTCAAGGAGTCAAGGTCACATAACAATCACTGTTTACACAATTAAAAACATTATAATTGATATCCAATAATAATATATTTACATGACCTAATAGTTATTGGAATAAAAACTTTTGAAATAAATTTCAAAAACACGCTTAAATAGTGTAACTCTGTCCCTTAAATGGCATCTGGGAGCTATTATCTATAATTGACCTTAAATACAATGAAAAAAATTACTATTTTCTATATAATTTTCCCTATAACTTTTTTTCAGAATCCCTGAGTTATTTGCACATTCTGTTTATTAAAAACATTTACAGTAGGATTGTTTTAACAAAAAGCAGCGCAACGAAAGCTCAGATTTAATACATTCAAAGCATAATCTTAAACACATTTGCAATGGTATCTGATATATTTTATCAACTTGTAAATTACCAAAATCGTTTTTGCTTGTGTCCGGTTGATACCACAGTTTCCTGATCACATTTCGTTTTCATGAGCACTGTGACGCCTAAACCGCCCTTATATGTAAATTATCCCTTTTCTGATACTATACAAGATGTAATTACCATTCCTTGTGTTTAGGTACTGGTCCGGATTAAATAAAGTGCTAATTAATTGTCTCTGCTGACCAGTCATTGATGTTGTTAGTTAATGGCCCAATTTGTAGTCATGAACTTTAGCCATGGTCAGTTTCATCACAAGACGGAACCGAAACAAAAGCACAGGCCATAATCACCAATGTTGATTATAGTAATAATTACAGAAACATGAAACTACCCATTCTCCTCAGATGCCAAATAGCAACTTTATTAGCATCAGCTGTTAAAGGAAATTAATTGGATTACCATATTATAACAGCGATGACATTTGATCAATGCGGTTTAAGTTGGTGTAGATGTCACTTACAAGACATGTTAATTTTGCTGATGACACTGTAAGTTGTGTTTATTTGTTGTTTATACAGCGTTAATTGCTTTACCAGTTCTGTCATACATTGAGATGGAGTTTCACTGTTATGACTTTTTGTCTTATTTAGTGTTTTGGAAATGTCTTTTTTTCTTTGCTGTTTCTGTAACTTTTCTCAGGGGTTGGCGATGTGTTGGCTACTGCCTCTGCTTTTGTTGTTGTGCTGTCGTCGTTTTTAGTTGCTCATACAATTACTTATAACTCTGAAAGTCTATCTTCACATTTTAACCTTATTACTGCTTCTCTGACCTTTGAACATATCATTGAATAATAAAACATGATTTCATTCAATCTCATGGCTTCTACTTAATCATGGTAATCCGAAACCAATCATAAACAGATTTTAATTTGCAATGACAAAGCAATTGAAATTAAGACAAAAACGGTATAAAGAACCTGAAGTATTTTATTCAATCACATTTTGAGTGAATGTACATAAGAGTTAGCCGGGAAATTAAAAAGTATTTATTTTATTTATTTTTGATCAATTTTTCGTTTAGGTTAGAGCGATAATAAGATCAAATACGAAATAGAGTAACGAATACGTTCTTATCAGAGATGATATATCACAAACAGCTGCATTTCAATAGTTTGTTCACCCGCATATACCTAAGGTTTACATACATAAATTGTATGAGAAATTCAAATAGATAAACAACTACATTAACTATCTCCGTCGTATCAAATCATTGAAGAAAGTTGTCATGATGGCAAGAAGCAATTCTCAATATGTTTCCTTATTATGTTTTAGACGCTTCTGATCAGCAGTCTTGTTCGGCTTGGGCTGGAACTTTTCCTATGCTATTATTCCAACTGACATCTACTCGTTCCGCATGGGAGGTGAATTGTGGGACCAACTACTTGGTTACCAGCTAATGATTTTCCGTTTTTGTCTAAAATCAGGCAAATAATTTAATTTTCAACAATCTTGTAAAATAACACTTAAATGCAAGGCTCAGATGGCTATTTGAGGCCAACATCACACTTTAAGGGCCAGTAGCACGTTTTAAGGGGAATATAATGTGATGTCAGGAAAATGAAAATGAATGGTTCCAATTGAGAGACAATGTATTTAGAAATAATGAAGCAGTAATAGATCAAATATATAGAGGATATTATATGAGTGTCCATGACATACTATATTTACGACACGAGTGGCTAAATATTAGTATTTCCCGAGCGAGAGCGAGGGATATACTGATATTTAGGCACGAGTGTCGTAAACATACACTCATGGCAAAAATTGTTGTCACCCCCTAATATTTAATGAAATTGGAGTTTATATCACATTGTATGCATGGCAATGTTGGTTTTCCATGGAAATGTCATTACAGGCATGAAGTTACATTAACTCACACTTTACAATGAACAGTGTCAGCGGTTTCATGTAGACCACGTGCATTTCATTGAAATGATGGAAATTTGTCTCCTTAGGTTTGTCATTTCCATCGATTACTATAGACCTCTTTCATAAGATACAGCTTCACGACTATAGTTTCTGAAAAGCATAGACCATGCCTGGTCCCACTCCACCAGGAATCAGACATGAAATCATTGGCATGAGTCGTGGTGGCGCTTCGAATCGTGTCATTGCTGCAGCATGTAACGTCAGTGTTAGAACTGTTCAAAGGATTAAAAGACTGCACGCCATACAGGGAAATGTTGTTCCGAATAAGTCTTCAGGCCGTCCCAAGAAAACTACGGTTCGTCAGGATAGAATTCTTCTTCGTTTGACCCGACGTCATAGACGTCTTTCGTCTTTGACTCTTGCACAGAGATGGGGGGCTCATATTAATACGCCCATTTGCCGGAGAACTGTAGTGAACAGGTTGCTCCAGCATGGATATAAGGCAAGAAGACCTGCCATCAAACCATTCTGGACACTGGCCAACCGCAGGGCACGGCTTGCTTGGGCGCAGCAGCACCGCAGAATCCAACTTGGACATTGGCGTCACGTCATATTTACTGACGAGTCTCGTTTCCTACTGCATAAGGTGGACAGGAGAATGAGAGTGCGACGTTAACGTGAGGAAAGGCTCAATGACGACTGTCTGCAGCATCAGGTTGCCCACGGTGGCGGTTCTGTACACGTATGGGCAGGAATACACCATAACGGTAAAACGGATCTTGTCGTCCTTCAAGGAAACGTCAACCAGAGGTCGTACAGACGTCTTCTTGAAACCGTTTGCCTCCCACATGCAAGAAGAGTGTATGGCAACAACTTCCTGTTGCAGGACGATAATGCACCAGCCCATCGTGCACGTACAGTGAACGCTTTCATTCAGGCACAAGGAGTAACAAGATTGCCCTGGCCTTCAAAAAGTCCGGATATGAATCCGATAGAACATGCTTGGGATCAGCTTGACCGTGCACTTAGAAGACTGGACCCTGCTCCTGCAAATTTACAGCAATTGCGGGCTGCTCTTGTGAATGAATGGAACAATTTGACTGTTGCAAACATCAACACACTGATAGACAGTATGCCTGCCCGAATTATCGCCCTTGAAAATTCCAGAGGCGGTGCTACCCAATATTAGGCTTGTAAATATACTCTTACATGACTGCAGAATGAAATAAAACCGACAATTGAACTTGAAAATGTAATTTGTTTTATTGATACCCATCCAATTGATACTATATGGATACTGTAAAAAATTGCCCTTTTTCACAGGGACCATACATATCCTAGTAGAATTTCTTAAATTGGCCAGCACAAGACCAAAATACAAGCTGGTATGTTTTACGAATGTTTTTCCCAATCACACAAATCATTCTGACAGTTATTGCATGTTTGATTATTTGTCAACACTCAGTTAAACTTGACGTAGCGTTCTCAGTCTGGGGGTGACAACCATTTTTGCCATGAGTGTAGTATGTCATCGGCACGAATATAATATTCTGTTTATTACCGTAGCCTCCAAATCAAAGAAATTACTCAAAATCTTCTGATAAGCATAGGCGGAAAAGCCGCCGCCGGCCCGTATAGATTGTTACGTCATAGGTGAACCGTGACGTCAAAGCATTGTAATAACGTGACGTCACAATGAAAAAGTGATATTTTGCCCTAGGGCAACATATGAAAAATATGAACCCCGGTATGACTGCCCTCGTAGGTAATAAATTACGTTAAGTTCATCCATGCAATTCTTTTCCCATTCAAAAAAGAATTAAAGGTGTTCACACAAAAAGGGATGCCAATGGACTTAATGTGACTCTTTATCATTTGTTCTCCGAATATGGATGATTGGTTTGTGTACTGAGACTGTTGACACTATCAAAGAAATACATTTAGCATTGATGACAATTATCAGTGAACAATTGAAAATATGAAATTCCCCAAAACGAGCTTCTGCCCCTTCAAATCCAAACCTACCTTCTTATTCTTTACAACGTTTAAGATATAGTAGACACATCTACTTTGTGATGATAATAAACTTTTAAAAACTATACACATTATTCCTCTCATGTAACAAATAGGCATCCCTACTATTGTCCTTACATATACACTGTACTACATTTGGTGTTAGTAACTTAGTATTCTTTCAATTTTCACTTTTTCACACATAACATAATGTAAATCAATAATCCTTTTTGCAGATGATTTTAAATGTTAGAAGAAGATATTAATTACACTTATAAAAGAGGTGATATGCTTAGAACGATCCACAGTTGCATTTTTGATATCTTGATCACCTTATAATCATTTTAAAATAGACAGACTACTGGAATGGAACCATACACAAAAGAATAGAAACACAATAGCGATTACAATAAAAACATATTCATAGCTGACCTTCATCCATTCCATGTGTCACTTATGGATTCCTTTTCAATTGTTCTTCAAACATCGAGGTTTTTCAAATGATTCTGCAAAAATAGAAAGATATTTACGATGTCTGCTGTATTATTGAAAATCATGTAGAAAATGATCTACTGTCATATGAAATCGGCAATCAAAAGTCATAAACTGTTCACCTTATCTAACTTTATCATACAATAGATTCTCACTTATCGGGTTATTAATCAGAAGATTAAAATTTCATTTATCGTTTTCATTATTAGAATGATATCTCCACACACTATCAATCACGAAATTAATATCTGGTAATCAAGTGAATAACTCCGAATGATGATAACAACTTTTTGACACTGAATAGGACAATCAATACAGATGTGAAGCAAGATCCTTAAGACAAATCCTGCCAATAAATATCATTTTGCTAAGTTTATGGATGATTTGACATTTTGCATATGGTTACACACTTGAACAATAGTTTATGTTTAAAACGTGTTTGTGGGGAAATCTAATGCTATATAAGCCTTTCAAACGATTCGGCGCAGTTCAACTGACACGTTTGATGTTATGAGAAAAGTTGCTTTTTTGTAAATTGGCATATTTTAGCAAGGAACAGATGTGGATTTAGTTAACTGATATATCATTTTGTACTTCTATGTGACATAAACATTTCTTTAATAAAAAGAAACACTTGAAATGATTGACTCTTTGCATAAAAAAGAAACGACTCTTTTCCAGTAATAATTGTAATAATTATCCATGCGTATAGAGGCAATGAATTTTTCTCTTAACTTTCCAACTATGTTTCCATTATTTAGCATAAAAATGTATAGTCCACAACATTCTATTACATGTTTTTGAGGTATTCCTTTTTCAATGTACAGAATACAAACTCTCAATAATCTCATAAGAAACGACTTTTAAGAATTTCAGGCGGTCTAAACCTTCTGATTGGATAAAACCAGGTCATATTACGGCCATACAACTTACTTCTCAGAAGTTCTTTATCAGAATAGCAAAAACATTTATGACACATCTGTTAGGTTTATTCTTTTTCCTTATGAAATAATGGATTATGGTTTTCATCGTTGATTGAAAGTTTGATTCATAAAAACCACAGATAAAACACTTTTGCATCATGTTCTTTCTAGTCTTGATGACATTAATGGTGCGGCACTTTTATTGGAGAAGCATTGTGTCAATTACGTAAAATTCTATCACTTTTTCTTAGAAACTTTGAAACTTCAAACTTATAAGAAAAATATTTTAAATGTGTTTGTTTACTAGATTATAATTTGCTTGACAATTCATACCATACTGTTGTATAAATGTGGTTGGCTTCAGCATTTTAACATGTAAACGTTATAAACCAGTGAACAAACGTTATGGAATACAGATATATTTGCAGGTTGAGTATAGTTGCCCACACTGTTAGTTCATAACTTTGAAGCGTGTATATGTAATGTGTTTGTTATACATTTTATGTAATCCTCATTCCAATCTGGAATTTCAGAAGGATATCTAAATCAGCTTTCATCCTACCTGTTCATGTCATTAACAACAAAACATTGCTTTTACAAATCTGTTACAATTTTGGACAAAACATGGGTTTTCTGTTAATATCAATTTAATATATTTACAATCACATACATTTGTAACTATGCAGAAATATCCTCAGTATCTTAATATTGAGTACTTGAAATAAAAACATTGAAACTTGCCACTGTCAGCAGTTGTATATTGACTGTCATAATCATACCCAAGAATGTCTAAAATGTATGGAATAATTAAATGAAGATAGGTAAGTTTCAATAATGTCTTCGTAAGTAATGACTAGAGGTATTTACCAGAAAATCAGAACATCATATTTTCATTTGAAGAATAAAAGCCCTACTACTAAAATCTACTACCATTCTATATATATATATATTCAAGTTGTGATTCTTTTAATTTTGTAACGAGTCCCACTGACGATCTAAGAAGGATTTTAACAAAGAATCATTTGCGCACATTGTTTTCCGAGCTTACTTCCAACAATTTGTATATCAATTATCTAAATATGTTGCAAAAGTTTATGTCAAATACTTTATAAATTCGGTTAATCTAAAATTGCCTCATTACAATATTACAATATTACAGACAGATTTGCACAAATAAAGTGTAAATAATGATTGCTTGCAGAGCCGGAAATAACAGTGCAATATAACATTATAACGAGACAAATGCGTATTTCCTTTATCATACATTACTACTACTTGTTATGTCTCAATGCTAATTAACTTTTCCTGAAGAGAATTACGAATTTGACTTAGATTACATTTGCTCATTTATCATCTCAAACATAAATATTTTATAACAATCTGTTTTATATATAAATGCACATAAATTAACATACGTATCAGGCTTTCAAAACAATGGTTCTGTAGTAAATAATAACCCGGTACCGAGGGGTTATGGAAAATAACCACGCAAGGGCGTAGCCCGAGGAAGACTGCAATAATTCAACTTAATTTGTTTATATACAGCTAATTTAAAATCGTTTTAGGCATATCATTCGCGGGTTTATCATGTCTTGATAAGAAGAAATATTTAAAATTCCCTCTGATTAGGGTTTTAGGTATAACCGTATGATTCCTTACAATAAAAACTATTTTATTACGGTGTTTCAACTTAATTGGTTTACATACAAATAATTAAAAACGTTTTAGTGATCCATTTTGCGGGTTTGATATGTCTTGATGAGAATACTATTTTAGACTTCGTACAATACCCCCTGCTTAGGGTTTTGGAACTAAAACGTTTTAGTTCCATTCCTTACATTAAAAAATATTTTATTGCAATATTATTATATATTTATAGGGGAAATAACAAAAAAAACATGACACTCATACATTTACATAAACTGGCATGGATCCTCGGTAGCTCAACAGGTGAGAGCGCTGCTTGACAACATATATTAGAGGTCCCTGGTTCGAACCCCACTTTCGTTGTTCATAAATCCTATGTTCCCAATTCTATCAAGTTGTCCATATCAAACTATCAAGTTGTCCATATCAAAATGTATACTGTATCCTGTTACTACTATCATGTTGTATGTTAACAAAACTCGCATGTAACCATATGTACCACAAAAAAAGAATAATAAAAAAATAAAAAAATAAAAATCCCCAAAAAAATCTAAACTTTCTTGTTTGATTAAAAATCCAAATTTTACAAGTCCAAATGTTTGCGATTGTTTACAATCTTATAACCGACCAAGGTGGTTATGAGATAACCAACCTACGCTGATGGGGATCACGGCATATAACAGTCAACTAAAATAAAGGCAATAACTTCCCAAGGGGTGTAAAGGGTAAACACCTATAAGAAGGTAGTTATGAGTTAAAACCAATTGAAAAAAGAGGTGATATAACCGCCCACGGGATGTAAGGTTCAACGAATTTTCGAGGTGCTTGATAAAACATTTCAACAGGCAAAGAAAGTGTGAAAGAATTGGTATTATTTGTTAATATGATGGCCTCTTTTGGTCCATGACATGTGATGTGTCATTTAATGCTTCAAAGAAAATAAGAATCATGTTGGTGTTATCGCACATGTTCCCCTTAATACAATTTAAAAATTATTGAATATCTTCTTCAATGACTGATATAAGAAATATTATGAGAAGATAATATTACACTATATAATATTGACAATAACTGTAAAATGTCTTTGAGATTGAACATCCGTGATATAATTCCATGTCTCAAAAGTACATTGAGCAATAGGAATCACCTTTCCTTTGTCTATATTCGTTATTAGGGTGTTTTAATAAAGACAACCAATAAAACTCCGGTATTTGTAACATCAATAGCGTTCCAATAGGATCTATATACAATGTACACACTATCAATTTAAATTAATTGGTATGATATAGAAGTTAAGAGCCTCTCAAATGTAATCATGCATAAATTTTGACTTTGATAAAAGGTCAGTTATGATGGAAGCAATATCGTCATTTCATTACTTATGCTTGAAATGATTGAATAAAGTTTCGTAATGATTTTCATCATATCATAACATTCATAATATTCCAATTGTCTATTTCTGATTGTATGATCACAGATATCACACACCTAAACATTTTGATCAGTTACTTCTGAATATACTCACTGACAATGTAAAAATACGTGATATTTGTATTGTTTTGTAATACTGTAAAAGGAATATGTAAACTTTCAAGGTAGTTATATGTGCCCAAGGATGGAGATAACCTACCCAAATCTTAACCGGTAACAACTCGGTTAGGTTACCACTTGGACAGAGTGGTAAACATGTATTCATGTGCAATGCAAACTTCATGTGAAGAACTTGTGCACACATCTATATGGAACTCTACAAAACCAGACTAGTGTTTTGCCATGTTGTGCCAAGTAGCAGCGAGAGAGTAATATGTATAGCAAATAATGGTGCACCATAAGCCATTATTGCATAAACGTTGGTCTCACTCTTCCGAGCATTTGAAGATGGATTGAGCGATACCATGCAAAGTGTTGTAAACCAGACATGCCATAAAGTTGTAAAGAACGTGTAACAAGTATGTCACTTGAAGACAATGACATCTGCATATATATCACCATACCGACCTGGGAAATCGCTTTTTGACTTTAATGTCAACGGGGGCAAAACCATTCGATACATAGAGATTATTAACCGAGTGTGTTTCCGTATCATTAATATCATATAATAGGAATAAAATTTGTATTATGCGAGCCTTTGGTTAATAATTTCTTTATCATATAATGTCATTTTGAAATAAAAGGATTTAAACGAAAAAATGATACCTTCTAACAATATGTTTGACCTAGATTTCGCGGAGTAATTGCTTTCACAATAAACCAAGGTGAAGGTCATATTGTCGGCGATGTACAGTTGTGAACAGTCTAGAAATATTCCTTCATGAAATGATTTTGTTCACAGTGATAGAAACGTCTCCTTCAATCTATGAACATTTTCAGTCTGATTTCCAATGCACGAGTAAACATTGTATTTTTTAATAACACAAAATGTGTAAGAACCACTTGTCAACGTCGCTACAACAGGGGAAGTAACTCTAACTGCATTTTGAAAAGCTGCATTGTCATTGTTGTTACGCCAGTTCTGTTACGGTATCCTTAGACTAAACGGCGACTATTTGCGAAGGTGAGGTTGTTGCGTTTGTAACTACGCTACTAGATAATCTGTACTATCACTAGAATATGATTTGTTTATGCTGATAAGTTGGTAACCGACACGACTAAAGCGATCTAGGCCTATGTTATGCACGAAAATTGAAGCACCTACAGACTGTATTTTTTCGATAGCCGATATTGTTAGCTGCATATCGTTTTATTTTTAAACGCACAATGAAAACAACTTGAAATGCTTCGATAACCAAGCTATTTCTAAAATACGAATGCGTGATAAGTATTGACATATTTTGTTTACAATATTTTATTCGATAAAAAACCCACAAAACCTGAAAACTCCCGACGACGTTATCAATGTTTAGAGACCGGTTTAGGACTCGCATGACATGCATGGAGATTTGAGAAAATAGTTTGGGTTTTGACCTCATTTGCATTGTTATCAGGGATCTGATAACATGATTACAAGATGGGTTTATTGCACCGATAACACTGCCCATTATATGATAAAATGTTATATACATGTTGTTGATAAGACTGTGCGCAATTTGAATCAGAGATTGTCGTCCATTTACCCTTATGACCCTTCGATGTCACAGAACGATTCAAGTAAAACTTCATTGGTTTATTCAAAATGTTCATGGACTGCTGAAAATACTATTGTTGTATTTCACACATTGATAAAATTGACAAATTATTACCCCCAGTAATTCTTTTGTGCTGTGTAATATCCTAAATGTTTTAAAGCAGTTATAACTAGTGTCTCATATGAATGTGAATATAAAAACTGGCAAACGTCTTATTAACATATACAAAGATTTTATAGAAGTTCTACTTGTTCATAATTGAACATAATACATACTAATGCATTATGGCAAAATTGGAGCCTTATATTTTATAGTTTCATCTACGACTATGGTTTAACAGGTTGATTTATAAGATGCTGAATTAATGTTTATTGTTGAAAACGTAGAGACATCACATTTTCAAAAATGTTATGGTGTCCCTTTAAGATGAGAATTTGTTTGGTAACTCAATGACAGAAAACCCGTAGCTGTCGTTTTCAATTCCAAAGTCATTCCAAAGAAAGTACCTTAAGGATACTAAGGCTTTGGAGTACAGCTTTAGGGCCTAATCCTTGAAAGAACACGCTACCAATGGAACTAATATTTGATTTCTTCTAACAAAATTTACACTACCTACGCCAATAATAGAAAGCAAACACTGGGTGCAATTTGTGCCATCACATACAACAACAAAATCATGGTAGTGTGTCATTTTATCTAAATCCTTGCATTAGTTCCTTGCCCGATTCTAAATACTCGAACATTTGTGAAAGGTTTCTATATTTAGAATTCCAAATCAAGTCATACTTTTGGTCAATGTTGAATAGCGTTTTTCTGCCTACAAATTGTGAGTATCGCAGTGAATGAGTACCTAACTTGATTTTGACTTGACTAAACCTAATGTAATATATATTCAACTATTACATAATTCTTATAAATCGTCCTGTCCTATAGTCAGCTTTTTTAGACATCAAGGAAATACACCATGAAGAATTTTCCAATATCCAAGGAAAATCAGGTCAACATAAAGACTAACTTCGTTTGCATCTGATCAGGCCAGGAGAGTTGTGACAGATGCGCCAGTAGGCTCATTTCTGTTCTCTTGCTGAACTTTTTGACTACGACAACGACTTTAGATTATCAAAATACACAAACCATGAAGAAATAAGATGTATACCTATTCCATATTCAGTTCTTGGGTGCTAAAACATGTCAAAATGAATAAAACTCAGAAGACAAAGTTATATTTACTATACAAAAGCCTTACAGAAGATACCATTGTGTAAATTATGTGGAATACATGTATTACTCAAGAAACACAGTAACATCATATTCACATTTGTTTGTAATGCTTTGCTTCATCAAATTTAGACAAATATATTAATTTGAAGATAAAATGTCAAAGATAAAGATTGGTTGAAAGCCTTCAAAACTTGAATTACTTTGATTGTTCCTAAAACAAGCAAAATAAAATGTTATTACTTTTTTTATCAGACATTAGTTTTGCATTGACATTTTCATATATCATGCTTAGAGTAGTTCCTAACTTGAAAGCTAACATGTAAAACAAATAGAATCCTTGAGTCAATGACAAAGTAATCTCCATCATGGACAAATCCGCAGGCGCCAAATAAAGAATAACTTATTTCCCTAAAGAGAAGGCAAACAGGTTAAGTTGCTGTATAGTAACACATAACAGAAAGCTTAAAATTGTGGAATAATATTTCTAACAGCTTGGATAGGACATTACTCATACTAATGCCATTTGATTGTTTTTTGCAAGAGTGCCAAATCTCGGTCAATGAAGAAATAAATGTATTGAATAAACGGGATATGCCATCAAATGGTATGGTAGGGAAGCGATCTTGTAGAAATAATGTCTGGCTTAATTATCAACAAAAACAACAACGAAATGAATTTCCTGGGTTTCGGGGCTTAAGTTTTGCGGAAAAAAGTAAATGTACGTAATTTTAATTAGACAAAAGACTTAAACTGATATTTCAAACAGTTATCATATTTTTTATGTCATGAGGCAAGAAGGATTTTTTTTCAAAAGCCAAGGTAAAAGTAACGTTACAAAGGTGATGAATGTGATATTTGCTTCCTCCATTATGGGTGTATTCTACCTGATATACATTACCAAAATCTGTGACAATAATTCCACCGCATCACATTATATTTTTAAAAATGAACATAATTATGATGAATTAGATTGGTAATGGGAAAGTATTACATGTAAAATTCGGTAACATCAAAAGGCTGAAACTTTAATGGCTGACAAGAATATGAAGAATATTGGGGTACTGAATATTGATTTCTGATAATGACAAACGCATCTTGACTATGACATGTGATGCGTCATATTTTGGTTCAAAGAAAGTTGAATATCCTTTGGGAGAGGAGAATCTTACCGATAACAAGAAATAGCTGGGAATGGTTTTCAAACGAAATCATTTTTAGAAGATTGCAAAAAAAATTTAAATGTTGAAAAACCTCATGAACCATTAGTTCCTGTATGTAGACGGAACACGTTTTCATATAAGAAAAATATGTACAAACGAATGTGGCCTTTAGCTTTGAATTCCGGAATGCAGATGCTGAAATCCAAACAACGTAATCTGAGTGACCAGTGTCCAATCGGACCCTGCAATCTGTCTTAGATTAAGTTATCAATCCTGGACTTTGCTTCCTCGGATTTTAATTTCCGGAATTAGTTCTCTTAATGTCTGTAAGAAGGTGTAATTGTTCCCCTCTGTTGTTTATAGCATATCGTCAACGTAAAGGCTATCAGTGTTGACAATGAGATTATAGAGAATTCTGGGATGACAAGTATTTTCTTCTTGTGTTTGTGTATGATACTAAAAGGTTAAACTTATATTACGTCTTTGGAAATAATAATTTCAAACAATTACTTTATAAATTATGTGAAGGGAGCCTCGGGAAGGTAGAAGTTATAAAACATACTTTTGCGGTATTAGAATAAACTTACAGCTGATATATTTAAATCTATTTTTTTTGGTAATATGAAATATTTCACAAATCTGAGAAGGGAGGAATTTTAAGATTGATATAATTTCGTCCTCCTTATCAAATTGGTATATTTACACTTTCTTAAACAAGATTTGCTGACAACATTAAATATTCAACAAACATGGCTCGGAAACAATTACACTGTTCTCCCTTCTCTTCCATATCGATAATCAAAAGTTGGAGATGGAGACATGGTTGGATTAACAACTGTCAGATAACTACCGATTCATCCAATCTTTAATTAGAAGTGTCAGCAAAATGTAATTATCTTTAGCCCGTTAATGAGTCAATAAAGTGTCGTTGTATATAACTATTGGGATGTAAAACGCCGGTTCATTAGAGCACATAACTTCATATTACTCAGATCAATAAGAATGGAACCAGGGAGCACCACATGGATTTACGGGAGTCACAAATTTAGCCTTTCTACAATTAATCCTCGGTCTTACAACTGCTCTGTGTTCGCCTCATCAAATTAAGCTTGGACACATTGGTCAAGGTAGTGAACAGAATAGCTTGACCAGTGGTCATTCAAAATTGAGTGACCAGATCTAGAAATAAGTAGTTCCATTCAGTGAGAGTGAAGAGGTAGGATTCGCTTCTACCATGGCCCTGGTGAGAGTTGGCGATTTCAAGTGATAATTGGATTTTTGAAACTTTTTTAAAACTTCTGATTTGATTCTGGGAAAATGTGCCCATGGGCAAATTAATTTTTACTTCAATATATCTTTTAAATGAGCATGAAAGCTGCAAATTGGCTACTTATGAATGCTTGTATTTCAATAATTTAAGGGTTGTTAGCATTCTTCATTTGACAATTATGACTGAAGTATTTAAACAATCTCAAAGTCCTGAATGTCAAGGTATTTAATAGTTGAGTCGATTTGCATTTTATATTGTTCTAACTCACAATAATAAAAATCGATAGTTATGATTAATGAATTAATTGACTTTTTGCAGTACGAAATTGTTTGATATTTGATTGACTGTTTTGTTCAGTTGTTATGTCATTCCTAATTTCTAGCAAAAACAATTTCACCAACTTGGTTTTAATCAATTGTTTTAAAAGCTGAAGTGAAAAACATAATTATTTGTAGGTATTTATTTTATTTTTTTGTCAAAGGCGATGCACATATTCAACCCAGGATTTCTACTCTCTATCACCTTATTTTACCTGGAAAAAAACTCACAAACTCTAAAAGCAAGCTTCTCATTCTCATTCAAGCGTGTCATTCTTAAATCCTACATTGTAGATGTGACATGTAGGTATAGGATTTGCGTTTGAATTTAATTTGTTGCAATTCAAACCGAAACATAACTTCAAGAGTGACATAAAATGGGGAAAAGAAACAAGCAAATATTCTTTAAATTTTAAATTAAAAGACAAATGCATTTAAACGTGTGCTTGTAAAGTAAAGTTCTTATTTAACTTGTATTTTACTTTTTCGGATTCCAAGACCATATGTGGCATGCATTTAGTCAGTGGTAAATCTTTCATAATACAAATGTTATCTCTACCCAACTGAGGCACTTTACAAATAATAAAGAATAACAAATAATTGCCCTATTCATTTCTGATAAATATTGATTAAGATAATAAACTAGCAATCTTTATGCATGCCATGTCCCAGGGTAATAACAAAATTCATATAGCAGTCTCCTTTCACCTCACATGACCCAATCCTCTAGTAGTAGAAACATTTGATAAAACTGCACATATCATAAATGTAATTATATCCTGATTAAATATGTAAAAAAAATAACTTTTGGTGAAAGTTTTGGTGCCAGGATATAATGTAAAAGTAGGTAAAAAGATCGTACAGTACGCAGTAACTCATGTATTCCCCACATTCGTTCAACTGTAAGACAAAACACTATATAGAGACAACAATGTGCATATTTGGTCCCTAAAGATCAATGAAAACTCCAACAATTCGATGGCCTGACATGTTCATATTACCTAAGAGACTACCCCATGACTTCCAATCACATTGTGATAGATTTAATGGATGACATTTTTATGGTTAATATGTGAACTTTAGGTTCTCTAGTGGCAATGTTCTTACCAATGATATCACATCTTGATATTTGACATAATATGCTTGATAAATTTTGTAAAAGATGATGATTTAGCTAAGGAGCGTTTACACTATTTAAGAACGAAATATCACTATTATTGAGCGAAGAATAATTTCAATATTTCTAAATTCTGCCATCTCGAAAGTAAGCATTTTTATATCTTTTCTACTTTTTCATTTTAGTTTCATTTTTCTTTATGTCTTTGTAACATCGTCCTTCCTAAAAAAAATTATTATTGTTGACAATTCACTCTTAACATTAGGAATGAACAAATTTTCTCTCCAAATTTTAGTTTTGGCTACAGATTCTAAGGTATAGACATGCATGTAGTCAATAAGAACCAAAATTTCGGAAAAAACGAAGTCTGGAAAAGTACATTTCTTGTACCAAGTGTAATAACTTTCTTAGAATGACATATTTTTAAACAAAACGTTTATCAAATGCACCTCAAGGTGCTCTATCGTTTGGAATTTTAGTTTGTGATTGATGGCGAAGAACACCAAATATGTTTGCACTGAATTAGCACCTATAAGCGCTTGATCCATCCAAGAGTACATTAAGTGCACTAATATTTTTACTGCAATTTTATTAAAAAATACGTTAAGTTTTGTGATACATCTGTTATCTCCCTTAGGAATTAATGGGATATTTGGAACAGGAATTGATTAATTACTATGGGAATGTCTGGTTTTCATTCCCTAAATGTGTATCTCACACGCTTATCAGATGTCAAGAAAGAAAGAATCGATAAAATTGTCCTTAATGAGCAGTCTGGTAAAAATGTTGAATTCAATAATTAGTTTGAGCACTTGACCAATCGAGTTTTGAAAGTTATTTGAAAACACAAGTCACTGGCTTAAACATTGCTGTCCTCTGCTAATTGGAAATTGTTTTTAGAAATCAACATCCTCTTGTTTCTACATATCTAACACAACCTTTTGATTTGATGGAGCTTTTAAGGAAATTTTGTATTGAATATAATATCGATCTGAATTATTCATACATAAAAGAATGATCAGACAGTGATCTTTCAGTCACAAAAACGATTGATTATTAAAATTTAATACAATAAAATAGATGAACTAAGAGCAACAAGTTTCGAAAATAAACCGTTGAAAAATAAAGGACAAACTAGATTTTGTTTTAGGCTGCAATACATTTTG
Source organism: Steromphala cineraria (assembly GCA_916613615.1). Lineage (NCBI taxonomy): Eukaryota > Metazoa > Mollusca > Gastropoda > Trochida > Trochidae > Steromphala > Steromphala cineraria. The sequence continues at coordinate 26,088,851 of OU744727.1, read as the reverse complement.
TGGTGTTACTTTCTTGTTTTGATAACTTAATCATTTCTGATGAACCATAAAAAAAAGGAAAAAGATATTAAGCAACAAACATCTATGTGCGTGTACATCTGCAAAAAAAACCCACATAATTAAAACAACATTAAATGCAGAATAAACCAAATCTTGCAGAGAAGTTTTCAGAAAATACACAATGTGCAGTTTGGGTCTACACATCAAAACGCTGCCTTTGATATCAAAAAAATCTATGTGAAAAGTGAAAAGATAGGGGAGTTATAATACATTTATTTGTTGACTGGAACCTCAAAATGGTTGATGGTTGTTTGAACGTCTGTCATGGTGAGCTATGTATAGCTTAGGCCCCTTTGCAAAATCTACAACTTGGTTTCTCTTTGGTTTTTTTTCTCTCTTAACAAAATTAATCAGGATGTTAAAGCTGTTTATTGCCAAATATTTAACATTTTACAGTATACGAGGAAGAAGTAGTTTTGATGAAATCATAGCCAATTCCGATCATATCCTGTTTAGTTCTCATAACACAAAAGCCGTGGGTGCTGCAACGTGCTTGGTATGATCTAAACATAAATAAAGCTACACTTTCAGGGAACGAGAAGTTTAAGTATCACATTGTCTCATTCAAAGTGAATGTGGAACATCAAGTATGATTTATGAAACGTCCCTCCGGCTTCTAGTGTTCCTCAAACTAAATATAACCATCTATCAATTATATTTTCAGTTTTAAATTGTTATTAGTCTACATGAGAAGGTCCCGAAGGCATAATCGATAACACCACTCAAGACCAAAAATTTAAAGCTGAATGCTTCAGATTTTGGAATGCCTTTGTGTCTGGTCGAGAAATAATGTTCTTGAGAAATGCTTATTCTGCCAAGATCACAAAGACACAATCTCATTATATGTGTATCTCACAAACTTAAAGCGGGTTTGTAGGTATCATAACATTTTCCTTCTTGGTACGATCAAAGCATAAATATAGTTATACCCTCAAAGAATGAGAGGTTTAAGTTGTACATATTTTCATTGCAAGTGATTGTGAGAGTTTCTGTCATGGTTTACGAAACGCACTCTAGGTTACTCATACTATTACCATTTGTAAATTAATTGATAATTAAACGAGCCTTGTTAAAGGTGAAGTTTGATTGTAGTTCTACCGAGTAATGGTCTGGAGCGAAGTAGTCATGTGAGAAGCGTCGAGCCTCGTTCTCGTCAGTATTCAAAGGGCGAGTGAACACATATGATCTACATCCAAAAGTGCACTCGGAGAAAAAGAAATTTACCTGAGTCGGGTGGGTTTAAAAATAATCACTGGGTGGGCACATGACTACCTCGCTCCAGACCATTACTCGGTAGAACTACAATCAAACTTCACCTTTAACAAGGCTCGTTTAATTATCAATTCTACCTCGTAATAGTCTTTCACTCCGTAGTCACGTGAGACTTCAAAGCTTGTGTTCACGAGCATAGACAAAAAACTACAAACTCGAAAGTAGTTTATTTCAAACTGAATATAAACTGTTACACTTGATTCAGTCTTGTCATTCAAACCAAGGATATCTTGTAACACGTACTAACACATCAATTGTCATTATCTGCTATCACAGATTCACCAAAAATCCCTGCCTGGGACACAGTTTTGTGATAATATTTCTGGAACGTAGACTCTCTGGTCCAGCCCCCAGCTTTCATGATGGAGTCCACTGATAATCCATGAGCTTTAGCAAACGAGCAGGAAGCTGCTCTCGTACTATGAGCTGTAAATTTACTTGCATCAATCCCAGACGCAGTAAGCACTGATTTGATCCACCGACCAACAGTGTCGGTGCTCACTGGCTTGTGAGGTTTCCGGTAACTCAACAACAACTTAGTCTCTCCCTGTCTCAGTCCAGCTGTTTGCTTGAGGTACTGCCGCAGGTAGGTAACTACACACAGACGTCGATCTGGCGCATAGGCTTTAAACACAATTGGATCCAGGTGAAATCCTGGCCTGGACTGTTTTAATAAAGAGTTAATAACAAAAACACAACGTGACTGATTGATTTCCAAACAATCAATGTCCAAAGCAACCAAAGTTTGACATCTTTGTCCAGAAAGTAATGCTAACAGCATAACAAGTTTCAATAAAATTAACCTGAGTGATAGTTTCTCAGCTGGGGCCACGGTCTTTAAGTATTGTTACACAACGTCAGCATCCCAGGTACTAGAGCGTCTAGGCAATGAGGGTTTTGTCTGGAATACCCCTTTAAGTAAACTCTTGACTAGTGAGTGTTCTCCAAAAGACACCCCGTTTGGCAAAGTGATAACGGAGATAGTGCGGAACGAGCTGTACTCACAGTGTGTCACACCACTGTAGCCGAGACCTTGGCTACATAGACTAGCAAGAAAGTTAACACCTACTTCTATAGGTGGCGCAAAGGGATTAACTTTTTGTTCACTACAATAGTGTTCCCACTTCCGGAGGTAAGACTGGTACTGTTTGTGGGTCGACCCTCGCCAGGACCGGAGGATAAGCTCTTCAGCTTCTGTCGATAAGTTTCTGTCGCATAAGGATCTCCGGATAGAAGGCACAACAGTAGCATGAGCGTTCTGTGCATTGGATGGACGTCCTTTGGATCCTGTGTTAATGACAACAGTTGTTTCCCTTTCGGCAGTATGACAGGATCTCTGGATAACAGTCTCATCGCCTTGGGGAACCACACCTGGGTCGGCCAATACGGAACCACCACGACAGCCTGGGCCTTGTCTGCCTCGATCTTGTGCAGCACCCGTGTGATCGGACTGAGAGGAGGAAACATATATGCGTCAGTGTGTGACCATGACAACGTGAATGCATCAATTGCAACAGCAAATGGATCCGGTTTGAATGAAACATATTTGTCAAACTGTGCATTTATTCTAGTAGTAAACAAATCAATTTTAGGTACAAAATCAAGCCTTTCCAGCCCAAGTTGTAGATATCTACTATTAAGTTTCCACTCTTTTTGTCTTCTATCACGCCTAGATTTGCATCTGCACTGACATTCTCTACACCCGGAATATGGGCCACAGAAATCCATATATTGTTACTGATACAAAATTGCCAGATTCTATTTGTGATATCATTGCATGTAACAGAGTGACTGGTCCCCATGTGATTGTTACAAGCTACCCCTGTAGTGTTGTCCATCATCACTCTGATATTTTTATCTTTAAGCTGCGCAGAGAATGATCGCAGCGAATAATATACAGCCAAAAGCTCTAAGTAGTTGATATGGCCCTCAGCCTCACTCTCTACCCAGCTACCACCTGTCGTAGCACCATCATGTACTCCCCCCATCCTTTTTTGCTAGCATCAGTATACACTATACTGTCTGGAGGAGGGCGTCCAATGACATTGTTGGAAGTACCGATATGATTACACCACCATTGCAAATCGGTCTTAGCATTGTTAGACAAAATCATAGAGTAGTCAAAATTCCCCTTAGCATTCTTCAAAGCTTTTGTTTTTTCTGTTTCAAGTTGTCTGAAGTGAAGAGGTCCATACATACACCCAGGGAAACTGGCAACCATGAGGCCCAGTACACGACAAACGTCTCTGATACAGGCTACAGATTTGGATAACAGTGCCTCACATGCAAGTCTCAGTTTGTCAATTTTATTATCTGTCAATTTCACATTCATATTATGAGAATTGATGACAAAGCCCAAAAGTACAATCTGCTGAGTGGGAAGGAAAACTGACTTACTCGGGTGAATCACAAACCCCAATGAATCGAGTAACCCAAAGGTATCAGCAACATTCTGACAACAATCTGTAAACGTATCACCCTCTAAGAAACAATCGTCAATGTAGGGTACCGACACATGACCTTGAACTCGAAGCTGCGCAAACACAGGCTTCATCAGCTTCATCAGTAAACTTCCTTGGTGCACAAGCCAAGCCCATTGGTAACACTTTAAACTGGTATCTTACACCTCTCCAAATGAATTTCAAGAATTTTCTATGTTCCTCTGCAATAGGGCATGAATAATACGCATCTTTAAGGTCAATAGATGACATCCAACAATCTCGTTTCGTCAGACTCAAAGCCGATGAGAGAGACTCCATTTTGAAGTGTAAATACTCTACACATTCATTGAACACATGCAGATTTAAAATGACCCTGTGGGTTTTATCTTTCTTTTCTCTCAAAAAGATAGGAGAGATGTATTCGCCACTTTAAAATCTGAAATCTCAACGATGCCTCTTGTTCAGAAATATCATGAAGGATAAATGTTTAGTCTGTAAAGACCTCAAGAAGGCAATCTTAACCTATTTGAATATTGCAAGCTTTAACGGAAAGTTGTCAGTATGTTCCGATTTTCTTCATATTTTTCTGCTTTAAGTACAATCTTCTGATATGATATGCAAAGTTTCAATCAAAAGGGAATTTGCTAAGTTTGTAAGATTAATCAGGTAAGATAAGGTACAACTACTATTACCACTAAAATAGCTGAATCTACTGGTATAACTTCTACTCCAACTACTGCTACTTCTACCACTGCCACTTTTATTTCTCCTGCTAGTATTACTTCCGCTGCTTCTACTTCTAATACTACTTTTTCTACGTTTGTGATACAAATACTACTATAAATACTTTTACTGTTATTACTAGATACTGTTCTTGATACTGATACATAATAAACTCCATCTGTTAGAACAGTGGATATGCTTAACAGGGTTAGATAATAAACACAAGTATCTAGAACGATTTGTAATTTGACACCTTCTCTTCGTTGTTATTGTGCGGGATCAACTTATACAAATACAACACTCTAACATAACTTGAAGATTGGAAGTTATAAAAAGGCTCTCATCATGTCGAGATGTTAATCTCGAATGAGTTGACATTATTAAAACATGGATATATGTCTGACTTTAACCTTTCAAACTAATCTAGCCACAATAAACATATAAAGTTCTTTCAGTTCCCCTCTGAAACAGCATTTAATAGGTTATTGAAAGGTTTGTAAGGCAATTTATAAGTTAGGTAGACGGTAATCATCATAACATCCATGATGAGCAATTAAAAGTTACTCATTAAAAGTTACAAACAAGTGGACCATTTGAAATGAACAGCTTAAATTGGCATGGTTGAAAAACTGATCAGACCAATAAAAAATGCTGAATTCGATTAAAAAAGATTTTTAGATACCATGAACAAATAACAAGCTTACTTTTATATATATTTATAAATGTGAATATCCGTACTATGCAAAACATGTTATAAAATATATCAAATATATGATTACAAAACTTGGAGGAGTTCTAAATATGGAACCAGGTCCCCGCTCTATGACGCAAATGAACTTATGTTGAGTTATTATAATGACATAGCAAAGGTTTACAATATATCTTTTTCGAAATTGTAAGGTTAACAAACATATTTACATTACAGATCAGAACTCTCTTGCAAAAATAAATACAGTAGAACTCGGATATAACGAACTCAAAGGGACCAAAGAATTTAGTTCGCTATATCGGTGTTCGCTATACGCATATAATTTTAATGATATTATATAGGGAGGGGACTTGACAATTTGTTCGCTATATCCGTTTGCTATATCCGTGTTCGCTATATCCGTGTTCTACTGTATATCATTTTAATGCAATAAATAGTTTGAATTCAAATGTATCTAAACAAAACGCATATTTAAGGGACTGACAAACAATAACATTATGATTTTCGATGTTTTTTATTTGGTGGTGGAAAATAATTCTCCTTACCTTGGAGCTGTTAAATGGGTTAAGAAAAACAGTTATGTTATCACTGCTTATTTGCAGTTTATCAATTTAAAATCAAATGCCAAGGAGGCGACTACAAAACAACTGTTTTATAGTATTGGTCCTTCAAAGTGATTACATGGCTTGCTGAAAGTGTAATATATGTTTCATTTCAAATACAATATTGAATATCTTGACATCTGATGAAATCAATATTTTTCTTTCAACACAAATCAAACTGTGCTTGTCTGTGTTTACAAATGAATATGGCTTATAACACTTGGGACTGTGTAATTCTGACATGAAAATCTAATGTCAATTGAGTACAACGCAGTGGGGAAGTAATAAGGTTATAGTCTAGACAATATGGCTAAATAATTATTGTCATATACGGAAAACAATAGAACTACAAATGGTTATATAGATATATGTTCCTTTATTGAATATGGTATTTGGATTATGGTTATGATCATAGTGTGAGGAAACGGTTGTAGTGACATTATCTTAGTTAGCAGTACAAAATATCACTGTTTCTAATTGCATAATTGTATATCTTACTGAGTTAAATGAATATAACTTAGAAAATGAAATTTTATCTGAAAAAAAGTATTAGGTATATTCATGTCCTTCAAACAGTAAATATTTGATTATTCAAATAAAACACATTATTATCAAATATAATGATCAGATGATTCTTTATAGACTATAAAACTTGATTCCAGAATCAAAGTTATCCGAATTATATTAAGTCCTGTTTGCAAATATAATCTGCTATCACAACTTAAAATAGACCTAGGAATGTATGTATTAACAAAAAACTATTGCGTTTAAATTTGAACATGTATTCCTAATTCCTTTCCACCTTTTACTTCAGTTTATTATTCTAATGGTTTTATATTTCATGAAGAAACAGTTTCTTGTCTAATTGTTTATCCCTTTTTAATTTCATATACAAAACATAATTTCTAGGTTAGCAAAAAACATATGCAAATGCGACTGTGGATAAAGGCATAATTATTTCAGATATGTTTACAGTTTCCTGTTAGTGTTTTCCTTGTCGGAAATAAAATTGTTCTAAAGAGACAGTAGCATGTTTGTAAGTAAGTAATTCACGGCAATGGTAAACATCATTTTTAGCTTTATTATTAGCTTTTGGGTTAACTTGGTTAAATTTCACAAATCCTTTCTCTATCTCAAATGATATTGATAGGTCAAAAACGTGACATTATTCATCAACTATCAAACGTTTAACACGATAAATACAGGTCAGTGCGGTTAACTTGACAAATATATGGCAAACTGAACCAATACGACTGTGAAAGTGAATGTTTATTCGTATTCAAGGCCTCATGGCCAAAAGTACAAAATCGTATATTCATATCATCAGAGGGCATGGACATCGAGATGGTATATTACATAGGTAGATTACGTTTCAGAAAAATAGCAAGATTCTTAAGATATTCAATATTTTATGAAGCCATAAGCAAGTCAAATTTTTCCCTTGTCGGATTGGTATGAAAATGGCTTGGTAACAGCAATTTTCTACTTATTTCATAAAATGGACAAACTAATAAAAAAAAAATCATCTTGAATAACGCCATTATATTACATTTTGTACATTTGAGTAGGTCAGTATTAACATTTTTATCATATCGGTATTGCTGTATATTAAGTTTGTGACTCATACATCTGAACTTACACAGAGTACGTACCAAGTCTCTATTTGAAATAAGCTTAAAAATGTAAATCTCTGGTTCCAGAATACTCTTGTAAGAACAAAAAATATGCAGATATGATGATGAACATAATTAACTATGCCATAATTGATACCGAATATCATGACATCGTTGTTTAAAACATTGCATAAAAGCTGGAATGTCACCACATTCTTGAGATATCCATACAGATGAAAAACCAGTTTCCATTAACGAGGTACGAACATGCGACACCCAACTGATACCACCATGGTGTCATATGATTTAAGCATAAGATAGCGACATTATTCATCAACTATCAAACGTTTAACACAATAAATACAGGCCAGTGCGGTTAACTTGACAAATATAAGGCAAACTGAACCAATACGACAATAGGTACGAACATGCGACACCCAACTGATACCACCATGGTCGTCATATGATTTAAGCATAAGATAGCAACATTATTCATCAACTATCAAACGTTTAACACAATAAATACAGGCCAGTGCGGTAAACTTGACAAATATAAGGCAAACTGAACCAATACGACTGTGAATATTTGCAAAGACATGCAGAAGGACCAAAGCCATTGCTTTAAACTATCAAGAGTTTTAACATGTTCACCATTCCCACCCCACGAAGATCATGAAATGTTGATCAAGGCTCAGTTATATTTCATTATCTAAAGAATAAGACTATCAAGGTTTGTGCCATTTCGTCTGAATGGGGCTATGATAAGTTCTGTAAGGTAACCAAAGGGATATCACGAAGTAGTGATTGATATAAACCATTTGCAAGAAAAAGCTTTTCATCAAAAGTGACAGTTTCAAAATGAACGTCACATGTCTCAAATCATTCAAAAGTTTAACATAAAAAAGGCTGTCAGTAGTTTTGGCTCGAGACTTGATCATTTCTTCTACAACTACAGATAATTGAATTGATTAGTGATATGTTTGGCTTACTAGTCTGCTAATCTGAAGAATCAAAATTTGAAAACGAGCTCTGCAACTTTAAGGACGCATATGTTTAAGTAGACTGAGTGGCCAGTGTCCAAACCGAAACTGCCATCTCTCTTAGATTAAGCTGTCAATCCTGCATCTGTGTTCTTGAACCTTCATTTCCTGAATTAATTATCCGAATGTCTGGAAAATGGTGTAATTGTTCCCCTCTGTTGTCTGTACTAAATAACCTATATAAAGGATAAAAGGATTGATTCTTGAACTATAAGGAACTTTAGGATGACAAAGATTTAATGATTTGATCAATGCATTGTTACGTTTTTGTTTGATATCTTTTTTAAATCGGAGATTTATCAAAGCAAAACAGCCTATACTTTAACGTAACTGCTTATTCATAGATGGTCGTTTCATATCGCTTGGCACGTTGATTGTACATGTAGCTGTGTCTAGATTTTAAATCTTACTTTTTAGCAGTTTGCTGTATGCTTGCCACTCTTATGGAGTGATTCATGAACACATCTTCGTTTGATGTATGCTTACGGTTGCAATTTTTGTGCTAAAGTTACATTTGTGAAGAAATTAGGTTCTCAAATGCTGCTTATCTAATGTATCTATTAAATAAACTACATCAAATATTTGAAATTAATAATATTTTGTAATACATGTAAGTAATATTTTCATTTATCATTTCACGAATTATGATTTCACCTTGTACACAACTCAGAAAAGCAACATTTCTAAATGCAACCGTTTTTATAAAATTACTATTACAAAACGAATATATCATAAAATCCAAGAAACACACATCAACTACAACAGAATGATGTCATAATGTCATGAACATGATATGGAAAACAATTATACTGTTCTCTGATTCTCCTATCGATAATCCCAAATTGGTCATGGAAGCATTGTTGCATTAACGATTGACAGATTATTACTGATTCATGGTATCCTTCATTACAAATGTCCGCGGGATGTACTTATCCTCAGCCTGTTAATGAGTCAATAAAGTGCAGCTGTATATTCATATTAGGATATAAAAGGCCGCTTCATTCATTAGAGGGAATAACTTCAAACTATTTCTTCCAATATGTCGACTTGTCCAGTGAAACCAAGGCACAACGCATGGCTTTACTGGAGTCACAAATTTACCAATAGTCTTAAATTCGGCCACAAACTGCACAGTGTACTCGAATTTAGCTTTGACACAGTGGCCAAGGCGGTGGACAGAATAGTTTGACCTGTGCAAGATATAACTTGCTCCCTTCAGTTGGAGGAGTTAGGATTCGCTTCAACTTTAGGTCTGGTGAAAGCTGAAGAGGCTTTTAAGTTGATTTTAAGTGATAATTGTTTTTAAAAACTCCTTTGAAAAGTCTGACATTATGCTAGATTTTGAAGAAATGAGATTGTGGGCTTACGTCTGACTGGGCAAAACAATAGCACCCTAAGTTTCCCTACATGGCTTATTTAGTATTGTCCTCCGGAGTAGAATCAAGGTCCTCAGGGGGTTGGGAATAATTTCCTGCAAATAAGTCCTCAGGTCTGCTTGATTTCATGATAAGAATTGTTATTGTTTACAACGACATTCAAGTTTGGACACAAACTGAAATAAATTATATTGTCACTTCTTCAATATATCATTAGAATGCGCCTGATAGCGGCAAATCGGTGTATTCATGGCTACTTAAGAAATCTTGTTTTTCAATAAATTTAGGGTTATTAGCATTATTAACTCATTTGATAATTATGACAGAGGCATTTACTTAGCTTCAAAAGGAATCATGACATCGGATAAATGAAATAAATTCTTCAACCTTTTTATTGCTATAACTCAATTTGCTTCAATATTAAAAAAGATCTTTTGATTTATTTTTCATATACGAAATTGTTTGATATTTCATTAACCTTTTTTGTTCAGTTGTGATGTTATAAATTACGCTGCGCTATTAATAACAATATGAGAATTTTATCATATTTTCACAATCAGTAGTTTAAAACAGCAAAGTGAAACTCGGCTTACTGTTTAACACATGATTCTCTATCTCCTATGTTCATCTGGAAATCCTCTTTAAAACGATAAATGCAAGCTTCACTATTTCATATACATTTGATTCATAATTTCTAGATGTGACACTTAGGGAAAGGTTCTGCCTTTGAATTGAATTTGGATGCAATTCAAATTGAACCATTACTTAAAGAACGACATCAAAGGGGAATAATGATTCAAGAAAATATCCCCAAAACTAAAATTGCTAGCTTCTTTAAACGACACAGAAACATACACATGTGCTTTTCAAGTCCCTATTAAACTTGAATTTTACTTCTTTCTGTTGATCCATGATCATATGTGACTCACATTTTGATGGTGGTATTTTTTGCAGTACTGCAAATGATATCTTTACCCAATTACAACCTGAGACACTTTACAAATGAGCGTATTCAAACAGGAGAATCTAATATAAAGATATTAAGTTCGGCTAAATGTATGTTAAAATACTCCTAAGCCCAAGGTAATAACAAAAGTTGTTTAGCAGATTCCTTTCACATGACCAAGGCATTTTGTAGTTTTTTAAATAGCACATCATTTAATTACGTACATATGTACAATAAATGTTGGTAAAGCTTATGGTCCCAAGATGAAAAATCCTTTTATAAAGAATGTAGAGTAAGCATTATCTCATGTTACCCCCACATTGTTCAACCATAAAACAAAAACTTCTATACAAGACATCAGAGTGCCAAATAAGTCCCCAAAGTTCAATGAAAACTCCCACTATTCGGTTGCCTAACATGTTTAGATTAACTTAGGGACTAGCCCACGACTTCAAATCATTTAGTGATGGTTGTACTGAGTTACACAAGACCCTTTTATAGTTAATACCTGAATTTAAAATTTCTCTAGTACAATGTTCTTAGCAGCGATCAAGTCTTAATTTTTGTAATATTTTGTTTGATAACAACTGCAATTGATACTGATTCGGCTTTGGATCGTTTAAACATTTTCAATATTTGAAAACGGTGTTATTAAGTGAAGAAAGAACTTTTAATGTTCTCTTAACCTGCCATCATGACGGTAATATAAAGCATTTAATAGAATTTGAATTTTAAATTGGTTTATTTTTTACTAAATCGCCTTTTTTGGTTTAATATTATTAAAGTTTATAGGCTGTTGTTTGCCCGCCAAAACATGACCATGAAGGATTGTCTTGCTAACCCAACTAGTGCAAAAATAGGTCCTTAAAGGTCAATGAAAACTCCAACAATTCGATTGCCCAACTTGTTCATATTACCTAAGAGACTATCCCATGATTTCCAATCATATTGTGATGGATTTAATTGAGGCAACTTTTATAATTATTAAGTGAACTTTAGGTTATCTAGTGGCAATGTTCTTACCAATGATATCACGTCTTGATATTTGACATAATATTCTTGATAGATTTTGTATAGGATGATGATTTAGCTAAGGAGCGTTTACACTATTTAAGAAAGAAATATCACTAGTGAAGAAATATTTTCAATATTTCTAAAATCTGCCATATGGAAAGTAAGCATTTTTTTAAATTTTCTTCTTTTAAGTTTGGTTTCTTTTTTCTTTATGTCTTTGTAACTTCGTCCTTCCTTACTTTTTTTATAATTGTTGACCACTCACTCTTATCGTTAGGAATAACACAATTTCTCTCCAAATTTTAGTTTTGGCAACAGATTCTAACGTATATACATGCTTGTAGTCAATTTGGACCAACATTTCGGAAATTATGAAGTCAAGAAAGTACATTTCTTGTACCAAGCGTAACAAGTTTTTTAGAATGACATACATTTAAACAAAGCTTTATCAAATGCACCTCAAGGTGCTCTATCGTTTGTAATATTAGTTTGCGATTGATGGCGGAGAATACAAAATATGTACGCTTAATTAGCAACTATAAGCGCTTGATCAAAATAAGTGCACTAATATCTTTACTGAAATTTTTCAAAAATACGTTTTGTGATGCACCTGTTATCTCCCTTAGGAATGTATGGGATATTTGGAACAGGAATTGATTAATTACTATTGGAATGTCTTGTTTTAATTCCAAAAATGTGTATCTCACACGCTTATCAGTTGTCAAAAAAGAAAGAATCGATAATGAACAGTCTGGTTAAAATGTTAAATTCAATAATTAGTTTGATCACTCGACCAATCAGTGTTTTGGGCTTTTATTTTAGTTTTGAAGTTATTTGAAGACACAAGTCACTGGCTTAAACATTGCTAATCTCCGCTAATTGGAAAACTGTTTAGATTGCAAAATCTGCTTTTTTTACACATCTAATACAACCGTTTGGTTTACTGGAGCTTTTAAGTACATTTTGTATTGAATATAAAGATACAGAGACAACATGTCGATCTGAATTCTTGATATACGTTAAAAGAATGATCAGACAGTGATCTTTCAGTCGAAAAATCGATTGATTATAAAAATTTAATACATTAAAAGAGATGAACTAAGAGCAACGAGTTTCGAAAATAACCGGTGATGAATTAAGGACAAACAAGATTTTTTTTTGGCTGCAATACATTTTGTGGTGTTACTTTCTTGTTTTGATAACTTAATCATTTCTGATGAACAATAAAAAAAAGAAAAAGACATTAAGCAACATACATCTATGTGCTTGTACATCTGCACACAAAAAAAACACATAATTAAAACAACATTAAATGCAGAATAAACCAAATCTTGCAGAGAAGTTTTCAGAAAATACACAATGTGCAGTTTGGGTCTACACATCAAAACGCTGCCTTTTATATGAAAAAAATCTATGTGAAAGGTGAAAAGATGGGGGAGTTATAATACATTTATTTGTTGACTGGAACCTCAAAATGGTTGATGGTTGTTTGACGTCTGTCATGGTGAGCTATGTATAGCTTAGGCCCCTTTGCAAAATCTACAACTTGGTTTCTCTTTGGGTTTTTTTCTCTCTTAACAAAATTTATCAGGATGTTTAAGCTGTTTATTGCCAAATATTTAATATTTTACAGTATACGAGGAAGAAGTAGTTTTGATGAAATCATAGCCAATTCCGATCATATCCTGTTTAGTTCTCATAACACAAAAGCCGTGGGTGCTGCAACGTGCCTGGTATGATCTAAACATAAATAAAGCTACACTTTCAGGGAACGAGAAGTTTAAGTATCACATATTCTCATTCAAAGTAAATGTGGAACATCGAGTATGATTTATGAAACGTCCCTCCGGCTGCTAGTGTTCCTCAAACTATATATAACCATCTATCAATTATATTTTCCGTTTTAAATTGTTATTAGTCTACATGAGAAGGTCACGAAGGCATAATCGATAACACCACTCAAGACCAAAAATTTAAAGCTGAATCCTTCAGATTTTGGAATCCCTTTGTGTCTGGTCGAGAAATAATGTTCTTGAGAAATGCTTTTTCTGCCAAGATCACAAAGACACAATCTCAGCATATGTGTATCTCACAAACTTAATGCAGGTTTGTAGGTATCATAACATTTCCCTTCTTGGTACAATCAAAGCATAAATATAGTTATACCCTCACAGAATGAGAGGTTTAAGTTGTATATATTTCATTGCAAGTTATTGTGAGAGTTTCTGTCATGGTTTACAAAACGAACTCTAGGTAACTCATACTATTACCATTTGTAAATTAAATGTCATTAGTCTACGCCCTGCAGTTATAACCGATAACATCTCCCCAAACACACATTTGAAGGTAAACTCTTAAGAATCCTGATCTCTATTCTGTCTGGTTCACAAATATCATGAAGGATAAATGTTTAGTCTGTAAAGACCTCAAGAAGGCAATCTTAACCTATTTGAATATTGCAAGCTTTAACAGAAAGTTGTCAGTATGTTCCGATTTTCTTCATATTTTTCTACAATCTTCTGATATGATATGCAAAGGTTCAATCAAAAGAGAATTTGCTAAGTTTGTAAGGTAAATCAGGTAAGATAAGGTACAACTACTATTACCACTAAAATAGCTGAATCTACTGGTATAACTTCTACTCCAATTACTGCTACTTCTACCACTGCCACTTTTATTTCTCCTGCTAGTATTACTTCCGCTGCTTCTACTTCTAATATTACCTCTTCTACGTTTGGGATACAAATACTACTATCAATACTTTTACTGTTATTACTAGATACTGTTCTTGATACTGATACGTAATAAACTCAATCTTTTAGAACAGTGGAGATGCTTAACAGGGTTAGATGATAAACACAAGTATCTAGAACGATTTGTAATTTGACACATTCTCTTCGTTGTTATTGTGAAGGATCAACTTATACAAATACAACACTCTAACATAACTTGAAGATTGGAAGTTATAAAAAGGCTATCATCATGTCCAAATGTTAACATCGAATGAGTTGACATTTTTGAAACATGGATATATGTCTGACTTTAACCTTTCCAACTAATCTAGCCACAATAGACATACAATGTATAAAGTTCTTTCATTTTCCCTCTGAAACAGCATTTTAATGGGTTATTGAAAGGTTTGTATGGCAATTTATTAGTGTGGTAGACGGTTATCATCATAAATCCATGATAAGCAATTAAAAGTAACTCATTGAAAGATACAAACAAGTGGACCATTTGAAATGAACAGCTTAAATTGGCATGGTTGATAAACTAATCAGACCAATGAGAAATACCCAATTCGATTATAAAGGATTTTCAGATAGCATGAAAACATAACAAGCTTACTTTTATATATATTTATAAATGTGAATATCTGTACTACGCAAAACATGATATAAAATATATGATTACAAAACAACAAGGAGTACTAGATAAGTACTAGATAAGTCCCCGCTCTAAGATGCAAATGAAATTATGTTGAGTTATTATAATGACATAGCAAAGTTTCACAATATATTTTTTTTTAAATTGTAAGGTTGACAAACATATTTACATTACAGATCAGAACTCTCTTGCAAAAATAAATATATCATTTTAATGCAATAAATAGTTTGAATACACAGATATGTAAAAAAATACCGCATATTTAAAGGACTTACAAACAATAAAATTATATTTTTCGATGTTTAATATTTGGTAGTAGAAAATAATTCTCCTTACCTTTGAGTTGTTAAATGGGTTAAGGAAAAAAAAAATGTAACCATTCTTCCCTTATTTGTAGTTTATCAATTTAAAATCAACTGCCAAAGAGGCGACTACAAACAACTGTTTTATAGTATTTGTCCTTCAAAGTCTTCTTTTGACTTGCCAAAAAGTGGAGTTTATGTTTCTTTAGTATCAAATATAATATTCAATATGCTGACACCTGCTGAAATCAATCATTTTTTCCCACATAAATCAAACACTGTTTCTCTATGTTGACAAATAAATGTGGCTAACATCACTTGGGACTGTGTAATTCTGAAATGAAAGTCTAATGTCGATTGAATACAACACAGTGAGGAAGTAATAAGGTTATAGTCTAGACATTATGGCTAGATAGTTATTGTCATACACTAAAAACAATAGAAATATAAATTATTGTATAGATATATGTTCCTTTATTGAATATGGTATATGGGTTATGGTTATGATCATAGTGTCGGGTTGTAGTGACATTATCTTAGTTAGAAGTACACAATATCGCTGTCTTCCTTATTGCATGATTGTATATCTTACTGAGTTAAATGAATATATCTTAGAAAATGAAACTTTATCTAAAAAAAGGTATTACATGTATCTTTCTTAAATTTTTATTTGGTATTGATAAGCTACAAAATATCTAATATGCTGATTGAAGTTCATATCTCATCACTGGACTTGCAAATATATCCATTTATGCATGATATCTCTAAAATGCTTGATTTTATGGAAAAATCAAGAAAACATCTCAAATACGTTTAATATTCGAAATTATGCATCCAATTAATCTACCTACTAGTTTCAATACCAAATAAACACTATCGAATCGAAAATATCTTCCTGTCAGCTTATGACAAGGTTTCAAAATTATGTTTTATCGAATTTGCGTGCACCACTCGAGCCACATTGTCCGGTTTTCGATCAAAATCCCGACTTTGAATGGCCGTATTTTCGCTTTAATGTACTGATTGACCTTTAACTTGTTATTTTCAGTAACAGTTAGTGGTTCCCGATATAATAACATCGATTTCAAAGTTTGACATATGTGATCCTATCAACATACTCTGTGTCTCTTTAAGCTGTCAATCCACAACTCTGTGTCCTTGAACCTTCATTTCCTGAATTAATTTTCCGAATGTCTGGAAGATGGTGTAATTGTTCCCCTCTGTTGTTTGTACTAAATAACCTATATAAAGGATAAAGGGATTGATACTAGAACTATAAGGAACTTTAGGATGTCAAAGATTTAATGATTTGATCAATGCATTGTTACGTGTGTGTTTGATATCTTATGAAATTTGAGATTTATCAAAGCAAAACAGCCTTTACTTAAACGTAACTGCTTATTCATAGATGGTCGTTGGCACGTTGATTGTACGTGTAGATGTGTCTTGATTTTTAATTTTAATTGTTAGCATTTTGCTATATGCTTGCCACTCTTATGGAGTGATTCATGAACACATCTTCGTTTGATTTATGCTAACAGTTGCAATTTTTTGTGTTTGATATCACTAGACTCGTTGCTAAAGCTACATTTGTTACAGAAATTAGTTTCTCAAATGTTGCTTATCTAATGTATCTATTTAATAAACAGCAGAAAACTACATTAAATATTTTAAATTAATAATATTTTCTTATACATGTAAGTAATATTTTCATTTATCATTTCACGAATTATGAATTCACCTTGTACACAACTCAGAAAAGCAACATTTCTAAATGCAACTGTTTTTTAAAAAATTACTATGACAAAACGAATATATCTCCAACAAATCCAAGAAACACACATCAACTACAACAGAATGATGTCATAATGTAATGAACATGGTATGTAAAACAATTTAACTGTTCTCATTCTCCTATCGATAATCCTAAATTGGTCTTGAAAGCATTGTTGAATTAATGATTGACAGATAATTACTGATTCATGGTATCTTTCATTACAAATGTCTGTGGAATGTAATTATCCTCAGCCTCTTAATGAGTTATAAAGTGCCGCTGTATATTAGTATTCGGATGTAAAAGGCCGGTTCATTAGAGGAAATAACTTCAAATTATTTCTTCCAATACGTCAACTTGTCCAGTGAAACCAAGGGACACCGCATGGCTTTACTGGAGTCACAAATCTACCAATTTTCTACAATTCGGCCACAAACTGCACAGTGTACTCCCAATCGAATTTACCTTTGACACAGTGGCCAACGCATTGTACAGATTAGCTTGACCAGTGGTCATTCATGCTAGAGTGACTTGATCAAGAAATAACTAGCTCTATTCAGTTCGCGTGAGGAGTTAGGATTCGCTTCAACTATGGACCTGATGAAAGTTAAAGAGGCTTTTAAGTTGATTTTAAGTGATAGTTGTTTTTCAAAATTCCTTTAAAAACTCTATGCTAGATTTTGAAGAAATGAGATAGTTTCCCTACATGGCTATTTTAGTGTTGTCCTCCGAAGTAGAATTAAGGTTCTGAGGGGGTTGGGAATAATTTCCTGCAAATAAATCCTCAGGTCTGCTTGATTTCATGATAAGAATAATTATTGTTTACACAGACATTCAAGTGTGGACAGAAATGTAAATGAATTATATTGTCACTTCTTCAATATTTCATAGCTGCATATTATTCATGGCTACTTAAGAAATCTTGTATTTCAATAATGTTAGGGTTATTAGCACAACTCATTGATAATTATGACAGAGGCATTTAAACATCTTCAAAAGGAATCACGATATTGGATAAATGAAATAAATTCTTCAACCTTTTTATTGCTATAACTCAATTTGCTTCAATAGTAAAAAAGGTATTTTTATATATTTTTCACATATATGTAATTGTTGGATATTTCATTAACTTTTTTGTTCAGTTGTGATGTCAAAAAATACGCTGCACAATTTATAACAATATGATAATTTTACCATATTTTCACAATCAATAGTTTATAACAGCGAAGTGAAACCCGGCTTACTGTTTAACACATGTTTTATATTCTCTATCACCTATGTTCATCTGGAAATCCTCTTTAAAACGATAAATGCAAGCTTCAATATTTTATATACATTTCATTCATAATTTCTAGATGTGACACTTAGGGAAAGGTTCTACCTTTGAATTAAATTTGCTACAATTCAAATCGAACCATAACTAAAAGAGTGACATCGAAGGGGAATAATGATTCAAGAAAATATCCTTAAAACTAAAATTGCTAGCTTCTTTAAACCACACAGACACATTAACATGTGCTTTTCAAGAGTAAGTCCCTATTAAACTTGAATTTTACTTCTTTCTGTTTCCATGATCATATGTGGCTCACAGTTTGTTAGTGGTATTTTTTTCAATACTGCAAATAATAACTCTACCCGATTGCAACCTGAGACACTTTACAAATGAGCGAATTCAAACAGGAGAATCTAATATAAAGCTCTTCAGTTCTGCTAAATGTATGTTAAAATACTCTTATTTCCAAGGTAATAACAAAAGTTGTTTAGCAGATTCCTCTAACATGACCAAGCCCTTTTGTGGTTTTTTAAATGGCATTTAATTACGTACATATGTACAATAAATGTTGGTAAAGCTTATGGTCCCAAGATAAAACATCTTTTTTAAAGAATGTAGAGTAAGCATTAACTCATGTTACCCCCACATTTGTTCACCCATAAAACAAAAACTTATAAACGAGACAACAGAGTGCCAAATAAGTCCCCAAAGTTCAATGAAAACTCCCACTATTCGGTTGCCTAACATGTTTAGATTACCTTAGGGACTAGCCCACGACTTCCAATACTATAGTGATGGTTGTACTGAGTTACACAAGACCCTTTTATAGTTATTACCTGAATTTAAAATTTCTCTAATGCAATGTTCTTAGCAGCGATCAAGTCTTAATATTTGTAATATTTTGTTTGATAACAACTGCAATTGATACTGATTCGGCTTGGGATCCTTTAAACATTTTCAATATTTGAAACGGTGTTATTAATTGAAGAAAGAACTTTTAATTTTCTCTTAACCTGCCATCATGACGGTAATATAAAGCATTTAATAGAATTTGAATTTGAAAATGGTTTATTTTTTACTAAATTGGCTTTTTTGGTTTAATAGTATTAAAGTTTATAGGCCTTTGTTTGCCCAAAAAAATAAAACAATGACCATGAAGGATTGTCTTTATTTGATTGAATGTTTTGCTAACCCAACTAGTGCAAAATAGTTCCTTAAATGTCAATGAAAACTCCAACAATTCGATTGCCCAACATGTTCATATTACCTTAGAGACCATCAAATGATTTCCAATCAAATTGTGATGGATTTAATGGGTGACATTGTTATGATTAATATGTGAACTTTAGGTTCTCTAGTGGCAATGTTCTTACCAATGATATCACATCTTGATATTTGACATAATATGCTTGTTAGATTTTGTAAAGGATGATGATTTAGCTAAGGAGCGTCAGCACTATTTAAGAAGAAAAAATCACTATTATTGAGTGAAGAAATAATTTCAATATTTCTAAAATCTGCCATCTTGAAAGTAAGCATTTTTATAGATTTTCTTCTTTTTCAGTTTTGTTTCTTTTTTCTTTTAAGTCTTTGTAACTTCATTCTACCTAACTTTTATTATTGTTGACAACTCACTCTTATCGTTAGGAATGAACAAATTTTTCTCCAAATTTTAGTTTTGGCTACATTCTAACGTATAGACATGCATGTAGTCAATTTGGACTAAAATTTCGGAAATTACGAAGTCGGGAAAGTATATTTCTTGTACCAAGCGTAATAAGTTCTTAGAATGACATATTTTTAAACAAAGCATCTATCAAATGCACCTCAAGGTGCTCTATCGTTTGGAAGTTTAGTTTGCGATTGATGGCGAAGAATACCAAATATGAATGCACTTAATTAGCAGCTTCAAGCGCTTGATCCCTCTAAGAGTGCAATAAGTGCACTAATATTTTTACTGAAATTTTATTCAAAAATACGTTAAGTTTTGTGATGCACCTGTAATATCCCTTAGGAATTAATGGGATATTTTGAACAGGAATTGATTAATTACTATGGGAATGTCCGGTTTCATTCCCTAAATGCTTATCAACACGCTTATCAGTTGTCAAAAAAACCAGAATCAATAAAATTGTCCTGAGCAGTGTGGTAAAAAAGTTAAATTCAATAATTAGTTTGATCACTCGACCAATCAGTGTTATAGGCTTTTATTTTAGGTTTGAAAGTTATTTCAAGACACAAGTCACTGACTTAAACATTGCTGTCCTCTGCTAATTAGAAAACACAACCTTTGCTTTGCTGGAGATTTTAAGTAAATTTTGTATTGAATATAAAGATACAGAGACAACTTGTCCATCAGAATTATTCATACATAAAAGAATGATCAGACAGTGATCTTTCAGTCAAAAAATCAATTGATTATCACAATTTAATACAATAAAAGAGATGAACTAAGAGCAACGAGTTTCGAAAATAAACTGTTGATGAATTAAGGGCAAACTAGTTTTTTTTTTGGGCTGCAATACATTTTGTAGTGTTACTTTCTTGTTTTGATAACCTAATCACTTCTGATGAATCATCACAAAAAGAAAACGATCTCCTGAACTTAATCAACATACATCTACATGTATGTGCTTGTACATTTCAACAACAAAAAAAACACATAATTAAAATAACATTAAATTCAGAATAAACCAAATCTTGCAGAGAAGATTTTAGAAAATGCACAATGTGCAGTAATGTGTCTTCACATCAAAACGTTGCCTTTGATATGAAAAAAATCTATGTGAAAAGTGAAAAGAAAGGGGAGTTATAATACGTTTATTTGTTGACTAGAACCTCAAAATGGTTGATGGTTGTCTATGGTGAGCTATGTTTAGCTTTGTGCCTCTTTACAAAATCTACAACTTGGTTCCTCTTTGGGTTTTTTATTCTCTCTTAAAAAAATATATCAGGATATAAAAGCAGTTTATTGCCAAATATTCTTTTTTGCAGTAAATAAGGAATAAGTCTTGATAAAAACAGAGCCAATTCAGACTGTATACATCCTGAGTGCTTCGACATGCCTGGTATAATCTAAACATAAATAAAGTTACACTTTCAGGGAATGAGAAATTTAAGAAGCACATATTCTCATTCAAAGTGAATGTGTAACATCAAGTATGATTTATGAAACGCTCCTCTGACTGCTAGTGTCACTCAAACTATCACCATTTATCAATTATATTTTCAGTTTTAGATTGTTATTAGTCTACATGAATAGGTCCCAAAGTCGTAATCAATAACACCTCACAAGACTAAATATTTAAAGCTGAATCTTTCAGAATATGAAATGCCTTTGCGTCGTCTGGTTGACCATACATACGTAACTGGGAGTTTGGCGTTATCTCGAGATTTCCCTTCTTGGCATAATCTAAGTTTAATTAAAGTTACATTATCAGAGAACAAGTACGTAGTACATATTCTCATTCCAAGTGAATATGAGAGTTTCTGTCATGATTTATGAAACCCACTCTGGATGCTGGTGTAACTGATACAATCGCCATGTGTGAATTATATTTTCAGTTTTAAAATGTTATTAGTCTAGGTCCAGAACAGATTTGAAGTTAAGCTCTTTAGATTCCTAATCTCTCTTATGTCTGGTTCAGAAATATCATGACAGAGAAAACTTTAGTCTTAAAGAGGCAATCTTAACATGTTTGAATATTGCAAGTCTTAACGGAAAGTTGTTAGTACCCTCCGATTTTCTTCATATTTTTCTGCTTAAGTACAATCTTCTAATATGATATGATATGCAAAGGTTCAATCAAAAGAGAATTTGCTAAGTTTGTAAGGTAAATCAGGTAAGATAAGTTACAACTACTATTACCACTAAAATAGCTGAATCTACTGGTATAACATCTACTCCAACTACTGCTACTTCTACCACTGCCACTTTTATTTCTCCAGCTATTATTACTTCCACTGCTTCCATTTCTACTTCTTCTTCTTCTACGTAATTTGTGATACAAATACAACTATAAATACTTTTACTGTTATTACTAGATACTGTTCTTGGTACTCATACGTAATAAACCAAACGGTTGAGATGCTTAACAGGGTTAGATGATAAACACAAGTATCTAGAACGATTTGTTATTTGACACTTTCTCTTCGTTGTTATTGTGCAGGATCAACTTATACAAATACAACACTCTAACATAACTTGAAGATTGGAAGTTATAAAAAGGCTATCATCATGTCGAAATGTTAACATCGAATGAGTTGACATTTTTGAAACATGGATATATGTCTGACTTTAACCTTTCCAACTAATCTAGCCACAATAGACATATAAAGTTCTTTAATTTTCCCTCTGAAACAGCATTTTAATGGGTTATTGAAAGGTTTGTAAGGCAATATATTAGTGAGGTAGACGGTTATCATCATAAATCCATGATAAGCAATTAAAAGTAACTCATTAAAAGATACAAACAAGTGGACCATTTGAAATGAAGAGCTTAAATTGGCATGGTTGAAAATTAAAAACTAATCAGACCAATAAGAAATACCGAATTCGATTATAAAGGATTTTTATATAACATGAAAACATAACAAGTTTACTTGTATATATATTTATAAATGTGCATATCTGTACTACGCAAAACATGATATAAAATTTATATGATTACAAAACAACAAGGAGTACTAGATAAGTCCCCGCTCCCCGTTTCACAATATATTTTTTGTAATTAAGTAATTTACGGCAATGGTAAACATCATTATTAGCTTTATTATTAACTTTTGGGTTAACTTGGTTAAACATCACAAATCCTTTTCTCTACCTCAAATGATATGATAAGTCAAAAACGTGACATTATTCATCAACTATCAAACGTTTAACACAATAAATACAGGCCAGTGCGGTTAACTTGACAAATATAAGGCAAACTGTACCAATACGATTGTGACTATTTCAAACACATGCAGAAGGACCAAAGCCATTGCTTTAAACTTTAAAGAGTTTTAGCATGTTCACCATTCCCACCCCACCAAGATCATGACATGTTGATCGAGTTTTATGTCATTATCTAAAGAATAAGACTATCAAGGCTTGTGCCATTTCGTCTGAATGGGGCTTTGATACATTCTGTAAGGTAACCAAAGGGATATCACGAAGTAGTAATGAATATAAACCATTTGCCAGAAAAAGCTTTTCATTAAAAGTGACAAGTTCAAAATGAACGTCACATGTCTCAAATCATTCAATAGGTTAACATAAAAAAGGCTGCCAGTAGTTTTGGCTCGTTACTTGATCATTTCTTCTACAACAACAGATAACCGAATTGATTGATGATATGTTTGCCTTATAAGTCGTCAATCTTAAGAATAGAACATTTTAAACGTGCTCAGCAACTTTAAGTTCCAGGACGCAGATGCATAGCTAGTCTGAGTGACCAGTGTCCAAGCCGAAACTGCCATCACTCTGAGATTAAGCTGTCAATCCTGGACTGTGCTTGGATATTAATTTCCGGAATTAGTTCTCCTTATGTCTTTAAGATGGTAAAATTGTTCCCCTCTTTTGTTTGTACCGAATAACCTAAGTCAAGTATAAAACCATTGATAATGAAGGTGTAGGGAACTTTAGGATGACAAGGATATACTGATTTTATCAATGCATTGTTACGTTTGTGTTTGATATCTTATGACAGTTGTAGAAGAAAAACAGCCTTCACCCAAATGTTAATGCATTTTAATAGATGGTCGTTGTATATCGCTTGGCACTTTGATTGTACATGTAGCTGTATCTAGATTTTAAATCTTAATTTTTAGCATTTTGTGATATGCTTGCCACTCATATGTAGTGATTCATTAACAAATCTTCGTTTGGTTTAAGCTAACATTTGCAAATTTTTTTTGATATCACTAGACACAATATGAAGCTACATTTGTGAAAAAATGATGTCCTAATGCGATGAACATGGTATGGAAAACAACTTAACTGTTCTAATTCTTCTATCGATAATCCCAAATTGGTCATGGAAGCATTGTTGAATTAACGATTGACAGATAACTACTGATTCATGGTATCTTTCATTACAAATGTCCGCGGAATGTAATTATCCTCAGCCTGTTAATGAGTCAAGAAAGTTTAGCTGTATATTCGTATTGGGATGTTAAAGGCTGCTTCATTGGAGGAAATAACTTCAAATTATTTCTTCAGTAATCTACAGTTAAACAACTTGTTGTTTCTGCTTGGATGTCTCATTATAATGAGTCTTATAGCTGCTAATTAGCTGCTACTGCGTTTCGATATTGTAAGGGTTATGATCATACTTAGATTTGTGAATGAGATAAAACCAAATGAAAGCAATAAGATGACGAGGTTAACTTAAAATAAACCCTTTACTAATAAAGAAAGCATCAAGTTGTAGGATATTATGTTTAGTACTTGCTAGCAAGTAGGAATGTTTTATTTGTTTTTCTTTAAGTTTCACGTTGACTGCTTTCAATGTTATGGTGGTACACCTTGTTAGATTAATAAATCAAGAACTTGATCAAATTTGTGCGGTAAAAATGCCAAAAAGCCAATACGATAGTCTGAATAACTATACTGAAGCAAATGTGTTTGCAAACTCAACACCGTGTAAATGAACAGAACAACTTGAATAAGCCATAGCTGACAGAATCCTTAAAAGAAATAAACATTTACATGTAGTGTCTCTGTATCAAAATATTCCCCTTGTATATCAAATATTATATTTGAAAAGTGGAAGGATAAGGGGGTATGAAGGGAGTTTACTTGTGATAAACTTCTGTATCCATTTCCAAACTATACATGCTTATTTGTTTCTCTGTTTACAATATGTATCAGAATATAAAAGCATTTTATTGCTAAATATCAATAAATGATAAATGTTGATTTAATTGAACAAGTAATCTTTATGCATGACATTTTCCATGGTAACAAGTAAATTCATTTAGCAGTCTCCTTTTACTACACATGACCAAGGCCTCTAGTACTAGAAACATTCATAAAACTGCACATGACATAAATGCAGCTATATCTTAAAATTATGTTTGTTCATAAAAATGTTTACGAAGCATAAGGTCACAAGACGAAATATTAAATTATTCAAAACGATCGTAGAGTATCTCATGTTTTCCCCACATGTGTTCAACTGTAAGACAGAACATTATATAAGAGACAACAGGGTGCAAAATTCACCTGTTTATTTTACCTAGCCCATGACTTGTGATGGTTTCAATGAGTTACACAAGACACTTTTATAGTTATAACCTGAATGTTAAGGTCCTCAAGTGGCAATGCTCTTACCACGTCTTGATATTAGGCATGATATGTTTGAACGATTTTGTAATGGATACAAAAAATCTCAAATCTGCCATTATGAAAGTAAGATAAAAACATGTTTATAGATTTTCTTCTTTTTTAGTGTGGTTTCTTTTTTCGCGTTTATGTCTTTGTGTCTTCGTCCTTCCTAACATTTTAAATATTGAAGACACTCACTCCAACGAATTTTTCAGCAACTTTGTACTTCCTTTTAAGTTCTTACTTATTGTAATTGGTGGTGAAGAATACTAAATACATCATAACATCAAAAAGTAAGTGCAGATATCCTCGTATGCATTTATTAGCGAATTTTGGCACTTGATCAAGTGTCAGACTGCAATAATTGCATCCATATGTTTACAGATATTATAATCTCTCTTGTAATCTCTCTGAGACATTATTTGGGTATTTGGAACAGGAATTGAATAAATGCTATGGAATGTCTGGTTTTCATGCCTGAAATTGGTATCTCACACGCTTATCAGTTGTCAAAAAAACAAAACGGAAGAATCAATTAGAATGTCCCAAATGTGAAGTCTGGTACTAACGTAAAACTCAATATTTGGTTTGATATCTCGACCATAGAGTGTTATTGGCTTTATCTTTCTTATTTCAAATTGCTTTTATTGAGATTTAAAATTATTTCAAAACACAAGACACTGGCTTAAAGATTGCTGTCCTCTGCTAATTTGAAAATTGCTTTGATTGCAATATCTTTTTGTTTTTAAATTTATAAACATAACCTTTTGGTTTGCTAGAGCTTTGAAGGAATTTTGTTACAAAATTGTTTATATTGAATATAAAAAGGATGCAGAGACAATGTGTGGAATGCTTCATATGTTGCAATAATGATCAGACAGTGATATTCCAGTTATAAAAACGATTACCAAAGCCTTGCTCGGTATTTCACTGAATAAAATAGGAACCACAAATTTTGAATAAGATTAACCATTCAATAATTAAAGAACGACCTAGATTTTGTTTTGGACTGATATAAAAAAAATTCTGTGACAAAAGTAATTCTATTGATGAAAATTTGTTTTATTTAACAGTAGCAACGTTTCGGGTAAGATTCTTATGCAATTTTCAAGATATTTATTATAAGATTGTATACGGCTACATGTATGCTTGAAAACGGTATAAGAATCTATATCGAAACGTTGCTACTGTCAAACAAGGAAGTTTTAATGTTGTTACCTAGAAATGTCATTCCTCATTTTACATTTCTTGGTTCAAAGCATTGTGAGCTATAGACAGAAAAGCATAAGGAAACGACAGAAATTGTAAAAAAAAATTCAAAGACTACAATTATTGCTGGTAGATGAGCTGTAAGCGTAGATAAGTTTTTTTGGTTAATATCATAAACTTAATTTCACTAATAAAGGTAAGGTCCATTCAATAAGCAATATATGATGAAGCGCTATTTCAGGAAATGTTTTTAACAGAATATATAACACTTCATTTCCAGATAAATGATGAAATATGGTTTGAAAGTTACTCCATTGTGTATTAAAACAATAATGTAACATTTAAATTTGTTAGTTTTTTTCATAATCTGATTTCATTTTTCTATCTCTTATTGCTAAGATGGAGATGCCAAAGTGATTTTTTACTTAAATTAACTCCTTTTAAGAGACATAGACATACATTGTACATGTGTACTGTTTCAAAATTTAAAAACTTAATCTAATTATTTTTTTGATGTATAGTTAAAAATTGTTTAGGTAGTATATATGTTTGTCACTGGTGAGATAGCTTTCGTTTATTTCGAATGGTGTCAAGGAGTCAAGGTCACATAACAATAAAATTTTACAAAATTCATAACATTATAATTGATATCCAATAATAATATATTTACATGACCTTATAGCTATTGGAATAAAAACTTGAAATAAATTTCAAAAACACGCTTAATTAGCGTGCCTCTGTCCCTTAAATGGCATCTGGGAGCTATTATCTATAATTGACCTTAAATACAATGAAAAAAATTACTATTTTCTATATAATTTTCCCTATAACTTTTTTCAGAATCCCTGAATTATTTGCACATTCTGTTTATTAAAAACATTTACAGTAGGATTGTTTTAACAAAAAGCAGCGCAACGAAAGCTCAGATTTAATACATTCAAAAGCGTCATCTTAAACACATTTGCAATGGTATCTGATATATTTTATCAACTTGTAAATTACCAAAATCGTTTTTTGCTTGTGTCCGGTTGATAACACAGTTTCCTGATCACATTTCGTTTTCATGAGCACTGTGACACCTAAACCGTCCTAATATGTAAATTATCCCCTTTCTGATACTATACAAGATGTAATTACCATTCCTTGTGTTAAGGTACTTACTAATTAATTGTCTCTGCTGACCAGTCATTGATGTTGTTAGTGAATGGCCCAATTTGTAGTCATGAACTTTAGCCATGGTCAGTTTCATCACAAGACGGAACCGAAACAAAAGCACAGGCCATAATAGTCAATGTTGATTATAGTAATAATTACAGAAACATGAAACTACCCATTCTCCTCAGATGCCAAATAGCAACTTTATTAGCATCAGCTGTAAAACATAATTAATTGCATTACCTTATTATAACAGCGATGACATTTCAGGTTGCTGTTTAAGTTGGTGTAGATGTCACTTACAAGACATGTTAATTTTGCTGATGACACTGTAAGTTGTGTTTATTTGTTGTTTATACAGCGTTAATTGCTTTACCAGTTCTGTCATACATTGAGATGGAGTTTCACTGTTCTGACTTTTTGTCTTATTTAGTGTTTTGGAAATTTCTTTTTTCTTTGCTGTTTCTGTAACTTTTCTAAGGGGTTGGCGATGTGTTGGCCTCTGCCTCTGCTTTTGTTGTTGTGCTGTCGTCGATTTTAGTTGCTCATACAATTACTTATAACTCTGAAAGTCTATCTTCGCATTTTAACCTTATAACTGCTTCTCTGACCTTTGAACATATCATTGAATAATAAAACATGGTTTCATTCAATCTCATGGCTTCTACTTAATCATGGTAATCCAAAACCAATCATAAAAAGATTTTAATTTGCAATGACAATGCCATTGAAATTAAGACAAAAACGGTAAAAAGAACCTGAAGTATTTTATGCAATCACATTTTGAGTGAATGTACATAAGAGTAAGCCGGGAAATTAAAAAGTATTATTATTTTTTATTTTTGATCAATCTTTCGTTTTAGTTAGAGCGATAATAAGATCAAATACGAAATAGAGTAACGAATACGTTCTTATCAGAGATGATATATCACAAACAGCTGCATTCCAATAGTTTGTTCACCCGTTATATACTCAATGTTTAAATACATAAATTGTATGAGAAATTCAAATAGATAAACATCTACATTAACTATCTCCGTCGTATCAAATCATTGAAGAAAGTTGTCATGATGGCAAGAAGCAATTCTCAATATGTTTCCTTATTGTCTTTTAGACGCTTCTGATCATCAGTCTTGTTCGGCTTGGGCTGGAACTTTTCCTATGCTATTATTCCAACTGACATCTACTCGTTCCGCATGGGAGGTGAATTGTGGGACCAACTACTTGGTTACCAGCTAATGATTTTCCGTTTTTGTCTAAAATCAGGCAAATAATTTAATTTTCAACAATCTTGTAAAATAACACTTAAATGCAAGACTCAGATGGCTATTTGAGGCCAACATCACACTTTAAAGGGGCAGAAGCACGTTTTTAGGGGGAATATAAGGTGATGTCAGGAAAATGAAAATGAATGGTTCCAATTGAGAGACAATGTATTTGAACTAAATGGAGCAGTAATAATTTAAATATATACTACTACTACTAAAATCGACTACAATTATACATACATATTCAAGTTGTGATTCTTTTAACGAGTCACACTGACGACCTAAAAGCTTTTTCACAAGGAATAATCTTTTGTATCTTAGTTACATTGCATGATAGATTTAACTTTGCACACATTGTTTTCAAAACCAACAGAGGAATTGAAGTTTATGTCAAAAAGTTAATAAACACTGTTACTCTAAAATTGTCTCATTTTTTTTTTTATCGGAAGTATATTATAATTTGCCAGCAGACAGATTTACACAAATAAGGTGTTAATGATGATTGCTTGCAGAGCCAGAAATAACATTGCAATATAACGTTATAACGAAACAAAGCTTTTCCTGAAGAGTTTTACGAAATTGACTTAGCGTACTTTGGCTTATGTATTGTCTCAAAAGTTAATATGTTATGAGCAATCTGTTTATATTTAAATGCTCAAAAATTAACAAACACATCAGACTTTCAAAACAGTGGTTAGGGTTAAACGAATTTTCGAGGTGCATGATAAAATATTTCAACAGGCTAGAATACAAAGAAAGTGTGAAAGATTGGGTATTATTTGTTAATATGATGGCCTCTTTAGGTCCATGACATGTGATGTGTCATATAATATAATATAATTCAAAGAAAATAAGAACAATGTTGGTGTTATCAAACATGTTACTCTTTTTACAATAATTGATCATCTTCTTCAATGAATGATATAAGAACTATTATGAGAAGATAATATTACACTACACAATATTGACAATAACTATAAAAATCTTTGAGATTGAACATCCGTGATATAATTCAATGTCTCAAAAGTACATTGAGTAATAGGAATCACCTTTCCGTTGTTGATATTCGTTATGAGGGTGTTTTAATAAAGAAAACCAATAAAAACTCCGGTATTTGTAACATCAATAGCGTTCCAATATGATCTATATACAATGTACACACTATCAATTTAAATTAATTGGTATGATGTAGAAGTTAAGAGCCTCGAAAATTTAATCATGCATAAATTTTGGCTTTGATAAAAGGTCAGTTATGCTGGAAGCAATATCGGCATTTCATTACTTATGCTTGAAATGATTGAATAAAGTTTCGTAATGATTTTCATCATATCATAACATTCATAATATTCCAATTGTCTATTTCTGATTGTATGATCACAGATACCACACACCTAAACATTTTGATCAGTTACTTCTGAATATACTCACTGACAATGTAAAGTAATTCGTGGTATTTTTATTGTATTGTAATACTGTAAAAGGAATATGTAAACTTTCAAGATAGTAATATGTGCCCAAGGATGGAGATAACCTACCCCAATCTTAACCGGTAACAACTCGGTAAGGTTACCACTTGGACAGAGTGGTAAACATGTATTCATGTGCAATGCAAACTGCATGTGTAGAACTTGTGCACACATCTATATGTTACTCTACAAAACCAGACTAGTGTTTTGCCATGTTGTGCAAAGTAGCAGCGAGAGAGTAATGTATGTATAGTAAATACGGGCGCACCACTAGCCATTATTGCATAAACGTTGGTCTCACTCTTCCGAGCATTTGAAGATGGATTGTAACATGACTTCGGTAAATACTCGTTTCTGATTGGTTGATTTGAAGGATTTGCCAGTGTTAAATGGCAATGAACACCCTCAAATTGGCTATGGCGAATCACCGCGAAAGGATACATTATTTGGTCCGCCTCAACAATCAAATGTTCTGATTCTCCCAATATTCGTGACCGATTCACATTTTACTGTTGTTGCTGTCATTTTCTAACTTGCGCATTCCCGTAGATGCCAAAATTCCTTTTCCATTTGCTTTAGTTTTATGTAACCAAACTTTCTTAATTGGCTAAGTTTCTCCTAATTTGCCGCCTTGTGCCATGCGGCCGGTTTCTTTCGAATGCCGTTCCCATGGCACGACGTCACAAAGGCCAACGGTTATGACGTCATAATGATCGCGTCACCATCACAATGGTCTGGGCGAGTTTAAGATATTTGTTCTGTCGGGTTTGTTCCTGTTGGTTTATGAATTATATAACTGTTTTCTCTCTCATAAATTTCACAGTGAAAACTATAAGATCTCATCGTTATGGATGCAACTGGTTTGCAATATTAGAACACTATTTTAATGTCTATAACACTGGGAATTTCTTCTTCTTTATAGCTGAGAACACCTATAACAATAATGGATCAGTCGTTAGATCCTTTCAACTCAGAGTTCCCTACGCAAAAATAGAGTTCGCTCTTAAAATGCTTATAACTAACGGTCATGTTACAATATCGATAAATAGTTGCATTTGTAAAATTTCCGGGATTCATTGTTATTCAACACCCGCAAATTTAAGCGTTTAAAACCTCCGGCTAACGCCGTCGGTTTTAAACTAAATTTGCGGGTGTTGAATAACAATGAATCCCGGAAATTTTACAAACGCAACTATTTATCTTCTAATTGAGCGATGCCATGCAATAGTATTTTAAACAAGACATGCCATAAAGTTGTAAAGAACGTGTAACAAGCATGTCGCTTGAAGACAATAACATCTGCATATATATCACCATACTGACCTGGGAAATGGCTTTTTGACTTTAATGTCAACGGGGGCAAAACCAGTCGATACAATGTTATAGATAGATAGATAGATATTCTTTAAATCAGAGATTGTCGTCCATTTACCCTTATGACCCTTCGATGTCACAGAACGTTTCAAGTAAAACTTCATTGGTTTATTCAAAATGTTCATGGACTGCTGAAAATACTATTGTTGTAATTCACACATTGATAAACTTGACAAATTCTTACCCCGAGTAATTCTTTTGTAATGTGTAATATTCTAAATGTTTTGAAGCAGTTATAACTAGTGTCTCATATGAATGTGAATATAAAAACTGGAAAACGTCTTATTAACATATACAAAGATTTTATAGAAGTTCTACTTGTTCATAATTGAACATAATGCATCCTAATGCATTATGGCAAAATTGGAGCCTTATATTTGATAGTTTTATCTTCGACTATGGTTTAACAGGTTGATTTATAAGATGCTGAATTAATGTTTATTGTTGAAAACGTAGAGACATCAAATTTTCAAAACTGTTATGGTGACCCTTAAAGATGAGAATTTGTTTGGTAACTCAATGACTGAAAACCAGTAGCTGTCGTTTTCAATTCCAAAGTCATTACAAAGAAAGTACCTTAAGGATACTAAGGCTTTGGAGTACAGCTTTAGGGCCTAATCCTGGAAATAACACGCTACCAATGGAACTAATATTTGTTATTGCTCCTAACAAAATTTACATTACCTACGCCAATAATAGAAAGCAAACACTGGGTGCAATTTAGGCTAATTGTGCCATCACATACAACAACAAAATCATGGTAGTGTGTCATTATATCTAAATCCTTGCATTAGTTCCTTGCCCGATTCTTAATACTCAAACACTTGTGAAAGGTTTCTATTTTTAGAATTCCAAATCAATGTTGAATAGCCTTTCTGCCTACAAATTGTGAGTATCGCAGCGAATGAGTACCTAATTTGATTTTGACTTTACTAAACCTAATGTAATATATATTTAAAAGGTTCATAAGTCCTATAGTCAACTCCTGAACATTGTGAAAAGTGTCTATTTTCAAAAGCCGGAACTAAGTTTTCGCTTTCGCAAATTTGAGTTATGTTATAGACTAGGATCTTCAAGGTAGGGAAAACACCAGGAAGAATTTTCCAATATCCAAAGCAATCAGGTCATGATCAACACTAGGAATAATTTCATTTGCATCTGATCAGACCAGGCAACTTGTGAAAAATGTGTCAGTAGGCTCACTTTTTTCATTTGCTAAATTGAGCGTAATATGATAACAAGTACTCACTATGGAAAATAATACAGGAACTATTATCAAGAAATAAAGATGTTTAAGAATGCATTACAGCTCTTTGGTGTTGAAACATGTCAAAATAGATTAAACTCAGAAGCCAAAGCCAATCCTTCCTTTCAAGACCTTACTCTGCAAACTACAAAAATTCTTCTTTATCATTTTTTAATTAACGTATAACGACTCTGTAATTATTCCAAAAATTAATTCCAGAGATTTTGATGGATAGCTTTACTATACAAAAGCCTTACAGATGATACCATTGTGTTTATTATGTGGAATACATGTTACTCACGAAACACAGTAACATCATATTCTCATTTGTTTGTAATGCTTTGCTTTAAAAAATGTTGACAAATCTATTAATTTGACAATAAAAATTGTCCTAGATAAAGATTGGTTGAAAGCCTTCAAAACTAGAATTACTTTGATTGTCCCTAAAACAAATATAATAAAATGTTATTACTGTTTTTATCAGACATTAGTTTTGCATTGACATTTTCATATATCATGCTTTAAGTGGTTCCTTTAAAGATAACATGTAAAACAAATAGTACCTTTGGTTCAATGACAAAGTAGCCTCCATCATGGACAAATCCGCAGGCGCCAAATAAAACATAACTTATTTCCCTAAAGAGAAGGCAAACAGGTTAAGTTGTTGTATATTAACACATAACAGAAAGCTTTACATTGCGGAATAATATTTCTGACAGCTTGGATAGGACATTACTCACACTAATGCCAGTTTGATTGTTTCTTGCAAGAGTGCCGAATCTTGGTCAATGAAGAAATGAACGTATTGAATAAACGGGACATGCCAAGAAATGGTATGGTTGGGAAGAGGTCGTGTCGAAATAATGTCTGGCTTAATTATAAAAAAACAACGACGAAATGAGTTTCTTGGACTTTTACAACAGAAATCAGTTATTTTCAAAACTGATAGATCTTTTTGATGTTGATATTTATGTACAAATTGAACTACTAACAGAAGATGAAATGCTCTCTCTTTTTTCTGGAGGAGAATTACCTATAACTAACCAAATAGATGAAATGCCATGGAGATGTATGATAATCCTTTACAGTAAATACCTATATTCCTTGTCATCCTCGCTCAAATGTACATATTAGATATTTTTCTTGACCTTGCTTTGTACATATCATTTTCTGTGGACATGTCATAATTATGTGATGTAAATTGATATATGTACAATGATCTTCGGATTGATATCTGGAGGAAATAAAGAGATTCATTCATTCATTCATTCATTCATTCATTCATTCATTCATTCATATTAACACATAACAGAAAGCTTTACATTGCGGAATAATATTTCTGACAGCTTGGATAGGACATTACTCACACTAATGCCAGTTTGATTGTTTCTTGCAAGAGTGCCGAATCTTGGTCAATGAAGAAATGAACGTATTGAATAAACGGGACATGCCAAGAAATGGTATGGTTGGGAAGAGGTCGTGTCGAAATAATGTCTGGCTTAATTATAAAAAAACAACGACGAAATGAGTTTCTTGGACTTTGGGGCTTAAGTTTTGCTGAAAAAAAGTTAATGTACGTAATTTAAAATCATACTGTCCCAATTTTGACCCGATTTCATATCAAAGTAAACACGAATCCTAAACAGTACCAAGCAATAATTTTCACCTGTGCAAAACAATTAATGAATTATTGTTAATTTCTTCCGCTAACCGACGCGCTTTTTTTAGACATCATGTGCCGTTTCCATATAAGGAAAGTTCTAAACGGCCTTGACCTTAATATCAGTGAAGACGGAACCAAGTCTATATATTCATTCACTATCCAGAACGAGGCTAAGCCCGCATGATCAAGCAACAAGAACCCGGAAGTGGCTTACCCGACCACGACATGCCCCTTAAAAAGTTCGTTTTATGTCATTTTGGAACATTTATTTCTAGATAAAGATTTTACATAATCTAAAACAATATCTATATTGTCTATATACCAAAAATATGTTAATTTAGTATTTAGGATACGGTGAAACGATGACGGTCGCCAACGTAAAGTTTTGGTCTTTTCAAAAGCGTGACATCGGAGTCAGATTGTGTATCTTCGAAACTTCATTGCTGATTTCTTTTCAACATAAATCTTTTTTAAAATGTTGATGGTTATCAAATGATGACTTGGACTAATAATTTTTGGGTTTCCCCCCGATGTATCTCTGTTACTGTTATTCAAACCGCATGCCTTCGGTAACAGTTGATTTTGACAATCACGGACCTAGTGACCCCATTGAATAATTATGAGACTGACTAATTTGAGTGAAAGTTGTTACTGAGGAGAAGTTTTCCAAGGTGAAATATATGATATACATCAATATTATTTTCCAAAGGTATCTACTTAGCTAGTTAGAAAATCGAAGTCGGCCTACAAGATGAATATGTAGTGAAAGTTATATCAGTCACATCCAGATAATTCAATTTGCCAACTGAAATGTCATTTGAATATTTTTTCAAATAAACAAATATATCAAACAAGGTAAGTAATATATTTAGATATTGATAAGAGCAAAATTGTAAAGCTATCAAATTCAATTCCAAAGGACATGATTAGAATATAATAAAGCATGATATTCATTTGTCATTAGTGACATTACTAAATAGAAGACATTTCCAGATAATAGTAATCATGTATGAAAGTGTTGTATCTACGAATGAGAACCAATCTCATGTCTAATATTTTGAATCAATATTTGCTTTCACATGAATGATTTGTAATATGATTAATGTATAAAATTCTTTACATTATAGAATTAACCATGCTTTAAAATATTATGTATGTATTACAGATATGACAAACATAGGTCAAAAGTTTTTAGGTAATTCATTGTGTAATTTTTTCTTGATACCATTTCATAATTATTCATGTAACTATGAAGTACATCTTGTC
The DNA here is from genome assembly GCA_916613615.1 of Steromphala cineraria. Lineage (NCBI taxonomy): Eukaryota > Metazoa > Mollusca > Gastropoda > Trochida > Trochidae > Steromphala > Steromphala cineraria. Next base: position 26,052,363 of record OU744727.1, on the reverse strand, counting down.
AATAAATCAAAGGTTTTGCATATCACTCTCAATCCACAATCAGAAGGTACACAACTGTATAATTTGAATTTTACTGATGTTCATTTAGAATCATTGAGTGTGAATTTATTTTTAAAGTATGTTTATTATAAATTGAAAGCTTTCAAATCAAATCAAATCAACACAATTTTTTCAAACTATTGAAAAGGTAAAGTTTATACCTTGGATGGAAATCATAAAAGTATACAAATTCTAAATCAAAACATTAATTCCAGACTGACATTTTTATGATATTGAGCTATATTCAGAATGCAAAAAAAATCATGATAATTTTAATAATCATTCCTTGAACTCTCTAAATATGATTAAATATTTACATTTAATTTGACCAAAAGTAAAAACAAATACCTCTAAAAATTATTAATGATTATGAAAAGAGAACCAGTGTTGAAAAAAAGACAACCACATAAAAATAGTGTTGTTTTGTCAGATATCAATGCAATTTTGAAAAGCATAATTGATCATATTCAAGCTTAGGTCTTTTTAATAAAACAGAAGAAAAAAATTTTCCTTACGGTGATTCACCAGAAAAGATTTTGTTCAATGTGTCATTTGTAAAGCGCAAGTACAGATGTGAAAGATAATACCAGTATGTCCAGTGAAATGAAGGTAAATATCCACATACAAATTTAAAAAAAAAAGAAAAGATAAATATAAAGTTTATACCATGTTATATATTGTATCTAAAAGTGTAGATTACCTTTTCTTAATCTGTAACTAATCGTGTGAGCTGATTAATTGATTACTTGACTATTTTGAATTGCTTTTTTAGACCCTAGAATTTAAGAATGTCAATATTTATGATTTTAATAATCAATTACAGGTATTCATCTACCTATGTAAGAACCTTGTGTATGTTTTCTGGATTATCAAATTAGGAGTTGATACTATAAAGAGGATATTAATTGAAGATTGGGGATGTGTATGTGTTAAGAAAAGGGAATTTAGGAAAAGTTCTCATCAAATTTTAGTGTTTTAGACCAAGTATTTGCCTTGTGGCATTGAGTCACAATATAAGAGTCAAAAGTTGTGATTTGTTTTAATTTCAAGACAATTTGAAAATTATCAATGAATAAAATCATTGATGTAAATATTCAAATTGAATCAAAGCTAACATATAGGTGTTTCTATTTTCTATAAAACAGATTATATTTTTTTCTGACACAACTTAAAAACAGCCACTATGGTTATTTGCCTTAACCCCCCTTTTCAGGAACTAAATTAAACTAAATATAATCTAGGACTGTCAGTTGGTGCCAGGGGCTTTTGGACATTCTGCTGTTGAGTCATGGATGATCTCTCTCTGAAGATATGTTGAGTACAAAAAGTATCAAACTATGTGAACACACCTGTTTCATTCATTATACTGTGTACAAGGTGATTGGTCCCATCAAAATCCTAAGAAATGTTGTACTTCACCAAAAGAAAAACTTTAAATACATACACACTTAAAGAAATCATGAAACCTTTAACTTAATTTAGGTTTTGTTGGCATTGGAAATTGATAATCATGCTAACATGTACCTAAAAAACTTAATTAAAATTATCATTTGTGATTCATCTGTCAAAAAAGTTTGACACATCAAAACACATTTTAAACATAAGTCTTTTTTTTCTTTTAAACAGTCTTAAATTTAAGTATCAAAATAAATTGACTTTTCGTTAACTTTTTGGATTATTTAAATGCAGTAAAACTTGTGATACAGATACATGTATGTGTCTCTTGTCAGCCATTACATTACTATTGTGTCTACCTACATGTGACAACTTACATCTTACATTTTGACAGGACTGTTTTGTGTACCTTTCTCAATGGCAGTTGCAAAAGCATCATAATGATAATTGACATGAACTCTTAAAAATTAGAGCCATTGGTTCTGTAGCTCATCAAGCATTATATGAAAGATTATACAAATGACCACAGATTTACCTAATAAGATAAATTGAAAAGGGAGAAAAAGATTATCCCGGTCAATTATTACAATATTTATTTATAATAAAATAGTGAAGACAGATTTGAAAACCCCAGCCTCCTAATTAATTTTATATACAACAAACTAATTTATTTAAAATCAGATCTTTTATTTTGTTTATGTTTAATGAAGCGCAAACACACATCCCATTAGTAATGCCAATTAAGTATCTTCTCATTTGGCTTGTTTTCTTCAACTGGTCCTCCCTGAAAACATCCCATCACATCATCTGTCTAGGAAAGTACTGTCCCAAGTCACATCTTCCCCTTTTCACTTCTCTTTCCTCTTGAAAACCCTTCAAACAAAAAAATTAACATAATACACAATAGAAATAAAAAATTAGTCATACCAGTATTGTAATGTTGATAATAAACTCTTCAGGTGCTTATAGATTGTAGAAAAGATAAAAGTTTGATGAAATTGATGTCTTTAAATTCCCAGTTTTTATCTTTAATAGAATAGAGCATAGAATGGTGTTGTCAACAAAACCAACATGAGAGTCAATGGCTCTGTAACTCATCAGGCTTTATTTCATTTATAAAATACATGGTGAATTTGGGTAAAACGCCTCTTTCAAGTTAATTATCTTTTCTATCACTGCTAGTATTATGGCAGGGAGAAAGATTGCAAAACTATTGTAGCTATGCAATCAAGAGGCCCATGGTTCGAATCCCGCCAGGTGCTCTGCAGTCTGTAATAGAGAGCTGCTCTACGAGCAGTAAGGTTTAGGTGCAATTCTAAACTGAATTTCAGTGCAGTTCCAACCATGGTTTGCTAGTTCCAGCTCATGCTTGCAGGTTTCACTGCAATGCATAGCTACAATGGTGTTGCAGGCTTTTTTCCCTGCATTAAAACTTGAAAGGGATGTTAAACCCAAAAGCAGCTGTACACAAAGTTTCAATCATAATTCAGCATTTTGCTTCATAGAAGGATAGGAAAAAAGATTTAAGGGTATGGCCCAATTTAACCTTATTTGGAGACACCAATGGAAATGAGGTTTTGAAAAACAGCTGATTTACATGGAATTAATGTTCCAGGGTGGTAATCTATGAATAAAACTAAGAGTTAGGACTGATCCAAAACTTTCCCTTCCCAATCTATCATTTATTATCCTTATCAGGTAAGGAATGTGCAAAGTTTTCTAATCTAGACCTTTAGGTTTGTCAAAATTGTAGCTAAGGCCTAGAAAAAAAGGTAATTTGTTTCTGGTTTCAGCCCGCGTCAGTTTCAAATCCCCACATCAAGCCTTTTTTCAAGATGTCAACAAGGTAAAAATTTGATTGTAGTCCCATGGCCCAGAAAGCATCATTGAAACACAGGCTCTTGTTACTTGTTTCTGTCTGTGAGTGTCTTCAAAGGTTTTATGGGGTTGTTTTTATTCAAGTTAAAAAATTTGTTTTTATATATGGGGGGGGGGGGGGGGGGGGAGGAGTTGAAAATAACAAAACATTTACTATACGGGCGGGGGGGGGGGAGGGGCTAAAAACAATTTGTGACCCAGTGCAATCCGATGAGCCTTTCAATGAACATAGCATGGACAGTGTTCTTTCACTTTCAGATTTAATTTTGAATTGTTTTAGCATTTATATATGGTTAACTAACATACCCTATATAGTTAACTCCTTCAGAGATTCCATGCTGTCTTATCATGCAGGGTTGTGTTTCTAATTTCTCTGTCCTCCTCACTGTTAGTGGTTCTCATCACCCTTGTCCATACTGTAACATTTTCAGCAGAAACATTATATACACACACACAAATCACAAACAATCCTATAATACAAAGTCTGTTGAGAGTTTATATTTCATACAGGCTCTAAGGAAATACAGAGGAATACAGACAATTTTTTAAGCAGATTTGATTACATCGTTAATCTGATTTATAATGTGAATACAGTAATTAAGACAAACTATCATAATTCCTTTGGTTAAAATAGGTCAATAAAAATAGAATTGATATTGATCTTAATATAAAAAAAATTAGTAAAAGAAGAATAACTATTCTAAAAAGAGATGAAATGATTTTAATTATTATCAGTTTAATTTTAATATTACACATGTTCATGTCAATCTCACCAGAATTGATTCAGCACTGCCATCAAAAGAATCAAGTGAATCCAGTTTAGCACTACTACTGGAAACTGGTTCCCACTGACCCCAATCTGTTATAACAAAATGTAAAGAAGAAATAATAATTAACTTGAAAGGATCAGGGATAAATTTACCTGTGAGTCCTGCTTCAAATACTCATAAAATCTAGAAAGGACTTTAAATTTAAGCTGTGAGTGATGCAAAGGTTTTTTTGTGGTACTATGTGCTTACTTATTAGGACTCATTTAAATCAGCTAGGACTCACAAGACTTTTAGTAGCGAGTCCCTTGACTCAGAGGGTCCTATCTGTAGATTGATCACTGAGGGATATTCAAAAAAAATATCAATAAAAACAAAAGTAAGAAATATTTATATAAAGTTTGTTTTTGTGTACTTAAACAAAAGAAATATTTACATGAATTAAAATCACATAAAATGCCCATTAATTTCAATTGTTGAACTGATAAGAACAAAATGCATCTTATTGGTAAAAGATATAGCAATTAATTAAAATCCTCTGAGGTTTATCCTAATTTAGCCCAATCTTAATTATATATTTTGTGTGACTGAAAACTTTTTACAAGGAAAACAATTATGGTAAATAATCACTTGTAAAGACAAACTAGTGTAACTTTAATACAATCAAAATAAAAACATACATGTATGCTTATCATCAAATCAGTCATTTACATAAAATCTTGATACATAATATAGATATGATGTATTAAGACATTAAAATATGTGGATAAAAAAGTAAAAGAAAGACTAAAACAAACATTAAATTACCTTCTCTTCTAATTAAAGGAGTGATGATAAAGATTTTTCACAGAAATACGATACACATCACAATATCTTAAGGTTTTTTACAGAATAAAACATTTACTTTTGATAAATATTCTTTTGTTTGGGCAAAATAAGCAATTTCAAAGTTAACATTACTTATCACAATACAAAGAATGTATCACTATTGTCACTATTCACCAATAAGAGTGTGAGTGTGGAGTTTTGACAAAATATAAATACATCGAGAATCTTGATACCCCAACCTGGCGATATAAGAATTGTTATATGATATCTGTATTGTGATACTTATCGTTAACTTAAAACTTCTTACTAAGCCTAAAAATAACAGGATTTTTGTCAAGTTATTGTTTTTTCTCTCTCAAATACCCTGAAAATTATATATTGTGACATGTCTAATATAATTGTCTATCATATTGAATCATATCGTTCTTTAATACTATAATACGTATCATATCGTGACATGTCTGTATCGTCACAACTCTAATTTCATCATGTTTCAGACTTTAATTTAGGCCTAATGAGGGAATCCAAGACTTGAATATTTGGTGATCATGAATATTCATAAAATTGTACTAAACACTCAACAAATGAACATAGAAAATGATGAAGCATTTAGAAAATAAAATAGTTTTTAAAAACCCAAAATGTTTTCATGATTTTGAAAAGTATTAGTAAAATATTTCTAAGTATCATTGAGTCATTTCTATTTTTTCTAAATTATCACAATCACTATTGTAAATGTTGATAACATCCATATAGATATTAAATAACATTAATATTATGACAATTGGGTCCAACCTTATTCCAAATGTCATGCCCCTCTAGAAAACATCCCCTTCCTCCCGTGTTTTGATCTGTGAGCAGCTGGTGAGTGGGATCACTCAGTCAAGCAAGACATTTCCTCGTGAGACGGTTCAGGCCTGAAATAAACGTAAATAGGTAGCTAATACACATCATGGTAACGATCCTGACTTTTTAAAAATCATATCATGCTCGATTCTTGGAATTATATTATTAAGAAAAGACTGATTTTAAAAAAAATTGTGGTAGTCGAAAAGGTGACTATACAGCTTGCTATCCGAGAAAAGATCTAGAGCATTCGTGCCAAGTTTCGGTTTAGGCCGATCTAGGGCAAACTGATATTGTCACTTCGTGTTGTCGACGGGATCCCCGCAATATATTAAGTTCATAGAAAAGGTGATATCTTACCATGCAGCTAGAAGTCGCTCTGCTGGAATCTCGTTGAGTACTCAGTATTGACATCAATGGTCTCCCTCACTATTTCCCATCGCTCAAATTGAGCCCGCTGACTAACTCGACCGATGGCAGCCATATTGCAAAGTTATTTTTAGCGCAAGCGAACGCGCTAACCAGTTATGTGAGATTTTCCTTCAATCTGGGCATGCGCAATGCTCTTTGACCTAGAAAATGTCTACAGCCAATTTCCGCTGGCCACTAGCGGGAATTTTAAATCCGCTCTTATCGCTCTTTTTGTGAACGATCAGTGTGTAAGATTAGTCTAAATCGATTTTACAAAGTATGTTCTTTCATTTTCTGCAATAAAATTTTTTTCCCATAGGGTCAATGTTAAAGGGGACAGTATGATTTTAATTAGACAACAGACTTCAGTGACGTTTGATGAGGTAAACTGATATTTCAAACAGTTATCATATTTTTTATATCATGAGGCAAGAACAATTTCTTTTAAAAGCAAAGTTACGTTACAAAGGTGATGAATTTGATATTGTTGAAATAATATTACCAAATAAGCTTCATCCATTTTGGTTTGTGTTCTACCTGAAATAAACATTACCAAAATATGTGACAATATTCCCACTACATCACATTTTGTTTTGAAAAATGAACATACTTATGATGAATAAGATTGTTTATGGTAAGATATTACATAACAATTCTGTAACATCAAAAGGCGGAAACTTTAATGGCTGACAAGAATATGAAGAATTTTGGGGTACTGAATATTGATTTCTGATAATGACAAACACATATTGACTTTGACATGTGATGTGTTATATTTGGCTTTAAACAAAGTGTAAGATCCTATGGGACTCAACGAGAATGTTATCCATAACATTAAACAGATGTAAATAGTTGTCATGAACAGTGGAATGAAAGGATACAAGATGAAATAAAAATATTAAAGAAGAAATAGGTGTTAGGGATTGTTTATTGAAAGGGGCTTACCAATTGAAAACTTATAACGGCAACAGTATACATAAAGCTCCTACCAACATGATAAGTTGCCATGGAAAGTTTTGTATGAATGATGTGACGTGCTTTTAAAAAACTATGATTGACAATAAATATATAAACTGCTGTTCAAGTGGCACATCTTACAAAAGGAAAAACGCATATGTACCATAATGAAATATAACATATTAAATGTATCTGGAATGGAAATGCCTAACAAAATCTATGTCTAGAGTACTGTGGAAATATTTGTCAATATCATTCTTTTGAAAACAGTTTGATTTGAATCATTACATGTTAATTTCAATAAAACATTTTTCTGTCAAATCTGACATTTCTTGACCCATGTCATACTACAATCAAACATAAGTTTGTAAAAACATTTATTCACGAAATGAAAATGGTTAAGGAAACTTGTGAATGTACAAAAGTCTTAATTGATTGAAGAGTCTCCTCATTTTGCCAATCAAGATTTCATCTTTGTTCATGTGCAGTTGTGGCTTGATATTTTCAAAATACTAACTATCATTGAAACAATAAAAGTTACATAAGGAATGACCTAAGGAATGTCACAAAATGTTCTTCAATAGTACGATATTCAAAAAGCCAAACTAATATTATTTTTGAATGTTAGCAAAAACATTTTATTAAAAATAACGAACTCAAAGCTTATAGTTATAGCATTTGTTCCTATATGCAAGCTTTCATATATGAAAAAATCTACAAACGAATGTGGCCTTTAGCTTTGAATTCTAAAACGCAGATGTTTATGTACAAACAACGTAATCTGAGTGACCAGTGTCCAATCCGAGTCTGCAATCTGTCTTAGATTAATCTGTCAATCCTGGATTCTGCTTGCTCGGATTTTAATTTCCGGAATTAGTTCTCCTAATGTCTGGAAGAAGGTGTAATTGTTCCCCTCTGTTGTTTATAGCACATAGTCCATGTAAAGGATAGCAGTTTTGACAATGGTATTATAGATAACTCCTGGAACACAAGTATTAACTTCTTTTGTGTGTGTTTGATACCAAAAGGTTAAACTTATGGCTTCTCTGAAAATAGTAATTCTCAAACAATTATTTTATCAATATGTGAAAAGGAGCCTCGGAGAACTGGACATTTTAGAATAGTTCACTACATATCTAGACTTGCTTTCGAGAGGTTTTGTTAACTTGGTATTAACCACAGTCTGAGTGTAAAACTACATAAGATACGTGGAGGGAGATATATAAGAAAGGAAACAGTCACAAGTAAAAATTTAAAGGTTTTTGGCGTGTATCTATTTTTCAACAAATATGTGCAATCATTATAGATCTTGAAATAATCAAGTTTTTCCCAACTAGGCCTCTTGAAAGCATTTCAAAAATATAAACAATATTGCCTTTAACACATAAAAAGCCTAAAAGCAAAACAAAAACAAATAATTAGGAAGGCAGAAGTTTTAAAACATACTTTTCCGGTATTAGAAAATACTTACAGCTGACATTTTTCAATCTCTTTTTATTTGTAATATTTTTTAAGTCTTTCACGAATCATAGAAGGGAGGACTTTTAAGAATGGTCTAATTTTGTATTTTTTCATCCTTGTCAAATTGTTATGTTAACACTTTCTAAAACAAGATTTTAGTGACAACATTTAATATTCAACGAACATGGCTCAAACAATTACACTGTTCTCCCTTCTCTTTCCATGTTGATAAACCAAAGTTGGTGATGGAGGCATGCTTGGATTAACAACTGTCAAATAACTACCGATTCATCCAATCTTTAATTAGAGATGTCAGCAAAATGTAATTATCTTTAGCCCGTTAATGAGTCAATAAAGTGCCGTTGTATATCAGTAATGGGATGTAAAACGCCGGTTCATTAGAGCACATAACTTCATATTACTCAGATCAATAAGAATGGAACCAGGGCGCACCACATGGCTTTAAGGGAGTCACCAATCTAGCCTTTCTACAATTAATCCTCGGCCTTACAACTGCTCTGTGTTTGCCTAATAAAATTTAGCTTGGGCACAGTGGTCAAGGTAATGAACAGAATAGCTTGACCATTTGCATTCAAAATTGAGTGACCAGATCTAGAAATAAGTAGTTCCATTCAGTGAGGTAGGATTCGCTTCAACCATGGCCCTGGTGAGAGTTGGCGATTTCAAGTGATAATTGGATTTTTGAAACTTTTTTAAAACTCTGATTTGATTCTGGGAAAATGTGCCCATGGGCAAATTAATTTTTACTGCTTCAATATATCTTTTAAATGAGCATGAAAGCTGCAAATTAGCTACTTATGAATGCTTGTATTTCAATAATTTTAGGGTTGTTAGCATTCTTCATTTCACAATTATGACTGAAGTATTTAAACAATCTCAAAGGCCTGAATGTCAAGGTATTTAATAGTTGAGTCGATTTGCATTTTATATTGTTCTTACTCACAATAATAAAAATCGATAGTTATACTTAATGAATTAATTTACTTTTTGTCGTACGAAATTGTTTGATATTTGATTGACCGTTTTGTTCAGTTGTTATGTCATTCCTTTTAACTAGCAAAAACAATTTCACCAACTTGGTTTTAATCAATTTTTTTAAAAGCTGAAGTGAAAAACATAATATTTGTATGTATTTATTTATTTATTTTGTCAAACGCGATGTTCATATTCAACCCAGGATTTCTACTCTCTGTCACCTTATTTTACCTGGAAAAAAACTCACAAACTCTAAAAGCAAGCTTCTCATTATCATTCAAGCGTGTCATTCTTAATTCCTACGTTGTAGATGTGACATGTAGGGATAGGTTTTGCGTTTGAATTTAATTTGTTGCAATTCAAAACGAAACATAACTTCAAGAGTGACATAAAAATGGGGAAAAGAAACAAGAAAATACTCTTAAAATTTTAAATTAAAAGACAAATGCATTTAAACGTGTGCTTGTAAAGTAAAGTTCTTATTTAACTTGTATTTTACTTTTTCGGATTCCAAGACCATATGTGGCATGCATTTAGTCAGTGGTAAATCTTTCATTATACAAATGTTATCTCTACCCAAACTGAGGCACTTTACAAATAATAAAGAATAACAAATAATTGCCCTATTCATTTCTGATAAATATTGATAAAGATAATAAACTAGCAATCTTTATGCATGCCATGTCCCAGGGCAATAACAAAATTCATATAGCAGTCTCCTTTCAGCTCACATGACCCAATCCTCTAGTAGTAGAAACATTTGAAAAAACTGCACATATCATAAATGTAATTATATCCTGATTAAATATGTAAAAAAAATAACTTTTGGTGAAAGTTTTGGTGCCAGGATCTAATGTAAAAGTAGGTAAAAAGATCGTACAGTACGCAGTAACTTATGTATTCCCCACATTCGTTCAACTGTAAGACAAAACACTATATAGAGACAACAATGTGCATATTTGGTCCCTAAAGATAAATGAAAACTCAAACAATTCTATTGCCTGACATGTTCATATTACCTAAGAGACTACCCCATGACTTCCAATCACATTGTGATAAATTTAATGGATGACATTTTTATGGTTAATATGTGAACTTTAGGTTCTCTAGTGGCAATGTTCTTACCAATGATATCACATCTTGATATTTGACATAATATGCTTGATAGATTTTGTAAAAGATGATGATTTAGCTAAGGAGCGTTTACACTATTTAAGAACGAAATATCACTATTATTGAGCGAAGAATAAATTTCAATATTTCTAAATTCTGCCATCTCGAAAGTAAGCATTTTTATATCTTTTCTACTTTTTCATTTTACTTTCATTTTTCTTTATGTCTTTGTAACTTCGTCCTTCCTAAAAAAAATTATTGGTGTTGACAATTCACTCTTAACATTAGGAATGAACAAATTATCTCTCCAAATTTTAGTTTTGGCTACAGATTCTAAGGTATAGACATGCATGTAGTCAATTAGAACCACAATTTCGGAAAGTACGAAGTCTGGAAAGTACATTTCTTGTACCAAGTGTAATAACTTTCTTAGAATGACATATTTTTAAACAAAACGTTTATCAAATGCACCTCAAGGTGCTCTATCGTTTGGAATTTTAGTTTGTGATTGATGGCGAAGAACACCAAACATGTATGCACTGAATTAGCACCTATAAGCGCTTGATCCATCCAAGAGTACATTAAGTGCACTAATATTTTTACTGCAATTTTATTAAAAAAAACGTTAAGTTTTGTGATACACCTGTAATCTCCCTTAGGAATTAATGGGATATTTGGAACAGGAATTGATTAATTACTATGGGAATGTCTGGTTTTCATTCCCTAAATGTGTATCTCACACGCTTATCAGATGTCAAAAAAGAAAGAATCGATAAAATTGTCCTTAATGAGCAGTCTGGTAAAAATGTTGAATTCAATAATTAGTTTGAGCACTTGACCAATCGAGTTTTGAAAGTTATTTGAAAACACAAGTCACTGGCTTAAACATTGCTGTCCTCTGCTAATTGGAAATTGTTTTTAGAAATCACCATCTTCTTGTTTCTACATATCTAACACAACCTTTTGATTTGATGGAGCTTTTAAGGAAATTTTGTATTGAATATAATGTCGATCTGAATTCTTCATACATAAAAGAATGATCAGACAGTGATCTTTCAGTCACAAAAACGATTGATTATCAAATTTAATACAATAAAGGGATGAACTAAGAGCAACGAGTTTCGAAAATAAACCGTTGATAAATAAAGGACAAACTAGATTTTGTTTTAGGCTGCAATATATTTTGTGGTGTTACTTTCTTGTTTTGATAACTTAATCATTTCTGATGAACCATAAAAAAAGGAAAAAGATATTAAGCAACATACATCTATTTGCGTGTACATCTGCACAAAAAAAACACATAATTAAAACAACATTAAATGCAGAATAAACCAAACTTGCAGAGAAGTTTTCAGAAAATACACAATGTGCAGTTTGGGTCTACACATCAAAACGCTGCCTTTTATATGAAACAAATCTATGTGAAAAGTGAAAAGATAGGGGAGTTATAATACATTTATTAGTTGACTGGAACCTCAAAATGGTTGATGGTTGTTTGAACGTCTGTCATGGTGAGCTATGTATAGCTTAGGCCCCTTTGCAAAATCTACAACTTGGTTTCTCTTTGCTTTTTTTTCTCTCTTAGCAAAATTTATCAGGATGTTAAAGCTGTTTATTGCCAAATATTAAACATTTTACAGTATACGAGGAAGAAGTAGTTTTGATGAAATCATAGCCAATTCCGATCATATCCTGTTTAGTTCTCATAACACAAAAGCCATGGGTGCTGCAACGTGCTTGGTATGATTCAAACATAAATAAAGCTACACTTTCAGGGAACGAGAAGTTTAAGTATCACATTGTCTCATTCAAAGTAAATGTGGAACATCAAGTATGATTTATGAAACGTCCCTCCGGCTGCTAGTGTTCCTCAAACTATATATAACCATCTATCAATTATATTTTCAGTTTTAAATTGTTATTAGTCTACATGAAAGGTCCCGAAGGCATAATCGATAACACAACTCAAGACCAAAAATCTATAGATGAATCCTTCAGATTTTGGAATGCCTTTGTATCTGGTCGAGGAATAATGTTCTTGAGAAATGCTTATTCTGCCAAGATCACAAAGACACAATCTCAGCATATCTTAAAGCGGGTTTGTAGGTATCATAACATTTCCCTTCTTGGTACAATCAAAGCATAAATATAGTTATACCCTCACTGAATGAGAGGTTTAAGTTGTACATATTTTCATTGCAAGTGATTGTGAGAGTTTCTGTCATGGTTTACGTTTTGCACTCTAGGTTACTCATACTATTACCATTTGTAAATTAAATGTTATTAGTCTACGCCCTGCAGTTATAACCGATAACATCTCCCCAAAACACATTTGAAGGTAAACTCTTTAGAATCCTGATCTCTATTCTGTCTGGTTCAGAAATATCATGAAGGATAAATGTTTAGTCAAGAAGGCAATCTTAACCTATTTGAATATTGCAAGCTTTAACAGAAAGTTGTCAGTATGTTCCGATTTTTTTCATATTTTTCTACAATCTTCTGATATGATATGCAAAGGTTCAATCAAAAGACAATTTGCTAAGTTTGTAAGGTAAATCAGGTAAGATACGGTACAACTACTATTACCACTAAAATAGCTGAATCTACTGGTATAACTTCTACTCCAATTACTGCTACTTCTACCACTGCCACTTTTATTTCTGCTGCTAGTATTACTTCCGCTGCTTCTACTTCTAATATTACCTCTTCTACGTTTGGGATACAAATACTACTATCAATACTTTTACTGTTATTACTAGATACTGTTCTTGATACTGATACGTAATAAACTCAATCTTTTAGAACAGTGGAGATGCTTAACAGGGTTAGATGATAAACACAAGTATCTAGAACGATTTGTAATTTGACACATTCTCTTCGTTGTTATTGTGAAGGATCAACTTATACAAATACAACACTCTAACATAACTTGAAGATTGGAAGTTATAAAAAGGCTATCATCATGTCGAAATGTTAACATCGAATGAGTTGACATTTTTTAAACATGGATATATGTCTGACTTTAACCTTTCCAACTAATCTAGCCACAATAGACATATAAAGTTCTTTCATTTTCCCTCTGAAACATCATTTTAATGGGTTATTGAAAGGTTTGTAAGGCAATTTATTAGTGAGGTAGACGGTTATCATCATAAATCCATGATAAGCAATTAAAAGTAACTCATTAAAAGATACAAACAAGTGGACCATTTGAAATGAAGAGCTTAAATTGGCATGGTTGATAAACTAATCAGACCAATAAGAATACCAAATACCGAATTCGATTACAAAGGATTTTTATATAACATGAAAACATAACAAGTTTACTTGTATATATATTTATAAATGTGCATATCTGTACTACGCATAACATGATATAAAATATATGATTACAAAACAACAAGGAGTACTAGATAAGTACTAGATAAGTCCCCGCTCTAAGATGCAAATGAAATTATGTTGAGTTATTATAATGACATAGCAAAGTTTCACAATATATTTTTTTCAAAATTGTAAGGTTGACAAACATATTTACATTACAGATCAGAACTCTCGTGCAAAATATAAATATATCATTTTAATGCAATAACTAGTTTGAATTCACATATATGTCAAAAATACCGCATATTTAAAGGACTTACAAACAATAAAATTATATTTTTCGATGTTTAATATTTGGTAGTAGAAAATAATTCTCCTTACCTTTGAGCTGTTAAATGGGTTAAGGAAAAAAGAAATGTAACCATTCTTGGCTTATTTGCAGTTTATCAATTTAAAATCAATTGCCAAGGAGGCGACTACAAACAACTGTTTTATAGTATTTGTCCTTCAAAGTCGTCTTTTGACTTGCCAAAAAGTGGAGTTTATGTTTATTTAGTATCAAATATAATATTCAATATGCTGACACCTGCTGAAATCAATCATTTTTTCCCACATAAATCAAACAGTGTTTCTCTATGTTGACAAATAAATGTGGCTAACATCACTTAGGACTGTGTAATTCTGAAATGAAAGTCTAATGTCGATTGAATACAACACAGTGAGGAAGTAATAAGGTTATAGTCTAGACATTATGGCTAAATAGTTATTGTCATACACTAAAAACAATAGAAATATAAATTATTGTATAGATATATGTTCCTTTATTGACTATGGTATATGGGTTATGGTTATGATCATGATGTGAGAAAACGGTTGTAGTGACATTTTCTCAGTTAGCAGTACAAAATATCACTGTCTTCCTTATTGCATGATTGTATATCTTACTGAGTTAAATGAATATTACTTAGAAAATGAAACTTTATCTAAAAAAAAGTATTACATGTATCTTTCTTAAAATTTTATTTGGTTTTGATAAGCTACAAAATATATAATATGCTGATTGAAGTTCATATCTCATCACTGGACTTGCAAATATATCCATTTATGCATGATATCTCTAAAATGCTTGATTTTATGGAAAAATCAAGAAAACATCTCAAATACGTTTAATATTCGAAATTATGCATCCAATTAATCTACCTACTAGTTTCAATACCCAATAAACACTATCGAATCGAAAATATCTTCCTGTCAGCTTATGACAAGGTTTCAAAATTATGTTTTATCGAATTTGCGCGCACCACTCGAGCCACATTGTCCGGTTTTCGATCAAAATCCCGACTTTGAATGGCCGTATTTTTGCTCTAATGTACTGATTGACCTTTAACTTGTTATTTTCAGTAACAGTTAGTGGTTCCCGATGTAATAACATCGATTTCAAAGTTTGACATATGTGATCCTATCAACATACTCTGTGTCTCTTTAAGCTGTCAATCCACAACTCTGTGTCCTTGAACCTTCATTTCCAGAATTAATTTTCCGAATGTCTGGAAGATGGTGTAATTGTTCCCCTCTGTTGATGGTACTAAACAACCTATATAAAGGATAAAGGTGTTGATACTTGAACTATAAGGAACTTTAGGATGTCAAAGATTTAATGATTTGATCAATGCATTGTTACGTGTGTGTTTGATATCTTATGAAATTTGAGATTTATCAAAGCAAAACAGCCTATACTTAAACGTAACTGCTATTCATAGATGGTCGTTTCATGTCCCTTGGCACGTTGATTGTACGTGTAGATGTGTCTTGATTTTTAATTTTTATTGTTAGCATTTTGCTATATGCTTGCCACTCTTATGGAGTGATTCATGAACACATCTTCGTTTGATTTATGCTAACAGTTGCAATTTTTTGTGTTTGATATCACTAGTCTTGTTGCTAAAGCTACATTTGTGACAGAAATTAGTTTCTCAAATGTTGCTAATCTAATGTATCTATTAAATAAACAGCATAAAACTACATTAAATATTTTAAATTAATAATATTTTCTAATACATGTAAGTAATATTTTCATTTATCATTTCACGAATTATGAATTCACCTTGTACACAACTCAGAAAAGCAACATTTCTAAATGCAACTGTTTTAAAAAAAATTACAATGACAAAACGAATATATCTCCAACAAATCCAAGAAACACACATCAACTACAACAGAATGATGTCATAATGTCATGAACATGGTATGTAAAACAATTTAACTGTTCTCGATCATTCTCCTATCGCTAATCCTAAATTGGTCTTGAAAGCATTGTTGAATTAACGATTGACAGATAATTACTGATTCATGGTATCTTTCATTACAAATGTCCGTGGGATGTAATTATCCTCAGCCTCTTAATGAGTTATAAAGTGCCGCTGTATAATTAATATTCGGATGTAAAAGGCCGGTTCATTAGAGGAAATAACTTCAAATTATTTCTTCCAATACGTCAACTTGTCCAGTGAAACCAAGGGACACTGCATGGCTTTACTGGAGTCACAAATCTACCAATTTTCTACAATTCGGCCACAAACTGCACAGTGTACTCCCAATCGAATTTACCTTTGATGAAGAAATAACTAGCTGTATTCAGTTCACGTGAGGAGTTCAACTATGGACCTGATGAAAGTTAAAGAGGCTTTTAAGTTGATTTTAAGTGATAGTTGTTTTTCAAAATTCCTTTAAAAACTCTATGCTAGATTTTGAAGAAATGAGATAGTTTCCCTACATGGCTAATTTAGTGTTGTCCTCCGAAGTAGAATTAAGGTTCTGAGGGGGTTGGGAATAATTTCCTGCAAATAAATCCTCAGGTCTGCTTGATTTCATGATAAGAATAGTTATTGTTTACACAGACATTCAAGTGTGGACAGAAATGTAAATGAATTATATTGTCACTTCTTCAATATTTCATAGCTCCAAATTGGTATATTCATGGCTACTTAAGAAATCTTGTATTTCAATAATGTTAGGGTTATTAGCACAACTCATTGATAATTATGACAGAGGCATTTAAACATCTTCAAAAGGAATCACGATATTTGATAAATGAAATAAATTCTTCAACCTTTTTATTGCTATAACTCAATTTGCTTCAATAGTAAAAAAGGTATTTTTATATATTTTTCACATATATGTAATTGTTTGATATTTCATTAACTTTTTTGTTCAGTTGTGATGTCAAAAAATACGCTGCACAATTTACAACAATATGATAATTTTACCATATTTTCACAATCAATAGTTTAAAACAGCGAAGTGAAACCCGGCTTACTGTTTAACACATGGTTTATATTCTCTATCACCTATGTTCATCTGGAAATCCTCTTTAAAACGATAAATGCAAGCTTCACTATATTATATACATTTCATTCATAATTTCTAGATGTGACACTTAGGGAAAGGTTCAACCTTTGAATTAAATTTGACTACAATTCAAATCGAACCATAACTAAAAGAGTGACATCGAAGGGGAATAATGATTCAAGAAAATATCCTTAAACTAAAATTGCTAGCTTCTTTAAACCACACAGACACATTAACATGTGCTTTTCAAGAGTAAGTCCCTATTAAACTTGAATTTTACTTCTTTCTGTTTCCATGATCATATGTGGCTCACAGTTTGTTAGCGGTATTTTTTCAATACTGCAAATAATAACTCTACCCGATTGCAACCTGAGACACTTTACAAATGAGCGAATTCAAACAGGAGAATCTAATATAAAGCTCTTCAGTTCTGCTAAATGTATGTTAAAATACTCTTATTTCCAAGGTAATAACAAAAGTTGTTTAGCAGATTCCTTTCACATGACCAAGGCCTTTTGTAGTTTTTTTAAATGGCACGTCATTTAATTACGTACATATATACAATAAATGTTGGTAAAGCTTATGGTCCCAAGATAAAACATCTTTTTTAAAGAATGTAGAGTAAGCATTAACTCATGTTATCCCCACATTTGTTCACCCATAAAACAAAAACTTATAAACGAGACAACAGAGTGCCAAATAAGTCCCCAAAGTTCAATGAAAACTCCCACTATTCGGTTGCCTAACATGTTTAGATTACCTTAGGGACTAGCCCACGACGTGATGGTTGTACTGAGTTACACAAGACCCTTTTATAGTTATTACCTGAATTTAAAATTTCTCTAGTGCAATGTTCTTAGCAGCGATCAAGTCTTAATATTTGTAATATTTTGTTTGATAACAACTGCAATTGATACTGATTCGGCTTGGGATCCTTTAAACATTTTCAATATTTGAAAACGGTGTTATTAATTGAAGAAAGAACTTTTAATTTTCTCTTAACCTGCCATCATGACGGTAATATAAAGCATTTGAATTTGAAAATGGTTTATTTTTTACTAAATTGGCTTTTTTGGTTTAATATTATTAAAGTTTATAGGCCTTTGTTTGCCCAAAAAAATAAAACAATGACCATGAAGGATTGTCTTTAATTGAATGAATGTTTTGCTAACCCAACTAGTGCAAAATAGTTCCTTAAATGTCAATGAAAACTCCAACAATTCGATTGCCCAACATGTTCATATTACATTAGAGACCATCCCATGATTTCCAATCAAATTGTGATGGATTTAATGGGTGACATTGTTATGATTAATATGTGAACTTTAGGTTCTCTAGTGGCAATGTTCTTACCAATGATATCACATCTTGATATTTGACATAATATGCTTGATAGATTTTGTAAAGGATGATGATTTAGCTTAGGAGCGTCAGCACTATTTAAGAAGAAAAAATCACTATTATTGAGTAGAGAAATAATTTCAATATTTCTAAAATCTGCCATCTTGAAAGTAAGCATTTTTATAGATTTTCTTCTTTTTCAGTTTTTTTTCTTTTTTCTTTTAAGTCTTTGTAACTTCGTTCTACATGTACCTAACTTTTATCATTGTTGACAACTCACTCTAATCATTAGGAATGAACAAATTTTAGTTTTGGCTACATTCTAACGTATAGACATGCATGTAGTCAATTCAGTTTTGTTTCTTTTTTCTTTTAAGTCTTTGTAACTTCGTTCTACATGTACCTAACTTTTATTATTGTTGACAACTCACTCTTATCGTTAGGAATGAACAAATTTTTCTCTCCAAATTTTAGTTTTGGCTACATTCTAACGTATAGACATGCATGTAGTCAATTTGGACTAAAATTTCGGAAATTACGAAGTCGGGAAAGTATATTTCTTGTACCAAGCGTAATAAGTTCTTGACAGAATGACATATTTTTAAACAAAGCATCTATCAAATGCACCTCAAGGTGCTCTATCGTTTGGAAGTTTAGTTTGGGATTGATGGCGAAGACTACCAAATATGAATGCACTTAATTAGCAGCTTCAAGCGCTTGATCCATCTAAGAGTGCAATAAGTGCACTAATATTTTTACTGAAATTTTATTCAAAAATACGTTAAGTTTTGTGATGCACCTGTAATATCCCTTAGGAATGTATGGGATATTTGGAACAGGAATTGATTAATTACTATGGGAATGTCTGGTTTCATTCCCTAAATGCTTATCTGACACGCTTATCAGTTGTCAAAAAAAACAGAATCAATAAAATTGTCTTGAGCAGTGTGGTAAAAATGTTAAATTCAATAATTAGTTTGATCACTCGACCAATCAGTGTTATAGGCTTTTATTTGAGGTTTGAAAGTTATTTCAAGACACAAGTCACTGACTTAAACATTGCTGTCCTCTGCTAATTAGAAAACACAACCTTTGCTTTGCTGGAGATTTTAAGTAAATTTTGTATTGAATATAAATATACAGAGACAACTTGTCCATCAGAATTATTCATACATAAAAGAATGATCAGACAGTGATCTTTCAGTCAAAAAATCAATTGATTATCACAATTTAATACAATAAAAGAGATGAACTAAGAGCAACGAGTTTCGAAAATAAACTGTTGATGAATTAAGGGCAAACTAGATTTTTTTTTGGGGCTGCAATACATTTTGTAGTGTTACTTTCTTGTTTTGATAACTTAATCACTTCTGATGAATCATCAAAAAAAAAAAAACGATCTCCTGAACTTAATCAACATACATCTATGTGCTTGTACATTTCAACAACAAAAAACCACATAATTAAAATAACATTAAATTCAGAATAAACCAAATCTTGCAGAGAAGATTTTAGAAAATGCACAATGTGCAGTAATGTGTCTTCACATCAAAACGTTGCCTTTGATATGAAAAAAATCTATGTACAGAGCCAATTCAGACTGTATACATCCTGAGTGCTGCGACATGCCTGGTATACTCTAAACATAAATAAAGTTACACTTTCAGGGAATGAGAAATTTTAGTAGCACATATTCTCATTCAAAGTGAATGTGTAACATCAAGTATGATTTATGAAACGCCCCTCTGAATGCTAGTGTTACTCAAACTATCACCATTTATCAATTATATTTTCAGTTTTAGATTGTTATTAGTATACATGAATAGGTCCCAAAGTCGTAATCAATAACACCTCTCAAGACTAAATATTTAAAGCTGAATCTTTCAGAATATGAAATGCCTTTGCGTCTGGTTGACCATAGATACGTAACTGGGAGTTTGGCGTTATCTCAAGATTTCCCTTCTTGGCATAATCTAAGCTTAATTAAAGTTACATTATCAGAGAACAAGTACGTAGTACATATTCTCATTCCAAGTGAATATGAGAGTTTCTGTCATGATTTATGAAACCCACTCTGGATGCTAGTGTAACTGATACAATCGCCATTTGTGAATTATATTTTCAGTTTTAAAATGTTATTAGTCTAGGTCCAGAACAGATTTGAAGTTAAGCTCTTTAGAATCCTAATCTCTCTTTTGTCTGGTTCAGAAATATCATGACAGAGAAAACTTTAGTCTTAAAGATTTTAAAGAGGCAATCTTCACATATTTGAATATTGCAAGTCTTAACGGAAAGTTGTTAGTACCCTCCGATTTTCTTCATATTGTTCTGCTTCAATCTTCTGATATGATATGATATGCAAAGGTTCAATCAAAAGAGAATTTGCCAAGTTTGTAAGGTAAATCAGGTTAGATAAGTTACAACTACTATTACCACTAAAATAGCTGAATCTACTGGTATAACATCTACTCCAACTACTGCTACTTCTACCACTGCCACTTTTGTTTCTCCAGCTATTATTACTTCCACTGCTTCCATTTCTACTACTACTTCTTCTACGTTTTTGATACAAATACAACTATAAAAACTTTTACTGTTATTACTAGATACTGTTCTTGGTACTCATACGTAATAAACCAAACGGTTGAGATGCTTAACAGGGTTAGAAGATAAACACAAGTATCTAGAACGATTTGTAATTTGACACATTCTCTTCGTTGTTATTGTGCAGGATCAACTTATACAAATGCAACACTCTAACATAACTTGAAGATTGGCAGTTATAAAAAGGCTATCATAATGTCGAGATGTTAACGTCGAATGAGTTGACATTTTTGAAACATGGATATATGTCTGACTTTAACCTTTCCAACTAATCAAGCCACAATAAACATTTATAGTTCTTTCATTTCCCCTCTGAATCAGCATTTAATGGGTTAGTGAAAGGTTTGTAAGGCAATTTATAAGTGACGTAGACGGTTATCATCATAAAATCCATGATGAGCAATTAAAAGTTACTCATTAAAAGATACAAACAAGTGGACCATTTGAAATGAACAGCTTAAATTGGCATTGTTGAAAAACTAATCAGACCAAGAAGAAATACCGAATTCGATTAAAAAGGATTTTTAGATACCATGAACACATAACAAGCTTACTTTTATATATATTTCTAAATGTGAATATCTGTACTATGCAAAACATGTTATAAAATATATCAAATATATGATTACAAAACTTGGAGGAGTTCTAAATATGGAACCAAGTCCCTGCTCTATGACGCAAATGAACTTATGTTGAGTTATTATAATGACAAAGCAAAGTTTTTCAATATATTTTTTTCAAAATTGTAAAGTTAACAAACATGTTTACATTACAGATCAACTCTCTTGCAAAAATAAATATATCATTTTAATGCAATAAATAGTTTGAATTCACATATATGTAAAAAAACGCATTTTTAAGGGACTTACAAACAATAACATTATGTTTTTCGATGTTTTTTATTTGCCGGTGGAAAATAATTCTCCTTACCTTGAAGCTGTTAAATGGGTTAAGAAAAACAGTAATGTTATCACTGCTTATTTGCAATTTATCAATTTAAAATCAAATGCCAAGGAGGCGACTACAAAACAACTGTTTTATAGTATTTGTCCTTCAAAGTGATCACATGGCTTGCTGAAAGTGTAATATATGTTCTATTACAAATACAATATTGAATATCTTGACATCTGATGAAATCAATATTTTTCTTTCAACATAAATCAAAATGTGTTTGTCTATGTTGACAATCACATGTGGCTAATATCACTTGGGACTGTGTAATTCTGAAATGAAAATCTAATGTCGATTGAGTACAACACAGTGGGGAAGTAATAAGGTTATGTCTAGACAATATAGCTAAATAATTATTGTCATATACGATGAACAATAAAACTGCAAATTGTTATATAGATATATGTTCCTTTATTGAATATGGTATATGGGTTATGGTTATGATCATGATGTGATAAAACGGTTGTAGTGACATTATCTTAGTTAGCCGTACAAAATATCACTGTCTCTAATTGCTTGATTGTATATCTTACTGAATGAATGAATATAACTTAGAAAGTGAAATTTATCTGAAAAAGGTATTAGGTATATTCACGTCCCACAAACAGTAAATATTTGATTATTCAAATAAAACACATTATTATCAAATATAATGATCAGATAATTTTTATAGACCACAAAGCTTTAAATGGAGAATCAAAGTTATCCAAATTATATCTAGTCCTGTTTGCAAATATAATCGATTGTGAATAAGGCATAATTAGTTCAGATATGTTTACAGTTTTCTGTTAGTGTTTTCCTTGTAGGAAATAAAATTGTTCTAAAGAGACAGTAGCATGTTTGTAAGTAAGTAATTTACGGCAATGGTAAACATCATTATTAGCTTTATTATTAGCTTTTGGGTAAACTTGGTTAAACTTCACAAATCCTTTTCTCTACCTCAAATGATATTGTTAGGTAAAAAACGTGACACTATTCATCAACTATCAAACGTTTAACACAATAAATACAGGCCAGTGCGGTTAACTTGACAAATATAAGGCAAACTGAACCAATACGATTGTGACTATTTGCAAACACATGCAAAAGGACCAAAGCCATTGCTTTAAACTTTAAAGAGTTAACATGTTCACCATTCCCACCCCACGGAGATCATGACATGTTGATCGAGTTTTATTTCATTATCTAAAGAATAAGACTATCAAGGTTTGTGCCACTTCGTCTGTATGGGGCTATGATACATTCTGTAAGGTAACCAAAGGGATATCACGAAGTAGTAATGAATATAAACCATTTGTAAGAAAAAGCTTTTCATTAAAAATGACAAGTTCAAAATCAACGTCACATGTCTCAAATCATTCAATAGGTTAACATAAAAAAGGCTGCCAGTAGTTTTGGCTCGTTATTTGATCATTTCTTCTACAACAACAGATAAACGAATTGATTGATGATATGTTTGCCTTACAAGTCGTAAATCATAAGAATAGAACATTTTAAACGTGCTCAGCAACTTTAAGTTCCAGGACGCAGATGCATAGCTAGTCTGAGTGACCAGTGTCCAAGCCGAAACTGCCATCACTCTGAGATTAAGCTGTCAATCCTGGACTCGGTGTGCTTGGATCTCAATTTCCGGAATTAGTTCTCCTAATGTCTTCAAGATGGTAAAATTGTTCCCCTCTGTTGTTTGTACTAAATAACATATATAAAGGATGAAAGGATTGATACTTGAACTAGGAGGAACTTTAGGATGACAAAGATTTAATGATTTGATTAATGCATTGTTACGTTTGTGTTTGATATGTTATGAAATTGGAGATTTTTCAAAGCAAAACAGCCTATACTTAAACGTAACTGCTTATTCATAGATTTTCATTTACCATTTCACGAACTATGATTTCACCTTGTACACAACTAAGAAAAGCAACATTTCTAAATGCAACTGTTTTGATAAAAATTACTATGACAAAACGAATATATCTTCGTCCAACAAATGCAAAAAACACAAATCAACTACAACAGAATGATGTCATAATGTCATGAACATGGTATGGAAAACAATTAAACTGTTCTCATTCTCCTATGGTCCCAAATTGGTCATGGAAGCATTGTTGCATTAACGATTGACATATAATTACTGATTCATGGTATCTTTCATTACAAATGTCCATGGGATGTAATTATCCTCAGCCTGTTAATGAGACAACAAAGTGCAGCTGTGTGTTAGTATTTGGATGTAAGAGGCCGGTTCATTAGAGGAAATAACTTCTAACTATTCTTCCAATACATCAACTTGTTCAATAAAACCAAGGCACATCACATGGCTATAACATAGTCACTAATCTACCAATAATCTACAGTTCTGCCACAAACTGCACAGTGTACTCCTAATCGAATTTGGCTTTGATACCGTTGCCAAGGCAGTCGAGAGAATAGCTTGACCAGTGCACGTGGTCGTTCATGCTGGACTGACAGGATCAAGACATGCATGTAACTAGCTACTTTCAGTTCTCGCGAGGAGTACGGATTCGCTTCAAGTATGGACCTGTTGAAAGTCGAAGAGGCTTTTAAGTTGATTTTAAGTGATAACTGTTTTTGAACACTCCTTTGAAACTCTGACTTTATGGTAGATTTTAAAACGAGGTTTATATTCTCTCTCACCCAAGTGAATCTGAAACTCCTCTTTAAAACGAAAAAAATAGCTTCATATACATGTCATCTGTAATTCCTAGATGTGAAACTAAGGGATATGTTCTGCATTTGAATTACATTTGATGCAATTCAAATCAAACCATAACTTAAAACTATGTACAATAACGTTTGGTTACACTTATGGTCAAAACATGAAAAATTGTTTTTGTAAAAAAAATGTAGAAGGTACGTTAAATGTTACCCCGCATTTGTTCAACCATAAGACAAAACTTCTATAGGAGACAACAGAGTGCAACATACGTCCCCATAGTTTAATGAAGACTCCCATTATTCGGCTGCCTAACATGTTTATATTACCTTAGGGATAAGCCCACGACTTCCTATCATATCGTGTTACACAAGGCACTTTTATAGTTATTACCTGCAACCAGCAATCTTTACGCGTGACAGGGTTATAACAAAATTCATGTAGCAGTCTCCTTTCACTACACATGTGACATGACCAAGGCCTCTAGTAGTAGAAACATGTATAAAATTGCACATATCATAAATGTAACTATATCTATGTACAGTAACTTCTGGTGAACCATTTGGTTCCATGACGGTAACATAAAGCATTTAATAGAATGTAACTGTAAAATGTGTTTCTTTTTTTTTTAAATTGTTTCTTATGGTTTAAAATCTTTAAAGTTTGTTGACCTTTTTCCAAAATATATGCAAAATGACCATGAATGATTGCCTTTGTTTGAATGATTGTTTCTGCTAACCAAACTTTATTATGATTGTATTGCGTTTGAAAATGCTCACAAAATCTCTGTACACAACATATTGATATACATATTGTAATTACTTTTACAAAGAGGATCGTATAGAAAGGTTCAATGGATTTCAAACAATGATAATGTGCAAAAAATACATGAAACATATCAAGATGCCCGTACAGTCAGTTTCAAAGCAAAATGGTTGAAATATCTAATAACATTGGGGAGAAAAAACTCATACGATCGACTATTGATTTATGATCAATGGATAATTCTAAAGATTGGCGTTTGTTCTTAATGGATTTAATTAGACTAATAGACAAATGTGTCCTTATGGTCACTGACATGCACCATAACTTTGTAAATATACATAAAATGTAGATAATGTCTTTCCATCGATAATACTAATGATAGTATTCGGAGAACCTGCTATTTTAGTTTTGAAAATATGTACTTTTCAGGTCTTTAGGTTAATTTAAATAACGACCTGAAGCCGTCAATGCAACGCGTAATATTTGGCTATAATCAAATATTGTATGAAATTGTGATGATCAAACGGCAAGTGCTATGATTATGAAGCCAAAATTATTATGTAAGTATATAAATCGGGAGATATTCAATTTTGTACATTATTGTATATTTCACCCTTTATTCTCAGTTGTTTGAGTTACATATTACATATATTCAAAACCTAGGTGTGTACTTAGTTCGATCAATCCTATCAATTACTGTCTTGTGACAATTTACCCTTAAAAATTGCTATATTCCTAAGTTCCTTTGTACTTCTTTACTTTTTTATTTTGGTCCTACATTAGAACGAATAACAAATATGTTATTACATCAGTTTGCATTTTTTCCGTGTTCAATGAAGGCATTTCCAAATTACCAATAGCAAATATACCAATTTCATACAAAAACACATTTGTGATACACCTTTAATCTTTCTTAGAAACTTGTAAGTTATTTGGAACGGGAATTGATTAATTTTTATAAAAATGTCTGTTTTTTGCGCCCTTAATTGGTATCTCACACGCTTATCAGTTGTCAAAAATAGCAAAAAGGGGGGATCAATTAGATTGCCCCAAATACGCAGTCTTGCAAAAACATAAACTTAAATAATTGGTTTAATCGTTCGATAATCAGCGTTATTGGCTTTATCTCTCTTATTGTAAAGTGCTTTGTTTGTGATTTTAATTTAGGTTTTGAAGCTGTATCAAGACACATGTCACTGGCTGAAACATTACTGTCCTCTGCTAATAGGGAAAAATTGCTTAGATTGCAATATCTTTATAGTATAATATAATTTTAAGATAACTTTTTGGTTGGCTTGAGCTTTGAAGTTAATTTCATTACAAAATTGGTTTATTGAATATGAAACGGATACAGAGACAGTGTGTCCATCTGAATTCAAACAATGAGGGATCAAACAATGATCTTTAAGTTGTTGTAAAAATCGACAACAAAAGCCTTGATTAACATTAAATACAAATTACAGATTTACAGGAAGCAACATGTACTTAGCAGAATATCACTGTTCTGGAAATGAAGAAAGTTTTAACTTAGCTCATGCTTAATACTCCTGGAAGATTACATTAAGATCAGGGTAAAATTAGTTTGACTTTTGCCGGAGTTTCATCTTCATCAAGAGTTTGCTCTCTGGAAATTCTTATATTTTGAATGAATAAAGCTCAAACAGATAATCTGAATTCAAAACTAAGTGGCCCTTTAAATGTACAAACTTGTTGTTTGGTATCTTTTCTTATAAAACGTATCAAATATAAAACCAATATGTAGCAAATTATTTGACTTGCAGGATAATGACGAAGTAAATATGTTAATGACAACACAGTAAATTTAGAAATTATGTGCATTTTATCATTTTTTTTTATAGAAGCATGCTTTGCATGTTTTTGGAATATAAATATAAGTAACAGTAACACCCCCAGAGAACGAGAGGTTTAAGAAGTACATATTCTCATTCAAAGTGAATGTGAGAGCATCTAGTATGATTAATGAAACACCTTCTCGATGCTAGTGTTACTCAAACTATCACCATTTATCAACATATTTTCCCTTTGTTATTAGTCTAGGAACCGCAGTTATAATAGTTTGAAGCTGAACTCGTTAGAATTTGAAATTCTGTCCTGTCTGGTCGATAAATATTGTGAAAGAGAAATGTCTAGTCTGCAAGGGTACTTGTAAATATTCTATTCTATATTCTATTTCTAACGATGCCCCTTAATATCCTTTATTTTGCTGAATAATCTTGGAATATAAAACTTTCTATGGTGGTGGTGGTGATGATGATGATGATGATGACCAACACAAAGTTTAATTTGTCAAACAAAACCCTCGTGTAAAACACAAATATCTCGTTTCTATGCAAAAACTTGTTTTAATTTACATATTTGTAAGAAACATCTTATATTAAAGAGATTCACATCTACCTCCCAATAAATACAGTTCATCGGTTAAATGGACGACGGTTGACGGTCCGTAGTCAATTGAAGGGTTAAAACAACTGTTTTATAGTATTCGTCATTCAAAGTCACATTTTGACTTTCCCAAAAGTGTAATAAATGCTTTATATCAAATATAATATTCAATGTCTTGACACTGGATGAAATCAACCATTTTATTTCAACATAAATCAAACCTGGGTTTCTCTATTTTGTCACATAAATTTGGCTAATATAACTTGGAACTGTGTGAGAATAACCCAGTGGGAAAGTAATAAGGTTAATGTTTCTGTCTAGACAATATGGTTGAATAATTATTGTCATATGCGATTTCAGAAATAGAATTTGTAATAAAGCGATATTATTATTATCAACTATTATATATTGATTATGGTTATGATCATTGTGTGAGGAAACGGTTTGAATGACATTATGTTAGTTGGCAGAACAAAATATCACTGTTTCCTTGCGTGATTGAATATCTTATTTTCGTGGTCTAACGTAGATTAGATATCTGTTGATTTCATTCGGAGCCGAACGCGTTAGCACGGCTAGTACATAATAAAAGACTTTAAGTTAGTATTCAGACGAAGCAACTCCCGAAGCGTACGGTGACTCCATGTATGTCATGTATGTCATGAAGTTCGTTTCTAAGCCAGTGTGTATCAAACCGCGGTGAATCGCCCGTCATAAAAATCGTGTTCGAATGTTGGTTCGACCATAGAAATAAACCAATGAAATTCAAGGACTTTGAAATGCCATGGTATAATTTGTACATAAATAATTGAATGTCCCTGTCAAAATAGGCAAGTTCAGAGGTATCCATTGTGATGCCTTGGGGTGTCCTTCTATGCACTAATATCAAACCACGCGTCTTATGTCATTATGTCCACATTCACGAATCCACGTTGAATTCGATAACATAATATCACGCTTCCTATATCAATAATGTTGATTTATACAGCTTTAGAGTGAATTTGATGCAACTTCAACTTAATAATTTTACTTCACAGAAAGAAAGCCATCAGATATTCAAATGAGATTCATCCCTTGTGTATGTATTGACTTGACTACAGATATTAAAAGGATGCTATTGCATAAATAGGCATTTATGTATGTTTATTATTTTTTTGGTTAAAACTTTTTAGTTAACACCTTTCCTTATTAATGCAAATATAAAACATAAAAAAGTGTTTCAATATAAAACGGTTAAAGGTACATTGTAGTTAAGTCCTGTTTAAAATATTATATCTTTTTAAACAGTAGCTAGTTGTTTTAACGATGAATGTTTGCATCATTATTAGCAGTTCTAAAATGAACAATCTTCGTATAGCTACAGAAATCCTTGTCTCTACCTCCAGTGAATAAAAGGAATTTTCACATAAACGGATTTTAGCAGTTTTGGGCTTCATTGAATCCTGTATTGCATGTTTGAGTGAGTTCTTGAATACAGAAATATATGTTTGGTTTTTTTAAGAAAAATCGTAATGAGATTTCTCTCAGGCGTGACAACAAAGCGTTTATAATCTGGACATGTCTATGTGACTTCTGATTCAATAGTTCCTCTTCAATTTCGTATTTTAGTGTGCTTGAAAAGAAACTGTACAATGTTCTGAACCATAACTCAACATTAAGCAATATTATGTCCAATTATCTAGGTTAATATTTCAAAGGCCAAGTTCAAGTCAAACCTAATCTGGGATTGGCATATGTTAAATCTGATCTTGCCAGTAAGAATAATCAAATTGATCAGGCAATATGTGACATCTGTGCCTGCAGATAACACTTTCTTCCCTTGCAGAAATGAAATGGTAATAGTGACGAGATGCAGATGGAATAATGAGGTAATGAGTCCGGTGGAATCCTTCTCGGTGCATTCTGAAAATGTAAATCAGAAAACAAGATTTTTGTTACAGACATGTAAATTCCTTCACCTATTGTTATGGGTGTTAGTTTTGAACCTATGACTGTCAAACAAACACACAAGATAAGACAGCCTGCCGCAGCTGCATGTTTCTGAACTCATCTAACCAATAGCAAGGACGGCCACAAAAAATGTTGATGTCAAGCTAGAGACAGTAACTCCAGTGTGACATTCGTTATACAAGATCGCTGCTAAACTCTAGTAGAAAAACGTTTGTGTGATTAGATAACATATGACTGGGTTTTGTCTGTGCTGAACTAGTTACGACAACATGCGACAAAGGTGGGTGCATTCAGACCGTGGTGGAGAGAATACGCGGCTGGTTCGAACCCTTATAGATAATGTTTTAATGTTATTTTCCTCGGAGCATGATGGATTTTAATTAGCCTAAAGGTTAATGTTATCTGTATCACCCATTTAGTATGTCATGTTACAAATTTGTACTGCTGATACACCCTCCAAAATCAAATTACATGGTCCGTATGCAATGACCAATCAGGTTTCGAGAAATTTATCTTAGAAGTAATACTATTCTTTAGATTGTTTTTATCCTGAGCTGATCCTTATTGATATTCTGAACTAGATAACGTATCAAATTGCTCCTTTGATTACCATATTATTGAAGTAAAACTATAAAGGACACGGTAAAAACTTTAAAATGATGAAAAGTTGAGTGAGTTTCATATCCAACACAACTAAATAGTTTCAAATTTCAAATTAAAATTGCATCAAAATGAATTTAGACACAGCGTTTTGTGGTCTACTATTCAATTCGTTTTAGTTTGCACTTAAAAAAAACAGGAGGAACAGTTTTCTTTGTTATTGTCAAGGAAAATAATTTTGCAATGTTATTAACATAGGCAAACGTTCATTTTCCAACTTTTGATTTTATATGAAAACAACCGAATGCTGAGCTCATTGATAAAAATGACTTCCAAAGGCACCAAATAAAGCATAAATCATTTCCCTAAAGAGAAGACAAAGAGGTTCAGTAACTGTGAATTAACAAATAATAGAAAGCAATAAACTAAGAATAATATTTCTGCCAGCTTGAACAGGACATTACTCATACTGATGCCATTTTGATTGTGTCTAGAAACAAGGACACGTGAATAAGAGGGACATATCACGTGACAGTATGGAGGCTAGCGGAACGTATGACCTACTATTAAATGCAAGGAATATATATTACCTTTTGTTTATTGAACCTAATTTATCATATATTAATAAATACATAACTAGTTTATATTTACATTGAATTTTAATAAAGGATATTACTCAGTATGCTTTGATTAGAAAAAAAGATTGGTGTTTTATACATGCTGTCATGCAATGCGTACACTAAGTAAATGTTTATGATATCATTGCACGTTTAGTCATATCTTGAGAATAGTTAACAATTAATAAGAAAGTCAAATCACTGTTCAGTAGGTTAGGTAATATCGAACGAAAATACACTTAAATATGCTTGAGTAAATATTAACCTTTATCTATTTGTTGATAAGCAATAAATTACGTCTCTTCATTCTTTAGTGTATTTAGTCAATAGGTTTTATAATTGTTTATTCATTTCTCTTTTCTTCTGACACATAAACCCTATTTATCTTACCTTACAGTAAAATACTCGGTTTTGATTGGCTGACGCTCGACGTGTTTTATCTCATGTACACCGCGAGTCTCAACTCTAAAGGTGTACAAATTACATGTACCCCGCTGCTATAGCAACAGCTCCTCTCTGAGAAAAGGTGTCGTTTAGCATTAAGACAACTTTACCAAATTACAAGTTACAACTCATAACATTGCAGTCGGGTTGGACAATGCCATTTTGTTTACATATAGGGTCAAGGCCGTTCTTGCGGTGATGGCTCAGCCGTTAACGACAGTCAAACTAAAATGGGTATAATTTCTTCTGACATGACGGTAAGATAAATATGTTGTATGCTTCTCCCTCGGGTAATACGATCTGATGTACCATCTTTGTAGAAATATCAGCCCTCGCCTTGCGGCTCAGGTAATTTTTCTACAAAGATGGTACATCAGACCGTATTACCTTCGCGAGAAGCAAACAACTTATAATATCACCATGTATATTATCATAAAAATTTATAGTGATGCTGTTATTCACCTTCTTTTATCAAGATCCGAATTCTCTCAAAGATCAACGATGAAAGTGTTTCCATAGGATCAAATCTTATTTTGTTATATGCAAATTTATATAGAGCAGTGGAAGTTGTTACATGAAATATCCATCAGATCGTTAGACAAAAAGGCAAAACGTTATTGGCATACAAGAATGTGTAGAATTCTAATGCACTTGATATTGATTTGTGATCATGACAAACGCATCTTGATTATGACATGTGATGTGTCATATTTGACTTCAAAGAAAATGGAGGATCCTTTGGGACTCAATGTGAATGTTATCCATGACACAAAATAGCTGGGAATGAATTTTAAGAACCCTAAACAAACAATACAAGAGGAAATGAAACAATATTTAAGATAAACATAGATGGTTCCTGGATTTTTCAGCAAGGAAAGCAAAAGGAAGGAAATTCAAGGGACACCAATATTCTTTGAAATATGTAGATAAGGTTATTTTGTAAAAAAGGGACATTACAAATGGAAAAATTAAGCTGTGACTACAGTTTTCATATGAGTTAATACACAATGAGACAATGTTATGATACACTATTGGAAAGATGTGCTTTAAACTTTAAACAAAACAAGTGACCAAGGACACTTTTCAAGGGGCAAATCCTTCAACAAAAATCCTCAAAATGATACCTTTTAGAGTACAACTTAACAAAAAATGTCTGGAATTCAAAATGATACATATAATGAGGTGTTATTAATTATGAACTCAGTTTAATTGTTTTGTCAAAATATCTTCACCTTTTTGATTAAATCCTTATAAAGATTTGGTCATACATAAGCATATATTAGCTCATAGGCATCTTCTTGTCTTCATTTGTGCGATCTGAAAGATTATGAAAGTTAAAAATGTACAAAAGCTTTAATTGTTTACCAATGCCACATTGTAATTACTAATGTTTCATACGCTAGTATTTTCAATGGTAGTTGTGCAGGCCAGTCATTTACAAAAGAGAAAATAATATAGAAATATTAAAGAAATATATATTGAATGTGCTGTCATCAAACTTTTAGCAAAACATTTTTAAAAGAAAAACAAAAATATTGCTGGAATCACTTCATAACTAACCCAAAGTGAAGGTGAGGGGAGACGAAATGGGCAACTTGCAAGAACTTGTTGCAAAGTACCTGCAGCTGTATGTTCAGGAACGGCATAATGTGCAAGTGGTCGGAGCATTTATTTCGGGTTTTTTTCTGCTTGATACCTATTGCATGGTTCAACCATCAGATCGAGGTGGAACATCTGTAGTACTAATATCTATAAATTTCATTCCTACAATTCAAAAGGAGCTCATGCAGGGTTGTGAAATGGGGCTATAGCACGTTCTGGGATATCACGAAACAGCAATAAACAAATGATGAAACAAGCATTTTATCAAAAGTGGCATTTTAAAAATGAACATTAAATGTTTGATAAAACTACGCAAATGCGCTCATAATCTTATATGCTTTAACAATGTTGACACAAAAATGGATGTTCCTGGTTTTAGCTTGATACTTGACAATTTTCACAGATTATCGATTGATTAAAAATAGTTTTTGCTAAATAGTCAGTAAATCTGAAGGACAATAATTTAAAAAGTCCTGGCTCCCAAGTTCCAAGACACAGATGTTGAGGTCAAGACAACAAGTCCAAGTGACCAGTGTCCTAACCAAGCCTGAGATATGTCTTAGATTAAGCTGTCAATCCTGAACTCTGCTTGCTCGGACTTTAATTTCCGGAATTAGTTCTCCTAATGTTTGGAAGAAGGTGTAATTGTTTCCCTCTGTTGTTTATAGCACATAATCAAGGAAAGGATAACAGAGTTTACAATGGTGTTCTAGGGAATTTAGGATATCATGGATTTAAAGATTTGATTAATGCATTGTTACGTTTGTGTTTGAGATCATAAGGCCCAACAATCAATGACTTATTTACAAATATCTACTTGATTAAATGGTTTGATTTATACTTGCAGTTGGGTTTGATACTATAAGTAAGACTATATCTATGCAAATATTACTATAGTTACTCAAATGTAGCTAATCAAATGTATATATTAAAGCACGTGTTTAACAGACAGCATAAAGTTCGGTTTTTAAATAAACGTAATTCTTGTGTTTGTCATTCTTGTTCAATAGGCATATTTTCACAAATAATGATATATTTGTATTGGGAAGTAAAAAGCCGATTCATTAGAGCAAATAACTTCATATTACTCAGTTCAATAAGAATGGAACCAGGGTGCACCACATGGCTTTATAGGAGTCACAAATCTGTCAATTCTACAATTCGGCCTCGGCCTTACAACTGCTCGTTGTTTGCTTAATCAAATTTGGCTTGGACACCATGGTCAAGGCAGTGGACAGAATAGCTTGACCAGTGGTCATTCAAGATGGAGTGACCGGATCTAGAAATAACTAGCTCCATTCAATGAGAGTGAGGAGGTAGGATTCGCTTCAACCATGGCCCTGATGAGAGTTGAAGAGGGTTGTAAACTGATTTCAAGTGATAACTTGATTTTAAAAACTCCTTTTTAACTCTGACGTTATACTAGATTCATGGTATCTATCATTACAAATGTCCGCCGGATGTAATTATCCTCAGACTGTTAATGAGTCAATAAAGTGCAGCTGTATATTCATATTGGGATGTAAAAGGCCGCTTCATTAAAGGAAATAACTTCAAATCATTTCCTCAAATACGTCGACTTGTCCAGTGAAACCAAGGGACACCGCATGGCTTTACTGGAGTCAAAAATACCAATAATCTACAATTCAGCCAAAAACTGCACAGTGTACTCCCAATCGAATTTACCTTTGATACAGTGGCCAAAGAATGGTACAGATTAGCTTGACCAGTGGTTATTCATGCTAGAGTGACTGGATCAAGAAATAACTTGCTTCATTCAGTTCGCGTGAGGAGGTAGGATTCGCTTCAACTATGGCCCTGGTGAGAGTTGGCAATTTCAAGTGATAATTGGATTTTTACAACTTTTTTAAAAACTCTGACAAATAAAAATTTTACTGCTTCAATATATCTTAAAAATGAGCATGAAAGCTGCAAGTTGGCTACTTATGAATGCTTGTATTTCAATATTTGATGAAAGTTGAAGAGGCTTTTAAGTGATAATTATTTTGCAAAATTCCTTTTAAAACTCTTTATGCTAGATTTTGAAAAAATGAGATTGTTTGCTTAAGTCTGACTCGGAAAAACAATAGTTTCCCTACATGGGTAATTCAGTGCGGTCCTCCGGAGTAGAATCAAGGTGCTCAGAGGTTTGGGTAAATTTTCTGCAAATAAGTCCTCAGGTCTGCTTGATTTCATGATAAGAATAGTTATTGTTTACACCGACATTTAAGTGTGGACAGAAATTGCAATGAATTATATTGTCACTTCTTTAACATCTCATAGCTGCAAATTGGTATATTCATGGCTACTTAAGAAATCTTGTATTTCAATAATGTTAGGGTTATTAGCACAACTCATTTGATAATTATGACAGAGGCATTTAAACATCTTCAAAAGGAATCACGATATTGGATAAATGAAATAAATTCTTCAACTTTTTTATTGCTATAACTCAATTTGCTTCAATAGATAAAAGGTATTTTTATATATTTTTCATATACGTAATTGTTGGATATTTCATTAACTTTTTTGTTCAGTTGTGATGTCATAAACTACGCTGCACAATTTATAACAATATGATAAATTACCATATTTTCACAATCAATAGTTTAAAACAGCAAAGTGAAACCCGGCTTACTGTTTAACACATGGTTTATATTCTCTATCACCTATGTTCATCTGGAAATCCTCTTTAAAACGATAAATGCAAGCTTCACTATTTTATATACATTTTATCCCAAATTCCTAGATGTGCAACTTACATGTAGGGATAGGTTCTGCATTTGAATTAAATTTGCTACAATTCAAATCGAACCATAACTAAAAGAGTGACATCGAAGGGGAATAATGCTTCAATAAAATATCCTTAAAACTAAAAATGCTAGCTTCTTAAAACCACACATACACATAAACATGTGCTTTTCAAGTCCCTATTAAACTTGAATTTAACTTCTTTCTGTTGATCCATGATCATATGTGGCTCACAGTTTGTTAGTGGTATTTTGTTCAATACTGCAAATGATAACTCTACCCGATTGCAACCTGAGACACTTTACAAATGAGCGAATTCAAACAGGAGAATCTAATATAAAGCTATTCAGTTCTGCTAAATGTATGTTAAAATACTCTTATTTCCAAGGTAATAACACAAGTTGTTTAGCAGATTCCTTTCACATGACCAAGGCCTTTTGTAGTTTTTTAAATGGCATCTCATTTAATTATGTACATATGTACAATAAATGTTGGTAAAGCTTATGGTCCCAAGATGAAAAATCATTTTTTAAAGAATGTAGAGTAAGCATTAACTCATGTTACCCCCAAATTCTCCAACCATAAGACAAAAACTTACATACGAGACAACAGAGTGCCAAATATGTCCCCAAAGTTCAATGAAAACTCCCACTATTCGGTTGCCTAACATGTTTAGATTACCGCAGGGACTAGCCCACGACTTCCAATCATATAGTGATGGTTGTACTGCGTTACACAAGACACTTTTATAGTTATTGCCTGAATTTTTAATTTCTCTAGTGCAATGTTCTTAGCAGCGATCAAGTCTTAATATGTGTAATATTTTGATTGATACTATTTGATATTGATTCTGCTTGGGATCGTTTAAGCCTTTTCAATATTTGAAAACGGTGTTATTAAGTGAAGAAAGAACTTTTAATGTTCTCTTAACCTGCCATCATGACGGTAACATAAAGCATTTAATAGAATTTAAATTTTAAATTTGAATTTTTACTAAATCGTCTTTTTTTGTTTGATTTTATTAAAGTAAATAGGTCTTTGTTTGCCCCAAAAAATAAAAAATTACCATAAAGGATTGTCTTTAATTGAATGAATGTTTTGCTAACCCAACTAGTGCAAAATAGGTCCCTAAAGGTCAATGAAAACTCCAACAATTCGATTGCCCAACATGTTCATATTACCTAAGAGACTATCCCATGATTTCCAATCATATTTGTGATATTTATGGATATTACGTGAGTTCAATGTTCTTGCCAATGATATCACATTTTGATATTTGACATAATATGCTTGATAGATTTTGTAACGGATGATGATTTTGCTAAGGAGTGTTAACACTATTCAAGAAAGAAATATCACTATTATTGATCTCAAAAGTAAGCAATTTTATAGATTTTCTTCTTTTTCAGTTTTGTTTCTTTTTTCTTTATGTCTTTGTAACTTCTTCCTTCCTAACTTTTTAACTATTATTCACAACTCACTCTTATCGTTAGGAATAAAAAAAATTTCTCACCAAAGTTTATTTTTGGCTACAGATTCTAACGTATAGGCATGCATGTAGTCAATTTGGACCAAAATTTCGGAAATTACGAAGTCGGGAAAGTACATTTCTTGTACCAAGCGTAATAAGTTTTTTAGAATGACATATTTTTAAAAAAAGCGTTTATCAAATGCACCTCAAGGTGCTCTATCGTTTGGAAGTTTAGTTTGCGATTGATGGCAAGGAATACTAAATATGTATGCACTTAATTAGCAACTATAAGCGCTTGATCTCTCCAAGAGTGAAATAAGTGCACTAATATTTTTACTGAAATATTATTCAAAAATACGTTAAGTTTTGTGAGCACCTGTAATCTCCCTTAGGAATGCATGGGATATTTTGAACAGGAATTGAGTAATTACTATGGGAATGTCTGGTTTTCATTCCCTAAATGTGTATCTCACACGCTTATCAGTTGTCAAAAAAGAAAGAATCGATAAAATTGTCCTTAATGAGCAGTCTGGTAAAAAAGTTAAATTGAATAATTAGTTTGATCACTCGACCAATCAGTGTTATTGGCTTTTATTTAAGTTATTTCAAGACACAAGTCACTGGCTTAAACATTGCTGTCCTCCGCTAATTGGCAAATTGTTTAGATTGCAATATCTTCTTGTTTTTACATATCTAACACAACCTTTTGGTTTACTGGAGCTTTTAAGTAAATTTCGTATTGAATATTAAGATACAGAGACAACATGTCTATCTGAGTTCTTCATTCTTAAAAGAATGATAAGACAGTAATCTTTCAGTCAAAAAAACGATTGATTATCAACATTTAATACAATAAAAGAGATGAACTAAGAGCAACGAGTTTCGATAATAAATCGTAGGTAAATTAAGGACAAACTAGATTTTTTTTTTGGCTGCAATACATTTTGTGGTGTTACTTTCTTGATAACTTAATCATTTCTGATGAACCATCAAACAAAAAAAAGATCTCCTGAACTTAAGCAACATACATCCATGTGCTTGTACATCTGCACACAAAAAAACCTCATAATTGAAACAACATTAAATGCAGAATAAACCAAATCTTGCAGAGAAGTTTTTAGAAAATACACAATGTGCAGTAATGTGTCTCCACATCAAAACGTTGCCTTTGATATGAAAAAATCTATGTGAAAACTGAAAAGATAGGGGCATTATCACTCTTCTTAGCATCTTCGGCAAATTATTTACGTATATCATCAACAAAAGATTAGTTTTTTGGGCAGATACTTTGAACAAAGTAAGTGAGGAACAAGCGGGATTCAGAGACGGATAATCAACTATCGATAATATTTTCACTCTACAAACCTAAATACAAAAATATCTAAATATAAAGGGGGGCCAATTTTATGTGTTTTTGTTGACTTTGCCAAAGCATTTGACTCAATTGAAAGGCACAATTTATGGAGTTTACTAAGATCACATAGTTTGAGTAGGAAAATGAACAAGTTATTAAGCAGTATCTATGAGAATGTCAAAGTTTGTGTAAAGAATAATAATGACATATCTGACACTTTTAATAGTTAATTATGAGTTAGACAGGGGTGCGTTTTGAGCCCATTTTTATTTACAATCTTCATAAATGAGTTGGCCATTCAAATAAGGAAGAACTGTACCCATGGTATACAGCTCCACCCAGATATAATGGAATTGTTTTAATTATTATTCGCAGATGATATTATCCTGTTTTCGTCAACTGTACTGGGTCTACAGAGACAAATATATGAATTAGAAAATTATTCCGATGAATGGAAACTTGCAGTGTATAGATCCAAATCAAAAGTTATGGTATTAAAAAATGGGAGAAATTATCCAAAACTGAAACATGGCAATTTAAAGGGCAGCGACTGGAGACGATTTCTTTTTATAAATATTTGGGTGTATATTTCAGCAAAAACCTTTCCTAGGACAAACATTTAAACCAGGCTGCAACCGAAGCTAAAAATATATTTAGCGGAATTTGTAAACAAACAAGTATCTTTGGCGGTCTCTCATACCAAACCTTCTTCAAAATGTTCGATATTAAAATCAAACCAATATTATTGTATGGGTCAGAAGTATGGGGTTTACAAAATACGGACCTTATTGAAAAGGTTCACCTGTTTGCATGCAAGAATTTTTTAGGAGTGAAACTAAATACACCTAGTATTATGGTTTATGGCGAACTGGGGAGGTTTCCGCTACATATTTACTCGTTTATAAATGCTGTTAAATATTGGCTGAAACTTTTGTCAATGTCTTCTGATAGAATACCGAAAAAATGTTATAACATGATGTTACTGTATGATAAGAATGGACAAAGAAATCTAACATTAAGAGTTTTCTTTTTTCTATTGGCTTTGGAAACATTTGGATTGAACAATTTGTAGAATCTGAACCATTATTTATTAGGTCACTTACTGTTAGACTGAAAGACATATTTATGCAAACATGGTGTGAAAAAACCTATCTGTCAAGTAAATGCTTTTATTATTCACAGTTTAAAAATGATTTATTCAAAGAAGCTTTTTTATCATGTGTTGATATAGAAAAGTATAAACGATCACTAGCAAGATTCAGATGCTCATCACACCATTTATTAATTGAAAACGGAAGATATAGAAATAATAAAAAAGAAGACCGGATATGTACACTTTGTAATTTACATGTAGTTGAAGATGAATACCATTTTCTCTTTGTATGTCCATTATATGATTCATTACGATGCAAATATATTAAACGATACTATTATGTCCATCCCAATCTAATTTAATTTTACAGTCTTATGAGCTGTAAAAATCAATATACATTACAAAATCTTGCCATGTATATCCATAATGCAATGATTTATAGAAAACATGTCATTTCACTTTAATAACTAAATACCTATTCATGTATATCCCAACTATCAATGTAAATGTACTATAGGCCTGAGGCCTCTTCAGTGCGGAAATAAAGATTGATTGATTGATATAATACGTTTATTTGTTGACTGTAACCTCAAAATGGTTGATGGTTGTTTGTATGTCTGTCTATGGTGAGCTATGTATAGCTTTGTGCCCCTTTACAAAATCACTTTGGTTTTTTTTCTCTCTTAACAAAATGTATCAGGATATAAAAGCAGTTTATTGCCAAATATATATTTTTACAGTAAATAAGGAATAAGTCGTCTTGATAGAAACATAGCCAATTCAGATTATATACATGTGTTTAGTTCTTATTCCACCAAAGCCTTGACTGCTGCACCTTGCTTGGTATTTTAATATTTTTATTGAAATTTTATTCATAAATACGTTAAGTTTTGTGATCACCTCTAATCTCCCTTAGGAATGTATGGGATATTTGGAACAGGAATTGATTAATTACTATGAGAATGTCTGGTTTTCATTCCCTTAATGTGTATCTCAAACGCTTATCAGTTGTCAAAAAAGACATAATCGATGAAATTGTCCTTAATGAGCAGTCTGGTAAAAAATGTTAAATTCAATAATTTGTTTGATCACTCGAAAAATCAGTGTTTTTAGCTTTTATTTAAGTTTTAAAAGTTATTTCAAGACACAAGTAACTGACAAAAACATTGCTGTCCTCTGCTAATTGGAAAATTGTTTAGATTGCAATATCTTCTTGTTTTAACATATCTAACACAACCTTTTGGTTTGCTCGAGCTTTAAAGTAAATTTTGTATTGAATATAAATATACAAAGACAACGTGTTGACCTGAGTTCTTCATACATAAAAGAATGATCAGAAAGTGATATTTCAGTAAAAAAACGATTGATTATCAAATTTAATACAATAAAGGGATGAACTAAGAGCAACGAGTTTCGAAAATAAACCGT
The DNA here is from genome assembly GCA_916613615.1 of Steromphala cineraria. Taxonomy (NCBI): domain Eukaryota; kingdom Metazoa; phylum Mollusca; class Gastropoda; order Trochida; family Trochidae; genus Steromphala; species Steromphala cineraria. The sequence goes on along the minus strand of OU744727.1, from coordinate 26,010,952 downwards.
TGATGAATTAAGGACAAATTAGATTTTGTTTTTGGCTGCAATAGATTTTGTGGTGTTACTTTCTTGTTTTGATAACTTAATCATTTCTGTTGAACCATAAAAAAAGAAAAAAGATATTAAGCAACATACATCTATGTGCTTGTACATCTGCACACAAAAAAAACACATAATTAAAACAACATTAAATGCAGAATAAACCAAATCTTGTAGAGAAGTTTTCAGAAAATACACGATGTGAAGTTTGGGTCTACACATCAAAACGCTGCCTTTGATATGAAAAAAATATATGTGAAAAGTGAAAAGATAGGGGAGTTATAATACATTTATTTGTTGACTAGAACCTCAAAATGGTTGATGGTTGTTTGACGTCTGTCATGGTGAGCTATGTATAGCTTAGGCCCCTTTGCAAAATCTACAACTTGGTTTCTCTTTGGTTTTTTTCTCTCTTAACAAAATTTATCAGGATGTTAAAGCTGTTTATTGCCAAATATTTAACATTTTACAGTATACGAGGAAGAAGTGGTTTTGATGAAATCATAGCCAATTCCGATCATATCCTGTTTAGTTCTCATAACACAAAAGCCGTGGATGCTGCAACGTGCTTGGTATGATTTAAACATAAATAAAGCTACACTTTCAGGGAACGAGAAGTTTAAATATCACATTGTCTCATTCAAAGTGAATGTGGAACATCAAGTATGATTTATGAAACGTCCCTCCGGCTGCTAGTGTTTCTCAAACTATATATAACCATCTATCAATTATATTTTCAGTTTTAAATTGTTATTAGTCTACATGAGAAGGTCCCGAAGGCATAATCGATAACACCACTCAAGACCAAAAATTTAAAGCTGAATCCTTCAGATTTTGGAATGCATTTGTGTCTGCTCGAGAAATAATGTTCTTGAGAAATGCTTATTCTGCCAAGATCACAAAGACACAATCTCAGCATATGTGTATCTCACAAACTTAAAGCGGGTTTGTAGGTATCATAACATTTCCCTTCTTGGTACAATCAAAGCATAAATATAGTTATATCCTCACAGAATGAGAGGTTAAAGTTGTACATATTTTCATTGCAAGTGATTATGAGAGTTTCTGTCATGGTTTAAGAAACGCACTCTAGGTTACTCATACTATAACCATTTGTAAATTAAATGTTATTAGTCTACGCCCTGCAGTTATAACCGATAACATCTCCCCAAAACACATTTGAAGGTAAACTCTTTAGAATCCTGATCTCTATTCTGTCTGGTTCAAAAATATCATGAAGGATAAATGTTTAGTCTGTAAAGACCTCAAGAAGGCAATCTTAACCTATTTGAATATTGCAAGCTTTAACGGAAAGTTGTCAGTATGTTCCGATTTTCTTCATATTTTTCTGCCTTGAGTACAATCTTCTGATATGATATGCAAAGGTTCAATCAAAAGAGAATTTGCTAAGTTTGTAAGGTAAATCAGGTAAGATAAGATACAATTACTATTACCACTAAAATAGCTGAATCTACTGGTATAACTTCTACTCCAACTACTGCTACTTCTACCACTGCCACTTTTATTTCTCCTGCTAGTATTACTTCCGCTGCTTCTACTTCTAATACTACTTCTTCTACGTTTGTGATACAAATACTACTATAAATACTTTTACTGTTATTACTGGATACTGTTCTTGATACTGATACGTAATAAACTCAATATTTTAGAACAGTGGAGATGCTTAACAGGGTTAGATGATAAACACAAGTATCTAGAACGATTTGTAATTTGACACATTCTCTTCGTTGTTATTGTGCAGGATCAACTTATACAAATGCAACACTCTAACATAACTTGAAGATTGGAAGTTATAAAAGGCTATCATCATGTCGAGATGTTAACGTCGAATGAGTTGACATTTTTGAAACATGGATATATGTCTGACTTTAACCTTTCCAACTAATCTAGCCACAATAGACATATAAAGTTATTTCATTTTCCCTCTGAAACAGCATTTTAATGGGTTATTGAAAGGTTTGTAAGGCAATTTATTAGTGAGGTAGACGGTTATCATAAATCCATGATAAGCAATTAAAAGTAACTCTTTAAAAGATACAAACAAGTGGACCATTTGAAATGAACAGCTTAAATTGGCATGCTTGATAAACTAATCAGACCAATAAGAAATACCGAATTTGATTATAAAGGATTTTTATATAACATGAAAAAATAACAAGCTTACTTGTATATATATTTATAAATGTGAATATCTGTACTACGCAAAACATGATATAAAATATATGATTACAAAACAAAAAGGAGTACTAGATAAGTACTAGATAAGTCCCCGCTCTAAGATGCAAATGAAATTATGTTGAGTTATTATAATGACAAAGCAAAGTTTCACAATATATTTTTTTCAAAATTGTAAGGTTGACAAACATATTTACATAACAGATCAGAACTCTCGTGCAAAATATAAATATATCATTTTAATGCAATAACTAGTTTGAATTCACATATATGTAAAAAATACCTCATATTTAAAGGACTTACAAACAATAAAATTATATATTTCGATGTTTAATATTTGGTGGTAGAAAATAATTCTCCTTACCTTTGAGCTGTTAAATGGGTTAAAGAAAAAAGAAATGTAATCATTCTTTGCTTATTTGCAGTTTATCAATTTAAAAACAATTGCCAAGAAGGCAACTACAAACAACTGTTTTATAGTATTTGTCCTTCAAAGTCGTCTTTTGACTTGCCAAAAAGTGTTGTTTATGTTTCTTTAGTATCAAATACAATATTCAATATGCTGACACCTGCTGAAATCAATCATTTTTCCCACATAAATCAAACAGTGTTTCTCTATGTTGACAAATAAATGTGGCTAACATCACTTGGGACTGTGTAATTCTGAAATGAAAGTCTCATGTCGATTGAATACAACACAGTGAGGAAGTAATAAGGTTATAGTCTAGACAATATGGCTAAATAGTTATTGTCATACACTAAAAACAATAGAAATATAAATTATTATATAGATATATGTTCCTTTATTGACTATTGTATATGGGTTATGGTTATGATCATGATGTGAGAACACGGTTGTAGTGACATTATCTTAGTTAGCAGTACAAAATATTACTGTTTCTAACTGCACATCTTACTGAGTGAAATGAATATAACTTAGAAAATGAAACTTTATCTTAAAAAGGTATTAGGTATATTCACGTCCCACAAACAGTAAATATTTGATTATTCAAATAAAACACATTATTATCATATATAATGATCAGATCATTTTTTATAGACCACAAAGCTTTAAATGGAGAATCAAAGTTATCCGAATTATATCTAGTCCTGTTTGCAAATATAATCTGCTATCCCAACTTAAAATAGACCTCGGAATATATGTATTAACAAAAAACTATTGCGTTTAATTTTGAACATGTATTCCTAATTCCTTTCCACCTACTTGAGTTTATTATTCTAATGGTTTTATATTTGATGAAGAGACAGTTTGTTGTCTAATGTTTTGTCCCTTTTTAATTTCATGTACAAAACATAATTTCTAGGTTAGCAAAAAACATATGCAAATGCGATTATGAATAAGGCATAATTATTTCAGATATGTTTACAGTTTCCTTTAAGTGTTTTCCTTGTAGGAAATAAAATTGTTCTAAAGAGACAGTAGCATGTTTGTAATATGGTAAACATCATTATTAGCTTTATTATTAGCTTTTCGGTTTACTTGGTTAAACTTCACAAATCCTTTTCTCTACCTCAAATTATATTAATTGGTCAAAAACGTGACATTATTCATCAACTATCAAACGTATAACACTATAAATACAGGCCAGTGCGGTTAACTTGACAAATATAAGGCAAACTGAACCAATACGATTGTGACTATTTGCAAACACATGCAGAAGGACCAAAGCCATTGCTTTAAACTTTAAAGTGTTTTAACATGTTCACCATTCCCACCCCACGAAGATCATGACATGTTGATCGAGTTTTATTTCATTATCTAAAGAAGACTATCAAGATTTGTGCCATTTCGTCTGAATGGGGCTATGATACATTCTGTAATGTAACCAAAGGGATATCACGAAGTAGTAATGAATATAAACCATTTGTAAGAAAAAGCTTTTCATTAAAAGTGACAAGTTCAAAATGAACGTCACATGTCTCAAATCATTCAATAGGTTAACATAAAAAAGGCTGCCAGTAGTTTTGGCTCGTTACTTGATCATTTCTTCTACAACAACAGATAATCGAATGGATTGATGATATGTTTGCCTTACAAGTCGTAAATCTTAAGAATAGAACATTTTAAACGTGCTCAGCAACTTTAAGTTCCAGGACGCAAATGCATAGCTAGTCTGAGTGACCAGTGTCCAAGCCGAAACTGCCATCACTCTGAGATTAAGCTGTCAATCCTGGACTCGGTGTGCTTGGATATTAATTTCCGGAATTAGTTATCCTAACGTCTTGAAGATGGTAACATTGTTCCCCTCTTTTGTTTGTACCAAATAACCTAAGTCAAGTATAAAACCATTGATAATGAAGGTGTAGGAAACATTAGGATGACAAGGATATACTGATTTTATCAATGCATTGTTACGTTTGTGTTTGATATCTTATGACAGTTGGAGAAGAAAAACAGCCTTCACCCAAACGTTAATGCATTTTAATAGATGGTCGTTTCATATCGCTTGGCAAGTTGATTGTACATGTAGCTGTATCTAGATTTTAAATCTTATTTTTTAGCATTTTGTGATATTCGTGCCACTCTTATGTAGTGATTCATTAACAAATCTTCGTTTGGTTTAAGCTAACATTTGCCAATTTTTTTTGATATCACTAGACACAATATGAAGCTACATTTGTGAAAAAATAGGCTCTCAAATGTTGCTTATCTAATGTATCTATTACATAAACAGCAGAAAACTGTTTGTAATACATGTAAGTTATATTTTCATTTATCATTTCTCGAATTATGATTTCACATTGTACAAAACTCAGAAAACATATCTCAATGCAACTGTTTTTATAAAAATTACTATGACAAAACAAATATATATTCGTCCAACAAATCCAAGAAACACACATCAACTACAACATAATGATGTCCTAATGCGATGAACATGGTATGGAAAACAACTTAACTGTTCTAATTCTTCTATCGATAATCCCAAATTGGTCATGGAAGCATTGTTGAATTAACGATTGACAGATACCTACTGATTCATGGTATCTTTCATTACAAATGTCCGCGGAATGTAATTATCCTCAGCCTGTTAATGAGTCAAGAAAGTGCAGCTGTATATTCGTATTGGGATGTAAAAGGCCGCTTCATTGGAGGAAATAACTTCAAATTATTTCTTCCAATAGGTCGACTTGTCCAGTGAAACCAAGGGACACCGTATGGCTTTACTGGAGTCACAAATCTACCAATAATCTACAATTCGGCCACCAAATGCACAGTGTACTCCTTATAGATTTGACACAGTAGCCATGGCAGTGGACGGAATAGCTTGACCAGAAGTCATTCAAAAGGGAGTGACCAGATTTAGAAATAACTAGCTCCATTCAGTGAGAGTGAGTAGGTAGGATTCGCTTCAACCATTGCCCTGATGAGAGTTAAAGAGGGTTGGAAAAAAATGATTTCAAGTGATAGCTTCATTTTGAAAACTCCTTTTAAACTGTGACTCTATGTCAGGTTCTGAGAAAATGTGTCCGCAGGCACCCCATGTTTCCCTACATGGGTAATTTAGTGCGGTCCTCGGGAGTGGAGTCAAGGGCCTCAGGGGTCGGGAATACTTTCCTTAAATGAGTCCTCAGGTCTGCTTGATTTCATCATAAGAATGGTTATTGTTTACAAGATATTCAGGAAACACAAAGTTAAACAACTTGTTGTTTCTGCTTGGATGTCTCATTATAATTTATCTTATAGCTGCTAATTGGTGTAATCATCGCTACTGCGTTTCGATATTGTAAGGGTTATTATCATACTTAGATTTGTGAATGAGATAAAACCAAATGAAAGCAATAAGATGACGAGGTTAACTTGAAATAAACTGTTCACTAATAAAGAAAGCATCAAGTTTCAGGATATTATGTTTAGTACTTGCTAGCAAGTAGGAATGTGTTATTTGTTTTTGTTTAAGTTTCACGTGGACTGCTTTCAATGTTATGATGGTACACCTTGTTAGATTAATAAATCAAGAACTTGATCAAATTTGTGCGGTAAAAATGCCAAAAAGCGAATACGAGCGTCTGAATAACTACACTGAAGCAAATGTGTTTGCAAACTCAACACCGTGTAAATGAACAGTACAACTTGAATAAGCCATAGCTGACAGAATCCTTAAAAGAAATAAACATTTACATGTAGTGTCTCTGTATCAAAATATTCCCCTTGTATATCAAATATTATATTTGAAAAGTGGAAGGATAAGAGGGTATGAAGGGAGTTTACTTGTGATAAACACCTGTATCCATATACAAACTATACATGCTATTTTGTTTCTCTGTTTACAATATGTATCAGAATATAAAAGCATTTTATTGCTAAATATCAATAAACGATAAATGTTGATTTAGTCGAACAAGTAATCTTTATGCATGACATTTCCCATGGTAACAAGTAAATTCATTTAGCAGTCTCCTTTTACTACTCATGACCAAGGCCTCTAGTACTAGAAACATTCATAAAACTGCACATGACATAAATGCAGCTATATCTTAAAATTATGTATGTTCATAAAAATGTTTACGAAGCATAAGGTCACAAGACGAATCATTAAATTATTCAAAACGATCGTAGAGTAACTCATGTTTTCCCCACATGTGTTCAACTGTAAGACAGAACATTATATAAGAGACAACAGGGTGCAAAATTCACTTGTTTATTTTACCTAGCCCATGACTTGTGATGGATTCAATGAGTTACACAAGACACTTTTATAGAGTTATAACCTGAATGTTAAGGTCCTCAAGTGGCAATGCTCTTACCATGTCTTGATATTAGGCATGATATGTTTGAACGATTTTGTAATGGATACAAACAATCTCAAATCTGCCATCATGAAAGTAAGATAAAAACATGTTTATAGATTTTCTTCTTTTTTAGTGTGGTTTCTTTTTTCGCGTTTATGTCTTTGTGTCTTCGTCCTTCCTAACATTTTAAATATTGAAGACAATCACTCCAACGAATTCTTCAGTAACTTTGTACTTCCTTTAAAGTTCTTACTTATTGCAATGGTGGTGAAGAATACTAAATACATCATTACATCAAAAAGTAAGTGCAGATATCCTCGTATGCATTTATTAGCGAACTTTGGCACTTGATCAAGTGTAAGACTGCAATAATTGCATCCATATGTTTACAGATATTATAATCTCTCTTGTAATCTCTCTGAGACATTATTTGGGTATTTGGAACAGGAATTGATTAAATGCTATGGAATGTCTGGTTTTCATGCCTGAAATTGATATCTCACACGCTTATCAGTTGTCAAAAAAACAAAAAGGAAGAATCAATTAGAATGTCCCAAATGTGAAGTCTTGTACTAACGTAAATAGAGAATACTACACGAGGTCTCATTAGATACGAATTATACGAAACGAGTGTCCTTCCGGCGGTATCTGACCGAGCGAAAGCTCGGTCAGATACCATAGGAAGGTCACGAGTTTCGCATAATTCGTATCTAATGAGACCGAGTGTGGTATTTTATTTATTACACATGTTTAGAATAGACACATTTTGTTAATAATCCTCATTTTCGTGTATGACATCAAGGAAACAATTCCGAAAACCCGAAACCGGTTTCAATAACCGAATGCGTAATAATCGACGTTCGTGATGTGACCAGTCTATTTGCGCAGTCGCTCATTTAAACCTGCGAAGAAAGAAAATAGTTTCCAGTTTCGATTAAATCAACCAAAATTAGAAATGTCAAAAAGGCTAATTCATCAATGATGGGTTTTGATTAACGATTAATTAATGATTGATACAGAAAGTGTAGAATGTAAACATTCAGAGTCAGAGTCGAATCTGTCAACGCTCTTCTCTCGGTCGGCTCGCCATGTTCAAGCGTCAAGGCTGACGTGTGTCGTTGTTGCTGGGCGAGCGGATACATAGGCTCTGTTGAAAACGGATTACTTACCAACGGGTAATGTAATGGAAGATCTTTAAACTGAAACAAACACCATTTCGAACTTTTCTAAGAACTTCAAATGAAACGATAGAATCGATATGGATGATAATGAAAACAACGACGTGCTCGGAGAGTGACGGGGACCCGACATGTCAACGGGAAGGGCAAGGTCATCGCCTTGTGTAGCTACAGCGTGTTTGGGGATTCCCAATTTCCCTGTTATGTGTTCCTGACTCAGTGACTGCATTTTAAAGTTGTTTATTCTCAGTGCTTGTCACATTTGATAGCATTTGGCTTGATCTACCCACATGTTATCACTGACAAACCGTGCATGATGCGATGTCCGGGTGTTGAATTTACGGTTGACGTTGTAATGTAAGTAAAAATATTAATGCATTCGCTGATCTGTTAATTTTTCATGAAATCGATTTTGCACACTGATGAAATCGTATGTTTTCTAAATATTTGTCTATGTATCAACTCTTTTTAAGTATATAAAGCCGTAAACTTGAAGAAATGACATGCTTGTTATTAATTCGAAAAAAGTTCCGTTTTAGTTGCCCCTAAATGAGAGGTCATTGGTTAACCAATCAAATCTGTGGAATGCGAGGTCATGTTGATACGACACAGGTCAACGCAATACGACACACGTGTGTCGTACGAGATTAGTATGTCATCACTTGTACGTTACCTACGTGTGTAATAAAACTCAATATTTGGTTTGATATCTCGACCATACAGTGTTATTGGCTTTATCTTTCTTATTTCAAATTGCTTTTATTGAGATTTAAAATTATTTAAAGACACAAGACACTGGATTAAACATTGCTGTCCTCTTCTATTTTGAAAATTGCTTTGATTGCAATATCTTTTTGTTTTTAAATTTATAAACATAACCTTTTGGTTTGCTAGAGCTTTGAAGGTAATTGTGTTACAAAATTGTTTATATTGAATATGAAATGGATGGAGAGACAATGTGTGGCATCTGAATTCTTCATATGTTACAATAATGATCAGACAGTGATATTCCAGTCATAAAAACGATTACCAGAGCCTTGCTCGGTATTTTACTGAAGAAAATAGATCAAATAGGAACCACAAATTTTGAATAAGATTAACCATTCAAAAATTAAAGAATGACCTAGATTTTGTTTTGGACTGATATAAAAAAAATTCTGTGACACGAGTAATTCTATTGATGAAAATTTGTTTTATTTAACAGTAGCAACGTTTCGGTAAAGATTCTTATGCAATTTTCAAGCCTATGCTTGAAAACGGTATAAGATTGTATACCGCTATGCTTGAAAACGGTATAAGAATCTATACCGAAATGTTGCTACTGTCAAACAAGAAAGTTGTAATGTTGTTACCTAGAAATGTCATTCCTCATTTTACATTTCTTGGTTCAAAGCATTGTGAGCTATAGACAGAAAAGCATAAGGAAACGACAGAAATTGTAAAAAAAAAATCAAAGACTACAATTATTGCTGGTAGATTAGCTGTAAGCGTAGATAATTTTTTTTGGTTAATATCATAAACTTTATTTCACTAATAAAGGTAAGGTCCATTCAATAAGCAATAGATGATGAAAGCGCTATTTCAGGAAATGTTTTTAACAAAATATATAACACTTCATTTCCAGATAAATGATGAAATATGGTTTGAAAGTTACTCCATTGTGTATTAAAACAATAATGTAACATTTAAATTTGTTAGTTTTTTTCATAATCTGATTTCATTTTTCTATCTCTTATTGCTAAGATGGAGATGCCAAAGTGACTTTTTACTTAAATTAACTCCTTTTAAGACACATTGACATACATTGTACATGTGTACTGTTTCAAAATTTAAAAACTTAATCTAATTATTTTTTTGATGTATAGTTGAAAATTGTTTAGGTAGTATATATGTTTGTCAGTGGTGAGATAGCTTTCGCTTATTTCGAAGGAAATGGTGTCAAGGAGTCATGGTCGCATAACAATCACTGTTTTCAAAATTCATAACATTATAATTGATATCCAATAATAATATATTTACATGACCTAATAGTTATTGGAATAAAAACTTTTGAAATAAATTTCAAAAACACGCTTAAATAGTGTGCCTCTGTCCCATAAATGGCATTTAGGAGCTATTATCTATAATTGACCTTAAATACAATGAAAAAAATACTATTTTCTATATAATTTTCCCTATAACTTTTTTCAGAATCCCTGAGTTATTTGCACATTCTGGTTATACAAACATTTACAGTAGGATTTTTTCTAACAAAAAGCAGCGCAACGAAAGCTCAGAATTAATACATTCAAAAGCTTAATCTTAAACCTATTTGCATATTTGCAATGGTATCTGATATATTTTATCAACTTGTAAATTACCAAAATCGTTTTTTGCTTGTGTCTGGTTGATACCACAGTTTCCTGATCACATTTCGTTTTCATGAGCACTGTGACACCTAAACCGTCGTAATATGTAAATTATCCCCTTTCTGATACTATACAAGATGTAATTACCATTCCTTGTGTTTAGGTACTGGTCCGGATTAATCAAAGTTCTAATTAATTGTCTCTGCTCACCAGTCATTGATGTTGTTAGTTAAAGGCCCAATTTGTAGTCATGAACTTTAGCCATGGTCAGTTTCATCACAAGACGGAACCGAAACAAAAGCACAGGCCATAATCATCAATGTTGATTATAGTAATAATTACAGAAACATGAAACTACCCATTCTCCTCAGATGCCAAATAGCAATTTTATTAGCATCAGCTGTTAAAGGAAATTAATTGGATTACCTTATTATAACAGCGATGACATTTCATCAATGCTGTTTAAGTTGGTGTAGATGTCACTTACAAGACATGTTAATTTTGCTGATGACACTGTAAGTTGTGTTTATTTGTTGTTTATACAGCGTTAATTGCTTTACCAGTTCTGTCATACATTGAGATGGAGTTTCACTGTTATGACGTTTTGTCTTATTTAGTGTTTTGGAAATTAATTTGTTTCTGTGCTGTTTCTGTAACTTTTCTCAGGGGTTGGCGATGTGTTGGCCTCTGCCTCTGCTTTTGTTGTTGTGCTGTCGTCGATTTTAGTTGCTCATACAATTACTTATAACTCTGACCTTTGAAAATATCATTGAATAATAAAACATGATTTCATTCAATCTCATGGCTTCTACTTAATCATGGTAATCCGAAACCAATAATTAAAAGATTTTAATTTGCAATGACAATGCAATTGAAATTAAGACAAAAACGGTATAAAGAATCTGAAGTATTTTATTCAATCACATTTTGAGTGAATGTACATTTTTTTTTTAAATAAATTTTTCGTTTTAGTTAGAGCGATAATAAGATCAAATACAATATAGAGTAAAGAATACATTCTTATCAGAGATGATATATCACAAACAGCTGCATTCCAATAGTTTGTTCACCCGCATATACCCAAGGTTTAAATACATAAATTGTATGAGAAATTCAAATAGATAAACATCTACATTAACTATCTCCGTCGTATCAAATCATTGAAGAAAGTTGTCATGATGGCAAGAAGCAATTCTCAATATGTTTCCTTATTATCTTTTAGACGCTTCTGTTCGGCTTCAGCAGTCTTGTTCGGCTTGGGCTGGAACTTTTCCTATGCTATTATTCCAACTGACATCTACTCGTTCCGCATGGGAGGTGAATTGTGGGACCAACTACTTGGTTACCAGCTAATGATTTTCCGTATTTGTCTAAAATCAGGCAAATAATTTAATTTTCAACAATCTTGTAAAATAACACTTAAATGCAAGGCTCAGATGCTTATTTGAGGCCAACATCACACTTTAAGGGCCAGTAGCACGTTTTAAGGGGAATATAATGTGATGTCAGAAAAATGAAAATGAATGGTTCCAATTGAGAGACAATGTATTTAGAAAACATGAAGCAGTAATAGGTCAAATATATGATGTTAAGTTCAGCCATGCGATTCCTTTTCCATTCAAAAAGAATCAAAGGTGTTCACACAAAAAGGGATGCCAATGGACTTAATGTGACTCTTTATCATTTGTTCTCCGACTATGGATAATTGGTTTGTGTACTGAGACTGTTGACACTATCAAAGTATTACATTTAGCATTGATGACAATTATCAGTGAACAATTGAAAATATGAAATTCCCCAAAACGAGCTTCTGCCCCTTTAAATCCAAACCTACCTTCTTATTCTTTACAACGTTTAAGATATAGTAGACACATCTACTTTGTGATGATCATAAACGTTTAAAAACTATACACATTATTCCTCTCATGTAACTAATAGGCATCCCTACTATTGTCCTTACATATACTACATTTGGTGTTAGTATTTTTTTAATTTTCACCTATGTGATTACGAAATATCCATCACATTGAACATAACATAATGTAAATCAATAATCCTTTTTGCAGATGATTTTAAATGTTAGAAGAAGATATTACACTAATAAAAGAGCTGATATGCTTAGAACGATCCACAGTAGCATTTTTGATATCTTGATCACCTTATAATCATTTCAAAATAGACAAACTATTGGAATGGAACTTTGCACAAAATTATGTCAACAGAAACATGATAGAGATTACAATAAAACCACATTTATAGCTTACCTTTATCCTTAACAAGAGTCATTTATGGATCATTTTTCAATTGTTCTTCAAACATTGAAGCTTCAAATCATACTACAAAAATAGAAAGATCTTTACGATGTCTGCTGCAGTATTGAATATCATGTAGAAAATGATCTACTGTCAAAGTAAGTCGGCAATCAAAAGTCATAAACTGGTCACCTTATCAAAATTTATCATATGATAGATTATCACTTATCCGGATATTAATCAGAAGATTAAAATTTCATTTATCGTATTCATTATTAGAATAGAATCTCAACACACTATCAATCACGAAATTGATATATATTAATCATGTTAATAACTCCGAATGATGATAACAACTTTTGGACACTGAATATGACAACAAACGCAGTTATAAACCAACATCCTTAAGTCAAATCCTGCTAATAAATATCATTTTGCTAAGTTTATGGATGATTTGACATTTTGCATATGGCTACACACTTGAACAATAGTTTATCATCAAAACCTTTTTGGGTGAAATCTAAAGCTATATAAGCCTATTAAACGATTCAACGCAGTGCGGCTGAATTCGATGTTATGAGGAAAGTCGCTTTTTCACTAAACCTTTTGTAAATTGGCATATGTTAGCAAGAAACAGATGTGGAAATGGGGAACTGATATATCATTTTGTACGTCTATGTGACATAGACATTTCTTTAATAAAAAGAAACACTTGAAATGATTGACATCGAAAACTTTTTGCATAAGAAAGAGACGACTCTTTGCTCGTAATAATTATCCATGCGAATAGAGGCAATTAATTTTTCTCATAACATTTCAATTATATTTCCATTATTTCGCACAAAAATGTATAGTCCACAACATTCTATTACATGTTTTTGAAGTATGCCTTTTCAATGTGCAAGTTGTTCAGAATACAAACTCTGAATAACCTCATAAAAAACGACTTTTAAGAAGTTCAGGCGGTATGAACCTTCTGATTGGATAAAACCAGGTCATATTACGGCCATACAACTTACTTCTCAGAAGTTCTTTATCAGAATACTAAAAACATTTATGACACATCGGTTAGGTTTATTTTTTTTCCTTATGAAAATAATGGATTATGGTGTTCATCGTTGATTGAAAGTTTGATTCATAAAACCCATAGATAAAACACTTTTGCATCATTTTCTTTCTAGTCTTGATGACATTAATGGTGCGACACGTTTATTGGAGAAGCATTGCGTCTATTACGTAAAATTCTATCACTTTTTCTTAGAAACTTTGAAACTTAAAACTTATAAGAAAAGATTTTTAAATGTGTTTGTTAACTAGCTTTTCATTTGCTTGAAAATTCATACTATACTGTTGTATTAATGCCTTCATCTTCCCCGCAAGGCCAAGCTAGCGCATGTTATAACTCTAACGTCGGCTATCTAGACCTTGCGGGGAAGATGAAATGCCTTTGACTTGGAGCATTAATACTGGTTTCACATATAAACGTTATAAACCAGTGAACAAACGTTATGGAATACAGATATATTTGCAGGTTGAGTATAGTTGCCCACATTGTTAGTTCTTAACTTTGAAGCGTGTAGATATTATGTGTTTGTTTCTACATTTTATGTTATCCTCATTCCAATCTGGAATTTCAGAAGGATATCTAAATCAGATTTCACTCTACCTGTTCATGTCATTAACAACAAAAGCATTGCTTTCGAATCTGCTACATTTTTGGCCAAAATAATAAAACATTGATTTTCTGGTAATATTAATTCAATATATTTTCAATCAAATACATATTATATTGACTACTTGAAATTAAAACATTTAAACCTGCCACTTTCAGCAGTCGTATATTAACTGTCATAATCATACCCCAGTATGTCTAAAATGTATGGAATAAATAATATAGGTGAGTTTCAATGATGTCTTCATAAGTAATGACTATCTTGAGTGTCACATAATAACAATAGTACTATTTACATGTTACTAGTTACATGATTTATCCTAATATGACACTGTCATACAATGGGTGATCACAAATAGAGAGATTCACCAGGAAATCAGAACATTTGAAGAATAGAAGCCCTACTTCACACTGACGACCTAAAAGGCATTTTCACAAGGAATAATATTTTGTATCTTAGTTGCATTGCATGATAGATTTAACTTTGCACACATTGTTTTCAAAACCAACAGAGGAATTGAAGTTAATGTCAAATATTTAATAAACACTGTTAATCTAAAATTGTCAAATTTTTTTTTGGATCGAAGGTATATTATAATTTGCCAGCAGACAAATTTACACAAATAAGGTGTTAATGATGATTGCTTGCAGAGCCAGAAATAACATTGCAATATAACGTTATAACGAAACAAAGCGTATTTCCTTTTCATACATTACTACTACTTGTCATGTCTCAATGCTTATTAACTTTTCCTGAAGAGATTTACGAAATTGACTTAGCGTACATTGGCTCATGTATCGTCTCAAAAGTTAATATGTTATGAGCAATCTGTTTATATTTTACTATGACTGGAAACAAACAACAAGACAAAAGTTAAAATATAAAATTTACTATAAGAGTAAAAACATATTTTTGGCATAAATGGGGAATTCTCAGATATAATGCAAATTAAATGATTGATATTTAAGATGCAAGAAAAAAGGGGGGGCCTGCCAGTGAAAAAGTAAATGCAATAAAGATGTAATAATGGTGAGATGGCTGTATTGTTTCCATGGTCAGCTGACACTCGGCTACAGACAACGGTGCAGCAGAGGATGGCGGCTACAGACAACTGTGCAGCCTAATGTTATATGGAGCTACAGACAACGGTGTAGTCCAAGAATGTGACAGCTGCAGACAACGGTGCAGCAGAGGAAGGCGGCTACAGACAACTGTGCAGCCTAATGTTATATGGAGCTACAGACAGCGGTGTAGTCCAAGAATGCGACAGCTGCAGACAACAGTGCAGCCGGGGAGAAATGGGAAAAGCTACAGACAACGGTGTAACCATTGAATAATGAATAATGTTAATTAGCTTACCAAGGAATATTGTAAGCTGATGCACTTTTTAAATAGTAGCGGTATACATTTTCTTTTTGGGGGGGGGGAATAGAAGGCCAAAAAAGTGAAATGGTAAATAAAATGAGGTAACAGCAATGAAATACTGAATGGTTAATGAAATGAGGTAACAGCAATGAAATACTGAATGGTAAATGAAAACATGCAAGTAATTAGTACACAGACATTTGCTCCTGGGCTTGCCTAATGCTGTCACCAGAGATACGAATATACCGGGTATAACAATCAGAGTTCCAACGATCCAGCGTTTTGATGAGATGATCTGGAATCTTTGCTTGTGCCGCTGATGTAGCCGCTCCAATGCGAAAGGAGTGACCATTGTAGGCATCGTGTTCAAGTCCTGCTGCTGCCAGGGTTTGCTTTAGGTGGGACACGAAAAACAGTCTGTTTATGGCATGTCCTTGTGGTGTTAAGAAGAGGGAGTCATTTACATGGTAGGGGATACGTTTTCGCATGATGACATAACACAGAAGCGCTCTCACAGGACACACAATTGAATTGGAAACACTATGCAGCTGGACAGTCACACCACGACGGAAAGGATCCGTCTTCGAGGATTTCAACACAAGGTAAGCTATTGTAGGTGAGCTGTTAAACACTACACACCCAAGGGATAAATGCACAGACGGGTCATATCGCTCACATGTGAACTCTCCACATCGAAGAAACGCAAAGAAAGCTACACAACATACAGTTTTCATGAGGTAGTTAACATATGGGGAAAAAATGCCCTTTATGAGCACCTGACATAGCTTCTTCAGGATTGGCCCAGAGATAGGTAGACGGCGGTAGAGACGAGTTCCTTGTAGGCGCTTGATAGCTTGGACAATTGTCTCGAGTCTTGTAGTAGAGCCTGAGGTCCATGGATTATGGCGTGAATGCTTAAGGTAGAAGAAACGAATGCCGCACAAATAACTCTTTATGGTAGTGTGTCGAATGTTCCAGCAGTAGTGACAATAGGTGACAAACATTATCAAGGTGTCCTGTGACAAGTCGGGAAGCTGCTCTACAGTACACCTTAGACCGCACAGAAGCATGAAGTGTAGGAAGCGTTGAGGCCAGTTGTATACACAGTCATGGTAGCTGGCGCTATGACATGGGGGGCAGTTTGTACCTTGTCTGTGAGCTTGTGGGGCCAGGTGACGAAACTTGTCCATCTGAAAACGGGATAAAGCATCGGCTATAGCATTCTTTTTCCAAGGTACATGTTTAGTTGAGATAAGAAAATTGTTCTGAATAGCACTTAGTGTTAATCTACGCATGAAAGCCATAATGCTCGCACATTTAGATCTACCCTTATTAATGATACTGACTGTGGCAGTATTATCACAATGAAAACAGATAGATTGTTTGCACCACAGCGGACCCCAGATTACGGCAGCATTGACAATAGAGTACAGTTCAAGTAGGGCCATTGATTTGTCCTGGGAAAGTAGGTCTTGGATTTCCTTAGGCCATTGTTGAGCAAACCATCGCCCCTTTTTTGCTGTGACCTTTCAACGTTGACCAACATCTAGAAATTGCAAACTTCAAGGGCAGATAACTCAAAAACCTAGCTAGGAAATCTGATATTTTTTGCATGAGAGTAAGACAGTGACAAGGTCTTTAAGATAAAAGAATAAAATCGCGAATTATTTTTTCTCAAAAAATTTGGCTTGAAAAAAATGCACTTTTTCGATTTTTGGGGATAAAAACCCTTCCCAAGGGCAGGGCAACATGGCAAATGGCCAATGAGGTCTGGACTTAAAAAAGAAAAAATTGTCTGTTCAAGCATATTTTTTCTTCTTCCTCTGCCCTATGCCCCCTTCTCTTCCTTTATCCCTGCAGTCTGACTACTTGTCTGTCAGATCTGAGAAGTTCAGGCAGATATCAATTCCAGTTGTCAAGTTATGTGCACCTAATAATCCTAATAAGTGTCATTTTCTTCAGGAATATATGTGGAATTTTGGTGACAGTATTGATAAAGTTCATAAAAGAGATTAAATAAAATCATTATCAATATATTACCTATGGTTTATTCTTTTTTATGACTGATGTATGTTTTTCCGCTTTGCAATACTGTACCTTTTAATTAATGAATAATAATGAGCAATTTGAATATCAAAATTGCAAAAAATTAA
This sequence comes from Steromphala cineraria, assembly GCA_916613615.1. Lineage (NCBI taxonomy): Eukaryota > Metazoa > Mollusca > Gastropoda > Trochida > Trochidae > Steromphala > Steromphala cineraria. Next base: position 25,992,999 of record OU744727.1, on the reverse strand, counting down.
CTCTGAATTGACAAAAGGGTCATTGAAGGGCATGAAAACTTCTTAAACAGTTGAATTAATTGAATTTTAATTTTTTGATTTTTAAAAAAATTTGCAAGCAGTAAGGGGCAGTGCAGGTGCTTGTCAGGCAAGCAGGAAAGGGGTTGAGGCATGGCAATATTGCAAGCAGTAAAGAGTTAAATCATGCCAAAGTCGCTACAAATGGCCTCAAGCACTCATATATTTGGCTGAATTCGATAATCGTCGCTTTGCGACTATATTTTCATTTGCATCTGATCAGACCAGGCAACTTGTGACAAATGTGTCAGGAGGCTCACTTTTTTCACTTGCTAAATTGAGCGTTATATGATAACGAGTACTGACAATGGAAAATAATACAGGAACTATCATCAAGAAATAAAGATGTTTAAGAATGCATTACAGCTCTTGGGTGTTGAAACATGTCAAAATAGATTAAACTCAGAAGCCAAAGCCAATCGTTCCTTTCAAGACCTTACTCTGCAAACTACAAAAAAATCTTCTTTATCTTTTTTTAATTAACGTATAACGACTGTGTAATTATTCCAATAATTAATTCCAGAGATTTTGATGGATATATTTACTATACAAAAGCCTTACAGAAGATACCATTGGCAACGTCTACCAACACAGAAAACAACAATGAAGGTGAGTATTGTAGTGAATTGCTGGTCATATAGTTACAATGAACAGACAGAAATCCGGATATTGTAGCAACTGGCGAGCCAATTGAAACTTTTGTAAACTTTTGTTAACCTAAACAAAACGATAATTTAAATGTAAATAAAACAATTTTATTAATATCTGTCAATCGGCATACATTATGATTAACGTATAACATGCTTTGTCACTTAAACAAGACATTGAGAACCATAATGCCATATACACGGATTAAACCGTCTCATGGCAAAAAATACAGTATTAAGGTTCATTTTCCATAAGTTATATATAAATGTACCTGGTATATATTATAATATATTATTTCTCTTGATAGAAGTTTTCATGAAACGATATCGGATAAAACATCTAGATTTTAAAAAAATAAGAAAAGGTAAAGAAAACAACTTATCATTCGGATATTGGTCGCAAATAAGTCTTTGAATCTATGCACAATTTAACTAATAAAATGCTTATTCGAAACTATTAAACGAGGTGGCATATTCTATTTTGTTCATATTTCAGGTGTGACCGCCTATTTGAGAAGCAGTGATGGATACAATTGTCGAAACATGTACTTTGAAAGAGCTTCAATTCAATAAAATGCTTAATATGTTTGTGTATTCCTTTGAGTTATTTTGGTTGGGGTGGTTATATTGGTTATGCCTATGAATGTGGTACATGTAGTTATTTAGTGGTTGCTTCATAAAGTTCGGGAAAACCAACTTACATTCGGAATTTTCGGATATTGACTCAAGGCGACTCGGTTATTCAGAAAAACGACTCGTCAGTACAATGGACATAACTTTACCTAGTGGTGTAAAATCTTATAACCGACCGAGGTGGTTATGAGATAACCAACCTACGCTGATGGGGATCACGGCATATAACAGTCAACTAAAATAAAGGCAATAACTTCCCAAGGGGTGTAAAGGGTAAACACCTATAAGAAGGTAGTTATGAGTTACAACCAATTGAAAAAAGAAGTGATATAACGGCCCAAGGGGTTTAAGGTTCAACGAATTTTCGAGGTGCTTGATAAAACATTTTAACAGGCAAGAATACAAAGAAAGTGTGAAAGATTGGGTATTATTATATGATGGTCTCTTTTGGTCCATGACATGTGATGTGTCATTTAATGCTTCAAAGAAAATAAGAATCATGTTGGTGTTATCGCACATGTTCCCCTTAATACAATTTAAAAATTATTGAGTATCTTCTTCAATGACTGATATAATGAGTGAGTGAGTGAGTGAGTGAGTTGGTGTTTAACGTGTTTTGAACAATATTTCAGTTATTAACACGTGGATGTTGCCATCCAAAAGAGAGTAGATAGATCAGGGAGAAAGGGATCGAAAGGATGAGAGAAAAGACGGAAAGAAAGGCATAGTGAGAGATAGAAAAGCAGGTTTTAGAAGGACTCACATTTGGTCTGGCTTCTACCCGTCGACCTGTCCAGCTTGGGTGACCCTACCAGGACTGATATAAGAAATATTATGAGAAGATAATATTACACTATATAATATTGACAATAACTATAAAATGTCTTTAAGATTGAACATCCGTGATATAATGCCATGTCTCTAAAGTACATTGAGCAATAGGAATCACCTTTCCGTTGTTGATATTCGTTATGAGGGTGTTTTAATAAAGACAACCAATAAAACTCCGGTATTTGTAACATCAATAGCGTTCCAATATGATCTATATACAATGTACACACTATCAATTTAAATTAATTGGTATGATATAGAAGTTAAGAGCCTTTCAAATGTAATCATGCATAAATTTTGACTTTGATAAAAGGTCAGTTATGATGGAAGCAATATCGGCATTTCATTACTTATGCTTGAAATGATTGAATAAAGTTTCGTAATGATTTTCATCATATAATAACATTCATAATATTCCAATTGTCTATTTCGGATTGTATGATCACAGATATCACACACCTAAACATTTTGATCAGTTACTTCTGAATATACTCACTGACAATGTAAAGTAATTCGTGGTATTTTTATTGTTTTGTAATACTGTAAAAGGAATATGTAAACTTTCAAGATAGTTATATGTGCCCAAGGATGGAGATAACCTACCCAAATCTTAATGGGTAACAACTCGGTAAGGTTACCACTTCGACAGAGTGGTAAACATGTATTCATGTGCAATGCAAACTGCATGTGTAGAACTTGTGCACAGATCTATATGTTACTCTACAAAACCAGACTAGTGTTTTGCCATGTTGTGCCAAGTAGCAGCGAGAGAGTAATATGTATAGCAAATATGGGTGCACCATAAGCCATTATTGCATAAACGTTGGTCTCACTCTTCCGATCATTTGAAGATGGATTGAGCGATACCATGCAATAGTGTTTTAAACCAGACATGCCATAAAGTTGTAAAGAACATGTAACAAGCATAGCACTTGAAGACAATGACATCTGCATATATATCACCATACCGACCTGGGAAATCGCTTTTTGACTTAAATGTCAACGGGGGCAAAACCATTCGATACAATGTTATATGCATGCTGTTGAAAAGATTGTGCGCAATTTGAATCAGAGATTGCCGTCCATTTACTCTTATGACCCTTCGATGTCACAGAACGTTTCAAGTAAAACGTCATTGGTAAATTCAAAATGTTCATGGACTGCTGAAAATAGTATTGTTGTATTTCACACATTGATAAAATTGACAAATTCTTACCCCGAGTAATTCTTTTGTAATGTGTAATATTCTAAATGATTTGAAGCAGTTATAACTAGTGTTGCATATGAATGTGAATATAAAAACTGGAAAACGTCTTTTTAACATTTATAAAGATTTATAGAAGTTCTACTTGTTCTAATTGAACATAATGCACCCTAATGCATTATGGCAAAATTGGAGCCTTATATTTTATAGTTTCATCTTCGACTATGGTTTAACAGGTTGATTTATAAGATGCTGAATTAATGTTTATTGTTGAAAACGTAGAGACATCAAATTTTCAAAACTGTTATAGTGGCCCTTAAAGATGAGAATTTGTTTGGTAACTCAATGACTGAAAACCAGTAGCTGTCGTTTTCAATTCCAAAGTCATTACAAAGAAAGTACCTTAAGGATACTAAGGCTTTGGAGTACAGCTTTAGGGCCTAATCCTGGAAATAACACGCTACCAATGGAACTAATATTTGTTATTGCTCCTAACAAAATTTACATTACCTACGCCAATAATAGAAAGCAAACACTGGGTGCAATTTAGGCTAATTGTGCCATCACATACAACAACAAAATCATGGTAGTGTGTCATTATATCTAAATCCTTGCATTAGTTCCTTGCCCGATTCTAAATACTAGGACACTTGTGAAAGGTTTCTATGTTTAGAATTCCAAATCAAGTCATACTTTTGGTCAATGTTGAATAGCCTTTATCTGCCTACAAATTGTGAGTATCGCAGCGAAAGAGTACCTAACTTGATTTTGACTTTACTAAACCTAATGTTAAATATATTTAAATAGTTCATAAGTCCTATAGTCAACTCCTGAACATTGTGGAAAGTGTCTACTTTCAAAAGCCGGAACTAAGTTTTTGCTTTCGCAAATTTGAGTTATGTTATAGACTAGGATCTTCAAGGTAGGGAAAACACCAGGAAGAATTTTCCAATATCCAAAGCAATCAGGTCATGATAAACACTAGGAATAATTTCATTTGCATCTGATCAGACCAGGCAACTTGTGACAAATGTGTCAGTAGGCTCACTTTTTTCACTTGCTAAATTGAGCGTAATATGATAATGTGTACTGACTATGGAAAATAATACAGGAACTATCATCAATAAATAAAGATGTTTAAGCTCTTGGGTGTTAAAACATGTCAAAATAGATTAAACTCAGAAGCCAAAGCCAATCGTTCCTTTCAAAACTTTACTCTGCAAACTACAAAAAATCTTCTTTATCTTGTTTTAATTAACGTATAACGACTTTGTAATTATTCCAAAAATTAATTCCTGAGATTTTGATGGATATCTTTACTATACAAAAGCCTTACAGATGATACCATTGTGTTTATTATGTGGAATACATGTTACTCACGAAACACAGTAACATCATATTCACATTTGTTTGTAATGCTTTGCTTGAAAAAATGTTGACAAATCTATTAATTTGACGATAATAATTGTCATAGATAAAGATTGGTTGAAAGCCTTCAAAACTAGAATTACTTTGATTGTCCCTAAAACAAGTATAATAAAATGTTATTACTGTTTTTATCAGACATTAGTTTTGCATTGACATTTTCATATATCATGCTTTGGGTGGTTCCTTTAAAGATAACATGTAAAACAAATAGTACCTTTGGTTCAATGACAAAGTAACCTCCATTATGGACAAATCCGCAGGCGCCAAATAAAACATAACTTATTTCCCTAAGGAGAAGGCAAACAGGTTAAGTTGTTGTATATTAACACATAAGAGAAAGCTTAAAATTGCGGTATAATATTTCTGACAGCTTGGATAGGACATTACTTACACTAATGCCATTTTGATTGTTTCTTGCAAGCGTGCCGAATCTTGGTCAATGAAGAAATGAACGTATTGAATAAACGGGACATGCCAAGAAATGGTATGGTAGGAAGGAGGTCTTGTAGAAATAATTTCTGGCTTAATTATAAAAAAACAACGACGAAATGAGTTTCTTGGAGTTTGGGGCTTAAGTTTTGCTGAAAAAAGTTAATGTACGTAATTTTAATTAGACAACAGACTTCAGTGACGTTTGATGAGGTTAAACTGATATTTCAAACAGTTATCATATTTTTTATGTCATGAGGCAAGAACAATTTCTTTTAAAAGCCAAGTTAAGTTACGTTACAAAGGTGATGAATTTGATATTGTTGAAATAATATTACCAAATAAGCTTCATCCATTATGGTTTGTATTCTACCTGAAATAAACATTACCAAAATATGTGACAATAATCCCACTGCATCACATTTTGTTTTGAAAAATGAACATAATTATGATGAATTAGATTGGTTATGGGAAGATATTACATAACAATTCTGTAATATCAAAGGCGGAAACTTAAATGGCTGACAAGAATATGAAGAATTTCTGGGTACTGAATATTGATTTCTGATAATGACAAACACATATTGACTTTGACATGTGATGTGTTATATTTGGCTTCAAACAAAGTGTAAGATCCCATGGGACTCAATGAGAATGTTATCCATAACAGTAAATAGATGTAAATAGTTTTTATAAACAGTTGAATGAAAGGATACAAGATGAAATAAAAATATCAAAGAAGAAATAGGTGTTAGGGATTGTTTATTGAAAGGGGCTTACCAATTGAAAACTTATAACGGCAACAGTATACATAAATTTCCTACCAACATGATAAGTTGCCAAGGACAGTTTTGTATGAATGATGTGACGTGCTTTTAAAAAACTATGATTGACAATAAATATATAAACTGCTGTTCAAGTGGCACATCTTACAAAAGGAATTAGACAATAACTTACGAGTGACGGGGAATGACAGATTATCTTTCCCGAGTTATATTAATTTCATAATTCTCGAGCCTTGGCAAAAGAATAACACAATTAATGTAACGAGGGAAAGATAATCTGTCATTCCCCGTCACGAGTTGGTTATTGTTTATATTACCCATATAATTTTATAAGGTAAAAACCAAGATTCTTGAAACAAAGTTTTGACTTTAAATGATTTCACAGGAAGTCAATCTCCAAATTCATACGCGTTTGCCGTTGCTTTACTCCCGGTATACCTACGCACGGCTAAGTATCCCTTGCGAATGGTCATACAAAATAAAACTTAAATCTAGTTGGTTAGTTTCGTTTTTCTTTTTTTAACTAGCCGTCGTTTCGAGTTGTATTTCGATTTGTAGTGGCTGGCGACGTCCTACGGTAATTCTAAAATTCCTATGACGTCGCCGTAAGCACTGTGACGTCATAGCCGCTCGTGACTATGACGTCATTACAATCGAACGAAACCCGTCGCATTCTACACGACCGAAAGCTTTACGCGACGACAAAGTTATTTGTTGATCGATAATTTCTATACTTTCGGACAATTTGACTGACTCATCAAACATCATTTGCATCGCCACATTTGAAAGTTGGCAGATAGCAACAACATGGAATAATTTGAACATGTTTAGATTTAGAATCGGGAAAAACAACTTGTCAGTCGAATATAAGTTTAAAAGATGAATGAAATAGTCCCGGCACAACGTTTAATTTGATTGGTTCACAACAACCAATCAAAAGACAGGAAAAGGTGTAACTCCCTAGGGACTTACATAAAAAATACTACCCTGTGTCCGTCCTCCCATATGGGTAATAAAAACGCATATGTACCATAATGAAATATAACATATTAAATGTATCTGGAATGGAAATGCCTCAAACAATCTATGTCTAGAGTACTGTGGAAATATTTGTCAATATCATTCTTTTGAAAACAGTTTGATTTGTAACATTACATGTTAATTTCAATAAAACATTTTTCTGTCAAATCTGACATTTCTTGATCACTGTCATACAATCAAGCTCTTTGACATAAGTTTGTAAAAACATTTATTGACGAAATGAAAATGGTTAAGGAAACTTGTGAATGTACAAAAGTCTTAATTGATTGAAGAGTCTCCTCATTTTGCCAATCAAGATTTAATCTTTGTTCATGTGCAGTTGTGGCTTTATATTTTCAAAAAACAATAAAACTTACATAAGGAATGACCTAAGGAATGTCACAAAATGTTCTTCAATAGTACGATATTCAAAAAGCTAACTAATATTATTTTTGAATGTTAGCAAAAAAAAATCTATAAAAAAATCACTGACTCAAAGCTTATAGTTATAGCATTTGTTCCTATATGCACGTTTTCATATATGAAAAAATCTACAAACGAATGTGGCCTTTAGCTTTGAATTCTAAAACGCAGATGTTGATGTACAAACAACGTAATCTGAGTGACCAGTGTCCAATCCGAGCCTGCAATCTGTCTTAGATTAAGCTGTCAATCCTGAACTCTGCTTGCTCGGATTTTAATTTCCGGAATTAGTTCTCCTAATGTCTGGAAGAAGGTGTAATTGTTCCCCTCTGTTGTTTATAGCACATAGTCCATGTAAAGGGTAGCAGTTTTGACAATGGTATTATAGAGAACTCCTGGATGACAAGTATTAACTTCTTTTGTGTGTGTTTGATACCAAAAGGTTAAACTTATGGCTTCTCTGAAAATAATAATTCTCAAACAATTATTTTATCAATATGTGAAAAGGAGCCTCGGAGAACTGGACATTTTAGAATAGTTCACTACATATCTAGACTTGCTTTCGAGAGGTTTTGTTAATGTAAACTTGTTATTAACCACAGTCTGAGTGTAAAACTACATAAGATACGTGGAGGGAGATATATAAGAAAGGAAACAGCCACAAGTACAACTTTAAAGGTTTTTTGCGTTTATCTATTTTTCAACAAATATGTGCAATCATTATAAATCTTGAAATAATCATGTTTTTCCCAACTAGGCCTCTTGAAAGCATTTCAAAATTATAAACAATATTGCCTTAAACACATAAAAATCCTAAAAGCAAAACAGAAACAAATAATTAGGACGGCAGAAGTTTTAATACATACTTTTCCGGTATTAAAAAATACTTACAGCTGACATTTTTCAATCTCTTTTTATTTGTAATATTTTTCACGAATCATAGAAGGGAGGACTTTTAAGAATGGTCTAGTTTTGTATTTTTTCATCCTTGTCAAATTGTTATGTTAACACTTTCTAAAACAAGATTTTAGTGACAACACTAAATATTCAACGAACATGGCTCAAACAATTACACTGTTCTCCCTTCTCTTTCAATGTCGATAATCCAAGGTTGGTGATGGAGGCATGCTTGGATTAACAACTGTCAAATAACTACCGATTCATCCAATCTTTAATTAGAAATGTCAGCAAAATGTAATTATCTTTAGCCCGTTAATGAGTCAATAAAGTGCCGTTGTATATCACTATTGGGATGTAAAACGCCGGTTCATTAGAGCACATAACTTCATATTACTCAGATCAATAAGAATGGAACCAGGGCGCACCACATGGTTTTAAGGGAGTCACAAATCTAGCCTTTCTACAATTGATCTTCGGCCTTACAACTGCTCTGTGTTCGCCTAATCAAATTTAGCTTGGGCACAGTGGTCAAGGTAGTGAACAGAATAGCTTGACCATTTGCATTCAAAATTGAGTGACCAGATCTAGAAATAAGTAGTTCCATTCAGTGAGGTAGGATTCGCTTCAACCATGGCCCTGGTGAGAGTTGGCGATTTCAAGTGATAATTGGATTTTTGAAACTTTTTTAAAACTCTGATTTGATTCTGGGAAAATGTGCCCATGGGCAAATAACATTTTTACTGCTTCAATATATCTTTAAAATGAGCATGAAAGCTGCAAATTGGCTACTTATGACTGCTTGTATTTCAATATTTTTAAGGTTGTTAGCATTCTTCATTTGACAATTATGACTGAAGTATTTAAACAATCTCAAAGGCCTGAATGTCAAGGTATTTAATAGTTGAGTCGATTTGCATTTTATATTGTTCTAACTCACAATAATAAAAATCGATAGTTATAATTAATGAATTAATTTACTTTTTGCAGTACGAAATTGTTTGATATTTGATTTACTGTTTTGTTCAGTTGTTATGTCATTCCTTTTAACTAGCAAAAACAATTTCACCAACTTTGTTTTAATCAATTTTTTTAAAAACTGAAGTGAAAATCATAATATTTGTATGTATTTATTTTATTTTTTGTCAAACGCGATGTACATATTCAACCCAGGATTTCTTCTCTCTGTCACCTTATGTTACCTGGAAACAAACTCTAAAAGCAAGCTTCTCATTCTCATTCAAGCGTGTCATTCTTAATTCCTACATTGTAGATGTGACATGTAGGGATAGGTTTTGCGTTTGAATTTAATTTGTTGCAATTCAAACCGAAACATAACTTCAAGGATGACATAACAATGGGGAAAAGAAACAAGAAAATATTCTTAAAATTTTAAATTAAAAGACAAATGCATTACAACGTGTGCTTGTAAAGTAAAGTTCTTATTTAACTTGTATTTTACTTTTTTTCGGATTTCAAGACCATATGTGGCATACATTTAGTCAGTGGTAAATCTGTCATAATACAAATGTTATCTCTACCCAAACTGAGGCACTTTACAAATAATAAAGAATAACAAATAATTGCCCTATTCATTTCTGATAAATATTGATTAAGATAATAAACTAACAATCTGTATGCATGTCAGTCCCAGGGTTATAACAAAGTTCATATAGCAGTCTCCTTTCACCTAACAAGACCCAATTCTCTAGTATTAGAAACATTTAGTAAAACCGCACATATCATAAATGTAATAATATCCTGATTACATATGTACAATAACTTTTGGTGAACCCTATGGTTCCAAGATGTAATGTAAAAGTATGTAAAAAGATTGTTGAGTACGCAGTAACTCATGTTTTCCCCACACTCGTTGAACCGTAAGACTAAACATTATATAGAGGCAACAGTGTGCAAAATAGGTCTCTAAAGGTCAATGAAAACTCCAACAATTCGGTTGCCCAACATGTTCATATTACCTAAGAGACATCCCAAAAAATATCAATCATATTGTGATGGATTTAATGGTTGACACTTTTATGGTTATTACGTGAACTTTAGGTTCTCTAGTGGCAATGTTCTTACCAATGATATCACATCTTGATATTTGACATAATATGCTTGATAGATTTTGTAAAGGATGATGATTTAGCTTAGGAGCGTTTACACTATTTAAGAACGAAATATCACTATTATTGAGTAAAGAAATAATTTCAATATTTCTAAAATCTGCCATCTTGAAAGTAAGCATTTTTATAGATTTTCTTTTATCATTCTAGTTTCTTTTTTCCTTATGCCTTTGTAATTTCACCCTTCCGAACATTTTTATTATTGTGAGAATTAACAAATTATCGTTAGGAATGAACAAATATCTCTCAAAATTTTAGTTTTGGCTACAGATTCATTCTAACCTATAGACATACATGTAGTCAATTTGGACCAAAATTTCGGAAATTACGAAGTCGGGGAAGTACATTTCTTGTACCAAGCATAATAAGTTTCGTGAATGACATATCTAAAAAAAGATTTTCAAATGCACCTCAAGATGCTCTATCGTTTGGAATATTAGTTTTCGATTGATGGCGAAGAATAACAACTAGTCAAGTCAAGTTGTTTATTTGCATGAAGGCCAACGGCCCATATACAAGAGTACATATATACAATTGTAGATACACATCATATGGAATGAAATAGTAAGCATATAACAAGCTGAATTGAATGTTAACTACTTATTAATTTGTGTATGTCTTATTTCAAAACTTAGACATAAATATTTACAGAGCTTATTTAGTAATTCTGAGGATGCTGACGAAATCAATTGGTTGAATTTATAAATGGATGGCTTATTATAATACATATGTGGTATATACATAGTTCTCAAGTTATCATAACATTCACAAATCAATATAAAATGAAACTCATCTTCTATTCCTTTGTTACACATGGGGCATATACGTTCTTCATAATCAATTCCCAACCATCTCCCTTCATTTACCTTTAATCGTAAAATACCGGCTCTAATCCTAACAAAAATATCTCTATGTTTTTTATTACTTAGTAGTCTTAAATATTTTTCCGGTGCAAGAAGGCTTTTATATTGTCTGTATAATCTATATCTTGAGCTATCTTGAAGTGAACTATTCCATGATTGTACATACATATCAACAGCAACTCTTTTAAACATCTGAAGAAACAATGAATCATTACCGACACCTTGAAACAACCAAACATAACCAAATCCATACGAAAACAACAAATTACGTACAGATGAAGCATAATTATTGTAGCCACAATTATCATAATACATTAACATGTCATAAGCTTTCCTGGGTATTCTTTGCTGGTACATATTTACAAGTTTAAGCCAGTATTTAATAAAACGACATTGTGCATGTATATACAGTGGATAACGTCCACATTCACCATAAGCAATTACATTTGGTGTTTGAGGACCAACATTTAAAAATTTGCACTTAATTAGCAAATTGATTCAATACATTGTGTGCAATACATGCATTTATATGTTTACCTAAATTTTAAAGGCAAAGTTTTGTGATAAATTTTGTGAAGAATTTATGGGCTATTTATAACAGGAATTGATTAATTATTATGGGAATGTCTGATTTTCATGGATGAAATGTGTATCTCACAAGCGTATCAGTTGTCAAAAAAGCACAAATCAATTACATCATCTTAAATGAGCAGTCTGTTAAAAGCAAAATTCAATAATTGGTTTGAGCACTCGACCAATCAGTGTTATTTGCTTTATCTTTCTTATTTCATATTGCTTTTAGTTTAGTTTAGTTGAGAAAGCTATTTCAAGACACAGGTCACTGGCTTAAACATTGCTTTCGTCTGCTAAATGGATATGTGCTAAGGTTGCAATCCCTTTTTTGGTTTTCAAGCATAACCCTGCGATTTACTGGGGCTTTAAAGTTACCAAATTGTTTGCATTGATAATAAAGATGAAGAAACAATGTGAATATCTGAATTCTTCATATGTAAATAGTCTTCATTCATTTATAAAAACAATTAATTACCAAAGCATTAAGCAGTATTTTATACAAGGAACAAGTTTCGAACAAAATAAACCGTTCATGAATAAGAGATTTAGTTTTGTGCTGCTATAAATTGTGTGGTGTTACTTTATTGTTTTGGAAACTGGTTTTACTGGTGAACAAATAAAAAGGAAAAACGATATCCTGAACTTATATATGTATATAAATATCAATAAATGTGCTTGTACATTTGGGGAAAAAAACATAAGTAGAACTACATTACATCCAGAATAAACCTAATCTTGCACATAGTTGTTTTAGAAAATGTACAATGTGCAATTATCTCCACATCAAAACGTTGCCTTTTATATAACAATTATGTTAAAATTATGTCAAATATATGTGAAAAGTGACAAGATAGGAGAGTATAATACTTTTATTTGTTGGCTGGTACCTAGAGATGGTTAATGGTTGTATGAATGTATGTTATGGTGAGCTATGTAGAGCTCTGTACCCCTTTCCAGAATTTACATACTACTTTCATACTCTCTTTGATTTTTTCTCTCTTAACCAAAAATATCAGGATATTAAAGCTGTTTTTTCCAAATATTTAACATTTAAAATTATTTCAATATTATTTAATATTATCGAGGAAGAAGTAAATTTGATAAAAACATAGTCAATTCAGATTATATATCCCGTTTAGTTTTAATAATACAAAAGCCTTGGGTGCTGCAACTTGCTTGGTATACTCTAAACATAAATAAAATTACACTTTCAGGGAATGAGAAATTTTAGTAGCACATATTCTCATTCAAAGTAAATGTGTAACATCAAGTATGATTTATGAAACGCTCCTCTGACTGCTAGTGTTACTCAAACTATAACCATCTATCAATTTTATTTTCAGTTTTAAAGTGTTATTGGTCTACATGAATAGGTCCCAAAGTCAAAATCGATAACACCTCTCAAGACCAAATATTTAAAAGCTGAATCCTTAAGAATATGTGTCTGGTCGAGAAATGCTTAGTCTGCAAAGATCACAACAACAACAAAAACAATCTTAGCATATTTTTATATCACAAACTTAAACAGGGGTTGTCGGTATCTAAGATTTCCCTTCTTGGTATAATCTAAACATAACTAAGTTACACTTTTAGGGAATGCGAAGATAGCACATATTCCCATTTAAAGTGAATGTAGAACATCAAGTATGATTTATGAAACACCCCTCCGACTGCTAGTGTTACTCAAAATATATCATCTATCACTTTTATTTTCAGTTTTAAAGTGTTATTAGTCTACATGAGAAGGTCCCAAAGTCATAATCGATAAATGATTTTGTGTCTGGTAACCAGGGGATTTGTCAGTATCTTAAGATTTCTCTTCCTGGTTCAATAAGAGCATAAATAAAGTTATATTCTTGGAGAACTAGAGGTTTAAGTAGTACCTATTCTCAGTCAAAGTGAATATGATAGTTTCTGTCATGATTTATGAAACGAACTCTAGATGCTAATGTTGCTCATACTATCACCAATTGTCAATTATATTTCAGTTTTAAAATGTTGTTAGTCTAGGCCCTACCGATAACGCCTCCCCAGAACACATTTGAAGCTAAACTCTTTAGAATCTTAATCTCTATTCTGTCTGGTTCAGAAATATCATGAAAGAGAAAAGTTTAATCTATGACAATTTTAAAGAGGCAATCTTGCAAGTCTTAACGGAAAGTTGTCAGTACTTTCCGATTTTCTTCATATTTTTCTGCTTTAAGTACAATCTTCTGATATGATATGCAAAGGGTCAATCAAAAGAGAATTTGCTAAGTTTGTAAGGTAAATCAGGTAAGATAAGCTACAACGACTATTACCACTAAAATAGCTGAATCTACTGGTATAACTTCTACTCCAACTACTGCTACTTCTACCACTGCAACTTTTATTTCTCCTCAAATCATACAAAAGTTTACCATAAAAAAGGCTGTAAGTAGTTTTGGCTCGAGACTTGATCATTTCTTCTACAACTACAGATTGAATTGATTGATGATATGTTTGGCTTACTAGTCTGCTAATCTGAAGAATCAAAATTTGCAACTTTAAGTTTCAGGACGCATATGTTTAGGTAGACTGAGTGGCCAGTGTCCAAACCGAAACTGCCATCTCTCTTAGATTAAGTTGCAATCCTGCATCTGTGTTCTTGAACCTTCATTTCCGGAATTAATGATTTGAATGTCTGGAAGATGGTGTAATTGTTACCCTCTGTTGTTTGTACTAAATAACCTATATAAAGGATAGAAGGATTGATACTTGAACTATAAGGAACTCTAGGATGACAAAGATTTAATGATTTGATCAATGCATTGTTACGTTTGTGTTTGATATCTTTTTTAAATTGGAGATTTATCAAAGCAAAACAGCCTATACTTTAACGTAACTGCTTATTCATAGATGGTCGTTTCATATCGCTTGGCACGTTGATTGTACATCTAGCTGTGTCAAGATTTAAAATCTTACTTTTTAGCATTTTTCTGTATGCTTGCCACTCTTATAAAGTGATTCTTGAACACATATTCGTTTGATTTATGCTTACAGTTGCAATTTTTGTGTGTTTGATATCACTAGACTCGTTGCTAAAGTTACATTTGTGAAAGAAATTAGGTACTCAAATGTTGCTTATCTAATGTATCTATTAAATAAACAGCAGAAAACTATATCAAATATTTGAAATTAATAATATTTTGTAATACATGTAAGTAATATTGTCATTTATCATTTCACGAATTATGATTTCACCTTGCACACAATGACCAAACGAATATATCTTCGTCCAACAAATCCAAAGAATCACACATCAACTACAACAGAATGATGTCATAATGTCATGAACATGGTATGAAAAACAATTTAACTGTTCTAATTCTCCAATAGATAATCCCAAATTGGTCATGAAAGCATTGTTGAATTAACGATTGACAGATAATTACTGATTCATGGTATCTTTCATTACAAATCTTTCATTACAAATGTCCGCGGGATGTAATTATCCTCAGCCTGTTAATGAGTCAATAAAGTGCAGCTGTATATTTATATTGGAATGTGAAAGGCCGCTTCATTAAAGAAAATAACTTAAAATTATTTCTTCAAATACGTCGACTTGTCCAGTGAAACCAAGGAACACCACATGGCTTTACTGGAGTCACAAATCTACCAATAATCTACAATTCGGCCACAAACTGCACAGTGTACTCTCAATCGAATTTACCTTTGACACAATGGCCAAAGAATTTTTACAGATTAGCTTGACCAGTGGTCATTCATGCTAGAGTGACTGGATCAAGAAATAACTAGCTCTATTCAGTTCGCCTGAGGAGTTAGGATTCGCTTCAACTATGGATCTGATGAAAGTTGAAGAGGCTTTTAAGTTGATTTTAAGTGATAATTGTTTTTCAAAATTCCTTTAGAAACTCTGACTTTATGCTAGATTTTGAAGAAATGAGATTGTTGGCTTAATTCTGACTGGGAAAAACAATAGTTTACCTACATGGGTAGTTTAGTGCGGTCCTCGGGGGGTTGGGAATAATTTCCTGCAAATAAGTCCTCAGGTCTTCTTGATTTCATGATAAGAATAGTTATGGTTTACACCGACATACAAGTGTGGACAGAAATTGAAATGATTTATATTGTCACTTCTTCAATATCTCAAAGCTGCAAATTGGTATATTCATGGCTACTTAAGAAATCTTGTATTTTAATAATGTAAGGGTTATTAGCACATCTCATTTGATTATTTTGACAGAGGCATTTAAACATCTTCAAAAGGAATCAAGATATTTGGTAAATGAAATAAATTATTCAACCTTTTTATCACTATAACTCAATTTGCTTCAATAGTAAAAAAGGGGTCCTTTTATATATTTTTCATATACGAAATTGTTGGATATTTCATAAATTTTATTTATAACAATATTATAATTTTATCATATTTTCACAATCAATAGTCATTGTCATAGTCAACAGCGAAGTGAAACCCGGCTTACTGTTTAACACATCACCTATGTTCATCTGGAAATCCTCTTTAAAACGATAAATACAAGCTTCACTATTTTATATACATTTCATTCATAATTTGAAAACATTCAAATCCGACCTCGAAGGGGGTTAATGATTCAAGAAAATATCCTCAAAACTAAAATTGCTAGCTTCATTAAATGACACAGACACATTAACATGTGCTTTTCAAGAGTAAGTCCCTATTTAACTTGAATTTTACTTCTTTCTGTTTCCATGATCATATGTGGCATATTTTTTCAATACTGCAAATGATGTCTTTACCCAATTACAACCTGAGACACCTTACAAATGAGCGAATTCAAACAGGAGAATCTAATATAAAGCTATTCAGTCCTGCTAAATGTTTGTTAAAATACTCTTAATCCCAAGGTAATAACAAAAGTTGTTTAGCAGATTCCTTTCACATGACCAAGGCCTTTTGTAGTTTTTTAAATGGCACATCATTTAATTATGTACATATGTACAATAAATGTTGGTAAAGCTTATGGTCCCAAGATAAAACATCTTTTTTTAAAGAATGTAGAGTAAGCATTAACTCATGTTACCCCCACATTTGTTCAACCATAAAACAAAAACTTACATTTACAGAGTGCCAAATAAGTCCCCAAAGTTCAAGAAAACTCCCACTATTCGGTGGCCTAACATTTTAAGATTACCTTAGGGACTAGCCCACGACTTCCAATCATATAGTGAAGGTTATACTGAGTTACACAAGACATTTTTATAGTTATTGCCTGAATTTTAAATTTCTCTAGTGCAATGTTCTTAGCAGTGATCAAGTCTTAATATTTGTAATATTTTGTTTGATAACAACTGCAATTGATACTGATTCTGCTTGGGATCTTTTAAACCATTTCAATACAATCGGTTTATTAAGTAAAGAAAGACCTATTAATGTTCTCTTAGTCTGCAGCCATGACGGTAACTTAAAGTATTTAATAGAATTTGACTTTGAGATTGGTTTCTTTTTACCAAATCGCCTTTTTTTGGTTAATGTTATTAAAGTTCATAGGCCTTTGTTTGGCAAAAAAAATATAAAACATGACCATGAAGGATTTCGTTTTAACTGATAGAATGTTTTGCTAAATCAACTAATGCAAAATAGGTCCCTAAAGGTCAATGAAAACTCCAACAATTCGATTGCCCAATATATTCATATTACCTTAGAGACTATCCTACGATTTCCAATCACATTGTGATAGATTTAATGGATGACATTTTTATGGTTAATTTGTGAACTTTAGGTTCTCTAGTGGCAATGCTCTTGCCAATGATATCACATCTTGATATTTGACATAATATGCTTGATAGATTTTGTAAAGGATGATGATTTAGCTTAGGAGCGTTGACACTATTTAAGAACGAAATATCACTATTATTGAGTGAAGAAATAATTTCAATATTTCTAAAATATGCCATCTCGAAAGTAAGCATTTTTATAGATTTTCTTCTTTTTCATTCTGGTTTCTTTTTTCTTAATGTCTTTATAACTTCGTCCTTCCCAACTTTTATATTATTTTTGACAACTCACTCTTATCCTTTGGAATGAACAAATATTCTCTCCAAATTTTTGTTTGGGCTACAGATTCATTCTAACCTATAGACATACATATAGTCAATTTGGACCAAAATTTCGGAAATTACGAAGTCGGGAAAGTACATTTCTTGTACCAAGCATAATAAGTTTCGTAGAATGACATATTTAAAAAAAATCCAATATTTAATTCACCTTAAGGTGCTCTATGTATGCACTTTGTTAGCAAATTGATTCAATAGATTGAATGCAATACATGCATTTATATTTTTACCTAAGTTTTAAAGACAAAGTTTTGTGATAAACCTATTATCTCTCAATGTGAATATCTAAATTCTGCATATGTTGACAGTGATCATTCATTTTTAAAAACAATTAATTACCAAAGCATTGCTCAGTATTTTATACAATAAAAGAGATCAATAAGGAACAACAAGTTCGGAACAAAATAAACTGTTCATGAATAAGATATTTTGTTTTTTTGCTGCTATAAATTGTGTGGTGTTACTTTATTGTTTTGGCAACTTGATTTACTGGTGAACAAATAAAAAAGGAAAAACCTGAACTTATATATGTATATAAATTTGTATATATGTGCTTGTACATTTGGGGAAAAACATAAGTAGAACAATATTACATCAATAATACACCTAATCTTGCAGACATTTTTTTAGAAAATACACAATGTGCAGTAATCTCCACATCCAAACGTTGCCTAAAAATTATGTTAAAATTATGTCAAATATATGTGAAAAGAAGATGGAGGCAGGAAGATGGTTGATGGTTGTTTGAATATCTGTTTGAGCTATGTTCAGCTTTGTGTCCCTTTCCAAAATTACCTACTACTTGTTTGGTTTGCCTTTGATTTTTTTCTCTCTTAACAACATTTATCAGGATGTAAAAGCTGTTTATTGCCAAATTATTGACATTTTACAGTATACGAGGAAGAAGTAGTTTTGAAGAAATCATAGCCAATTCCGATCATATCCTGTTTAGTTCTCATAACACAAAAGCCGTGGGTGCTGCAACGTGCCTGGTATGATCTAAACATAAATAAAGCTACACTTTCAGGGAATGAGAAGTTTAAGTATCACATTGTCTTATTCAAAGTGAATGTGGAACATCAAGTATGATTTATGAAACGTCCCTCCGGCTGCTAGTGTTCCTCAAACTATATATAACCATCTATCAATTATATTTTCAGTTTTAAATTGTTATTAGTCTACATGAGAAGGTCCCGAAGGCATAATCGAGAACACCACTCAAAACCAAAAATTTAAAGCTGAATCCTTCAGATTTTGGAATGCCTTTGTGTCTGGTCGAGAAATAACGTTCTTGAGAAATGCTTATTCTGCCAAGATCACAAAGACACAATCTCAGCATATGTTTATCTCACAAACTCAAAGCGGGTTTGTAGGTATCATAACATTTCCCTTCTTGGTACATTCAAAGCATAAATATAGTTATTCCCTCACAGAATGAGAGGTTTAAATTGTACATATTTTCATTGCAAGTGATTATGAGAGTTTCTGTCATGGTTTACGAAACGCACTCTAGGTTACTCATACTATTGCCATTTGTAAATTAAATGTTATTAGTCTACGCCCTGCAGTTATAACCGAAAACATCTCCCCAAAACACATTTGAAGGTAAACTCTTTAGAATCCTGATCTCTATTCTGTCTGGTTCAGAAATATCATGAAGGATAAATGTTTAGTCAAGAAGGCAATCTTAACCTATTTGAATATTGCAAGCTTTAACAGAAAGTTGTCAGTATGTTCCGATTTTCTTCATATTTTTCTACAATCTTCTGATATGATATGCAAAGATTCAATCAAAAGAGAATTTGCTAAGTTTGTAAGGTAAATCAGGTAAGATACGGTACAACTACTATTACCACTTACTAAAATAGCTGAATCTACTGGTATAACTTCTACTCCAATTACTGCTACTTCTGCCACTGCCACTTTTATTTCTGCTGCTAGTATTACTTCCGCTGCTTCTACTTCTAATATTACCTCTTCTACGTTTGGGATACAAATACTATTATCAATACTTTTACTGTTATTACTAGATACTGTTCTTGATACTGATACGTAATAAACTCAATCTTTTAGAACAGTGGAGATGCTTAACAGGGTTAGATGATAAACACAAGTATCTAGAACGATTTGTAATTTGACACATTCTCTTCGTTGTTATTGTGAAGGATCAACTTATACAAATACAACACTCTAACATAACTTGAAGATTGGAAGTTATAAAAAGGCTATCATCATGTCGAAATGTTAACATCGAATGAGTTGACATTTTTGAAACATGGATATATGTCTGACTTTAACCTTTCCAACTAATCTAGCCACAATAGACATATAAAGTTCTTTCATTTTCCCTCTGAAACATCATTTTAATGGGTTATTGAAAGGTTTGTAAGGCAATTTATTAGTGAGGTAGACGGTTATCATCATAAATCCATGATAAGCAATTAAAAGTAACTCATTAAAAGATACAAACAAGTGGACCATTTGAAATGAAGAGCTTAAATTGGCATGGTTGATAAACTAATCAGATCAATAAGAATACCAAATACCGAATTCGATTACAAAGGATTTTTATATAACATGAAAACATAACAAGTTTACTTGTATATATATTTATAAATGTGCATATCTGTACTACGCAAAACATGATATAAAATATATGATTACAAAACAACAAGGAGTACTAGATAAGTACTAGATAAGTCCCCGCTCTAAGATGCAAATGAAATTATGTTGAGTTATTATAATGACATAGCAAAGTTTCACAATATATTTTTTTCAAAATTGTAAGATTGACAAACATATTTACATTACAGATCAGAACTCTCGTGCAAAATATAGATAAATCATTTTAATGCAATAACTAGTTTGAATTCACATATATGTCAAAAATACCGCCTATTTAAAGGACTTACAAACAATAAAATTATATTTTTCGATGTTTAATATTTGGTAGTAGGAAATAATTCTCCTTACCTTTGAGCTGTTAAATGGGTTAAGGAAAAAAGAAATGTAACCATTTTTGGCTTATTTGCAGTTTATCAATTTAAAATCAATTGCCAAGGAGGCGACTACAAACAACTGTTTTATAGTATTTGTCCTTCAAAGTCGTCTTTTGACTTGCCAAAAAGTGGAGTTTATGTTTCTTTAGTATCAAATATAATATTCAATATGCTGACACCTGCTGAAATCAATCATTTTTTCCCACATAAATCAAACAGTGTTTCTCTATGTTGACAAATAAATGTGGCTAACATCACTTGGGACTGTGTAATTCTGAAATGAAAGTCTAATGTCGATTGAATACAACACAGTGAGGAAGTAATAAGGTTATAGTCTAGACATTATGGCTAAATAGTTATTGTCATACACTAAAAACAATAGAAATATAAATTATTGTATAGATATATGTTCCTTTATTGACTATGGTATATGGGTTATGGTTATGATCATGATGTGAGAAAACGGTTGTAGTGACATTTTCTCAGTTAGCAGTACAAAATATCACTGTCTTCCTTATTGAATGATTGTATATCTTACTGAGTTAAATGAATATTACTTAGAAAATGAAATTTTATCTAAAAAAAAGTATTACATGTATCTTTCTTAAAATTTTATTTGGTTTTGATAAGCTTCAAAATATCTAATATGCTGATTGAAGTTCATATCTCATCACTGGACTTGCAAATATATCCATTTATGCATGATATCTCTAAAATGCTTGATTTTATGGAAAAATCAAGAAAACATCTCAAATACGTTTAATATTCGAAATTATGCATCCAATTATTCTACCTACTAGTTTCAATACCCAATAAACACTATCGAATCGAAAATATCTTCCTGTCAGCTTATGACAAGGTTTCAAAATTATGTTTTATCGAATTTGCGCGCACCACTCGAGCCACATTGTCCGGTTTTCGATCAAAATCCCGACTTTGAATGGCCGTATTTTCGCTCTAATGTACTGATTGACCTTTAACTTGTTATTTTCAGTAACAGTTAGTGGTTCCCGAAGTAATAACATCGATTTCAAAGTTTGACATATGTGATCTTATCAACATACTCTGTGTCTCTTTAAGTTGTCAATCCACAACTCTGTGTCCTTGAACCTTCATTTCCGGAATTAATTTTCCGAATGTCTGGAAGATGGTGTAATTGTTCCCCTCTGTTGATGGTACTAAACAACCTATATAAAGGATAAAAGGATTGATACTTGAACTATAAGGAACTTTAGGATGTCAAAGATTTAATGATTTGGTCAATGCATTGTTACGTGTGTGTTTGATATCTTATGAAATTTGAGATTTATCAAAGCAAAACAGCCTATACTTAAACGTAACTGCTATTCATAGAGGGTCGTTTCATGTTGCTTGGCACGTTGATTGTACGTGTAGATGTGTCTTGATTTTTAATTTTTATTGTTAGCATTTTGCTATATGCTTGCTACTCTTATGGAGTGATTCATGAACACATCTTCGTTTAATTTATGCAAACAGTTGCAATTTTTTGTGTTTGATATCACTAGTCTTGTTGCTATAGCTACATTTGTGACAGAAATTAGTTTCTCAAATGTTGCTTATCTAATGTATCTATTTAATAAACAGCAAAAAACTACATTAAATATTTTAAATTAATA
The DNA here is from genome assembly GCA_916613615.1 of Steromphala cineraria. Classification (NCBI taxonomy): domain Eukaryota; kingdom Metazoa; phylum Mollusca; class Gastropoda; order Trochida; family Trochidae; genus Steromphala; species Steromphala cineraria. The sequence continues at coordinate 25,970,366 of OU744727.1, read as the reverse complement.
ATATTTTCTAATACATGTAAGTAATATTTTCATTTATCATTTCACGAATTATGAATTCACCTTGTACACAACTCAGATAAGCAACATTTCTAAATGCAACTGTTTTAAAAAAAATTACTATGACAAAACGAATATATCTCCAACAAATCCAAGAAACACACATCAACTACAACAGAATGATGTCATAATGTCATGAACATGGTATGTAAAACAATTTAACTGTTCTCATTGTTGAATTAATGATTGACAGATAATTACTGATTCATGGTATCTTTCATTACAAATGTCCGTGGGATGTAATTATCCTCAGCCTCTTAATGAGTTATAAAGTGCCGCTGTATATTAATATTCGGATGTAAAAGGCCCGTTCATTAGAGGAAATAACTTCAAATTATTTCTTCCAATACGTCAACTTGTCCAGTGAAACCAAGGGACACCGCATGGCTTTACTGGAGTCACAAATCTACCAATTTTCTACAATTCGGCCACAAACTGCACAGTGTACTCCCAATCGAATTTACCTTTGACACAGTGGCCAAAGCATTGTACAGATTAGCTTGACCAGTGGTCATTCATGCTAGAGTGACTTGATCAAGAAATAACTAGCTCTATTCAGTTCGCGTGAGGAGTTAGGATTCGCTTCAACTATGGACCTGATGAAAGTTAAAGAGGCTTTTAAGTTGATTTTAAGTGATAGTTGTTTTTCAAAATTCCTTTAAAAACTCTATGCTAGATTTTGAAGAAATGAGATAATTTCCCTACATGGCTAATTTAGTGTTGTCCTCCGAAGTAGAATTAAGGTTCTGAGTGGGATGGGAATAATTTCCTGCAAATAAATCCTCAGGTCTGCTTGATTTCATGATAAGAATAATTATTGTTTACACAGACATTCAAGTGAGGACAGAAATGTAAATGAATTATATTGTCACTTCTTCAATATTTCATAGCTGCAAATTGGTATATTCATGGCTACTTAAGAAATCTTGTATTTCAATAATGTTAGGGTTATTAGCACAACTCATTGATAATTATGACAGAGGCATTTAAACATCTTCAAAAGGAATCCCGATATTTGATAAATGAAATAAATTCTTCAACCTTTTTATTGCTATAACTCAAATTGCTTCAATAGTAAAAAAGGTATTTTTATATATTTTTCACATATATGTAATTGTTGGATATTTCATTAACTTTTTTGTTCAGTTGTGATGTCAAAAAATATGCTGCACAATTTATAACAATATCATAATTTTACCATATTTTCACAATCAATAGTTTAAAACAGCGAAGTGAAACCCGGCTTACTGTTTAACACATGGTTTATATTCTCTATCACCTATGTTCATCTGGAAATCCTCTTTAAAACGATAAATGCAAGCTTCACTATATTATATACATTTCATTCATAATTTCTAGATGTGATACTTAGGGAAAGGTTCAACCTTTGAATTAAATTTGCTACAATTGCAAATCGAACCATAACTAAAAGAGTGACATCGAAGGGGAATAATGATTCAAGAAAATATCCTTAAACTAAAATTGCTAGCTTCTTTAAACCACACAGACACATTAACATGTGCTTTTCAAGAGTAAGTCCCTATTAAACTTGAATTTTACTTCTTTCTGTTTCCATGATCATATGTGGCTCACAGTTTGTTAGTGGTATTTTTTTCAATACTGCAAATAATAACTCTGCCCGGTTGCAACCTGAGACACTTTACAAATGAGCGAATTCAAACAGGAGAATCTAATATAAAGCTCTTCAGTTCTGCTAAATGTATGTTAAAATACTCTTATTTCCAAGGTAATAACAAAAGTTGTTTAGCAGATTCCTTTCACATGACCAAGGCCTTTTGTAGTTTTTTAAATGGCACGTCATTTAATTACGTACATATGTACAATAAATGTTGGTAAAGCTTATGGTTCCAAGATAAAACATCTTTTTTAAAGAATGTAGAGTAAGCATTAACTCATGTTACCCCCACATTTGTTCACCCATAAAACAAAAACTTATAAACGAGACAACAGAGTGCCAAATAAGTCCCAAAAGTTCAATGAAAACTCCCACTATTCGGTTGCCTAACATGTTTAGATTACCTTAGGGACTAGCCCACGACTTCCAATATAATATAGTGATGGTTGTACTGAGTTACACAAGACCCTTTTATAGTTATTGCCTGAATTTAAAATTTCTCTAGTGCAATGTTCTTAGCAGCGATCAAGTCTTAATATTTGTAATATTTTGTTTGATAACAACTGCAATTGATACTGATTCGGCTTGGGATCCTTTAAACATTTTCAATATTTGAAAACGGTGTTATTAATTGAAGAAAGAACTTTTAATTTTCTCTTAACCTGCCATCATGACGGTAATATAAAGCATTTAATAAAATTTGAATTTGAAAATGGTTTATTTTTTACTAAATTGGCTTTTTTGGTTTAATATTATTTAAGTTTATAGGCCTTTGTTTGCCCAAAAAAATAAAACATTGACCATGAAGGATTGTCTTTAATTGAATGAATGTTTTGCTAACCCAACTAGTGCAAAATAGTTCCTTAAATGTCAATGAAAACTCCAACAATTCGATTGCCCAACATGTTCATATTACCTTAGAGACCATCCCATGATTTCCAATCAAATTGTGATAGATTTAATGGGTGACATTGTTATGATTAATATGTGAACTTTAGGTTTTCTAGTGGCAATGTTCTTACCAATGATATCACATCTTGATATTTGACATAATATGCTTGATAGATTTTGTAAAGGATGATGATTTAGCTTAGGAGCGTTAACACCATTTAAGAAAAAAAATCACTATTATTGAGTGAAGAAATAATTTCAATATTTCTAAAATCTGCCATCTTGAAAGTAAGCATTTTTATAGATTTTCTTCTTTTTCAGATTTGTTTCTTTTTTCTTTAAGTCTTTGTAACTTCGTTCTACCTAACTTTTATTATTGTTGACAACTCACTCTTATCGTTAGGAATGAACACATTTTCTCTCCAAATTTTAGTTTTGGCTACAGATTCTGTATAGACATGCATGTAGTCAATTTGGACTAAAATTTCGGAAATTACGAAGTCGGGAAAGTATATTTCTTGTACCAAGCGTAATAAGTTCTTAGAATGACATATTTTTAAACAAAGCATTTATCAAATGCACCTCAAGGTGCTCTATCGTTTGGAAGTTTAGTTTGCAATTGATGGCGAATAATACCAAAATATGAATGCACTTAATTAGCAGCTACAAGCGCTTGATCGATCTAAGAGTGCAATAAGTGCACTAATATTTTTACTGAAATTTTATTCAAATATACGTTAAGTTTTGTGATGCACCTGTAATATCCCTTTGGAATGTATGGGATATTTGGAACAGGAATTGATTAATTACTATAGGAATGTCTGGTTTCATTCCCTAAACGCTTATCAACACACTTATCAGTTGTCAAAAAAAACAGAATCAATACAATTGTCCTGAGCAGTGTGGTAAAAATGTTAAATTTAATAATTAGTTTGATCACTCGACCAATCAGTGTTATTGGCTTTTATTTTAGGTTTGAAAGTTATTTCAAGACACAAGTCACTGACTTAAACATTGCTGTCCTCTGCTAATTGGAAAACACAACCTTTGCTTTGCTGGAGATTTTAAGTAAATTTTGTATTGAATATAAAGATACAGAGACAACTTGTCCATCTGGATTCTTCATACATAAAAGAATGATCAGACAGTGATTTTTCAGTCAAAAAATCAATTGATTATCACAATTGAATACAATAAAAGAGATGAACTAAGAGCAACGAGTTTCGAAAATAAACTGTTGATGAATTAAAGGCAAACTAGATTTTGTTTTGGGCTGCAATACATTTTGTAGTGTTACTTTCTTGTTTTGATAACTTAATCACTTCTGATGAATCATCATTAAAAAGAAAACGATCTCCTGAACTTAAGCAACATACATCTATGTGCTTGTACATTTGAAAAAAAAACCACATAATTAAAATAACATTATATCAGAATAAACCAAATCTTGCAGAGAAGATTTTAGAAAATGCACAATGTGCAGTAATGTGTCTCCACATCAAAACGTTGCCTTTGATATGAAAAAAATCTACACGAAAAGATAGGGGAGTTATAATACGTTTATTTGTTGACTAGAACCTCAAAATCGTTGATGGTTGTCTATGGTTGTCTATGGTGAGCTATGTTTAGCTTTGTGCCTCTTTACAAACTTGGTTTCTCTTTGGGTTTTTTATTCTCTCTTAAAAAAATATATCAGGATAAAAAAGCAGTTTATTGCCAAATATTATTTTTTACAGTAAATAAGGAATAAGCCGTCTTGATAAAAACAGAGCCAATTCAGACTGTATACATCCTGAGTGCTGCGACATGCCTGGTATACTCTAAAAATAAATAAAGTTACACTTTCAGGGAATGAGAAATTTTAGTAGCACATATTTTCATTCAAAGTAAATGTGTAACATTAAGTATGATTTATGAAACGCCCCTCTGACTGCTAGTGTTACTCAAACTATCACCATTTATCAATTAAGTTTTCAGTTTTAGATTGTTATTAGTCTACATAAATAGGTCCCAAAGTCGTAATCAATAACACCTCTCAAGACTAAGTATTTAAAGCTGAATCTTTCAGAATATGAAATGCCTTTGCATCTGGTTGACCATAGATACGTAACTGGGAGTTTGGCGTTATCTCAAGATTTCCCTTCTTGGCATAATCTAAGCTTAAAAAAAGTTACACTATCAGAGAACAAGTACGTAGTACATATTGTCATTCTAAGTGAATATGAGAGTTTCTGTCATGATAAATGAAACCCACTCTGGATGCTAGTGTAACTGATACAATCGCCATTTGTGAATTATATTTTCAGTTTTAAAATGTTATTAGTCTAGGTCCAGAACAGATTTGAAGTTAAGCTCTTTAGAATCCTAATCTCTCTTATGTCTGGTTCAGAAATATCATGACAGAGAAAACTTTAGTCTTAAAGATTTTAAAGAGGCAATTTTAACATATTTGAATAACGGAAAGTTGTTAGTACCCTCCGATTTTCTTCATATTTTTCTGCTTTAAGTACAATCTTCTGATATGATATGATATGCAAAGGTTCAATCAAAAGAGAATTTGCCAAGTTTGTAAGGTAAATCAGGTTAGATAAGTTACAACTACTATTACCACTGAAATAGCTGAATCTACTGGTATAACATCTACTCGAACTACTGCTACTATTATTTCTCCAGCTTTTATTACTTCCACTGCTTCCATTTCTATTACTACTTCTTCTACGTTTGCGATACAATGCAACTATAAATACTTTTACTGTTATTACTAAATACTGTTCTTGGTACTCATATGTAATAAACCAAACGGTTGAGATGCTTAACAGGGTTAGAAGATAAACACAAGTATCTAGAACGATTTGTAATTTGACACATTCTCTTCGTTGTTATTGTGCAGGATCAACTTATACAAATGCAACACTCTAACATAACTTGAAGATTGGAAGTTATAAAAAGGCTATCATAATGTCGAGATGTTAACGTCGAATGAGTTGACATTTTTGAAACATGGATATATGTCTGATTTTAACCTTTCATACTAATCTAGTCACAATAAACATTTACAGTTCGTTCATTTCCCCTCTGAATCAGCATTAAATTGGTTAGTGAAAGGTTTGTAAAGCAATTTATTAGTGAGGTAGACGGTTATCATCATAAAATCGATATCCATGATGAGCAATTAAAAGTTACTCATTAAAAGATACAAACAAGTGGACCATTTGAAATGAACAGCTTAAATTGGCATGGTTGATAAACTAATCAGACCAATAAGAAATACCGAATTTGATTAAAAAGGAGTTTTAGATAGCATGAAAACATAACAAGCTTACTTGTATTTATATTTATAAATGTGAATATCTGTACTATGCAAAACATGTTATAAAATATATCAAATATACGATTACAAAACTTGGAGGAGTACTAGATATGGAACCAAGTCCCTGCTCTATGACACTATGAAATGTTGAGTTATCATAATTACAAAGCAAACGTTTTCAATATATTTGTTTCAAATTTGAAATTTGACTTCCCAAAAAATGCAATAAATGTCTGTTCCATATCAATTATCCTGACATCTGATGGAATCATTCCTTTTGTTTCAACATAAATCAATATTCTATATTTATAAATAAATGTGGCTAATATCACTTGGGACAGTGTAATTCTGAAATGAAAGTCTGATGTCGAATAAGTACAACATGTACACAGTTGGGAAGTAATAAGGTTATAGTCTAGGCAAAATGGCTATATCATTATTGTCATTTACGATAAACAATAGAACTACAAATTATTACATAGATATATGTTAGTTTAAGTTACTATATGTTACTATGTCATTTGGGTTATGGTTATGATCATTGTGTGAGGAAACGGTTGTTGTGACATTATCTTAGTTGGCAGTACACGATATCACTGTCTTCCTTGTTGCATGATTGTATATCTAATTGACTTTGTAAATTGTTTTAAGAATTAACTTTAAAACGGATATTACTTAGAAAATAAAACTGAATCTAAATAAGTATTATGTATATTCACATTCTTCAAACAGTAAATATTTGACCATTCTAATGAAACACATTATCATCAAATAGATTGATCAGATAATGTTTTATCAAGCTTTGATTCGACTTTAAGTTCTAGGACGCAGATGCATAGGTAGTCTAAGTGACCAGTGTCCAAACCGAAACTGCCATCTCTCTTAGTTAAAAGTGACACAAAGTATCTTTCTTAAAATTTTATTTGGTTGTGATAAGCTAAAAAATATCTACATTGATATATGCTGATTGAAGTTCATATCTCATCACTGGACTTGCAAATATATCCATTTATGCATACTATCTTTAAAATGCTTGATTTTATGGAAAACATTTCAAATACGTTTAATATTCGAAATTATGCATCCAATTAATCTACCTATTAGTTACAATACCTAATAAACACTATCGAAACGAATATATCTTCCTGTCAGCTTATGACAAGGTTTCAAAATTACGTTTGGCGAATTTGCATGCACCACTCGAGCCGCATTGTCTGGTTTTCAATAAAAATCACGACTTTGGATGGCCATATTTTCGCTCTAGTGTACTGATTGACCTTGAAATTGTTATTTTCAGTAACAGTTAGTGGTTCCCGATGTAATTCAAAATTTCAAATTTTGACATGTGATCCTATCAACATACTCTGTGTCTCTTTAATAATTTTTCCATATATTTTCCCAATACAAAATTGTTTGTTATTAATTTTCCTTAACTGTTTTTGTTAAGTTACAATGTTGTACGTTACATGGCTTCTGCATGTCTTTTTTTGTTGCAATGATAATTTTATCACATTTTCATAATCAATAGTTAAAAGAGCGAAGTGAAACATGGCTTAAATTTTAACACAGGGTTTATATTCTCTGTCACCTAAGTGCATCTGGAAATCCTCTTTAAAACAATAAAGCAAGCTTCACAAAATTCATATACATTTTCATCCGTAATACCTAGATGTGACACTTAGGAATACGTTCTGCCTTTGAATTAAATTTGGTACAATTAAAATCGAACCATAACTAACAAGAGTAACATCGAAGGGGGAATAATGATTCAAGAAAATATCCTCAAAACTAAAATTGCTTGCTTCTTCAAACGACACAGACACATAAACATGTGCTTTTCAAGAGTAAGTCCCTATTAAACTATTTACTTCTTTCTGTTTCCATGATCATAAGTGGGTCACATTTTGTTAGTGGTTTTCCTACATGGGTAATGTAATGTTGTCCTCCGCAGTAGAATCAAGGCCCTCGGGGGGTTGGGAATAATTTCCTGCAAATAAGTCCTCAGGTTTGCTTGATTTCATGATAAGAATGGTTATTGTTTACAACGACATGCAAGTGTGGACACAAACTGAAACAAAATATATTGTAACTTCTTCAAAATCTCATTACAATGCGCCTGATAGCTGCAAATTGGTGTATCCGTGGCTACTGAAAAAATCTTCAATTATTTTAGGGTTTTTAGAATAACTTATATGATAATTCCGACAGAGGCATTTAATCAGCTTCAATGGGAAACATGACAACGGATTTAGGATTTATTACATAAATTATTATCTTTTAATTACTATAAAGCAATTTACTTCAATAGTAAAAAAGGTTAATTCATATATTTTTCCAGTACGAAATTGTTTGCTATTTCATTAACTGTTTTTGTTCAGTTGTAATGTTAAAAATTACCGAGCGTTATTTATAACAATATGTTAATATTTCATAATTAAAAACTAAAACTAATTGAAAACAGCGAAGTGAAACCCAGCTTTTTTTCTGTCACCTATGTTCATTTAGCAATACTCTTTAATACGATTAAAGCAAGCTTCACTATTTTATATACATTTCATTCATAATTTCTAGATGTGACACTTAGGGAAAGGTTCTGCCTTTGAATTAAATTGGCTACAATTCAAATCGAACCATAACGAAAAGAGTGACATTGAAGGGGAATAATGATTCAAGAAAATATCCTTAAAACTAAAATTGCTAGCTTCTTTAAACCACACAGACACATAAACATGTGCTTTTCAAGAGTAAGTCCCTATTAAACTTGAATTTTACTTCTTTCTGTTGATCCATGATCATTTGTGGCTCACATTTTGATAGTGGTATTTTTTGCAATACTGCAAATGATATCTTTACCCAATTGCAACCTGAGACACTTTACAAATGAGCTAATTCAGACAGGAAAATCTTATATAAAGCTATTCAGTTCTGCTAAATGTATGTTAAAAAACTCTTAATCCCAAGGTAATAACAAAAGTTGTTTAGCAGATTCCTTTCACATGACCAAAGCCTTTTGTAGTTTTTTTAAATGACACATCATTTAATTACGTGCATATATACAATAAATGTTGGTAAAGCTTATGGTCCCAAGATGAACAATCTTTTTTTAAAGAATGTAGAGTAAGCATTAACTCATGTTACCCCCAAATTTTCTAACCATAAAACAAAAACTTACATACGAGACAACAGAGTGCCAAGTAAGTCCCCAAAGTTCAATGAAAACTCTCACTATTCGGTTGCCTAACATGTTTAGATTACCTTAGGGTTAGTTAGTTATTACCTGAATTTTTAATTTCTCTAGCAGCGATCAAGTCTTGATAGTTTTAATATTTTGCTTGATAACAACTGCAATTGATACTGATTCGGCTTTAGATCCTTTAAACATTTTCAATATTTGAAAACGGTGTTATTAAGTAAAGAAAGACCTATTAATGTTTCTTAGTCTGCAGCCATGACGGTAACCTAAAGCATTTAATAGAATGTAACTTTAAAATTGGTTTCTGTTTTAGAAGATTGCCTTTTTTGGTTTGAAATCTTTAGAGTTTGTAGACTTTTGGAATTCCAAATAAAATATATAAAATGACCAAGAAGGATTGCCTTTGCTTGAATGATTGATGATAACATGTGTATATTATAAATTGGGATACAAAGAGATTTGAATAATCAAAATGGATTATGTAACACACATGGACTTAGTAGTAAAATGACCAACCTTTTAAGTAATATTTATGAAAATATTAAAGCTTGTGTTAAGAACAAAACTTTTCTTTCCGACACTTTTGATATACAAGTCGGCGTAAGACAGGGCTGCATACTTAGCCCTTTTTTGTTTTCATTCTTTAAAAATGAACTAGCAATACAGATTGAAAAAAACTGCTCACATGGTATACAATTACATCCTGTTTAACCTTTTCCTTCTATTATTTGCAGATGATATTGTTCTTATCTCAAGTTCTATTTGTGGTCTCCAGAATCAAATCAATGAATAAGAAAAATACTGCGAAGACTTCTGTCTAAAAGTAAATAGGGATAAAACAAAAATAGTTGTCTTCAAAAAAGGAGGGAAATTGTCGAAAATGGAAAACTGGTATTATAAAGGCAATAAAATAGAAACAACTTCGGCATATAAATATCTCGGCGTATACTTTACTAATCATCTTGCATGGTCGGTACATGCAAAGTATTCAGCTGTGCAAGCACGAAAAGTATTGATGAGTATAATGAGAAATATAAAGATACTTGGTGACTTAAGTTTGGCATCGTTCTTCCGAATATTTGATGTAAAAATCAAACCTATTTTACTATATGGGGCAGAAATTTGGGGGTTTAAATACTTTGATTGTATAGAAAAGGTACATTTATTTGCATGCAAAAAGTTTCTTGGGGTAAAGATGAGCACATCAAATGTAATGGTGTATGGTGAATGTGGCAGATAACCACTTATGATATCCACACAAATCAGAGTGATAAAATACTGGATAAGGCTGTTAAGTATGCCACCCTACCGTTTGCCTAAAATGTGCTATAAAATGATGTTACTATATGACAAAGAGGGTAAAAGGAAATGGGTATCGGATGTAAAAGAATTACTTTTTTCAACTGGATTCAACCACATATGGTACGAACAAAATGTTGAATTTTCGGCATTATTTCTTAATGCATAAGAGCAAAGATTAAAAGATATTTATCAACAGAACTGGCTTGATACAATTTCGTCAAAATGTAATAACTACTCAATCTTTAAAACGCACATTTACACTGAACGTTACTTATCATGTGTCAATATTAAAAAATTTAGAATATCTTTAGCTCGTTTCCGTTGCTCATCCCATGATCTCTTAATTGAAAAGGGTAGATTTACAAATATCCCAAGACAAAACAGAATCTGTAAATGCTTTAAGTATGTTGTCGTTGAAGACGAATATCATTTTCTCCTTGTATGTCCAGCATATGATAGCATACGTAAAAACGTTAAATAATTCTATTTTGTACACCCATCAATTGATAAGTTTTCATTGCTTTTGAATTGTTTGAATGAAACTGTAATTCAGAATGTAGCTGTTTTTATCTACCATGCAATGTTGTTAAGAAATTTGTATATATGAAATGTACTATAGGCCTGTGGCCTCCTCAGTACTGAAACAAAGATTGATTGATTGATTGAATGATTGTTTTTGCTAACCCAACTATATCATAATAGTATTTCGTTTGCAGGAAAGGGTTCTCTGTCCACAACATATTTATATAATTATTTTTACAAAGAGGATCGTATAGAAAGGTTCTAATGGATATAAAAAATGATGCTGTGCAAATAATATATGAAACATATCAAGATGCACGTGCAGTCAGTTTAAAGACAAACTGGTTGGAATATTTAATAACATTAGAGAGAGAAAACTCATTAGATCGACTATTGAATTTCAAAGTTTAGCGGTTGTTCTTAAAGGATTTAATTAGACTTTAAAGAAATGTGTCCTTAAGGGCACTGCCACGCACCATAATTTTGTAAATATGAATAAAGTAAAGATAATGTCTTTCCCTCGATAAACTAACGATAGCATTTAAGTTTTAAAAACATGTACTAATCAGGTCTTTAGGTTAATTTTCAAAAAAACCTGAAGTAATCAATGCAACGTGTATTAAATGATAAACGATATTGGCTATAATTAAACATTGTATGAAATTGCACTGACCAAACGGAAGGTGCTATGATTAATGAAGCTAAAAAAGTTATACCAATTTCATGCAAAAATACATTTGTGATACACCTTTAATCTTTCTTAGAAACTTGTAAGTTATTTCGAACGGGAATTGATTAATTACTACCAAATTTTTTATTTTTCGTGTCCTTAATGGGTATCTCACACGCTTATCAGTTGTCAAAAATAGCAAAAAGGGGGGATCAATTAGATTGCCCCAAATACGCAGTCTGGCAAAAACATAAACTTAAATAATTGGTTTAATCGTTCGATAATCAGCGTTATTGGCCTTATCGGTCTTATTGTAATTTGCTTTGTTTGAGTTTGTAGTTTTGGTTTTGAAGCTGCATCAAGACACAAGCTGGCTTAAACGTTGCTGTCCTCTGCTAATTGGGAAGATTGCTTAGATTGCTTTCGATTTAATAATTTTAACATAACCCTTTGGTTGGCTGGAGCTTTGAAGTTAATTTCATTACAACATTGGTTTATTGAATTTGAAACGGATACAGAGACAATGTGCCCGTCTGAATTCAAACAATGATGTTAAAGATGTTAAAAGCCCTGATAAACATTAAATATAAATTACAGATTTACAGGAAGCAACATGTACTTAGCAGAATATCACTGTTCTGGAAATGAAGAAAGTTTTAACTTAGCTCATGCTTAATATACCTGGAAGTTTTCAGTAAGTTCAGGATAATTTTTTTTTACTTTTGCAGACGTTTCATCTTCATTAAGAATTTGCTCTCTGGAAATTCTTATATTTCGAATGATTAAAGCTCGAACAGTTAATCTGAATTCATAACTAAGTGGCCCTTTATAAATGTACAAACTTGTTGTTTGGTTTCTGTTTTTATGATATGTATCAAACATGAAACCAATATGTTGCAAATTATTTGACCTTTCAAGATAATGACGAAGTAAATATGTTAATGACAACGCAGCCAATTTAGAAATTATGTGCATTTTATCTTTTTTATATACATATAAAAGCATGCTTCGCATGTATTGGAATATTAATATAACTACAGTAACACCCTAAGAGAACAAGAGGTTTAAGTAGTACATATTCTCATTCAAAGTGAACGTGAAAGCATCAGAAGAGCACCTTCTGGATGCAAGTGTTACTCAAACTATCACCATTTATCAACATATTTTCACTTTAAACATTGTTATTAGTCTAGGAACCGCAGTTATAATAGATAATGTCACTTTGTAACAAATAGGTTGAACCTGAACTCGTTAGAATATGAAATTCTCTCCTGTCAGGTCGATAAATATCGTAAATGAGAAATGCCTTGTTTGGAAATTTATTTATCCTACATGTACCTCATGAAAGAATCTCGAACTCTGATTGGTCCACGTGACCCTGACTAAAAACTGATATCACCCTCTTGAGCGGGGCAATAAATCATTTATACCCCGGCACATAAAAAGCATGAAAAAAGCGAACAGATTGAGCGTCTTGAAATGTACAAAGTATGTTACCTCGAACACATGATCACGATTGTTACTTTTGATCAACCGATATGTAGCTTTGAACAAACTATAGCAGAATGACTTACCCAGTGCTTACTCTTTATCTTCATATTATATGCGTTTTGTTTAAACATTCGGCAAGAATGGTGGTGGGGAGATATCCGACTCTCGCTAGGTGTTATGCAACTCGCCTTCGGCTCGTCGCATGACACCAAGTGCAGGGCGGATATCTCCCCTTATACCCCGCCTCTGAATGGTATAACTTATATTGTAAATATTCTATTTCTAACGATGCCCCTTAATATACTTATTTTTGCTATAAATCTTTCTATTTTCAGTTCTGCAATATTCTCTTCAATTCGGACTGGTTCCAGAATGTCTGAAAAAGGCAATCATCACACCACTCATAAATTAAGAAACCATCATTTGACAAGGATGTTCTCATAAACTATAGTCCAGTTTCAAATTTGGCCTTCATCTCTAAAGTGCTGGAAAAGGTGGTTCTCAAGAGGATCAATGCGCACTTGACAGAGAATGATCTCACAGAAGTGTTCCAATCTGCTTAAAAGTCAAAACACAGCACAGAGACAGCACTGCTCAGGGAACACAACGACATCCTCGAGTGTATGGATAAGCAAGAGGTCGTTCTTCTGGTGATGTTAGATCTCACTGCTGCTTTTGATACAGTAGATCACCAAATACTGTTGGAGCGATTGAAATCAACACTTGGAATCACCGGCACAGCATTATCCTGGTTCCAGTCTTACTTGTCGAACAGGACGATGAGAGTATGTATAGATGGTGAACTGTCCGCCCCTAAAGCCTTGAAGTGTGGAGTCCCTCAGGGGTCCGTGTTGGGTCCGGTTTTGTTTTCCCTGTACAAACTGTCACTTGGGAATGTTATTCGGAAGCATGGATTGAACTTCCATGGCTAAGTGGATGACAATCAACTTTATATTGGCATAAAACCTGCATCTATTCAAGTTTCAAAGAATGCTATGGAAAGCTGCATCGAGAACATTCGAGCCTGGATGTCAGCAAATTTTCATAAACTAAATCCAGAGAAAACTGCATTTATTGTTTTTGGGCACACGGCAACAGCTACAAAAGATAAAAGATGTAAATCTAAACATTGGGGGTGCAGTTGTCGAACCTACTGACAGGTTGCGTTATCTGGGTGTGATTTTTGAGAGGACGCTCTCCTCGGAGGCGCAAGCTATCCACGGTGAGATCTGCTTCTTTTCACATGAGGAACATAGGCACGACCCGACAGTACCTGGATACAGACACAGCCAAGCTCCTTGTGCACGCCTTCGTCACCTCAAGAGTGGACTACGGCAATGTTCTTCTCTCTGGAGAAGCTGCTCTTGGTCACACTCAACGCCTACAGAACAGGGCAGCTAGAGTTGTCACCAGGACAAAACCCAGAGAACACATCACCCCAGTTCTGAAAGCTCTGCACTGGCTGCCAATAAAACAGAGAATCAAGTTCAAGCTGCTTACAACCACTTATCAGGCCCTTCATGAACCTTCATACCCTCGGTATCTAAAGGATCTGATCTCTTTCCACACACCAAGCAGAAGTCTCCGATCAGCTCAACAGAAACAGCTAGATGTTCCAGAGACCAGAACAAAAACAGCAGAAAGAGCGTTTACTGTTGCTGGTCCCACTTTGTGGAATTCTCTACCGATTGACATCAGATTTGCTCAGGACATTGACACTTACCGCTCAATGCTGAAAACCCATCTTTAAAATGAAGCATTCGTCCTTCAATGAACTTTACCACCAAAATACAATGACACTACGAGCTCATGAAACAGCGCCACTGAGCAGCTTTGTTGGAAGATAGGCGCTTAACAAATTAATTATTATTATTATTATTATGGTGGTGGTGGTGATGATGATGTTGATGATAATAGCACTGCTGAAACTACAATTACTTTTATGGTTGCTACAACTACTATTACGTATATACAAAAAAGCATAGTTTATCCAGACATATTTTTAAGCTTTGCAATATTGCAGAGAAATTTTAAAGGGGCAGTAGCACGTTTTTTGATAATTTTATATTTTAAAATTTTCACTGATAATGGTAAGTTAATGCTAAATGTATTATGTTGATAGTGTCAAAAATCTTATTACACAAGCCAATCATCCAGAGTCAGAGGACAAAGTATGAAGTTTCTCATAAAGTCCATTGGCGACCATTTTATGTGAACATCTTTAATTCATTTTGTGTAAGATAAAGGAACAGCATGGCTAAACTTTACGTTATATATTTGAATTATTACTGCTCCGTTTAGTTTAAATACATTGTCTTTCAATTGGAACCATTAATTTACATTTTCCTTACATCACCTTAAATTCCCCCTTAAAACATGCTACTGCCCCTTTAACATAACTTAACATGTTGAGTTTATGAAACGACTTTAATCATGTCAAAACTGGTTGAGATTATTAAGTAAGTTAGAGTGAGGCAAAGTGTTCAAATCGATGATAAGCAATTGAAGGTAACTCGTAAAAAGATGATGATGATATGAAGCTGATAAGAATTACCGAATTCAATAAATCAGAACTTCTAGAAACCATGACATTAATGACACGCTTAGATGCATATTTGTATATGTGAAGATCTGTACTATGCCAAGCACGTTATAAATTCATATTAAGTATAAATGATAACAAACCTTAGGGGCAAAAGTACTATATGGAACCAAGTTCCTGCTTTATGACTCAACAATTTTAAATGACCAACAAGAAGTTTAATTTGTCATACAGAACCCTAGTGCAAAACAACACTTTCGCGTTTCTATGCAATAACTTGTTTGAATCTACATATTTGTAAGAGACACCTTAGTCTGACGGGATTCCCATATACTTCCCATAAATGCAGTTTATGGATTAAAAGGATGACGTTGGAGGTCGGTAGTCAATTGCCAGAGACTGGTTTAAGCAACTGGTTTATAGCATTTGTCCTTCAAAGTCACCTTTTGACTTTCCCAAAAGTGTAATAAATGTTTCATATCAAATATAATATTCAATGTCTTGACACTGGATGAAATCAACCATTTTAGTTCAATATAAATCAAACCTGTGTTTCTCTATTTTGTCAAATAAATGTGGCTAATACAACTTGGGACTGTGTAATCCTGAACTGAAAGTATAATGTTGATTGAGAATAACCCAGTCTGAAAGTAATGAAGTTAATGTTTCAGTCTAGACAATATGTTTGAATAATTATTGTCATATGCGATTTCAGAAATAGAATTTGTGATAAAGCGATATTATTATTATCAACCATTGTATGTGGATTATGGTTATGATCATTGTGTGAGGAAACGGTTTGAATGACATTATGTTAGTTGGCAGAACAAAATATCACTGTCTCCTTGCGTGATTGAATATCTCATTTTCGTGGTCTAACGTAGATTAGATATCTGTTGATGTCATTCGGAGCCGAACGCGTGAGCACGGCTAGTACAATGATAAGACTTTAAGTTAGTATTCAGACGAAGCAACTCCCGAAGCGTACAGTGACTCTATGTATATATGTCATGTATGTCATGAAGTTCGTTTCTATAGCAGTGTGTATCAAACCGCGGTGAATCGCCCGTCATAAAAATCGTGTTCGAATGTTGGTTCGACCATAGAAATAAACCAATGAAATTCAAGGACTTTGAAATGCCATGGTATGATTTGTACATAAATAATTGAATGTCCCTGTCAAAAAAGGAAAGTTCAGAGGTATCCACCGTGATGCCTTGGGGTGTCCTTCTTACTGACCAATGTCCATGCACTAATATCAAACCACGCGTCTTATGTCATTATGTCCACATTCACGAATCCACGTTGAATTCGATAACACAATATCACGCTTCCTATGTCAATAATGTTGATTTATACAGCTTTAGAGTGAAATTGATGCAACTTCAACTTAATAATTTTACTTCACATAAAGAAAGCCATCAGATATTCAAATGAGATTCATCCCTTGTGTATGTATTGACTGGACCACAGATATCAAAAGGATGCTATTGCATAAATAGGCCTGTCAACTTTTATGTATGTTTATTATTGTTTTGATTAAAACTTTTTCGTTTACACATTTCCTTATTAATGCAAAGATAAAAAATGTTTGATATATAAAACTGTTAAAGGTACATTGTAATTAAGTCCTGTTTAAAATATTATATCTTTTTAAACAGTAGCTAGTTGTTTTTGGCAAGTAGTTAACGATGATTGTTTGCATCATTATTAGCAGTTCTAAAACGAACATACCATACTTTGTTTATCGTCGTTTAGCTGCAGAAATCCTTATCTCTACCTCCAATGAATGAAAGGTATTTTCACATAAACTGATTTTAGCAGTTTTTGGTTTGATTGAATCGTGACTTGCATGTTTGAGTGAGTTCTTGAATACAGAAATACGTGTTTGGTTTGTGTGAAGAGATTAAAATCGTAATGACAATTTTTCTCAGGCGTTACAACACATCCGACATTATATGTGACTTCTGATTTAATAGTTCTTTTTCAATTTCGTATTTTTAGTGTGCTTGAAAAGAAACTGTTCGATGTTTGAAACCATAACTCAACATTAAGCAATATTATTTCCAATTATCTAGGTTAATATTTCAAAGGCCAAATTCAAGTCAAACCTAATCTGGGATTGGCAGATGTTTAATATGATCTTGCCAGTAAGAATAATCAAATTGATCAGGCAATATGTGATATCTGTGCCTGCAGATAACACTTTCTTCCCTTGCAGAAATAAAATGGTAATAGTGACGAGATGCAGATGGAATAATGAGGTAATGAGTCCGGTGGAATCCTTCTCGGTGCATTCTGAAAATGTAAATCAGAAAACAAGATTTTTGTTACATACATGTAAATTCCTTCACTTATTGTTATGGGTGTTAGTTTTGAACCTATGACTGTCAGACAAACACACAAAAAAAGACAGCCTGCCGCAGCTGCATGTATCTGAACTCATCTAACCAATAGCAAGGACGGCCACAAAAATTGTCGATGTAATGCTAGAGACAGTAACTCCAGTGTGACATTCGTTGTACAAGATCGCTGCTAAACTCTATTAGAAAAACGTTTGTGTGATTAGATAGCATATGACTGGGTTTTGTCTGTGCTAAACTAGTTACGACAACATGCGACAAAGGTGGGTGCATTAAGACCGTGGTGGAGAGAATACCCGGCTGGTTCGAACCATAATAGAGACAATGTTTCAATGTTATTTTCCTCAGAGCATGATGGATTTTAATTAGCCTAAAGGTCAATGTTATCTCTATCACCCATTTAGTTTGTCATGTTACAAATTTGTACTGCTGATACACCCTCCAAAATCAAATTACATGGTCCGTATGCATTGACCAATCAGGTTTCGAGAAATTTATCTTAGAAGTAATACTATTCTTTAGAATTGTTTAAAAGTACAGGAGGAACAGTTTTCTTTGTTGTTGTCAAAGAAAATAATTTTGCAATGTTATTAAAATAGGCAAACGTTCATTTTCCAAATTTTAATGTTATATTAAAACAACCAAATGCTGAGCTCATTGATAAAAATGACTTCCACAGGCACCAGATAAACCATTAATCATTTCCCTAAAGAGAAGACAAAGAGGTTCAGTAACTGTGAATTAACAAATAATAGAAAGCAATAAACTAAGAATAATATTTCTGCCAGCTTGAACAGGACATTACTCATAATGATGCCATTTTGATTGTGTCTAGAAACAAGGACACGTGAATAAGAGGGACATGTCACGTGACAGTATGGAGGCTAGAGGAACGTGTGACCTACTATTAAATGCAAGGAATATATATTACCTTTTGTATATTGAACCTAATTTATCATATAAAAATACATAACTAATTGATATCAATATTGAATTTTAACTAAGGGTATTATTAAGTATGCTTTGATTAGAAAAAAAAGATTGGTGTTTTATACATGCTGTCATGCAATGTGTACACTCAGTAAATGTTTATGATATCATTGCACGTTTAGTCATATATCTTGAGAATAGTTAACAATTGATAAGAAAGTCAAATCACAGATCAGTAGATAAGGTAATATCGAACGAAAATACACCTAAATATGCTTGAATAAATATTAACATTATGTATTTGTTGTTAGGCAAAAAATTAAGTCTGTATTTTGTCATAGGTTTTATAATTGTTTATTCATTTCTCTTTTCTTCTGACACATTAACCCTATATATCACCAGGTATATCATAATGACAAAGGTGGGTGCATTAAGACCGTGGTGGAGAGAATACCCGGCTGGTTCGAACCATAATAGAGACAATGTTTTAATGTTATTTTCCTCAGAGCATGATGGATTTTAATTAGCCTAAAGGTCAATGTTATCTCTATCACCCATTTAGTTTGTCATGTTACAAATTTGTACTGCTGATACACCCTCCAAAATCAAATTACATGGTCCGTATGCATTGACCAATCAGGTTTCGAGAAATTTATCTTAGAAGTAATACTATTCTTTAGAATTGTTTAAAAGTACAGGAGAAACAGTTTTCTTTGTTGTTGTCAAAGAAAATAATTTTGCAATGTTATTAAAATAGGCAAACGTTCATTTTCCAAATTTTAATGTTATATTAAAACAACCAAATGCTGAGCTCATTGATAAAAATGACTTCCACAGGCACCAGATAAACCATTAATCATTTCCCTAAAGAGAAGACAAAGAGGTTCAGTAACTGTGAATTAACAAATAATAGAAAGCAATAAACTAAGAATAATATTTCTGCCAGCTTGAACAGGACATTACTCATAATGATGCCATTTTGATTGTGTCTAGAAACAAGGACACGTGAATAAGAGGGACATGTCACGTGACAGTATGGAGGCTAGAGGAACGTGTGACCTACTATTAAATGCAAGGAATATATATTACCTTTTGTATATTGAACCTAATTTATCATATAAAAATACATAACTAATTGATATCAATATTGAATTTTAACTAAGGGTATTATTAAGTATGCTTTGATTAGAAAAAAAAGATTGGTGTTTTATACATGCTGTCATGCAATGTGAACACTCAGTAAATGTTTATGATATCATTGCACGTTTAGTCATATATCTTGAGAATAGTTAACAATTGATAAGAAAGTCAAATCACAGATCAGTAGATAAGGTAATATCGAACGAAAATACACCTAAATATGCTTGAATAAATATTAACATTATGTATTTGTTGTTAGGCAAAAAATTAAGTCTGTATTTTGTCATTGGTTTTATAATTGTTTATTCATTTCTCTTTTCTTCTGACACATTAACCCTATATATCACCAGGTATATCATAATGAAAATTGATAGTGATGCTGTTATTCACTTTCTTTCATCAAGATCCAAATTCTCTCAAAGATCAACGATGAAAGGGTTTCCAGGATCAAATCTTATTTTGTTATATGCAAATTTATATAGATCAGTGGAAGTTGTTACATGAAATATCCATCAGATCATTAGACAAACAGGCAAAACGTTATTGGCATACAAAAATGTGTAGAATTCTAATGTACTTGATATTGATTTGTGGTCATGATAAACGCATCCTGATTATGACATGTGATGTGTCATATGTGACTTCAAAGTAAATGGAGGACCCTTGGGACTCAACGTGAATGTTATCCATAACACGAAACAGCTGGGAACGAATTTTAAGAACCCTAGAGAAACAATACAAGATGAAATGAAACAATATTTAACAATATATAAACATATTGTAGATGATTCCTTTGGATTTTTCAACAAGGAAAGCAAAAGGAACGAAATTCGAGGGACACCGATATCCTTTGAAATATGTAGATAGAGTAATTTTGTAAAAAAAAGGACATTAAAAATGGAAAAAAATATAGCTGTGACTACAGTAGTCATAAGAGTTAATACAAAATGAGACAATACTATGATACACTATTGGAAAGATGTGCTTTAAACATTAAACAATTCATGTGACCGAGGACAATTTTCAAGGGGTAAATCCTTCAAAAATAAATCCTCAAAATGAAGTCTTTTAGAGTACAACTTAACAAAAACTTAGAATGTTTGGAATTAAAAATGATACATAAAATGAGGTGTGTTATTACTTTTTGTTTTGTCAAAAAATCTTCTTGATTAAATCGTTATAAATATTTTGTCATACATAAGCATATATTTGCTCATAGGCAACTTCTGGTCCTCATTCATGCGATCTGAAAGATTAGGAAAGTTTTAAGAATGCTATACAAAAGCTTTAATTGTTTACCAATGCCACATTGGAACTACTATTTTTTCATATGCTAGTATTTTCAATTGCAGTTGTGCAGGCCAATCATATACAAAAGAGAAAATGATATAGAAAAATTAAAGAAATATATATTTAATTTGCTGACATCAAATTTTTAGCAAGATTTTTTTTAAAGCAAAACAAAAATATTTATGGAATCACTTCATTACTAACCCAAAGTGAAGGTAAGAGGAGACAAAATGGACAACCTGCAAGAACTTGTTGCAAAGTACGCCTTTGTTCACGAAGTGGTAAGAACATTCAGATCGAGGTGGAACATCTGTATCTAAAATTTCAGTTCTACAATTCAAAAGGAGCTCATGAAGAGTTGTGAAACGGGGCTATAGCACTTTCTGTAGGGCAACCAAAGAGATAGGACGAAACAGTACTAAACAAATGATAAAATAAACATTTAATCAAAAGTAGCAGTTTTCAAATGAACATTAAATGTTTGATAAAACTACGCAAATCCGCTCACAATCTTATATGCTTTAACAATGTTGACACAAAAATAAATGTTACTAGTTTTAGCTTGATACTTGACCATTTTCACCGATTATCTATTGATTAAAAATAGTTTTTGCTATAACGTCAGTAAATCTGAAGAACAAAAGTCCTGGCCCCCAAGTTCCTAGACGCAGATGTTGAGGTCAAGACAACAAGTCCGAGTGACCAGTGTCCAAACCAAGTCTGATATATGTCTTAGATTAAGTTGTCAATCCTGGACTCTGCTTCCTCGGACTTTAATTTCCGGAATGTCTGGAAGAAGGTGTAATTGTTCCCCTCTGTTGTTTATAGCACATAATCAAGGCAAAGGATAACAGACTTTACAATGGTGTTACAGGGAATTTAGGATATCATAGATTTAAAGAATTGATTAATGCATTGTTACGTTTGTGTTTGAGATCATAAGGCCCTAGATGGAGAAGATATATATATATATACAGCCTCATCAACTGTAACTGCTTATTCATAGATGGTCGCTTGCAATTGATGTTGTTTGACAACAGGGAATCCACCTAGGTCATCAAAGAGTTTTTGCAGATGTAACTAATCAGAAATAGTCCTATTCTTAAGTATGTTGTTATATGATTGGTACTTCAATCAATTACTTATTTACAAACTTTTACTTGACTGAATGGTTCGATTTATACTTGCAGTTGGGTTTGATAACATTCGATACGATTGTAAGGCTATACCTATGCAAACATTAGTTACTCAAATGTAGCTAATCAAATGTGTATATTAAAGCACGTGTTTAACAGACAGCATAAAGTTCGGTATTTAAATAAACTTAATTCTTGTGTTAGTCATTCTTGTTCAATAGGCATATTTTCACAAATAATGATGTCACATTTGTGTTGTACACAAGACAGACAAAATGTGAACTTTTCATCAGACACATTCAAGAACATAGCAAACATTAAGAGCAGAATAGTGTCATGACGTCACGAACATGGTAAGGAAATCAATTAAACTGTTCTAGATCTCCTATCGCCTTCCTAAATCGATAGTCACAAATTGTTGATGGAAACATAGTTGAATTAACAATTGACAAGTAACTTTTGATTAATGATATCTTTAATCACTGATGTCCACTGAATGTCATTATCTTAAGTCTGTTAATGAGCTATTAAAGTGCAGCTGTATATTTGTACTGGGAAGTAAAAAGCCGATTCATTAGAGCAAATAACTTCATATTACTCAGATCAATAAGAATGAAACCAGGGCGTACCTCATGGCTTTATGGGAGTCACAAATCTGTCAATTCTACAATTCGGCCTCGGCCTTACAACTGCTCGTTGTTTGCTTAATCAAATTTTGCTTGGACACAATGGTCAAGGCAGTGGACAGTATAGCTTGACCAGTGGTCATTCAAGATGGAGTGACCGGATCTAGAAATAACTAGCTCCATTCAATGAGAGTGAGGAGGTAGGATTCGCTTCAACCATGGCCCTGATGAGAGTTGAAAACGGTTGTAAACTGATTTCAAGTGATAACTTGATTTTAAAACTCCTTTTTAACTCTGACGTTATACTAGATTCATGGTATCTTTCATTACAAATGTCCGCCAGTTGTAATTATCCTCAGACTGTTAATGAGTCAATAAAGTGCAGTTGTATATTCATATTGGGATGTAAAAGGCCGCTTCATTAAAAGAAATAACTTCAAATCATTTCTTCCAATATGTCGACTTGTCCAGTGAAACCAAGGGACACCGCATGGCTTTACTGGAGTCAAAAATCTACCAATAATCTACAATTCAGCCACAAACTGCACAGTGTACTCCCAATCGAATTTACCTTTGATACAGTGGCCAAAGAATTGTACAGATTAGCTTGACCAGTTGTCATTCATGCTAGAGTGACTGGATCAAGAAATAACTATCTCCATTCAGTTCGCGTGAGGAGGTAGGATTCGCGTCAACTATGGCCCTGGTGAGAGTTGGAAATTTCAAGTGATAATTCGATTTTTACAACTTTTCATGGCTACTTAAGAAATCTTGTATTTCAATAATGTTAGGGTTATTAACACAACTCATTTGATAATTATGACAGAGGCATTAAAACATCTTCAAAAGGAATCACGATATTGGATAAATGAAATAAATTCTTAAACTTTTTTTATTGCTATAACTCAACTTGCTTCAATAGTAAAAAGGTATTTTTATATATTTTTCATATACGCAATTGTTGGATATTTCATTAACTTTTTTGTTCAGTTGTGATGTCATAAACTACGCTGCACAATTTATAACAATATGATAATTTGACCATATTTTCACAATCAATAGTTTTAAACAGCGAAGTGAAACCCGGCTTACTGTTTAACACATGGTTTATATTCTCTATCACCTATGTTCATCTGGAAATCCTCTTTAAAACGATAAATGCAAGCTTCACTATTTTATATACATTTTATCCCCAATTCCTAGATGTGCAACTTACATGTAGGGATAGGTTCTGCATTTGAATTAAATTTGCTACAATTCAAATCGAACCATAACTAAAAGAGTGACATCGAAGGGGAATAATGATTCAAGAAAATAACCTTAAAACTAAAAATGCTAGCTTCTTTAAACCACACAGACACATAAACATGTGCTTTTCAAGTCCCTTTTAAACTTGAATTTTACTTCTTTCTGTTGATCCATGATCATATGTGGCTCACATTTTTATGGTGGTATTTTTTGCAATACTGCAAATGATATCTTTACCCAATTGCAACCTGAGACACTTTACAAATGAGCGAATATAAACAGGAGAATCTAATATAAAGCTATTCAGTTCTGCTAAATGTATGTTAAAATACTCTTAATCTCAAGGTAATAACAAAAGTTGTTTAGCAGATTCCTTTCACATGACCAAGGCCTTTTGTAGTTTTTTAAATGGCATCTCATTTAATTATGTACATATGTACAATAAATGTTTGTAAAGCTTATGGTCCCATGATGAAAAATCATTTTTTAAAGAATGTAGAGTAAGCATAAACTCATGTTACCCCCAAATTCTCCAACCATAAAACAAAAACTTACATACGAGACAACAGAGTGCCAAATATGTCCCCAAAGTTCAATGAAAACTCCCACTATTCGGTTGCCTAACATGTTTAGATTACTGCAGGGACTAGCCCACGACTTCCAATCATATAGTGATGGTTGTACTGAGTTACACAAGACACTTTTATAGTTATTGCCTGAATTTTAAATTTCTCTAGTGCAATGTTCTTAGCAGCGATCAAGTCTTAATATGTGTAATATTTTGATTGATACTATTTGATATTGATTCTGCTTGGGATCGTTTAAGCATTTTCAATATTTGAAAACGGTGTTTTTAAGTGAAGAAAGAACTTTTAATGCTCTCTTAACCTGCCATCATGACGGTAACATAAAGTATTTAATAGAATTTAAATTTTAAATTTGAATTTTTACTAAATCGCCTTTTTTGGTTTAATTTTATTAAAGTTTATAGGCCTTTGTTTGCCCCAAAAAATAAAAAATTAACATAAAGGATTGTCTTAAATTGAATGAATGTTTTGCTAACCCAACTAGTGCAAAATAGGTCCCTAAAGGTCAATGAAAACTCCAACAATTCGATTGCCCAACATGTTCATATTACCTAAGAGACTATCCCATGATTTCAAATCATATTGTGATGGATTTAATGGGTGCTAATATTATGGTTATTACGTGAGTTTTAGGTTCTCTAGTGGCAATGTTCTTACCAATGATATCACATCTTGATATTTGACATAATATGTTTGATAGATTTTGTAACCAATGATGATTTTGCTTAGGAGTGTTAGGAGTGTTAACACTATTTAAGAAAGAAATATCACTATTATTGATCTCAAAAGTAAGCATTTTTATAGATTTTCTTCTTTTTCAGTTTTGTTTCTTTTTTCTTTATGTCTTTGTAACTTCTTCCTTCACAACTCACTTTTATCGTTAGGAATGAACAAATTTTCTCTCCAAATTTTAGTTTTGGCTACAGATTCTAACGTATAGGCATGCATGTAGTCAATTTGGACCAAAATTTCGGAAATTACGAAGTCAGGAAAGTACATTTCTTATACCAAGCGTAATTAGTTAGAATGACATATTTTTAAACAAATCGTTTATCAAATGCACCTCAAGGTGCTCTATCGTTTGGAAGTTTAGTTTGCGATTGATGGCAAGGAATACTAAATATGTATGCACTTAATTAGCAACTATAAACGCTTGATCTCTCCAAGAGTGAAATAAGTGCACTAATATTTTTACTGAAATTTTAGTTTTGTGAGCACCTGTAATTTCCCTTAGGAATGTATGGGATATTTGGAACAGGAATTGAGTAATTACTATGGGAATGTCTGGTTCTCATTCCCTAAATGTGTATCTGACACGCTTATCAGTTTCAAAAAAAGAAAGAATCGATAAAATTGTCCTTAATGAGCAGTCTATTAAAATAAAGAAAAATTCAATAATTAGTTTGATCACTCGACCAATCAGTGTTATTGGCTTTTATTTTAGTTTTGAAAGTTATTTCAAGACACAAGTCACTGGCTTAAACATTGCTGTCCTCCGCTAATTGGCAAATTGTTTAGATTGTAATATCTTCTTGTTTTTACATATCTAACACAACCTTTTGGTTTACTGGAGCTTTTAAGTAAATTTCGTATTGAATATTAAGATACAGAGACAACATGTCTATCTGAGTTCTTCATACATAAAAGTAAAAAAAACGATTGATTATCAAAATTTAATACAATAAAAGAGATGAACTAAGAGCAACGAGTTTCGATAATAAATCGTAGGTAAATTAAGGACAAACTAGATTATTTTTTGGGGCTGCAATACATTTTGTGGTGTTACTTACTTGTTTTGATAACTTAATCATTTCTTATGAACAATCAAACAAGGAAAAAGATCTCCTGAACTTAAGCAACATACATCTATGTGCTTGTACATCTGCACACAAAAAAACCTCATAATTGAAACAACATTAAATGCAGAATAGACCAAATCAAAAGTTTTTAGAAAATACACAATGTGCAGTAATGTGTCTCCACATCAAAACGTTGCCTTTGATATGAAAACATCTATGTGAAAAGTGAAAAGATAGGGGCATTATCACTCTTCTTAGCATCTTCGGCAAATTATTTACGTATATCATCAGCAAAAGATTAGTTTTTTGGGCAGATACTTTGAACAAAGTAAGTGAGGAACAAGCGGGATTCAGAGACGGATAATCAACTATCGATAATATTTTCACTCTACAAACCTTAATACAAAAATATCTAAATATAAAGGGGGGCAAATTTTATGTGTTTTTGTTGACTTTGCCAAAGCATTTGACTCAATTGAAAGGCACAATTTATGGAATTTACTAAGATCACATAGTTTGAGTAGGAAAATGAACAAGTTATTAAGCAGTATCTATGAGAATGTCAAAGTTTGTGTAAAGAATAATAATGACATATCTGACACTTTTAATAGTTATTTATGAGTTAGACAGGGGTGCTTTTTGAGCCCATGTTTATTTGCAATCTTCATAAATGGGTTGGCCATTCAAATAAGGAAGAACTGTACCCATGGTATACTGCTCCACCCAGATATAATGGAATTGTTTTCATTATTATTCGCAGATGATATTATCCTGTTTTCGTCAACTGTACTGAGTCGACAGAGACAAATATATGAATAAGAAAATTATTCCGATGAATGGAAACTTGCAGTGAATAGATCCAAATCAAAAGTTATGGTATTTAAATAGGGGGAAAATTATCCAAAACTGAAACATGGCAATTTAAAGGGCAGCGACTGGAGACGATTTCTTTTTATAAATATTTGGGTGTATATTTCAGCAAAAACCTTTCCTGGGACAAACATTTTAACCAGGCTGCCCCCAAGCTAAAAAGATATTTATCGGAATTTATAAACAAACAAGTATCTTTGGCAGTCTCTAATACCAAACCTTCTTCAAAATGTTCGATGTTAAAATCAACCCAATATTATTGAATGGGTCAGAAGTATGGGGTTTACAAAATACGGACGTTATTGAAAAGGTTCACCTGTTTGCATGCAAGAAATTTTAAGGAGTGAAACTAAATACACCTAGTATTATGGTTTATGGCGAACTGGGGAGGTTTCCGCTACATATTTACTCGTCTATAAATGCTGTTAAATATTGGCTGAAACTTTTGTCAATGTCTCGTGATAGAATACCGAAAAAATGTTATAACATGATGTTACTGTATGATAAGAATGGACAAAGAAATTGGGCATCTAACGTTAAGAGTTTTCTTTTTTCTATTGGCTTTGGAAACATTTGGATTGAACAATTTGTAGAATCTGAACCATTATTTATTAGGTCACTTACTGTTAGCCTGAAAGACATATTTATGCAAACATGGTGTGAAAAAACCTATCTGTCAAGTAAATGCTTTTATTATTCACAGTTTAAAAATGATTTATACAAAGAAGCTTTTTTATCATGTGTTGATATACAAAAGTATAAACGATCACTAGCAAGATTCAGATGCTCATCACACGATTTATTAATTGAAAACGGAAGATTTAGAAATAATTTTAAAAAAGACCGGATATGTACATTTTGTAATTTAAATGTAGTTGAAGATGAATACCATTTTCTCTTTGTATGTCCATTATATGATTCATTACGATGCAAACATGTTAAACGATACTATTATGTCCATCCAAATCTAATTAAATTTTACAGTCTTATGAGCTGTAAAAATCAATATACATTACAAAATCTTGCCATCTATATCCATAATGCAATGATTTATAGAAAACATGTCATTTCACTTTAATAACTCAATACTTATTCATGTATATCCCAACTATCAATGTAAATGTACTATAGGCCTGAGGCCTCTTCAGTGCGGAAATAAAGATTGATTGATTGATATAATACGTTTATTTGTTGACTGGAACCTCAAATTGGTTGATGGTTGTTTGAATGTCTGTCTATGGTGAGCTATGTATAGATTTGTGCCCCTTTACAAAATCTGGCTTCACTTTGGTTTTTTTTCTCTCTTAACAAAATGTATCAGGATATAAAAGCAGTTTATTGCCAAATATATTTTTTTACAGTAAATAAGGAATAAGGCGTCTTGATAGAAACATAGCCAATTCAGATTATATACATGTGTTTAGTTCTTATTCCACCAAAGCCTTGACTGCTGCACCTTGCTTGGTATAAGCTAAACATAAATAAAGCTACACTTTCAGGGAACGAGAAGTTTAAGTATCACATTGTCTCATTCAAAGCGAAATGTGGAACATCAAGTATGGTTTATGAAACGTCCCTCCGGCTGCTATGTTCCTAAAACTATATATAACCATCTATCAATTATATTTTCAGTTTTAGATTGTTATTAGTCTACATGAGAAGGTCGATAACACCACTCAAGACCAAAAATTTAAAGCTGAATCCTTCAGATTTTGGAATGCCTTTGTGTCTGGTCGAGAAATAATGTTCTTGAGAAATACTTATTCTGCCAAGATCACAAAGACACAACCTCAGCATATGTGTATCTCACAAACTTAAAGCGGGTTTGTAGGTATCATAACATTTCCCTTCTTGGTACAATCAAAGCATAAATATAGTTATACCCTCACAATGAGAGGTTTAAGTTGTACATATTTTCATTGCAAGTGATTATGAGAGTTTCTGTCATAGTTTAAGAAACGCACTCTAGGTTACTCATACTATTACCATTTGTAAATTAAATGTCATTAGTCTATGCCCTGCAGTTAAAACCGATAACATCTCCCCAAAACACATTTGAAGGTAAACTCTTTAGAATCCTGATCTCTATTCTGTCTGGTTCAGAAATATCATGAAGGATAAATGTTTAGTCTGTAAAGACCTCAAGAAGGCAATCTTAACCTATTGCAAGCTTTAACGGAAAGTTGTCAGTATGTTCCGATTTTCTTCATATTTTTCTACAATCTTCTGATATGATATGCAAAGATTCAATCAAAAGAGAATTTGCTAAGTTTGTAAGGTAAATCAGGTAAGATAAGGTACAACTACTATTACCACTTAAATAGCTGAATCTACTGGTATAACTTCCACTCCAATTACTGCTACTTCTACCACTGCCACTTTTATTTCTCCTGCTAGTTATACTTCCGCTGCTTCTACTTCTAATACTACCTCTTCTACGTTTGGGATACAAATACTACTATAAATACTTTTACTGTTATTACTAGATACTGTTCTTGATTCTGATACGTAATAAACTCAATCTTTTAGAACAGTGGAAATGCTTAACAGGGTTAGATGATAAACACAAGTATCGAGAACGATTTGTAATTTGACACATTCTCTTCGTTGTTATTGTGCAGGATCAACTTATACAAATGCAACACTCTAACATAACTTGAAGATTGGAAGTTATAAAAAGGCTATCATCATGTCGAGATCTTAACGTCGAATGAGTTGACATTTTCAAAACATGGGTATATGTCTGACTTTAACCTTTCAAACTAATCTAGCCACAATAAACATTTAAAGTTCTTTCATTTCCCATCTGAATCAGCATTTAATGGGTTAATGAAAGGGTTGTAAGGCAATTTATAAGTGAGGTAGACGGTTATCATCATAAAATCCATGATAAGCAATTAAAAGTTACTCATTAAAAGATACAAACACGTGGACCATTTGAAATGAACAGCTTAAATTGGCATGGTTGATAAACTAATGAGACCGATAAGAAATACCGAATTTGATTGAAAAGGATTTTTAGAAAACATGAAAACATAACAAGCTAATTTGTATATATGTAGGACTCGAATTCATGGCAGGCCTCAAATCCGTGGCAGATTTCCAAATCCATGGCGGATTTTCAAATGCTTGGAAAATTGCCGTACCTATCAAAAGCTGTGGCGGATTTTGTATTGATTGTGATGAGACATTTTCAGCTGGGTAGAATTGCGTTACCAACATTCAATTTATGTGTTTTCCTACATGTACTGTATTATAGGCCAAAATCTGCAACTGGTCAATAAGTTATGCAATTGGTACAACAATATGTTCGCCACTAAATTAATATCTTTAGGAAATTAGCCCTTGGATTCTCGTTAGACTGACTTTTTTAGCAGATAGATATTTGTTGGCTATCTTTTTTAGACCCTTGGATCCGTATCGACAATGTTTTAGGGTTAGTTTGTCTAGTGCAAGGGTCGGTAACGTACATTGTAGATAAAGTGGCGAACATATTTGTACAGTGAACCTATTACGCTAACCCTTACCCTAACCGTTAAGAAATCCCTTATTATGAATCCAAGGGCTAAAGTAGACATTTAGTATGAATCCAAGGGCTCAAGAAGATAGATTCAGCGAGTTTATGACTAAAGAAGACAGTTGCAATGAATTCAAGGGCTACAAAGGAGAGCTGATATTTTTCAAAGGCTTAAATAAACCGTATGACGGAAATAAGTAACATAATGCAATTGGTATTATGCTATCTCGGACGGCAATAGCGGCTGAATTCTTTTCTTTCTGTTGGAAAATATCTTGCCTTCCGAATGAACAGCGGTTCGTCTGGCGACGCGAACAGTTAGCGATTATGACGTCATCCGTCAATGACTTCACTAAACATGATGTCAATAAACAATCAAACAATCAAACTCGCCATGGATTAGGAAATCCGCCATGGATTAGAGACCCGCCACAGATCTGAGTCCTACATATATATTTAAAATGTGAATATCTGTACTATGCAAAACATGATATAAAAAATATCAAATATATGATTACAAAACTTGGAGGAGTACTAGATATGGAACCAAGTTCCTGCTCTGTGACACAAAGGAACCTATGTTGAGTTATCATAATTACAAAACAAACATTTTCAATATATTTGTTTCAAATTTGTGAAATTGACCCAAAAAAAATTATAACAGATCAGAACTCTGGTGCAAAAAATAAATATGTCATTTCAATAACTTGTTTCAATTCACATATATGTCAGAAACACCACAGATTTAAGGGATTTGCAAAATTCAAATTATGCTTTTCAATGTTGATTATTTTGTGGTAAAAATAATAAATATATCAGTTTGAGCTGTTACGTTGGTTTAGGATAAGTGGAATTTTTATTCTTTCTTATACATGTATACAGTTTATCAATTTACAATCAATTGTGGTTAAAACAACTGTATGTAGTATTTGTCCCAGATATTTGAAAGTCATCTTTTGACTTCCCAAAAAATGCAATAAATGTCTGTTCCATATCACATATCCTGACATCTGATGGAATCATTCCTTTTGTTTCAACATAATTCAATATTCTATATTTATAAATAAATGTGGCTAATATCACTTGGGACAGTGTAATTCTGAAATGAAAGTCTGATGTCGAATAAGTACAACATGTACACAGTTGGTAAGTAATAAGGTTATAGTCTAGGCAAAATGGCTATATCATTATTGTCATTTACGATAAACAATAGAACTACAAATTATTACATAGATATATTTTAGTTTTAAGTTACTATATGTTACTATGGCATTTTGGTTATGGTTATGATCATTGTGTGAGGAAACGGTTGTAGTGACATTATCTTAGTTGGCAGTACACGATATCACTGTCTTCCTTATTGCATGAGTGTATATCTAATTGACTTTATAAAGTTTTTTAAGAATTAACTATAAAACGGATATTAATTAGAAAATAAAACTGAATCTAAATAAGTATTATGTATATTCACATTCTTCAAACAGTAAATAGTTAACCATTCTAATGAAACACATTATCATCAAATATATTGATCAGATAATGTTTTATCAAGCTTTGATTCGACTTTAAGTTCTAGGACGCAGATGCATAGGTAGTATGAGTAACCAGTGTCCAAACCGAAACTGCCATATCATTTAGACTCAGCTGTCAATCCTGCACTCTGTGTTCTTGGACCTTCATTTCCGGAATTAATTTTCCGAATATCTGGAAGATGGCGTAATTGTTTCCCTCTGTTGTTTGTACTAAATAACCTATATAAAGGATAAAGGATTGATACTTGAACTATAAGGAACTTTAGGATGACAAAGATTTAATGATTTGATCCAAGCATTGTTACATTTGAGTTTGATATCTTAAGGCGGTTGGGGAAGATAAATTATCAAAGCATAACAGCCTATAATCAAACGTAAATGCATATTAATAGATGGTCGTTTGATATCGTTTGAAAAGTGGACTGGACCTATCCTACCCAGTAATAAATAGCATTTTTAGCATTAAGCTATATGCTTGCCACTAATATCAAGAGTTTTATGAACAAATCTGCGTTTGGTTACACGGTTTAATTGCAGTTGCATTGTTTGTGTTTGATAACACTAGACATGTTAGAGCTATTGAAAGCAATTAGCTTCTTGAATGTTGCTTATCTAATATCCTTATGTACACAGCAATAAATTACATCAAATATTTTTTTTCGCGAATTATGATTTCACCTTGAGTACAATTTAGAAAAGCAACATTTTTAAATGCTTCTGTTTTTATAAAATATATGATAACAAAAATTACATACCGTCATCCTAACCAATCCAAGAAAGACCCAATAACAATAAAAGAATGATGTTGCGAAAATTGTATGGAAAACAATTAAACGGCTCACTCATTCTCCTTCCATATCAATAATCCCAAATTGGTCATGGAAGCAGTGTTGCATTAACGATTGACAGATAACTACTGATTCATGGTATCTTTCATTACAAATTACCGCAGAATGTCATTATCCTCAGCCAGTTAATGAGTCAATAAAGTACAGCTGTATTTTAGTATTGGAATTTTAAAGGCCGCTTCATTAGAGGAAATAACTAGTCCTTCCTATACGTCAACTTGTTCAATGAAACCAAGGCACACCACATGGCTTTCCGTAGTCACAAATCTACCGATAATCTACAATTCGGCCACAAACTGCACAGTGTAGTACCAATCAAATTCAACTTTGACCAAGACATTGGACAGAATAGCTTGGCCAGTGGTCATTCATGCTTGAGGGACTGGATCTAGAAATATGTCACTGTTTTGAAAACTCTATTTTAACTCTGACGTTGTGGTTGATTTTGAAGAAATTAGACTGTTGGCTTACCGGGAATCCTCGTATTTAAGCCCAGGGCTTAATTTCGAATTTGACCCATTTCATCTGAGTAATATTTTTTCTGAAATTAAGCCCTGGGCTTAATTTCGAGAGGAAGTAAAATACAACAAAACGTGATTCTTTTCAGATTTTAATGGAATAAATCTTACTCCACGAACAAATTAAATCATTATTTCAACAAACCATATCTTTAGAACTCCTTTGAAATAAAAAAAACAACTTACTTTTAAATTAAATGTTCATGAAAATAAAAAACACTAAAGGACTCGTCACTGAGCTTTTGCAACTGAATGTTCATGAAATACTCGTCACTGCAATCCTCACCACCATCTCCTGAACTGGAATCCTCGAAAGGGTCGTCACTGAGCTGGTCCTCGTCTGGTAGTACAAGACCAGAGTACGACTGAAGAACATCTCGCAGCCTGAAGTTCAGTTGCTCGAGTGGAACCCGTTCTCCCTTTTCAGCTATACCACACAATCTGAATGAATTCTCGACAACCGTTGGGGAGATTGAAGCGACTGCAGCAGACACCATTTTCAGCACAACTTCGTACGATGGTCTTTTCCGGTTGCCGGCGACAGTGAATTCTTTTTCACCATTTATCAACCAGTTCTGCCACTGTCCGCGCATGACAGCTTTGAACGGGGCGTTAACTCCGCCCGTTACATCCAGAGGTTGCAGGTAGGACGTGGTTTTGGGGGGGATTAGCTTGGTGGACACATTCAAGGACTTGAGTGATTCAACGACGGCATCAGTGTAATGGCTCTTGTGGCTGTCCATAAGCAGAAATGAGGGTTCCGTTGCAAAGAAGCTGCCTCGAGCTCTAAACACAGATTGAATCCAACTCAACATCAGTGCTTCGGTCATTGATCCACCTTTGGAAACAAATAGTTCCATATTTTTGGGGACTGTGCATTTTGGAACATTCACAAGATTTTTTAAGATTACCATTACTTTGAGAATGCGACCATCCATGCAGATGGTCAAAACCACGGTAAATCTGTTCTTATCGTGTCCAGTTGTGAGCCCATCAACGTTCTTCGATCCAACGAAGTCAAGGGTTATCTGTCCTGCCATATCAATATAACATGGAGTTTCGTCCATATTAAAAATTCTACTTTTCTCAAGTAGGGCAGTAAGTTGCTCAACGCCACGGAGGTGATCATAGCTAATCATTCTTTGGATCTTCATGCTGCGCTTGTCCTGTTGCCCATGGTGAGTTATCTTACGGGACGAGATGTCATGCCTTTTGCAGAACTTTAGGATCCACGTATCACTTAATTTCAGTGAATCTTTGCTGATCTCCATTTCATCCATTAGACTTAGCCCCTTCTCTCTGAGCGTCAGGTAATTAACGACGTGTTTCTCAGCTCGCTGCGCTTTAAACCAAATAAAGAGGGCTTCTTCAAGCTCAGGCTCCTGTGCTTTTCGACCAGGTTTGCCCATCCGTCGCTTATTTCGTTTTCCATCACTATTCACCATCTGCTCCTCTTCACTCGCCCATCTTCTGAGATTTTTCCTGTCGATGTTCAACTCTCTAGCCGCTTTGGCAATATTATTGTCAAAATCAATTTTAAGTTTTCTCACAGCTTGCATTTTCTGCGTCACCGTAAACGATTTTCTAGACGTCATAGTTTCTCTAAAAATCCACATCAACAACAGGCAAATTAGATTTGAGTTTTTTAGCGTCTTTATGATCGCCAATAAAGATCAGAGCAGCTGGAATTTCAAGCCCCCCTTGGGGCAAATAAGATCTTGAGGCTTTATTTGTTAATATTTCCACCTGTATTGTACCGCCTCGGCGAATGAAAAAGTTACACAATTTGCTTTGTTCAATTGGAATATGTCCAACAATAACGTTCTTACTCACAACAGCAACTGCGTATCGATCAAAAGCATTCAAATTGTCACACTGGGCGTCTAAAATGTCACCAGAAATTGGAGACCAATGCGTTTTGTAGATATGAAACCCTCTTACAGCACTAACGGCAAGATGTAGACCAAGAGATTCCATCAAAAACACGTGTTGTGAACATTCGGAAGGGAGATCACTCTAAAATGAATTTTGAATTTAAGCCCATGGGCTTAAATTTGAAAGTCAAAACTCGTTAT
Source organism: Steromphala cineraria (assembly GCA_916613615.1). Classification (NCBI taxonomy): domain Eukaryota; kingdom Metazoa; phylum Mollusca; class Gastropoda; order Trochida; family Trochidae; genus Steromphala; species Steromphala cineraria. The sequence continues at coordinate 25,934,273 of OU744727.1, read as the reverse complement.
TAAGCCCATGGGCTAAATAACGACAGGGCTTAAATACGAGGATTCCCGGTATGTCTGTCTGGGAAAACAATATCACCAAAAGTTTCCCTACATGGATAATTTAGTGCTGTCCTCTGGAATAGAATCAAGGTCCTCAGGAGGTTGTGAATAGTTTCCTGCAAATAAGTCCTCAGGTCTGCTTGATTTCATGATAAGATTGGTTATTGTTTACAACGACAATCAAGTTTGGACACAAACTGAAAAAAAATTATATTGTAACTTCTTCAATATATCATTAGAATGCGCCTGATAGCTGCAAATTGGTGTATCAATGGCTACTAGAGAAAGCTTGTATTTCAATAATTTTAGGGTGATAAGAATAACTCATATGATAATTACGACAGAGGCATTTAATTAGCTTTAAAAGGAAACATGACAACGGATACATTCAATAAATTCTTCAATCTTTTTACAGCTATAACTCAATTTACTTCAATAGTAAAAAAAGGTTAATTTATACATTTTTCATATTCGAAATTGTTTGATATCTCATTAACTGTTTTTGTTCAGTTTTAATGTTTTAAGTTACGTCGGGTGATCGTATTAATTTTGTTGCAATGATAATTTAACCACATTTTCATGATCAATAGTTTAAAAAAGCCAAGTGAAACACGACTTACATTTTAACACGAGGTTTATATTCTCTGGCACTTAAGTGAATCTGGAAATCCTCATTAAAACGATAAAAACAAGCTTCACAAATTTCATATACATGTCGTCCGTAGGTGTGACACGTAAGGGATAAGTTCTGCATTTGAATTAAATTTGTTGCAATTCAAATCAAACCATAACTTAAAACTATGTAAAATAACGTTTGGTAATGCTTATGGTCCCAAGATGAAAAATCGTTTTTGTAAATAAAATGTAGAATGCACGTTAACTCATGTTACCCCGCATTTGTTCAACCATAGGACAATACTTGTATAGGAGACAGCAGAGTTCAAAATAGGTCCCAAAAATTGATTGAAAACTCCCACTATTCGGCTGTTTATATTACCTTAGGGACTAGCCAACGACTTTCTACCATATCATGATGGTTTTAATGAGTTACACAAGACACTTTTTATAGTTATTTCCTGCAACCAGCAATCTTTACGCGTGACATGTCCTAGGGTTATAACAAAATTCATGTAGCAGTCTCCTTTCACTACACATGTGACATGACCCAGGCCTCTAGTAGTAGAAACGTGTATGAAATTGCACATATCATAAATGTAACTATATATATGTACAGTAACTTTTTGTGAACCATATGGTTCCAAGATGTAATGTTAAAGTATGTAAAAAGATTGTAGAGTACGCATTAACTCATGTTTTCCCCACATTTGTTCAACTATAAGACAAAAACATTATATACGGGACAACAGAGTGCCAAATAGGTCCCACAAAACTCCCACAACTCGGCTGCCTATCATGTTTATATTACCTTAGGGACTGGCCCACGATTTCCTATCATATGGTGATGGTTGTAATGAGTCACACAACACACTTTTTATAGTTTAAATTCCTCTAGTTGCAATTTACTGAGCAGCTATCAGTCTTTATATTTGTAATATTGACGACAACTGCAATTGAAACTGATTCAATATTTGAAATCAGTGTTATTGAGTGAAGAAAGAACTATTAATGTTCTCTTAACCTGCCACCATGACGGGAACATAAAGCATTTAATAGAATGTAACTGAAAAATTGGTTTCTTTTTTAGAAAATTGCCTTTTTTGGTTTGAAATCTTTAAAGTTTGTTGACCTTTGGTTTTCCCAAAAAATATAAAAAAAGACCATGGAGGATTGTCTTTGTTTGAATGATTGTTTCTGCTAACACAACTATATTATGATTGTATTTCGTTTGAAAATGCACATCAGCTCAAGAAAGAGTTTTGTGTCCACAAAATTGATACAATTACTTATACAAAGAGGATCGTATAGAAAGGTTCAATAGATTTAAAACAATGATAATGTGCAAATAATACATGAAAGATATCAAGATGCCCGTACAGTCAGTTTCAAAGCAAAATGGTTGAAATATCTAATAACATTTGGGAGAAAAAACTTGTATGATCGACTATTGGATTATGATCAATGGATAATTCTAAAGATTGGCGTTTGTTCTTAATGGAGTTAATTAGACTAATACACAAATAATGTGCAAATAATACATGAAACATATCAAGATGCCAGTACAGTCAGTTTCAAAGCAAAATGGTTGAAATAACTAATAACATTGGGGAGAGAAAACTCGTATGATCGACTATTGGATTATGATCAATGGATAATTCTAAAGATTGGCGTTTGTTCTTAATGGAGTTAATTAGACTAATACACAAATACGCCTTATGGTCACTGACATGCAAGAAGTCAATGCAGCGCGTATTAAACGTTATTGGCTATTATTAAATAGTGTATGAAATTGTGATGACCAATAGATAGATCGATAGATATTTAACTTTGTGCAATATAGTATATTTCATCCTTTATTCCCAGTTGTTTGAGTTACATATTACATATATGCAAAAGCTACATGTAGGTGTGTACTTAGTCAATCCCGTCTTGTAACAATTTAAGCTTAAAAATTGCTATTTTCCCAAGTTCCTTTTTACCTCTTTACTTTTTTATTTTTGCCCCAAATTAGAACGAATAACAAATTTGTTATTACATCAATTTGCATTTTTTCCATGTTCAATGAAAGCATTTCCAATTACCAATAAATACTACTTCAATATCAATTTCATGCAAAAATACATCTGTGATACACCTTTAATCTTTCTTAGGAACTTGTAAGATATCTGGAACCGCATTGATTAATTACTACCCAAATGTCTTTTTTTCATGCCCTTAATGGGTATCTTACATGCTCATCAGATGTCAAAAATAGCAAAAAGGGAGGATCAATTTCATTGTCCCAAATGATCTGTCTGATAAAATTATAAAATCAAATTATTGGTTTAATGGTTCGATAATCAGCTTTATTGGCTTTATCTCTCTTTTTGTAAATTGCTTTGTTTGAGATTTTAGTTTAGGTTTTGAAGCTATCTCAAGACACAAGTCACTGGCTTAAACGTTGCTGTTTTCTGGTAATTTGGGAAATTGCTTAGATTGCAATTATCGTTTCGATTTTATAATTCTAGCATAACCTTTTGTTTGGCTGGAGATATGAAGTTAATTTCATTACAGTCTGATTAAAAACGAGGATGTGATTGGATAGCTTACAACTGGGTCCGTCTGCGCTAAACTGGTTATAGCAACACGCGATAGAGGTGGGAGCATTCAGACCAAGACGGAGAGGATATCCAGAATGGTTCGAGCCCTGATAGAGTCAATTTTGTTATGTATTTTATTCCTCGGAGCAAGGTCGATTTTAATCAGACTGATTTCATTACAACATTGGTATATTGAATATGAAACGGATATATAGACAATGTGTCCGTCTGAATTCAAACAGTGAGTGATCAAACAATGATCTTTAAGTTGTTGTAGTTTATACCGACAACAAAAGCCTTGATTAACATTAGATACAAATTACAGATTTACAGGAAGCAACATGTTCATAGCAGAATATCACTGTTCTGGAAAGTTTAACTTACCTCATGCTTAATACTCCTGGAAGATTTCAGTAAGTTCAGGGTAATGTTTTTTATGACTTATTGCAGACGTTTCATCTTCAACAAGAATTTGCTCTCTGGAAATTCTTATATTTCGAATGATTAAAGCTCGAACAGTTAATCTTAATTCATAACTAAGTGGCCCTTTATAAATTTACAAACTTGTTGTTTGGTATCTGTTTTTATGATATGTATCAAACATAAAACCAATTTGTTGCAAATTATTTGACCTTTCAAGATAATGACAAGTAAATATGTTAATGACAACACAGCCAATTTAGAAATTATGTGCATTTTATCTGTTTTATATACATGTTAAAGCATGCTTCGCATGTTATTGGAATATTAATATAACTACAGTAACACCCCCGGAGAACGAGAGCTTTAAGAAGTACATATTCTCATTCAAAGTGAACGTGAGAGCATCAGAAGAGCACCTTCTGGATGCAAGTGTTACTCAAACTATCACCATTTATCAACATATTTTCACTTTAAACATTGTTATTAGTCTAGGAACCGCAGTTATAATAGATAATGTCACTGTGTAACAAATAGGTTGAACCTGAACTCGTTAGAATATGAAATTCTCTCCTGTCTGGTCGATAAATATCGTGAAAGAGAAATGCCTTGTTTGGAAGGGTATTTATCCTACCTCATGAAAGAATCTCGAACTCTGATTGGTCCACGTGACCCTGAATAAATACTGATATCACCCTCTTGAGCGGGGTAATAAATCATTTATACCCCGGCACATAAAAAGCATGAAAAAAGCGAAAAGATTGAGCGTCTTGAAATGTACAAAGTATGTTACCTCGAACACATGATCACGTTGGTTACTTTTGATCAACCGATATGTAGCTTTGAACAAACTATAGTAGAATGACTTACCCAGTGCTTACTCTTTATCTTCATATTATATGCGTTTTGTTTAAACATTCGGCAAGAATGGTGGTGGGGAGATATCCCACTCTCGCTAGGTGTTATGCAACTTACCTTCGGCTCGTCGCATGACACCAAGCGCGGGGCGGATATCTCCCAATATACCCCGCCTCTGAATGGTATAACTTATATTGTAAATATTCTATTTCTAACGATGCCCCTTAATATACTTATCTTTGCTATAAAACTTTCTATTTTCAGTTCTGCAACATTCTCTTCAACTCGGACTGGTTCCAGAATGTCTGAAAAAGGCAATCATCACACCACTCATAAATTAAGAAACCATCATTTGACAAGGATGTTCTCATAAACTATAGTCCAGTTTCAAATTTGGCCTTCATCTCTAAAGTGCTGGAAAAGGTGGTTCTCAAGAGGATCAATGCGCACTTGACAGAGAATGATCTCACAGAAGTGTTCCAATCTGCTTATAAGCCAAAACACAGCACAGAGACAGCACTGCTCAGGGTACACAACGACATCCTCGAGTGTATGGATAAGCAAGAGGTCGTTCTTCTGGTGATGTTAGATCTCACTGCTGCTTTTGATACAGTTGATCACCAAATACTGTTGGAGCGATTGAAATCAACACTTGGAATCACCGGCACAGCATTATCCTGGTTCCAGTCTTACTTGTCGAACAGGACGATGAGAGTACATGTATGTATAGATGGAGAACTGTCCGCCCATCAAGCCTTAAAGTGTGGAGTCCCTCAGGGGTCCATGTTGGGTCCGGTTTTGTTTTCCCTGTACAAACTGTCACTTGGGAATGTTATTCGGAAGCATGGATTGAACTTCCATGGCTATGCGGATGACAATCAACTTTATATTGGCATAAAACCTGCATCTATTCAAGTTTCAAAGAATGCTATGGAAAGCTGCATCGAGAACATTCGAGCCTGGATGTCAGCAAATTTTCTTAAACTAAATCCAGAGAAAACTGAATTTATTGTTTTTGGCACACGGCAACAGCTACAAAAGATAAAAGATGTAAATCTCAACATTTGGGGTGCAGTTGTTGAACCTACTGACAGGGTGCGTAATCTGGGTGTGATTTTTAAAAGGACGCTATCCTCGGAGGCGCAAGCTATCCACGGTGAGATCTGCTTCTTTCCACCTGAGGAACATAGGCACGACCCGACAGTACCTGGATACAGACACAGCCAAGCTCCTTGTGCACGCCTTCGTCACCTCAAGAGTGGACTACGGCAATGCTCTTCTCTCTGGAGAAGCTGCTCTTGGTCACCTTCAACGCCTACAGAACAGGGCAGCCAGAGTTGTCAACAGGACCAAACCCAGAGAACACATCACCCCAGTTCTGAAAGCTCTGCACTGGCTGCCAATAAAACAGAGAATCAAGTTCAAGCTGCTTACAACCACTTATCAGGCCCTTCATGAACCTTCATACCCTCGGTATCTAAAGGATCTGATCTCTTTCCACACACCAAGCAGAAGTCTCCGATCAGCTCAACAGAAACAGCTAGATGTTCCAGAGACCAGAACAAAAACAGCAGAAGAGCGTTTACTGTTGCTGGTCCCACTTTGTGGAATTCTCTACCGATTGACATCAGATTTGCTCAGGACATTGACACTTATATATAATTACCGCTCAATGCTGAAAATACAATGACACTACGAGCTCATGAAACAGCGCCACTGAGCAGCTTTGTTGGAAGATAGGCGCTTAACAAATTAAATAATTATTATTATTATGGTAGTGGTGGTGATGATGATGTTGATGATAATATATAGCACTGCTGAAACTACAATTACTTTTATGGTTGCTACTATTACGTATATACAAAACCGCATAGTTTATCCAGACATATTTTTAAGTTTTGCAATATTGCTGAGACATTTTAAAGGGGCAGTAGCACGTTTTTTGATAATTTTATATTTTAATTTTTTTACTGATAATGGTATGTTAACGCTAAATGTATTATGTTGATAGTGTCAAAAATCTTATTACAGAAGCCAATCATCCATAGTCAGAAAGAAAAGGATGAAGTTTCTCATAAAATCCATTGGCGACTATTTTATGTGAACACCTTTAATTCATTTTGTGTAAGATAAAGGAACCGCATGGCTAAACTTTACGTTATATATTTGAATTATTACTGCTCCGTTTAGTTTAAATACATTGTCTTTCAGATGGAACCATTAATTTTCATTTTCCTTACATCACCTTAAATTCCCCCTAAAAACATGCTACTGCCCCTTTAACATAACTTTACATGTTGAATTTATGAAACGACTTTAATCATGTCAAAACTGGTTGAGATTATTAAGTGGGTTAGAGTGAGGCAAAGTGTTCAAATCGATGATAAGCAATTAAAGGTTACTCGTAAAAAGATGATGATGATATGAAGCTGATAAAAATTACCGAATTCAATAAATCAGAACTTCTAGAAACCATGACAATAATGACACTCTTAGATGCATATTTGTATATGTGAAGATCTGTACTATGCCAATCACGTTATAAATTCATATTAAGTATAAATGATAACAAACCTTAGGGGGAAAAGTATTATATGGATCCAAGTTCCTGCTTTATGACTCAACAATTTTAAATGACCAACAAGAAGTTTCATTTGTCATACAGAACCCTAGTGCAAAACAACACTTTCGCGTTTCTATGCAATAACTTGTTTGAATCTACATATTTGTAAGAGAGACCTTAGTCTGAAGGGATTCTCATATACTTCCCATAAATGCAGTTTATGGATTAAATGGATGACGTTGAAGGACGGTAGTCAATTGCCAGAGACGGGTTTAAGCAACTGTTTTATAGCATTCGTCCTTCAAAGTCACCTTTTGACTTTCCCAAAAGTGTAATAAATGCTTCATATCAAATATAATATTCAATGTCTTGACACTGGATGAAATCAACCATTTTATTTCAACATAAATCAAACCTGTGTTTCTCTATTTTGTCAAATATATGTGGCTAATACAACGTGGGACTGTGTTATCCTGAACTGAAAGTATAATGTTGATTGAGAATAATCCAGTGTGAAAGTAATGAAGTTAATGTTTCAGTCTAGACAATATGGTTGAATAATTATTGTCATATGCGATTTCAGAAATAGAATTTGTGATAAAGCGATATTATTATTATCAACTATTGTATATGGATTATGGTTATGATCATTGTGTGAGCAAACGGTTTGAATGACATTATGTTAGTTGGCAGAACAAAATATCACTGTCTCCTTGCGTGATTGAATATCTTATTTTCGTGGTCTAACGTAGATTAGATATCTGTTGATTTCATTCGGAGCCGAACGCGTTAGCACGGCTAGTACAATGATAAAAGACTTTAAGTTAGTATTCAGACGAAGCAACTCCCGAAGCGTACGGTGACTCTATGTATGTCATGTATGTCATGAAGTTCGTTTCTATGGCAGTGTGTATCATACCGCGGTGAATCGCCCGTCATAAAAATCGTGTTCGAATGTTGGTTCGACCATAGAAATAAACCAATGAAATTCAAGGACTTTGAAATGCCATGGTATGATTTGTACATAAATAATCGAATGTCCCTGTCAAAAAAGGAAAGTTCAGAGGTATCCACCGTGATGCCTTGGGGTGTCCTTCTTACTGACCAATGTCCATGCACTAATATCAAACCACGCGTCTTATGTCATTATGTCCACATTCACGAATCCACGTTGAATTCGATAACACAATATCACGCTTCCTATGTCAATAATGTTGATTTATACAGCTTTAGAGTGAATTTGATGCAACTTCAACTTAATAATTTTACTTCACAGAAAGAAAGCCATCAGATATTCAAATGAGATTCATCCCTTGTGTATGTATTGACTTGACTACAGATATCAAAAGGATGCTATTGCATAAATAGGCCTTTTATGTATGTTTATTATTTTTTTGGTTAAAACTTTTTAGTTAACATCTTTCCTTATTAATGCAAATATAAAACATAAAGTGTTTGAATATAAAACGGTTAAAGGAACATTGTAGTTAAGTCCTGTTTAAAATATTATATCTTTTTAAACAGTAGCTAGTTGTATTTGGCAAATAGTTAACGATGAATGTTTGCATCATTATTAGCAATCTTCGTATAGCTACAGAAATCCTTGTCTCTACCTCCAGTGAATAAAAGGAATTTTCACATAAACGGATTATAGCAGTTTTTGGCTTCATTGAATCCTGAATTGCATACATTTCTCTCAGGCGTGACAACAAAGCCTTTATAATATGGACATGTCTATGTGACTTCTGATGTAATAGTTCCTCTTCAATATGTGACATCTGTGCCTGCAGATAACACTTTCTTCCCTTGCAGAAATAAAATGGTAATAGTGACGAGATGCAGATGGAATAATGAGGTAATGAGTCCGGTGGAATCCTTCTCGGTGCATTCTGAAAATGTAAATCAGAAAACAAGATTTTTGTTACATACATGTACATTCCTTCACCTATTGTTATGGGTGTTAGTTTTGAACCTATGACTGTCAGACAAACACACAAGAAAAGACAGCCTGCCGCAGCTGCATGTATCTGAACTCATCTAACCAAGAGCAAGGACGGCCACAAAAAAATTTCAGTAAAGACAGTAACTCCAGTGTGACATTCGTTATACAAGATCGCTGCTAAACTCTATTAGAAAAACGTTTGTGTGATTAGATAGCATCAGACTGGGTTTTGTCTGTGCTAAACTAGTTACGACAACATGCGACAAAGGTGGGTGCATTAAGACCGTGGTGGAGAGAATACCCGGCTGGTTCGAACCCTAATAGAGACAATGTTTTATTGTTATTTTCCTCGGAGCATGATGGATTTTAATTAGCCTAAAGGTCAATGTTATCTGTATCACCCATTTAGTATGTCATGTTACAAATTTGTACTGCTGATACACCCTCTAAAATCAAATTACATGGTCCGTATGCAATGACCAATCAGGTTTCGAGAAATTTATCTTAGAAGTTACTGTTCTTTAGATTTTTTAAAAAGTACAGGAGGAACAGTTTTCTTTGTTGTTGTCAAAGAAAATAATTTTGCAATGTTATTAAAATAGGCAAACGTTCATTTTCTTTTAATGTTATATGAAAACAACCGAATGCTGAGCTCATTGATAAAAATGACTTCCACAGGCACAAAATAAACCATAAATCATTTCCCTAAAGAGAAGACAAAGAGGTTCAGTAACTGTGAATTAACAAATAATAGAAAGCAATAAACTAAGAATAATATTTCTGCCAGCTTGAACAGGACATTACTCATACTGATGCCATTTTGATTGTGTCTAGAAACAAGGACACGTGAATAAGAGGGACATGTCACGAGACAGTATGGAGGCTGGAGGAACGTGTGACCTACTATTCAATGCAAGGAATATATATTACTTTTTGTTTAATAAACCTAATTTATCATATATAAATACATAACTAATTGATATCAACATTGAATTTTAACTAAGGGTATTACTCAGTATGCTTTTATTAGAAAAAATATTGGTGTTTATACATGCTGTCATGCAATGAGTACACTAAGTAAAGGTTTATGATATCATTGCACCTCTAGTCATATCTTGAGAATAGTTAACAATTAATAAGTCAAATCACAGTTCAGTAGGTAAGGTAATATCGAACGAACATACACTAAAATATGCTTGAGTAAATATTAACCTTATATATTTGTTGATACGCAAGTCTCTTCATCTTTAGTGCATTTAGTAAATAGGTTTTATAATTGTTTATTCGTTTATCTTTTCTTCTGACACATTAACCCTATATATCACCAGGTATATCATAATGAAAATTGATAGTGATGCTGTTATTCACTTTCTTTCATCAAGATCCAAATTCTCTCAAAGATCAATGATGAAAGGGTTTCCATAGGATGAAATCTTATTTTGTTATATGCAAAATATATATAGAGCAGTAGAAGTTGTTACATGAAATATCAGATCGTTAGACAAAAAGGCAAAACGTTATTTGCATACAAGAATGTGTAGAATTCTAATGCACTTGATATTGATTTGTGATCATGACAAACGCATCTTGATTATGACATGTGACGTGTTATATTTGACTTCAAAGAAAATGTAGGATCCTTTGGGACTCAATGTGAATGTTATCCATAATACGAAATAGCTGGGAACGAATTTTAAGAACCCTAAAGAAACAATACAAGATGAAATGAAACAATATTTAAGATAAACATATTGTAGATGGTTCCTGGATTTTTCAGCAAGGAAAGCAAAAGGAAGGATATTCAAGGGACACCGATATTCTTTGAAATATGTAGATACGGTTATTTTGTAAAAAAGGGACATTACAAATGGAAAAAAATTAGCTGTGACTACAGTATTCATAAGAGTTAATACAAAATGAGACAATGCTATGATACAATATTAGAAAGATGTGCTTTAAACTTTAAACAAAACATGTGACCGAGGACACTTTTCAAGGGGCAAACCCTTCTAAAATAAACTCTCAAAATGAAGCATTTTAGAGTACAACTTAACAAAAACTTAGATTGTTTGGAATTCAAAATGATACATATAATGAGATGTTATTACTTGTGAACTCAGTTTTAATTGTTTTAGCAAAATATCTTCATTTTCATGATTAAATCTTTATAAATATGTTGTCATACATAAGCATATATTAGCTCATAGGCATCTTCTGGTCCTCATTCATGCGATCTGAAAGATTAGGAAAGTTTTAAGAATGCTATACAAAAGCTTTAATTGTTTACCAATGCCACATTGTAACTACTTTTTTTTCATAAGTTAGTATTTTCAATTGCAGTTGTGCAGGCCAGTCATATACAAAAGAGAAAAAGATATAGAAAAATTTAAGAAATATATATTTAATTTGCTGACGAAACAAAAATATTTATGGAATCACTTTATAACTAACCCAAAGTGAAGGTTAGGGGAGTCAAAATGGACAACCTGCAAGAACTTGTTGCAAAGTAACTGTATGTTCAGAAACGTGGTCGGAACATTTATTTCGGGTTTTTTTCGGCTTGATACCTGATTATTGCATGGTTCAACCATGAGATCGAGGTGGAACATTCCTAGTACTATAAACTTCATTCCTAAAATACAAAAGGAGCTCATGCAGGGTTGTTAAATGGGCTATAGCACTTTCTGGGATATCACGAAACAGTAATAAATAAATGATGAAACAAGCGTTTTATCAAAAGTGGCATTTTTTAAAATGAACATTAAATGTTTGATAAAACTACCCAAATCCGCTCACAATCTTATATGCTTTAACAATGTTGACACAAACATGGATGTTACTAGTTTTAGCTTGATACTTGACCATTTTCACCGATTATTTATTGATTAAAAACAGTATTTGCTAAATAGTCAGTAAATCTAAAGAACAAAAATTTTAAAAAGTCCTGGCCCCCTAGTTCCTAGACGCAGATGTTGAGGTCAAGACAACAAGTCCAAGTGACCAGTGTCCAAACCAAGCCTGATATATGTCTTAGATTAAGTTGTCAATCCTGGACTCTGCTTCCGCGGATTTTAATTTCCGGAATTAGTTCTCCTAATGTCTGGAAGAAGGTGTAATTGTTCCCCTCTGTTGTTTATAGCACATAATCAAGGCAAAGGATAACAGACTTTACAATGGTGTTATAGGGAATTTAGGATATCATAGATTTAAAGAATTGATTAATGCATTGTTACGTTTGTGTTTGAGATCATAAGGCCCTAGATGGAGAAAATATATATATATATATATAAACAGCCTCATCAACTATAACTGCTTGTTCATAGATGATCGCTTGCAATTGATATTGTTTTACACAAGGAATCGACAAAGGTCATCAAAGACTTTTTGCAGATGTAACTAAATCAGAAATAGTCCTATTCTTAAGTATTTTGTTATATGCTTGGTACTACAATCAATTACTTATTTACAAACATTTACTTGATTGAATGGTTCGATTTATACTTGCAGTTGGGTTTGATAACATTCGATACGATTGTAAGGCTATACCTATGCAAACATTAGTTACTCGAATGTAGCTTATCAAATGTATATATTAAAGCACGCGTTTAACAAACGACAGAACGTTCGGTATTTAAATAAACTAAATTTTAGTGTTTGTTATTCTTGTTCAAAAGGCATATTTTCACAAATAATGATGTCACATTTGTGTTGTACACACAGCAGACAAAATATGATCTTTCCATCCGACAAATTCAAGAACATGGCAAACGTAAAGAGCAAAATAGTGTCATGACGTCACAAACATGATATGACAAATAATTAAACTGTCCTTCTATCATCCTTCATAAATCGATAGTCACATATTGGTGATGGAAACATAGTTGAATTAACAATTAATAACTTTTGATTCATGATATCTTTAATTACTAATGTCCACTGAATGTCATTATCTTAGGCCTGGTGATGAGCTTTTAAAGTGCAGCGCAGCTACATATTTCTATTTGGATGTAAAAAGCCGATTCATTAGAACAAATAATTTCATATTACTCAGATCAATAAGAATGAAACCAGGGTGCACCACATGGCTTTACGGGAGTCACAAATCTGTCAATTCAACAATTCCGCCACGAACTTACCACTGCACGCTGTTTGTTAATCAAGTTTTGCTTAGACACAATGGTCAAGGCAGTGGACAAACTAGCTTGACCAGTAGTCATTCACAATGGAGTGACCGGATCTAGAAATAACTAGCTCCATTCAGCTAGAGTGAGAAGGAAGGATTCGCTTCAACCATGGCCCTGATGAGAGTTGAAGAAGCTTGTAAACTGATTTCAAGTGATAATTTGATTTTGAAAACTCCTTTAAAACTCTGACTCTATGCCAGGTTCTGAGGAAATTTGCCTGCAGGCTTTAGTCTGACTGGGGAAAACAATAGCAGCCCGTGTTTCTCTGCATGGGTTATTTAGTGTGGTCCTCGGGAGTGGAGTCAAGGGCCTCAGGGGGTTGGGAATAATTTCCTGCAAATAAGTCCTCAGGTCTGCTTGATTTCATGATAAGAATGGTTATTGTTTACAAGTCATTCAAGTGTGGACGCATACACTGAAATACATTATTTGTTACTTACGATATCTCATTTGATTTTACCTGACAGCTGAAAATTGGTGTATTCATTGCTACTTTAGTCATCCTTTAAGATATCTTTCAAGATATTTCGGGTTATTAGCATTTTACTCGGGCTACTTCATTTGATTTTTTGACTGAGGTATCTAAGCAGTATCAAATGGAAATATGTTCTATTGTAATGTCGGGTCTGTGAAGTTAGCTGCCAGTTCCCACCACAGACCCTGTAATGTCATTCATTACGTGGCGCCATCTTCATGCTTATTTCGGTGCAATCATAATTTTACCATATGGTCATAATCAATAGTTAAAAACAGCAAAGTGATTATTTATTATCATTATTTATTATTAAATCCGACTTGCATTTCAACACGGGGTATATATTCTCTCTAACCTAACTCTCACAAACGTCTTAAAGCAATCTCCTTTCACTTCACATGACCGAGGCCTCTATAGTAGTAGAAACATTTGATAAAAGTTTACATGACATAAATGCAACTACATCTTGAAATTACATATGTTCAATAAATTGTGGCGAAGCATACTTTATGGTCCCAAAATGAAATATCAAATTATCAAATAGATCGTAGAGTACGCATTAACTGATGTTTCCCCGTATTTGTTCAACTGCAAGACAAAAAAGTATGCTGGAGACAACAGAGTGCCAAATAGGTCCCCAAAGTTCAACGAAAACTCCCACAATTTGGTTGCCTAACTTGTTCATATTACCTCAGAGACTTGTCAACGACTTCCAATCATATCGTGATGGTTTTAATGAGTTAAACAAGACACTTTTATAGTTATAACCTGCATTTTAAGATTCTCTAGTGACAATGTTCTTACATGTAATCAAGTCTTAATATTGGAAATTCTTTTGCATGATAAATGTTGCAATTGATACTGGTTTAGCTCTGAGTCGTTTTAACTTTCATAAATAAAACGGTTTTATCAATTGAAGAAAGAACTTTTATATTCTCGTTAACTGCCATTATACAGGTAAATTAATGCATTTATATAGCAATTTCCCTTTTAATTTAAGTTGCTTTTTTACGAAATTGCATTCTTTGGTTTGATCTATTTTGAATTTGCAAACTTGCGTTTGTCATTCTCATCAAAAGACAAGACCATGACGGATTGTCTTTGCTTGAGTAATTTCTTTCTGCTTCACTTTCATATTTACCCAATTTTATTCAACAACAAATGGATTTCAAAACAATAAAAAAGTGCCAGAAACATATCAGTTGATATTTTTAATCAAGATGCACGAAAACATGCTTAGAGAGACATGTACATTTAGTTTAAAACAAACTGGTTGGAATATCTAATAACTTAACAGAGAACTCATGAGCTCGACTATTTACTAACGAACAAATGATAATTTTAAAGAATGAAGATTGACCTTACATGATTTAAATATACTTTAAAGGGGCAGTAGCACGTTTTTAGGGGGAATATAAGGTGATGTCAGGAAAATGAAAATTAATGGTTCCAATTGATAGACAATGTATTTAAACTAAATGGAGCAGTAATATTTCAAATATATAATGTAAAGGTTAGCCATGCGATTCCTTTTTCTAACACAAAATGAATTAAAGGTGTTCACAAAAAAATGGCCGCCAATGGATTTGGTGTAAATCTTCATACTTTGTCCTCTGACTATGGGTGATTGACTTGTGTAATGAGATTTTATATACTGTCAAAATAATACATTTAACATTAACTTACAATTATCAGTGACAAATTTAAAATATAAAATTATCAAAAAACGTGCTACTGCCCCTTTAAAGGGACAGTAGCATGATTATGGGTAATATAAGTAGATGTCAGAAAAATGAAGATAAATGGTTCCAATTGAAAGACAATGAACTTTAAGTAAATGAAGCAGTGATAAATTAAAAAAATATACAAAAAGTTAATTAAAGGTTTTCACACAAAAAAGGCCGCCATTGAAATCTTTTATTTGTTCTCTGATAACGGATGATTGGTTTGTGTAATGAAATTTTTGACACTATCAGAATAATACATTTAACATTAACGTACAAGTGCCAGTGAAAATTTTAAAATATAAAATGTTTAAAAACCGTGCTACTGCCCCTGTAGGACAAAAGTGTTCTCACAGGCACTGACTCACACCATATTTTTCTAATTATAAAAACCTTACAGATAATGTCGTCCCCTCGTTAATACTAATGATAGTATTCGAGCAACCTGCCATTTATGTTCCAAAATGTGTACAAATCAGGATTTCGTGATAACTTGAAAAAGACCTGAAGAACTCGATGCAACGCTCATTAAATGTGCATTAACTATGATAATGGCAATAATCAAATATAATATGAAATTTTGATAACCAAACGGCAGGTGTAATGCAACAGTTATTCTTACAGAAGTTTGAAAATCGGTTTATATCTAACTTTTAGGAATCAAGTATATTTAATCCTTTGATCTCAGTTGTTGGAGATATATTCACAAGCTAGGCGTATACAAAGCTCGCTCAATTATCAGGCACTTAAATTGCCGTCTTGTAACAACTGACCCTTAACATGGCTCTAAGTCTAAGTTCCTTTGCAATTGTTAACTATTCATTATTGCGCTTAATGGGAAAGAATATCAAATATGTTAATAGATCAATATGCATATTTCCTCGTATACGATGAAACCATTTTCTAGCATAAAAACCGGTTTGTTGTCATATTTGGGATACACTTTTAATCTCTCTTAGGAATTTGTAACATATTTAGACCGGAAATTAATTAATAACTATGCAAATGTCTGGTTTCGTGCCCTTGATGTGTCTCTCACACGCCAATCACTTGTCAAAAATAGCAGAAAGGTCGCCCTAATTACATGAGCAGTCTGGTAAAAAATATGATATTCAATAATTTGCTTGATCACTCAACCAATCGGCGTTTTGTGTTATATCTTTCTGATTTCAAATTGCTTTTTTGAGTGAAGTTTTGAAAGCTATTTCAAGATACGAGTCAGTTGCGAAAACGTTGCTGTCCTCTTCTAATTTGGAAACATTGCTTAGACTACAATATCCCTTTGTTGTTAAGTTGTAAGCTCTGGAGGTAATTTTATTACAAAAGTGTCTGCAGTGAACATGAAATGGATGCGGAGACAATATGTCGAGTATAAATTCTTTGTCTATAAAGGGAGTTAACAGACTGATCTGTGGGGTATAAAATACGATGGATTACAAACGCCTTAATCAGCCTTAAATACAATTAGAGAAACCAAATAGGAGCAGTTTGCGTCGAGCAAATTGATGCGTTCACAATGAGTACATATCGTAAAACGAATATTTCGCTGGGCAGAATGAGTCAAAAACAAGGTTTAGTAGAAGAAGATTTAACTAATAAATAAAGTATCAAGTTCAGGTTATGTTTAGTACTTGCTAGCAAGTAGGATTGTTTTGTTTGTATTTCTTGAAGTTCCACATGGACTTCTTTTAATTTTATGGCGGTACACCTTGATAGATAAATAAATTAAGAACTTTATCGGATTGAAAAATGAAAAATGCCCAAAACCGAAAAAGAGAACCTGATTAAAATCACTTATGTATGTGTATGCACGTTTGCAAACTCAACACGATATTAATGATAAGTGTAACTAGAATAAGCTATAGCCGGTAGAGTCCTCTAAAGAAAATATACCATATGCAGTGTCTCTGTATCCAAATGTTCCCCTTGTATATCACATATTATATTTGAAAAGTTAGAAGGGAGTGTGAAGGAAGTTGATCTCAAATAACCCTCTGTATCCCTGTATCTTTTTTGGTTTCGCTGTTTACAAAATGAATCAGAATATAAAAGCTATTTATTGTTAGACATCGAATCTTTAAAAGTAAATGACAAAGTAGTCGTTTTAAAGCAACATATCAAATTCAAAGTTTATACCCTTTTAGCCCATATCTAACCAAAAGCCTCTAGACTGCTGCGACGTGCTTGGTATAATCCTAACATAAACAAGGTTACTCTCCGAGAACACGGGTTTAAGTAGTACATATTCTCATTCAAACTGAATGCGAGAGATTCTAGTATGACTTATGAAACACCCTCCGGCTTCTAGTGTTACTCAAACTATCACCATTTATCAATATGTTTTCAGTTTTAAATTGTTATTAATCTAGGTCCTGCAGTTGTAATCAATAATGTCAGACTATAACAAACATCATTAGAAGTTAAAATTCTCTTCTGTCTTGTTGAGAAATTTGTAAAAGAGAAATACTTAGCCTGTAAAGGTCTACATAACAATCTTTTGTTTGTATATTGCAAGCTTAAACAAGAGGTTTTCACTATCATGTATAAGACAATTTGGCAAAGTTTGTGTTAAACAAAACGCTTCCATATATATGTTAAACAATGATTATGATGGTAATGGAATTAGTGTTCAAATTGCAAAATGTACCAACGAAATGCATATAAAAAGGTGTAGGGCTTACTAGTACTACCACTACTATTATTATTATTACTTCTACTACATGTACTATTACTACTGCTATCATTACTCTACTTCTATTACTACTACTACTACTTCTACTACTACTACTACTTCTACTACTACTACTACTACTACTACTACTGTTGTTTCTACTGCTACAACTTCTTTCACAACTTTTTCAACTACTACTTCATTAACTACGGATATTTCCACTACTTGTTCTACTACTTCTACTTCTACTACTACCGATACTGTCACTACTAATAGAAACACTACTAGGTCTACCACATCTGAAACTCCAACTACTAATTTACTGCTGCTACAACTACTATTACTTAAATACTAATATAACTAAAGAGAGGATATAAAGAGACAGACGAAAAACACAATTACCTAGAACTAATAATATTTATACAGACAAATCGTCAAAAAATCAGCCATACAAATGCAACATGGCTTTAACACTTTAACATTACTTAAACATTCTAAAGTTTTGAAACAGTTATTATTACATAAGATGTTGACGGGGAATGAGTTGACATTTTTTTAACAATGATGTATTTCCGGCCTTTTCCTTAAGTATGACTTTCCAATTAATCTAGCCACAATAAACATGTATAGTTCTTTCATTTCCCCTTTGAATCAGCATTTAATGGGATAATCAAATTTAATGTGAAAGAGTTGCGGCCAATTATGACAATTTCATTTCAAAGGGACTTAATTAGGCTCGAGAGTTTTAAAATGTAAAACCTCACAAGATTAACCAATAACAGGCTATTCTAACATTCCTCCTCAATAAGAAAATATTATAGGTATGCATATAACGATTCGGCTATGTTGCAAAAACGCGGGAGATGAAGTAATCAATATCAACGTGTCGCCTCGGGTGATATAAATTTGGTCATTACTTGAATGAAAATTACTATGATACATCACTAGGGATCTGCAGGCAGTATCTGATAACACATGATCGGGGCTGGTATTGGTTTAAACAGTTTTAAGACATAGATTAACCCCTTGTTATTGACATTTGTCAGTTGCGGAATGATATTTGATTGATGAGAAATTACACTGATCTGAAAACAAGAAACCATGGTCACTGTACATGTATATAGCAAACGTCGTGTTATTACTTCACATGTTAACCTTGGTTAGGGCTGATGGCGATTATTAAGTGAGTTATAGGTGCATAGTTATCAAATAGATGATATGCGATTAAATGTTACTCGTTAAGAGATACAAACACGTTGACAATTTGAAAATGAACACATATATAGACATGGTTGATAAACTAATCGGGCTTAAAAGAAAAAACCGCATTCAATCAATCAGGATTTCTAGGAAATTAATTACCCTTGCACGCATATTTGTAAATATGTATTATGCAAAACATGTTATGAATCGATATTAAATATAAATGATAACAAAAGTACCAGGTATGAGCCCAGTTCCTGCTCTATGACTCTAAATTATCCTTTCTGGAGTTGAGGTGATGGTTAAAGCAAAATTATACAATATTTGCTTTCAAAAATGTCAAATTGCCAAATAATGTTTTTCATTTGGCAAACACAACCCTCGTAAAAGAACACGTATGTCATTTCAATAACTTGTTTGAATTTTCATGTACATATATCTAAGAAACACCATAGATTTAAGTGATTTAAAATTCATGTTCTTCGATTTTGAATAAATGGTTTGAAAGAAATGATAACTATTTCCCTATGACCTGTTTATATGTGTGCATTTTTATCATACTTCCCATATATACGGTTTATCGATTGAATGGACGACGGTCGGCAGTCAATTGCTATCATGGGGATAAAACAACTGTTTTATAGCAATCGTTCTACAAAGTCGTCTTTTGACTATCCCAAATGTGTAATATATGTCAGTTTCATATCAAATATAATATTCAATATCTTAACACTAGATGAAATCAACCATTTTCTGTCAACATATATCAAATCTGTCTATATCTATATGACACATAAATGTGGATAATATCACATGGGACTGTGTACTCCTGAACTGAACCCAGTGGGCAAGTAATTTGGTAAATGTTTAAATCTAGACGATATGGCTAAATAATTATTGACTTATACAAGTTCAGTAAAACAAATAAAGATGAAGCGACTTGTACCTTTATTTATCATGGTCTATATGGATTATGGTTAAGGTTAATGGTTAATGTATGGCGGAACGGTTGTAGTGGCAATCTAGAAGTTATAGTAAGTTACAAAAGGCAGTATTCATATACCTCCCTTCTGGTGTAAGGGGTTGTGTACTTGTACAGTACTACTTTATCAAATTTGCGAGAGTAATTAAAAGGAACAGTAGCGCGTTTTTGAAAATTTTACATTTTCACTGATAATTGTGCGTTTTTGCTAAATAAATTATCTTATCAACCATAATCGGAGAAAAAATTAAAAAGATTCACAAAAAGTCCATAAGCTGCCATACTTGTGTGAACATCTTTAATTAATTTTTTGTAAGAAGAAGGAATCGCGCGCATGGCTGAACTTTACATTATAGTTTTAATTTGTTACTGCTTCATTTAGGTCAAATAATTGCGTTTCAATTGGAACCATTTATTTTCATTTTCCTGACATCACATCATATTCCCCCTAAATCGTGCAATTGCACCTTTAAGGGGTATCCCTCACATTGATACCTCTTATGAAATACCATTATTCTAATGAAAGAAAAGTATTTAACAGAATTTTGTTTTATGATAATAACTATTTCGTAACGTCATATTCCGAAAATATTTGGAAAAATTCCCCAAACTCTCTCAGTGTTAATATATATAGTCGTTGGACAATGTCAATTTAGGGACCGGTCATTTATTATAGGGGGGGGTGGGCCGGTGAAATTTCCCCACAGTATGTCCCAAAAAAAGTGACCCACCCCTTAAAGCTGTCATGATTTTTTATGACCCCCCACTGATGCCTGTCATATTTTTTTATGACCCACCCTTCACTATTTATATTCTTAACAGAGCATTAAAGTTTGTTGTTTATGTTTATTAAAGCATGTTAAAAATGTTTACTCAAGTATTTTGTCAAGTTTTGGATAAATTTGTTGTCATGTTTGAAAACAGCACTAAAATACTGTCTTATTTTTTTATGACCCACCCCTAAAGGCTGTCTTATTTTTTTGTGACCCACCCCTAAAGGCTGTCTTATTTTTTTGTGACCCACCCCCTAAAATCACCGGCCCACCCCCCCCTATAATAAATGACCGGTCCCTTATGGTACTGAAATATTATCTTAGTAATAAGAGAGCTCGAAAATATAGGTCAAGATGAATATGTTCATACAAATAACTTTGATTCGAATTCTGTTCTTCTATGAGCCCTGTTTGCGCAAATTTGATCAACTGCCATTGGGTAAATGTCAACATAAGGCTCTAAGTTGAGATTTTGACTAACCCGGACAAGGCACCGATTCTTGCTGGCGGCAATCTTTCAAACGCTATTTCGGGAAATGATATAAAGAAGAGAGATTAAAGTATAGTTGCTTACGTGAAGTATTTATTGTTTTATTTTATATTGTATAGTAGACCTTTTTATGAATAAATATGCTTTTTAAGGTCAACTTCATATATATGCAGATTTCGTCATCGATCATGACGTATCATTTCAGATATGCTGGCAGTCAAACATTAATTAACGTACATTTTCAAAAATGTTTCTACATAAACTCATGCCGCTAATAGACGAAATATTTCCCAAGCGGCATAAAAGGCAAACCCACTCACTCAACGTAATTTCTTACCAATGCAGTAGAAATGTTCTTAACCCGCCTTGGCCTCAATAGTATTCAAAAGCGAAAAAGCGTAAGGTCTTTATTGTCGGAATTGGACATAAATCGAGTGTGCTTTTGTTTGAATTTATATCTACATTATAGAATGAAAATATTAAGTTTGGAAACTTTCTATGAGTCCGAATATGATAATAATACGCCATTTTTTTTCAGTGATTATACCCATATGAACGAATTTAAGTTGTTTATCAAATTGAATAATTCGATTAGCATCTTAGAAATTGTCAAATTGAGTGATCACTGTTAGTATCAACGAAAGGACGTGGCAAAAACATCTTAAGACAGATGGTCCGTAATTATATTTAAATGTATATTTAGCCTGGCTCACAGTTGTCCTTAAGATACAACATTTGACCCTGATTTGACCTTTGGTCGTATTTCCTTCATGTCAAATGTGTATATGAATAATTGAATGTTCATGTCAAAATATGCAAGTTCAGCGATGTCCAGTGTCATGCCTTGAGGTGTCCTTCTTACTGACCAGTGTTTGTGCACCAATATCTGACCACACGCCCTATGTTACTGTGTCCACTTGGCCACAAGTTGACCACTCTGACGAATGGTCATCGTATTCTAAATCACGCTTCCCATGTCGATTTCAAAGGCAGTGAGTGAATGAACATGTGGATTTTGACAGCCCCTGTGTCGATTTCAAAGCGGAACATGTGAATTGCGACAGGTCTTGTGTAAATCTCAACATTGATGCGATTTTATACTAATATTTCGCACAAAGACAGCTATAAGATATTCTAATGACATTCATCCCTTGTGTATGTATTGACTTTACGGTGGGAATTCAGAGAATGTCCCTGAATAAATTGAACTGTTAATTTGCTTATTTGTATACATTTAATACAACAGAAGTCAAAATTTCGAGTTTAAATATTCACTTGTGAATACAGGAAAAAGTCCTGAATTTATTAAGTTACAAATATAAAGTAGTGTATGTCCTTTCAGGGAATGATGTCGTTAAAAAGGAGCTGTAGCACCCTTTTAGATACATGGTTTTGTAAGTAGAGGGATCTCACAAAACGGAACACAAGTGCAGACAATTTTTAAAAATCATGAATAGCAGTTTGTGACGTCATCCCAGTAAACAGAATCAGCCTCGTTATCTATACATCTATCGTAAAAATGTCACAGGAACAAAAACTAATAATTAACGATTTTCAGGATATGTTTTCCACCCAGTTAGATAAATCATTTGACGACGTAACACTACTAAGCATTTGGTGTGAAAAGATATCCACATCAATGGTAATTAAACAATTATTTAGGCGGTATTTCAGTTGAAATAATGATGCGTTACTCTGTACAGTCTGTTTATTACGTCATACCCGCGCTAGTTTTATGGCCCCTGTCCCAGGTCGGTTTTGCACAGTCGATAATTACACTGTCTAAATGAAAGGCTAATTAAAGGTGTTTATTGGACAAATTAACATAAATTAAGTCCAGCTTTTACTTTCTTGAAAAATCTATGAATTAAAATCCAGAAGTGGTAAGGTCGAGGTTAGTTGATGTTTAAGGTTTCTGTGTTTTCCTTGATGAAAACAAATGTAGCACGGTAGGCATACAGTATGAACACACGAAGTGGTCATACATCTTTAGCATATTTTATCAATTATTGTTGTGGTTCCAAATGTACCAAAATGATAGGTTTGTGAAAGTAAATAAAACAATTTCATAAGAAGCTGACCTATACTGATGTCTATTCATGTAACGTAACGCAGGAACGCGTGAGTTTGTTATGACACAAAGAGTTATGGATATTTCATTTCATATATAACACGTAAACTAGAGATCAATATTGTCAACTTTTCCAAATCTGGAATGAATTTTTTTTTAAATGTGGCGTGTAAATGGATGGTAGAGCGTCAATGTATTTTTTCAAGACTTCTGAACATCTAAACATCTGAAGATTGTTATAAAAAGGACCGTCATTTTGAATCATAAGATTTGATCCTCTTGTGAGCATATCAGCTCCAAAGGCTTTTAAAAATGCCAATTGAGATAAAAGGAAATTAACAACACATTAATCCAAATTTATCCTAGAAAGTACACATATTGTCAATTGAACAAATAACCCCATCTTTATCAGCTGAATAAGACAAAATGACATCTACATTATGTTGAAAATGTACAAAATTTACGTTGAACATTTTGAGTAATAAAGGTGATCACGCAGTTTTTGAGCGATCATATTAGGTTAGAATTGCCGTACCTCAAATGATTGAGAGGAGCTGACACTTAAAGGGGCAGTAGCACGTTTTTTGATAATTTTATATTTAGAAATTTTCACTGATACTTGTAAGTTAATGTTAAATGTATTATTTTGATAGTGTCAAAAATCTCATTACACAAGCCAATCATCTATAGTCAGAAGAAAAAGTATGAAGATTCATATAAAATCCATTGGCGTTCTTTTTGTTGTGAACACCTTTAATTCATTTTGTGTAAGAAAAAGGAATCGCATGGCTAAACTTTACGTTATTTGATTGAATTATTACTGCTCCAATTAGTTTTAATACATTGTCTTTCAATTGGAACCATTAATTTTCATTTTCCTGACATCATCTTATATTCCCAAAAAAAACGTGCTACTGCCCCTTTAAATGGTCGTCAGCAGTGTTTGCTCGAAACTTGATAGTTTCATTTACTATAGTGTTATTCATACTTCGGATAATCGGGTTGAGTTATGAGATGATCGACTCTCTAGGTGCAAATATCTAGGTATAAAATCAACTGATATGTATATTTGGTAAAATATTTTAAGACATTAAATGTTCGCGGCACGAGCTACATTCTCTCCCACAGTGGCTGATCAAGTCATGTTGATTTAGCCACTGTTCTATTACGTCGAAATCCATGAGTTCCGGCAGTTTCCCCTGGCGGAGAAAAAACTTTCATCCCAATACATTTGAATTTCTTTATCAAATGACAAGGCTTCTCGCATGGAAAGGGTGGTTCATATCACAATGTCTTTGCCTTGTTTCAGTAGCTAAAATGGTGATTTAAGAACAGCGTCGCTGATTGCACAACATATTTTGATTGCCTCCAATCAGGCATCTCCCATTCTATCCCACAAACTCGGCGTAATATAACAGAGGCTAAATCAACATAACTTGATCTGCCTCTGGGGGGAGAGAATGCATGAGCTACTGCCCCGTTAACATTTCATCGTCCCTAACAATGATTGTTTGAAATATAACAGCAACAGCAAGAGGCCTATTCATTTTACATAATGTGTATCTAAACCTGTTCAATTTATAATTGCGATTAGGGAATTTACAGAGGGTACAAAACAGCATATTTTTTCTGCTACAACGAGGCAAATGGGTTTTTGTACGATTAGCGGCCTTTAGGCAATCATGGTGCTCATTTCCTCAAATAGGCTAGCGATCATCAATCACACGGATGTTTTTGTTGCAAAGTAAACATAATCTAGGCCACTTAACAAATATTAACACAATTTTGTTAACAATACTTTCGTATTTTTAGTCATAAAATCCTTACTATTTTTCTTACAACAAGCGTTTAGCCTTAAAGTTTTTATTAACTATAACGACGTCGTGACCTTTAAGCATGTCGATGTCGTGTCGATAAACGTTGTAATAAAAGCACCAATACTCCATGTCACTCCCTGAGCACACAACATCATTGGACAGTATTTGCCCAAAAATAATTACTACACAAACATAATACACGTTTCTTAGCGATGATGTAATTTGATTTGGTTTACCATGACTTTACGAAACTAATAACCTTCTGTTACCAGGCATTTTATTTACTGTCTTTTATGGCTGAAACCTATATATTTGAAGCAATGGTATATCCGAAATTGTTCCATTGTTCATATGTGTCTTCACGTCAGAAGTTCAGTCAAATTCAATTCAATTCCATGTTTTATTGAAAGCGACGCCATAGATCCTAATACAGCTTACTTCTACTTGGCAGCCTGAACGGTCTACATCATACATACAAGGCAGCTTGGGAAATTCATATTAATAAAGCATGGTGAGTATATGTTATTTAAATTAAAAATAGACTCTTTGCAAGGTTGATATAATATCGAGTTTTCAGTTACCGAAGTTCAGTTGCTAGTAACGTTACCAAACCATTTAAACGCATGATTGGTCCTGGCAATGTTCTGTACGGAATAATACCAACGGTTAACTTCTTTGAGAGGCATTTTAGAAGTTGGGATGACAATAATGCTGAGGAATATATGGATGACAACTTCTTTGTTCATTGTATGCTCTGCTTGAGAACGACACAAGAATCTGTGTCGAAATGCTCTGCTTGAGAACGACACAAGAATCTGTGTTGAAACGTCGCATACAATGAACAAAGAAGTTGTCATCCATATGTTCCTCAGCATTAATACCAACGGTCTTATTGACATCTAAGCGACCTTCTCGGTAGGTGAGGGGTGTTTTGCGTCAATCATTGTTTAATTTGGTTACACACAAGACCGACTTTCTTCCTCGTTATTGTGTGAAGTAATTAGTCCAAGTTCATAAATGTCGACATCCACTTGTACTAGTAAAACATTGCTGTTACACTAAGCAAGTTTCGAGTATTAAATGTGACTGTTGATCAACGATTATTTCGAAACGTTTGTAAATGATAAACAGGGTAATTTCTAATAAGTTCGTTAATTTTCATATTTTAGACATGATTAAATGTTAATCATGTACTTAAACACGATCTCCTTCTGTCGAAATTAATATTTTTCAAATCCTTTTGTTTGGGAGTAATTTATAAATGATCAATTTCTTTATTGTATAAAGTAGTGACGTGGTTTGCAGAACATTGTCAGCGACGTGTCGGTATAGATCCTTCTGAAGAAGATATGGGATTTATGGATGAACAACTTCTTAAATAATTTTATTACTCTCCCGTTGAAGATATCGCTGTTTAATAAATCTACAATGTTATTACACATTGTGTAATAACATCGCGCGCTGACAAAATGACGTGACGTAATGATGACGTCACAATTGTTAAGTATGACGTCATAATGTCAGCGGGCCGGCCACGACAGTCATGTTGGCGACTTTCTTTGTTTTTTTACGATGTTATTAAGCAAGTAATAAATAAAATACTAAACTCGGTCCCGTTTCATAACATTTTTATGAAACGAGTGAATGGGTTGGTATTTAACGAGCGAAAGCGAAAACATAAATATGTTATGAAACGGGACGTCGTTTAGTATTAACTATGTAGAAAGTAGCGAGGTTTCAGAATAGATCAAAAAGGATTTTTTAAGATTGAAGCGTGAAAATTGATGTAGCCTAGAAAAACATTTTAATTTGCAAATGTTTCTGTTCGTGTAATCCTGTAAATGTGTTTTTTCGCAGTGTTAAAGGTATATAAACTTTTTTTTCCCTTACAAAACAATACCACGCGACTTCATGACTACTATTGCAGACGATGCGATCCTTTATACCGCAATGATACATTGGAAACATAACCAAATTTAACCAATCATTAGACATTTGATTTATAGGTATGTTTCTTCTAATTGAAGATCGGATTTGATTCTACACTTTGACTCTTGACTGAATTGGACCAAAGATCTAAATTTGAAAAAAAAAGAATAAAAATGAAACTAAGATTCTTCATTGTACATGTCAGCCCACAAGTGAGCTTTTCGTTATTCTTATAGACTTCAAAGCCTTTTGTCTTATATTATGGTCTTGCTAACTGACTTAGTGATGCAAACATATGTATGTTTTAATGTAAAAATGTTTGATACCGCCATTGCGCACTTTGTTGCAATCAGTATCCAATAAGTGTCAGCTTGCATGCA
This sequence comes from Steromphala cineraria, assembly GCA_916613615.1. Classification (NCBI taxonomy): domain Eukaryota; kingdom Metazoa; phylum Mollusca; class Gastropoda; order Trochida; family Trochidae; genus Steromphala; species Steromphala cineraria. The sequence goes on along the minus strand of OU744727.1, from coordinate 25,906,555 downwards.
TATGATGTTAATGAGTAAAATCAGTTTGTTTCCCTATTGTACTTGTGTTATAAGAAAAGGAAGTGTGAGATTTATGCTCATATTTCTTTCACATGAATATAAGAAATCATATTCATTAAATTCAAAGTAGGAAACAGTAGGAGACAATTTACGTTACAGCTTTGAATACTAAACTGATAAAGGGAAAGTGAAAAGATTAAAAATCAAGTTTCAAAATAACAATACAATACAAACGCGACATCCTTAATACACATCACTTGCTTTACACAACATGCAAATCTGCCCATAATCTCTTACGTTTAGGATGATTACATTTTCATGTGGGTTCCTGTCAATTTGTAGATTATAATTTTCTCGATTGATCATCATTATCAGCTGACCACTCGACCAAAAGCTAAACAAACTGACCAGTACAACTAGACACTCGGACAATGCCTCTTGACCAACGACCAGCTGAGCGACGGCTAGTACAAACATCATTTTCACTCTTTAATGTCGTAAACGACTTTTATTAATTCAGACGATTAATCGTTGAAAATCGTCTTCACGAGAACAGTACCATCGGAGGCATTGTTCCTGCGTCTGTCCGAGAAATTGACCATACCCTTTACAACACCAATGTTAATTTCATCTCGAGACCCCCCGAAGAGTTCAAGCCCTAATGGGCCCCCTGGGGTCGTGCTAAGTGTCGGGAGAGAAAAGTCACACTTTGGGGGCGTTTTTGAAAATCTAATTATTCTTTAAAATCCACTTATATCTCCTCTTGAACAACCTGGTGTCTCGCCCAAGAAAAGTTCATCTTGAGATGTAGCGGTCAAAGCACTGGACAGTGGTCTAAAGGGATGACCACTGCTTGGTTCAGATTGCCTGCTTCGTAATGAGGAGATGACCATGTGGCCATATGGCTTCCTATTGTGGCCAGGTCTGAATCAAGTCTGTCTTCTCGCCAGACCCTACTAATCATCAACGAGGCCAATCGATAAAAATATTCGATATCAAGATTCGCCTTATGTTTGTCAGTCTCGACAACTTTATTGCATCTTTCCTTGACATGAAATATTAATCAGCACGTAAAAGAGACTTCAAGATTTCTTTTGGTTTGGTTTCGGATCAAATATCATATATGCTGTTTTAAAGTCAAATATATATCAATCTACTTGCATAGTTTCATTCCGAAATACCAATATTACACATCTTTTATTGGTCATGGAAATCGAATAACTGCTAAGCAACCTTTATCATAAGCTCCAATTACCTTAAACTTGTAGATAAGAGTAAGGGAAAATGAAGAAACCCCTTTAGTTAAAGTAAGTTTTCAAAATAATATTTGAGTGCATGAGACCCCCAGCCGAACCAAAAAGACACATATTTTATTTTTAAAATTAATTGAATCTCTCATCATATGCCTATCATAATAATAAGTTTAAGACCCATTTCACTCTAAGAGTGTCCAATTACCTTTTTTTTAATTATCTTACACATTTTCCAAGTCCATCTTTCTGGTGAATATCTGACAATCAATATCCAATAGGGATAAATATTCCTTTAAATGGCGTTGACCATTCAGGATTTATACAAAAAGTCTGTACAAATGACATAACTTTAACTGTCGTTCAAACTTAATTCAAAATATTCCAACACTAAAAATGCACGTTTTAAATAACATAGTCTCCTCTTAACCGTGTTTGAACACTCTCTGTATCTGAAAATCCCTTTTCGCGAAATCTTCAAAGGATAAATTCACATCACGTTTAACACATATCCATGATGTCTAGACTACGTGTTACAAGAAAATAATCTGTTTTAGATAATCCCACTCCTGGGATAAATCTATATAGTACTGTCCCACTGATCATGAATTTCCTTGTTCCTCCCCAATAAACGATAGTTTACTTAAAAGATAAAATATTCGTCGACTATAAAAATCTCAATTATTCAAATAGTTAGGAAATATTCAACTTTTTCAAAAAATTTAATAGATTTTTGTTGTTAGTTCTTGACAAATATATTCAATCGATTAACGACTAAACATTTAAATAAAATATTGAGGAAACCCCTCTTACACTCAATTGGTTTTCGTTATAAGATTCCGTTCCTATGATGTACCATGACAATGGAGACAAGTTGTACAGAATTCATTTATAGAATTCGATGTTATGCAATCAGTGCCTTGTAAAATTGCGGTCATGTTTTCTAAATTTATATTACGACATGTTTGTGTATTTTACCATTTCTCTACAATGAAAGATCAGTGACAGCGTAAGCATCATCATCACCATCACCATCATCATCGTCATCATCGTTATCGTCATCATCATCATCACAACGACCATCATCATCGTCGTCGTCATCATAATCACCACCACCAAAATCATCATCATTTGGTTCTGTCATCATCATCGTCATCATCGGCATCGGCATCATCATAATCACCACCATCAGCAGCAGCAACAACAACAATTACCACCAAACCCACAATGATAATCATTTATTAATGAAACTAATATCAATGTGCCGAGCCTTAGCAAAAGGACCACGTAGAATAACTTACTCATTCAGTATATACAGTATGCATTTTATATATTTTATCTCCTACATGTATGTATGATACAATAAACTATAACAAAATCAACTTGAACAAGATGTACACATTTTTAATGAAGTTGATGATAATTTTCCCATTTATTCATCTTTACACGTCTGGGGCAAAAATTTCACCTCTTGATCCTGATCTCATGTTAAGTTTCAGAAATCAAATATTTATGATCTAAAATCCTAAACAACTGAGACAAAACAGTTACACAAACATTAATTCCAGAATGAAGAATTTTTCGAACTAATACTGTAATATTTTATCAAAAACATCATTCAATATTTAAATTTGATATGAAGTTTCTCTTCGGTTTTACTATCTCTAAAATAATATTTTTTTAATAGCTTTCATGATGTCGATTTAAATTCTAAAGTTTGTTTTCAATGAGTTTTAGCTACCAAATATGAATAACAAATAAGATGATTTCAAAGATACTTCTAATAACACAGTTTTAAAATGTTTTGCATGTAATTTCGACATTTCAAATGAATCGTTAAACATTGTTTCAAAAACAGTGAAACATAAGATAAGCATTATTCTTTAGATAAATTTGATAGGAATTACAATTGAAGAATGTGTTTGTTCGTTAAAACCGAAATTACCTCCATACGTGTACATGATAAGAGGCAATGCTTCAGTCAACGATATTACTATCTCAAACGTCAGTCGTTCAGGGTTATTCGAAAGATTTATACAAAAAGCCAAAAGCTCCAAAGGCCAAAATCATTTTAACCAGTTCTACAACCTTTGCTCTCTTAAAACTTAAAAAATACGGCCGGCTTCCCTTGCAAACGACGATTACAGTGGCGTCGGTAAAATGGTTTGATGACGTCACAGACGAAAATATACGGGAAGTTGCGTCACAGCTACTCAAAAGTGTTGTGTGCACATCTGCTCGATTTTTGTCGAATTGGGGACAAATAAGTCACTACTTTCTTTTGCCAACCAAAGGGTAATAATCAAAGGTAACATCTTGGTCTGACACAGCGATAAAATACAACATATGATTATAATGACAAAATCATCATAGAATTCCTTTCTTGTTGTCCGACAATATGCATGGGAGGTAAAACGACGCAAACAGTTTGCTCCTAAGCGTTATTTTTGAAGCTACATAGCATTCACTAATTGACTGAATGAGTGAGTGAATGAAAAGGTAACATACATACACAAGGATTTTATGTTTGAAGCACTTTTAACATTTCCTATTTTTCAGTGAAACTTATGTCCCTCTGACCTTTGAAAAATACCAGGTACACCGAAATCCCGTCTTGTAAATCTTACAGTAGACAACTCCTATAGAATGCTGTGAATATATGAATTTACTTTTCAGTAACGAATGAGCAAAGTATACTGAATGGGGACAAACTCATTGAAATACATCATCCACAGTTTTGAGAATAATTTACATCTCCAAGATTATTGAAATTGACATCTTCCTAGTCCGATGTGTCAAAAGGTGAAGCAAGTCAAGTTATACAAACTAGACGACAACTGTATAAGTCATTGCTCATCAATCGTGATCGGTCAACAGTGTTTCTGAAATAATTAAACTCAAGAGTATCTCACTCAACCACACGATTATGCAAATGTTACCAAAGGTCAACATCGAGACTATTAGTTCAAAGCAATGACCCGCACAGGTCACATTCATTACGTCATTTCCGTTCTTGCGTGCTATATTCCTCATCCCAACAGGTCGATTACGAAGTAAATTATCGGATGTAATTAAGTCATTGACGACCCAAAAGCGTCACAAACATGCATCGTGAATATTACGCTCGCCTCGGGGGCATTGGGATACCTTGGGCCTCGCTGTTCTTTAATTACTTGAATCAGTCGTCTTGTTTTCAAATTACACCCTGCCACAGCCTGCAGAAGCTTCAGAGGAAAAGGCACTCCATTTTATTCTGGTGTGAAATAAATATTTGAAGCCGGCACTGAAACATTGATTAACACATCTTTGAACAGGCATGACGACATGGCGCAATTATATTGAAAGTATCGCGCCGCAAGAGCCAATTTGGCGTAATAGCTTGGGTAAATTATTGATCGGAATAAAATATTGATGAAATTACTTTGGGTGCTGTTAGAGGTTTTATGTTTTATAGAGCCCCGCGAACTAACAAAGAAATGAGACCTCACTTTATGTGTTGACACCATGTTCATTTGAGTTCATTTCTTTTCTTAACAACGTCTCTTTCGGTTTAGAAGGACTATAAAGTCTCCTTATTCCTGCTATTCATTTGGGGGATAAAAACCGGATCCGGAAATGTATAAATCGTTGTGTGTTCCCTTTGCGTAGTTTCTTTCATCTCGCTTGTGGAAACTTTTTGAGAACTTGTTTAAGGAAACTGATATATCTTCCCAAATAATGCAGTAACACTTAATATTTTCTTCATACATTTGAATCAATCTCAAATACAAAACAAGATCAGTTCTAAATCAAAAGATTTAATCCCAGCGGTTTATTTGACTTTTGCTTAAGTGTATTTAAATGACTTTTCTCTTAATAGTTCTATTTGCACTAATGTCGTGATCTAGATACGTTTTATACATCTTAAATCAAACAAACAAAACAACAACATTGACATATGATATGGGTTTTTATGGTTTAAAATCAATTCTTAATCTTTATCACTTTTTATAACGCTTTCATGCTCTCTCAAAACAAAGCAGAGTGGTTAGTGCTAACGAATTCCAAATAAGAGTTCCAGGGTTTGAATCCATCCTGAGCAAAGACAATTAAGGTAACCTATTATGTTATTCAATGCACTTAGTTTACCTTAGTTCGTTGGTTCGTTATCATAAGCATGTCTTAATTTTCTGCGTAACGGCATTTAGGATTCAGGGTTTCTCTCTATACTGACAAAATATTATTAAAGAAACTTTAGTAACACTAAACATTTCTCAGTCGTTCTCTTAGGATGCTTATTGTCTTCTCTTCTAAAGGAAAGGAAACAAAGGAACAACAAAGGAAATCTGTGAAATATGGATAATAATATCGTATGGTTATTTCTATCATTCTATACTTCAAGGCTTTTCTTGTGTATTCAGTCAATCTGGACTTGCAGATATAAGGACGTAGGCTGTACATGTATAAAAAGCTCCTATTTCATACACAGTCGTGAAGCAGGACTGTAGTTTCCCGTAAGCTATGTATGGTCGAAATATAGGGATAAATAGTATGACATTTTTGGAAAATTTTATTACTGATATCTTTTCATTGACCATCTGAAATGTGAAAGAAATATCATTATTACTCGCCCGTGTAAGATACCGCAGTTTAATATTTATACGACAATATTAAACTAGTGTAATAACACAATGCAAGGATGACGTCATAGAAGTGTGTTGTTGTGACGTCACAGTGTAAGCGCGCCGTCACAATGGTTGCCGAGTCGCGAAAATGTTAGTTTTGGCAACTTATCGGCAATTATGTTTGATTTATAGGGCAAGTAATAAACAGAATACTAAACTCCCTTCCATAATACTATTTTTATTAAACTCGTGAATGATTTGGTATCAAACTCGCTTTCGCTCGTTTTATACACAATCATTAACTCGTTTAATAAAAATAGTATTAAATGGAAGGTCGTTTAGTATCCTCTATTTACGATATCACTTAAAGGATGTGCAGTATGACTTACAGTGAGTAAGTATTCCGCAGTAAAAACATAAGACTAACATTTAGTCCCTGAAAAAAGAGTTCTTTGCTCATTTTATTATTTTGATTTTTTTATTTAAAAAGAAATTAAAAGGAGGCCTGATCAATACCTAAAGCTGAGGCATCTAGACTTGCCAATATTTTCTAGACTTAAGAAGGCTCTTTTAATTTATTTTGCTTTAGGGTCTGGATAACAGACCATAAATATATTCTCATCCAAATAGAGTAGTGCAAGAATTTGTCTTTAATTAAGAAAATGTATTTTATCTGTCCAAAGTGTCGTATTTGCAATCTCTTTCAGTCTAGTCCCTTTTATGTGATTTCATAATTTTTTACTGGTCATCCATTCTGATTAGTTATCTTTCTTATCCAATTCGCCAAATAAAAGTATATTGTATAAAATCATCTTTGTCCAATTAGAACACCCATTATATAGAAAGACGCATTTATTTCTTCATTTTATCTATCAACGCATCCTCTTTTATATCAGTGTAATCTCTGTGTTCCCTATCCCCCCAGCCCCAATCTATACTCCCATCTCCTTTCCACAGAACAATATACCGATAGCTATGAAACACCCAAGTGGACACTCTATATATATTACCTGAATGCAGTTAAATAAAGACCCCATTAAACTATACATATCCCTATTCTAACACATACTCTTTGGATTTTGTTTCTTAACATGTAAATTCGATATATCATAAATTCGTCTCAGGAAGTCAAGGTGTTACCTAAATTCTAATTCATTGTCTCTCTTCTCTTTGTTTCTTTCGAGTCAGTCATATGACACTTTGCATGAACGTTTAAGTTCAATATGCTGTCTGGTACGATTTTATAAACAATTTTAGTCAAATTGTTGTTGTGTAATTCTTTATTGTCCTCATTAAAAAGTAAATAAGGAATCTTTGGGTGACCATGGTACAATGATATAAAAAAAAACTATAGAATCGTGCCGTGTCGTCCTCCTTGTAATTCACATAAACTGACAGGCAAAAGAAACCTAACACTTTAGTTGCTTTCATCATAAAAACATAATCTTCAATTACAAATATTTAAAGTTTTAGACGTCGTACGCTAAAACAGAACAGTGCAGGCCTTTAGTTATCAATCAAAGAATACTTCTAGACGTGTTTGATTTTTTGTGGAAAATTGCAATTTTTGAATTTTTTTTGTGGAAAATTAATTTTAATAAACAACAAATGTCCATCGATATATAAGCTATATTTTACCAAAAAATTACAAAACAAACCTTGTTTTCCACTCATTTACACCCTTTTAAACATGGTAGGGGTCATGTTGGTGTAAATTTCATTTTTTACCCCGGTCTGCTTTAAACAAAGATATCTTAACAAAAAATGAATCAATCAACGATCAATTCATATGAAATATTGTAGATATGATTAATGTTGATGATTCCATAATCAAATGCGTCATATATATTTCAAATCGTTGTTAAATCGAAACTAAATGAGGTGTTAGGTTTCTTTTGCCTGTCAGTTTAGAACATAGACGCTTCGGGGTAATAATTTAAAATATATGATTTCCCTTCCAAAATGACACATGTGCAGGTATGATGGTTATTATTCTATGCTGTCGATAAACGACCTTTATTTCGCATGTATATAAGCAATAATCACATACGTATAAACATGAAGACCACTCTATATACACCATATTCCGTTATTTAAGTTTCCAAATTTATTTATTGGTCGCTTTCTCCGATTAAAAGAAAATCGCGATGTAATACCTTGATTAATCAAACTAACCGGTTAGCTTAGAAAAATCAGCAACACTCATGATCAGTACTTTTCGATAAAATGAAAATACTTTATAAACATTTTTGCGTTACTGACTAAAGCAACTCACATGCACAATAAGTGGTAAAAAGTTCACGTGCAAATGTTTGATTTAGACACGGGCCACCTGATAATATTATTTTGGGTGTGTTATGAACCATAAGAGCACAATCCCAAAAAGTCATCCGAGATTCTTTGTTGTATTCGTTGTGTTGGCTACATCATTCCACGGTCGCTCTGATCTTTACTACAAATCCATAAAGCAAAAGTAATTCTGAAAAACGAATATTTTTATTAAAAATTAGAAAGGAACTTCAGAGAATTCTAGACGTTCATGTGATCTAGACTTGCTTTTCAAAGTCCTTTTTTAGTCTGAGTGTTAGACTAAAGATTTCTTAGTGAACACCAACCTGTGTGATCTCCGTGTGAGCTGACACTTCTCAGGGCTAAAGAAGCATCCAAGGTCACCTTTTCTCGTATTCACCTTTTATTCGTCACCTCAGGTCATTGACTAGCGATACAACACATAAAAATATATCAGGCTGAGGTAACAACCTTGGTCCACTCCATGCTTCAACTTTTTACCTCACCTCTAGTCATTGACTACCGAAATTCAACCTCAAACACCTCTCTTCGACAAAACAAATTTTCAGGCTTAGGTAACATCCTTGGCCAACTCAAGTCTTTAACTTTTCCTCATCACCTCTAGTCATTGACTATGTATATATTTATATGTACTACCGAAATTCGACTAAAACACCTCTTTTCAACAAAACAAATTATCAGATTGATGTAACAACCTTGGTCCATTCACTCTTTAACTTTTATTTATCACCTCTAGTCATTGACTACCGAAATTCGACTAAAACACCTCTTTTCGACATAACAAATTCTCAGGCTGAGGTAACATCCTTGGTCCACTACACTCTTTAACTTACATTCACCACCTCTAGTTATTGACTACCGGTATTCGACCTTAAACACCTCTTTAATGTTTTATTGCTTTTGGTTTAAAAACTGCTTGAGAATTGATATCAAACTGGTAAAATATACTCAAGTGTAATTGATATATTTCTGCCTCAGTTTCTGTTGTTAGAGAAATTTGTTTTTATTTTATCAACATAAGTAAGACTTATTTTTTTAACATTCCTGCCGGATACGTTTTGTTTTGGTGCGTTTTGTAGTATTAATATCCATTTATTATATAAGGTTTGTCAATTTTAAGAGAGTATTTAGTAATTGAAATTTGCGAGAGTTTAACAATGAATCATTGATAAATCTCCTTTAATAATGATGTTAATGGAGACAATACACTTTTGATTAAATAAGATTGTATTGCAAATCCCTATTCCGTTTAATATGATCAATGTCTAAAGCTTGTTGTGTGAATTCTTCAAATGTCATTAGTTAGCTAACTCTTCTAAATGTTCTTAATTTTAACTGCATTTCTGGATATACTGTAATTCATGATTAATAATGATAAATTCTGAACAATGGCGACTCACTGACGAACGAGCTGGACTTGTAACAAAAGCTGACAGAAAACATCAAAGTCCTCTGACAGTTTTGTGTTTTGGGAATTCAATTTTCATCCGAGTTGCAATATCCTTTTTGAAATTAATTCCGCGGCTGATGAACAGTATGAACATGTAAATCTCTCGCGAGAGAAAATTATTCAGCAATCGGCGGTTAAAAAAGCTGGAGTACAAAGCGTAATTAGATAATACATTTTGAATAAATCAATTGGTCCGTGCAGTTGAAATTAAGTCGGCGAAAAAAGCTGGACGTGTGAAATAACCAAGGGAGGTAACTCTGCTTAATATTTCCCCATCGTTTCCTTCAACAACCTACCTACTTATCTATAACTGTTCTCGCCCTCCTTCTGTGTAAATCAATCTATTGAATGAATATTGTGTTGCATAATTTATTTGACAAATGCAGCAAAATGTAATTTGTTAAATGAATGCCGCTCCAGAAAAAATATTAACTGCGGAGCATCATAAATGGAAAAGTGCCAGCAAAGTCATTTACAATGCGTACTAAATCTCTCAAGGCACTGCAGAACACTTTTTATTAAAGAAATTCGGTGTATTTATATAAAAAAAAACATGTTACAAAATATTGACCAAAATGAAAAACAATGCGTTTTGATGAACAGCAAAAGATGTTTAGGAATTCAACACATGATGTGTAGTGCAAGCAATTCAACAAATAGGGGGCCAACGTTTGTGAATGAAATATTTCAGAAGTCTTTAAAATCTCGTCTAACGTGATCAAGCGGTGTCAACGCGATGCTGTTGTTGTTTAAGTAAACAAATACAAGAAACCAGCCCCTGGGAGTTTCGATGCAGTGATGTTATATTAACTTGGCTTAGCACAGAATTTCATTTAAAGACGAGGTTCGAACCCAAACAAATTCTCGGCTAGATCAATTGAATAGAATCCCTTTCAAAATTTGTTTTCATAATAATTCCAAAATAGGGTTTGGTGAATCAACTCGATACCTGCAAGGAACACTGTACAGCCCCTTACATACTTTAAACATAAGCGCAGGAAACGTTGATATCAATATTTGCTGAAATAATAAGAAACACCCACACAATAAAATAATTGAAAAATAATCGTGCATTCAGTATAATATTACCACGCACTTAATAATTCTTAATTGTAAAAAAAATATCAACATTACGCAACATTGTTCATTTTTTAAACACATTCAACACTTTAACAAAACAATATTGATAATATACTGTTATAACAGGCTCTACATCACTTTTTTCAGGTTCTAATGTGGAATATTGATTTTGAAATTTGATGAATCATATGTTGGGACAAAACACGAAATGGAAAGACATCAATTTTAAACATCAAAAGAATGTGCACAGCATAACAAACATCGTCTTCCTACGCCAAGCCTAAAATGACAGTTTCCCTTGAATTTTCTGAGCTGATATCAGCTGATATGACAGTTTCCCTTGAATTTTCTAAACTGATATCAGCTGATATGATATTTTCCCTTGAATTTTCTGAGCTGTTATCAGCGCCCCTACAGGCGGTTGTTAGCAACCTCCAGTTACCTTCTTACTGGACAATTGCTTTCTCTATTAGTAAGCTAGAGAGCAAGCACAGAAAGTTCAATGGTCTGCAGCAAGGCATAAAACTGACAGTTCGGAATCTGGCGTTTTAGGCTTTGCGTAGGAAGATGAATATAAAAACAAAACCTAATGGCATTATTCAGGATGCTGAAAAAGAAGTTACTGTCACACCACTCAATGATTTTGAGGACAAAAATAGGTGATCCTATTACTGAATGTATCATAAAACGAGATGTCATAGTAACATGATATTTTCAAATAAATCACATGTTGTTATCAGGATCATTAGACAGGCCATCGATCAATAACATAATAGCTAAACGATGCTTATTTTCATTTTAAAAATCATGTAGAGAATGACATCCAACATTACTATACGGCAAATGATTATAGTTTTGACGATGTTCCCAACATGGTTGGATAATAATGAATAACTTCTGATGAGGTAAATATAAATAAAAGTTGGATGAAATTATATGGTATTCATAAGTCAACTAGAACATATCTTATGGTAAAAAATAAATTTCAAAAATTCGATAACAAGATATGCTCTCATGTAATTTAAACGTTAAACTGTGCTCACAAGGTATGCTATTCATAAGTCATATTAGAAAATATATTATAAAGTATAAATTATTAAACATTTGATAAGCAGTGTATGACAGGACAAAGAAGAAGATATGTTACAATGTAATAAGGTATAACATTCATAAGTCATGTGGATCATTCAAGCTGCCTCAGAGTATTAACCAAGAGAATTGCTGAACACTTAAAAAGTACATAATCCACAACGTTCTTAAAGTAGGTGTTAACAAAATGATTGCTAAACAGGTAGACAACATGACTTAAGTGATGCAAGTCTTTTGTTTTGTGAAATGACTTCTTTTCCAAAGCAGATTACAATATCAACCTATCGGGCGAATTATAGATCCCGGAAACACCCGAGATTATCCGAATGTAAATTACGTCCCGGAGTTCATTCGTTTCATTTGTGGCGTATCGATTTTCGCTTCCTGAGTGTGACCCTCGCCTTGACCTTCCACTCTCCCCCATATGGCCCCTCCCGAAATCCCCCAGCGATGTGTGATGTCCGAAACCAAACAACTAATCTCTAAATCCTGTCATCCGCCATTCATTGCAAGTTCATCCGAGGAGGTGTCCGCGACATTCCGCGCATGCGCAAAGGTGTTGTGAAATTCTGCACCATTTTAGAGCCTGATATTAAAAGCTTACCATGTGATCGAGTGACGTTTCAGTTGATATTCACGTAAATATCTTGTATCATGTATTTAATCTGTCAAGAAGATAATTTGACAGATTTGGTAAGATATAAGAAGTATTTCGGATGACACCGTCTTTCTTCTTTATCTTTCAAGTGCCAAATTCTTCTGTTTTCATGTGCAATATCCAAAAAAACGCAAGTTAAAACCAATTATTTTAATATACGCGAATTGTTGTCCATTGCAATAACATGTGTTGTACAATTGTATTTAAACAACATTAGTTGCACCAACTGTTTAAATGCCCACTATGGATATCAACCGAAAATGATGCGTAAGTTATGTAAACTATGAGCCTTATCTGTTGTCTTTAAACTGCATGATATATAAGTATACAAAATACTATTTTTGTTATAGATCTACTTATATTTTTTCATAAACTTTGATACTGCAATTTTGTCCATAAAATATCATTTCTGATATTTCAAATTTGAGTTTAGATGACTCATTTAAATGTCTTTGTCGTTATTGAAATAGTCTGTCTAGCATCCCTTGAAACAAAATATCGTTAAAGACCTACGCAATGTCTATATTATTATAGCAAGTCTAGATCACTACCGTTTGTTTAGTCTCTGAAAATAAACAGCTTCAGTGGGCTCCTTTCTCTTTTAATGATAAAAAGTTGCATTTGATCATATTTTCATTTCAGAGACTCAAATTTACTCTAATTTGCAATTGAGAATGATTACAAGAAAGCATATAATTTATTAACAGGTTTCACTCTCTGAACCAATTTTGAGTTTTAATAATGTATTATTAATGTCATAAATTTTGAATAGTGTCAAATATTGTTATTCACAACAGGACTGACATGAGAAGAACATTCAATCAAAATACGTAATCAGAAATATGAATGAGGATATCGTGAAATATCTATTCATTGATTTAGCCCCAAAATTCAATTTAACTTACATCAAAGAGGATTTTCTGCATATTTCGTAGCCATCGAAATGAATCTATTTGAACCGAGGAAGCATTTTTCACCGAATTGATTGTATCGGGTTCTGGAATTGAAAATCTTTGAAACAAAGTTACTTCTCTGTGATAACTATCTCCTCTGTCAAGGCATCCTGTCAAACTAAATCAATGATACGGGTTCAAATCTGAAATTCGGCCCTGATTGCTATCGCTGACTTGCTTAAAGAAGAGAATTCTCAAAGTCAATATCACAAGGCGGGGGCTTTCTCAAGTATTTCGCAAGAATTACGAGATTTTCCGGCGGATTTTCTTCTGTTGACAGATTGCGTGATTTCTATTTTTAAAATTTCTGAATGTCATAATTCATCAAAAATAAAAAATACACGATTGTTATGAATAAGTCGCATCACAACTTAAAAAAGTTAATTAATTGGACGGTAAATCTTTGAAAAGAAAATTTATTCCCCTTTAATCAATTTTCAACAAATGTATGGTTCTTCAAAGAAATTATTTTTTATCAAAGTTGATAAATTGAAGCCTAAAGGATAATCTTACATTCAGATTAAAATTGGAGATTTTATACCTGAAGAATATTGTTATCAACGTTAATGAATGACTAACGGCATATATCAAATGAATATGAAAAAATAAGCTCGAGCCCAGCAGCATCTTTGTCATTATATATTGACAAATGTCTAAATACTTGTCAAAATATTTCAAATTGGCTGTCATGAGTAAAAAACCACGATTGAATACAAGTGACAATGACGGTGTCAATATGTAAGTTACATAATGGAGAATCTTTGAATATGCGTCAACGAATTTCAGATTTTGACGCTATGAATTAAACAACATCATACGAAAGGAGATAAAATATACTTTCGGGGGCCAACGATTTGTCGGCAGTGTGTATCTAATGGAAGATTTTTGTAATATTGTGTTAAAAGAGATGATTATCAATATTTGGCATGCTACGTCATGTAGGTGTATATTTTGCGGTATTTTGAAAATCACATAGTAACATGCAACAACTTGGAAACATGTGCAACACTGCATTATTCCTCAGAGTTGATTATGCACATATATATATAGACACGTAGGTGGCAAAAACGCAAAGGTAACACTGTGATAACAAAATCAAGCGATGTATTCGCTGATATTACTTTTCCAACATTTGTTCATCCAGTATAAATTCTGCTACAAATGTTATGATGTTAAAGTCATTATTTGTTTCTGTTTAATACTTATCCAATCGTCACCTAACTATTAGACAAAAAGCAAACTTTAGATATCACTGCAATAACAAACATTGGCTATGAAATAGGTTACGCTGAAAAGCCTACATATCGGATCCAAACTTTTGGAAAATTCTTTTGAATTCGCAGACAACGTTGAAAAATGGGGTTTGAATAAATAAAGAGGCACTCAAGTGAAATAAAAAACGTTCACACAAAGAAGAGTCGATTTTAGCAAGCTCACGGGTTTTAGCAATAATTTCAAAACAAAGACAAATTTTCAGGTCATAAAACGTCCAGAGCAATTGAAACCTGTGTCTCTTTTCACATATCTTGCGTCGAATGCATAAAACACCGAAACAAATGTTTTCCTGGCTGCGTTTTCAATCTAATTTCGCGTCATAGTTTAGCCAGGAAACGTCGTTACATGGTCATATAGTTTCCTTCATGAGATTTAGACATCCTTGGGGGATACAGCACCGGAGTCACTCGGTTTGGGGGATGTTTAGATCGCGGATATGTTTTCACCCCCTCCTTCCTTGTGACAATCTAATGTGTGTGAGGTATTTTGCTTCGATTACCCCGAGGGATCAAATGGAAATTTAATCTCCCCTCGGTCCAATCTCATCAAGCAACTCATTTTTTGTCATGGTCCAATTCCACGTGGAATAATATATTAGTTGGCTCCATTGATTCGAGATGTTGGTAGTTCGGTCACAGATATTACCCATTAGTGTTGTCTTTTGATATCCGTTTATTGTGAAAAACACTTGCCTTTTCAAACACGAATAAACAACATTGCTTCCTACATTGTTTGAATCTAATAAGAGCTAAATATATTTCCCTAAAGCTTTGGCAGATCAATACGGGAATTTTGGTAGACTCTTCTCTTCTCTTATAAAACTAGCCTCATTTGACAAGTTTGTAAGACTAGCCTCACATTGTCAATAAAACCATATAAGGCTATCCTCATCTGACAATTCTGTAGGGCTAGCCTCAATATTCTCCATTGAATCATATGAGACTAGACTTACTCACATTTATGAAGGGCTAGCCTCAACAACGTTGATTGAGTCATATCTGGCTAGTTAATAATACAATTACTAAATTTATCTTATTTATGAATATGAATATGAATATGAATATCTCCCTCTCAAAACCAACCCTCCACAATCTCCTTCTCATCAAATTTAAATGTTATATATCAAATTTCAAATACCCGATCATTTCAACAAATTGGAAATTTATACAACAGGAAGTATCCCAAAAGAAACTGAAAAATAAACATCTAGGTACCAATCTTGTAAGAAGCAAAATCTAGTAATTATGGTAAAACTATAATTTTAAAGTTACCCGGCATACGGTGATGGTGTATTGAAGCCAAGCGACTTAAACTTGCTATGAAAACAGCATGTTTTTGTTGGAGGGAAATTATATAGTACTCAAACATGACAGTGAGCCTTTAACAATGGTATACTCCCGTCGGTACGGTAATATAAAACTTGGCCCACCTGCTCTGATTTCGTTTTGGGTTTCATCTTGTTTTAGTAACAACCGCGAGTTAAAGTTTCTTTCATGGTTCGCTTTTTAAACGGCTTAAAGTGACACAGAGTATCTCTCTTAAAACTTTATTTGGTTTTGATAAGAAACATAAAATGTCTAATATGCTGATTGAAGTTCATATCTCATCACTATACTTGCAAATATATCCATTTATGCATAACATTTCTAAAATGCTTGATTTTATGGAAAAATCAAGAAAACATCTCAAATACGTTTATTATTCGAAATTATGCATCCAATTAATCTTCCTTTTGGTTACAATACCTAATAAACACTATCAAATCAAATATATCTTCCTGTCAGCTTTTGACAAGGTTTCAAAATTACGTTTGGCGAATTTGCGCGCGCCACTCAAGCCACATTGTCCGGTCTTCGATCAAAATCCCGACTTTGAATGGCTGTATTTTCGCTCTAATGTACTGATTGACCTTTAACTTGTTATTTTCAGTAACAGTTAGTGGTTCCCGATGTAATAACATCGATTTCAAAATTTGACATGTACATGTACAAATGTATGTGATCGTATAGCTATCAACATACTCTGTGTCTCTTTAAATCATATTGTACGAATGACACTGTACAATAAGAATTTCATGTACAATATTAACAAATCTTTAATTTTCAATCAATGGTTGATATTAGGTTTAATTTGCTTAGATTTTAAAGGGACGGATAAAATGTAAATACTTTATATACATTCAGTTTAATCGCGTTCCTATAAAGGGGCAGTAGCGCGTTTTAGGTGAAATAAATGGTGATATCATAAAAATGAAATATTTGGTTACAATTGAAGGACAATTTAAACTAAATGAACCAGTAATGCGATTCTTTTTTAACATAAAATGAATTAGAGGTGTTCACATAAAAAAGACCAATTATTTTAATTTTTCTGACATTTTAAATTCCCCCGAAAATCCTGCCTCTGTCCTTTTAACGTGAAAGACCCCCAAGAATCTCACGATACCTCAATTTGGTCAGGATATGGCCAGAAATACATAGCCGACGCCCGAAGAGAAGATTATATTTCCATGACAAGCATTAGTGGGGAATGATACCAATCAATGCTAACAAAATTTCAGATTTGTACATTGTAAATGTTTCCTATTCTCGTTTTCCCAGCAGATGACAAACACATTAATGTATTTAAAGATTATTTCATTGATAAGATATCTTTAAGTGATAAGTGACCAAATTCGGGAAATCGTTTGGTTATTACAGGCATAAAGTTTTCGACGGGCCTGTTTTGACATCGCCTCCCCTAGCGCAAACAATCCTAGTTTTAATAAGTAATTCGTTTATTGGTCAAAGGGAATTAATCCGTTTAAGACCCGGAAGTCGTTTGATTAAAGCGTTCATAAAATATTCTGGAATATCAGATTTGCAAAGGAATCGATTGCTATTTTCACGTTTACTCTATGAAAAACGTGTAGAACTTAAAAGTCGAGATTTGAAAAAAAAACTTTAAATATAAGTACGCCATTCTTTTCTCGAAACATACATTTTATTTCGAAAACACACTGGAATTTGATTATTGTAAAAACCTTTTTTAGATTGTGTAGTCACAATTAAGTTCGTAATGTATTTTGTCACACCGTTATTACTCGTTTGAAACTTGGTCAGTATTCATCAGATATCTGGCATGTTGACTTATTTAATCATCTTAATAAGTTTCCTGTTATATAGCCAAAACAATATGTTTTGACTTAGATAACTTTGTAACTAAGTCATATTGTGAGTACATACTTAAGCCCCTGTCACACTTCAGCGTATACTCACTGCGTACGAGTTGCGTATGACCATTTTTCTCATACGCATCAATACGCAGCCGTACGCAGGACACGCAACTCATACGCACCTTAGTTGTGTCACGGTCGTTTCTTGTACGTCGGCATGCGCTTGGACCATTTTCATACGCTTGATAGTTTTGGGCATACTCAAAACTATGCTGCGTATGGTTAACACGCAACGTATTGGTTTTACGTCGGTCGATGACGGTACATGGACGTAAGGTAATCGTGATGAGTATGCACTTCATTCGCAGGGTGAGTTGATGTCCCGAACCAACGCATTGATAACGCATAAAAGACGTACACAAAACGCTCTTCAAGCAAATGGAGCACGTATGAAGAACGATCTTAAACCGAATGATAACAATGGAAAAATGCATTGTCCAGTTGTTCCTTATGAGTAACGTATAACAACGCACTCATAGCGTACATAGGGTACATTGTGAATTTGATATAGATAGCATAACGAAAGGGTTGGTGAGCATTACACCTCCGTATACTATTTGATAGTTTTCATTTCGTCTCCTTAGCTTTCTTCATATAGCACTATATGTAGGATAAAAGAATCAAGAGTCTAAACTACCCAACTATGATAACAACCGCATGGAAATTCACATAGAAATTAATAAACCAATTTTTTAGAATTGCATTCAATCATTTATTAAAAGTAACAAAACGTTGAATATAGACACATAATGAATGAAATATGTGTACTACTAATTCTAGTAAATCAAAGAAAAGAAGAAATGAATAAAAGTAAATGCATGTAGCATTGAATTTCCATGTACAGAAAATCATAAAGAAGCATTGTAAACTTCTCACCTGCAAATCGATTTCAATCTACCAAATATACTATTAGACTAAACCTGTGTACTATTCCATTGTTTATATAGGAGTTATCCAGGATAATCTTCTGGTCAAGTGTCTAGGTAATGGAACATTTTTAATTAGTGTTTTACAAAAAATTAATGTAAGTTATCCTTCAATAAGGCAGGTCCGGACCAAAAGCGACAGGATGAAACCGATGTTATTGTTTAAGCATGGCATATTGAGTAAACAAATCCGATAGGGTGGGTGCATATGGCAGAAAAGATCCGACCTAAGGTTCAATGGGGAGAAGAATGTACTTTTTCTGATTTATAAGTTCGAAAAAATTCAATAGCTCAATCGAGGAGTATGTTTTCGTACAGAAATGATCAAGAACAGGCGAAAACTGTGGACTGACATTTAAATGGGAACTCTTTGTAATCACCGTGATGTGATAGAGAAATGAATCCAGTAAACTTAACTTTAGTCAGTACACTTTTGTTTAGATAAATTGTCTTGCAATTGGTAACAAGCTTTTCGTTTTCGTGAGATCCCTATGTATAATATATATATTACCTACTAAAACTTACTTCAAAGACAGAAAGGATTGGAAATTATGTGAAGACGCAAAGGGCTCGGAATATGTTCGCTTTGTTCGCGCAAGGCATGCGGTAGACATACAAACTGTAGGTTGTGAGCATCTAGAGTACGGTATGTATGCGCTCTGCATATGCAAGCATCTGCAACAATAAAGTGGGGATACGCAAATTATATGTATCGCCAACGCACCCGCAACGCAAAGAAAACGCAAAGTTCGTAAATCAATCGCTTCATGTGCGGTACAAGTAGGGCAAAATACAGTAAATTTTTTAGCTTAAAACTCCATACGCAACTCAAACGCACTTGCTATACGCTTAAGTGTGACAGGGCCCTTAAGTTTCATATTTACTTAAGTAAGATATTATAGAATAGCGCCGAAGAATAACAGCAGTTTAATCCTGTAGCAGGTCACTAAAGAGAAGTTTGCCTTTAGAAATTGAGGTTGGAAGATTTAATCCCCCACCTACCCCGTCTCATGGTTGTCTGTGTTTCATTGTGATGCAAATGTTGTGGAAAACGAAATCCATTTTCTTGGAGAATGTTTCTATCATCAGTATGTAAGGATATCCTTTCAGGATTATGGAAGAAAGCTACAGATTTGAATTGTGATTTTCCTTTGTTTACCGCTACCGATAAATTAATATATTAATTAAATGCAAAATGCACTGCTTTTTAAATCTTTAGCCGCTACTTTAGCAGTAAGCTGTATTGTTGTATTTGTCACGAATTTATAACTGTAATTGTATATTTGTGTTTGGAAGTCTTATGGCTGAGCGCTGAGTTTTAACAGCTTTATACTGTGAAAAATATGTGTACAGCATGTGCCATATGAATTAAATACTCTTCTTCTTCTACTACTAAAACTTAACTATCGACTAATTGTTGACGTTTATTATGAAAATACCGATGAAAAT
Source organism: Steromphala cineraria (assembly GCA_916613615.1). Classification (NCBI taxonomy): domain Eukaryota; kingdom Metazoa; phylum Mollusca; class Gastropoda; order Trochida; family Trochidae; genus Steromphala; species Steromphala cineraria. The sequence continues at coordinate 25,886,297 of OU744727.1, read as the reverse complement.
AAACCGTGTTGTCAATATCAGTCACTCGTTACCTCGCCGATCTTAAAATATAAACTTTCTCCCTCACTCGATAAGATTACCATTGTATTTGTCAAGAAATGACAAAAATCCTCTCAATACTGCCTTTTACCCTGAGATATCACAGAATCTGAAATTTATTTGTACAGATAAGTTATGTATAGCATGGAATACATGCTTAATGATTTATTTTTCTCGTATCTTAATTGTGTCTGAATTCATCAGTATGATTTAGCAGAAATTGCTTCGAATACCAATTTGGCCACTGTCCCTTATATAGTGAAAAAACATACCTGTCTACCACTTTGGAAGTGGGGATGGGATATGGTTAGGGAAGTGATGACGCGTTAGACTAAGGATCAGTAGGTCCGTGGATCGAATCCCACTAGGGGCCCGGCAACTTTTTCTGTAGTAGAGAACTGTTCTACGCGCAGTGAGGTTTGGATGCTACGCTTCACTGATTATCAGCGTAGTACCACCATGGTTTACTAGTTCCAGCCGAAGCTCACAGGTTTCACTGCTATACATTGTTCTTTTAGTTATATGTTTTGGAATATTGATTTCAATGCATTGTCTCCTATATCCTCTTGGCTGCTTGTACACATTTTTCGTATATATATGCGAAATGTTTTATTGAATTATGATATACGACTAAAATAAATGGTGTTGAGGGCTTTCTCCCTTCAATATTACTATAAGCCGAGATATAAGTGAAATAGTTACAATAAAACATCAACAGATCTATGGATATATGTGTTCATCGTTTTGTTATAGGCAGGAGTTTCGGTAGGAATAAAAGTTCATTTATGGTAAATCAATTAACCTACAGCACAATGATCACAATGTTTTGATCATCTATATAACTGCCCAGCTTCTTCGAAATATTTCGAAGTTGCGAATTATTTGAGATCTACCAAATTTGTGAAAATTTTAGGTTTTGAAATATTCTAAGTTTTAAATCAACATACTTAATGCGCCTTTAATGTAAAACAATATATACCGTATTCGACCTATAAGGCGCCACGAGCGCTGAAAACATTAACTGGGGTCGGCACTTATTAAAGTAGTGTACATGACGATCGAGAAAAAAGACTACTGTAGTGGAACTGTGCTTATGATGTCTTTGATAACTGATACAGGCATTCAAAATATACGTACACATTATTGAGTAGAAACATATACATATTGTCGCTAATGTATCCTTTAATTCCTCATGAAAGAAAGTGAATACGTTGAATTTATTATTTTACTGTACACTGGGCGATTATTAGACCTATAATTACATAATCCTTCGGGGAGCGTATTGGAGCAGGGCGCTTATTAGGTCGAATACGGTATGCGTTTTCAAATTATTTTACTATTATTGTCAGAGTAATTTTTTATCGGTCGTAGTGTAATTGTGAACTATCCGAATACAACGACACAGGTAATGGAAAAACAAACAGCAATTTTTCAAACTTGTGTTTATTTCAAAGAATTGTGAAACAACGGATATAATTAAAATGCTAAATATGTGTTAAAGGATAAGGATAGTTATTTCTATAATAACGAAGCCAAATTAAATGAGCTGAAAAGGAAAGAAAAAAGTTTTATACAGGTGTGTGCATATATGATGGTGCTATTTATTACCTTATTGCTTTGTATTGGCTGGTTAAAGGGACCATTCGAGCTGGGTATTTTTTGTGGAAACGAAAATCAGGAGGACTTTCGTGTTTACAATTATATATGATTGTTACATGATAATATCACATTTAATTTCAAAAATGTTTGTGAAATTAGCATTTCAGTTGTTCAAAATTTAACATTTTGACAAAGAATAAAGTGTATCGCTCAAAAAAAAAAACATCAATAAATGAAGCCATTCATCGAAGCTACGATCGTAGAATGCATTACTACGACAAAATGCTGTCGTACTTTTGTTAATGAATGATGATATACAGCACATTTGCTTTCTCGCAATGCTAACATTTCAAAATGGCGGATTAAACCCGATCGAGTGGTGCATTTAAGAGAGCCGCTTGTCATCGAAAGTTATGATTGCATTACAAACTACTCAGTGAAAGAAGTTTAAAAAGTCTTTGTTGTGATGATATCAACTGTTCTAACTCTTTTAAATATGAATTCGAATTGGAATGAAAATAGAAACGCTACGAGGATTCGAAAAAGTTTTTTCTCGTTATACATTCTACAGAATTAAAAAAATGACGGCTACTGTGTGAAATCATATTTCAAGTGGTATCAGATAAAATATAAATAGTGTATATATATTCAGTTTGATCACGTTCTTTTAAAGGGGCAGTAGCGCGTTTTTAGGGGGAATATAAGGTGATGTCAGGAAAATGAAAAGGAAAAATTCCAATTGAAAGACAATGTACTTAAACAAAATGAAGCAGTGATAATTCAAATATATAATGTAAAGTTCAGCCATACGATTCCTTTTTCTTTTAAAATGACTTAAAGGTTTTCACACAAAAATGGTCACAAATGGACTTTATGTGAATCTTTATAATTTGTTCTCCGACTAGCGATGATCGGTTCGTGTGGTTAGATTTTTGAAGCTATCAAAATAATACATAATACATAATAATAATTATCAGTAAAAACATAAAATCTTCAAAAATTGTGCTACTGTCCCTTTAAGGCGTTTAAAGTACATGATTACTGATAACAATAAATCATCTTCCAGGATTTCCTGCTTGCTGATGACGTCAACTGAAATGATGACGTCATCCTGTCAAAGATGTCGCAGAGTCCGTCTGCCTGGTTGAAGCTGAACATTCCACAGTCAGCATGGGCGGAACATATCGATGCGCATCTGCCAAAATGGTTGGCTGGAACCTCTTTGATCAGACCATCTGCAAACTTTTATGCTATGAATATTCTTAAAATATCAATCAAATTTTATATATTGCAAAGAGAAATTCAACAATTTAGCTTGTTTAACAACTTCGAACAGCAATGACACATCATGGAGTAAATGTCAAATGAAATGCACTATATCAATAGCAGCCTTTTGTAACATGGCTGCCATGATATATCAGTTTAACGTTTATGACAAACATTCTGTCCAGAACAGGTTGAAATAACATCAATACATCAAATACATCAAAAGTACATGTTCCGAAAGAATGCAGTTGTGTATTCTCCTAAACAAAACATAACATGTTTATCATAAACAACTCTATTCGGTAAATTCTTTTTGTATCTAGCGATGTTGAAAACTTTCTTTTGGACACATTTTTAATTGGGATCATACTATCGGCAATAGTCAAAAAATATAACAATGTGTTATTGAACTCACCTCCTTAAAGGAGCAGTAGCACATTTTAACGGGGAATATAAGGTGATGTCAGGAAAATGAAAATGAATGGTTTCAATTGAAAGACAATGTATTTAAAATATATAAAGTAGTAATAAATCAAATGAATAATGTAAATTTCAGCCATGCGATTCTTTTTTCTTAAACACAACGAATTAAAGGTGTTCACACAAAATGGCCGCCAATCGACTTTATGTGAATGTTTATAATTTGATCTCTTACTATGGATGATTGCTTGTGTAATGAGATTTTGGACACTTTCAAAATAATACATTTAGCATGTACGTACAAAAATCAGGCGAAAAATGAAAATATTATAATATAAATAAATGTGCTACTGCCCCTTTTAAATCGGATTGTTTATTGGCTCATCATCATCATCATCATCATCATCATCATCATCATCATCATCATCATCATCATCATCATCATCATCATCGTCGTCGTCATCGTCATCGTCATCGTCATTATCATCATCATCATCATCATTATCATTATCATCATCATCATCATCATCATCATCATCATCATCATCATCATCATTCCATTTAAACTTTTTATCTGATGAACTAGACAAAACAAATTCAATATTCATATGGCAATTTATACCTGCAACCAGACAACGTCAATGCGAGATAGGCATCAAGATGAATTACTGTAAAACCAATTTACATATGAAGTTCAAAAGTATCAAATCATCAGAGCTTGAGAGATATGATTTTAAATATATATTAGTCCATTTTCTTGGAATTTGCTAAACAACGGGAAACCTCCTTGTTTTTTATGTCAATTTGTTGATTTGTACAGAAAACACTGTCAAATTTAAAATACACCAAACACCGTTTCCATCGGTCCATTTAAACGTTGAAAGATGAAAATCAGTACATTCAACATTGTCTCATGCAAAAGAACAAATATGAATTGAATCTAAAGTTGTTGATTACTTATGAAGGATTTTATAGAGAAAATTTAAAATAGTTTTTTTCGAAACGTTGACCCCTGATCACTTTAATGCCCTATCAAACATGTTAAGGTTATCTTTTGGTATGACATACAAATATGTTGACGAAAACTGAATCTTAACTTACGTTGAGAAATGTCAACATGATCCGTTATGTATTCGCAATAATGCTGGAATGCTTTTCAGACAATCCAAATTTTATGATATTTGCACTAGAATAGGTAGGTAAAAACTTAAGGTAAGCAGTTGCACAGTCACTGCAACAAGGTAGATTTTGGTAATATGATATCTAATTGAAGTTAATTGCCTTGCATTAGAAGTTTAGAATTAAATAAACTGAACCACAAAAACATCATCTTTAATGAACATTTAAAACGGTATGTCTTTTTTTGTTTAGAACCTAACACTGTTTCTGTAATAGATAGAGATACTAACAACACATTATGAAATATGGTGTCAAAAGTTGTATCTAATTGAATTAAAACAGGGCATGCAACCGGCTCCATTTCACGATGCGTAATTGACGTGCTGTTTCCGAATATTGATAGTGCGTAGGAAGCAAAACCTCATTCACATTGTATAAAATCAGTTCAGGATTATTTTTTTATCTTTTTATTTACACATTAATTAATAGTGATAAAAAAAGCTAGAGAAGAATAGACCATCTCTTCACTTGCAAAACAAAGCGCAGGTCTCACGTTGCTAAGGTCCGGCGTTCGAATCCCATCCAGGCCAAGGTGTAAATATCTAGAGTTCACCTCTGTTAGAACTCTATAAGTGTCACCCTGGAGCCCTAGTGTGTAGTGCAACAAAAACTGCGCACTTAAAAGATCCCACGAATTCATGTCAGTGGCTGAATGATGGATACATGAACGCGTGCATACGCCGAGCTGTCGGTTATAAGCGTTCAGCAGTGATGGACAAACTGCTATGACTATATGTGTCTCAGTTCACCCAACTGTGAATGGGTACCCTGTGAGGCATAGAATGGTCCCTAACCTGAGCGTCACATATGGATGCCGGTTAAATACTCCCCAGGGAGTTGAATTTGAAAAATGATTGGATGGTGAAAGAATGCCATTGACCAGGGGAAACAATGTAAGCGCCTTGAGCAACCACTAGTGGATGGATATGTGCGCTATATAAATATTTATATAATAATATAATACCATTACATACCATGTTGTCTCATTGATAAATTGGCTTTCGATCTCCCTATAAAAGCCGTTAAGCTATGAATAGTCTTAAAATATCAATCAATTTTTTTATATTTGTTTATGTTTTTATTTCTCAATAACACATACATAAAGATACATACAATCAGCTGTTGCGTTTAGTCCTCATAGGGCTGATATAGTTATTCGTTATTATAAAAACAAATACTAGTACAGACATGAACTTGGAAATCTAATACTAGTACAGATACATTGTAAATTGTATATTTGTAGCTCTGTATGTAGTTCTGTATTTCCCGTTGAAAAAGTTTGCTTTATCTTTTTTACACTATATTTATATAAAGTATGTGTCACTATTAAAAGGACAGAATTTAATGGATTATATTTTTTGCCCCTGAAACCCAAAATGACATTTTCATATGAAAGATCAGTATTTCCTTCAAACCAACTGGATAATTCCTTCCATATATTCTCAGTATAAGAATATTCATATAACAGATGGATACATGTTTCGGGAGTGGACTCACAGAAAGTGCACAATGGAGAATCAATGTACTTCATTAAATGTAGCTTATATTTGGTCATCAAAATATTGTGGATAGTTTAACAATAAAACCATCTCATCTGTAAATTTTCTGTGCACCTATTTGCCATTAAATAAATATCTTTGTCATATTTGTTTTCAAAATATCCCATTTATCTTGACTAGAAGGTCTGGGTTGATACTGTTGTAGTAATATATTGTAAACTGATTTACTTCTTTGGTTTTGGCCACAGATATAAAGAATGTTAAAGGTAGTAGTGGATATTCTTTATGAATATCAATCACAATTAGTGAAATTGTTAACAATGAATGTCTCACTAACTGTCATACTGCCAAGTCGTTTCCCTTGTTTGTGTAGTAATATGGGACAAGTGATCAAGTGTCCGCTTGACTATTGTAAACAATAGCAATTAGACTGACCAGTCAGGCGAGAAAGGGCGATATTGGCAGGTTGTGATTGGCTGAAAGAAGTTTTGCCTACTGAAAATATGATATTTGTTTTCGAAGCCATTAAATGTATATCATACGCATGATTTTAAGCAAACGAAGTATCAATATCTAAATCGATGTCTAATCATATCATGTACGCATTTCTGCATTGAGTATCCCCACGGCGTTATATGATCTTTAAATGCAAAGCTAACAACATTTCTCATAGGAATTACGTCATGAAAGACACACTTGACTGCTTTATTTGTTTTTTTACCCAAACACTATACATGTAAAGTGTTAGTCGTTTTTCATTCGTAGTGTATTTGCAAAAGACGTTATTTCTTTTGATCTCCTGCAAAGACACGTTCTTGTCTTTACTTAGCCATATATGATGAAGTTTGCACACGACTTTACATATTTGTTAAAATGATGAACAATCTAAAACGTAACTAAACATTTGGAATTATTCGTATTGGTTGTACAGTTATTTCATTATTGCGGGTAGCATAAACTGCACTTCAGAAAGAGAATAGCTTTATTTATCTGCTGGAATACAATAGTTCAAGGTAGTTTAAAGGAGAGTAACACGTTTTTTAAGATAAATAAAGTGATCTAACATAATCGGAAATATATTTTACCATTATCATGAATTATAATCAAAGGTGACCGCCTTATTTTGTCACGACGGAAACATATTGAATGCCTCTGGTACCTATTTCTCAAGGTTTGCTTCCGGAGCTAAGACACTCCCCAAACAAATAATAGATATCCAAGATTAGCCAGCGAACTCTAAAAATAAGTTTTCAATGAAAATTGCACAGCTCCCACATGTATGTGTCCATGATGAACATGTGTCATTACATAGATGTACCAGTCATAAACCAATCACAACGAATCAGAATCAAGATTCACTTCTACAATTATCACTACTGACACAATAAGCACTAAAATAATTTTTGTCAGCATGGTTCTCTTTGATAGAATGACACTTTTCATGAAATTTAGCATATACCACTCATGGTGTGACCGTTTAATCAAATTGAAGTTCCGAACAGTGACGGTACCATAGAAAGACACTTTTAATGAATTTAAACACGTACCTCTCATGATGTGCATGTTTAATCAAATTGAAGTTCTGAGCAGTGACGGTACCATATAGTGACACTTTCACGAAATTAAACAAATACCACTCATGATGTGCCCGTTTAATCAAATTGAAGTTTCGAACAGTGACGGTACCATAGAATGACACATTTAATTAAATTAAACACATACGACTCATGATGTGCCCGTTTAATCAAATTGAAGTTCCGAACAGTGATGGTACCATAGAAAGACACTTTTAATGAATTTAAACACATACCACTCATGATGTGCCCGTTTAATCAAATTGAAGTTCCGAACAGTGACGGTACCATAGAATGTCACATTTAATTAAATTAAACAAATACCACTCATGATGTGCCCGTTTAATCAAATTGAAGTTCCGAACAGTGACGGAACCATAGAATGACACATTTAATTAAATTAAACACAAACTACTCATGATGTGCCCATTTAATCAAATTGAAGTTCCGAACAGTGACGGTACCATAGAAAGACACTTTCATGAAATTAAACAAATATACCACTCATGATGTGCCCGTTTAATCAAATTGAAGTTCCGAACAGTGACGGTACCATAGAATGTCACATTTAATTAAATTAAACAAATACCACTCATGATGTGCCCGTTTAATCAAATTGAAGTTCCGAACAGTGACGGTACCATAGAATGACACATTTAATTAAATTAAACACAAACTACTCATGATGTGCCCATTTAATCAAATTGAAGTTCCGAACAGTGACGGTACCACAGAATGACACTTTTAATGAAATTAAGCATATGCCACTCATGATGTGCATGTTTATTCAAATTGAAGTTCTAAACAGTGACGGTACCATAGAAAGACACTTTTGATGAAACTAGAAAGTGTTTTTACCCGTAAAAACAGATGTCTCCCCGGCCCTTTCCTCAAATGCTCCAAACCTCTAAACAATACTATCATAAAGCACCATTAATGTTCTCTGTATAATTCAACTTGAATAAATAACTCCACAATTGTAGCAAACAAAATATTCAAAATTGCATGGAAATAAACAAAATACTTTGTCACTTTTAAATCTCAAACCCCCAAAAGGCACATCTACATGATATGGAGAGACAATATACCAAGTTTAGTGATGATCGGTCACATAAACTTAAAGGCAAAAGAAAGTAAAGGTTCGAAAAATCTATTTTATTTTAAAACTTTGTTAAAAGATGAACCAAATTTGTTCACAATGTCATTATCCGAGTACAATACGGAGAGAAACACATCGCTGAAACGGATCCTTATTCATGGTACCACACCTCACGTGAAAATGGTACAACACGTTTTAAGCCAATAGCTGAAGTAGAGTATAAATATGCGCATACAAGAGGTTGGAAACACAGCTGATGAAAGCACAAAAAAGAAATGCCAAGATTAACAGAAGCGGAGCGAGAGCGAGCTATTGGAATGCACGAGATTGGGGCAACACAGGTCCAAATTGCAAGAAGGTTCGGTTGCACACCATTAACGGTGGCCAGACTCCTCCAACGACACCGGCAGACAGGCAGGACCCAGGACAGGCCCAGAACAGGAAGACCACGCGTGACAACACCGCACGAAGATCACCGTATACGAACCATTCACCTTCGTAACAGATTCGTAACAGATTCGTAACTGCGGCGGCAACGGCGGCAACGGCGGCAACGGCGGCAACGGCTCTGGGATGTCGCATCAGTCCACGTACGTTTCTACGGAGACTACGTTCTGTAGGTATCAGACCTTACCGTCCCTTCAGAGGAATGTTCTTGACCGCCCAACATCGACGTGAGAGAGTATGATGGGCGAGACGAGTTCGAGTCTGGCAAGTCCGGGAATGGCGCAGAGTGTTGTTTTCCGATGAAAGTCGTTTCAGGTTGTTCAGGAACGATGGCAGACAACGAGTTTTCCGACGTAGAGGTGAACGGTAGGCTCCAGTGTGCGTACAAGAGCATCATCAATTCGGTAGGGGGAGTGTAATGGTCTGGGGAGGCATTTGTGGAGAGCAGAAGACTCCACTAGTGATTGTGCATGGGAATTTGAATGCTGCGAAGTACCGAGATGACGTTATACGGCCAGTAATGCTTCATATTCCTGCAAAATTAACCACAGGGAACAGTATTCCAGCATGATAATGCCAGGCCTCATTCAGCACGATTTACAAGGGACTTCTTGAATCAGCACAATGTTCACGTTCTGTCATGGCCTGCCTGTTCCCCGGACATGAACCCATTAGAACACCGTTGGGACCATCTCGACAGACAAATAAGGAACCATCAGCAACCACCTTTGACCATAAATGAACTGGAAATTGCTCTCAGGGAAGAACGGCAAAGAATTTCACCTAACGTCATCAGACGTCTGACGTCATCGATGAGGAGACGTATCACTGCCTGCATTGATGCTCATGGTGGACATGTACACGCTATTGAAACCCGTGCTGTGTAGGTTTGAGAACTTTTGCAATCAAGCATGTGGATTCAGTAATCGCAGAACAGTACTTTTTTTTACCCCACCACTGTTCAATGAGATCCCACGTATCATGTATTTTTTGTTTGCTTATGATATTGTGCCACAATGATGATATGAAACCCGTCTTTTGTATAAACCAAACAGTGTACTGATACGACTTGTTGTGTTGTCATTATTATCATTTAAACCCGACCTATACTTTCTTTTGCCTTTTAGTTTAGTTTTAGAGATCTGCTCCGGAAACGAAAAGTCCAAATTGTTGCCATGGAAATAAAAACAATTAAATTTTAAAAAATCGATAACCTCCAAAAGGCACATCTACATGATATGGAGAGACAGTATACCATGTTTGGTGATGATCGGTCACATAGTTTTAGAGATCTGCTTCAGAAACGGACACTACCCTTGAAAAAGGCTAAGTCCAAATTGTTGCCATGGAAATAAAAAAATATTAATTTTAAGAAATCTATAACGTCCAAAAGGCACATCTACATAATATGGAGAGACAGTATACCAAGTTTGGTGATAATCGGTCACATAGTTTTAGAGGTATGCTCCGGAAACGAAATGGGAACGCAAACGCCGACGCCGACGGGAACTCAGCTAAAACCAATATGTCTCCCGACCCTTCGGGGGGAGACATAATTAAGCACATACCTCTCATGGTGTGCGTGTTTAATCACATTGAAGTTCTGTGCAGTGACGGAACCATAGAATGACACTTTTAATGAAATTATACACATACCGTTCATGATGTGCCCGTTTAATCAAATCGAAGTTCTGAACAGTTACGGTACCATAGAGTGACACTTTCATGAAATTTACCACTCAAGATCTGCCCGTTTAATCCAATTGAAGTTCTGAGCAGTGACGGTACGAAAGATACCACCATTTATCTGTACCATGATTCCTTTGTTTAAACGGTATCTCAGCCCAGCTTTTATCACACAAATGACAAGTGCCGTTTGAGAATTCAGCATTGATACATACAAAGGAAGTTTCACTTCTGCATGCATCAGTACAGCTTTGAAATGACGGTAGATAAAGGTTTTTGTTGTTGTAACCATCGATACCGGAGTTCTCGTACACTGAAAACCTTGCTCCGTATGAGGTGCAGGCTGAAATGATGATGAAAACATTGTTTAATTAATTTTAGGTTACACAAAGAACAATTCATACACAGACACTTGTCCTACATTCTTTTGCATTGACACATTTTTAAAGTCCGATCATTTTTCTCAGGGCTTATCATGACACTCATCTTAATATATTTGGTAATCTCAAATGACTTTACTTAAGTAGGCCTTGGCCATCAACGATAATATTCAAGTTCTTTGAAATGACCTCACTCTATTGAATAGATATTAACAAAGTTCTGTGTTTAGTATAATTGTCGAACATATGTAATGAACAAATGCGGCTGAAATGTTTGAAATGATCAAATCTACCTTTCCTTTATTGATAAACTATCGCAATAGTATGCCGTAATAGACTATTGATATTGCAATAGTTACTCCAAATAGACTATCGCTATCGCAATAGTCCCTAGGGAGTCAATAGTCACCCCTAGTTGGTATGCTTATATAAATTATATACATGAATAAATTAAACACTTTTTACTCATGAGGGCTCTTTTGTACACAACTATTTTAGAAATATGAACCATGTCAGCATCTAAAATTTTATCAAAATTTAACTTCTTGATAAGCTGGGCAGATTTAAAACAGTGTCTAACCCATTTTTGTACAAATTTTATTTTATACACACCTCGTGTAATTATGTATCTCAGTGCAACATTTATTAAAATATCACAATCAGTTCTCAATTCTGGACTGAACAGGAATTTAAGCAATTCTGTAGCAATGTCCTCACTTTTAACCCATGAATACAAAATCTTACAACAATATTTTCAAGAAGTCAAAGTCAAAACACACCTTTATGTCATTACGTATCTGAATACCAAGTTTTATCAACCTATGACACATAGTTTAGAAGTTCTTGACTGTAAAAGATTCATAACATTTTCTATGAACATTTTATTTCATGTCACACAAAATGCCAATTTCTACCTAAAATATCTTCAACATTGTTAATCATGACACACCTAGATGTCATTACGTATCTGAATACCAAGTATGATCAACCTATGACACATACATGTAGTTTAGAAGTTCTTGACTGGAAAGGATTCATATAATTTTCTATGAACATTTTTATTTCATTTCACACAAAATGCCAATTTCTACCTGAAATATCTTCAACATTTTTAATCATGACACACCTTTAATGACACATAGTTTAGAAGTTCTGGGCTGTTCGGGACACATATACCTTTCCGACACAATTTCACTATTTTTTAAACTTTTACAAAGTTTTACAAACATATTTTCAAAAGTAATTATCACGACACAATTTCATATCATTAGGTATCTAATTATCAAATCTAATTAAATGATATGATAAGTTATAAAGATTTGAGTAGGACAGGACTTGAAACAGTATTCCTACAAAATATCATTTTCACCAAAGTCATAAACTTTATCTAGGATACTCTCCAAATCGATACTCATGACACATGATTACATGTTTTCATTTCCACAATAAAAGTGAATTGAACTGGCTGATAAGTTACGATGTTTTGAGCTGGACAAACAGATTTTGGATGTGAATATTTAATATGAATTGGGAATATGTTATATTCATTTATCCTCAAACCCGAGAAATACCTGAGGCTGACCAGTTCTATTTGGGGAAGAAAAGCCAAGAGAAATTGTTGTAAAGTCCCGCATAAAGCGGACAAGTTTATTAAACATATATATGGAATGAATACCCCCTTCGAGCGGCACTTATAACAATATATAATATGAGTAAATATGTAATATTTACCATTTTTAACTTGAACATTTAAAATAGGTAATTGACAATTTTATTCCCCAAAGGTGGGGGTAAATTAGTCCCTGACAAATATAAAGATATATACATGTTAAACATACAGGTAACAGAAAGGGAGGAGGCTGGGGAGGCGGAGGTTTAAACCCAATTTTGAAGCGTCCTGTCGCTTTGAAATCCAAAATTGAAGTGCGTTGTATTAGCGTCACATACAGGGCTTAGACAATATGACGTCATTAAAATAACGTCATATCCGCTTTGCGCGTGACATTTACCGCGTGAAGCGCAACGCAACGCATCCCAAAAACCATCTCTATTATTTGATGATTGGTTCTCGCATAAAGAATTTTAAGTTGTAAAATTGTATTTAACAGATTTGCAGTTCTGAATAATAATGACTACTGTATTAGTGACGATTTAGCTTTAAGTGTATCAATATGAATGTCATCCTCGATAATCCAGCGCTTAAGTTCCGATAAATCTACACTACAAGCCCTGGAAAACTTTACGGGGGTTTATCTCAAACCCAATTACCTCCCTTTACGTACATGTTATCCAATCAGAAACGAAACGCAGACACCAAGTGAGTAAACAACTCGACCGTTCGCGACATCAAGTGAGTGAGTGAGTTGGGGTTTAACTTTTAATGTTTCAGCTATTTAACACGTGGATGGTGCCATCCAAACAAGAGTAGACAGATCAGGGAGAATGAGATCGAAAGGATGAGGGAAAAGACGGAAAGAAAGGCATAGTGAGAGATAGAAAACTGGTTTTAGAAGTGATCCCATTGTTTGTTAAAAAGCAAGCGTTTAGCTGAGTCATTGCAAAGGGAGGTAATTTGGTTTGAGGTAAAACCCCGTTAAGTTTTCCAAGGCTTGTAGTGTAGATTTATCGGAACTAAAGCGCTGGATTATCGAGGATGTATGAATGTTGACAAAATGCTGATCTTATGAAGAAGGGACCACATTGATTGGGAAAAAACCCTATTGTTTTAGACCGACATACCTTGACTTATACATCATAACTTCGTTTTTGTAATTTTTATTGTTGACTTATAAAACTATAAAATTGTAACCATTACTTTCTTATTTTCAAATTCCCAGTTAACAAACCAAAAGATTGTAATCAATGCTTTCCCATTTCAGTATTCCCAGTTTATTTGATCCCATCACCATTAAGCTCATCTTAACTTTTCCAATTGTCATGATAATTGGGTGAATGTTATTCCTTTCAAAGGTTGACATTGTTCTTAATGAATTTATGCCTAAAACAATACTGACCAAGTTGTCCCTTTTTTGTAACATTGCCCATTTTATTATCAAAAGTGTATTTTTCTCACCTTTGACACAGGTGTTGTTTCCAAAGTCATAACTGTAACCGATGGAACAGGAACAGAAGCCTCTGAGACAGTGTCCATGTTGGTAGCTGCAGTCATTGTTTGTCTTGCATTTGTCGTCAAATACACTATGGAGGACTGTGGAAAAAAGAATGTCATCATTTAATCAAGTGTCAATATCAATTAAACAGAAAAACTATATCCTCCTTGTCAGTTTTCAAACCTGTAATGCTCTTAAATCCTTAGAAATTTTATGAATCATGATCCAGTGCTCCAGATAAGTAAAATATGTTTGCGTAACAAAATCCTTAAATACCCAGTTAGTATAAACGCTCAGAGTACAAATACACACTAAAAAAGAATAAAGAAGATGGATTTCATAACTCTTCAAAATATCAATATTCAGTGCTTCAAACATGTCCATTAGTATCATTACATTTTAAAATTAATGTTTATATGCAGAGAAATACCCCTTTATGTTAAAGACTAAAATTTCTCATATGAAATGCCCAGTTGTCCGAAATTACGGAAGTACAATTGTAATTAAGAAGACTATAAAAATCAATTGTTACCAAAAACAGAAAGTAAATACTCAGACATTATCACCGAGATTCATCTGTCAACAATTCTACAACAAATATCATCAGATGATAAAGTAATGACAGCTGACATGTTTACAAAATTTGGGATGACAAAATCAAGCTGATTTGATATTGAAAATGCTTTTCTCTCAATAGATTTCTCGTACCTTGTCCTAATCGTGTGTATTGTTGACAGGATCCTTTCAAATTGCTGAACTGTTCACAATCCCGATTTCTGATACATCCCAAAGCACAGTCCATGAACACACCTTTCAGTTTCTTAGAGTTGTTGTGCAGGATCTTCTCACCTGTTACTCTCGATATGTTTTTTGCACAAGTTCCTCCAAACAAATGTCCATTTATAGCGTTAAAGTAAACAAATGAGAGCAATATGATCATCAATTTGGTACTCATAGTACACGTAATGTTGAGCAATGCCCTTTATGCTTTTACACTTTCCTGTCAGGAAGAAACAATGGCTATGACTTTTTCTTGTCTTTTGTCTTACTAAGAAAGATACCTTTTTTAAATCGGCGTGTTGATTGGCTCTTCTTGTCTTTTCTAATAACGTCTTTGACTTTTATGAATTAATCATTATCTCAAATACTTATTGATTTCATTATAAGATTCCTACGAGGATTTCCTAACCGATGCTCATGAACATGATTATACATATATAAAGATGTATATAGAGCAGATGAAAAAGGATATTTGTATATAGTGTACATAGTATATCAGTTATGTATAGTTTTAGTATAGATTTTTATTTTCATTTGCATCTCAAAGGTTGCACATTTGAAACCTGATAAAGACGAATAGGCATCAACATAAATATTTAATGTTTCGATTTTTCCTCTTCTTGACATTAAAGTTCAAGTTTGAAACTAAAGAGAATAAAATAGTTCCAATGGAGCTTTCAACTTTAGAAATGACGTACAAAAAGTATACAATGTAAGATAAGTGTCTTTTATTGGTGTCATTTTATGTATTTTCTCTTTCATTCTTCACAATTATTTTACCTGGCCGTCCATCCATTATTTTAGCGGCTTGAACTGAGTAAAAGCATTCACTAAATATGGCTGAATAGACGTGTACGGTATGATCTTATTACTAATAAACAAACAAACCTAAGACGTAAAGATGATATTGCTAAATTAATCTCTTTTGAAAAGCTTGTCTTCATAATCAATTTCGCAAGAACATCTAAAAGCTACTTCGTTGTGTTTATTAGAATATTCGGCTAACATGAATGTTTATCCTTATAGCAGATATTTCTCTTTGCCAACAAAATTTATATGCAAAAGTTATCACCATTACTCAGAATTAATAAGAAATATAGTCAAATATATTATATTTTTAAGTCGCGATCAATTTTGAATAAATTTTCCCTTTTCAATCACGGCGTTGAATATTGAAATTTCAATCCGTGTTTGAAACATAATTTACAGTTTATTTCTCATTTTAAAAAAATCAAATAGCACATAATTTATTGAAATTCAATTTACCGTTTCAGTTAGTAAAATTAATGGTGATGAAAATATACTGATAAGAATAATTGCTTCCTTGACATTTAAAAGCTGCCATTTTAGTCTGCCTACAATTATCTATGTAAAAAATGACAAGATACGAATTTTTTATTAACAGAGGCTAAATCAACACGACTTGATCTGCCTCTGTGGGATCAAGTCTGCCTCTGTGGGGAGAGAATGATAAACATGATCCACGTCTTCAGGTCCATATCGCTCACCAGACGGATTATATCACCCAACATTGTCACTACAATCATTTCTTTATCATCACAAGTCTCTATGTCCATATACTTTGCTATGCTCAGCTTATCAAATAGTCTTTCATACAAGTCATCACGTTTTGTTTGTAATTGTTCACATTGTACTATTTGGTGAAAAACAATATAATTACATTAACAGTCACACAACAAGCACAAACCCGAAACAAAAGGTAAAATTCCAAGTTTTACCAAGGCATACATTGGTTTACAGTCAACCTCACGCCAGTTACACAGTTGCCATAGCCAATGAGGGAGAAGCCTCTCGTTTATTGAATTGAATCTCCTTAGATGTGGTCTCGTAGATAGTCCCACACCAGTGTGCATTTTCAATACTATTTCATTGCTATATTAGGAATTGTTTAATATGGTCTAAAGCCTGTGAAACTCTATCTTTACAAGCTAAATGGCCATGCTTTCCAGTGGTTCAACTTTTCGCAAGATACCTGGGTTAATCTTTATCTTTTGGTCAAAGTATTTTGTCGAAAAAATACTGCCAATTGTACAATTGCTGTACTTGGAGAAATTGGCAGATGTAATTTGTATGTGCATTATTATTCAAAGTGTATAAAATATTGGTGTCGAATTGTTCGTATGGACCAAAATAGATACCCAAATGCAAGCTATAAGATGTTAAAGATTCATGATGAAAATGGTGAAAATAATTTGGTTTCGCACGTAAGGATGCTTTTGTTTACTACAGTTTTTTCTTATGTATGGGTAGCCAAAGACTGTGGCGATATAATATAAGAATAATCAACGAGTTGCGAGAAATTACGGAGTATCTGTCCTGAGTTAATTTTTGTGATAAACTTCGAGCTTCAGCGAGGAGTTTGACACAATAATTAACGAGTGACAGATAATCCGTAATTTTGAGCATCTAGTTGGTTATTCTTTTTCTTACCCAAGATAATTTTGATGCGTAAAGACGGGAGAAAAAGAGAACATTTAAAAACTACGCTCGGCCGGTAAAGTACAAATTGTATTCATACGCCATTCATAATTTTGCTCACTACTTCAGGATGGGCGGCTCTAAGTAGTTCGCAACTCACGATCTAATTTGAAATAGTTTATTATCTTGATGTCACATCATATAAAAACATTTATTGTGTCATAACATAAAAAATCGTTATTATTAACCGGAAAGAAAAGGTAAGACGTCGTTAGCTTTCGTCACGTTTGACAAGTCTAGTGAGGAATGTATGACATCACTGTTTGACGTCATAGAGCTATGACGTAGCGACAGTTCGGTCGGCGACTGTCTTACCTAGCGCCGCCTTGAAGATTTAAACTTGTATTTACGGCAAAAAAACCATCAGAAGGTCTTCATTTCCCATTACAAATGTTGAAGTAATGTGTGACTTTCGCAATTTAAGTATAAGATGTTACATCCTCATCTCTCAACTTAAATAGAAGATCTAAGCAAATCATGAATGGATGCAAGAAAGTTCCGTCAACCAATCAAAATACGAGTTATTTTTAGAAAAACTGTCATTCCCATGACCATTATGCAAACTTTAATACCCGGCATATCCTTGCCCGCTTGGGTAAGAAATCATTTTATGTTAGCTTTCAAACAACGTTGTATAGATATCGATATACAAAATTTTAATAGTAAAATTGGTACCTCATCATTTTTGTTAATAATAGTACTTTAAGTCACTTTTAGATCCGGCAAAATATATTTCTAGTGATGCCTTAAGAAAAAACTTAATGCGAATGTTAATTAAATTTCGATGTCAGTCAGTCAGTCAAATGAGTTTATTTGTACTGAGGCCAAAGGCCCATATATATAAATACAAAAGAACAATGCAAAATGTATAAAACATACAAATGTAATCTTTAGTGTTTCCAAATCAGATTTCTTTTAGTGAAAGCATGGTAAATGAAATATTGTAAACATTTGAGCAGATTATCCTGAGATGTACACAACAGAGTTTTATATATATAAATAGATGGCGCTTTCCAGAAGTATTGTCGAAGACATTTTTCTCTCAAGTCTTTGTGAAAATGACAAATGAGGGTGAAATGATATTCGCTTTCTAACGCGAGATTACATATAGGACATATACGTAAAACATATTCAAACGATTGCCATCTACCCTTATTATAATTCAGTGGTAGGACATAACACCTAAATTTTGTATAAGTTGAGCGCACCTTATTATCAATAACAATATATAAGTATCTTTCCGGTTCTAAATCAAATTTGTATTCTCTGTACATCACATATCTTGAACCGTTACAAAGAGAAGACTTCCAACTTTGAGAAAATTCATTTATCAATGTGTTTTTGAATACACGGAAAAAGCAAATTCATTACCAACAGATTGATTTTTCCATACATATCCAAACCCGTGGGAAAACAATATATAGTTTGTGAAGGAAACCCAACTAGGTTTACCACATTCATCATAATACATCAGCATGTTATACGCTTTCTTTGGTAATCTGCTATCGCTCATATTAAGCAATTTGAAACAATAACGTCATATGCGCATATAAGCATTTATATAGATTGGGAAGCGACCGCTTTCGCCATATACAACTATAGCATTTGGGGTTTGTTTTCCTACTCGCAAAAATCGTTTGCAGGCTAGAAGATGAACCCTTTCCAGGCCAATAATCCAAATTGATTTATTCCCCAAATTTCGCAGCCATATAATTATATCGGCCGGACTTGGGTATCAAAAATTTTAAAATACGTTTTTGGATCAACCATTCCAATCTTGTTCAATTTCACAAGGATTTCCATAAGTGCTCTTTTGCCCCGGGTTGCCAAGTCTGAAATGCATGTCTTCATTTTCAAATTACTTGAAAACCAGACACCCAAATATTTATAACTATCTACAGTGGCGATCCTGTTTCCTTTATAATAACATTTCTCCTTCTGTGAGAGAATGCCCCTTTTTCTGAAAACCACAATTTGAGTTTTGTCAGGGTTAACTGTTAAACCCAATTGTCTGAGAAGGATTCAAGAATATTCAACTTGTTTTGAAGACCAACTATCGATTCTGATACTAGAATGACGTCATCTGCAAATAGCAGTAGAAATATTTCATACAAATCGGGGAATAGCTGGACCCCGTGTTTACCACTGAGGTTTATAGACTTTGACAATTCACCAATGAATAGTGAGAATAACAACGGGCTAAGAATACATCCTTGGCGCACTCCATTTGGACAATTGAATAAATATGGAAAATCTGAGGAAGAACATTTAACACAGGCAGATTTGAGCGCTGACATCATTTTCCCCCCTAAACCGTTTTCCTTAAGGCAAATCCATAGTTGATGTCTGTTCACAAAATCAAACGCTTTTTTAAAATCGATGAAGGCTACATAAAGTTTTTTTCCCTTTTTCATAAAACATTTTTCAACGATTGCATTGAGTGAGAACATATGGTCTATAGTTGAGTAACCAGCTCGAAAACCTGCCTGTGATTCTGGGATCTTATCTTTTAGATCTGTCCAGAATTTTAGCCTACCATTAAGCACACCAGTGTAGATTTTACTAAATACACTAAGCAATGATATTCCCCTGTAGTTATCAGGGTTATTTACATCACCTCTCTTGTTGATTTCGACCAGCTTGTCGGAAATTGTCCCGAATTATACATTTTATCAAAGAGGGATTTTAAAAACGGCATGAAATTCGAGGAGTTAGCTTTTATAATTTCAATTAGGATTCCATCTACTCAAGCTAATTGTCCATTATCTATATGTTTTATGGCTTTATCAATCTCCGACAACGTAATAGGAGCCTCCAAACAAAGTGAATTAATGTTATCTAAGTCATCTAAATCTGGTTCATCAAACGATTCAGAATTGTCATACACTGTTGATTCAGTACTTATAAACAGAGTACTGAAGTGGTTAAACCATGCATCATTACTTATATTGGGTCTTGATCGTTGCAATGGAGATATACTTCTGAGGATACGCCAGAAAGTCTTTGGGTTATCGGTTGCTTGCTTTAATGCGGCCGCTGATATGAGTCATTCTCAACAGTTGCAGCTTTTTCACGTACCGGAATAGAAATCGGTAAAATATTGACAGAACTTTGTCAGAATTCATTACTTGTTAACTTCTAACTTTCAATCTAACTGGCAGCTAGTTAAATTGTAACCTAAATGACCAAATAATTTTTTTTCGTTTATTTTTGTAACCAAAAATATGCTTTTGGGATTGTATCCAGGTGCAAAGTCAAGGAATCGGATGTCTATGTTTTTCTTATCCTAGTTTGAATATTTTTTTTTCTGCAGGTATTCTAAAATGTAGTGCTTTTCCTCATTCCTGATAGATTTTTACAACTTTTATGTGTAAATTTTATTTGAAAATTTGAATTACTATCTTGTATACGAGGAAAATGTCTTTCCTGTAACAGGTATATACAATTCAGGAAAAAAAAGGATCCATTATCTTTTGAAAAAAAACCACTTCTGTCATGCTGATAATCAATCAAAGGTTTAGAGTATTGAAGATGCCTTGTTGACTCCAAAACAACATGCTTGCTGAAAAATTTGATAGAAAAGTGAAAAATGTTGAGTATTTTTTATTGGCGTCTTTCAGATAACGCAAATTATCAAAAAAATAACCATATTCTTTCGCGTCTTTCTCTATGCATGCTGCACCAAAAGCACTACACAATGATGGTGTATGACATGGAACAAGGACTGTTCATTACTTTTCAATTGATGAACAAATAGAATTTGTCTTTCATATAACAGTCTTTTCTGTAACAGATGTGTTTGTTATTTAAAAGAACATTATTGTTACTGCAAAGACATATGAATAGATTTTTGCATCTTACTAGTTTGTTTCAACAAGAATTTGATTGACAGTTACAATGTAGGATGTCCCGTGAGCTTCTTTACCATAGGGGATGAAAGCATCCTTTTCTGCAGTCAATCAGACAAGTTCTTGTCAAGGGTTGTTATTTAAAAGACAGTATCGTTACTGTAAAGACAATTGAATATTTACTAGAAAATAAACATTATACTTGGTTGTTTCTTCCTTCTAAATTTGTACTGAACTCATGACTTGTCTTTGAAAATCATATTTTGTAAAACATTTTTATTTTTGTCTGCAACAATGTGTATATTTTAAGTCTTTGGTATATAGATGTTACATGAAAGACATACTGTGTTACTGTAATAGACATCCAAGACACTAATACTTATTTTCGGAACTTATTTGTCTGTGCATTAAACTTTTCATTAAATGTATGGAATAACTATGCCTTTTGCTCTACTAAGAGGTCTGTGTTTTAGCCACATATCATCAAATTTATTTCTTAAGACTGTTATTTGAAAGACGGCATTGGTGAACAATGCTGAAATATGGCATATATCCAGATAATTGTTTTTTAAATATTGCAATATAAGCAATGGTATTTATTTGAACATCATTTATGTGGCATGACTATGGAAGGGAAAAAAACCAAAAACATAAGATTCGGTGAAACTTTTCAAAATTGGCAAGATTTCTTTACTCCAACAAGTGAAAATAGTTTGTCTGTCCTGTAACAGTCAATGTCTTTAAAATAACAAACAGACAAATTTCTTGATCCTATTTTAGTAAAGTATTAGATAAATAATAAGTAAAATTTTCTGAGGATCTGATGTGAGAAACATAAACCCTACCTGCCTTGTGCAAAGAGGTCACTTATTTATGTTTCATTAAACAAACTTTCTTACTTATTTGAAGCATTTTCTTTCCAATAACAATTTGTGTCTTTGGAATAACAGAACTGTCTTTCATGTAACATGACCAAAACGTAATTGATTTATTTCCTTAAAGGTAAAAATGCTTGTCATAAAATGTCATAAAAAATTAAAACTTGATCACATGATCTCTTATAGCTATCTTCATTTTATTCTTTAAGAGAATTTGTAAGAATCAACATGCTTAATTTTTTCAACCAACTTGGTGTACAAGTGTTTATCATATGAAAATATAACTTGATATTTTTCTTTTTACATTTGAGTAACAACATATATGCTAAGGTAGATACTACTACTTTTTAAAGAAAACACACAAGCATAACTATCGTTACTGGAAATACATTGTCTCTTCATCCTCATTAGCGTAATAAGTGTTAATTAAGATATCATACATAATTAAGCCTCAAACATTTGAAATCTTATGTTTAAAAATGTACCTTACCATTTGTGAAAGAAAAAATCTAGAATCCTTATTTAATTTTTTTTGTCTTTTATACACAATAAAGCTGCATCTTTTGAGAATGACTCATATAACAGTTTTGCGCGTCTACATATACCCTTATATAAGTTTCTCTATCTGCAATAATTACGCCGGTTTTCCACAGATTTATTCCTCTGAAATCGACGTAACGTTTTACGAGTATACAACTTTTGACTTTTGCAAGACTTGTCATAGAAACCATTAGAAATAATCATTTTTGTACTAGTTTTCATACAATCAGCTGCCTTAAGAACAGTTTGTACAAATAGATCAAGAGCAAGGTCAACGTCTGTTTCTACCAATTTTGTTTTATGTATCGGCGGCATTTGTAATGTTATCTATTATACATCAACCTTAGAATGATTCCACAAAATTCTAGCAGAGCTGTTACTTTCAGCCAGGGTATCATCATTTAGCTGTTTAAAATGATTATGGAGATAAAGATTTATATTCAAAGGCATATGGTCTGATTCTACTCGGGATTTTACTTGAAATGATTCGATCAAATCGAATGCCTCAATACTGGCAACACAAAAATCGGTAACCATGGTTAGATATAAACGTAAACTCACCGGTTCTATCTCCTTGCACGCGACCGTTAAGTATATACAACTTATAAGTAAAACCCAATTCTAAAAGCATTTTACCAAATCTATTGGTTAACTTATCACAAGATTGTCTCTTGTCAAGGGGCACAAACTCTTCTTCGGGGAATACATCTCCCAGGAATTTAGGCGGTGCTTCAGGTGGGTCATTTATTACCAGTCCCAACCCTTGAGTTCAGATCACCAGTGATGAGTATATGGCAGTCAGATAGTAAGTCGAGGTTTTCTGAGAGCCACTGGTCTAGTAATTCTATACTATTTTGTTTCTAGGACGACGTGTAGTATGTTGACCCCTCAGGTGGTATGTAGAGACCTATCAAGATAACATCCTTTTTACTTTGCAATATCTGTTTAGATACACGAAAAGCAATTAGATTATCGATATCCAAATTTAAAGGAGAAGAGAAATTTGATAAACTGTTATGTATGAAAGCATATACTCCTCCCGACAATCTCCCATGTCTGGCAGTTCTTGTTGCTTTCGCTATGTAATGTTTAAATTCTGACAATTAAGGGATAGTAACGAAACTATCTGTAAACGTCTCAAGCAGGAAGGTTATTTGAAACTTAGTGAGATAGTTTTTAAAATCCGTATCCTCTAATTTAGAAAATAAACCATTAACATTCAAGGATAGACTATTTAGAAAATATGAAAACGAGTACTCATCTGATTATGAGTTTAGGTAGGATACTTCGGGCCCTGGCCACACCTCTATTCATCAGGCGTCCCCGTGTGTGGAGTCTGTGCTTCAGCCTCTTGACTGTTGACACTTGTACGTGTAGATTCAGGCTGTCTAGTCCACGCCCTAGTCATAGAAGTCGTTGTTCTATGGACTGGATATTTCGGTCGGGTGTTAGTGCTCTCATTTTCATTCATTGGTCTTGTTATGAGTCGACCATTTTTAAAAAAGGCAATCATTCCCCGACTTCTTTATTCAGCAAAAGTTGACCTCTGGTTTGGAGTAAAGTCATTTGATATGCCAATATTGTTGCTTTTGAAACATTGTCGTTTGCTAAGTACATGAATCTTATCTTCAGTACATGTAAATTTAGCAATGATAGGTCTAGGTTTATCTACACTTCCTGGATTCCTTCGTCCTAGACGATGGGCCCTCACTATATCTCTATCTTGTCATGCTTTCTGGGATACATTATTGTTCAGCAGAGATACTACGGTGACTCTACACTCTTCATAGGGACTGTCGATCTGCTCTGTGATGCCATAAAATAGGACATTGTCCCTACGAGTGAACCTTTCCAGCTCTTCTAGTGACTTGGATTGTTCTGTCAAACCATCTTCGAGCTTATCTACATGTTCTCGAAGAGCATCAATATCACTGTACATCACCTCTTGGTCGTGTTTCAAAGTGACCACATCTTTGCTTATGCTATCAATAGTTTTCTCTAACGAAGAGCATTGCCTGTGTACATCAGTCAGTTGATCCATCATACCATCTATTTCTCTTGTAATTGTCCTAATTGATGATGTCAATCATATAACTTGAATATACAAAAACAGCGTTTTTAAAGGCAATTGTTCCTTATAATGAACTGGTCTGTTAAAATGTACTCTGGGACTGTGTGACGATGAATATCATCTTTTGCTTATATATCCATTTTATAAACGATGCAGATCTGAATTTATTCCAGCCTTTTATTACCGCCCTCCTTTTACTGTTAAATTCCAAACTCTAATGAGGGTAAAATTACAACTGTTCTCAAGAAGATATGTATATATTTCTAAAGTTCAACCTACGTTAACATAATTTCGTATACTCTACACAACATACATTTATACATATTATATCTGTTGTATTATTGGCCATATGGCCTTCAATTCTGAATAAAGTGAAGTGAAGGCGAATGGAGTGAGGTGCAATTGCATTTCGCCAGGGGGAAGGGTCAGACCCCATGGATTTCGGCGTAATAGCTATAGAACAATGTCTATACCAAATTTCATTAAAATACTTTAAAATACAGCAGTGACGTCACTCTATTGTTTCAATCGTACATTATCCTTCAAGAATCTACTGCGACTAAATGGGAAGTAAAGCTTTTTTGGGGGTCCCTTCATTGTTATTATTATTAGTTAGCATAAATTTGATCAAATAATGTCATTTTCATACAATTTTCAAAACAAAATAACACAATGGGATTGATCAGTTTTATTGAAGCCATGTATGACACAACGTGGACAACTGATTTTGAAAATGTAACCTTGTCGAGCTTTAAGCTTTCAATACATCTTTCACTTGATATCGTAGTGCCTCTCGTATCCCATTCTCTCCCCACAGAGGCAGATCAAGTCAAGTTGATTTAGCCTCTGTTATATTACGACGAGTTTATGGGATAGAATGGCAGATGCCTGATTGGAGGCAATCAAAATTAGCTGTGCAATCAGCGACGCTGTGCTTAAACCATCATTTTGGCTACTGAAACAAGGCAAAAGGAATTGTGATATGAACCACCCTTTCCATGCGAGAAGCGTTGTCATTTGATAAAGAAATTCAAATGGATTGAGATACAAGTTTTTTCCCGCCAGGGGAAACTGCCGGAACCCAAGTCAGTTATCACCCAAAAGCCTTTTAAACTGTGTCTCCTTGAACGGTAATAGAGTGAATTAATCTTCGCGAAAGAGATCGACAACATGTTAGTTGATAGTACCATTTACATATTCCTGATAGAAATATGTCTTTTTACATGTTCACTGATCTTGTGATCTGGTTCCCAAACTAACAAAACAACTGTTGCACAGTACTTAGCCTTCACTGGCTTCAGTCAATCTGTCCAATCTTTATGTGATATAACATTCTAATTTATCAATGAAATTGGTCAGTCTCAGGTCATGATTGACACCTGCATGTTAAAATAAAATCAATAACAAAAAGTGTTTATGCCTCAACCTTAGCAACAGATATAATGACACCTAAAAATAGATCATGACATCATTTCAACACCTGTGGGAAATAAATTGGTCAGTGTCAGGTCCTGATTGACACCTGCATGTTAAAATAAAAATCAATAACAAAAGGTGTTTATGACTCAGCCTTAGATACGTATATGATGTCACCCTAAAAATAGATCATGACATCATTGTCAGCACCTGTGAAAAAATAAAAAAAGGTCAGTTGACCTAGAAAACTGTTAAAATGGGCGGGGGAAAAAAATAGGTAAACCTGTATACTACTACTAAAGGTGACTACTTCATGTTACAAGTAAGTGATTGTTTCTATTTTCGTGAACTACATGAATGGTGTTAATGGTTGTTAAGTTGTCAATCAAACTCAACAAGGTTAGTGTAGAGCTGACAAAGGTTTTCTAAACAAGAGTTGTTTGTTTTCCAGATAATCCAAGAGTGCTAAGACGGATACATTGAACTGATTAAAATAATCAAAACGTGGCCCAATTAGGAACATTGTACGCGATGTGATGTCATGCAAAGAGACCTTTCAAGGAAATGTTTTAAATAATTACTTATGGGAAGATGACTGTCGTTCTCGGGATATTCATCCAAATTGTAAACAATACGGATACCGCTTGACTTTTGGCATCATGTGAAGTGTTGATGGATTAGGTAGCTAAAGATTTATCACTTAAAAAAGAAATCTATTATGGTGACCAGCAATATATTTGTGAGTGAGAATCCTTAGAAGATACTGAAAACACTGTTGAATCTTCATGTACGATTTCAATATTCACAAATAAGGCTGAAGACGGATACCAGCATTCTCTCCCCGCAGAGGCAGATCAAGTCGTGTTGATTTAGCCTCTGCTCTATGAACAAAATGACATTATGCTAAGGATAATAAGGTTATTTTCTCGCCAAATATTGGCTATGTAATTATTTTTATGTGATGAACTTTAGATCTACAGACAGCTCACATGTTGACACGAATAGCGGCCTTGTGCAGCGAGAGGGTTAATATTCACGACTCTGGAGTTAACTAGTGTACGTGTTGTATGAGCCTGTGTGACAGGGTTTATATCTATTTACTGGACTAAAGGACATCACATACAGTGTGTCAGGCAGTTCCGAATCACTAAGGAATCATCGGCTGCATGCGCCTACCCAGAAAGATATTTTAATAGTCTTAGTGCATTTCCTTTTCAAACCATGTTTAATGCAACTCGACACGGAATTAGAATTAAATACAACCTTGATTAGATTTAGAAAAATTACGAAAGAAACAAGCCGTCATTACGGGAGTTCCGAATCAGTTCCGGGTATTCCGGATCACGTGACTAACGGGGCCGTGATAAGCTGTCGATGTATCTTTTTTAGCAACGAGGGTTTTTTTTCAAATAAAAACGCATCTTAGTTATGACAGATGAGCAAAAAATATTATCGATTATGCCTAGTTAAAAAATTATGAACACATCAGTCCATAACAACAAAGATTGAGATTTTCGTTTTATCACTTGAGCGCGAACTGCGCATATAATTTTTACAAATCATGAATCAAGGTACAAACAAGGCTAACATAATTTCTTTGTTAATGCAAAGGTTTGATAAGCTTATTACCTCTATTATGTATGATTACCTAAGAAATTGACACTAATTTAGCAAGTTGGTCGTTTCGAGATTGCCCCCATATTCAGGTGATCCAGAACTACCCGAATGACGTCGACACGAACATTGTTTATTTCTAAATTGTAATCTTCATTTTAGAATTCTCTCCCCTGATAATCATAGTTAAAACAGGCATGTATGTTGTGGAATATCATTAATTTGCATTTTGCTTCTATTGATATTTGAGACGGTCCGTCCAAAATAACATATGCTTTTCTGAAGCGCCGGTGGAGGTTTATCACAATGATAGGTGTCCTCTTTTTCGGGCACTCAAGTTCATTTGCAAACAGAAAAAATTAAAATAATAATGTATCACTGTCAGAGCTTTAAAATGATACATAAATGAAGGAAATCCATTGAGAACTATGATTTCTAGCTGCAAATGTACGTGCAAGTGATCCGGAATACCCGTAATCCGGAATACCCTTACGCACTGTACGACATTTCAAACCTTGACTCTAAACGAGGTAATTATTTTTTGGTTGAAATGGACAATAACCATACATGACAACAATTTCAACATATTGAATTTTTGTATCAGGTTGTTTTTCCCTGTATTGTAACAAGAGTTAACTCCCTTTTTAAAATGTTTACATTATTAGTTAGCAGGCATGGGACTTTTATTATCGTCAGAAAACGAATATTATGGTACTTTTGCCTCACACATGCCTTGGTTATAGGCATATCTATGTTTAGTGTGTTGATTAGAAGAATATATCTAATGTCATAAAGGCAAAACCCACAATTATTTTTCTTATTCTAGGATGGAGGTCTTCAACAAGAATGCCACTACTTTTTCTGTTCATGTTTTTATGCTGGTTTTTTTCAATTTTCTATACCCAAAAAAACCTTTCATTTCAGTAGGCTTATTTCTTCTTACAATCATGTTCCTTATTCTAGTTTACTCTCCAAATTCACCTGCATTTCAATATGTCTAGTAAAGTCAAAGTAAGTTCTGCTAATTGTAGGGGGCTAGCCCAGAAATCAAAACGAAAAGAAGTAATGAATTTATGGCGCAAGAAACATTTTTCCATTATCTGCCTCCAAGATATACATATAAATAAGGACGATAAAAATATGATGAGAAATGAATGGTTGGTTAGGAGTATTATTGCCCCTTATTCTTCAAATTCCAGAGGGGTTGCTGTTTTATTCAATAATAATATAGAATTAGATATACATAAGTGCAAAACAGATCCAAACGTTAACTATATTGTTGCTGATATCACTGTTGAAGGTATAAGGCTAACCCTTACCACTGTTTATGGACAAAACCAAGATGATCCATGTCTCACTTTTCGAAACTATATATGAGTTTAATAATGAATCCATGATTATATGTGGTGATTGGAACCTATTCCTTAATCCTGATATCGATTTAGAGAATTTAAGCACATAACTAATCCTAAAGCCAGGAAAATTGTATTAGATAATATAGAGTCGAATAACTTGAAAGATGTATGGAGAACCAGAAACTCAAATATTAGAAAATTCACTTGGTGGAAAAAAAACCTAGGCAACAAGCCAGGTTATATTTCTTTCTTGTATCTGATTATATATCAAATTTAACCATAGAAACTTCAATTCTAGCAGGATATAAATCGGACCACTCGGCAATTACATTAACTTTCTCAAATGCACACAGTAAGGAGAAAGGGAAAGGATACTGGAACTAAACACTTCTCTTCCTTACAATAAGGACTATAATAAAATTGTGAAGGAAATATTAATGGAAACAAAAGATGAATACTCAGCTGAAAATGATGACACAAGAGAAATAGATGATCTTAACTTAAATCTAACTATCTCTGCTGAGCTCTTTATGGAAAGTTTTCTCATGAAAGTCAGAGGGAAATCAATCTCATTTGCATCATATCTAAAAAAAATGAAAACAGAAAAAACAAATTATCTGGAAAGTGAAATAAAAAAGTTAGAAGATGAAATGAGAGAAAATTTTCAAAATGTTGATGAAGCTATGTTTGCAAAACTTTCTAAAAATATGTGAGAACTTGAACAAATTAAAGAGGGGAAAAAAAAGGTAGACAAATAAGAAATAGAATCCAATGGTATGAAGAAGGAGAAAAACCAACAAAATATGTTTGCCACTTAGAAAATAAAAATTATACCAGCAAACGTATAAATTCTTTGATAAATGAAAAGGATGAACCTTTGACTGATGGTAGGGCCATTTTACAGGAACAAGAACACTTTTATCATAGTCTCTACGCTGCTGATGACATTGAATATAATACAGATGAAATTTTAAATACCATTAACACTCCTTCACTTAATAGCTCTTTTGCAATGAAGCTAGATGAACCCATTGAAATGAAAGAACTATCTGAAACTGTAAAAGCCATGAAACATAATAGGAGCCCAGGTTTGGATGGCTTTTCAGTTGAATTTTTTAAATGGTTTTGGAAAGACCTAAAGTTTTGGGTATATAGATATATTCATGAAATTTTTGACAAAGATCAATTATCTTATACCATAAACAAAGGCATAATTACTTGTATCCTCAAACAAAACAAAGATAAAAGATATATGAAAAATGGGCGCCCTATATCACTTTTAAATACCTTGTATAAGATACTTAGTTCTTGTATTACTAACAGACTGAAAATGACGCTAGATACTCTCGTACACCCAGATCAAACAGGTTTTATACCTGGTAGATGCATAAGTGATAATGTCAGATTAATGTACGATATCATGTTTGAACTGAAAAAAGAAAATAAACCAGGCCTGCTGATACTTATTGATTTTGAGAAAGATTTTGACACTGTCTCAAAGGACTTTATAATTAAAGTTTTGAAAAAATGTGGCTTCGGTCCTAACATGTTAAAATGGGTAAACATATTAATGAAAAATGCATCTTCCTGTGTTATTCAAAATGGCCATCTCTCTTCTTTTTTTCCTAATGAGCGCGGCTGTAGACACGGTGACCCAGTTTCTCAATATTTATTCATTTTTGTGTCCGAAATTCTCGGAACTATGATAAGAGATAACAAAGATATTAAGGGTATTTTACTCAATAACGAAGAGTACAAAATGGGACAATATGCAGATGATACTCAATTATATTTAGACGGATCTGAAAGTAGCCTGAGAGCAGCTCTAGATACATTACATTTATTCTTTAAGATGTCGGGACTTAAGATAAACATTGAAAAACTTGGATTGGATTGATTCAATGATTGGAAGCAGTGTGAAATTGTGCTCAGGCAGTGGTTTAGATTGGTATGATGGTGACTTCAACATCCTTGGTATTCATCTCAATCCCACTTTGGAGGACCTATGGGTAATCAATACTAGAAAAAGATTAGAAACAATAAACATACTTCTTGCTGGATGGAAAAAGAGAAAATTTACTATACAAGGGAAAATTACTGTTCTAAAAACTCTTGCAATATCAACTTTAGTTCATATTTTTTCTGTATTACCATCCCCTCCTAAGGAATTTCTTGACCAATTGAGTAAAATTATGTATAACTTCATATGGGATGGGAAGAAGGATAAAATCAAAAGGACAACTTTATGTAGAAAACATGAAGAGGGTGGATTAAGAATGATTGATATCAGTTCCTTTATAAATGCACTTAAACTATCTTGCCTTAGAAGGTATATACAAAAAAAAACCCTCACAATCCAAGCTCATTTCCATTTAATAAAATATTTCTTCTAGGGGCACACATAGATAAGCATGTATCTATTGATAACCCTTTTTGGAATGAAATTTTAGCAATCTGGGGTAAATATTATAAACAATATCATGACGTAGACACATCTCAGGTAGAAGATATATTAGCTGAACCTTTATGGTTAAATCATAATCTAAGACATAGCAATTTTCTAATTGAGAGTTGGTTTAACAGAGGTATTCACACAGTAAGAGATATTTGGGGTAATAATAAAGTTTTGACTTTTAATGAAGTTAAAAACCTATAGGGTCATTCCATTTCAAATCTACCAAAATCTGGGGATCGCCCCAGTTGACATGGATTTTGGAATTTTCAATTTTAATAGATGCTACTGTATCTTCAGAGAAGGGAAATACACAAATTTTGTTCATACTCAAAATATTTTATGTTTGCCATAATGTTTTAGGAGACAGGGGTCTTCCAAATGTGACGTTATTGAGCAAAACCCTTGATACGTTTCGATGTATCTTACATTGACATCTCTAGACGTAAAGGTTTGGAATTTCTACATTAAATAGATTATTAAATGATGTTTCAACACATATATTGAACATTTGAAAGAAATTGTATTTATATGGTTTAATTGGCTTGACAAAAATGCTAAATTTCATTTGCAAAATTCAGTTTTTTCGTTTTTTTTGCCCTTTTGTTTTCACTTGTTTGTGAAGTAGAAGGGATGATTCGTCTTCATGATGTATCAAGAGTTTGACGTTAAGAATTCGTGACAATATATTTCGTGCTTATGTTACAATTGCTGTTTATATCTACCTACTGTTTGGAAAAATGTAAAAAAAGCCCCCTGTTTAAAGTTGTCTGTAGAAAAAGGCGCATCTCCTAGATACTTCATATTTTGCACATGTGTAGCTCATAGTCATGACTACAACATAACTTATACCTCGTTATCCAAAGTGCAGTACTATGAAAGTATACATGTCAGGTATAAGGTGACGAGATTTAAAACATTTGTTATTCCTTTTTATGAGACAATAGTATCTTTAGATCTGCACCGAGTCACCGAATAAACAATTTAAAGAACCCACTAACCAGTGTTTATGTTTATTCGATTTCAGCCATCTAAGACCTCTGCTAGCAGAAAGAAAATGAACACAGATTTAAAGGCATAGCCCCCTATTCCCCAGTCTCTCCCGACCGAGGCAGCTCAGTCATACCCGAGCTGCCTCTGTGGGGAGAGAATGTCTATTCCCATCAGGCTGTACAGCTGCATACCATAAGTCTGTTCACCTACTTGTGATCTTAGTACAAATATCATGTCATTTGAGTTTCGTTTTGACGTTCATAAAATAACTCCAGGACCACTTACAGAAGATCATCAATTGTCCATATGTAGAATCACCATTCCCGAACAATATTTCAGGATCGTCTTGTCACTGGTGCTGAATGTCGATATTTGGCATTGTTAAATAGACAGATGGGGTCATATTTGTGAAAATCGGATTTTCTTAAATTTCGATTAAAATCATTCATGTAATCATTGTAGGAAAAAAATCCGCACAGTTACGTTTCCTTAGCTCAAAGAGACACATATGAATAAGATCTAAAGCTGTTGATCACTTATGGAGGATTTTGAAGAGCAAAATAGAAATCAGTATTTTAGAAATTTTGACCCCTAGTCACTTCAATGACCTGCCGTATTTGTTACAGCTTTCTGCGATGTATGACATACGAATATGTCAACGCACACTGAATCTAAACTTACGCAGTGAAATTTCATCATTATCGGTTTCGTTTTCACAATGATATGATGTCTCAAAGACGTTGCAACTTACATGATATTTGCACAAGAATACGAAGGTACAACCTTAAGATACGCAGCTGTAATTCTCAATGTCCGTGCTTGTACAAAAGAGCCTTCTTGGACTTTTTGTACAGTGTAAAAAAAAACCGAAACTTTTTTTTAGGTCGATCCTTTCAATTCCTCATTACGGCCACAGTGTCACTAAATTGACAAAAGTGGCCAAAGGGAGGTGGGATACCTTTTTTTGTGAGCATCCGTAACGGTCAGATAATGATATTGAACAGTTAATATTTTTTAATTATGTTTCACTGAATGTGTGAGGGCAAAAATTTGAAACATTAGACACTGATTTATTTTAATAAAAAATAATGACTTTATTATAACTTTATACATAAATATTTGTTTTATGAAAAATTATATTACAATTTAATCTTAAAAACGAATAAAAAAACATTAAAAAGAGAAATGTTGACAATGAAGAGTTATCTCCCCGGATGTAAAATATCATTGATAAGGCTATTTTGACTGTGAAGATCTCTGTTAACCTCTGGTGACATATATATATTTTGTCTTTTGAACATTATTCAAGTGTGTATCAACTATAAAAACATTTTGATACGAGAAATTAGTTTGTTTCATTTAAGAATAAACAAATGTCAACAATCGTCATTTTAGAACAAAAAAGTGTATCCTTTTGGAATTACGTTATATTACTTTCAAGCTCATTTTTCCTATACTGCAATGTCTTAATAGAAACAAAATAGCAACCTAATGCAAAAATTAACTTTAAAATGAGTTTTTTTTAAATACTTTGTTTTCATCATTAGGTGCCCTGGTGATTTACAACATAATTAGACTCAAGACATTTGTTTTAATAAATAAATACCAATATACCAATGGATATTTACCTTAACCATAAATATTAGAAGTTATAATCCAAGGAACTCTCTCCAAGTAGAGGCAGATCAAGTCGTAAAATTGTCGATCAAGCATATGTTCCAATTAGCCGAGTTTTGAGGGCTAGAATGGGATGCAATCAAACTTAGTTGTGCCAACAGCGACGCTGACGTTAACACCATCATGTTGGCTACTGAATACTGGCAAAGGCATTGTGATATGAACCATCTTTTCCATCCGAGAAGTGTAATCATTTTCTTAAAGAACTCAAATTTATTGTGGTGCAATTTTTATCCGCCAGGGGAAACTACCAGAAACCACTGATTTGGTCCAATTTGAACAAGGGGGGGGGGGGGGGGGGGATTAACATTTTATGACTTGATCTACCTCTGTGGGGAGAGAATGAGCACAAGGCAGTAATCAGGATAAAGTTTCACAGGTTGATACATTTTTCATTCCTTCCTTATTATTAGACGATGAATTCGAAAGCGAATAATTCTGGAGTCAAATCCTTCACTCTTTGTTCATACATTGTAAACATCTCTTCAACGATCTCTTCCTTCTCTTTCAGTGCACGATCATCTGACAACCCTGAAATAAAGGTATGGTAACTCCATGTCCGAATAGATGCTGTTATATCACTTGCATACGTCTCATTATCATTGATATTTTCATCTTCCATCTTCTGCTTCCAAGCGCTATAGTAAATGTTAGGAATTCCGATTGTTTCTTCTGACACAACTCGCAGTCCTGAATAAGAGCTTATTTGTGAATCCTGGAATGGTTGCATAAGTTGTTTCATGGTATAAAAATAAAAGCCAAAATTGGTATCAAAGAACTCAGATTCCGATATTCTCTTTGTTTTCCTGAACATTGTCTATATATCAGTGAAAATATCAAACATTTTACGTATTTTGATATTTATGTTATCGTCATCAACAAAGCTTGCTGGGACAATCAAATAGAGAACACCTCCGTGTTTTAGTTCCCTACTTCTCATTTGAAGGAAGAGTTCCCAATCTTCCCTGGCCTGGTCGTACAGTTTCCTCTTCTCATCAATGGAAGAAACTGGATAGATATAAAGGGACTCTTTGTACTTAGTTGGCACCTTCGACAACCAGTGAACAGCCATCGATGACATTATGAAATGCATAGAATTTGATGGATCACATTGCTTTCTGAACTCGATGCCCGATGCTAATGGGTAGACATTGTCGAGGTCCTGCAAATAGGAAGGTGGATCTGGAATAGCTCCAGATAGACGTCCGAAGAGTGAGTTGAAATCGTTGTTTGGCAGATCTTCATAGATGACCTGGAACTGGAGCTGAGGACCGTGCTGTTCCCTCAGACACACCATCAGATGCTTCAGGAAGATCATAGATGCAGACCCATCTGCTGTGCCATAGTCACCGATGTTAAAAGGATAAGTTATGTCCTCTAGAGGAATGTACTTAACAATTTCGCTGACCAACTCTTTGTCCTTGTATGCATTCATGGTTTGCCTTCCCCAGTCTCCCCCATAGGTTCCTTTCCCAGACTGACCGTAAGGGGAGTATGTCTTGGACATTTCCATTATATATAACCTGAAACAAAACTTGTGACATAAGCAGAGCATTCGGCATTCGGCATTCAAGTTTGGATAGTAACTAGCGTCTTGCCTTTATACTCATGCTTCTTTATGCCTCATATGGCAATGTAAAATCGCCAAATCTAAGCATTAAGTCAACACCTTCCCTGTATGGCAGATCGGTCTTTTTAAATTAAATAATCAGAGTTGTTATGGTCAAACGGCGCCAGATTGATGACAGTAAGTTGCATTCAAGGTATTTAATCCCACTGAACACGTCGGGGATACATTGGCTCGAAGAAATATCAAGCCCTCATCACGTAATTACAAACAATAGGACTCCTGTCCACATTAACCATCGCCCAGTCATGTTTTATAGCATGCAAATGCTTTTCGGGTCTTAAAACATATTTATAGGACCTTTTACCCGGGTTGAAATCTCCAGGTTTTGCCAAGACTGGACATGACTCTCTGCGACACATAGCAGGGTCAGGGGGAAGATCATGCTTTACGGTAATGCTTTTCTTATAATAAGTTTGATTAGCTACCGTGCCTATGCCATTTATATCCTCATAAAGTCTAAAAAGGCAAAATACATTACCATGATTCATTATAATGTAAATGGATCTCTCAAACATGAATTTTCATATCCAAAAAGGATAAATGCAGGCAAGAACATGGTTATGTTATCAGGGATTTATGTTGGCGAACACATGTGCGAACCTGTCAGTTAACATTAAGATTTATCAAGTTAAAAATATATTGTATAATGCTAAGTTTTTTGCAAAAAGCAACGCCAGATAAAGTTCTAACATCGAAATAATCAGATGTAATTCAATATGTGCCATCATTGAATTGTTGTATGCAGTTTTCTGTGTAAATATTATGTCATTTCATATCATTCAACTGAGGATCATTCCATCGTATTACTGTTGAGTTTTTCAAAATTATCATCTTATATTTGAGATTATAAACCTCCAGTGACGTCACTCTATTGTTCTATTAGGTTCTTCTTTTACCGGATAAACCTCTTTGCCGGGCATTCTCCAAGAATGCCCAGGGCTTTCTTGAAGAATGCCCAGGGCTTTCTTGAAGAATGCCCAGGGCTTTCTCTAGGAAAGCCCGGGGCTTACTGTAGAATTTATCGGAAATTTATTTTGATAGGGATTATACACGTTTTGAAATACTTTGTTTCAAAGTCCTTCTTCGAATAAATACCATCACAAAATATCACAATTTTGACAAATCACAAATATAATATTCGCATGCCTGGTTTCGAACTCTGCGCCACTCACTTACTAAACTGGCGCCTTTGACAACTCGGCTATAAAGGCCCACGAGAACAATGATGTATTTTCCACAGTGACAATCATGTGAACTTCACGAGGCAGATAGCGCATGCATTTCACGTTCACGGCTTGGGTAGCGAGCGCAAAGCACGTGCAGGGCGCGGATGTGCTCTCCGTTTGCTCATGGTGATTCCCTACCAATAAAAATCAATGAATCCATTTTTATACTTATTATTGAAATAATTTTGTTACTACGGTTTATCTCGGTTCATAAGTTAGATCTAAACCTCGCCCTCGGTGTTGTTTGATAATGTAAGCCCTCAGCCTCGGGAAATTGGGGCGGGCCTGTCGGCCCTTCCCAATTTCCCTCTGCCGCGGGCTTACATTATCAACAACACCTCTGGCTCGGTTTAGATCCTACACTTATAACCTTTGGATATATATGTCCTCCATTTTGCAATAGCCCCAACATTAACACGTTGTACTTATTCATATATACCTTTTTACCTAAGGTTTTATGTAAAGATTTACCTTGATGCAGGGTATACCAAACACTACACGTAGATTCTGTATCGTTCCACTATTAGCACAACAACTATGTCACTATGGCAGAAAAAGTTAATATGTACATTAATAGATAATTCATTAGTCAATTATTAACTTAGCGTAACTTTGCGATAAGTGGTTGCCTTGGTAACAGATTATCCTGACAAAACAAAATGTGTTTTTGCACAGCTGGCTAGTGATGAATAATTTATGAATATGTATATGAATATTTTTTTCTGTGATATTCTGAAATAACATATATATTAGAACCACATAAATGCTATAAATGTGCGTAAAATATGATATTTAGATTCTTCAACCACTAGTAGAAAGGAAAGCAAAGCGATACTTACTCAATATTGGTATTTGGTTAGACTATCAAAACATAAGTGAATACCTACATCATTCAATTTCTTCTCATCATTAAAAAAACAACCCCGAAAGCATTGAAAGGCCAACATGATATTTGTATGAGTTCACTTGACTGACATAGAATTATTTTGGTTAACTGAAATTCCATAATGTGTGTGTGTTGTTTTTTCAACATGACACATAACATGGTAAATAGAAAGTGCCTAATATAACATTTCTTTTATAACTGTATTTTAAGTTTATTTTACAGGTTCATGCACGTGCAGTTGGCTTCAAAGGGAAATTCAGGTCTGCTTCATGTGTACAGTTGTAGACCAAAAGGTGTACTTCGTGTGCAGACACCATTTTACATAAAATAAGTCAAGCATTATCCTATTACCAAATAAAGTTTTAAAAAGTTTTTCTACATAACCGAGATATATTAATGCTATTAAGGGTTAGAACAATATGTATTGTTGTCTTCACGCCCTTCAAGGGGCAGACGCACG
The DNA here is from genome assembly GCA_916613615.1 of Steromphala cineraria. Taxonomy (NCBI): domain Eukaryota; kingdom Metazoa; phylum Mollusca; class Gastropoda; order Trochida; family Trochidae; genus Steromphala; species Steromphala cineraria. The sequence goes on along the minus strand of OU744727.1, from coordinate 25,847,674 downwards.
TTTTTCGGGGGAATATGAGGTGATGTCAGGAAAATAAAAATAAATAGTTGCAATTGAAAGAAGCAATTGAAGGTGTTGAAGGAAAAACATCGGAATTGATGTAAAACTTTATATTTTTTTTCTCTGACTGTGGATGGTTGCTTTGATGTAATGATGTATTTGACACTATCAATACACTAAGCATAAACGTTCACTTATCAGTGAAAAATTAAAAGTAACTTTTCCAAAAACGTGCTACTACCACTTTAAGATTAGTCCAAACCAGTAGCTGTAGAATGTAATTCTATGATCGCTGAATTGGGAATGACATTAACCTTTGCATTTTAAACTGGTCTCTTATGACGAGGGATATCTCCATCTACAGAGAGAAGAATGTTAAATAGCTCTCTGATATTTCCTAATTTCCTTATCTCGCATTCAAATTACCCGACATCTTTAACTAATGGATTATTAACGCCTTGCAACTAATACTTTCAAATGAAAATCCAATCATGTTTCATATTCATAGATTAGATTCAGACAGTATATTTGTGTGATTTGAAATATCTTATAATGATACAAGGCCCTGTTCGCATGCATCCTTTTACGTACTATGTAAAGTTCCACATGTATGCAAATTTACACACTTATATTCGTAGCATACGAACGCAATTGCATACGTGAGTAATTTTGCATACACACACTGTAAGGTTATGACAAATAGTCCATAAAACTATACTTATTTTACTAATTACGAATGTTCTTTTAGAGGAATCTATTCTGTTTCTATTCTATTCTATTCCAAATCAATCAATTTTGTAAAAGTGTGTTTTCACAAACATGAAATGATAATGTTTTCAAATCATAAATAAAGGTAAGTTTTCTTCTGGGGAAATCATGTAACTGAGGTTCAGTCATATCATTCACTAATGGATTAAATTATCTTGCGATTTGGTTCTGTTGGACATTGGTTTACCTCTGTATATACTCAATGACTTATAATAAAAGATGTTTTAAATCTGGGAAGGATGTGTGAATATTGTTAATAATAATCACTCAATAAATTGAACTTCAAGATGAATGACGTTCTCTCCCCGCAGAGGCAGATCAAGTCATGTTGATTTAGCCTCTGTTACATTACGCCGACTTTGTGGGATAGAATGGGAGATGCCTGATTGGAGGCAATCAACGTTAGTTGTGCAATCAGCGACGCTGTTCTTAAATCGTCGTTTTGACTACTGAATCAAGGCAAAAGCATTGTGATATGAACCACCCTTTTCAAGCGAGAACCGTTGTCATTTGATAAAGAAATTCAAATGAATTGTAATGCGAGTTTTTTCCGTCAGGGGAAACTGCCGGAACCCACGGATTACGGCGTAATAGAACAGAGGCTAAATCAACATGACTTGATCTGCCTCTGTGGGGAGAGAATGGATACATGATTGAATGAACATGAATAAGCACTTCTATGAAATCAGGAAGAACCATATATTAGAATATGTTACTGTTGTTTGAATTGTAATACTTTACACAGTAGTGTATAAGACTTAATCATTATCTACAAAAAATGAAAACATATTATACAATATTATATTTTGCATGGATCAATTTATTATTACATGACGATTCAAGTGTATAATATCTGGTGTACAACGAACAACGAACACACTCGTTCATGACTTCTATAACCATGCATTTTCTTTTATTATGTCTAGCTTCAATGGTACTTCGCATTGCCACATGGAATGTACGTGGGGCTCAGAACTGTCTCCCCGATATTATGCTCAAGCTAGAAGGCTGTGATGTCATGGCCGTAACTGAACATTGGCTCGACCCTACTCAAGGTCATATGCTTGAGTCAATACACAATGACTTCAAAGTGTTTACTAAATTTCACGTTGAACACAATTCTAAACGAGGTGCTGGCGGTGTTGCGCTTCTTGTGAGAAAGAGTGCGTTCCAAAGCATTGTGAATGTAAATATTGGTGTTAGCAATCATATCATTAGTGCTAGATTAATGAGAAACAACATACCCCTTTACATTGTTGGAGTTCGTCTACCTTCTTCAAATGTTCTAGACAGTGTGTACTTTGATGCAATGTATGATATGCTGGATGTCTATGATGAATGTTCTCAACTTGGTACAACTGTTTTACTCGGTGATGTAAATGCCGATCTATGTACACATGGTATTCTTAAGCGGAGAGCAAAGACCTTATCACGCTCCCTCACAGAACGTAAACTTATCTCAGTTGTACCACTAGATTTAAATACCTACACATTTAAAAGTAAATGCGGTACTGTCAGAAGTATGATAGACTATGTTTTCATAGACCTTGATCTCCGCAGTTGTGTTGTAGGTTATTATGTAGATACAAGCGTCCCATACTCTGTTTCTGATCACAATCCTATCTTAGTATGCTTTAATATTGAAGCTGACCATGTAAGCTTTTGTGGAGAACGCCTTAGTTGGCGAAAAGCTAACTGTACTGATTTCATGTTATATCGGTATGAAACCGAAAATTACTTTAGAAATATATGTTTTGACGCTTCCAACTTTTCATGTCCAGATGAATATGTTGAATTTCACAATAGCTATATCACAGAATGTTTACATGCTGCAACTGAATTTACAATTCCTACTTCCAAATTTCAAGCACATTTAAAACCATACTGGAAAAAATATTAACTAAAAAAACACCATGATTATATGCGCAATTGTCGTAAACATTGGATATCTAACGGCAAAAGCCACAGTTCAGATGACAAATACTTTGCTGAATACAAGCAAGCCAAACGTAAATTTCGAAAACATCATCGTACTGCAAAGCAGGGTTATAAACATGACCAATTTGATGAAATTTATCAAGCAGCTGAGGTAGACATTCATGAGTACTTTAAAGTTACCAAACGTTCAAAACGTAAAAGAGAGAAAACACACTCTCTTGTATATAAGGGTGACTCCTGTGACTCACAGAAAGATGTATGTAATCTTTTTGCCAGGTACTTTAGTGATTTATCTGTGTCCCAGGAGCAAGATTGTTTTGATACAGACTTTACTGAATATGTAGATAAGTTTGTTGAACATGCTGTTTGTAATCCTGTAAATGACGCTAGTGATTCTGTCATTGTCCCTCCATTTACTAAGGACGAAGTACTTGTTACTGTTAAACATCTTAAAAACAATAAATCTCCTGGACCAGATGGTATTTCAAATGAGCATTTAAAATATGCTGGACGGTCTGTTATTGACCATATTGTATCACTTTTCAATGCCATTGTACAATATGAATATATACCAAATGTTTTTCATGTCGGTAATATTTTACCCATCCATAAAGGCAAAGGTAAAACCAAGCAGGATCCATGTAACTATAGAGGTATCACCCTCACCCCGGTTCTCTCAAAACTTTTTGAAAGATTACTCTTAAAAAGGATTGAAACGTGGACATTAGCTGAAAACGACTTTCCCCACCCACTTCAGTTTGGCTTTAGAAAGGGTGCGGGGGCAGAGACAGCAGCGCTTACTTTATCAGAAAGTATTGCCTATTATGTTGAAAGGAATTCCCCAGTCTATTGTGCTTTCCTTGATAATGAAAAAGCATTCGATAGAGTTTGGCTAAATGGACTTTTCTATAAACTTTATGGTTTCGGCATCTGTGGTAAACTGTGGCGTCTTATCTACATTATGTACACATCAATGAAATCATGTGTTAGTATCAGTGGCTATATTTCTAATGTTTTTGATGTGAAACAAGGCGTAGGCCAGGGACGTGTCTTATCAGCTTGGCTTTTTACACTCTATATCAATGATCTACTGCACTGTATTGTTGATTCTGGTCATGGTTTATGCCTACCATGGGGTAAAACACCTGGTATACTATTAGCTGACGACTTATCTTTGTTGAGTACATACCCTGGAGGACTCCAGAATTTGCTTGATGTTGTAAATAAGTATGCCTACACATGGCATTTACGTTTTAATGCTTCAAAGAGTTTGTTTCTCGTATTTGGAGATTCAAAAAGAACTGTCCATCCTACGATTTTTATTGGTGAGAAGGAGATACCTTCCAGTACGCATGTAACATTTGCCGGTCTACAAATGTATTCAACAGGTAGAACAGTAGAACGCACACAATCTATATGTGAACGGCTTAGAATTCTTTTTAATGCCAATAAGATTAATGGCCTGTCTTTTGGTGGCCTTAACCCAATAAGTTCTGTACGTATTTGGGAAAGAGTAATTCTACCATGTGCCTTATATTCATGTAATGTGTGGGGCTGTTTACCAGACAAGGAATATGATATGCTTGAAAAAGTTCAAAATCAATTCTGTAAAGGTATCCAGGGCTTTTCCACACGGGGATCATCTACAATAGCCAGAGACTCTCTCGGTTTGGTAACATTACGAAGATATATTCATCAAAAATCTCTAATATTTCTTGGCAAACTGTTCAATAGCGATGTTAATCTTGTCTTCAAGCAAATACTTGCCCACAGACTATGTCAGTATAGATACTCTACGTCCATGGATAAAGAACGTTATAGCAAATCTTCGGCAATATTTCACATGTTTAATCTTGTATCAATGTATGACTTAGATATGCAAGTAAACAATTATGAGAAGAAATCCATATTTTTGCCAAAGCACGAGTGGTCTGTACTGGTGAAAGAAAGAATACTAAAAGCTGAAGATGTTTATGTTTCTACTGTTATGAAATTAAGACTAAGCTTTGAGAGATATAGTACAATTAGATATCCTACAAAAGGTCATAGATTGTGGGCTGCCTGCCATAAAATGCCCGAATGTTTTTATGAAATTGCTTCTCTTCTACGTATTAGCACATTATGTATTCAATCTCATACTTGTGAATGCGGCATTGTTGCCTATGATATTGTAAAGCATATAATGCTTCACTGTTCACTTATGCAAAATAGTAGAAATATTTTGATTGAGTCACTAGTTGACATGCTAGATGTAAATACTTTTGTTAATTTATGGAACGATGAAGACCAATTTGTGTCATTTATGCTTGGTGGTCGTTCAAATATCTATGTCCAGCAGCTTGACCAGGAGACGTGGTTTAAATGCATCAAACTTATAGCGAAAAGTGTAAAATCCTGGCTTTCTCCCTTAAAATACCTGTGCTAATCTAAACATTGTGTAACTTGTACATAAATGTATATGTTTATGTCTACCTACAATTGTATCTTCGACTTCGGAGGAAATAAAGAATATCTCTCTCTCTCTCTATACAATTTTACATATATGTCATGTTGCACACATGTGTAAAAGTTGTGCATGCGAACAAAGCATATGACAGATTGCAATTGATTGGGCAAATAACAAATTTAAAAAATAATATCAAATCCCTTTCGACAGATGAGTCTTTACACCCCCTCTCGGTCATGTGTAGCAGTATAAATTACGGACACCAGCGCAAATTTGTTGACATATGGAAACAAAACCAAACAACATGTACTTGATGTTTTCCAACTCTTTCAATTATTATTAATTATAACCCTGTCAATGATAAACATGGTATTCTTTATTTGGTTTGAATTTAAAAGAGAAAATTCATTGACACAAAACCTTTAGTGTAGTTTATGGTATATATCTACGAAAGGAATGGGTCAGAATAAATCAGCCTCTCCGTGATTTTCATCACATATTGTTTTTCTTTGATACGAACGTAAAAGCATTATTCATTTTATAAATTAAAAACATGTCACATATTCATTTCCCACATTATTATTATATACTGAACGGCATTGGTTTTTAATGTCAAGAACTTATCATGATGACTTGCTATTGATATTTAAAAAAACCAGAAGTATGGGCCTAAGGTTCAAATAATGTTAGAATTATAGTTAGAGTCCAATACCATTTTGGGCATACAAACTCTCATGATCAAAATGTGCCTCTGTTCACCAAGCAGGAAATGGGTACCTGGTAAAGAGTTGTGTTGGTGGTGACCTTCTAGCGACATATATGTCAGCTTGGGTTAGACCAGGGTATTGGAGCATGGAGCGCTTTGAGTCTGCAATGCGGAGATTTAGCGCTATATAAAAGCTTTAAGCTATCAATTATTATTATTATTATTATCAAAACAGAACGTGGAGTATGACGCGAAAACGCAACCACGTGCATGGATCGTAAAATTCCCTTTTCATTCACACCTCTCAAGTCCTTACAAACACACACAAGTTTGGAGGTCAATCAAATTACGGACATGCTACGCTTTCCAACAGAGAAGACGAATAACACCCTCGGCTCTTCAGATTTAGTGAGTATCATACAATTCCATGTGCATATGTGAACCGATACTTGACTAAACAACGATGTCAGGCAGCTGGAACAGAAGGACTATTTACCCGCTTTTCACACCTGAAAAATACTGATTTCTAAAGGCATATGAGACTGAAAAGAGAACGATTGAGACAAGCCGACGCTACATCAATGGTTTTACGTATGCAGATGACTTGTTGCTTTCAAAATCCGCTGCTGATATCCTTTTCATGACACGGCCCAATGACTATCTCACAGACTGGTCAGACAGCAATGGACACCTAACAGGACCAATCTTGCTACCAGAGCGTGGCAATAAGTCATAAACGCTGGTGATTAAAAATCCGCCTCCCATTTGCTGATGGGCTGGAAGACATTTAGGGAACTCGCTGAACATGTATCCCATGGAACATTTGTTGGACTGAACAACATTTGGAGGCCATCCAACAACACTTTTAGCGATGCCTGAGTCTTTCAAAGCCCCAGCGCCTTCAGACAACCATGATTAGGTTTCAAATTGCGTTTTAATTGCAGTTGAGAAAAATACATGTTTTCAATGCAAATCTTTCACAAGTCAAATGTATTTGAGGATGACAAATTCACACGTCAAATTATTGAGTAATAGTAACAAAATCTATTAAACATCCTCATCTCATACATTTTGTAACTGTAGTTCTGAATTATTTACGTTTGGATAATAACGTGCTCCATTGTCCGTTTTTTGTTCATCATCGCGTCTTCAAACCTTTGTGTTGTCATTATAAGATAAGCTTTATTATTTCTTGCAATAGTAGAAACGTCTCTATCAAATGATTCTGTTGGCTAATATGACCCCGAACGACTCGCGAAATGACTCTTTCAAAATTTCATAACAAGCCAGCTGATCTTCGATATTTCATTTGACCATTAAGTTATTCCTTTCTCACTTCAACCGTTGTTCATACAATGCAAACAGTTCATCAACGATCTCTTTCTTCTCTTCCATTGAACGATCATTTGATAAATCTGAAATAAATGTCTGATAACTCCAAACTCGCATTGAGGCTGTTGTATCTCTTGCGTATGTTTCAATATCGTTTGTTTGGTCATCCTCAAACTTTTGCTTCCATATACTGTAGTCGATATCTGGTATTGTGATGGTTTCTGCTGACAGGACGTGAAGTCCAGAGTGACAGCTTTTGAATCCTGGAATGGCTTCAAAATTTGTTCCATTGTATAAAAACAAAAACAAAAATTGGTATTGAGAAACTCAAATTCAGTTATCCTCTGGGTATTTTTGAGGAATTTCCATAGATCAGTGAATAAGTGAAATACCATGCGGCCATCATTAAAAAATGCTTCGCCATTTGTTTCAACAAAGTCTGCTGGAAAAAATACATAAAGGATGCCTCCTTGTTTTAGTTCTCTACTTCTCATTTGAAGGAACAGTTCCCAATCTTCCTTGGCCTGGTCGTACAGTTTCCTCTTCTCGTCAAAGGAAGAATCTGGATAAATGTAAAGTGAATCTTTGTACTTGGTTGGCACATTCGACAACCAGTGAACAGCTATCGATGACATTATGAAATGCATAGAATTTGATGGAACACATTGCTTTCTGAACTGGATGCCGGATGCTAATGGATAGATATTTTCAAGGTCGTACAAAAGGAAGGTGGATTTGGAATAGCTCCAGAAAGACGCTTAAAGAGAGAGTTGAAATCGTTGTTTGGCAGATCTTCATAGATGACCTGGAACTGGAGCTGAGGACCGTGCTGTTCCCTCAGACACACCATCAGATCCTTCAGGAAGATCATAGATGCAGACCCATCTGCTGTGCCATAGTCTCCGATGTTGAAAGGTGAACCCATTTCCTCAACTGGAATACTTTGAACAATTTCTTTAATTGAAGCCTCGTCTTTGTCAAAGACCTTCATAGTTTGCCGTCCCCAATCTCGTCCATAAGTTCCATTACCAGATTGTCCACAACGGGAGTACATGAAAGACATTCCGAATAGATTAACACCTGTAACAGATGAAAGAACATTTAAATTAGTTTGTATATTCACTGTAACATAACGCAATATTATGATAGCATTAGATCTTTGGATCATATTAGAATAGTTCTTGTGTATGAAGGATATCATTAAAAAAAGTTTAGTGTTTTACCATTTAAGCATCACCTTCTAAACCACAACTTTTAAAAAAGGAAGTTTGTTGAAGATTCAAATTTAAATTTAACACAACTGTCACGACACTGGAAATATAAGATAATATATTAAGATAAAGTATACCAAAAGGATGATATAAAATACTGTTCCTCATTCTATATTCCACAGAGCCGACAGAAGCTATAACCGAACTTCTTTACATTCGTCACTAAGATGTATAGCTCAATCCTACACAATAAACTCGATCCGAAGTATTCGTACTTTTTAGACACATGTGTTGGGCACCAACGTATAAGAAGGTAGCCTTGCTCACCTATGACATCTATATCTCACCAATACAGTTGTAATATAGAATATGAAAGGTGGAACAAAATAAAAAAATCCATCCTTAAAAGCAGATCAGATAAAAGCGGCTCAAGCAGCATTTAAGAGTTGCACCTCGTTTAAAAAGCGGAGGTATTCAACAAAGTAAAAATATAATATAGCTTGTTGGGATGAAGTATGATCGTGGCCCGATTACCTATCAAAATATTACATAAGGGTATGGTTTCAAGGAGGACATTGAGAATACGAGAACCTGTGTACGATAAGTTCGCCTCGATGCGTATTAATAAGGGTATGGTTACAAGGAGGACATTGAGGACACACGAACCTGTATACGATAAGTTCGCCTCTTCAAGCCCGTTCGTGGTATGCTTGGATAAACTCCGTATGGCAATTATACAATTCATATATCCTAGACCATACCAATCGACATCTTGGCTGTTACGGGAAAACTAGGTCAATAGGAGACAAACTTGGGCAAAGCGACCCTGAGCATGCGCAGATACAACAATGACATAATCAAAGCTATCGCTTCATCAGAGATATTCAACCAAATCTATAATTTTGAATTGAATATAAATACGGAACATTAAAATGTAAATATATTCGTCGTCAGCCAATAAAACAGACCTCGGACTTGAAACGAGGCCAATACTGAAATACTTCATTAATAACATTATAACATTGATGTGTTATGTGATCACTTTGCGTTTGGGACTAACAACCTTGAATGAGTTTTCTTGACTCTTAAGATCATACACCATTCAACAATTATCATATTATATATGATTAAATGTCATGAACTTTAACCCCAACGACGAGGATTGAGAGTTATGATATGTGAATATTACAATATGTGGAATGTCCCTAAAAAAAAACAGTTGAGTCTATCGTGTAAGATTTCTATGCTTCAATGCAACGACAAGGATTGAGAGTTGCAAAAATGTGAAACTGACAAAACTTCTAATGTCCATCTTAAATATTTGAGTCTATCATGATAAGAGTCCTATTCAGCCACAAGGATTAAAAGTGACAAAATTGGAGTACTACAATTCTTAAATTTCCCTACAATTCAATTTTGATAAAGGCCGCAGGCCCATGTACAGAAAACAATCAGTGTGACAGTTGTATATCATGTCTAACATTTCTCGAACAAAATGCTTCTCTAATGAAGTTAGCAATATTGAACAAAAAAATTTTCTTAGTACATGTAAAAAGTGTATAAAACGTATTCATATTTTTAAAAATACATTTCCCTTCATACACATATTTGAGTCCAACATGATTAGTTATAAGTTTACCTCGTCAGTCGGTTGTTATGCAATGGAGGGTATCACGACTGGTAGGGCAATAACAGTGGTAGCAATCTAGACAATTAAATGAAATGCTGATACTGCCTTTGTTCGTGCTCAAATGAGACATTTGATATGGTTCATTTATATGGTGAAAAGCGTATGCATAGCTTCAATTTTATAGACCTTTTTATCAAGTGATAGCCGAAAACTGTAACGCGCACCTTTATGTGAATTAGTTTTGGTGTTTAAAGGGGGTCTCCAACTTTTAATTTTTAACTTCCAGTGTTTTATTAGCGAGGCCCCGAGAGGGTCGGAGAGAGCCTCGCTAATAAAACACTGGAAGTTAAAAATTAGAAGTTGGAGACCCCCTTTAACAGAGCATGATGATATACAGAGATTTAATCAATTCGTTTACACCGTGTTGTGTAAGTTCTAGGGGTAAAGGCTTAACATAATGAACATTTAGAGCATTCTGTTCATATATATTGTATATATATCGTGGACTAATTAAGTGGGATAAAGGATATTCTTTATTTTATCAGTATGTCAGCGACACTGTATATCTTTTTAAACACTTTAAGCATTATATGATATTCGTCATTTTAGTCAGTATATATGTTTCTCATTGACAGAGATATTGCTTATAAGGTACATTTATTTAGTATTTACTTCCTGCTTTGTGCATGGAAATAAACTGAATTCCTTTACCCTTCATTATATATTATATCACGTTGAAGTCAAGTAAATGACGAAACAGGAAGACGGTCAGAGAGAAAGTGAGACGATTTTTTTAGCAATTGGCTTCATAAACATGAATCAAATCGTTTGGTTAAAATCAGAATATATATATATATATATATATATATATATAATCAAAAGATAAAAAAATGACACGAAGCCAATCAAAACTCCAACATGTTTCAATGGTATCATCAGGGAATCTGACAAAATACAGTTATGACGTTATGATGTCACAATGAATTTGACATAACAATGGTATGACGTCACAATCAGGCAAGCGGTAAGATGGACACAATAAGAATTTGATAGAATAAAAGATGCTACTATTAAGCATTAAGTTGTGGTTTTAACATTTTAATGAAATAGTCTTCTTTTAATTGTCGCATTATTCTATTATTTTTGTCCATTTTGTAAAATGGAAAGATCTTGAATTTAATGTCCTTGTCTTTTGCATATGTATCCAAGTGAGCACTCAGTGGTATACAACGTGTCTCAGGATATTTTATTTGCTGTTTATGAACACGGACCCTGTCTCTCAGGCACTCAGACACATAGATATCAGACTCAGGGAACTCAAAGTATTACTACAGAGACGAGGATACCCATCCTCTCTTGTCAGGGTTTTCATTCTCTGGCAGGAGTAAGATCAGACGTTCTGGGTTAAGATTGTCCACACAGTTGATGGCAGCCATCGTTGTCAAGTAACTCCAGGCATGTCGCTCATAGTTCTCTGTGAAGTACAGGATCGTCTTCCAGCACTGATTGACAGTTCTGTAATCACTTCAGCAGTACAATCTCCAGGAACTGAGTCTCTGTCCCAGATGAAGAGACTTAAGTTTCTCTCTTCAAGGATTGGACCAAGTTCGAAACAGGCCCAACGATAGTCTTCATCAGCATAAGAGAGAAATACATCTTTCTTAAAGTCTTTTCGCGTTTGTTTTGGTACTTGATACTTCAAAGCATTGATGAGGAAGTATGCAAGTTTTGTTTTATTTGTGTCTATGAGTAGAGCCATAAGGATGCCAAACAAGATAATAGTTAAGTATAATACTTATTGACAAAGATTCATACCCGTCACATTTCCTTCAGAACTGTAACATGTGTTTTGTTAATTGCTTTGTTTAAGTAATGTTTCTGTCTTCTGTAATGCAGGAAAGGTCGCCATTTTGTCCTCCGAGAACAACAGTATCCAAAACCCAATAAAGAAATGGCAAGTTGTGGCAACTGCATTCGAAAAAGTTACCCTTAAGACGCAACATAAAAGATTTCTTTGAGGTCTCATAATGTTTGTCAATATCAACAGTAGTCATCTTATCCAGGTATCCAAAAGAGTTTGAGGACACATCAAGCAGGTGAAGATTGGGTAGGAGATTGAGATGCACAGGAATTGAAGGGAAGATGTTCCTGGAAAGATCAAGGTGCTCCAGCAGAGGGTTAAGCTTGAACAGATCTGATGGGAGTTGTACAAGACGGTTGCCACTGATGTCGAGAACTCGTGATCTCGGTAGACAATTCAAATGCATTTTACCTTGAAGATCAATTATATCTTGACTGAATTACATACTGGTCATTTTCAGCGTTCTTATCCTTTTAGCACTACAGAAAAAATCATCAGGTAAATCAAGATTTCTATTTCCTGAGAGATCAACATACTCAACGTTTGGGATGCCATGAATATGTTTTAAGGTGTGCAAATCATTTTCTGAAAAATCTAACTTTTTTACTCTCTGTCCATTTCCTATCTTAATGTCAAGATCCAAATGACCAATATTGTTGCTGACTCTTCTGAATATCATTGTGGTCAAATGTTTCGAAACATTTAGGAAAAAATGCCCTGCCCCTGTAGCATTCCACATTGCAATATCATGCAATAAAACATTGTTTCTAGATGATGAAGGATTGCTTGGTCTGAAAACTCAACATGTTCTAGTTTTGTCAGTTTCCAAAATTGAAAATATACCTGAATCGGCATGTAAGAAATCGCATTTCTATTCAGATTTATGTATTTCAAACAATTTGCAATTTGAATTTTTAATTAATATGGCATCGAAAAACAACAAAAGATTCCTTTGCACGGACAATCTAGAAACACAGAATTGAGATAAATATTTCAACCTCTCCACTGTCAGAGCTCTATCCTCCACTTCCCTGACACTTTGTGAACTTCCAATGTCTTTTACTGCATCTATTGTAAGTGTACTTAAATTTCTCCCAACTAGCCAATATAAGGAATCGAGAGGTCTTGATATATCACATTTAATATTGGTAAAGATCAGTTCTTGTAAGTGTACCAGTGGGGCGAAAGAATTTATATCCATCTGGGAAAGTTCACCTTCAATCCGTAGTGAAAGTATTTTGGAATATCTCAATTTAACAAAAGTTTCATTTGTACAACTGAACACACCACTGATCACTAATTTTGATAAATTGGTTAGGTAATGGAAGCCTCGGAAATAACATTCCTGCTGAGTGACAATTTCTAATTTTGTTAAGCTTCTTAATGATGTGAACACTTCGGCATCATACTTATCATCCATAACAAGCTCTTGCAGATCACCAAGATTTTCGAATACATCACCTGTCAAATTTTAACGGTTTGATTTTAAATTGAGGTAAATGAGCCTAAATCAATGCCTCTCTGTAGCAACAGATGATTTATGTGACGAAGTGCAATTTTGACAACATAATAAATATTTATTCCTGTTTGATTATATATTGAGGTAAATTAGTGAGTCACATTTCCAGAATGCTCGGAGTTCTATACTGGATATGTCATTATTACTCAAGTCCAGGGATTGTAAATGAGATGTTCCTAAGAAACTGTAGTTTCTTACCGAGCTAATAAGATTTCCGCAGACATTTATTGAGGTAGTGTTGACTGGGAAATGTGTTGGAATCTCCTCAAGATGTTTCCCGTGACAGTCAAGATGCAAACCTTTTTCCTCAGTGTTGTAAGAGATTGAACATTTTTGTAAAGGCGACAAACTCTTGTATAATGAAATACCACACAGGAGAAGGAGTGATGTGAAAGTCCCCATTGGTGAAAATCTGAAAAATATAATTATTAGATATATTCATAGCATATATTCAATTAAAATTCTATGTTGAAACAATTCAGACAGCAAGGCAAGTTAGAAACTTCGTATAAGGTTAAGGGATATATTTACTATCAGTTTAGTGCAAATTGAACAAGACTTTTCTTAAGATGGCAAAAACAAAAAGCCTGATGTCAGTTCAATGCGACTTTGAATGTTGTTGAGAAAGTTTAAAACTATTTCATTCATTAGTGTAGGTTAGTGTTTTTTCTGTTCCAATACACATTGGGGCCTGAAATAATGTCTTTCAAAATGTTTTTGACAAACATTTAGGAATTGGAAATAAAAGAATACAAAATGTTGAAATTTATGAATTTTCAGATGATTCTGATGTAAGGAATCTTCATTTGAATTAATTTCCTAACGCATATTTACTGAAGGATGCAGAAAATACAATCCTACCTCGTGAGGTGAAAGATTTAAAAAAGAAACGTGGTTATAAAAAAACTTAACATATATTGTTTAATAGTCCTAATTTCGTTAGCTGTTGAAGACATGAGGTTACCCTGAGTCAGTTGAAATTGTCACTCACGACTTATAATATCTTTAATTTTACATAGTATAATTTTTTTTGCACTTCAATCGAACACATCCTTTAACAAGTGAATCCAAAAGAGGGATAAAAAATTATCATTTCTCTATCTGATCATATATGTTAGCGGCAATTAGGGGAATCAGGCAGTAACTTTATTTTCAGGCAATAACACACTTCTTAAGCAATAACGAGAAAGACTAATTTAATCAGGCAGTAGCATTAATGCCTTAGGCAATAACACTACTGCCTACAACTTTGACCAGGTAGTAGCATTCCTGCCTTAAAACATTTATAGTGTTATAAATTTCAAGTTGACATAGCCAATTCCACTGATATAACATTTTTATTTAAAAAAGAAAAGCTTGTTTTATATATTTGAACAATGACTAGAATTTGTATATCTGCTTGAAAATTGATATCAACTTTTTTAAACATCCTTTTATACCCTTGTTTAATACAATTTCAGATTGAGTAGATGTACATGTGTATTCACTATTCATCAAACATATCTTTCCTCACTGCTTCTATGAATGATAATTATTTCGATAGAAATGTCATCTTCCCTCAAATGACGCTGCCTCAAACGCCAAATTGGCTTGTGTTAAACATTCACATTCTAAGACGGTTGCAAACCATATACTTGCAGAATACACAAAGTTGTAATTGTGCCACTGCAAGAACACATAAACTTTACAGAACTATCTCTACACCTTCAGAATATGGGTGCCAATTACGACTTTGAAGTGTCCACAAATTCTTTAGTTCTTTGTGTTGTTCTTATTTGTCAACTACAGGTAGGCCATCTGCAAGCTTACTTCAAAGAAACATGAACACCTTCTAATGTATCAGGTCACCCTATACAAAATCTTGCGAATTGATCGTGATATAATATTATTTCTACTTGTACGTGTCAGAATGTTAACTTTTATCTGTTCAAAACATAAACAAAAATATGTTTTATGTCCATTGCAAATTCTTATCAAGTATGTTGCATTAAATTCCTATTTCAAGTAACTTTTTTTTTAAACTTTTTATTTTGTATCACTCCATTCAAAACATGTTACATATTCAACATCCACATCACAATTCAAGTAACTGCTTACAAGAGGAGGGAACTATTTATTGTCTTCCCCTATCTACTAAACTATGTTGCATACGTAGGCTCACGTTATCTGAAGATAAAGCTTCAAAACTGACATGGAAGTTTCTTCGTTGTTAGTTACAGCGTCGCTGGCATTAAGTTAAGAGGATAATGTTTGCATAGTAGAGTGGTCATGTTGTAAGGAAAGAAAACAGACCATATAAGAGGTAAACATATATGCCCTTCCTCAATTTCGACATCCATGGTGTTTCCATAAGTATGATTATATATATAAGTAAATCAAATGAGGATATTACCGAGACTTTAGGAAATATGAGGGTAAAAACATGTACAATTGAAACCAGGTCATATTATGCGAGCATGGTTGTTTATTTCATAAACGTTAAAAGCCACTACTTGGCAATATGGTTTCTACATTTTATGTGTAATCAGAGAAATGCAGATAAGGAAAACATAGAAAGACTGCATCTAAAGTTAAGATTTTATTCATATATTTATTGTTGTTGAAAGTTTTACATTTTAAAATCAACAACCATCTTACAATCCAAACAATGACGATATGTGTATTTTTAATGAAACATATATTTTCATAAAAGCATTGGTCAAAGTACTCGAACTTTCTACAGATGTTTTCAGCATCTATTAATTATGTACAAGTTGAAGAGATTAAATGAGGCATTAGAAAAATATTTTATTTTAGTAAACAGATATAATTTTTTTGAGTTTACAAAACATATGAAAAATAGGATTGATATCAATAATTGTACATGTTCTGTTTGTAACAATAATTTCTTTTGATTTCAACATTTTTCTTATTAAAAGTGTGGTACTTCTGAAATGTCTCGTTTCTATCTTCTTGCACTGGAAATCTAAGCAGCAACTTCTGATATCAAACATTCATATCTTTAATATAATTGATATCTAAAATATATATCATTTTTAAGTTTCCTTTACAAAGGAGGATACATTTTGTTTCAATGTCCATTACTGTTACTTGAAATCCAAACAAAGTGTTGATACTGATTTTGTGTACTTACTGTTGATTTACTTAAGTCACCTTGGCAGGGTATTCACCATATTCCTCTTCCACAGGGGATACTCGACTGTACATGCAAACCGGAAGTTGCACCTCTGCAACTACCAATTTTCCTATGTACAGTTTTAGAGGTAGAACCCCTACAGCACGTTTTCGGTTAGTTAAAGTTAATTCCTAACTTCAAACAATAAAATATAAGAAAAATGAGTCTTTTTATCATTTCTTTACATGTTCGCAATGACATTAATTGGGATTATGTTTCTATTTTTGTCATAAATGCCCATGTCAAGTGGCTGCCCGATAGAAGCAGGTATAGCGATCGCGATAACGCCGTTTTTACTCATCTGATAACTTTAGGAATGACAATATAGATCTGTTAGTAACATAAAATAAAGAGTTTGTACAATCTCCAGTTTTATGTAACATTTCAACATATACCTCCATGTAATGAATGAGAAATTAGACAAAATAGTGACTGTACACTCAAATGGTAGTTGCACAGGCACTGTACGTAAAGTTGCAGAAAGTAGTATTTTCACTGTACGGGGAGTTGGTATGACAGGAATCATATTATTACACATTATTAGCGTTACAATTTACTTTACTTTACTTTTCAGGCTAAATTAGAAGTTTATACATCATACTCCTGATGACAACATTCCATTGCTACTACTGTGATTTGTCTTCGGACTTTGTAAATGTGATTAAACATTCTATTGATACCCATCCAACAGATGTCTTAAAGGTCCGACAAAGGATTTGGGATTTCAACAAAGGAAAAATAAAACTTCAATCAAAGAATTTTCAAAACATTATTCTAGCTGATCTTGTGAAATTTTATAAAATAAGTAGTCCTAATCGCGAGTCACAAACTGTAAAAATACAATAAATCAGTCCTCAATTTGAAAATACCTCCAAAAGCGTGTCTGATGTATCTGTTGGCCCTGATACAAGCGCATATGTTAATATATTTACCTCTGATACTGACATTTCAAATGAGTTTGATGGTAATGATGATGATTTACTTATTAAAGAAATCAATTTATTATTACCCAACGTTATTGAAACATTGAGGGAATCTTGGATCAAATGTAACAGGCTTATGAGTGAAAAGAAACTGCCTAAGGATAGCATAGTTTTTCTATTATTTGAAGATGTTGTTCAGTGGTTCTCTCTTAATAGTACAACCGAGATGCTCTTCAGGGAGGAAGTAAAACAATTCCGGAAAATTGGCCAAAAGTTATTGCACTTCATGAGCGGACTCAAGCACTCAGGCAATCTTCTGACATATGCTTCTGGAAAAATTAACATTAAAAGATCCTCGTGTCATACTTCTTGCTTCGTTAATATAATGTACCCATCAGTGATATCATCTTAAAAATGAAATTTGAAATGTTCAATGAATTGACAAAGATTTGTGCATTTGATAGTTAACGATTCATTCATTGTAAGTAAGAGTTCTATTGTATTACTTAAAAGTGCTACACTGAGAACCAACATTCGCATAGAACCATTAACTTTCAAATAAAAAAGGTTACACAACTAAAGTGGTGTACACCCGTCACTTAACATGAGACTATAATCTAGTTTAATCAAAACTCGTCTGAAGATCAATATTATGCCATTTAACACACATGATTCAGTAAAACTAGAAAATCACCATTCATTTAGCAACAGTACACTTAATAAAAATGTTATGATTTTGTTATATGGCCGTTTTCCGAATACCTATTAGAGGAATCGTTCACTCTGTAAATGCACAAATACCTGTACAGTCACGGTGGGCGACAATAGCAACTACCTTAAGGCGTACAGTTTACTTTCAGTCAAATAATAGCTTGCAACAGTCAAAGATGCATGTTCTGAGCTTTTACATAGTAAATTACACATCCAGTCTTCAACAGAAATATCAATTAGCATCAATTTATTCATCTATATCACTGTAATTGAAAGGATATTACTTTTTTTCGTGACGCGAGCTTATGCCGTCTGAAGGGCGACATTAAATCATAACGGTGAAATGATTTGACGACGGTCACTACAAAAACACGATAGATTGGGTAACATGGAAGCATAATCTTTCGTCATATAAAGTTTGAGCATGTTTTGCATAAAATAGCGTCTTTAATTACCGTGAACATGCAGTAGGGGGTCTTCCTCTAAAACTGTACATAGGAAAAAGGGTAGTTGCAGAGGTGCAACTTCCGGTTTGCATGTACAGTCGAGTACTCCCTGTGTCTTCCTTAGTTTCCTTGCATGAACCCACTAAAAGCTCTGGATCGTGAACGAACCTCTAAATCGAAATGTACTATCTAAAGAAAGGAAGTTTATGTCAACTGTCGCCTCGAAAACCGTGCGCTTATCAATGATGCCTTTGAATCACTGAGTTGCTGATAGCGGTCGTTGACCCATATTTATCGGGGATATGATTTGGCAAAGAAGAGAGGTGAAATATGGGTAATACATAATCTATTCAGTCACTTCTTCGATTGACTTTTATTTGAACGTGGTCACAATAATATGATATAAACTGATTTTCACATTCCACTATGTTTCCAAGGTGACTCGATCGTTATATAATTGACAAAGTTTGAAATTGTATTTCTTATGATTTTTAAGGTAATACAATATTGAATGTAGATGAATTGATATACTAAATCTTTACTTTTTTAATTTCAATTATTCCTTTGATTAGTTTCTTCGGAAAAGAGTCATTAACCCAATGAAATATATGTCATAATCTAAATTCAACTAACAGACTTCGTTTTTTTAATATTGTTCATATGAAATCATTGTGAAAAATGTCCTTTTTACATCTAAATGATCTGTAATCAAATACATACTTAAAATGGCACTAAAACATACATCATAGTATATTTCATTATTGATATCATTAGTTAAGGTTAATCCATATTAAATGACAAGCACAGAAGAAGCAAAGAAGAAGTAATACATATGACATTTATTCAAACATTTCCCTTTCTTTGAGTTTATAACCCTCCAAATTATATCGTCCAAGTCTAGAAAGATAGGTACTGACTTTGAAGCGTAGTTAACGTAGTTATGAGCTGTTTGAGTGGCATTCTAGAAGTTGATGGTATAAGGAAGACCAGAGTAAGGTATAAGAATCTATACCAAAACGTCGCTACTGTCCAATAAAGAAGTTGTTCATCCATAGAATTACTCTTGTCTTCCTTAACTGAGTTATGTCTTTTACTGTCCTAATATAATATGTATTGTTGAATTAATTCCAGGTAAGAAATCTAGCGAGATAAGATTTGACTTTGAAGCATCCATAAACTAACTTAGTAATGACTTGTACTGACCTGATATATTATGTATTGTTGAATTAATTACAGATGATAAATCTGCAAGCTGAACATACTTTCTGTTTAATCCATATATTCGATTAACAGACCGTAAATGTAAACCTAAATGTAATGCAAAGGGGATGTTGTGATAATTGGACTAAATCAATCATTCATATTAAACATTGAGTTTCAGTTGGTTTAAACATATTTATTTCTGTAAGCATAAAAAATCGGATCGTCAATAAAGCCTAAATCAATGCCTCTCTGTAGCAACAGATGATTTATGTGACGAAGTGCAATTTTGACAACATAATAAATATTTATTCCTGTTTGATTATATATTGAGGTAAATTAGTGAGTCACATTTCTAGAATGCACGGGGTTCTATGCTGGATATGTCATTATTACTCAAGTCCAGGGATTGTAAATGAGATGTTTCTATGAAACTGTAGTTCTTACCGAGCTAATTAGATTGCCGCTGAGATTTATTGAGGTAGTGTTGACTAGGAAATGTTTTGGAATCTCTTCAAGATATTTTCCGTGACAGTCAAGATGCAAACCTTTTTCCTCAGTGTTGTAAGAGGTTGAACATTTTTGTAAAGGCGACAAACTCCTGCAGAATGAAATACCACACAGGAGAAGATGAAGTGATGTTAAAATCCTCTGTAGGACCTTCGATTAGTGTGTCTTACCCATTTGCTAATATATCGGCTTATTAACTTTTACTGAATAGTCAGTTTGTTCTCTTTATAGACTCACTGCAACATGGAGACTAATATCAAAAACGTTGTAGTATCATTTGAATCTTGAGATTTGTAGATCTTATTGCATTTTTAATTAATCATGGGGCAACAGTTGCTTGTTCATACTATTGAGCACGATTCACAAATTGCCAAATTAATGTTTAATAAGTCTCTCTTTTCACATGGTTCCACTGATCATTAGGTGTTAAGGTTAATTTTGCTGTTTTTTCTGTATGTTGGTGCCATAGGAGGCATTTGGAGAATGTTACAACCAGTTTGATAATGAGAGATTATACACTCATATATGCAAAGCAAATACATCAATACATTAAGTATACATAGTACAAATATAAGTAAATTTGAAATGTGTTTATATGTACATTGTAGAAGTTGCATACATGAGTTACGATTTCTATGAATTCATTACTTCATTATTGTTAATGCATGGCGATGTCTAGAAATTATATATACAAAGAAATAAAAATTTGAAGGAAAATGAGGACATAAACAAGTAAATGCGAATAATGTTTGGATCAATTTAAAAAATCGGTCATTTTAATAAAAACTAATTTCATTAATTGGGGACAAATGCCAAAATCACAAAAAGATTTGTACATGCATTTCAACCTATTGGAATTTGTAATATCTTATTCGGGTTGAAATGTACTCTGACGTGCTCATTTTGTATTGTACTGAAGAAACAGACAAAGCTTGGTCAAATGATGTGTATATGAGTGTGAGGATATGATTTTTTTCTTCTTAATGACTGCACTATGCCTATTACATTTGGATGTGCAGTATATCGCAAGATCGTTATTCAAGATAACACATTGGACAATTTCAGTGTTCTTTCTTGATAGCTCTCTCCAGTTCATCCCAGAATACATCATTCCTTCTGACTTCACGAGGAACATAGAAGATGCAGGACTCAGGAACAATTTGAAGCAGACACTCTGGTACCCGAGGGTTTTCATTCTCTGGCAGGAGTAAGATCAGACGTTCTGGGTTGTGATTGTCCACACAGTTGATGGCAGCCATCGTTGTCAAGTAACTCCAGGCATCTCGTTCATAGTTCTCAGTGAAGAACAGGATCGTCTTCCAGCAATGATTGACAGTTTCTGTAATCACTTCAGCAGTACAATCTCCAGGGACTGAGTCTCTGTCCCAGATGAAGAGATTTAAGTTTCTTTCCTCCAGCATTGCACCAAGTTTGTGACAGGCCCAACGGTAATCTGCGTCAGCATAAGAAAGATAAACGTCTTTTCGGAAATCTTTTCGCTTTCGTGTTGGAATCTTGTACTTCAAAGCATTTATGAGAAAGTATGCAAGTTTAGTTTGATTAGTGTCAATAAGCAGTGCGACAAAAATGCAACACATTAGAAGAGTTAATAGTATAATACTTAATGAAAACGTTTCACGACCTTTACATTCCCTCCAGAATTTCCAAATATTTCCTGTGAGTTCCTTTGTATTTGTGGTGTTTCCATCTTCTGTTATACACAGAAGCTCCTTCTCTTCTTCAGAAAGTACTTCTGTCTCTGACAACCAGAAGAGAAAATCGAAGTTGCCACAACTGCATTCCAAATAATTCCCCTGTAGATCAAAAGCAAATGAATTCCTTGTCTGCTCATTGTGTTTGTCAACATCATCAGTAGTCTGCTTATCAAGGGACCCAATAGAGTTTGAGGACACATCAAGCAGGAGAAGATGAGGTAGGAGATTGAGATGCACTGGTATTGAAGTGAAGATGTTCCTGGAAAGATCAAGATCCTCGAGCAGGGGGTTAAGCTTGAACAGATCTGGTGGGAGTTGTACAAGACGGTTGCCACTTATAGCTAAATGCTTAAGTTGTGGAAGACAGCTTAAAAACATTTTCCCTTGGGAATTTACAACAGTTTGCCTGAATGAAAAATCTGTTAATCTTAGTGTTTCAACACTTTTGAAACTACAGAAGAAGTCATTGAGTAAAAGCAGTTCCGCATTTCCTGACAAATCGAGAAAATCAACGTTCTCAAGTCCATTAATATGTTTAAAGTATTTCAATCCATTGAATGAAGCATCTATCTTTTTAACATTTTGCCCGTTTCTAATGTAAGCGTCAGTAGTTGCTCCACCCATTCGATCAGAAACTCCTCTTAACAAAAATACTTTCAAGTTTTCTGGTACACTTATTATCAATCCTTTGACATCAGTTCGATCTACTGATTTGTCAGATAATATCATTTGGCTTTTTACCCACCACTTCTTTACTGGTAGGAGAGCTTGGTCCGAGATGTCTAAATATTCCAGTTTTATAAGATTCTCAATAAGAATAAAATCTTTATATGTGGCACTTGTTATCATATTTCTTCTTACGTCAAAATGTTTTAAACATTTTGCAATTGGCGACATTTCAATATATGTAAAATCAATGTACAATATTCGGTTGTTTGGTGCAGAAAAAGTGGATAAACATATCTGACAAAGATATTTCATCCTTTCTTTAGTCAATGTTCTCCCTTCGATTTCTTTTAAATATGTGGATCCATAATTGCTTTTGGCATTATCTATAACCAGTGATGCCAACGATCGGTTGCGCAAGCCATACAGAGCATCAAAGACTTTAGAGAGACCAGTGCTAGTGTTAATGTACCTAAGATCTTGTAAATGTAACAGGGGAGCCAAAGCATTTATCTCAATATGAATGAGTACAGCGTTAATTGTTAATGATACAATTTTGGTACTGTTGAAGTGCTTAAAAGTATCATTACGACAATAGAAAAGGCCGTTGATACGTAGATTCCTTAATTTTGATAGGTAATGAAAGCCTGTGAAATTGCATTCTCGATTAGCAAAAATTTCTATTGTTGTTAGTCCTGTTAGTGGTTGGAGGACTTCAGCATCATAACAGTCATCTATGCCAAGCTCTTGAAGATTATCCAGGTACTTGAATGCACTGCCATTCAAATATACATTGTTTCGTGCAATGTCGAGGGCCTTAAGAGATTGACATTTCCAGAATGCTCGAGGTTCTATGCTTGATATGTCATTGTTACTCAAGTCAAGAATCCTCAATTTAGGGGCAGATATGAAACTAAAGTTCATCACTAATTTGATTTGATTGTGACTGAGATTGATAGAGGTGGTGTTGATTGGGAAATGTTTTGGAATCTCAGTAAGATTTCTCCTATGACAATCAACATACAGACCATAGTCGTCTACGTCATAAGAGATTGTACACGGTGATAAAGAGGATAAACTGCTGCAGAATGATGGACCACATAGGAACAGGAATAGCATGAACATCGTCAGTTAGAGGGTCTGAAAAGGAAATAAATATAAAGTTACAAAAAGATTTTAAAAACCATTAGAACTGAGGATTTATGATATGATCAAACAAATATGTTAATCTTTTAATTACTTATGCATTGTTATAGGTTAAGGGAAAGTCTAGTCAAATATATTACATATACACTTTTCTAGAAAAATGTTGTCTGCAATGAGAGAAGTCATTTTATTAGTTATTATTAGCTGTGAATAAGCAGGTGCTTCTAAAGAGCATAGGTAGTGTTTATGAAAACCTATGGACTTATTTACACAAAAGGAAATGATTTTATCAATCTAATTACTCACAATTTTGCAACAAGTACAAGGAAAACAGTAAAACTACTATAAATATTGAACTCTGAAAATGGGTCTTCAACAGAGACGCATGCATACTAGGGGCTATTATTTTGTAAATATAATACTGAATATTTAATTTTATGACTCTTAAATATTCTCAAATTAGCGAAAGGATTAGGATTAAATTTCATGTCAAAACTGTTAAGCTAATGGACAATAGTTCTATTTAGTACACACGGAAATAAGATGAATTAAAATCAGAATATTTGAACACAATCATTACGATTTAATCTCAGTTTAGAAATTTTATGATTTTATATAAAATTTTATTGTCATTTTTGTTAACACCAATAAAATAATGACGAGTGATAAACTCAACAACTAAACATGCATTATTTTTGCCTCCTTCAGGTTTTTCAAGTGGGCCAACATTTCAAATTGCAAAAAAGCTGATGGACTCACGACTGATGCTATTTCGTAGCTTTTCGATGCATATGGTAGTTTGTGATACGTGTATGTTTTGCTGCTTTTGGAAGGATTTTCATTTTTTCTTTGAAGGCCTGAGCATGTTTCACTAAATGTACGTGGACATTTTATAGAGACTGCTTAAAAATGGGTCTTCAGCTTGGTTTGTAAGAGGTCAAGGCTGACAGTGTCGGTCATAAGGAAGAGGGTTCCGGAGAGTCGTGCAAGAGTCGTGAATGGCCATCTAAGACATTAACACGTTGACTGAGAGTATACCAAGACCGGTTTTCCTACCTTCTGTAAGAATCTCGATCTCTTATTGGTCAACGTGAGCCTGGATAAAAACTGATATCACCATGTGACCCTAGATAAATACTGATATCACCCTCGTCGCATTACACAAAGCCAGAGGCTGATATATCCCATACCCCGCGTCTGAATGTTATAACTTATATTAAACGCCATTGTTAATGTAAGTGGGACAACGTTGATTTGTTGTCTCACATGTTTCATGTCAGGTTTTGAGTTCTGTATTGTCCATTCGCCGACAATCGTTTCTGTGAATCCATTTCGCGCTTATTGATCAGTGATCAGGTGTTTTGCCTAGTATATGTAAAAATATTTTGCTCACAATTACTTTTTTTTAAATGGTGTCCAATTACTGGGGTCAATGTCTTGAAGACAAAAGACATCTTATTCTTACAAACCAAGATTCAGCTCAAAAGAAAATCGACATGGAAACTAAAATTTACTTCATTGCAATCGTCAAACAGAGACATAGAACGTGTTAATCAAAATCTGCTTTGGCGAATTTGCCAAAAGAACTAAGATGCAAAACCCGTAAGCTATCAGATAAAATGTCCACTTTACTATCAGATATCGACTATACATGTAAATGGGTGATATTCCGACGATAGGCTATACAAAAGGAAATTGAGATCTCAAACAAAATTTCTTTTATATTGGCATCGACGAAACAAAGAAGGAAAACACAGGGGAAGGACTTCTTGATTATTTAGCGACAAAACTGCATCGACTGAGTGAGCACTGTGACTTCGGGGCTTTCCTCGATACTGCACTGAGAGACATGTTTGTGTGTGGGCTCACTGAATCTGTTTTGGAAAGGAAAATGCTTGCTGAAAAGAATTTGAACTTACAAAAAGCTGTTGAAATTGCTTTTGAGTATGGACGCTGCTAACAAAGAAGCTAGTGAATTTAGTCACAAAGTTAACAGGAAACGGGAAAACATACTTCGTGAATATTGGAGGTGTGGTAGAACAAATCATCAAAGTGATGACTGCTTTCACATGTCATCGAGTGTCACTCTTTTACTAAGGTAATGAACAAACACTACAGAAACTGTTTGTTCATACATTCATGGTTATCTTGAGTCAATATGTGCAAATGGAATAACACTACAACTGAATCCATTATTTAACGAAAAGTAATGATTAAGAAGGGTATTAAGGTTAGTTTATATTCTGTTGTAGATATATATGTGTATATCTGTGTGGGTTTGTGGTGAGTTCTTGTGGTGGAAGAAATACATATTTGACTAAAGAGGTCAATCATGCAACAAACTCTGCATGTTTATACATGTATATGTTGCAATAAAGAGTAACTATAATCTAACAATCTAAATAAATTAGATCAACAGGTTTTATATTAGGTCATACAACAGTATGATAAAAGAAAAATCTGTTGATCTAAATTCATTTAGAATGATAATCTAAGTAATTCACATGATGTTTTGCTCCCTTTCGCTAGATGGAAAATTTAACAAATGTCCTACTTTTCATCCACATAAAGACTGTGGAACGAAATTTCTTTTGATGTTAGGAATAGCACATCCATCAATTCTTTTAAATCGAATCTCATCAACAATCGTCATGCTGCTCCATAATATCATGATATTGGACCAAGAAACACCAACATTATTCTCACAAAACTACGTCACTTGTGTAGTACCCTAAATTATGATCTGTTTCGTGTGTTTATTTTAGATAAGCCAAATTGCTCATGTGAAAATAATTGTGAAAATTCTTATCATTACTCATTTGATTGTAAATTATAAAATTTAGAAAGAACTGTCATGATGGCAAACTTACGCAGTGTTACCAATTCGAATATTACTTGTGACTTACTTTTGCATGGCAATGCTGATCTGAATATTCATATAAATAAGAATATTTTCAAAATTGTTCTAACCTGCATAAGTCAAACAAAAAGATTCGTTTAATCATTGTACTATTATTGTATTTCTATCCATTCTCTTCTGTCCATCTTGTTAAATGTACATATTAGGGAGAGGGTTTTTAAGTTGTATAACTTGTACCCGATCCGTTTTCTGATGAATAAAATATGTTTAAACAAAAAAGTATACTTCTAATCTAACGTCCAAAATATAACAAAATAAAAAAACAAAAGATTCTGGTAAAGTTATCAGCAGAAATATACTTACGGAAGGGTAGACCAAGAAGAATGGAGAGCACAATTCCTGCTTAAATAAACACGATCTCAATCGCCTGTAAACCATTAAAAGTGTATGCATTACATGTATAACAGGTCCCCAATGCGCTTCTTTGCGCTTCGTTGCACTTCGTTTATACAGAAGCAGGCTACCTTCCAAAAATAGAACCCCAATACATCGAGACGAGAAAGGAGTGAGGTGGTTCAAAACCTGTTCAAGTGACTGAATGAATGATACGATTCTTTTTTCTAATTCATTTTTTATTTCATTTTTGTCTTATTTCAATGATTTTGTACATTCTTTCATTTTTTAACATCGCTTGCTAATATTGCTATATTATTTTGTACAGTAAAATTTTAACACATGTGTATCAAGATCGAACCTTTTTGTGTTTAGAGTATGCATTGCAAGTCTCCTTTGTGGTACTTGATACCTGATTTCTATGTTGCAATACATCTTAAAGGGGCAGTAGCACGTTTTCTGATAATTTTACATTTTAAGTTTTTCACTGATAATTGTAAGTTAGCGCTAAATGTATTATCTTGACAGTGTCAATAATCGAATTACAGATGAATATTCACATAAAATCCATTGGCGGCCATTTTGTGTGAACCCCTTTAATTCATTTTGTGTAAGAAAAAGGAATCTCATGGCTAAACTTTACGTTATATATTTTAATTATTACTGCTTCATTAAGTTTAGATACACTGTCTTTCAATTAGAACCATTTATTTTCATTTTCCTGACGTCACCTTATATTCCACCTAAAACGTGCTACTGCCCCTTGGTCATATCTGTTTCTTCATTAGCTACTTTTAGTCTCTATGTGTGCTTTTGCTTTTTGATTTGAAACTCTAGCTAGCTCCAGGAAATGTTATAATTTCATTTTATATTTCAAGAACGTATAATGATGCAAATCTGCAGCGTATTTTGTTGTATTTATTACTATGTCATGTGACTTATTTGTTGTGTAAATGCTATGAGAATCACACTTGCTTTATTTCACTGCCAATTTCTGTTGCAAAATACAACTAATGCTGAGACGACGGTTTAGGTCGGGTCAGTACAGTAAGCAAAGGTTCTTTTGATCAGATTTTCTTTCATAAAACCTATTTATACCATGTGTGACACTAAATCGGTGTTTCCCTGTTTACAATAATCTCTTTACTATTACAGTTTCCTGAATACGGTAGCCATTGCAGTGTTTGAAAATGAATAGACACTCATGCTTTATTCAGATTTGTAACGTCAAATGCACGTTTATTATAATGCGTAATATTATATCCATTCATAATGCTCGTTCTCGTTCTGCTTTCGAATCGGATTAGAAGGATTCAACAAATCACCACATGAACAGTAGTCTTTGTGGGACTGAACCGTGCAATCCATTCTAGGGACGTTACGAGAAGTTACGAGAAGTTACGAGAAGCCTCAGCCGTGCAATAACGAGAGGTATTCATATACCTAGTTGACATACTTAAGTCAGTGTATTGAAAAACATTGTTTGGGGCTCGGATCTGTAAATTTATTTCACTTGGAACAAAACTTTATTAATCCTGCTGAATGACTGTGTATTAACAGGAGCTTTTAATACATTCTAAATCTGCAAGTTTAGATTGACTGAAATTTAAAGCTAAAAAATCAAAAAAATTAAAAATGATAATAAAGTAATTATTTCAAATATTTCATACCTTCAACTTTAGTGTAAAACTTTATATGAACAAGTTTTTTAGTAAATCCGATTTAGTGAGTAAGTGAGTTGGAATTAAACGTATTGACGTCAATATTTCCGCTATCTATTCGATATTGTAACCCAAAAGAGCACTCAGATATCATTGAGAAAGGAGATCGACAGGATCAAGCAACAAACAGGAATAGAGGCATGATAATGAAGAAAATCATCAGGACTTGAAACCAAATTTGATCTTGCTTCAACCGTCGACCTATCCAGCTTGTGTTGTATAAAACATTGTTATATAGACCCATGGATGAGCTTTAGCCTAAGAGCTATTTATATAACGACGTTAAACGTTCACACTTTTAAATCAAAATCCTAGCTATCCCCCTCCGCGTGTTTAGCGGGAAGCGGGGGATATAGTATTGGGCAGCGTCCGTCCGTCTGTCCGTCCTTACGTACGTCCTTACGAATGAAATTGTATATAACTTAAAAAGTATTGACCGGATTCTTTTCATTTTTTGTATATAGCTTCATCACCATGAGAGTAAGGTCCATATAGAGTTTCATGACCTTGACCTTTATTACAAGGTCACAACGAAACTTTGAAATTTTACCCTTGTCAGTGGGATATCTCAAGAACCATTCACTGGATTCTCTTCATAATTTACACAAAGCATCTTATTGGAAAGGCGCCGGGCCCAGTCGATCGTGGTGACCTTCACATTATTTTCAAGGTCACAGCGAGGCTTTGAAAATTTCAGCATTGAAACCTGCATTTAAGGTTTCTCAGGGGGATATCTCAAGAACCACTTACTGGGTTCTCTTCATAACTAACATATTGCATCTTATTAGGTAGGCTCCGGACCGAGTTGATTTTGGTGACCTTCACATTTTTTCAAGGTCACAGCGAGGCTTTTAAATTTCAACATTGAAACCTGCATTTTAGGCTTGTCAGCAGGTTATCCCAGGAACCATTCACTGGATTCTCTTCATAATTTACACAAAGCATCTTATTTGAAAGGCTCCAGGCCAAGTCGATTTTGGTGACCTTCACATTATTTTCATGGTCACAGCGAGGCTTTGAAATTTAAACATTGACATCTGCGTTTAAGGCTTGTCAGCAGGATTTCTCTAGAACTGATCTCTAGATTCTCTTCATAACTTAAGCAAAGCATCTAATAGGGAAGGCAACATGCATTTATAAGGCTGATATGTTAAGAACTATTCTCTATATTCTCTTCTTTTTTCGCACAAGGTTTCTTATTTGCAAGACTCAGGGACTAGTCGATTTGTTATGGTCTAAATGACATCTAGTAGCATGACAAGAATAGACAAGTGTTTCTATGTATACATTATGCTTTTTGTTAACATCAATTTGCGGCGGGGGATCTTGTCACCTTTGTGACAAATACTTGTTTTCACACGTGAAGCTGTATGATTGATTGTCATTTGTACCCACAACCTCGTCAAGCCCTATTATCATATTTGCATGTGGTTTGTGATGAAATTTAACTATTGAGAAAAGAAATACATCACTCGGTAAAAAAAAATGTGTTGTCGAAAGTTTGATATCATAGTTACATGTTTTAATCAAAAATACTAAATTCGACGTCCAAAATACAGTTCCCTTTGCAAAAGTGCTATAGTTTTTAACGAACCCGCTTTTGGTGACATTATCATTATGTGTGTAGCTTTAAACTTCATCTAAGTTACCGCAATTGCGTCCGATTGGTATCAACTTCGCGTCAACTTGTTCCTGATTTGGCAAAAAAAACAAAAGGAAATCCAGTCATGAGCGACAAACACGGCTTTCAAGCGTATATTTAGGAACTAGAAATTGTGAGATGGCCACACTTGATTCGCCTTCATGTCAACATGCCATGGCGTACGTTTCCGTCATTTTGGTATACTGTCTCCTAATTAATGAATTTTGGTCCGAAATTTTCATGTTTGGTAAATATTGCTTCAAATACACTGTACCACGAATACAGTTAAATAATGCAGTTTGATAATAAGTCTTTAAATCCTTACCTCTCAAGCTTTTTTTTCCGTACCTGGAGCATTTAGGGTCCATTTGGTGATAAGGTACTCAGTCAAGTCAAGCAACAGAGTCAGAATATTTTTGTAACATGATTTACAGCATATGGAAAAAAGAAGTTGACAAAAGCATAGAAAACCTTTTTTTATTCATCAACAAAGTCTAAATATCCTTAAAAGAATTCATACTTTGTGAATGTATGAAACTATTTACAGACACTCTGCTAGAATAGCATGTTTAAATCCCAAAACACTTTCTTATGTACAATGATATATAAAAATTGAAAATGCCTTGTATCGCTTAATATTATCTGTACAATGAAATTATTTCAATCCCGCAGTACCTGAATAAGAGAACGTTTGAGTTTGAGATATTTCTTTTTTTAACCATGTATTGATGTATCATTACATTTCTCTTGCTGATTATAAAACATACCATATGTAACTTAGTCCACCAGCCAGGTATGGAGAAGTTTACATATGCTCTCCCCAAAAGCTAGAAAATATCTAAGTGGATAAAATGTTTCTTTTTTCATTCAGGTACATGAAAAAAATGGATGTCAAGTTTGGAACTGGTGCAATATTTTTTTTACCCCCTAAAGTTTTGTGTGTGAAGTCCTCATGCCATTTGAGAAATGTAATTAGTTGTGAGGAAGCATCTCCTAACAGAGTTATCTCCCTTATTTGCTGTTGACCTTTGTTTACAAAATGGCGGTTTGTCAAGTCCAAGGACAAATGTTTATGTGGCAATCATTCATATTTCGATGTCATAGAAATGAATATAGATGAGGTCACAAAATCCAGTCAACATCAGAAGTAAATCAAGGTAAGTGTTTTTTCCTCTTCTCAGCTAAATATCTTTGAAAACAATGTTTGAATTTTTTACTGGTTGAACCAGTAGGATAACTAAAACATTAGTTCTGTCAATATTAAAGGACAATGTTGATATTTCCTATGCTACATTGGAATATTATAGAAATATGAATGATCCCCGGGGTTTAAATGAATCACCAAAGGCAAATATTTATTTACAAAGGTAAAACAATATTGTAAGGGGAATGCATGTGGGGCCTTTTTTGGGATGGATTTATTGAAAATGTATTTTTTCTGTTGTAAGCCAAATGTTTCTCCCACAAGTTTATCTCCCATTATTTTATTTAATTAAACCTAATATATTTTCTTTTCTTATCATTTGTAAAGTGTTTTAAAGGTAAAATTGGAATATTTAAAAATGTTATGTTCATCTAACCCTAAATGGGCCTCACCATTACTTTCCTAACAAAAAAGGCATATACTATTTCCCAACAACTAATTATACTAGCAGAAATTCATGAGGTGAACGTCACACAAACTAAGTTTTAGAATCATTATAACATGACATCTAATTAAGTTATTTTTTGGTAAAAATCAATAAATTGTCATTACCAAATGTTTCTTTTTGTTAATAGTCATCAATATCATTGACACATTAATTATCATTTCAAATTTAAAAAATTATATTTTTTTTTATCAAATATAATAATTGATATGATAATATGATAATAATGATTGAAATACTTATTATATCATTTTATTATTATTATTATTATATACTTCTTAAAAAAGTTAATACCTTTGTATATACTTTTTATAATATTAATAATAAGCCAAAATATTGAATTTCTATTCATCCACATTAATTTTTTATAGATATCAAATATTTATATTTCAGATGAATCCAGGCTCCCCTACTGAACTCAGGATGGATTATCCAGCACTGAATTTGAAAAACTGTCTTCTATGTCAAACAGAAAAACAAGAAAATCTAAGAAGTCCCTATGTTGAAGGCAAACTTTCATTCAATAGAGCACTGAAGGAGAGATATGATGCAGGGGATACAACTGTCTACAATCGTAAAACATCTGCTCTTCAGGTTGTGAACAACCAGCCATCATTTTCACTGAAGCCTGACATTGATGTATTCTGGCATAAGAGTTGTTTTTCCACTTTTTCAAGTTCAACAAACATTTCTCGTATCATATCTAATAGAACTGGTTGTGATGAATTATCCACCCCCTCCAGAAAAAGAAGACATTCTTTCGAATGGAAAACACTTTGTATGTTTTGTGGTCAGATATCGGTCAACAAAGACAAAAAAACTTATCAATGTCTCCACTTTTGATTTCTGCAACTGCAAGACACTGGAGCAAAGAGCTATGGCCAAAAAAGATCATGACCTCATGTGTCAGGTAGGAGACTTTTCAAAATTGATGAGTTTAGAGGCAAGATATAACAAGGCATGTCACAGCCGATACATTGTTTGTGAAAAGCAGAAATCATCATCCAATACCTGTCATCAACTTGCATTTAAACAATTAATGGAAACACTGCTACCAGATCTTGCACAAGGGAGAGCCTTCGACATGAACGAAATTCTAGAAAGATACCAAACCCATCTGAACAGACATCTTCCAGAGGACACAACATCATCATTTTCTAAGCATAAACTGAAGGCAAAGATTCAAGCACAGCATGGTGACTCAGTTGTTTTTATACAGACTTCCACCACAAGACCCGAGCTTGTCATAAGCCATACAGTACAGGTGCAAGATATCATCAACAAATATGCCAGTACGCATGAATCACCATTGGAAAACCTCAAGGAAACCAAAAATGATAATAAAACTTTTAATCCTAGCTCAGTTCTTCTCCATGCTGCAAACTACCTTCGACAGCTTTCAAGGCATTGTGATGGTATCTCTCATCAGCCTCTTTACCCATATGACATTAGAGAAAAAAACTGAAGAAATGGTTCCCCATGAACTCTATACATTCTTTTACAGACTCCTGGCAGCTACAGCTTTGGATCAAGTTGACATGGATTATGTGAAAGCAAAAGATGCAGTACTCCACCGACATATATTATCTCTATGTCAGGATGTTATATACATGACTTCTAATGGGAAATGCCGAACGCCAAAACATGTTGGACTCGGAGTGTCTCTACACCAACTCACACAGTCCCAAGAGGTTGTACAACTCGTCAACAGACATGGACATTCAATCAGCTATGATGAAGTGCAGCGAATTGATGCCAGGTGGGCAGAAGTCTTGTTGAACCAGGAGGTCACAGTACCATCAAACATGGTTTTGGGGTAAGTCACCCGTGGAGCTGGTGACAACTTCAACAGAGCAACAGAGTCAGTTATGAATGCAAAACACCATGATGTTGCAAATATGGTATTGTACCAGACAGCCACAATAGATTCAGGGACCTTTGGTAGCTTTGTCGGTACTTAGATATGAACTCTTCTGCAACAAAAAAATCAACAGTGAAAAGCTTCCACCCACTATGGATGCATTCATGCTTCACCTGAAACGTGTAAACTACCAAGCCTTCATGCAGAAGAAGCAATGCTGAACCTGCCAAACCCCCTTCAATGTGGCTGGACAACAAGTACAACAGGACAGTTAGTTCCACACATGATGTCCAAGAATCCTGTCCCAGATGCTCTGCTTATTTTCATTGATAGTGGTTGTAAGGGCATTTGCGACAGCAGAAGATGCAGATGCAGAAAGGAGGAAATGACATGTAGTGACCTATGTGCATGTAGCAATGTGGAATGTACGAACAGAGTAGCTGAGAAAGGGGAAGATTCGGAGGATGATATGGAGTAAATGAGTAAACCTTAAGCATGTACTGACCAAGACTATGACATTCTCTCAATGACTGTGTACTCTTAAATGTGAATCTTCAATAACAATGAACTGTAAAGTGTAAATCTTCAATAACAATGAACTGTAAAGTGTAAATCTTCAATAACAATGAACTGTAAAGTGTTAATCTTCAATAACAATGAACTGTAAAGTGTTAATCTTCAATGACTGTGAACTGTAAAGTGTTAATCTTCAATGACTGTGAACTCTTAAATGGGAATCTCCAATGACTGTGAACTCTTAAATGGGAATCTTCAATGACTGTGAACTCTTAAATTTGACTCTTCAATGACTGTGAACTCTTAAATGTGAATCTTCAATGACTGTGAACTCTTATATGTGAATCTTCAATGACTGTGAGCTCTTAAATGTCAATCTTCAATAACAATGAACTCTTAAATGTGACTCTTCAATGACTGTGAACTCTAAAATGTGACTCTTCAATGACTGTGAACTCTTAAATGTGAATCTTCAATAACAATGAACTCTGAAATGTGACTCTTCAATGACTGTGAACCCTAAAATGTGACTCTTCAATGACTGTGAACTCTAAAGTGTGACTCTTCAATGACTGTGAACCCTAAAATTTGAATCTGCAATGACTGAACTCTTATAATGCATATCATAACTTATGAATCAGCAATGACTATGAACTCTCAACTAGTGAATCTTTATCAGTGACCCTTCAGTTATTCGGAGAAGCATTTGAGGTAAATATTCAGTCTTTAATGATAAATGTAAATGGGAAACTTGAAGCATGTAAGTAGCTAGACGGTCTTACTGTGAAGCATATCAACATTTAGGTCAGTATTGAAGCTAGTCACCATAAGGGAACTGATTATCATCAAGGCTGTCCATACAATATATATATATAGACAAATAGCACAAACCAAAGTGGTTTTGTGTTGTTTAGCCTTGTGGGAGTTTGGAAACAGCCAAAGCAAAAAACCAGCCCCAAAACGCAGCAACCCAAGAAACAAAGAAACACATAGCCAAAACGCAACCAATGGGCGCCAATCAGTCAACAAGCCCAAGCGCACACATGTAACAAAAGGTGGCCAAAACCTGACATAATCTATCACTTGACAAATGCACTCAGCATGAAACAGAGCTGTAGTGATAGAACATATTGATAATGTAGAAAACATCGACTTGTATACTACATTTATATATATATGTATATATATATAGAAATATCACAAATAATGTTCAAACTCTATGGTAGTACATATTAAAATAAAGAAGAAGATGAAGTTGAATTAAGTTTGGCAAACGTTTTCAGCAGGTACAGGATGTACCTGCTTCATCAGGCCGTTTAATGTATTAACTGACACACAGTACATAGTATTATGACGTCACACAGGAACCTATGACGTCACAATAAACTTGACAACAATTGATCATAATGTAAACAATATCATGTTTTGCCATTCAATTTTGCCAAACTTAATTCAACTTCATCTTCTTCTTTTTAATATATATATATATATATATACAAATACGAAGCACCCTATAGCGCGCCCCCGGTCGCGTTATAGTACATGTTTAGAGTACGGAACTCTTTATCGCGACCGGCAGCGGTTGCGCTAACGTTAATCGACTGTCAATTCATAATTTCCAAAGAAAGAGGGCGAAATGTTGTTGAATCACGTTGAAAAGTGTTTAATTGTCAAAATAAGAGAGTTTGTTGAAAGTTTTACTATCTCTATTTCTTGTAATTGTCGATTGAAAAATTGAGATATACGAGAGCTACAGTGCCGTGCCACTTATATTCGTACGATTCAAAATGGCCGCCGTTTGTTTACGTGTCGACTCGATTTTTAAAAGCAGTAATGATCAATGAAAAATTTTGTTACATACCTTAATACTTTGTAAGATGCCCCTTCATAGTGAGAACTTTAGCTATCCTTCGTGGAATAGATTCATAAAGGCCACGAATTAAGTCTAGCTCGATGTCTTGCCAGGTAGTGTGGATTGCGTCGAAGAGCTCATCACGGGTGGTAAGCACATTGACAGTGTCCTGTAATTTTCTCTTTAATTTCAGCCACACATTTTCAATAATATTAAACTCTGGGGATTGTGCTGGCCAGTCCATCGTGTTTATGGCGTTATTGGCGACGAAATCCTTCACAATATTTGCCCTGTGAACGGGCGCATTGTCATCCTGAAATATATAGTTGTTATCAGGAAAATGCCTGGCTATAACAGGCCACAAATTATTGTCAATCACTTCTATATACTTCTGAGCATTAATATGACCATCAACACGCACCAAAGTCCCAACACCGTGGAAACTGACACTTCCCCACACCATAAAACTTAACTTCCGGGTTTGAGGAGGACACACGCATTTGGGTCGTTCAGCTTCGTTTTCTTTCAGCCAAATGTATACACGGTTATTGTTTCCAATAACCACCTGACTCTCATCTGTAAATATCACTTTCTTCCAGAAATTATTTACAGATTCATTCTGCATTCTCCGACACCACAACACACGTTTTCTTCTGTTCACCCCTCTGACAACCATCTTCTTCTTGGGAATGCGCCTGTGAAATCCTTCTCGATGTAATTCACGTTGAATAGTTCTTTTGAGACAAGCTGGTTTCTTCCCGAATTAAAAGCAGAAGTTATGTCCTTCAGAGGTTTCTCTCTGTTCTGCTTGACGAGACGAAAGAGCGAGGTCCGATCTCTGTCTGACAGTAAAAATTGTCTCGCTGTTCGCGGGATGATTTCTACTGAACCTGTTCGGTGAATTTTACCGAAAAAGCTTCCTAGAGTCGACTTGGGAACTCCCAACCGGTCAGCAATAGTTTTGTAGCTATGTCCTTCTTCTTTCAACTTCAGCGCTAAGCTTTTCACATCATTACTAAGTTCCTTCGATTTTCGCCCCATGATGTACGAATTAACCTATCGCCACCTGTCAATCAAATTTATTTTCCGACCAATCATAGAGCGTTATATATTCAGTGCGCCATTGGCCGCGTTGCCGACACCATTTTGTCCGTCAAACAATGAAACGTGTTTTACTTCCTTGTTTGATTTCCTCTGCATCCTGAGTCAGGATATGCCTTATGAGCTCGAAAAGTGTGCAGCTGGTTTCTTGAGAACCGTCTAGATACGCAGACAATTATTATGACATGTGTCATCTTCGGAAGAGGTTGCGTCACATAGTGCAAATAGACGTTGAAACGGGAAAATTCGAGGCAGTGACGGACCAGGAATTGATTCCTATTATTATACAACATAACCATCTGAATAAAATATGAACAAACGGTAATGTAAGTATTTATAATTGTTGCTGTTAATTCGTGTTTGGGCATTTTGTAGATTTATTTCCCCCTCTCTTATTTCGTGGTTTGAATGCATTGAAGGCATAAACAACTATAAACGACATATTACCAACTTGATTTCAAGCAACTTTATTTGGTTATTTACTGTTTGATAACCTTCGTTGATATATTTATCAGACATTTTGAATTATCATATTATGGCATATGTTTTTACAACATTTGCCCCGATACACATGAAAGTATCGCTCAAAAATAATATAAAATGATTAAATATATCAATGAAAATTATGAATTAGGTTTTTAAAACAGTTGCTAATTTTTTTTATCTTTTTATCAAAATTTATATAAAATTAATCAAATAGAAAATTAATCTGAATGCAAAAATAAAGATCATTAAGAGTAAAAAATTTTTTTGTAAACATCATAATAATATTACTTTAAATAGTTCGATAATTTTTTTTACATTTATGTTGTTTGTAAATAATGGACAAACAGTTTGAATATTTATATAACAAATCATGTCAACTCTTATGATAATTTTTTTATCAAATTAGAAAGTATCATAGATATATACTAATTAATATTTTGGATAATATATCCACATACTATTTATTAATAATTTAACAAAACTTCAATTGTTTGCCAAGTTATTCACTTGAAATATAATAAATGCTATTATAATGCTCATTATTCAATAACTATTCAAATATGTTCAAAGTGTTTTATGTTCCATAACTATCATACATAAAATTGCCTTAAAACAATATTCAAGTCAATACTGATGCTGACATTTTTAACTCTTAGAATTTGAAAACACAGCTAATCCCTTTCATTGAAAAGTGATCATAATTTCTAGAGGGAAAAATCAAATATAAATTTGAAATTTCTGGATATTATTGGGGAATTGGCATTCCTACAATTGCTTTGGAAAGGTAGGGCCATTGGCCATTTTGCACAACTGATAAAAAAAACTGGACCATTAAAATGTTGAGGCTTACTATTGATATATGAGAAATTGCCAATTTGATATGCAGAAAAGTTATTAAAAGCCTGAAAATGGGTCATTGTAAAAGCTGTCTTTCCTAATGCCTTATCATTCTTTAGCAAAATATGTTTTTCATTTGTAACAGTACAACAGTGTTTGAATTAAAAAAAAATGCCAGTTGGCCATCAGGGCCTGCAGTTCATAAAATCTGCAGGCCCTTTGTAAAATCTGCAGGCTCCAGTTCTAGAAACACACAAACATGAAACAACAAAGAAACACAATTTTACAATGTTTAGTTCTGGAATTGTAAGTACACTAGCTGGACTGGACTGGAGACTTAAGTGGCCTTTTGAAGAGACTACTAACTTAGTACTAAGAAGAAAGCCAATAATAGGGAATATGCTAAGTCAAACAGTTTTTTTCATCTGCCCAAATGGTTTTTTCTACTTCTATGGATAAGTTTCAAAAATTACATTTTCATTAAATAATTGACTTTTTCAGCCGCTTCAATTATACGTCACGACATAAAAGGTATATGTTGTTAGACTCCCAACAATGCACTCATATCTACTCATTTCAAATAAGTGGCGCTTAACTTATTGTTCTAATTTTATATCAACATGCATATGAATGAACTATTTAGATAGCATTTGTTATGCTCTAAATAATCATGTAATTCAAAACGTTGAATTACGTGTGAAGGTGCTTAGAGTTACTTTGTCATTTTCAAATGAAGCTAGGCAATGTGTAATCACAATATCAAAGTGTTTAGGTAACTTATTGACATAAGTACTTCCTGTATCGAGGTTCTAGGTCATTTCCCTCGCCAGGAAACGCATTTAAGTATTTCCTGTTGTAACCTCTGTGTTCACATATTAGTAAGCTCGCCTTACCGATCGTGTAGTACGACTCCTAAGTTCAGCAGGATCGAGCCGTAAGGCGAGACATACCACTAAAATGAAGCAGGCCACGCAGTGGATTTATGTTTTTCTACTTTCACCCCTTTACTATCCAACAAAAACAACGAATACAAACTTTTAATGAATAAAGTTTTATTACTTTATATCATGTTATTGTTATTTATTCACTCATGTCTCTGACATCCCAACGGTCATCTGGCAACTTAGCTCTATCTGGTTCCCATTTTGCAAAAACACATACATGTGGACATTTGAAGACTTTAGACTTACTTTCATACTTATATTCAGCACAAAGCGACCACTCATATGTACAAAACCATGCA
The DNA here is from genome assembly GCA_916613615.1 of Steromphala cineraria. Lineage (NCBI taxonomy): Eukaryota > Metazoa > Mollusca > Gastropoda > Trochida > Trochidae > Steromphala > Steromphala cineraria. The sequence goes on along the minus strand of OU744727.1, from coordinate 25,807,610 downwards.
GATATGGTGTTCCATTCTCACTCTTTTCACGTTCGAATACTCCATACTTAACATTGTCTTGAGCAATGCATTGCTTCACCTTCTCTTCTTCCTCTGCAGTGTAGTTATTCAACGTGAAACACCATCTTCTGAATTGACCCTTAGGTTTCTCTACACGGTTTTGCGCCATATCCAATGTGTGACTTGTGTAGTCAGAAGCTGGCCCGCTATAGTAAACAAGTGTTCTATTTAACAAGGTAATCATTTGTTATTATTAACAGCAAAATAAAGGCTATGAAGGTTAGAATTAAATGGTTTATTTGTTCATAAGCTTAGGAAATATTAAAGCGATAGAAATGAAAAATAAAGCTGCATTTTTCCCAATACATATATTATCTTTTACTTAATCAGGTCTACAATAGAATAATCAACTGAAATGGGAAAGTACACAGCTCAGGAAAACATATATCATCGTACAATATAGGTGTTAATCTCAAGGTGTTAATCTCAAATTAACAACTACGTATTACTGCAATGCTTTATATGGGTCTGATGTGATTTAGCAAAGTTTTGTTTCAAATGGAAAACAAATGAAAATTGAAAATGTAAATAAACAGTCAATAAAGAGATAATTTACAGAAGGCCATAAGGGTCTGTAGATATTTGAAACTGCCGGCCCCGGGCCTCCGGGCCGGCGATTAATTCGAACGCTGCAGTATTGAATATTATATATAGTATTGAATTAACTAACATCTTATTGACAAAGCAGAATAGTTCTACTTTTAGAGCAATATTGATTTTATCTTTATGATTTATAGCTTACAAAGATACAATATACTCCCTTACCAATTTCCAATAATTTTGATATCAGATGTCAATTATTCTTGGCATTATCCATGATCTTAAGTGAATAATTGATAAAAAGTATATATAGAATTAAATATTTGAGTTTAAAAAATGAAAATAAATTTTAAAAACATTAAAGGAAGATTCACAACTGAACATTGTAAGAGGTATTTCCTTTAACTTCAATTCATTTAAGAATAATAAGAAAAGAAAAGTGTACAAAGTATTTACACCAGTCCATAGCAATGGCAATAATGAAATATTAAAGATAATATGTTTAGTTATCTTGTTACTGAATATCATTATCATGGAAGGTCCCTTCGTGCTCCTAAAATTATTAATTAGCTGTTTGGTCGATAATATAAACTATTTCTGAATAAATGGTAATTGGTATACATTGGCTATAAATTTATACACTATGGATTTTGACAATTTCCTAACATTATATATGTACTGTTGATATATATTCGAAGCGAAAATTCACAGGAACCCACGTTTTGCCTACATTTTATTTACGAAAGGGCTAAGGAGTTCCTGTGATCTCTACTGTTTGTTTTGTTTATTTTTCATGGGAGAAATCGCAGGGACGTGGGACCTATATACTTTAGATTAATTTACGAAAGGGCAACGGGCTGGTACACCAAAACATATGAGTAATTCTATATTTATATGTTCAGAAATAACCTATTTCCTTATAAATCTTTCCGATCCCTTATATCCGCCATACCACACAATCGGCACTTCCGCATTCGTTTTCTGTTGCACATGAAATAAATATTAGTCAATTGTGTTTAAATTTTTTTTGAAATTAGGATAATAAACAGTACAGAAACATTATCAATTGATCGTTTCGTTAAACTTTACGAAATAAGGCAGTTATTACACACGGAATATCAATGTTACGGGGAATATCAATGTCTGTAACGCTCACTGTTTCGTGACAACAAAAACTCGGGTCCGCTTCATAGGTTTTATTACCGGAAGGTACAGACTAAAAGCACATGGCCAGGGGCAGGCTACTCTATCAGCTTAGTAGATTTGAAACTTCTGCCGCTAGGGCGTAAGCATAGAGGTCAGTGTAGATCACGTAACACTCACGTCAATGACAACGTGCGTTTGTTTGTCGGACATAACATGAGTTACCTCCCTTGATTTCAAGGGGCGTGGTTATCTCTCGTCTGGCGATAGGTTAATTGTCGTATGCTTTCAAGGAAAAAGCAGACGACAATTTTAATGACGTCACGTGATAGTCACGTGACCTAATGGACGCCATGTCAAATTTGAAGTGGTTCCAAGTAATATTTACGCTGCGCGAAGCGAAGAATTAACCATAAATAAAAAACGTTATAAACCGTTGTGAGATCGTACGAATATAAGTGGCACGGCACTGATATCTTGAGTGCACGATATTTATTTTACCGCTACAAAAGTATTTAATAAGCATATATATTTCTAAAACTGCCAAGTAATTAAAAAGGGATAATATTTATGCAAGCAAGGTTGATAAAATATGACGTAAGTATAAAGTAACACGTTCGATAAGACACTGTTTTTTAGACGACTTGCAGAGATTACGGCTTTTGACAGCCATTTAAATTGACTTCCGACTGTGTACTGCGCATGTCCAAAGTTTGGCGTGTTGGACATTGAAACTTGATGGATACCGATGACATCGGCGATGAGGCAAGAATCTACTTATTTGTTGAGAAGGATTTCAGGATCAATGACGAGAAAGGTAATCAACTAATCATTATAGTTTATCATTTATTCAAGTGTTGTCCTTTGTTTATCGAGTAGCTTGTCTTCATATAAACTCGTATTCCGGCTACTGCATCTATTGAAGGCAGTAGCCGGAATACGAGTTTATATTAGATGAACTAACTCGTCTCGTGTAATATTACCATCACCTGATCACGTAACCTGTTTTCGTGGTATTTACAAATTGTGTCATATCTCACTAACTGTAATTTTGTCCCTATTAAGTTAGGGCTTGTTTTGTTGATCAGTTGATCGAAGCAGAAAATTATCACTTCAAAGCTATTTCAAGCAATATTATATCCAAATTCACGAAATACTTTTTTGGACAACTTTTCAGGGTGAAAAATACTTTCCAAAAAATTTCAAATAGATATAAAAAAGAATAGAAGCAAGGAAATGTAACCCAAATCCTCAATCAAATAGTTTTAGAGGGTGATCCCTGTTCTATTAAAAAGTAATTGGAATCACAGAAAGGGTATCTTATATATTTTTGGCTATTTTGCACTAGCGATAACCAGACAGGGGAGATAACCAGGACAACTCTTCTCGCAGGCCTAAAAGTTGGTTAGAAATTGGGGTCAAAACAGGGGGGTGGTTTTACGTTTTTTCGTACCGTTGGCTCTTACTGCACAAAAATTCGAAATACTACAAAAGAAAATAGGATAACAATTCCAGACACACTTATTTTTAGATTTTCATTTATATGACGTCAAATGTTGACTTTGTAAGGAGAAAAACTTCAGAAATGTAAAAAACGTATTTTCGCAAAGCGCACATGTCTACAAAAAAATCATGATGTAGAATAATTACTCAGCTACAATTTGCACTATCTATCGGTTTTTTATCACAACGTACTCACATCAAATTAAATACAAGAACGACCATAGCGTCTCAATCAGAGTAACTCCTTCATGCAATCGCCCGCTTTCATTGGCTGTCACGATGAAAGCGTGGGCTAAGATTGTGTTTGTAATCATCGTTTTTACGACTAAATATATGGTTAGGAACACCTTTCTCGAATCTAATGTGCTCTTTCATGAGTAGATAGACGGATCAAAACTTAAAATAAAGCTTTAATAGTTTTAACTTATAATTTACAACTACTCAGATATAATAAAGGATGAGTAAAGATTTATGTAACCAACATATAACACAATAACAAACTGTTTTAGAACTTTTTTCCCCAACAGTATTTGTTTTTTTAAGTGTACAAATGCGAATTTTAACTTGCTCTGTTTCATAAATCACATACATTAAATTAAGTTAATTAAATTCTTTAAAAAATCTATTTTCTAGGCATTTTATATAAATATTTGAAATTTCTTATTTAATCCTTCAATATTTTAAACATATATATGTATTTTTAAAGTTTTAAGAAGGTATTTCGATAACTTATACTTACATTTGGCAAAACATGATACTCCTGTTTTGTTTAAGCTTATTAAATTTGAGATTTCGCTCGATATGTACATTTATCTTGAGACCTTTAAACTGCAAAGTTGAGTCTCATCTTAAATCGTTTGTAAAATTTTCTGTGTTAACTTTAATTTCACATTTTTAGGCTAGACAGACTCAGATGACAATGACCGTGACCATAACAACATAGTTTGTGGAATATTTAAATAATTGTTGACAATATTCAAGAAAAAACGTGATGAGGGTACTCCCTAGGAGGGTCAGAAGTTTGTACCAAATGTGACAACTCATTTTTTTGAATAGTCATAATGGATAGACAAGAGAACAACGAAGACATTAAACACTCAACAGTATTTTTAGGATGAGTAGAAATATTTTTATAAGACCCTAACCAAAAAAAATCGATGAAAAATAAATTTATTTTATTTATTTCGAGGGTGGGTGTCTTTGAAATCAAATATCTTTTTAACGAAAATTTTTATTTTGAAAATTGAAACTGCTCGTTATTATTGGAACTTTGTTCTACCCACACACCAAGTTTTCCTATGCCCTAGACTTTATATCTCCGGTTACCAAGGTCTGAATGTTCCTATCCTCTACACTATATATCTCTGGTTACCAAGGTCTGAATGTTCCTATCCTCTACACTATATATCTTCGGTTACCAAGGTCTGAATGTTCCTTTACTCTACACTATATATCTCCGGTTACCAAGGTCTGGATGTTCCTATGCTTTACACTATATGTCTCCGGTTACCAAGGTCTGAATGTTCCTATGCTCTACATTATATATCTCCGGTTACCAAGGTCTGCATGTTCCTATACTCTACACTATATATCTCCGGTTACCAAGGTCTGCATGTTCCTATGCTCTACACTATATATCTCCGGTTACGAAGGTCTGGATGTTCCTATGCTCTGCACTATATATCTCCGGTTACCAAGGTCTGGATGTTCCTATCCTCTACACTATATATCTCCGGTTACCGAGGTCTGAATGTTCCTATCCTCTACACTATATATCTTCGGTTACCAAGGTCTGAATGTTCCTATACTCTACACTATATATCTCCGGTTACCAAGGTCTGAATGTTCCTATGCTCTGCACTGTATATCTTCGGTTACCAAGGTCTGAATGTTCCTATGCTCTAGACTTTTTCTCCGGTTACCAAGGTCTGCATGTTCCTATGCTCTGCACTATATATCTCAGGTTACCAAGGTCTGCATGTTCCTATACTCTACACATATATCCGGTTACCAAGGTCTGCATGTTCCTATGCTCTACACTATATATCTCAGGTTACCAAGGTCTGCATGTTCCTATGCTCTACACTATATATCTCAGGTTACCAAGGTCTGCATGTTCCTATACTCTACACATATATCCGGTTACCAAGGTCTGCATGTTCCTATACTCTACACATATATCCGGTTACCAAGGTCTGCATGTTCCTATGCTCTGCACTGTATATCTTCGGTTACCAAGGTCTGCATGTTCCTATACTCTACACATATATCCGGTTACCAAGGTCTGCATGTTCCTATGCTCTGCATTATATATCTTCGGTTACCAAGGTCTGCATGTTCCTATACTCTACACATATATCCGGTTACCAAGGCCTGCATGTTCCTATGCTCTGCACTGTATATCTTCGGTTACCAAGGTCTGCATGTTCCTATACTCTACACATATATCCGGTTACCAAGGTCTGCATGTTCCTATGCTCTGCACTATATATCTCCGGTTACCAAGGTCTGCATGTTCCTATACTCTACACATATATCCGGTTACCAAGGTCTGCATGTTCCTATGCTCTGCACTATATATCTCCGGTTACCAAGGTCTGCATGTTCCTATACTCTACACATTTATCCGGTTACCAAGGTCTGGATGTTCCTATGCTCTACACTATATATCTCCGGTTACCAAGGTCTGCATGTTCCTATACTCTACACATATATCCGGTTACCAAGGTCTGGATGTTCCTATCCTCTACACTATATATCTCCGGTTACCAAGGTCTGAATGTTCCTATACTCTACACTATATATCTTCGGTTACCAAGGTCTGCATGTTCCTATACTCTACACTATATATCTCCGGTTACCAAGGTCTGCATGTTCCTATGCTCTACACTGTATATCTCCGGTTACCAAGGTCTGGATGTTCCTATCCTCTACACTATATATCTCCGGTTACGAAGGTCTGAATGTTCCTATCCTCTACACTGTATATCTCCGGTTACGAAGGTCTGGATGTTCCTATCCTCTACACTGTATATCTCCGGTTACCAAGGTCTGGATGTTCCTATCCTCTACACTGTATATCTCCGGTTACCAAGGTCTGGATGTTCCTATCCTCTACACTGTATATCTCCGGTTACGAAGGTCTGAATGTTCCTATCCTCTACACTGTATATCTCCGGTTACCAAGGTCTGGATGTTCCTATCATCTACACTATATATCTCCGGTTACCAAGGTTTGAATGTTTCTATGCTCTAGACTTTATATCTCCGGTTACCAAGGTCTGAATGTTCCTATGCTCTACACTGTATATCTCCGGTTACCAAGGTCTGGATGTTCCTATCCTCTACACTGTATATCTCCGGTTACGAAGGTCTGAATGTTCCTATCCTCTACACTGTATATCTCCGGTTACGAAGGTCTGAATGTTCCTATCCTCTACACTGTATATCTCCGGTTACGAAGGTCTGAATGTTCCTATACTCTAGACTTTATCTCCGGTTACGAAGGTCTGAATGTTCCTATGCTCTGCACTATATATCTCCGGTTACCAAGGTCTGGATGTTCCTATCCTCTACACTGTATATCTCCGGTTACGAAGGTCTGAATGTTCCTATCCTCTACACTGTATATCTCCGGTTACCAAGGTCTGAATGTTCCTATACTCTAGACTTTATCTCCGGTTACGAAGGTCTGAATGTTCCTATCCTCTACACTGTATATCTCCGGTTACAAAGGTCTGAATGTTCCTATACTCTAGACTTTATCTCCGGTTACGAAGGTCTGAATGTTCCTATCCTCTACACTATATATCTCCGGTTACGAAGGTCAGAATGTTCCTATCCTCTAGACTTTATCTCCGGTTACGAAGGTCTGAATGTTCCTATGCTTTACACTGTATATCTCCGGTTACGAAGGTCTGAATGTTCCTATCCTCTAGACTTTATCTCCGGTTACGAAGGTCTGAATGTTCCTATCCTCTACACTGTATATCTCCGGTTACGAAGGTCTGAATGTTCCTATCCTCTACACTATATATCTCCGGTTACGAAGGTCTGAATGTTCCTATCCTCTACACTATATATCTCCGGTTACGAAGGTCTGAATGTTCCTATCCTCTACACTATATATCTCCGGTTACGAAGGTCTGAATGTTCCTATGCTCTAGACTTTATCTCCGGTTACGAAGGTCTGAATGTTCCTATCCTCTACACTGTATATCTCCGGTTACGAAGGTCTGAATGTTCCTATACTCTAGACTTTATCTCCTGTTACCAAGGTTTGAATGTTTCTATGCTGTAGACTTTATCTCCGGTTACAAAGGTCTGAATGTTCCTATGCTCTACACTGTAGAATCAGTTTTAAACTAGGACTACTTAGGTCTTCAAGACTTCCTCTTTGACCTTCGCATACTGTTTGACCTTCACATGACCTTTTGTCTAAGAGGTGAACAGTAACTAATACATTATCAAAATGACCACATTTCACTTGATAATCAATGTTTAAAGGGGCAGTAGCACGTTTTTAGGGGGAATATAAGGTGATGTCAGGAAAATGAAAATAAATGGTTCCAAATGAAAGACAATGTATTTAAACGAAATGGAGCAGTAATAATTCAAATATATAACGTAAGGTTCTGCCATGCGATTCCTTTTTCTTACAAAAATGAATTAAAGGTGTTCACACAAAAATGGCCGCCAATGTATTTTATGTAAATCCTCATACTTTGTCCTCTGATTATGGCTGATTGGCTTGTGTAATGTGATTGTTGACACTGTCAATATAATACATTAGGCATTTACTTACCATTATAAGTGCAATTTTTAAATAAAATTATCAAAAAACGTGCTACTGCCCCTTTAAGCCTTTACCGAAAATTCATCATGGCTTCAAACATGAATCATCTCAGGTTACACAGTCTTGTTGCTGCGCATGCCTGATGATAGATAAACATTTCCTAGTGTTTTATTGCCAATAAACTATAGTTAAATCATTCATATATCAGAATCATTCCAAACGAAAGTAAGATTGATCACATTTAAGTGCACGAAATGCAATGTTAATGTTTAACCTTATTTTAATGAGATTTATCAAAGATTGTATGATATTTTATCTTTCATTTGATATATAGAACAAGTGTTTATCATGTGTCGTTGGTTTACAAGGTTTTTTCAAACACCCGTTTTCTAAAATGCAAATTTTGACCCTTCCTCAGGACCTAAAATCACTGTTCGCGATCGAGTTTATTCTTTTATCTTGAGGACCTTGCCAATGTCTAACTCTCATGCAAAAATCATTCAATTCTATGGTCTGGTTTTTGGGTTATGTGCCCTTGAAGTTGGCGATTACGAGATTTTTGTCATCTTTGAAAGGTCACAGCACAAAAATTATTAAAGATATCACTATTAAACATAAAAACTTCTATGTACAATGCTTCAGCTACATTCAGTATGGATTTCAGCTCTTTAGTGCAAGTATCTTCAGAGAAGAAGATTGTCAAAGGCGGGTGGGGTCGGAAACGGTCAAAAATGCACTAAAAGCAAGATGGCGGCCAAACCACTTGACCTACGAATTTGTCCTGATTTCCTTTTTTTCCTTATTTTTTATTGCGCATCTTTCATGTCTTTAAGTGCATTTTGAAAAAAAATCAATATTAAATTTTCGATTTTGTACAATGTACAATTGTCAATAGACTGTGGCAAGATTTACTGAAATGGATTGAAAATAAGACAGACACTTGTTTAAGAATAAATGCGGAAATAATATTTCTTGGATTTAAAGAAAGAAGAAATAACGTTCTGAATTTGATTTTCACGCTGACAAAAGAATATATATACACACGAAAATTTTCAAATATATTACCTACCCTTGATGGACTCAAGCCGAAATTAAGATACAATTACCATTTGCATAAATCCAACGCCTACTCGCAATGTAAATACGATTCATTTATCTCATTTTTGTCATCTTGCCACAATCTATTTATATAGATACATATAATCCGTTATCAATTGCATTTATTGTACCAAACAATGTATTAATGGTGAAATGAAAAGCCGCTGTACCCATGAAAAAGAAATAAGGTGATAAAAAAAAATATTTAAATTCGATTTTTGTTTCGACCTGGACCTTTAATGTACCAGTCGATTTTGCCCAAAAGCTTCGCATGTCGATTCCAGGGTGAGGGGTATCGGCATGCCAAGTTTGGGCGAATTTGGGCTATAGCTCTGTCACAAAAAAAGTACAAATAATAATAATAGAACAAGAAAAGAACTTGAAGAAATCGTATAATAACAATAGGTCTTCCAGACTTGAAGAACTAATTCCTTTATTAAAATGTTCTTCAGTTAACGCACATCTCACTCTACAGGTAAACCTTGAACTTTCCAACATGTTCTTCATACCTGAAATTAGAAAAGATACCTTCACTCATATTTTGATATATATATTTTATGTATAGAGGAGACAGAGCAAATAAGGGATAAAATCACTGATGCCAAAGTTGATGAATAAACCGTGTTTGCCATCTTGTTTCTATCTGTACATTGCTTCCATTGTTTGATATATATTATAAGTGCCTAATATCAAGATAACACTAATTGATGTTTATTCATTGTGAAGAAGGGTGTTGTGTTTATTTTAAAACATTATTTTATCCCTTTTTTGGTCAATGACTTTTAGATAATGGATCCAAGCAAGGGGGTATTTGAGGAGCATAAGCACGTTTTTAGGGGGAATACAAGATGACATCTGGAAAATGAAAATAGTTCCAATTAAAAGACAATGTATTTAAACTAGATGAAGAATTCATAAAGCAAATATATAATGTAAAGTTCATACATGCGATTCCATTTTCTAACACAAACTATGATTAAAGGTGTTCACACAAAAATGGCAGCCAATGGACTTCATGTGAATCTCTATAATTTGTTATGGACGATTAGCTAGTTTGCAAATTAATACAACATACAATTATCATTGAAAATTTGAAAATATAAAATTTTCAAAAAACGTGCTACTGTTCCGTTAGAGAGAAATAAACTGACAGATACAGGCACAAATGCAAAGACAAATGCATTAATAATATGAAGAGATAGAAAAAATATGCGTCTAGAATCGTGGAGTCGTAAACGAAAAAAAACAGAGGAGTACATGACAGAGTGAGTGAAATTGAGGCAGTGATTGCAGAAGTGTCATGATTGTCGACCATGAAAAATTCGCACAGGGAAATTGAGCAAGAAACTAGTAGCTTGACATCCCAGACGAAGAGGAAATACACACACATTTTACTTCTGACGTACAGTACCTGGCCAAAAGTGAGTCATCATAAGCGAGATTCCTAAAGACTCAAATGGTATTAATTACACGTACCTGTTGCAAGAATTATTTTCATTAATTGACTTTAAGTTTCTAAAGTGTATTGTTATAGCATAGAGTTAGGAAATCATCTCTGCTACACTTTAGTTATTATCATTCATCTTTAGAATGATTAGTTTTTTAATAACGACTGATTGAGTGACATATTACAACTATTAAACGCCTGTCCCATTGACCGCAATTTTGAATGTGATGAGTTTGCTATAGTTTGCTGTAAATGATGATTAAATAGCTACAGTTTTCTTTTCAAATAATCTCATAGATTAATGAAAATTATGAACTTGTAGCTGTAGATTCCTCATTTTGTCAGTATCTTTCGGCTCGATCAAAACTCAAGCAATGAAAATTATTCTTGCAACAGGTAATTAACATGTAGGTAAATGGGAATTTTAAGAGTAATGACTCACTTTTGTCCGGTTACTGTAGCATTGACGGAAACTAATAAACATTAAAATTACTAAGACACACCTGTAAAAGTGTTCGTCGAGCCAATCCTTGACAATGGGTCTCAGCTTAGCAATCTTGCCAGGGCTGTGATTTCACAGGAACCCGATATCGTAAATAAAATGTAGGTAAAACGTGGGTAAGAAAGATCCGTTCCTATATGTATATAGAGTAAAGGAATAAAGGCATCCATGTTGCCGATCTCGACTCGCTTCCGAGTTAAGTCAAAATTATCGCTTCAAATCGGTGACATCTCATTCACATACACAAGAATCTCTTAGTTATACATTTCTCAGCAAAACTTAGCTTGTTTCAAACACATGTCACCCTTCAAATAACTTTTATATCTATTTATATTCGCAAATCGACCGCAGAAACCTCTGGGGTGAACGTTACTCCGCACCAAATGCCTCTCGGGCGATCTGATTGGTCCGTGCGTTAGCCGGAGGTTTTAAACGCTTAAATTTGCGGGTGTTGAATAACAATGAATCCCGGAAATTTTACAAACGCAACTATTTATCGATATTGTAACATGACCGTTAGTTATAAGCATTTTAAGAGCGAACTCTATTTTTGCGTAGGGAACTCTGAGTTGAAAGGATCTAACGACTGATCCATTATTGTTATAGGTGTTCGCAGCTATAAAGGAGAAGGAATTCCCAGTGTTATAGACATTAAAATAGTGTTCTAATATTGCAAACCAGTTGCACTCATAACGGTGAGATCATATAGTTTTCACTGAAATTTACGAGAGAGAAAACAGTTATATAATTCATGAACCAACGGGAACAAACCCGACTGAACAAATATCTTAAACTCGCCCAGACCATTGTGACGGTGACGCGATCATTATGACGTCATAACCGTTGGCCTTTGTGACGTCGTGCCATGGGAACGGCATTCGAAAGAAACCGGCCGCATGGCTCAAGGCGGCAAATTAGGAGAAACTTAGCCAATTAAGAAAATTAAACATAAAACTAAAGCAAATAGAAAAGGATATTTGGTATCTACGGGAATGCGCAAGTTAGAAAATGACAGCAACAACAGTAAAATGTGAATCGGTCACGAATATTGGGAGAATCAGAACATTTTAATGTTTAGGTGGACCAAATAATGTATCCTTTCGCGGTGATTCGCCTCAGCCAATTTGCGGGTGTTCATTGCCATTTAACACTGGCAAATTCTTCAAATCAACCAATCAGAAACGAGTATTTACCGAAGTCATGTTACAATACACTTTCAGACAACAGTAGATTTTGAACATGAAGTTTTAATCTGACGTGCGCCGAAGGAAATGGTGAAGGAAATGGCGATCTTGATTAGGTTAATAGTGAGAACTTGGGGTCGCCTATCAGTGCGTTTGTTGACAAGATTACAAACAGAACTTCGATAATTGGGATCTTTAACTAAACACAGACTCTGGGCCCCGGGGAGAACGTGATCAGGAGAGTAAGGCAAATAGTTTACGTGGCCTTGAAGGTTATATTGACCGGTGATTGGTCGACGTGACATGAGGCGTTACATCCAAGAAATAGAGGCCAATTCCTGGAAAAGGAACAGCTTTTGGTGTCCATACATGGTCACCGGGTAGGAGACTAGTAGGAGCTGACGTAGGTAAGGGTATATAAGGGATTGACGGAATAAATCTACTGTCTATTGCGGGAAATCACCATCTGACTTGAGTTCTCTTTTTGTGTTGTGTGCATGAGACAGTGCCGTACCTCTTCGCTAAAAAGGATACACATCCCTTCAATAATATCCCGGGATATCAGGTGAGAGCTTGCGGGGTACAATTCATTTGTCCTGTGACTTTGGTTCTCTTGTGTCTTGTAATTCATAAAAGAAAAAATACTCACAAAGGAACTAGACAAAGGAGTCGGAGGAAAGCCATAAAACAAGGTGAAATATTTGTAATCATCTCAACCGCTACGACCCACAACACAACTGTTGCACGTTTCTGTCTACTAACATTTGATCAGCAATAGTTCAGAAAGATAAGCAATAGTTCTAACCCCCATTCGTCAGGTCTCTCGTCCCTCGAGTCAACTACCTGATCCACGTAAGCAGTCAGGCGAGTCTGATAAGCAAGTAACCGCGAGGCATTCTCTATCTCTAAATAAACCTTCAAATTCTACACCTACTACCTTACCTGTAGCTACTGCAATGGCAAATTCTGATTCTAACCCTACCTTGGCGTCTACACCTTTGGGGGCGGGTTCAAAAACTATTCCACGACCCCCCTTACCATTTCAGTGGACTCGGTCGCCTGAGCATTTCCAACCAACCCCATCATTGATAAATGTTCTTCTAGTTCCAAATGTACCGCCCCCACGAATCTATCCAGTAAAACCGTAGACACCAATTAATCCTGCTGTAACGTTTGCTACCCCCGCTTATACAGCAGGTCGCCCAAATCCTGTTCAGACAGCTGCAGCTCCTCTAGAAGTACAGCTAGGTGAAATGTCCAGGAGTTTATAGTTAGCAAATATTTATGTGACTATACTTGTGATGGTACTGACTCTTCTGCGGCGCTTAGTTGGTATCATTTTTCAATGATAACCATATCTATTTTGAAATGGGTGTGAGAGTGTTCAAAATCGAATAATGAACCCAGTGCCAACCTTACACTTTGAATAGTGAACTGGGAGCTGGCACCTTGCATCTATCTAATAGCCCTGTGCATAAATGTACGTACGTAAATTGAACCTTGCTTATGTACAGAGGTAGACTGGTTATAGATATAATATATGCTTATTCAATGATAAACCTATCTATTTTGAAACGGGTGTGAGAGTGTCCAAAGTCGAATAATGAACCCGGTGCCAACCTTACACTTTGAATAGTGAACTGGGAGCTGGCACCTTGCATCTATCTTATAGCCCTGTGCATAAATGTATGTATATATATTGCACTTTTCTTATATGCAGAGGTAGACTGGACATAGACCTAATATATGTTTATTCAATGACAAACATATCTATTTTGAAAAGGGTATGAGCGAATCTAAAGTCTGATAATGAACCCGGTGCCAACTTCACACTTTGAATAGGGAACTAGGAGCTGGCACCTTGCATCTATCTAATAGCCCTGTGCATAAATGTATGTGCATATATTGCACTTTTCTTATATGCAGAGGTAGACTGGACATAGACCTAATCTATGCTTATTTGATGACAAACATATCTATTTTGAAACGGGTGTGAGAGAGTCTAAAGTCGATAAATGAACCTGGTGCCAACTTCACACTTTGAATAGGGAACCGGGAGCTGGCACCTTGCATCTATCTAATAGACATATACGTAAATGTACGAGCATATATTGCACTTTGCATATGTACAGAGGTAGACTGGACATAGACCTAATATATGCTTATTCAATGATAAACCTATCTATTTTGAAACGGGTGTGAGAGTGTCCAAAGTCGAATAATGAACCCGGTGCCAACCTTACACTTTGAATAGTGAACTGGGAGCTGGCACCTTGCATCTATCTAATAGCCCTGTGCATAAATGTATGTGCATATATTGCACTTTTCTTATATGCAGAGATCGACTGGACATAGACTTAATATATGCTTATACAATGATAAACATATCTATTTTGAAACGGGTGTGAGAGTGTCCAAAGTCGCAAAATGAACCCGGTGCCAACCTTACACTTTGAATACTGAACTGGGAGCTGGCACCTTGCATCTATCTAATAGCCCTGTGCATAAATGTATGTGCATATATTGCACTTTGCATATGTACAGAGGTAGACTGGACATAGACCTAATATATGTTTATTCAATGATAAACCTATCTATTTTGAAACGGGTGTGAGAGTGTCCAAAGTCGATTAATGAACCTGGTGCCAACTTCACTCTTTGAATAGGGAACTGGGAGCTGGGACCTTGCATCTATCTAATAGCCCTGTGCATAAATGTACATATGTATAGTGAATCTTGCTTATGTACAGAGGTAGACTGGACATAGACCTAATATATGCTTATTCAATGACACAAATATCTATTTTTAAACGGGTGTGAGCGAGTCTAAAGTCTATTAATGAACCCGGTGCCAACTTCACACTTGGAATTGGGAACTGGGAGCTGGCACCTTTCATCTATCTAATAGATCTATACGTAAATGTACGAGCATATATTGCACTTTGCATATGTACAGAGATAGACTGGACATAGACCTAATATATGCTTATTCAATGACAAACCTATCTATTTTGAAACGGGTGTGAGAGTGTCCAAAGACGATTAATGAACCCGGTGCCAACTTCACACTTTGAATAGGGAACTGGGAGCTGGCACCTTGCATCTATCTAATAGCCCTGTGCATAAATGTATGTGTGTAAATTGCACTTTTCTTAATACAGAGGTAGACTGGACATAGACCTAATATATGCTTATTTGATGACAAACCTATCTATTTTTTAACGGGTGTGAGAGTGTCCAAAGTCGAATAATGAACCCGGTGCCAACTTCACACTTTGAATAGGGAACTGGGAGCTGGCACCTTGCATCTATCTAATAGCCCTGTGCATAAATGTACGTACGTAAATTGAACCTTGCTTATGTACAGAGGCAGACTGGACATAGATATAATATATGCTTTTTCAATGATAAACCTATCTATTTTGAAACGGGTGTGAGAGTGTCCAAAGTCGAAAAATTAACCCGGTGCCAACCTTACACTTTGAATAGTGAACTGGGACCTGGCACCTTGCATCTATCTAATAGCCCTGTGCATAAATGTATGTGCATATATTGCACTTTTCTTATATGCAGAGGTAGACTGGACATAGACCTAATATATCCTTATTCAATGATAACCCGATCTATTTTGAAACGGGTGTGAGAGTGTCCAAAGTCGAATAATGAACCCGGTGCCAACCTTACACTTTGAATAGTAAACTGGGAGCTGGCACCTTGCATCTATATAATAGCCCTGCGCATAAATGTATGTGTATATATTGCACTTTTCTTATATGCAGAGGTAGACTGGACATAGACCTAATATATGTTTATTCAATGACAAACATATCTATTTTGAAAAGGGTATGAGCGAATCTAAAGTCTGATAATGAACCCGGTGCCAACTTCACCATTTGAATAGGGAACTAGGAGCTGGCACCTTGCATCTATCTAATAGCCCTGTGCATAAATGTATGTGCATATATTGCACTTTTCTTATATGCAGAGGTAGACTGGACATAGACCTAATCTATGCTTATTTGATGAAAAACATATCTATTTTGAAACGGGTGTGAGAGAGTCTAAAGTCGATAAATGAACCTGGTGCCAACTTCACACTTTGAATAGTGAACTGGGAGCTGGCACCTTGCATCTATCTAATAGACCTATACGTAAATGTACGAGCATATATTGCACTTTGCATATGTACAGAGGTAGACTGGACATAGACCTAATATATGCTTATTCAATGATAAACCTATCTATTTTGAAACGGGTGTGAGAGTGTCCAAAGTCGAAAAATGAACCCGGTGCCAACCTTACACTTTGAATAGTGAACTGGGAGCTGGCACCTTGCATCTATCTAATAGCCCTGTGCATAAATGTATGTGCATATATTGCACTTTTCTTATATGCAGAGGTAGACTGGACATAGACCTAAAATATGTTTATTCAATGACAAACATATCTATTTTGAAAAGGGTATGAGCGAATCTAAAGTCTAATAATGAACCCGGTGCCAACCTTACACTTTGAATAGTGAACTGGGAGCTGGCACCTTGCATCTATCTAATAGCCCTGTGCATAAATGTATGTGCATATATTGCACTTTTCTTATATGCAGAGGTAGACTGGACATAGACCTAATATATGTTTATTCAATGACAAACATATCTATTTTGAAAAGGGTATGAGCGAATCTAAAGTCTAATAATGAACCCGGTGCCAACCTTACACTTTGAATAGTGAACTGAGAGCTGGCACCTTGCATCTATCTAATAGCCCTGTGCATAAATGTACATATGTATAGTGAATCTTGCTTATGTACAGAGGTAGACTGGACATAGATATAATATATGCTTATTCAATGATAAACCTACCTTTTTTGAAACAGGTATGAGCAAGTCTAAAGTCGAATAATGAACCCGGTGCCAACTTCACACTGTGAATAAGGAACTGGGAGCTGGCACCTTGCATCTATCTAATAGCCCTGTGCATAAATGTACATATGTATAGTGAATCTTGCTTATGTACAGAGGTAGACTGGACATAGATATAATATATGCTTATTCAATGATAAACCTATCTATTTTGAAACAGGTATGAGCAAGTCTAAAGTCGAATAATGAACCCGGTGCCAACCTTACACTTTGAATAAGGAACTGGGGGCTGGAACATTGCATCATCTCAAAGCCCTGTGCATAAATGTATGTGCAGATATTGCACTTTTCTTATATGCAGAGGTAGACTGGACATAGACCTAATATATGCTTATTCAATGACAAACATATCTATCTTGAAACGGGTGTGAGAGTGTCCAAAGTCGAATAATGAACCCGGTGCCAACCTTATACTATGAATAGTGAACTGGGAGCTGGGACTTTGAATCTATCTAGTAGCCCTGTGCATAAATGTATGTGTATATATTGCACTTTTCTTATATGCAGAGGTAGACTGGATATAGACCTAATATATGCTTATTCAATGACAAACATATCTATTTTGAAAAGGGTATGAGCGAGTCTAAAGTCGAATAATGAACCCGGTGCCAACTTCACACTTTGAATAGTGAACTGGGAGCTGGCACCTTGCATCTATCTAATAGCCCTGTGCATAAATGTACGTATGTAAAGTGAAGCTTCCTTATGTACAGAGGTAGACTTGACATAGATATAATATATGCTTATTCAATGATAAACCTATCTATTTTGAAACAGGTATGAGCAAGTCTAAAGTCGAATAATGAACCCGGTGCCAACTTCACACTGTGAATAGGGAACTGGGAGCTGGCACCTTGCATCTATCTAATAGCCCTGTGCATAAATGTACGTATGTAAAGTGAATCTTGCTTATGTACAGAGGTAGACTGGACATAGATATAATATATGCTTATTCAATGATAAACCTATCTATTTTGAAACAGGTATGAGCAAGTCTAAAGTCGAATAATGAACCCGGTGCCAACTTCACACTTTGAATAGGGAACTGGGAGCTAGCACCTTGCATCTATCTAATAGCCCTGTGCATTAATGTACGTACGTTAATTGAACCTTGCTTATGTACAGAGGTAGACTGGACATAGACCTAATATATGCTTATTCAATGACACAAATATCTATTTTCAAACGGGTGTGAGCGAGTCTAAAGTCTATTAAAGAACCCGGTGCCAAATTCACACTTTGAAATGGGAACTGGGAGCTGGCACCTTTCATCTATCTAATAGACCTATACGTAAATGTACGAGCATATATTGCACTTTGCATATGTACAGAGGCAGAGTGGACATAGACCTAATATATGCTTATTCAATGACAAACATATCTATCTTGAAACGGGTGTGAGAGTGTCCAAAGTCGAATAATGAACCCGGTGCCAACTTCACACTTTGAATAGTGAACTGGGAGCTGGGACTTTGCATCTATCTAATAGCCCTGTGCATAAATGTATGTGTATATATTGCACTTTTCTTATATGCAGAGGTAGACTGGATATAGACCTAATATATGTTTATTCAATGACAAACATATCTATTTTGAAAAGGGTATGAGAGTGTCTAAAGTCGAATAATGAACCCGGTGCCAACTTCACACTTTGAATAGTGAAATGGGAGCTGGCACCTTGCACTTATCTTATAGCCCTGTGCATAAATGTATGTGCGTATATTGCACTTTTCTTATATGCAGAGGTAGACTGGACATAGACCTAATATATGCTTATTCAATGATAAACCTATCTATTTTGAAATGGGTGTGAGAGTGTCCAAAGTTGAATAATGAACCCGGTGCCAACTTCAGACTTTGAATAGGGAACTGGGAGCTGGCACATTGCATCTATCTTATAGCCGTGTGCATAAATGCATAAATGTATGTGCGTATATTACACTTTTCTTATATGCAGAGGTAGACTGGACATAGACCTAATATATGCTTATCAATGATAAACCTATCTATTTTGAAACGGGTGTGAGAGTGTCCAAAGTCGAATAATGAACCCGGTGCCAACCTTATACTCTTTGAATAGTGAACTGAGAGCTGGCACCTTGCATCTATCTAATAGCCCTGTGCATAAATGTATGTGCGTATATTGCACTATTCTTTTATGCAGAGGTAGACTGGACATAGACCTAATATATTCTTATTCAATGACAAACATATCTATTTTGAAAAGGGTGTGAGCGAGTCTAAAGTCGAATAATGGACCCGGTGCCAACTTCACACTTTGAATAGTGAACTGGGAGCTGGCACCTTGCATCTATCTAATAACCCTGTGCATAAATGTATGTGCGTATATTGCACTTTTCTTATATGCAGAGGTAGACTGGACATACAACTTATATATTCTTATTCAATGAAAAACCTATCTATTTTGAAACGGGTTTAAGAGTGTCCAAAGTCGAATAATGAACCCAGTGCCAACCTTACACTTTGAATAAGGAACTGGGGGCTGGCACCTTGCATCTATCTAAAAGCCCTGTGCATAAATGTATGTGCGTATATTGCACTTTTCTTATATGCAGAGGTAGACTGGCATAGACCTAATATATTCTAATTCAATGACAAACCTATCTATTTTGAAACGGGTGTGAGAGTGTCGAAAGTCGAATAATGAACCCGGTGCCAACCTTATACACTTTGAATAGTGAACTGGGAGCTAGCACCTTGCATCTATCTAATAGCCCTGTGCATAAATGTATGTGCGTATGTTGCACTTTTCTTTTATGCAGAGGTAGACTGGACATACAACTTATATATTCTTATTCAATGAAAAACCTATCTATTTTGAAACGGGTTTAAGAGTGTCCAAAGTCGAATAATGAACCCAGTGCCAACCTTACACTTTGAATAAGGAACTGGGGGCTGGCACCTTGCATCTATCTAAAAGCCCTGTGCATAAATGTATGTGCGTATATTGCACTTTTCTTATATGCAGAGGTAGACTGGCATAGACCTAATATATTCTAATTCAATGACAAACCTATCTATTTTGAAACGGGTGTGAGAGTGTCGAAAGTCGAATAATGAACCCGGTGCCAACCTTATACACTTTGAATAGTGAACTGGGAGCTAGCACCTTGCATCTATCTGATAGCCCTGTGCATAAATGTATGTGTGTTTATTGCACTTTTCTTATATGCAGAGGTAGACTGGACATAGACCTAATATATGCTTATTCAATGATAAACCTATCTATTTTGAAACGGGTTTGAGAGTGTCCAAAGTCGAATAATGAACCCGGTGCCAACCTTACACTTTGAATAAGGAACTGGGGGCTGGCACCTTGCATCTATCTAAAAGCCCTGTGCATAAATGTATGTTCGTATATTGCACTTTTCTTTTTTGCAGAGGTAGACTGGACATAGACCTAATGTATTCTTATTCAATGACAAACCTATCTATTTTGAAACGGGTGTGAGAGTGTCCATAGTCGAATAATGAACCCGGTGCCAACTTCACACTTTCAATAGTGACCTGGGAGCTGGCACCTTGCATCTATAGCCCTGTGCATAAATGTATGTGCGTATATTGCACTTTTCTTATATGCAGAGGTAGACTGGACATAGACCTAATATATTCTTATTCAATGACAAACCTATCTATTTTGAAACGGGTGTGAGAGTGTCCAAAGTCGAATAATGAACCCGGTGCCAACCTTATACACTTTGAATAGTGAACTGGGAGCTGGCACCTTGCATCTATCTAATAGCCCTGTGCATAAATGTATGTGATATATTGCACTTTTCTTATATGCAGAGGTAGACTGGACATAGACCTAATATATTCTTATTCAATGACAAACCTATCTATTTTGAAACGGGTGTGAGAGTGTCCATAGTCGAATAATGAACCCGGTGCCAACTTCACACTTTCAATAGTGACCTGGGAGCTGGCACCTTGCATTTATAGCCCTGTGCATAAATGTATGTGCGTATATTGCACTTTTCTTATATGCAGAGGTAGACTGGACATAGACCTAATATATGCTTATTCAATGATAAACCTATCTATTTTGAAACAGGTGTTAGAGTGTCCATAGTCGAATAATGAACCCGGTGCCAACTTCACACTTTCAATAGTGAACTGGGAGCTGGCACCTTGCATCTATCTAATAGCCCTGTGCATAAATGTATGTGCATTTATTGCACTTTTCTTATATGCAGAGGTAGACTGGACATAGACCTTATATATACTTATTCAATGATAAACCTATCTATTTTGAAACGGGTGTGAGAGTGTCCAAAGTCGATTAATTAAACCGGTGCCAACCTTACACTTTGAATAGTGAACTGGGAGCTGGCACCTTGCATCTATCTAATAGCCCTGTGCATAAATGTATGTGCGTATATTGCACTTTTCTTATATGCAGAGGTAGACTGGACATAGATCTTATATATGCTTATTCAATGATAAATCTTTCTATTTTGAAACGGGTGTGAGAGTGTCTCAAGTCGTATAATGAAACCGGTGCCAACTTCACACTTTGAATAGTGAACTGGGAGCTGGCACCTTGCATCTATCTAATAGCCCTGTGCATAAATGTATGTGCATTTATTGCACTTTTCTTATATGCAGAGGTAGACTGGACATAGACCTAATATATGCTTATTCAATGACAAACATATCTATTTTGAAAAGGGTGTGAGCGAGTCTAAAGTCGAATAATGGACCCGGTGCCAACTTCACACTTTGAATAGTGAACTGGGAGCTGGCACTTTGCATCTATCTAATAGCCCTGTGCATAAATGTATGTGCGTATATTGCACTTTTCTTATATGCAGAGGGAGACTGGACATAGACCTAATATATGCTTTTTCAATGTTAGACCATGGCTGCTTTGTTGTGACCCATGGTCTAACCAACCTCATTTTCAGTTAGACCACGGTCGGTACTACTGTTTATGAGCAAGACAATGTCGTGATCAAACCACTTCTATTACAAACAAAACAAAACTAAAATATGCATTTTGTTACATAAAATTGATTTAACAGATTAAGCAGCCTTTCGGGTCATTACGCAGAAAAGCATGTACAGTTTTTTTCTCAAAAGATACCCATGCATTTCGATGGATATACTGTGTCGAATTTCGGCATAGCATTGGCATGACTGCACGTCGCTTTCCCGATATATAATACCTGTAAATGAAATAAACGCCGATATCAGGACTGTAGACTTTCATATCCTGATTCAGTTATGGAATGACAATGAATGACAGTTTTTACAAGGTTTACAGAGAGGTTACCATTGCGAACAGTATGAAACAGTTCCTATCCAAGCAGCGGCCATATTGGATGTCCGCCACGTCGACACTTACTAATATTGTAATATGGGCTTCAAATCATATCTCAACTGAATAGTCTTATTTCATGAAACGAATTGTATTAATTACTTGTTTATCGTTTTTATACTCACCATATTCACAAGCACAACTTCTTTTCTAAGGTTCCACATGCGTAAGGTAGAGAGCTGTCAATAAACGTCCGGCGCCTTCCATTTACCTTGCCCAAATGACAAATTCCCAGCATGCACATGTCAAAAGTGAAGCTGCACGTGCACCTCGTGAAGATGCGACCTAACGCGAATTTCACGAGCTCTATGGTTTTGTTTTGATGTCAATTACTTGTGTGACACGGTCGCCGTCAAATAGTTCGAAATCTTTTCAAAAAAAATAATATCATCTTTTGATTTAAGACAGCGTTTAAAATATTACGTTTATGGCCATGATCTAAGTAAGTTAGACCATTCCGGCCTTGTTGTCTAATCGTTTAAATGGTTAGTTAGACCACTCGCGCTACTCGCTCGTGGTCTAACTAACCATTTAAACGATTAGACAACAGGCCCTTATGGTCTAACTATTACATAAACCTATCTATTTTGAAACGGGTTTGAGAGTGTCCAAAGTCGAATAATGAACCCGGTGCCAACCTTACACTTTGAATAAGGAACTGGGGGCTGGCACCTTGCATATATCTAAAAGCCCTGTGCATAAATGTATGTGCGTATATTGCACTTTTCTTTTATGCAGAGGTAGACTGGACATAGACCTAATATATTCTTATTCAATGACAAACCTATCTATTATGAAACGGGTGTGAGAGTGTCCAAAGTCGAATAATGAACCTGGTGCCAATCTAACTCTTTATGGTAAACTGTGAGCTGGCACCTTGCATCTATCCAATAGCCCTGTGCATAAATGTATGTGCATTTATTGCACTTTTCTTATATGCAGAGGTAGACTGGACATAGACCTTATATATGCTTATTCAATGACAAACATATCTATTTTGAAAAGGGTGTGAGCGAGTCTAAAGTCGAATAATGGACCCGGTGCCAACTTCACACTTTGAATAGTGAACTGGGAGCTGGCACTTTGCATCTATCTAATAGCCCTGTGCATAAATGTATATGCGTATATTGCACTTTTCTTATATGCAGAGGGAGACTGGACATAGACCTAATATATGCTTATTCAATGATAAACCTATCTATTTTGAAATTTTTGTGAGAATGTCCAAAGTCGAATAATGAACTTGGTGCCAACTTCACACTTTGAATAGTGAACTGGGAGCTGGCACCTTGCATCTATCTGATAGCCCTGTGCATAAATGTATGTGCATTTATTGCACTTTTCTTATATGCAGAGGTAGACTGGACATAGACCTTATATATACTTATTCAATGATAAACCTATCTATTTTGAAACGGGTTTGAGAGTGTCCAAAGTCAAATAATGAAACCGGTGCCAACCTTACACTTTGAATAGTGAACTGGGAGCTGGCACCTTGCATCTATGTAATAGCCCTGTGCATAAATGTATGTGCATATATTGCACTTTTCTTATATGCAGAGGTAGACTGGACATAGACCTAATATATGCTTATTCAATGATAATCTATCTATTTTGAAATGGGTGTGAGAATGTCTAAAGTCGAATAATGAAACCGGTGCCAACCTTACACTTTGAATAGTGAACTGGGAGCTGGCACCTTGCATCTATGTAATAGCCCTGTGCATAAATGTATGTGCAGATATTGCACTTTTCTTATATGCAGAGGTAGACTGGACATAGACCGAATATATGCTTATTCAATGACAAACATATCTATTTTGAAAAGGGTGTGAGCGAGTCTAAAGTCGAATAATGGACCCGGTGCCAACTTCACACTTTGAATAGTGAACTGGGAGCTGGCACTTTGCATCTATCTAATAGCCCTGTGCATAAATGTATGTGCGTATATTGCACTTTTCTTATATGCAGAGGTAGACTGGACATAGACCTAATATATGCTTATTCAATGATAAACCTATCTATTTTGAAACGGGTGTGAGAGTGTCCAAAGTCGAAATATGAACCTGGTGCCAACCTTACTCTTTATAGTAAACTGGGAGCTGGCACCTTGCATCTATCCAATAGCCCTGTGCATAAATGTATGTGCATATATTGCACTTTTCTTATATGCAGAGGTAGACTTGACATAGACCTTATATATGCTTATTCAATGATAAACCTATCTATTTTGAAACGGGTGTGAGAATGTCCAAAGTCGAATAATGAAACCAGTGCCAACCTTACACTTTGAATAGTGAACTGGGAGCTGGCACCTTGCATCTATCTAATAGCCCTGTGCATAAATGTATGTGCATATATTGCACTTTTCTTATATGCAGAGGTAGACTGGACATAGACCTTATATATGCTTATTCAATGATAAACCTATCTATTTTGAAACGGGTGTTAGAGTGTCCAAAGTCGAATAATGAAACCGGTGCCAACCTTACACTTTGAATAGTGAACTGGGAGCTGGCACCTTGCATCTATCTAATAGCCCTGTGCATAAATGTATGTGCATATATTGCACTTTTCTTATATGCAGAGGTAGACTGGACATAGACCTAATATATGCTTATTCAATGATAATCTATCTATTTTGAAACGGGTGTGAGAATGTCTAAAGTCGAATAATGGACCCGGTGCCAACCTTACACTTTGAATAGTGAACTGGGAGCTGGCACCTTGCATCTATCTAATAGCCCTGTGCATAAATGTATGTGCATATATTGCACTTTTCTTATATGCAGAGGTAGACTGGACATAGACCTAATATATGCTTATTCAATGACAAACATATCTATTTTGAAAAGGGTGTGAGCGAGTCTTAAGTCGAATAATGGACCCGGTGCCAACTTCACACTTTGAATAGTGAACTGGGAGCTGGCACCTTGCATCTATCTAATAGCCCTGTGCATAAATGTATGTGCAGATATTGCACTTTTCTTATATGCAGAGGTAGACTGGACATAGACTGAATATATGCTTATTCAATGACAAACATATCTATTTTGAAAAGGGTGTGAGCGAGTCTAAAGTCGAATAATGGACCCGGTGCCAACTTCACACTTTGAATAGTGAACTGGGAGCTGGCACTTTGCATCTATCTAATAGCCCTGTGCATAAATGTATGTGCGTATATTGCACTTTTCTTATATGCAGAGGTAGACTGGACAGAGACCTAATATATGCTTATTCAATGAAAAACCTATCTATTTTGAAACAGGTGTGAGAGTGTCCAAAGTCGAATAATGAGCCTGGTGCCAACCTTACTCTTTATAGTAAACTGGGAGCTGGCACCTTGCATCTATCCAATAGCCCTGTGCATAAATGTATGTGCATATATTGCACTTTTCTTATATGCAGAGGTAGACTTGACATAGACCTAATATATGCATATTTAATGATAAACCTATCTATTTTGAAATTTTTGTGAGAATGTCCAAAGTCGAATAATGAAACCGGTGCCAACTTCACACTTTGAATAGTGAACTGGGAGCTGGCACCTTGCATCTATCCAATAGCCCTGTGCATAAATGTATGTGCATTTATTGCACTTTTCTTATATGCAGAGGTAGACTGGACATAGACCTTATATATGCTTATTCAATGATAAACCTATCTATTTTGAAACGGGTGTGAGAGTGTCCAAAGTCGAATAATGAAACCGGTGCCAACTTCACACTTTGAATAGTGAACTGGGAGCTGGCACCTTGCATCTATCTAATAGCCCTGTGCATAAATGTATGTGCATATATTGCACTTCTCTTATATGCAGAGGTAGACTGGACATAGACCTAATATATGCTTATTCAATGACAAACATATCTATTTTGAAAAGGGTGTGAGCGAGTCTAAAGTCGAATAATGGACCCGGTGCCAACTTCACACTTTGAATAGTGAACTGGGAGCTGGCACTTTGCATCTATCTAATAGCCCTGTGCATAAATGTATGTGCGTATATTGCACTTTTCTTATATGCAGAGGTAGACTGGACATAGACCTAATATATGCTTATTCAATGATAAACCTATCTATTTTGAAACAGGTGTGAGAGTGTCCAAAGTCGAATAATGAACCTGGTGCCAACCTTATACAGTTTGAATAGTGAACTGGGAGCTGGCACTTTGCATCTATCTAATAGCCCTGTGCATAAATGTATGTGCGTATATTGCACTTTTCTTATATGCAGAGGTAGACTGGACATAGACCTAATATATGCATATTTAATGATAAACCTATCTATTTTGAAATTTTTGTGAGAGTGTCCAAAGTCGAATAATGAACTTGGTGCCAACTTCACACTTTGAATAGTGAACTGGGAGCTGGCACCTTGCATCTATCTAATAGCCCTGTGCATAAATGTATGTGCATTTATTGCACTTTTCTTATATGCAGAGGTAGACTGGACATAGATCTTATATATGCTTATTCAATGATAAATCTTTCTATTTTGAAACGGGTGTGAGAGTGTCCAAAGTCGTATAATGAAACCGGTGCCAACCTTACACTTTGAATAGTGAACTGGGAGCTGGCACCTTGCATCTATCTCATAGCCCTGTGCATAAATGTATGTGCGTATATTGCACTTTTCTTATATGCAGAGGTAGACTGGACATAGACCTAATATATGCTTATTCAATGATAAACCTATCTATTTTGAAACGGGTTTGAGAGTGTCCAAAGTCGAATAATGAACCCGGTGCCAACCTTACACTTTGAATAAGGAACTGGGGGCTGGCACCTTGCATCTATCTAAAAGCCCTGTGCATAAATGTATGTGCGTATATTGCACTTTTCTTATATGCAGAGGTAGATTGGACATAGACCTAATATATGCAAATTTAATGATAAACCTATCTATTTTGAAATTTTTGTGAGAATGTCCAAAGTCGAATAATGAACCTGGTGCCAACCTTATACATTTTGAATAGTGAACTGGGAGCTGTCACTTTGCATCTATCTAATAGCCCTGTGCATAAATGTATGTGCGTATATTGCACTTTTCTTATATGCAGAGGTAGACTGGACATAGACCTAATATATGCATATTTAATGATAAACCTATCTATTTTGAAATTTTTGTGAGAGTGTCCAAAGTCGAATAATGAACTTGGCGCCAACTTCACACTTTGAATAGTGAACTGGGAGCTGGCACCTTGCATCTATCTAATAGCCCTGTGCATAAATGTATGTGCATATATTGCACTTTTCTTATATGCAGAGGTACACTGGACATAGACCTTATATATGCTTATTCAATGATAAACCTATCTATTTTGTAACAGGTGTGAGAGTGTCCAAAGTCGAATAATGGACCCGGTGCCAACCTTATACACTTTGAATAGTGAACTGGGAGCTGGCACCTTGCATCTATCTAATAGCCCTGTGCATAAATGTATGTGCATATATTGCACTTTTCTTATATGCAGAGGTAGACTGGACATAACCTAATATATGCTTATTCAATGATAATCTATCTATTTTGAAACGGGTGTGAGAGTGTCCAAAGTCGAATAATGAACCTGGTGCCAACCTTACTCTTTATAGTAAACTGGGAGCTGGCACCTTGCATCTATCCAATAGCCCTGTGCATAAATGTATGTGCATATATTGCACTTTTCTTATATGCAGAGGTAGACTTGACATAGACCTAATATATGCATATTTAATGATAAACCTATCTATTTTGAAATTTTTGTGAGAATGTCCAAAGTCGAATAATGAACTTGGTGCCAACTTCACACTTTGAATAGTGAACTGGGAGCTGGCACCTTGCATCTATCTAATAGCCCTGTGCATAAATGTATGTGCATATATTGCACTTTTCTTATATGCAGAGGTAGACTGGACATAGACCTAATATATGCTTATTCAATGACAAACATATCTATTTTGAAAAGGAAGTGAGCGAGTCTAAAGTCGAATAATGGACCCGGTGCCAACTTCACACTTTGAATAGTGAACTGGGAGCTGGCACTTTGCATCTATTAATAGCCCTGTGCATAAATGTATGTGCGTATATTGCACTTTTCTTATATGCAGAGGTAGACTGGACATAGACCTAATATATGCTTATTCAATGATAAACATATCTATTTTGAAACAGGTGTGAGAGTGTCCAAAGTCGAATAATGAACCTGGTGCCAACCTTATACACTTTGAATAGTGAACTGGGAGCTGGCACTTTGCATCTATCTAATAGCCCTGTGCATAAATGTATGTGCGTATATTGCACTTTTCTTATATGCAGAGGTAGACTGGACATAGACCTCATATATGCTTATTCAATGATAAACCTATCTATTTTGAAACGGGTTTGAGAGTGTCCAAAGTCGATTAATGAACCCGGTGCCAACCTTACACTTTGAATAAGGAACTGGGGGCTGGCACCTTGCATATATCTAAAAGCCCTGTGCATAAATGTATGTGCGTATATTGCACTTTTCTTTTATGCAGAGGTAGACTGGACATAGACCTAATATATTCTTATTCAATGACAAACCTATCTATTATGAAACGGGTGTGAGAGTGTCCAAAGTCGAATAATGAACCCGGTGACAACCTTACTCTTTATAGTAAACTGGGAGCTGGCACTTTGCATCTATCTAATAGCCCTGTGCATAAATGTATGTGCGTATATAGCACTTCTCTTATATGCAGAGGTAGACTGGACATAGACCTAATATATGCTTATTCAATGACAAACATATCTATTTTGAAACAGGTGTGAGAGTGTCCAAAGTCGAATAATGAACCTGGTGCCAACCTTATACACTTTGAATAGTGAACTGGGAGCTGGCACTTTGCATCTATCTAATAGCCCTGTGCATAAATGTATGTGCGTATATTGCACTTTTCTTATTTGCAGAGGTAGACTGGACATAGACCTAATATATGCTTATTCAATGATAAACCTATCTATTTTGAAACAGGTGTGAGAGTGTCCAAAGTCGAATAATGAACCTGGTGCCAACCTTATACACTTTGAATAGTGAACTGGGAGCTGGCACTTTGCATCTATCTAATAGCCCTGTGCATAAATGTATGTGCGTATATTGCACTTTTCTTATATGCAGAGGTAGACTGGACATAGACCATATATATGCATATTTAATGATAAACCTATCAATTTAGAAATTTTTGTGAGAGTGTCCAAAGTCGAATAATGAACCCGGTTCCAACCTTACACCTTGAATAGTGAACTGGGAGCTGGCACCTTGCATCTATCTAATAGCCCTGTGCATAAATGTATGTGCATTTATTGCACTTTTCTTATATGCAGAGGTAGACTGGACATAGACCTCATATATGCTTATTCAATGATAAACCTATCTATTTTGAAACAGGTGTGAGAGTGTCCAAAGTCGAATAATGGACCCGGTGCCAACCTTATACACTTTGAATAGTGAACTGGGAGCTGTCATTTTGCATCTATCTAATAGCCCTGTGCATAAATGTATGTGCGTATATTGCACTTTTCTTATATGCAGAGGTAGACTGGACATAGACCTAATATATGCATATTTAATGATAAACCTATCTATTTTGAAATTTTTGTGAGAGTGTCCAAAGTCGAATAATGAACTTGGTGCCAACTTTACACTTTGAATAGTGAACTGGGAGCTGGCACCTTGAATCTATCTAATAGCCCTGTGCATAAATGTATGTGCATTTATTGCACTTTTCTTTTATGCAGAGGTAGACTGGACATAGACCTAATATATGCTTATTCAATGACAATCATATCTATTTTGAAAAGGGTGTGAGCGAGTCTAAAGTCAAATAATGGACCCGGTGCCAACTTCACACTGTGAACAGGGAGCTGGCACATTGCATCTATCTAATAGCCCTGTGCATAAATGTATGTGCATATATTGCACTTTTCTTATATGCAGAGGTAGACTGGACATAGACCTAATATATGCTTATTCAATGACAAACATATCTATTTTGAAAAGGGTGTGAGCGAGTCTAAAGTCGAATAATGGACCCGGTGCCAACTTCACACTTTGAATAGTGAACTGGGAGCTGGCACTTTGCATCTATCTAATAGCCCTGTGCATAAATGTATGTGCGTATATTGCACTTTTCTTATATGCAGAGGTAGACTGGACATAGACCTAATATATGCTTATTCAATGATAAACCTATCTATTTTGAAACAGGTGTGAGAGTGTCTATAGTCGAATAATGAACCCGATTCCAACCTCACACTTTGAATAGTGAACTGGGAGCTGGCACCTTGCATCTATCTAATAGCCCTGTGCATAAATGTATGTGCATATATTGCACTTTTCTTATATGCAGAGGTAGACTGGACATAGACCTAATATATGCTTATTCAATGATAATCTATCTATTTTGAAACGGGCGTGAGAATGTCTAAAGTCGAATAATGAACCCGGTGCCAACCTTACACTTTGAATAGTGAACTGGGAGCTGGCACCTTGCATCTATCTAATAGCCCTGTGCATAAATGTATGTGCATATATTGCACTTTTCTTATATGCAGAGGTAGACTGGACATAGACCTCATATATGCTTATTCAATGATAAACCTATCTATTTTGAAACAGGTGTGAGAGTGTCCAAAGTCGAATAATGAACTTGGTGCCAACCTTATACACTTTGAATAGTGAACTGGGAGCTGGCACTTTGCATCTATCTAATAGCCCTGTGCATAAATGTATGTGCGTATATTGCACTTTTCTTATATGCAGAGGTAGACTGGACATAGACCTAATATATGCATATTTAATGATAAACCTATCTATTTTGAAATTTTTGTGAGAGTGTCCAAAGTCGAATAATGAACTTGGCGCAATCTAAATAAATTTAGATCAACAGGTTTATATTTGGTCATACTGTTGATCTAAGATTGACCAGTGTGCGAGGTCGTCCCGGTGACCTTTCCTATGCAAATAAGGAATTCGCGATTTGATCAATCAAATTCGATGTCACAAACAGTTCACAGTCGCTCCCTGAGGTTGTGGACGGAAGAAATATATACTAACTTAAGGCCTGTTCTCAATAACAGTGTGCATTGTGAAAAATAAACCTTGCTTTTGATCCTTATAAGAAAAATATCAGTATGTTGATTTTATTTTGGTTGTATGAAATAGTTTTAGTTTTATGATTGACAAAAAAGCACTATTTTTTAATTATTTGGATGGTAATGAAGGAATTAGTGCAAATGAGTTTCATTAAAAAAAGAGTTACCTCCCCTTGCAAGATGATTTTCGTAAATATTGAAATTTATGGTGTTCAAACTTTGTGATTATTATTCGCCACGTTAGTATCTGTGCGATGTGCAATCATCATTTGTCATTGACAACGAGCAAAAACGCTAAATCATTTTAAAAGAAAAAAACATAATCTAATAATACATCCAAGCAATCGGAATATTAATCGAAATGGTCGCTCTGCTCTGCTCCGAATGACATAGCTCCGAACACCGTCCATTTCAAAAGATGTGCTGCTGAGTTTTTCGAACTTCCAGCGAGCTAGGGCAACTTTTCTGATTGGCCGAGCGGCTGATTTCAGAGGTCAGCGGGATGACCCGCCTTACGGGCCAATCTTAGATCAACAGTATGACCAAATATAAAACCTGTTGATCTAAATTTATTTAGATTGAACTTGGCGCCAACTTCACACTTTGAATAGTGAACTGGGAGCTGGCACCTTGCATCTATCTAATAGCCCTGTGCATAAATGTATGTGCATTTATTGCACTTTTCTTATATGCAGAGGTAGACTGGACATAGACCTCATATATGCTTATTCAATGATAAACCTATCTATTTTGAAACAGGTGTGAGAGTGTCCAAAGTCGAATAATGGACCCGGTGCCAACCTTATACACTTTGAATAGTGAACTGGGAGCTGTCACTTTGCATCTATCTAATAGCCCTGTGCATAAATGTATGTGCGTATATTACACTTTTCTTATATGCAGAGGTAGACTGGACGTAGACCTAATATATGCATATTTAATGATAAACCTATCTATTTTGAAATTTTTGTGAGAGTGTCCAAAGTCGAATAATGAACTTGGTGCCAACTTCACACTTTGAATAGTGAACTGGGAGCTGGCACCTTGCATCTATCTAATAGCCCTGTGCATAAATGTATGTGCATTTATTGCACTTTTCTTATATGCAGAGGTAGACTGGACATAGACCTAATATATGCTTATTCAATGACAATCATATCTATTTTGAAAAGGGTGTGAGCGAGTCTAAAGTCGAATAAAGGACCCGGTGCCAACTTCACACTTTGAATAGTGAACTGGGAGCTGGCACCTTGCATCTATCTAATAGCCCTGTGCATAAATGTATGTGCATATATTGCACTTTTCTTATATGCAGAGGTAGACTGGACATAGACCTAATATATGCTTATTCAATGACAAACATATCTATTTTGAAAAGGGTGTGAGCGAGTCTAAAGTCGAATAATGGACCCGGTGCCAACTTCACACTTTGAATAGTGAACTGGGAGCTGGCACCTTGCATCTATCTAATAGCCCTGTGCATAAATGTATGTGCGTATATTGCACTTTTCTTATATGCAGAGGTAGACTGGACATAGACCTAATATATGCTTATTCAATGATAAACCTATCTATTTTGAAACAGGTGTGAGAGTGTCCAAAGTCGAATAATGAACCTGGTGCCAACCTTATACACTTTGAATAGTGAACTGGGAGCTGGAACTTTGCATCTATCTAATAGCCCTGTGCATAAATGTATGTGCGTATATTGCACTTTTCTTATATGCAGAGGTAGACTGGACATAGACCTAATATATGCTTATTCAATGACAAACATATCTATTTTGAAAAGGGTGTGAGCGAGTCTAAAGTCGAATAATGGACCCGGTGCCAACTTCACACTTTGAATAGTGAACTGGGAGCTGGCACCTTGCATCTATCTAATAGCCCTGTGCATAAATGTATGTGCATATATTGCACTTTTCTTATATGCAGAGGTAGACTGGACATAGACCTAATATATGCTTATTCAATGACAAACATATCTATTTTGAAAAGGGTGTGAGCGAGTCTAAAGTCGAATAATGGACCCGGTGCCAACTTCACACTTTGAATAGTGAACTGGGAGCTGGCACCTTGCATCTATCTAATAGCCCTGTGCATAAATGTATGTGCGTATATTGCACTTTTCTTATATGCAGAGGTAGACTGGACATAGACCTAATATATGCTTATTCAATGATAAACCTATCTATTTTGAAACAGGTGTGAGAGTGTCCAAAGTCGAATAATGAACCTGGTGCCAACCTTATACACTTTGAATAGTGAACTGGGAGCTGGAACTTTGCATCTATCTAATAGCCCTGTGCATAAATGTATGTGCGTATATTGCACTTTTCTTATATGCAGAGGTAGACTGGACATAGACCTAATATATGCTTATTCAATGACAAACATATCTATTTTGAAAAGGGTGTGAGCGAGTCTAAAGTCGAATAATGGACCCGGTGCCAACTTCACACTTTGAATAGTGAACAGGGAGCTGGCACCTTGCATCTATCTAATAGCCCTGTGCATAAATGTATGTGCATATATTGCACTTTTCTTATATGCAGAGGTAGACTGGACATAGACCTAATATATGCTTATTCAATGACAAACATATCTATTTTGAAAAGGGTGTGAGCGAGTCTAAAGTCGAATAATGGACCCGGTGCCAACTTCACACTTTGAATAGTGAACTGGGAGCTGGCACCTTGCATCTATCTAATAGCCCTGTGCATAAATGTATGTGCGTATATTGCACTTTTCTTATATGCAGAGGTAGACTGGACATAGACCTAATATATGCTTATTCAATGATAAACCTATCTATTTTGAAACAGGTGTGAGAGTGTCCAAAGTCGAATAATGAACCTGGTGCCAACCTTATACACTTTGAATAGTGAACTGGGAGCTGGAACTTTGCATCTATCTAATAGCCCTGTGCATAAATGTATGTGCGTATATTGCACTTTTCTTATATGCAGAGGTAGACTGGACATAGACCATATATATGCATATTTAATGATAAACCTATCAATTTAGAAATTTTTGTGAGAGTGTCTAAAGTCGAATAATGAACCCGGTGCCAACCTTACACTTTGAATAGTGAACTGGGAGCTGGCACCTTGCATCTATCTAATAGCCCTGTGCATAAATGTATGTGCATTTATTGCACTTTTCTTATATGCAGAGGTAGACTGGACATAGACCTCATATATGCTTATTCAATGATAAACCTATCTATTTTGAAACAGGTGTGAGAGTGTCCAAAGTCGAATAATGGACCCGGTGCCAACCTTATACACTTTGAATAGTGAACTGGGAGCTGTCATTTTGCATCTATCTAATAGCCCTGTGCATAAATGTATGTGCGTATATTGCACTTTTCTTATATGCAGAGGTAGACTGGACATAGACCTAATATATGCATATTTAATGATAAACCTATCTATTTTGAAATTTTTGTGAGAGTGTCCAAAGTCGAATAATGAACTTGGTGCCAACTTCACACTTTGAATAGTGAACTGGGAGCTGGCACCTTGCATCTATCTAATAGCCCTGTGCATAAATGTATGTGCATATATTGCACTTTTCTTATATGCAGAGGTAGACTGGACATAGACCTAATATATGCTTATTCAATAATAATCTATCTCTTTTGAAACGGGTGTGAGAATGTCTAAAGTCGAATAATGAACCCGGTGCCAACCTTACACTTTGAATAGTGAACTGGGAGCTGGCACCTTGCATCTATCTAATAGCCCTGTGCATAAATGTATGTGCATATATTGCACTTTTCTTATATGCAGAGGTAGACTGGACATAGACCTAATATATGCTTATTCAATGACAAACATATCTATTTTGAAAAGGGTGTGAGCGAGTCTAAAGTCGAATAATGGACCCGGTGCCAACTTCACACTTTGAATAGGGAACTTGGAGCTGGCACCTTGCATCTATCTAATAGCCCTGTGCATAAATGTATGTGCATATATTGCACTTTTCTTATATGCAGAGGTAGACTGAACATAGACCTTATATATGCCTATTCAATGATAAACCTATCTATTTTGAAACGGGTGTGAGAGTGTCCAAAGTCGAATAATGAAACCGGTGCCAACCTTACACTTTGAATAGTGAACTGGGAGCTGGCACCTTGCATCTATCTAATAGCCCTGTGCATAAATGTATGTGCATATATTGCACTTTTCTTATATGCAGAGGTAGACTGGACATAGACCTAATATATGCTTATTCAATGACAATCATATCTATTTTGAAAAGGGTGTGAGCGAGTCTAAAGTCGAATAAAGGACCCGGTGCCAACTTCACACTTTGAATAGTGAACTGGGAGCTGGCACCTTGCATCTATCTAATAGCCCTGTGCATAAATGTATGTGCATATATTGCACTTTTCTTATATGCAGAGGTAGACTGGACATAGACCTAATATATGCTTATTCAATGACAAACATATCTATTTTGAAAAGGGTGTGAGCGAGTCTAAAGTCGAATAATGGACCCGGTGCCAACTTCACACTTTGAATAGTGAACTGGGAGCTGGCACCTTGCATCTATCTAATAGCCCTGTGCATAAATGTATGTGCGTATATTGCACTTTTCTTATATGCAGAGGTAGACTGGACATAGACCTAATATATGCTTATTCAATGATAAAACTATCTATTTTGAAACAGGTGTGAGAGTGTCCAAAGTCGAATAATGAACCTGGTGCCAACCTTATACACTTTGAATAGTGAACTGGGAGCTGGAACTTTGCATCTATCTAATAGCCCTGTGCATAAATGTATGTGCGTATATTGCACTTTTCTTATATGCAGAGGTAGACTGGACATAGACCATATATATGCATATTTAATGATAAACCTATCAATTTAGAAATTTTTGTGAGAGTGTCTAAAGTCGAATAATGAACCCGGTGCCAACCTTACACTTTGAATAGTGAACTGGGAGCTGGCACCTTGCATCTATCTAATAGCCCTGTGCATAAATGTATGTGCATTTATTGCACTTTTCTTATATGCAGAGGTAGACTGGACATAGACCTCATATATGCTTATTCAATGATAAACCTATCTATTTTGAAACAGGTGTGAGAGTGTCCAAAGTCGAATAATGGACCCGATGCCAACCTTATACACTTTGAATAGTGAACTGGGAGCTGTCATTTTGCATCTATCTAATAGCCCTGTGCATAAATGTATGTGCGTATATTGCACTTTTATTATATGCAGAGGTAGACTGGACATAGACCTAATATATGCATATTTAATGATAAACCTATCTATTTTGAATTTTTTGTGAGAGTGTCCAAAGTCGAATAATGAAACCGGTGCCAACCTTACACTTTGAATAGTGAACTGGGAGCTGGCACCTTGCATCTATCTAATAGCCCTGTGCATAAATGTATGTGCATATATTGCACTTTTCTTATATGCAGAGGTAGACTGGACATAGACCTAATATATGCTTATTCAATGATAATCTATCTATTTTGAAACGGGTGTGAGAATGTCTAAAGTCGAATAATGAACCCGGTGCCAACCTTATACATTGAATAGTGAACTGGGAGCTGGCACCTTGCATCTATCTAATAGCCCTGTGCATAAATGTATGTGCATATATTGCACTTTTCTTATATGCAGAGGAAGACTGGACATAGACCTAATATATGCTTATTCAATGATAATCTATCTATTTTGAAACGGGTGTGAGAATGTCTAAAGTCGAATAATGAACCCGGTGCCAACCTTACACTTTGAATAGTGAACTGGGAGCTGGCACCTTGCATCTATCTAATAGCCCTGTGCATAAATGTATGTGCATATATTGCACTTTTCTTATATGCAGAGGTAGACTGGACATAGACCTAATATATGCTTATTCAATGACAAACATATCTATTTTGAAAAGGGTGTGAGCGAGTCTAAAGTCGAATAATGGACCCGGTGCCAACTTCACACTTTGAATAGTGAACTTGGAGCTGGCACCTTGCATCTATCTAATAGCCCTGTGCATAAATGTATGTGCATATATTGGTCTTTTCTTATATGCAGAGGTAGACTGGACATAGACCTAATATATGCTTATTCAATGACAAATATATCTATTTTGAAAAGGGTGTGAGCGAGTCTAAAGTCGAATAATGGACCCGGTGCCAACTTCACACTTTGAATAGTGAACTTGGAGCTGGCACTTTGCATCTATTAATAGCCCTGTGCATAAATGTATGTGCATATATTGCACTTTTCTTATATGCAGAGGTAGACTGGACATAGACCTAATATATGCTTATTCAATGACAAACATATCTATTTTGAAAAGGGTGTGAGCGAGTCTAAAGTCGAATAATGGACCCGGTGCCAACTTCACACTTTGAATAGTGAACTTGGAGCTGGCACCTTGCATCTATCTAATAGCCCTGTGCATAAATGTATGTGCATATATTGGTCTTTTCTTATATGCAGAGGTAGACTGGACATAGACCTAATATATGCTTATTCAATGACAAATATATCTATTTTGAAAAGGGTGTGAGCGAGTCTAAAGTCGAATAATGGACCCGGTGCCAACTTCACACTTTGAATAGTGAACTTGGAGCTGGCACTTTGCATCTATTAATAGCCCTGTGCATAAATGTATGTGCGTATATTGCACTTTTCTTATATGCAGAGGTAGACTGGACATAGACCTAATATATGCTTATTCAATGATAAACCTATCTATTTTGAAACAGGTGTGACAGTGTCCAAAGTCGAATAATGAACCCGGTGCCAACCTCACTCTTTATAGTAAATTTGGAGCTGGCACTTTGCATCTATCTAATAGCCCTGTGCATAAATGTAAGTGCGTATATAGCACTTTTCTTATATGCAGAGGTAGACTGGACATAGACCTAATATATGCTTATTCAATGATAAACCTATCTATTTTGAAACAGGTGTGACAGTGTCCAAAGTCGAATAATGAACCTGGTGCCAACCTTATACACTTTGAATAGTGAACTGGTAGCTCGCACCTTGCATCTATCTAATAGCCCTGTGCATAAATGTATGTGCATATATTGCACTTTTCTTATATGCAGAGGTAGACTGGACATAGACCTAATATATTCTTATTCAATGATAAACCTATCTATTTTGAAACGGGTGTGAGAGTGTCCAAAGTCGAATAATGAACCCGGTGCCAACCTTACTCTTTATAGTAAACTGGGAGCTGGCACCTTGCATCTATCCAATAGCACTGTGAATAAATGTATGTGCATATATTGCACTTTTCTTATATGCAGAGGTAGACTTGACATAGACCTAATATATGCTAATTTAATGATAAACCTATCTATTTTGAAATTTTTGTGAGAGTGTCCAAAGTCGAATAATGAACTTGGTGCCAACTACACACTTTGAATAGTGAACTGGGAGCTGGCACCTTGCATCTATCTAATAGCCCTGTGCATAAATGTATGTGCATTTATTGCACTTTTCTTATATGCAGAGGTAGACTGGACATAGACCTTATATATGCTTATTCAATGATAAACCTATCTATTTTGAAACGGGTGTGACAGTGTCCAAAGTCAAATAATGAAACCGGTGCCAACCTTACACTTTGAATAGTGAACTTGGAGCTGGCACCTTGCATCTATGTAATAGCCCTGTGCATAAATGTATGTGCATATATTGCACTTTTCTTATATGCAGAGGTAGACTGGACATAGACCTAATATATGCTTATTCAATGATAATCTATCTATTTTGAAACAGGTGTGAGAATGTCTAAAGTCGAATAAAGAACCCGGTGCCAACCTTACACTTTGAATAGTGAACTGGGAGCTGGCACCTTGCATCTATCTGATAGCCCTGTGCATAACTGTATGTGCATATATTGCACTTTTCTTATATGCAGAGGTAGACTGGACATAGACCTAATATATGCTTATTCAATGACAAACATATCTATTTTGAAAAGGGTGTGAGCGAGTCTAAAGTCGAATAATGGACCCGGTGCCAACTTTACACTTTGAATAGTGAACTTGGAGCTGGCACCTTGCATCTATCTAATAGCCCTGTGCATAAATGTATGTGCATATAGTGCACTTTTCTTATATGCAGAGGTAGACTGGACATAGACCCAATATATGCTTATTCAATGACAAACATATCTATTTTGAAAAGGGTGTGAGCGAGTCTAAAGTCGAATAATGGACCCAGTGCCAACTTCACACTTTGAATAGTGAACTGGGAGCTGGCACTTTGCATCTATCTAACAGCCCTGTGCATAAATGTATGTGCGTATATTGCACTTTTCTTATATGCAGAGGTAGACTGGACATAGACCTAATATATGCTTATTCAATGATAAACCTATCTATTTTGAAACAGGTGTGAGAGTGTCCAAAGTGGAATAATGAACCTGGTGCCAACCTTATACACTTTGAATAGTGAACTGGTAGCTGGCACCTTGCATCTATCTAATAGCCCTGTGCATAAATGAATGTGCATATATTGCACTTTTCTTATATGCAGAGGTAGACTGGACATAGACCTAATATATGCTTATTCAATGATAATCTATCTATTTTGAAACGGGTGTGAGAATGTCTAAAGTCGAATAATGAACCCGGTGCCAACCTTACACTTTGAATAGTGAACTGGGAGCTGGCACCTTGCATCTATCTAATAGCCCTGTCCATAAATGTATGTGCATATATTGCCCTTTTCTTATATGCAGAGGTAGACTGGACATAGACCTAATATATGCTTATTCAATGACAAACATATCTATTTTGAGAAGGGTGTGAGAGTGTCCAAAGTCGAATAATGAACCCGGTGCCAACCTTACTCTTTATAGTAAAATGGGATCTGGCACCTTGCATCTATCTAATAGCCCTGTGCATAAATGTATGTGCATATATTGCACTTTTCTTATATGCAGAGGTAGACTGGACATAGACCTAATATATGCTTAATTAATGATAAACCTTTCTATTTTGAAACGGGTGTAAGAGTGTCCAAATTCAAATAATGAACCCGGTGCCAACCTTACACTTTGAATAGTGAACTGGGATCTGGCACCTTGCATCTATCTAATAGCCCTGTGCATAATGTTTGTACATATATTGCACTTTTCTTATATGCAGAGGTAGACTGGACATAGACCTAATATATGCTTATTTAATGATAAACCTTTCTATTTTGAAACGGGTGTAAGAGTGTCCAAATTCAAATAATGAACCCGGTGCCAACCTTACACTTTGAATAGTGAACTGGGAGCTGGCACCTTGCATCTATCTAATAGCCCTGTGCATAAATGTATGTGCATATATTGCACTTTTCTTATATGCAGAGGTAGACTGGACATAGACCTAATATATGCTTATTTAATGACAAACATATCTATTTTGAGAAGGGTGTGAGAGTGTCCAAAGTCGAATAATGAACCCGGTGCCAACCTTACTCTTTATAGTAAAATGGGATCTGGCACCTTGCATCTATCTAATAGCCCTGTGCATAAATGTATGTGTATATATTGCACTTTTCTTATATGCAGAGGTAGACTGGACATAGACCTAATATATGCTTATTTAATGACAAACATATCTATTTTGAGAAGGGTGTGAGAGTGTCCAAAGTCGAATAATGAACCCGGTGCCAACCTTACTCTTTATAGTAAAATGGGATCTGGCACCTTGCATCTATCTAATAGCCCTGTGCATAAATGTATGTGTATATATTTCACTTTTCTTATATGCAGAGGTAGACTGGACATAGACCTAATATATGCTTATTTAATGACAAACATATCTATTTTGAGAAGGGTGTGAGAGTGTCCAAAGTCGAATAATGAACCCGGTGCCAACCTTACTCTTTATAGTAAAATGGGATCTGGCACCTTGCATCTATCTAATAGCCCTGTGCATAAATGTATGTGTATATATTTCACTTTTCTTATATGCAGAGGTAGACTGGACATAGACCTAATATATGCTTATTTAATGACAAACATATCTATTTTGAGAAGGGTGTGAGAGTGTCCAAAGTCGAATAATGAACCCGGTGCCAACCTTACTCTTTATAGTAAAATGGGATCTGGCACCTTGCATCTATCTAATAGCCCTGTGCATAAATGTATGTGTATATATTTCACTTTTCTTATATGCAGAGGTAGACTGGACATAGACCTAATATATGCTTATTTAATGATAAACATATCTATTTTGAAATGGGTGTGAGAGTGTCCAAAGTCGAATAATGAACCCGGTGCCAACCTTACACTTTGAATAGTGAACTGGGAGCTGGCACCTTGCATCTATCTAATAGCCCTGTGCATAATGTTTGTACATATATTGCACTTTTCTTATATGCAGAGGTAGACTGGACATAGACCTAATATATGCTTATTTAATGATAAACCTATCTATTTTGAAATGGGTGTGAGAGTGTCCAAAGTCGAATAATGAAACCGGTGCCAACCTTACACTTTGAATAGTGAACTGGGAGCTGGCACCTTGCATCTATCTAATAGCCCTGTGCATAAATGTATGTGCATATATTGCACTTTTCTTATATGCAGAGGTAGACTGGACATAGACCTAATATATGCTTATTTAATGATAAACCTTTCTATTTTGAAATGGGTGTGAGAATGTCCAAAGTCAAATAATGAACCCGGTGCCAACCTTACTCTTTATAGTAAACTGGGAGCTGGCACCTTGCATCTATCTTATAGCCCTGTGCATAAATGTATGTGCATATATTGCACTTTTCTTATATGCAGAGCTAGATTGGACATAGACCTAATATATGCTTATTCAATGATAAACCTTTCTATTTTGAAACGGGTGTGAGAACGTCCAAAGTCAAATAATGAACCTGGTGCCAACCTTACACTTTGAATAGTGAACTGGGAGCTGGCACCTTGCATCTATCTAATAGCCCTGTCCATAAATGTATGTGCATATATTGCCCTTTTCTTATATGCAGAGGTAGACTGGACATAGACCTAATATATGCTTATTCAATGACAAACATATCTATTTTGAGAAGGGTGTGAGAGTGTCCAAAGTCGAATAATGAACCCGGTGCCAACCTTACTCTTTATAGTAAAATGGGATCTGGCACCTTGCATCTATCTAATAGCCCTGTGCATAAATGTATGTGCATATATTGCACTTTTCTTATATGCAGAGGTAGACTGGACATAGACCTAATATATGCTTATTTAATGATAAACCTTTCTATTTTGAAACGGGTGTGAGAATGTCCAAATTCAAATAATGAACCCGGTGCCAACCTTACTCTTTATAGTAAAATGGGATCTGGCACCTTGCATCTATCTAATAGCCCTGTGCATAAATGTATGTGCATATATTGCACTTTTCTTATATGCAGAGGTAGACTGGACATAGACCTAATATATGCTTATTCAATGACAAACATATCTATTTTGAAACGGGTGTGAGAATGTCCAAAGTCGAATAATGAACCCGGTGCCAACCTTACTCTTTATAGTAAAATGGGATCTGGCACCTTGCATCTATCTAATAGCCCTGTGCATAAATGTATGTGCATATATTGCACTTTTCTTATATGCAGAGGTAGACTGGACATAGACCTAATATATGCTTATTTAATGATAAACCTATCTATTTTAAAATGGGTGTGAGAGTGTCCAAAGTCAAATAATGAAACCCGGTGCAAACCTTACACTTTGAATAGTGAACTGGGAGCTGGCACCTTGCATCTATCTAATAGCCCTGTGCATAAATGTATGTGCATATATTGCACTTTTCTTATATGCAGAGGTAGA
The DNA here is from genome assembly GCA_916613615.1 of Steromphala cineraria. Taxonomy (NCBI): domain Eukaryota; kingdom Metazoa; phylum Mollusca; class Gastropoda; order Trochida; family Trochidae; genus Steromphala; species Steromphala cineraria. The sequence continues at coordinate 25,764,167 of OU744727.1, read as the reverse complement.
CTGGACATAGACCTAATATATGCTTATTTAATGATAAACCTATCTATTTTGAAATGGGTGTAAGAGTGTTCAAAGTTGAATAATGAACCCGGTGCCAACTTCACACTTTGAATAGGGAACTGGGGGCTGGCACCTTGCATATATCTAAAAGACCTGTGCATAAATGTATGTGCGTATATTGCACTTTTCTTTTATGCAGAGGTAGACTGGACATAGATCTAATATATTCTTATTCAATGACAAACCTATCTATTATGAAACGGGTGTGAGAGTGTCCAAAGTCGAATAATGAACCCGGTGCCAACCTTACTCTCTATAGTAAAATGGGATCTGGCACCTTGCATCTATCTAATAGCCCTGTGCATAAATGTATGTGCATATATTGCACTTTTCTTATATGCAGAGGTAGACTGGACATAGACCTAATATATGCTTATTTAATGATAAACCTATCTATTTTGAAATGGGTGTGAGAGTGTCCAAAGTCAAATAATGAAACCCGGTGCAAACCTTACACTTTGAATAGTGAACTGGGAGCTGGCACCTTGCATCTATCTAATAGCCCTGTGCATAAATGTATGTGCATATATTGCACTTTTCTTATATGCAGAGGTAGACTGGACATTGACCTAATATATGCTTATTCAATGATAAACCTTTCTATTTTGAAACGGGTGTGAGAATGTCCAAAGTCAAATAATGAACCCGGTGCCAACCTTACTCTTTATAGTAAAATGGGATCTGGCACCTTGCATCTATCTAATAGCCCTGTGCATAAATGTATGTGCATATATTGCACTTTTCTTATATGCAGAGGTAGACTGGATATAGACCTAATATATGCTTATTCAATGACAAACATATCTATTTTGAAAAGGGTATGAGAGAGTCTAAAGTCGAATAATGAACCCGGTGCCAACCTTATACACTTTGAATAGTGAACTGGGAGCTGGCACCTTGCATCTATCTAATAGCCCTGTGCATAAATGTATGTGCATATATTGCACTTTTCTTATATGCAGAGGTAGACTGGACATAGACCTAATATATGCTTTTTCAATGATAAACCTTTCTATTTTGAAACGGGTGTGAGAATGTCCAAAGTCAAATAATAAACCCGGTGCCAACCTTACACTTTGAATAGGGAACTGGGAGCTGGCACCTTGCATCTATCTAATAGCTCTGTGCATAAATGTATGTGCATATATTGCACTTTTCTTATATGCAGAGGCAGACTGGACATAGACCTAATATATGCTTATTCAATGATAAACCTTTCTATTTTGAAATGGGTGTGAGAGTGTCCAAAGTCGAATAATGAACCCGGTGCCAACTTCACACTTTCAGTAGTGAACTGGGAGCTGGCACCTTGCATCTATCTAATAGCCCTGTGCATAAATGTATGTGCATATATATTGCACTTTTCTTATATGCAGAGGTAGACTGGACATAGACCTAATATATGCTTATTCAATGATAAACCTTTCTATTTTGAAACGGGTGTGAGAATGTCCAAAGTCAAATAATGAACCTGGTGCCAACCTTACTCTTTATAGTAAAATGGGATCTGGCACCTTGCATCTATCTAATAGCCCTGTGCATAAATGTATGTGCATATATTGCACTTTTCTTATATGCAGAGGTAGACTGGACATAGACCTAATATATGCTTATTTAATGATAACCCTATCTATTTTGAAATGGGTGTGAGAGTGTCCAAAGTCGAATAATGAAACCGGTGCCAACCTTACACTTTGAATAGTGAACTGGGAGCTGGCACCTTGCATCTATCTAATAGCCCTGTGCATAAATGTATTTGCATATATTGCACTTTTCTTATATGCAGAGGTAGACTGGACATAGACCTAATATATGCTTATTCAATGACAAACATATCTATTTTGAAAAGGGTGTGAGCTAGTCCAAAGTCGAATAATGAACCCGGTGCCAAACTTACTCTTTATAGTGAAATGGGATCTGGCACCTTGCATCTATCTAATAGCCCTGTGCATAATGTTTGTGCTTATATTGCACTTTTCTTATATGCATAGGTAGACTGGACATAGACCTAATATATGCTTATTTAATGCTAAACCTATCTATTTTGAAATGGGTGTGAGAGTGTCCAAAGTCGAATAATGAACCCGGTGCCAACTTCACACTTTGAATAGGGAACTGGGGGCTGGCACCTTGCATATATCTAAAAGACCTGTGCATAAATGTATGTGCGTATATTGCACTTTTCTTTTATGCAGAGGTAGACTGGACATAGACCTAATATATTCTTATTCAATGACAAACCTATCTATTATGAAACGGGTGTGAGAGTGTCCAAAGTCGAATAATGAACCCGGTGCCAACCTTACTCTCTATAGTAAAATGGGATCTGGCACCTTGCATCTATCTAATAGCCCTGTGCATAAATGTATGTGCATATATTGCACTTTTCTTATATGCAGAGGTAGACTGGACATAGACCTAATATATGCTTATTTAATGATAAACCTATCTATTTTGAAATGGGTGTGAGAGTGTCCAAAGTCAAATAATGAACTGGGTGCAAACCTTACTCTTTATAGTAAAATGGGATCTGGCACCTTGCATCTATCTAATAGCTCTGTGCATAAATGTATGTGCATATATTGCACTTTTCTTATATGCAGAGGTAGACTGGATATAGACCTAATATATGCTTATTCAATGACAAACATATCTATTTTGAAAAGGGTATGAGAGAGTCTAAAGTCAAATAATGAACTGGGTGCAAACTTTACTCTTTATAGTAAAATGGGATCTGGCACCTTGCATCTATCTAATAGCCCTGTGCATAAATGTATGTGCATATATTGCACTTTTCTTATATGCAGAGGTAGACTGGACATAGACCTAATATATGCTTATTTAATGATAAACCTATCTATTTTGACATGGGTGTAAGAGTGTTCAAAGTTGAATAATGAACCCGGTGCCAACTTCACACTTTGAATAGTGAACTGGGAGCTGGCACCTTGCATCTATCTAATAGCCCTGTGCATAAATGTATGTGCATATATTGCACTTTTCTTATATGCAGAGGTAGACTGGACATTGACCTAATATATGCTTATTCAATGATAAACCTTTCTATTTTGAAATGGGTGTGAGAATGTCCAAAGTCAAATAATGAACCCGGTGCCAACCTTACTCTTTATAGTAAAATGGGATCTGGCACCTTGCATCTATCTAATAGCCCTGTGCATAAATGTATGTGCATATATTGCACTTTTCTTATATGCAGAGGTAGACTGGATATAGACCTAATATATGCTTATTCAATGACAAACATATCTATTTTGAAAAGGGTATGAGAGAGTCTAAAGTCGAATAATGAACCCGGTGCCAACCTTATACACTTTGAATAGTGAACTGGGAGCTGGCACCTTGCATCTATCTAATAGCCCTGTGCATAAATGTATGTGCATATATTGCACTTTTCTTATATGCAGAGGTAGACTGGACATAGACCTAATATATGCTTATTTAATGATAAACCTATCTATTTTGAAATGGGTGTAAGAGTGTTCAAAGTTGAATAATGAACCCGGTGCCAACTTCACACTTTGAATAGGGAACTGGGGGCTGGCACCTTGCATATATCTCAAAGACCTGTGCATAAATGTATGTGCGTATATTGCACTTTTCTTTTATGCAGAGGTAGACTGGACATAGACCTAATATATTCTTATTCAATGACAAACCTATCTATTATGAAACGGGTGTGAGAGTGTCCAAAGTCGAATAATGAACCCGGTGCCAACCTTACTCTCTATAGTAAAATGGGATCTGGCACCTTGCATCTATCTAATAGCCCTGTGCATAAATGTATGTGCATATATTGCACTTTTCTTATATGCAGAGGTAGACTGGACATAGACCTAATATATGCTTATTTAATGATAAACCTATCTATTTTGAAATGGGTGTGAGAGTGTCCAAAGTCAAATAATGAAACCCGGTGCAAACCTTACACTTTGAATAGTGAACTGGGAGCTGGCACCTTGCATCTATCTAATAGCCCTGTGCATAATGTTTGTGCTTATATTGCACTTTTCTTATATGCATAGGTAGACTGGACATAGACCTAATATATGCTTATTTAATGCTAAACCTATCTATTTTGAAATGGGTGTGAGAGTGTCCAAAGTCGAATAATGAACCCGGTGCCAACTTCACACTTTGAATAGTGAACTTGGAGCTGGCACCTTGCATCTATCTAATAGCCCTGTGCATAAATGTATGTGCATATATTGCACTGTTCTTATATTCAGAGTCAGACTGGACATAGACCTAATATATGCTTATTTAATGATAAACCTATCTATTTTGAAATGGGTGTGAGAGTGTCCAAAGTCAAATAATGAACTGGGTGCAAACCTTACTCTTTATAGTAAAATGGGATCTGGCACCTTGCATCTATCTAATAGCCCTGTGCATAAATGTATGTGCATATATTGCACTTTTCTTATATGCAGAGGTAGACTGGATATAGACCTAATATATGCTTATTCAATGACAAACATATCTATTTTGAAAAGGGTATGAGAGAGTCTAAAGTCAAATAATGAACTGGGTGCAAACCTTACTCTTTATAGTAAAATGGGATCTGGCACCTTGCATCTATCTAATAGCCCTGTGCATAAATGTATGTGCATATATTGCACTTTTCTTATATGCAGAGGTAGACTGGACATAGACCTAATATATGCTTATTTAATGATAAACCTATCTATTTTGACATGGGTGTAAGAGTGTTCAAAGTTGAATAATGAACCCGGTGCCAACTTCACACTTTGAATAGTGAACTGGGAGCTGGCACCTTGCATCTATCTAATAGCCCTGTGCATAAATGTATGTGCATATATTGCACTTTTCTTATATGCAGAGGTAGACTGGACATTGACCTAATATATGCTTATTCAATGATAAACCTTTCTATTTTGAAATGGGTGTGAGAATGTCCAAAGTCAAATAATGAACCCGGTGCCAACCTTACTCTTTATAGTAAAATGGGATCTGGCACCTTGCATCTATCTAATAGCCCTGTGCATAAATGTATGTGCATATATTGCACTTTTCTTATATGCAGAGGTAGACTGGATATAGACCTAATATATGCTTATTCAATGACAAACATATCTATTTTGAAAAGGGTATGAGAGAGTCTAAAGTCGAATAATGAACCCGGTGCCAACCTTATACACTTTGAATAGTGAACTGGGAGCTGGCACCTTGCATCTATCTAATAGCCCTGTGCATAAATGTATGTGCATATATTGCACTTTTCTTATATGCAGAGGTAGACTGGACATAGACCTAATATATGCTTATTTAATGATAAACCTATCTATTTTGAAATGGGTGTAAGAGTGTTCAAAGTTGAATAATGAACCCGGTGCCAACTTCACACTTTGAATAGGGAACTGGGGGCTGGCACCTTGCATATATCTAAAAGACCTGTGCATAAATGTATGTGCGTATATTGCACTTTTCTTTTATGCAGAGGTAGACTGGACATAGACCTAATATATTCTTATTCAATGACAAACCTATCTATTATGAAACGGGTGTGAGAGTGTCCAAAGTCGAATAATGAACCCGGTGCCAACCTTACTCTCTATAGTAAAATGGGATCTGGCACCTTGCATCTATCTAATAGCCCTGTGCATAAATGTATGTGCATATATTGCACTTTTCTTATATGCAGAGGTAGACTGGACATAGACCTAATATATGCTTATTTAATGATAAACCTATCTATTTTGAAATGGGTGTGAGAGTGTCCAAAGTCAAATAATGAAACCCGGTGCAAACCTTACACTTTGAATAGTGAACTGGGAGCTGGCACCTTGCATCTATCTAATAGCCCTGTGCATAAATGTATGTGCATATATTGCACTTTTCTTATATGCAGAGGTACACTGGACATAGACCTAATATATGCTTTTTCCATGATAAACCTTTAAATTTTGAAACGGGTGTGAGAATGTCCAAAGTCAAATAATAAACCCGGTGCCAACCTTACACTTTGAATAGGGAACTGGGAGCTGGCACCTTGCATCTATCTAATAGCTCTGTGCATAAATGTATGTGCATATATTGCACTTTTCTTATATGCAGAGGTAGACTTGACATAGACCTAATATATGCTTATTCAATGATAAACCTTTCTATTTTGAAACGGGTGTGAGAATGTCCAAAGTCAAATAATGAACCTGGTGCCAACCTTACTCTTTATAGTAAAATGGGATCTGGCACCTTGCATCTATCTAATAGCCCTGTGCATAAATGTATGTGCATATATTGCACTTTTCTTATATGCAGAGGTAGACTGGACATAGACCTAATATATGCTTATTTAATGATAAACCTATCTATTTTGAAATGGGTGTGAGAGTGTCCAAAGTCAAATAATGAAACCCGGTGCAAACCTTACACTTTGAATAGTGAACTGGGAGCTGGCACCTTGCATCTATCTAATAGCCCTGTGCATAAATGTATGTGCATATATTGCACTTTTCTTATATGCAGAGGTAGACTGGACATTGACCTAATATATGCTTATTCAATGATAAACCTTTCTATTTTGAAACGGGTGTGAGAATGTCCAAAGTCAAATAATGAACCCGGTGCCAACCTTACTCTTTATAGTAAAATGGGATCTGGCACCTTGCATCTATCTAATAGCCCTGTGCATAAATGTATGTGCATATATTGCACTTTTCTTATATGCAGAGGTAGACTGGATATAGACCTAATATATGCTTATTCAATGACAAACATATCTATTTTGAAAAGGGTATGAGAGAGTCTAAAGTCGAATAATGAACCCGGTGCCAACCTTATACACTTTGAAAAGTGAACTGGGAGCTGGCACCTTGCATCTATCTAATAGCCCTGTGCATAAATGTATGTGCATATATTGCACTTTTCTTATATGCAGAGGTAGACTGGACATAGACCTAATATATGCTTATTCAATGACAAACATATCTATTTTGAAAAGGGTGTGAGCTAGTCCAAAATCGAATAATGAACCCGGTGCCAAACTTACTCTTTATAGTGAAATGGGATCTGGCACCTTGCATCTATCTAATAGCCCTGTGCATAATGTTTGTGCTTATATTGCACTTTTCTTATATGCATAGGTAGACTGGACATAGACCTAATATATGCTTATTTAATGCTAAACCTATCTATTTTGAAATGGGTGTGAGAGTGTCCAAAGTCGAATAATGAACCCGGTGCCAACTTCACACTTTGAATAGTGAACTTGGAGCTGGCACCTTGCATCTATCTAATAGCCCTGTGCATAAATGTATGTGCATATATTGCACTTTTCTTATATGCAGAGTCAGACTGGACATAGACCTAATATATGCTTATTCAATGACAAACATATCTATTTTGAAAAGGGTGTGAGCGAGTCCAAAGTCGAATAATGAACCCGGTGCCAACTTCACACTTTGAATAGGGAACTGCGAGCTGGCACCTTGCATCTATCTAATAGCCCTGTGCATAATGTTTGTACATATATTGGACTTTTCTTATATGCAGAGGTAGACTGGACATAGACCTAATATATGCTTATTTAATGATAAACCTATCTATTTTGAAACGGGTGTGAGCGAGTCCAAAGTCGAATAATGAACCCGGTTCCAACCTTACTCTTTATAGTAAAATGGGATCTGGCACCTTGCATCTATCTAATAGCCCTGTGCATAAATGTATGTGCATATATTGCACTTTTCTTATATGCAGAGTCAGACTGGACATAGACCTAATATATGCTTATTCAATGACAAACATATCTATTTTGAAAAGGGTGTGAGCGAGTCCAAAGTCGAATAATGAACCCGGTGCCAACTTCACACTTTGAATAGTGAACTGGGAGCTGGCACCTTGCATCTATCTAATAGCCCTGTGCATAATGTTTGTGCTTATATTGCACTTTTCTTATATGCAGAGGTAGACTGGACATAGACCTAATATATGCTAATTTAATGCTAAACCTATCTATTTTGAAATGGGTGTGAGAGTGTCCAAAGTCAAATAATGAACCGGGTGCCAACCTTACTCTTTGAATAGTGAACTGGGAGCTGTCACCTTGCATCTATCTAATAGCCCTGTGCATAAATGTATGTGCATATATTGCACTTTTCTTATATGCAGAGGTAGACTGGACATAGACCTAATATATGCTTATTCAATGACAAACATATCTATTTTGAAAAGGGTGTGAGCGAGTCCAAAGTCGAATAATGAACCCGGTGCCAACCTTACTCTTTATAGTAAAATTTGATCTGGCACCTTGCATCTATCTAATAGCCCTGTGCATAAATGTATGTGCATATATTGCACTTTTCTTATATGCAGAGGTAGACTGGACATAGACCTAATATATGCTTTTTCAATGACAAACATATCTATTTTGAAACGTGTGTGAGAATGTCCAAAGTCAAATAATGAACCGGGTGCCAACCTTACACTTTGAATAGGGAACTTGGAGCTGGCACCTTGCATCTATCTAATAGCCCTGTGCATAATGTTTGTGCTTATATTGCACTTTTCTTATATGCAGAGGTAACCTGGACATAGACCTAATATATGCTTATTTAATGATAAACCTATCTATTTTGAAATGGGTGTAAGAGTGTCCAAAGTCGAATAATGAACCCGGTGCCAACTTCACACTTTGAATAGTGAACTTGGAGCTGGCACCTTGCATCTATCTAATAGCCCTGTGCATAAATGTATGTGCATATATTGCACTTTTCTTATATGCAGAGGTAGACTGGACATTGACCTAATATATGCTTATTCAATGATAAACCTTTCTATTTTGAAACGGGTGTGAGAATGTCCAAATTCAAATAATGAACCCGGTGCCAACCTTACTCTTTATAGTAAAATGGGATCTGGCACCTTGCATCTATCTAATAGCCCTGTGCATAAATGTATGTGCATATATTGCACTTTTCTTATATGCAGAGGTAGACTGGACATAGACCTAATATATGCTTATTCAATGACAAACATATCTATTTTGAAAAGGGTGTGAGCGAGTCCAAAGTTGAATAATGAACCCGGTGCCAACCTTACTCTTTATAGTAAAATGGGATCTGGCACCTTGCATCTATCTAATAGCCCTGTGCATAAATGTATGTGCATATATTGCACTTTTCTTATATGCAGAGGTAGACTGGACATAGACCTAATACATGCTTATTTAATGATAAACCTATCTATTTTGAAATGGGTGTGAGAGTGTCCAAAGTCGAATAATGAACCCCGTGCCAACCTTACACTTTGAATAGTGAACTGGGAGCTGGCACCTTGCATCTATCTAATAGCCCTGTGCATAAATGTATGTGCATATATTGCACTTTTCTTATATGCAGAGGTAGACTGGACATAGACCTAATACATGCTTATTCAATAACCAACATATTTATTTTGAAAAGGGTGTTAGCGAGTCCAAAGTCGAATAATGAACCCGGTGCCAAACTTACTCTTTATAGTAAAATTGGATCTGGCACCTTGCATCTATCTAATAGCCCTGTACATAAAAGAAAAGTGCATATATTGCACTTTTCTTATATGCAGAGGTAGAGTGGACATAGACCTAATATATGCTTATTCAATGACAAACATATCTATTTTGAAAAGGGTGTGAGCGAGTCCAAAGTCGAATAATGAACCCGGTGCCAATCTTACTCTTTATAGTAAAATGGGATCTGGCACCTTGCATCTATCTAATAGCCCTGTGCATAAATGTATGTGCATATATTGCACTTTTCTTATATGCAGAGGTAGACTGGACATAGACCTAATACATGCTTATTTAATGATAAACCTATCTATTTTGAAATGGGTGTGAGAGTGTCCAAAGTCTAATAATTAACCCGGTGCCAACCTTACACTTTGAATAGTGAACTGGGAGCTGGCACCTTGCATCTATCTAAAAGCCCTGTGCATAAATGTATGTGCATATATTGCACTTTTCTTATATGCAGAGGTAGACTGGACATAGACCTAATATATGCTTATTCAATGATAAACCTTTCTATTTTGAAACGGGTGTGAGAATGTCCAAAGTCAAATAATGAACCCGGTGCCAACCTTACTCTTTATAGTAAAATGGGATCTGGCACCTTGCATCTATCTAATAGCCCTGTGCATAAATGTATGTGCATATATTGCACTTTTCTTATATGCAGAGGTAGACTGGACATAGACCTAATACATGCTTATTTAATGATAAACCTATCTATTTTGAAATGGGTGTGAGAGTGTCCAAAGTCGAATAATGAACCCCGTGCCAACCTTACACTTTGAATAGTGAACTGGGAGCTGGCACCTTGCATCTATCTAATAGCCCTGTGCATAAATGTATGTGCATATATTGCACTTTTCTTATATGCAGAGGTAGACTGGACATAGACCTAATACATGCTTATTCAATAACCAACATATTTATTTTGAAAAGGGTGTTAGCGAGTCCAAAGTCGAATAATGAACCCGGTGCCAAACTTACTCTTTATAGTAAAATTGGATCTGGCACCTTGCATCTATCTAATAGCCCTGTACATAAAAGAAAAGTGCATATATTGCACTTTTCTTATATGCAGAGGTAGAGTGGACATAGACCTAATATATGCTTATTCAATGACAAACATATCTATTTTGAAAAGGGTGTGAGCGAGTCCAAAGTCGAATAATGAACCCGGTGCCAATCTTACTCTTTATAGTAAAATGGGATCTGGCACCTTGCATCTATCTAATAGCCCTGTGCATAAATGTATGTGCATATATTGCACTTTTCTTATATGCAGAGGTAGACTGGACATAGACCTAATACATGCTTATTTAATGATAAACCTATCTATTTTGAAATGGGTGTGAGAGTGTCCAAAGTCTAATAATTAACCCGGTGCCAACCTTACACTTTGAATAGTGAACTGGGAGCTGGCACCTTGCATCTATCTAAAAGCCCTGTGCATAAATGTATGTGCATATATTGCACTTTTCTTATATGCAGAGGTAGACTGGACATAGACCTAATATATGCTTATTCAATGATAAACCTTTCTATTTTGAAACGGGTGTGAGAATGTCCAAAGTCAAATAATGAACCCGGTGCCAACCTTACTCTTTATAGTAAAATGGGATCTGGCACCTTGCATCTATCTAATAGCCCTGTGCATAAATGAATGTGCATATATTGCACTTTTCTTATATGCAGAGGTAGACTGGACATAGACCTTATACATACTTATTTAATGACAAACCTATCTATTTTGAAATGGGTGTGAGAGTGTCCAAAGTCGAATAATTAACCCGGTGCCAACCTTACACTTTGAATAGTGAACTGGGAGCTGGCACCTTGCATCTATCTAATAGCCCTGTGCATAAATGTATGTGCATATATTGCACTTTTCTTATATGCAGAGGTAGACTGGACATAGACCTAATATATGCTTATTCAATGATAAACCTTTCTATTTTGAAACGGGTGTGAGAATGTCCAAAGTCAAATAATGAACCGGGTGCCAACCTTACTCTTTATAGTAAAATTGGATCTGGCACCTTGCATCTATCTAATAGCCCTGTGCATAAATGTATGTGCATATATTGCACTTTTCTTATATGCAGAGGTAGACTGGACATAGACCTAATATATGCTTATTCAATGACAAACATATCTATTTTGAAAAGGGTGTGAGCGAGTCCAAAGTCGAATAATGAACCCGGTGCCAACCTTACTCTTTATAGTAAAATGGGATCTGGCACCTTGCATCTATCTAATAGCCCTGTGCATAAATGTATGTGCATATATTGAACTTTTCTTATATGCAGAGGTAGACTGGACATAGACCTAATATATGCTTATTCAATGACAAACATATCTATTTTGAAATGGGTGTGAGAGCGTCCAAAGTCGAATAATTAACCCGGTGCCAACCTTACACTTTGAATAGTGAACTGGGAGCTGGCACCTTGCATCTATCTAAAAGCCCTGTGCATAAATGTATGTGCATATATTGCACTTTTCTTATATGCAGAGGTAGACTGGACATAGACCTAATATATGCTTATTCAATGATAAACCTTTCTATTTTGAAACGGGTGTGAGAATGTCCAAAGTCAAATAATGAACCGGGTGCCAACCTTACACTTTGAATAGTGAACTGGGAGCTGGCACCTTGCATCTATCTAATAGCCCTGTGCATAAATGTATGTGCATATATTGCACTTTTCTTATATGCAGAGGTAGACTGGACATAGACCTAATATATGCTTATTCAATGACAAACATATCTATTTTGAAAAGGGTGTGAGCGAGTCCAAAGTTGAATAATGAACCCGGTGCCAACCTTACTCTTTATAGTAAAATTGGATCTGGCACCTTGCATCTATCTAATAGCCCTGTGCATAAATGTATGTGCATATATTGCACTTTTCTTATATGCAGAGGTAGACTGGACATAGACCTAATATATGCTTATTCAATGACAAACATATCTATTTTGAAAAGGGTGTGAGCGAGTCCAAAGTTGAATAATGAACCCGGTGCCAACCTTACTCTTTATAGTAAAATTGGATCTGGCACCTTGCATCTATCTAATAGCCCTGTGCATAAATGTATGTGCATATATTGCACTTTTCTTATATGCAGAGGTAGACTGGACAAAGACCTAATATATGCTTATTCAATGACAAACATATCTATTTTGAAAAGGGTGTGAGCGAGTCCAAAGTCGAATAATGAACCCGGTGCCAACCTTACTCTTTATAGTAAAATGGGATCTGGCACCTTGCATCTATCTAATAGCCCTGTGCATAAATGTATGTGCATATATTGCACTTTTCTTATATGCTGAGGTAGACTGGACATAGACCTAATATATGCTTATTTAATGATAAACCTATCTATTTTGAAATGGGTGTAAGAGTGTCCAAAGTTGAATAATGAACCCGGTGCAAACTTGACACTTTGAATAGGGAACTGGGAGCTGGCACCTAGCTTGCATCTATCTAATAGCCCTGTGCATAATGTATGTGCATATATTGCACTTTTCTTATATGCAGAGGTAGACTGGACATAGACCTAATATATGCTTATTCAATGATAAACCTTTCTTTTTTGAAACGGGTGTGAGAATGTCCAAAGTCAAATAATGAACCGGGTGCCAACCTTACTCTTTGAATAGTGAACTGGGAGCTGTCACCTTGCATCTATCTAATAGCCCTGTGCATAAATGTATGTGCATATATTGCACTTTTCTTATATGCAGAGGTAGACTGGACATAGACCTAATATATGCTTATTCAATGACAAACATATTTTTTTTGAAAAGGGTGTGAGCGAGTCCAAAGTCGAATAATGAACCCGGTGCCAACCTTACTCTTTATAGTAAAATTGGATCTGGCACCTTGCATCTATCTAATAGCCCTGTGCATAAATGTATGTGCATATATTGCACTTTTCTTATATGCAGAGGTAGACTGGACATAGACCTAATATATGCTTATTCAATGACAAACATATCTATTTTGAAACGGGTGTGAGAATGTCCAAAGTCAAATAATGAACCGTGTGCCAACCTTACACTTTGAATAGTGAACTGGGAGCTGGCACCTTGCATCTATCTAATAGCCCTGTGCATAAATGTATGTGCATATATTGCACTTTTCTTATATGCAGAGGTAGACTGGACATAGACCTAATATATGCTTATTCAATGACAAACATATCTATTTTGAAAAGGGTGTGAGTGAGTCCAAAGTCGAATAATGAACCCGGTGCAAACCTTACTCTTTATAGTAAAATTGGATCTGGCACCTTGCATCTATCTAATAGCCCTGTGCATAAATGTATGTGCATATATTGCACTTTTCTTATATGCAGAGGTAGACTGGACATAGACCTAATATATGCTTATTCAATGACAAACATATCTATTTTGAAACGGGTGTGAGAATGTCCAAAGTCAAATAATGAACCGTGTGCCAACCTTACACTTTGAATAGTGAACTGGGAGCTGGCACCTTGCATCTATCTAATAGCCCTGTGCATAAATGTATGTGCATATATTGCACTTTTCTTATATGCAGAGGTAGACTGGACATAGACCTAATATATGCTTATTCAATGACAAACATATCTATTTTGAAAAGGGTGTGAGTGAGTCCAAAGTCGAATAATGAACCCGGTGCAAACCTTACTCTTTATAGTAAAATTGGATCTGGCACCTTGCATCTATCTAATAGCCCTGTGCATAAATGTATGTGCATATATTGAACTTTTCTTATATGCAGAGGTAGAGTGGACATAGACCTAATATATGCTTATTTAATGATAAACATATCTATTTTGAAATGGGTGTAAGAGTGTCCAAAGTTGAATAATGAACCCGGTGCCAACTTCACACTTTGAATAGGGAACTTGGAGCTGGCACCTTGCATCTATCTAATAGCCCTGTGCATAATGTTTGTGCTTATATTGCACTTTTCTTATATGCAGAGGTAGACTGGACATAGACCTAATATATGCTTATTTAATGATAAACCTATCTATTTTGAAATGGGTGTGAGAGTGTCCAAAGTCGAATAATGAACCCGGTGCCAACTTCACACTTTGAATAGTGAACTTGGAGCTGGCACCTTGCATCTATCTAATAGCCCTGTGCATAAATGTATGTGCATATATTGCACTTTTCTTATATGCAGAGGTAGACTGGACATAGACCTAATATATGCTTATTTAATGATAAACATATCTATTTTGAAAAGGGTGTGAGCGAGTCCAAAGTCGAATAATGAACCCGGTGCCAACTTCACACTTTGAATAGGGAACTGGGAGCTGGCACCTTGCATCTATCTAATAGCCCTGTGCATAATGTTTGTGCTTATATTGCACTTTTCTTATATGCAGAGGTAGACTGGACATAGACCTAATATATGCTAATTTAATGCTAAACCTATCTATTTTGAAATGGGTGTGAGAGTGTCCAAAGTCAAATAATGAACCGGGCTGCAACCTTACTCTTTGAATAGTGAACTGGGAGCTGTCACCTTGCATCTATCTAATAGCCCTGTGCATAAATGTATGTGCATATATTGCACTTTTCTTATATGCAGAGGTAGACTGGACATAGACCTAATATATGCTTATTCAATGACAAACATATCTATTTTGAAAAGGGTGTGAGCGAGTCCAAAGTCGAATAATGAACCCTGTGCCAACCTTACTCTTTATAGTAAAATTGGATCTGGCACCTTGCATCTATCTAATAGCCCTGTGCATAAATGTATGTGCATATATTGCACTTTTCTTATATGTAGAGGTAGACTGGACATAGACCTAATATATGCTTATTCAATGACAAACATATCTATTTTGAAACGTGTGTGAGAATGTCCAAAGTCAAATAATGAACCGGATGCCAACCTTACACTTTGAATAGTGAACTGGGAGCTGGCACCTTGCATCTATCTAATAGCCCTGTGCATAAATGTATGTGCATATATTGAACTTTTCTTATATGCAGAGGTAGAGTGGACATAGACCTAATATATGCTTATTTAATGATAAACATATCTATTTTGAAATGGGTGTAAGAGTGTCCAAAGTGGAATAATGAACCCGGTGCCAACTTCACACTTTGAATAGGGAACTTGGAGCTGGCACCTTGCATCTATCTAATAGCCCTGTGCATAATGTTTGTGCTTATATTGCACTTTTCTTATATGCAGAGGTAGACTGGACATAGACCTAATATATGCTTATTTAATGATAAACCTATCTATTTTGAAATGGGTGTGAGAGTGTCCAAAGTCGAATAATGAACCCGGTGCCAACTTCACACTTTGAATAGTGAACTTGGAGCTGGCACCTTGCATCTATCTAATAGCCCTGTGCATAAATGTATGTGCATATATTGCACTTTTCTTATATGCAGAGGTAGACTGGACATAGACCTAATATATGCTTATTCAATGACAAACATATCTATTTTGAAAAGGGTGTGAGCGAGTCCAAAGTCGAATAATGAACCCGGTGCCAACTTCACACTTTGAATAGGGAACTGGGAGCTGGCACCTTGCATCTATCTAATAGCCCTGTGCATAATGTTTGTGCTTATATTGCACTTTTCTTATATGCAGAGGTAGACTGGACATAGACCTAATATATGCTAATTTAATGCTAAACCTATCTATTTTGAAATGGGTGTGAGCGTGTCCAAAGTCGAATAATGAACCCGGTGCCAACTTCACACTTTGAATAGTGAACTTGGAGCTGGCACCTTGCATCTATCTAATAGCCCTGTGCATAAATGTATGTGCATATATTGCACTTTTCTTATATGCAGAGTCAGACTGGACATAGACCTAATATATGCTTATTCAATGACAAACATATCTATTTTGAAAAGGGTGTGAGCGAGTCCAAAGTCGAATAATGAACCCGGTGCAAACTTCACACTTTGAATAGGGAACTGCGAGCTGGCACCTTCCATCTATCTAATAGCCCTGTGCATAATGTTTGTACATATATTGCACTTTTCTTATATGCAGAGGTAGACTGGACATGGACCTAATATATGCTTATTTAATGATAAACCTATCTATTTTGAAACGGGTGTGAGCGAGTCCAAAGTCGACTAATGAACCCGGTTCCAACCTTACTCTTTATAGTCAAATGGGATCTGGCACCTTGCATCTATCTAATAGCCCTGTGCATAAATGTATGTGCATATATTGCACTTTTCTTATATGCAGAGGTAGACTGGACATAGACCTAATATATGCTTATTTAATGATAAACCTTTCTATTTTGAAATGGGTGTGAGAGTGTCCAAAGTTGAATAATGAACCGGGTGCCAACCTTACACTTTGAATAGTGAACTGGGAGCTGGCACCTTGCATCTATCTAATAGCCCTGTGCATAAATGTATGTGCATATATTGCACTTTTCTTATATGCAGAGGTAGACTGGACATAGACCTAATATATGCTTATTCAATGACAAACATATCTATTTTGAAAAGGGTGTGAGCGAGTCCAAAGTCGAATAATGAACCCGGTGCCAACCTTACACTTTGAATAGTGAACTGGGAGCTGGCACCTTGCATCTATCTAATAGCCCTGTGCATAAATGTATGTGCATTTATTGCACTTTTCTTATATGCAGAGGTAGACTGGACATAGACCTAATATATGCTTATTCAATGACAAACATATCTATTTTGAAAAGGGTGTGAGCGAGTCCAAAGTCGAATAATGAACCCGGTGCCAACCTTACTCTTTATAGTAAAATGGGATCTGGCACCTTGCATCTATCTAATAGCCCTGTGCATAAATGTATGTGCATATATTGAACTTTTCTTATATGCAGAGGTAGACTGGACATAGACCTAATATATGCTTATTTAATGATAAACATATCTATTTTGAAATGGGTGTAAGAGTGTCCAAAGTGGAATAATGAACCCGGTGCCAACTTCACACTTTGAATAGGGAACTTGGAGCTGGCACCTTGCATCTATCTAATAGCCCTGTGCATAATGTTTGTGCTTATATTGCACTTTTCTTATATGCAGAGGTAGACTGGACATAGACCTAATATATGCTTATTTAATGATAAACCTATCTATTTTGAAATGGGTGTGAGAGTGTCCAAAGTCGAATAATGAACCCGGTGCCAACTTCACACTTTGAATAGTGAACTTGGAGCTGGCACCTTGCATCTATCTAATAGCCCTGTGCATAAATGTATGTGCATATATTGCACTTTTCTTATATGCAGAGGTAGACTGGACATAGACCTAATATATGCTTATTCAATGACAAACATATCTATTTTGAAAAGGGTGTGAGCGAGTCCAAAGTCGAATAATGAACCCGGTGCCAACTTCACACTTTGAATAGGGAACTGGGAGCTGGCACCTTGCATCTATCTAATAGCCCTGTGCATAATGTTTGTGCTTATATTGCACTTTTCTTATATGCAGAGGTAGACTGGACATAGACCTAATATATGCTAATTTAATGCTAAACCTATCTATTTTGAAATGGGTGTGAGAGTGTCCAAAGTCGAATAATGAACCCGGTGCCAACTTCACACTTTGAATAGTGAACTTGGAGCTGGCACCTTGCATCTATCTAATAGCCCTGTGCATAAATGTATGTGCATATATTGCACTTTTCTTATATGCAGAGTCAGACTGGACATAGACCTAATATATGCTTATTCAATGACAAACATATCTATTTTGAAAAGGGTGTGAGCGAGTCCAAAGTCGAATAATGAACCCGGTGCCAACTTCACACTTTGAATAGGGAACTGCGAGCTGGCACCTTCCATCTATCTAATAGCCCTGTGCATAATGTTTGTACATATATTGCACTTTTCTTATATGCAGAGGTAGACTGGACATAGACCTAATATATGCTTATTTAATGATAAACCTATCTAATTTGAAACGGGTGTGAGCGAGTCCAAAGTCGACTAATGAACCCGGTTCCAACCTTACTCTTTATAGTAAAATGGGATCTGGCACCTTGCATCTATCTAATAGCCCTGTGCATAAATGTATGTGCATATATTGCACTTTTCTTATATGCAGAGGTAGACTGGACATAGACCTAATATATGCTTATTTAATGATAAACCTTTCTATTTTGAAATGGGTGTGAGAGTGTCTAAAGTTGAATAATGAACCGGGTGCCAACCTTACACTTTGAATAGTGAACTGGGAGCTGGCACCTTGCATCTATCTAATAGCCCTGTGCATAAATGTATGTGCATATATTGCACTTTTCTTATATGCAGAGGTAGACTGGACATAGACCTAATATATGCTTATTCAATGACAAACATATCTATTTTGAAAAGGGTGTGAGCGAGTCCAAAGTCGAATAATGAACCCGGTGCCAACCTTACACTTTGAATAGTGAACTGGGAGCTGGCACCTTGCATCTATCTAATAGCCCTGTGCATAAATGTATGTGCATATATTGCACTTTTCTTATATGCAGAGGTAGACTGGACATAGACCTAATATATGCTTATTCAATGACAAACATATCTATTTTGAAAAGGGTGTGAGCGAGTCCAAAGTCGAATAATGAACCCGGTGCCAACCTTACTCTTTATAGTAAAATGGGATCTGGCACCTTGCATCTATCTAATAGCCCTGTGCATAAATGTATGTGCATATATTGAACTTTTCTTATATGCAGAGGTAGACTGGACATAGACCTAATATATGCTTATTCAATGACAAACATATCTATTTTGAAAAGGGTGTGAGCGAGTCTAAAGTCGAATAATGGACCCGGTGCCAACTTCACACTTTGAATAGGGAACTGGGAGCTGGCACCTTGCATTTATCTAATAGCCCTGTGCATAAATGTATGTGCGTATATTGCACTTTTCTTATATGCAGAGGTAGACTGGACATAGACCTAATATATGCTTATTCAATGATAAACATATCTATTTTGAAACAGGTGTGAGCGAGTCTAAAGTCGATTAATGAACCCGGTGCTAACCTTATACACTTTGAATAGGAAACTGGAAGCTGGCACCTTGCATCTATCTAATAGCCCTGTGCATAAATGTATGTGCATATATTGCACTTTTCTTATATGCAGAGGTAGACTGGACATAGACCTAATATATGCTTATTCAATGATAAATATATCTATTTTGAAACGGGTGTGAGCGTGTCCAAAGTCGAATAATGAACCCGGTGCCAACTTCACACTTTGAATAGTGAACTTGGAGCTGGCACCTTGCATCTATCTAATAGCCCTGTGCATAAATGTATGTGCATATATTGCACTTTTCTTATATGCAGAGTCAGACTGGACATAGACCTAATATATGCTTATTCAATGACAAACATATCTATTTTGAAAAGGGTGTGAGCGAGTCCAAAGTCGAATAATGAACCCGGTGCCAACTTCACACTTTGAATAGGGAACTGCGAGCTGGCACCTTCCATCTATCTAATAGCCCTGTGCATAATGTTTGTACATATATTGCACTTTTCTTATATGCAGAGGTAGACTGGACATAGACCTAATATATGCTTATTTAATGATAAACCTATCTATTTTGAAACGGGTGTGAGCGAGTCCAAAGTCGACTAATGAACCCGGTTCCAACCTTACTCTTTATAGTCAAATGGGATCTGGCACCTTGCATCTATCTAATAGCCCTGTGCATAAATGTATGTGCATATATTGCACTTTTCTTATATGCAGAGGTAGACTGGACATAGACCTAATATATGCTTATTTAATGATAAACCTTTCTATTTTGAAATGGGTGTGAGAGTGTCCAAAGTTGAATAATGAACCGGGTGCCAACCTTACACTTTGAATAGTGAACTGGGAGCTGGCACCTTGCATCTATCTAATAGCCCTGTGCATAAATGTATGTGCATATATTGCACTTTTCTTATATGCAGAGGTAGACTGGACATAGACCTAATATATGCTTATTCAATGACAAACATATCTATTTTGAAAAGGGTGTGAGCGAGTCCAAAGTCGAATAATGAACCCGGTGCCAACCTTACACTTTGAATAGTGAACTGGGAGCTGGCACCTTGCATCTATCTAATAGCCCTGTGCATAAATGTATGTGCATTTATTGCACTTTTCTTATATGCAGAGGTAGACTGGACATAGACCTAATATATGCTTATTCAATGACAAACATATCTATTTTGAAAAGGGTGTGAGCGAGTCCAAAGTCGAATAATGAACCCGGTGCCAACCTTACTCTTTATAGTAAAATGGGATCTGGCACCTTGCATCTATCTAATAGCCCTGTGCATAAATGTATGTGCATATATTGAACTTTTCTTATATGCAGAGGTAGACTGGACATAGACCTAATATATGCTTATTTAATGATAAACATATCTATTTTGAAATGGGTGTAAGAGTGTCCAAAGTGGAATAATGAACCCGGTGCCAACTTCACACTTTGAATAGGGAACTGGGAGCTGGCACCTTGCATCTATCTAATAGCCCTGTGCATAATGTTTGTGCTTATATTGCACTTTTCTTATATGCAGAGGTAGACTGGACATAGACCTAATATATGCTAATTTAATGCTAAACCTATCTATTTTGAAATGGGTGTGAGAGTGTCCAAAGTCGAATAATGAACCCGGTGCCAACTTCACACTTTGAATAGTGAACTTGGAGCTGGCACCTTGCATCTATCTAATAGCCCTGTGCATAAATGTATGTGCATATATTGCACTTTTCTTATATGCAGAGTCAGACTGGACATAGACCTAATATATGCTTATTCAATGACAAACATATCTATTTTGAAAAGGGTGTGAGCGAGTCCAAAGTCGAATAATGAACCCGGTGCCAACTTCACACTTTGAATAGGGAACTGCGAGCTGGCACCTTCCATCTATCTAATAGCCCTGTGCATAATGTTTGTACATATATTGCACTTTTCTTATATGCAGAGGTAGACTGGACATAGACCTAATATATGCTTATTTAATGATAAACCTATCTATTTTGAAACGGGTGTGAGCGAGTCCAAAGTCGACTAATGAACCCGGTTCCAACCTTACTCTTTATAGTAAAATGGGATCTGGCACCTTGCATCTATCTAATAGCCCTGTGCATAAATGTATGTGCATATATTGCACTTTTCTTATATGCAGAGGTAGACTGGACATAGACCTAATATATGCTTATTTAATGATAAACCTTTCTATTTTGAAATGGGTGTGAGAGTGTCTAAAGTTGAATAATGAACCGGGTGCCAACCTTACACTTTGAATAGTGAACTGGGAGCTGGCACCTTGCATCTATCTAATAGCCCTGTGCATAAATGTATGTGCATATATTGCACTTTTCTTATATGCAGAGGTAGACTGGACATAGACCTAATATATGCTTATTCAATGACAAACATATCTATTTTGAAAAGGGTGTGAGCGAGTCCAAAGTCGAATAATGAACCCGGTGCCAACCTTACTCTTTATAGTAAAATGGGATCTGGCACCTTGCATCTATCTAATAGCCCTGTGCATAAATGTATGTGCATATATTGAACTTTTCTTATATGCAGAGGTAGACTGGACATAGACCTAATATATGCTTATTCAATGACAAACATATCTATTTTGAAAAGGGTGTGAGCGAGTCTAAAGTCGAATAATGGACCCGGTGCCAACTTCACACTTTGAATAGGGAACTGGGAGCTGGCACCTTGCATTTATCTAATAGCCCTGTGCATAAATGTATGTGCGTATATTGCACTTTTCTTATATGCAGAGGTAGACTGGACATAGACCTAATATATGCTTATTCAATGATAAACATATCTATTTTGAAACAGGTGTGAGCGAGTCTAAAGTCGATTAATGAACCCGGTGCTAACCTTATACACTTTGAATAGGAAACTGGAAGCTGGCACCTTGCATCTATCTAATAGCCCTGTGCATAAATGTATGTGCATATATTGCACTTTTCTTATATGCAGAGGTAGACTGGACATAGACCTAATATATGCTTATTCAATGATAAATATATCTATTTTGAAACGGGTTTGAGAGTGTCCAAAGTCGAAAAATGAACCCTGTGCCAACCTTACTCTTTATAGTAAAATGGGATCTGGCACCTTGCATCTATCTAATAGCCCTGTGCATAAATGTATGTGCATAAATTGCACTTTTCTTAAATGCAGACGTAGACTGGACATAGACCTAATATATGTTTATTCAATGACAAACATATCTATTTTGAAAAGGGTGTGAGCGAGTCTAAAGTCGAATAATGGACCCGATGCCAACTTCACACTTTGAATAGGGAACTTGGAGCTGGCACCTTGCATCTATCTAATAGCCCTGTGCATAAATGTATGTGCATATATTGCACTTTTCTTATATGCAGAGGTAGACTGGACATAGACCTAATATATGCTTATTCAATGATAAATATATCTATTTTGAAACGGGTGTGAGAGTGTCCAAAGTTGAATAATGAACCTGGTGCCAACTTCACATTTTGAATAGGGAACTGGGAGCTGGCACCTTGCATCTATCTAATAGCCCTGTGCATAAATGTATGTGCATATATTGCACTTTTCTTATATGCAGAGGTAGACTGGACATGGACCTAATATATGCTTCTATGATAAACCTATCTATTTTGAAACGGGTGTGAGAATGTCCAAAGTCGAATAATGAACCTGGTGCCAACCTTATACACTTTGAATAGTGAACTGGGAGCTGGCACCTTGCATCTATCTAATAGCCCTGTGCATAAATGTATGTGCATATATTGCACTTTTCTTATATGCAGAGGTAGACTGGACATAGACCTAATATATGCTTATTCAATGATAAACATATCTATTTTGAAACGGGTGTGAGAGTGTCCAAAGTCGAATAATGAACCCGGTGCCAACCTTACTCTTTATAGTAAAATTGGATCTGGCACCTTGCATCTATCTAATAGCCCTGTGCATAAATGTATGTGCATATATTGCACTTTTCTTATATGCAGAGGTAGACTTGACATAGACCTAATATATGCTTCTATGATAAACCTATCTATTTTGAAACGGGTGTGAGAGTGTCCAAAGTCGAATAATGAACCCGGTGCCAACTTCACACTTTGAATAGGGAACTGGGAGCTGGCACCTTGCATCTATCTAATAGCCCTGTGCATAAATGTATGTGCATATATTGCACTTTTCTTATATGCAGAGGTAGACTGGACATAGACCTAATATATGTTTATTCAATGACAAACATATCTATTTTGAAAAGGGTGTGAGCGAGTCTAAAGTCGGATAATGGACCCGGTGCCAACTTCACACTTTGAATAGGGAACTGGGAGCTGGCACCTTGCATTTATCTAATAGCCCTGTGCATAAATGTATGTGCGTATATTGCACTTTTCTTATATGCAGAGGTAGACTGGACATAGACCTAATATATGCTTATTCAATGATAAACATATCTATTTTGAAACAGGTGTGAGCGAGTCTAAAGTCGATTAATCAACCCGGTGCTAACCTTATACACTTTGAATAGGGAACTGGGAGCTGGCACCTTGCATCTATCTAATAGCCCTGTGCATAAATGTATGTGCATATATTGCACTTTTCTTAAATGCAGAGGTAGATTGGACATAGACCTAATATATGCTTATTTAATGATAAACCTATCTAATTTGATATGGGTGTGAGCGAGTCTAAAGTCGAATAATGGACCCGATGCCAACTTCACACTTTGAATAGGGAACTTGGAGCTGGCACCTTGCATCTATCTAATAGCCCTGTGCATAAATGTATGTGCATATATTGCACTTTTCTTATATGCAGAGGTAGACTGGACATAGACCTAATATATGCTTATTCAATGATAAATATATCTATTTTGAAACGGGTGTGAGAGTGTCCAAAGTTGAATAATGAACCTGGTGCCAACTTCACATTTTGAATAGGGAACTGGGAGCTGGCACCTTGCATCTATCTAATAGCCCTGTGCATAAATGTATGTGCATATATTGCACTTTTCTTATATGCAGAGGTAGACTGGACATGGACCTAATATATGCTTCTATGATAAACCTATCTATTTTGAAACGGGTGTGAGAATGTCCAAAGTCGAATAATGAACCTGGTGCCAACCTTATACACTTTGAATAGTGAACTGGGAGCTGGCACCTTGCATCTATCTAATAGCCCTGTGCATAAATGTATGTGCATATATTGCACTTTTCTTATATGCAGAGGTAGACTGGACATAGACCTAATATATGCTTATTCAATGATAAACATATCTATTTTGAAACGGGTGTGAGAGTGTCCAAAGTCGAATAATGAACCCGGTGCCAACCTTACTCTTTATAGTAAAATTGGATCTGGCACCTTGCATCTATCTAATAGCCCTGTGCATAAATGTATGTGCATATATTGCACTTTTCTTATATGCAGAGGTAGACTTGACATAGACCTAATATATGCTTCTATGATAAACCTATCTATTTTGAAACGGGTGTGAGAGTGTCCAAAGTCGAATAATGAACCCGGTGCCAACTTCACACTTTGAATAGGGAACTGGGAGCTGGCACCTTGCATCTATCTAATAGCCCTGTGCATAAATGTATGTGCATATATTGCACTTTTCTTATATGCAGAGGTAGACTGGACATAGACCTAATATATGTTTATTCAATGACAAACATATCTATTTTGAAAAGGGTGTGAGCGAGTCTAAAGTCGGATAATGGACCCGGTGCCAACTTCACACTTTGAATAGGGAACTGGGAGCTGGCACCTTGCATTTATCTAATAGCCCTGTGCATAAATGTATGTGCGTATATTGCACTTTTCTTATATGCAGAGGTAGACTGGACATAGACCTAATATATGCTTATTCAATGATAAACATATCTATTTTGAAACAGGTGTGAGCGAGTCTAAAGTCGATTAATCAACCCGGTGCTAACCTTATACACTTTGAATAGGGAACTGGGAGCTGGCACCTTGCATCTATCTAATAGCCCTGTGCATAAATGTATGTGCATATATTGCACTTTTCTTAAATGCAGAGGTAGATTGGACATAGACCTAATATATGCTTATTTAATGATAAACCTATCTAATTTGATATGGGTGTAAGAGTGTCCAAAGTTGAATAATGAACCCGGTGCCAACTTCACACTTTGAATAGTGAACTGGGAGCTGGCACCTTGCATTTATCTAATAGCCCTGTGCATAATTGTATGTGCATATATTGCACTTTTCTTATATGCAGAGGTAGACTGGACATAGACCTAATATATGCTTATTCAATGATAAACATATATATTTTTAAACAGGTGTGAGCGAGTCTAAAGTCGATTAATGAACCCGGTGCTAACCTTATACACTTTGAATAGGGAACTGGGAGCTGGCACCTTGCATCTATCTAATAGCCCTGTGCATAAATGTATGTGCATATATTGCACTTTTCTTATATGCAGAGGTAGACTGCACATAGACCTAATATATGCTTATTCAATGACAAACATATCTATTTTGAAAAGGGTGTGAGCAAGTCTAAAGTCGAATAATGGACCCGGTGCCAACTTCACACTTTGAATAGTGAACTGGGAGCTGGCACCTTGCATTTATATAATAGCCCTGTGCATAAATGTATGTGCATATATTGCACTTTTCTTATATGCAGAGGTAGACTGGACATAGACCTAATATATGCTTATTCAATGATAAACATATCTATTTTGAAACAGGTGTGAGCGAGTCTAAAGTCGATTAATGAACCCGGTGCTAACCTTATACACTTGGAATAGGGAACTGGGAGCTGGCACCTTGCATCTATCTAATAGCCCTGTGCATAAATGTATGTGCATATATTGCACTTTTCTTATATGCAGAGGTAGACTGGACATAGACCTAATATATGCTTATTCAATGATAAATATATCTATTTTGAAACGGGTGTGAGTGGTCCAAAGTCGAATAATGAACCCGGTGCCAACCTTACTCTTAATAGTAGAATGGGATCTGGCACCTTGCATCTATCTAATAGCCCTGTGCATAAATGTATGTGCATATATTGCACTTTTCTTATATGCAGAGGTAGACTGGACATAGACCTAATATATGCTTATTCAATGATAAACATATATATTTTGAAACAGGTGTGAGCGAGTCTAAAGTCGATTAATGAACCCGGTGCTAACCTTATACACTTTGAATAGGGAACTGGGAGCTGGCACCTTGCATCTATCTAATAGCCCTGTGCATAAATGTATGTGCATATATTGCACTTTTCTTATATGCAGAGGTAGACTGGACATAGACCTAATATATGCTTATTCAATGACAAACATATCTATTTTGAAAATGGTGTGAGCGAGTCTTAAGTCGAATAATGGACCCGGTGCCAACTTCACACTTTGAATAGTGAACTGGGAGCTGGCACCTTGCATTTATCTAATAGCCCTGTGCATAAATGTATGTGCATATATTGCACTTTTCTTATATGCAGAGGTAGACTGGACATAGACCTAATATATGCTTATTCAATGATAAATATATCTATTTTGAAACGGGTGTGAGAGTGTCCAAAGTTGAAAAATGAACCCGGTGCCAACCTTACTCTTTATAGTAAAATGGGATCTGGCACCTTGCATCTATCTAATAGCCCTGTGCATAAATGTATGTGCATAAATTGCACTTTTTTTAAATGCAGAGGTAGACTGGACATAGACCTAATATATGCTTATTCAATGATAAACATATCTATTTTGAAACAGGTGTGAGCGAGTCTAAAGTCGATTAATGAACCCGGTGCTAACCTTATACACTTTGAATAGGGAACTGGGAGCTGGCACCTTGCATCTATCTAATAGCCCTGTGCATAAATGTATGTGCATATATTGCACTTTTCTTATATGCAGAGGTAGACTGGACATAGACCTAATATATGCTTATTCAATGATAAACATATCTATTTTGAAACGGGTGTGAGAGTGTCCAAAGTCGAATAATGAACCCGGTGCCAACCTTACTCTTTATAGTAAAATTGGATCTGGCACCTTGCATCTATCTAATAGCCCTGTACATAAATGTATGTGCATATATTGCACTTTTCTTATATGCAGAGGTAGACTGGACATAGACCTAATATATGCTTATTCAATGATAAACATATCTATTTTGAAACAGGTGTGAGCGAGTCTAAAGTCGATTAATGAACCCGGTGCTAACATTATACACTTTGAATAGGGAACTGGGAGCTGGCACCTTGCATTTATCTAATAGCCCTGTGCATAAATGTATGTGCATATATTGCACTTTTCTTATATGCAGAGGTAGACTGGACATAGACCTAATATATGCTTATTCAATGATAACTATATCTATTTTGAAACGGGTGTGAGAGTGTCCAAAGTCGAATAATGAACCCGGTGCCAACCTTACTCTTTATAGTAAAATGGGATCTGGCACCTTGCATTTATCTAATAGTCCTGTGTATAAATGTATGTGCATATATTGCACTTTTCTTATATGCAGAGGTAGACTGGACATAGACCTAATATATGCTTATTCAATGATAAACATATCTATTTTGAAACAGGTGTGAGCGAGTCTAAAGTCGGTTAATGAACCCGGTGCTAACCTTATACACTTTGAATAGGGAACTGGGAGCTGGCACCTTGCATCTATCTAATAGCCCTGTGCATAAATGTATGTGCATATATTGCACTTTTCTTATATGCAGAGGTAGACTGGACATAGACCTAATATATGCTTATTCAATGATAAACATATCTATTTTGAAACAGGTGTGAGCGAGTCTAAAGTCGATTAATCAACCCGGTGCTAACCTTATACACTTTGAATAGGGAACTGGGAGCTGGCACCTTGCATCTATCTAATAGCCCTGTGCATAAATGTATGTGCATATATTGCACTTTTCTTAAATGCAGAGGTAGATTGGACATAGACCTAATATATGCTTATTTAATGATAAACCTATCTAATTTGATATGGGTGTAAGAGTGTCCAAAGTTGAATAATGAATCCGGTGCCAACTTCACACTTTGAATAGTGAACTGGGAGCTGGCACTTTGCATTTATATAATAGCCCTGTGCATAAATGTATGTGCATATATTGCACTTTTCTTATATGCAGAGGTAGACTGGACATAGACCTAATATATGCTTATTCACTGATAAACATATCTATTTTGAAACAGGTGTGAGCGAGTCTAAAGTCGATTAATGAACCCGGTGCTAACCTTATACACTTTGAATAGGGAACTGGGAGCTGGCACCTTGCATCTATCTAATAGCCCTGTGCATAAATGTATGTGCATATATTGCACTTTTCTTATATGCAGAGGTAGACTGGACATAGACCTAATATATGCTTATTCAATGATAAATATATCTATTTTGAAACGGGTGTGAGTGGTCCAAAGTCGAATAATGAACCCGGTGCCAACCTTACTCTTTATAGTAGAATGGGATCTGGCACCTTGCATCTATCTAATAGCCCTGTGCATAAATGTATGTGCATATATTGCACTTTTCTTATATGCAGAGGTAGACTGGACATAGACCTAATATATGCTTATTCAATGATAAACATATATATTTTGAAACAGGTGTGAGCGAGTCTAAAGTCGATTAATGAGCCCGGTGCTAACCTTATACACTTTGAATAGGGAACTGGGAGCTGGCACCTTGCATCTATCTAATAGCCCTGTGCATAAATGTATGTGCATATATTGCACTTTTCTTATATGCAGAGGTAGACTGGACATAGACCTAATATATGCTTATTCAATGACAAACATATCTATTTTGAAAATGGTGTGAGCGAGTCTAAAGTCGAATAATGGACCCGGTGCCAACTTCACACTTTGAATAGTGAACTGGGAGCTGGCACTTTGCATTTATATAATAGCCCTGTGCATAAATGTATGTGCATATATTGCACTTTTCTTATATGCAGAGGTAGACTGGACATAGACCTAATATATGCTTATTCACTGATAAACATATCTATTTTGAAACAGGTGTGAGCGAGTCTAAAGTCGATTAATGAACCCGGTGCTAACCTTATACACTTTGAATAGGGAACTGGGAGCTGGCACCTTGCATCTATCTAATAGCCCTGTGCATAAATGTATGTGCATATATTGCACTTTTCTTATATGCAGAGGTAGACTGGACATAGACCTAATATATGCTTATTCAATGATAAATATATCTATTTTGAAACGGGTGTGAGTGGTCCAAAGTCGAATAATGAACCCGGTGCCAACCTTACTCTTTATAGTAGAATGGGATCTGGCACCTTGCATCTATCTAATAGCCCTGTGCATAAATGTATGTGCATATATTGCACTTTTCTTATATGCAGAGGTAGACTGGACATAGACCTAATATATGCTTATTCAATGATAAACATATATATTTTGAAACAGGTGTGAGCGAGTCTAAAGTCGATTAATGAGCCCGGTGCTAACCTTATACACTTTGAATAGGGAACTGGGAGCTGGCACCTTGCATCTATCTAATAGCCCTGTGCATAAATGTATGTGCATATATTGCACTTTTCTTATATGCAGAGGTAGACTGGACATAGACCTAATATATGCTTATTCAATGACAAACATATCTATTTTGAAAATGGTGTGAGCGAGTCTAAAGTCGAATAATGGACCCGGTGCCAACTTCACACTTTGAATAGTGAACTGGGAGCTGGCACCTTGCATTTATCTAATAGCCCTGTGCATAAATGTATGTGCATATATTGCACTTTTCTTATATGCAGAGGCAGACTGGACATAGACCTTATATATGCTTATTCAATGATAAACATATCTATTTTGAAACAGGTGTGAGCGAGTCTATAGTCGATTAATGAACCCGGTGCTAACCTTATACACTTTGAATAGGGAACTGGGAGCTGGCACCTTGCATCTATCTAATAGCCCTGTGCATAAATGTATGTGCATATATTGCACTTTTCTTATATGCAGAGGTAGACTGGACATAGACCTAATATATGCTTATTCAAAGATAAATATATCTATTTTGAAACGGGTGTGAGAGTGTCCAAAGTCGAATAATGAACCCGGTGCCAACCTTACTCTTTATAGTAGAATGGGATCTGGCACCTTGCATCTATCTAATAGCCCTGTGCATAAATGTATGTGCATATATTGCACTTTTCTTATATGCAGAGGTAGACTGGACATAGACCTAATATATGCTTATTCAATGATAAACATATCTATTTTGAAACAGGTGTGAGCGAGTCTAAAGTCGAAAAATGGACCCGGTGCCAACTTCACATTTTGAATAGTGAACTGGGAGCTGGCACCTTGCATTTATCTAATAGCCCTGTGCATAAATGTATGTGCATATATTGCACTTTTCTTATATGCAGAGGTAGACTGGACATAGACCTAATATATGCTTATTTAATGATAAACCTATCTAATTTGATATGGGTGTAAGAGTGTCCAAAGTTGAATAATGAACCCGGTGCCAACTTCACACTTTGAATAGTGAACTGGGAGCTGGCACTTTGCATTTATATAATAGCACTGTGCATAAATGTATGTGCATATATTGCACTTTTCTTATATGCAGAGGTAGACTGGACATAGACCTAATATATGCTTATTCAATGATAAACATATCTATTTTGAAACAGGTGTGAGCGAGTCTAAAGTCGATTAATGAACCCGGTGCTAACCTTATACACTTTGAATAGGGAACTGGGAGCTGGCACCTTGCATCTATCTAATAGCCCTGTGCATAAATGTATGTGCATATATTGCACTTTTCTTATATGCAGAGGTAGACTGGACATAGACCTAATATATGCTTATTCAATGATAAATATATCTATTTTGAAAATGGTGTGAGCGAGTCTAAAGTCGAATAATGGACCCGGTGCCAACTTCACACTTTGAATAGTGAACTGGGAGCTGGCACTTTGCATTTATATAATAGCCCTGTGCATAAATGTATGTGCATATATTGCACTTTTCTTATATGCAGAGGTAGACTGGACATAGACCTAATATATGCTTATTCACTGATAAACATATCTATTTTGAAACAGGTGTGAGCGAGTCTAAAGTCGATTAATGAACCCGGTGCTAACCTTATACACTTTGAATAGGGAACTGGGAGCTGGCACCTTGCATCTATCTAATAGCCCTGTGCATAAATGTATGTGCATATATTGCACTTTTCTTATATGCAGAGGTAGACTGGACATAGACCTAATATATGCTTATTCAATGATAAATATATCTATTTTGAAACGGGTGTGAGTGGTCCAAAGTCGAATAATGAACCCGGTGCCAACCTTACTCTTTATAGTAGAATGGGATCTGGCACCTTGCATCTATCTAATAGCCCTGTGCATAAATGTATGTGCATATATTGCACTTTTCTTATATGCAGAGGTAGACTGGACATAGACCTAATATATGCTTATTCAATGATAAACATATATATTTTGAAACAGGTGTGAGCGAGTCTAAAGTCGATTAATGAGCCCGGTGCTAACCTTATACACTTTGAATAGGGAACTGGGAGCTGGCACCTTGCATCTATCTAATAGCCCTGTGCATAAATGTATGTGCATATATTGCACTTTTCTTATATGCAGAGGTAGACTGGACATAGACCTAATATATGCTTATTCAATGACAAACATATCTATTTTGAAAATGGTGTGAGCGAGTCTAAAGTCGAATAATGGACCCGGTGCCAACTTCACACTTTGAATAGTGAACTGGGAGCTGGCACCTTGCATTTATCTAATAGCCCTGTGCATAAATGTATGTGCATATATTGCACTTTTCTTATATGCAGAGGCAGACTGGACATAGACCTTATATATGCTTATTCAATGATAAACATATCTATTTTGAAACAGGTGTGAGCGAGTCTATAGTCGATTAATGAACCCGGTGCTAACCTTATACACTTTGAATAGGGAACTGGGAGCTGGCACCTTGCATCTATCTAATAGCCCTGTGCATAAATGTATGTGCATATATTGCACTTTTCTTATATGCAGAGGTAGACTGGACATAGACCTAATATATGCTTATTCAAAGATAAATATATCTATTTTGAAACGGGTGTGAGAGTGTCCAAAGTCGAATAATGAACCCGGTGCCAACCTTACTCTTTATAGTAGAATGGGATCTGGCACCTTGCATCTATCTAATAGCCCTGTGCATAAATGTATGTGCATATATTGCACTTTTCTTATATGCAGAGGTAGACTGGACATAGACCTAATATATGCTTATTCAATGATAAACATATCTATTTTGAAACAGGTGTGAGCGAGTCTAAAGTCGAAAAATGGACCCGGTGCCAACTTCACATTTTGAATAGTGAACTGGGAGCTGGCACCTTGCATTTATCTAATAGCCCTGTGCATAAATGTATGTGCATATATTGCACTTTTCTTATATGCAGAGGTAGACTGGACATAGACCTAATATATGCTTATTCAATGATAAACCTATCTAATTTGATATGGGTGTAAGAGTGTCCAAAGTTGAATAATGAACCCGGTGCCAACTTCACACTTTGAATAGTGAACTGGGAGCTGGCACTTTGCATTTATATAATAGCACTGTGCATAAATGTATGTGCATATATTGCACTTTTCTTATATGCAGAGGTAGACTGGACATAGACCTAATATATGCTTATTCAATGATAAACATATCTATTTTGAAACAGGTGTGAGCGAGTCTAAAGTCGATTAATGAACCCGGTGCTAACCTTATACACTTTGAATAGGGAACTGGGAGCTGGCACCTTGCATCTATCTAATAGCCCTGTGCATAAATGTATGTGCATATATTGCACTTTTCTTATATGCAGAGGTAGACTGGACATAGACCTAATATATGCTTATTCAATGATAAACATATATATTTTGAAACAGGTGTGAGCGAGTCTAAAGTCGATTAATGAGCCCGGTGCTAACCTTATACACTTTGAATAGGGAACTGGGAGCTGGCACCTTGCATCTATCTAATAGCCCTGTGCATAAATGTATGTGCATATATTGCACTTTTCTTATATGCAGAGGTAGACTGGACATAGACCTAATATATGCTTATTCAATGATAAACATATCTATTTTGAAACAGGTGTGAGCGAGTCTAAAGTCGAAAAATGGACCCGGTGCCAACTTCACATTTTGAATAGTGAACTGGGAGCTGGCACCTTGCATTTATCTAATAGCCCTGTGCATAAATGTATGTGCATATATTGCACTTTTCTTATATGCAGAGGTAGACTGGACATAGACCTAATATATGCTTATTCAATGATAACTATATCTATTTTGAAACGGGTGTGAGAGTGTCCAAAGTCGAATAATGAACCCGGTGCCAACCTTACTCTTTATAGTAAAATGGGATCTGGCACCTTGCATCTATCTAATAGCCCTGTGCATAAATGTATGTGCATAAATTGCACTTTTCTTAAATGCAGAGGTAGACTGGACATAGACCTAATATATGTTTATTCAATGACAAACATATCTATTTTGAAAGGGGTGTGAGCGAGTCTAAAGTCGAATAATGGACCCGGTGCCAACTTCACACTTTGAATAGGGAACTGGGAGCTGGCACCTTGCATCTATCTAATAGCCCTGTGCATAAATGTATGTGCATATATTGCACTTTTCTTATATGCAGAGGTAGACTGGACATAGACCTAATATATGCTTATTCAATGATAAATATATCTATTTTGAAACGGGTGTGAGAGTGTCCAAAGTCGAAAAATGAACCCGGTGCCAACCTTACTCTTTATAGTAAAATGGGATCTGGCACCTTGCATCTATCTAATAGCCCTGTGCATAAATGTATGTGCATAAATTGCACTTTTCTTAAATGCAGAGGTAGACTGGACATAGACCTAATATATGCTTATTCAATGACAAACATATCTATTTTGAAAAGGGTGTGAGCAAGTCTAAAGTCGAATAATGGACCCGGTGCCAACTTCACACTTTGAATAGTGAACTGGGAGCTGGCACCTTGCATCTATCTAATAGCCCTGTGCATAAATGTATGTGCATATATTGCACTTTTCTTATATGCAGAGGTAGACTGGACATAGACCTAATATATGCTTATTCAATGATAAACATATCTATTTTGAAACAGGTGTGAGCGAGTCTAAAGTCGATTAATGAACCCGGTGCTAACCTTATACACTTTGAATAGGGAACTGGGAGCTGGCACCTTGCATCTATCTAATAGCCCTGTGCATAAATGTATGTGCATATATTGCACTTTTCTTATATGCAGAGGTAGACTGGACATAGACCTAATATATGCTTATTCAATGATAAATATATCTATTTTGAAACGGGTGTGAGTGGTCCAAAGTCGAATAATGAACCCGGTGCCAACCTTACTCTTTATAGTAGAATGGGATCTGGCACCTTGCATCTATCTAATAGCCCTGTGCATAAATGTATGTGCATATATTGCACTTTTCTTATATGCAGAGGTAGACTGGACATAGACCTAATATATGCTTATTCAATGATAAACATATATATTTTGAAACAGGTGTGAGCGAGTCTAAAGTCGATTAATGAACCCGGTGCTAACCTTATACACTTTGAATAGGGAACTGGGAGCTGGCACCTTGCATCTATCTAATAGCCCTGTGCATAAATGTATGTGCATATATTGCACTTTTCTTATATGCAGAGGTAGACTGGACATAGACCTAATATATGCTTATTCAATGACAAACATATCTATTTTGAAAATGGTGTGAGCGAGTCTAAAGTCGAATAATGGACCCGGTGCCAACTTCACACTTTGAATAGTGAACTGGGAGCTGGCACCTTGCATTTATCTAATAGCCCTGTGCATAAATGTATGTGCATATATTGCACTTTTCTTATATGCAGAGGCAGACTGGACATAGACCTAATATATGCTTATTCAATGATAAACATATCTATTTTGAAACAGGTGTGAGCGAGTCTATAGTCGATTAATGAACCCGGTGCTAACCTTATACACTTTGAATAGGGAACTGGGAGCTGGCACCTTGCATCTATCTATTAGCCCTATGCATAAATGTATGTGCATATATTGCACTTTTCTTATATGCAGAGGTAGACTGGACATAGACCTAATATATGCTTATTCAAAGATAAATATATCTATTTTGAAACGGGTGTGAGAGTGTCCAAAGTCGAATAATGAACCCGGTGCCAACCTTACTCTTTATAGTAGAATGGGATCTGGCACCTTGCATCTATCTAATAGCCCTGTGCATAAATGTATGTGCATATATTGCACTTTTCTTATATGCAGAGGTAGACTGGACATAGACCTAATATATGCTTATTCAATGATAAACATATCTATTTTGAAACAGGTGTGAGCGAGTCTAAAGTCGAATAATGGACCCGGTGCCAACTTCACACTTTGAATAGTGAACTGGGAGCTGGCACCTTGCATTTATCTAATAGCCCTGTGCATAAATGTATGTGCATATATTGCACTTTTCTTATATGCAGAGGTAGACTGGACATAGACCTAATATATGCTTATTCAATGATAACTATATCTATTTTGAAACGGGTGTGAGAGTGTCCAAAGTCGAATAATGAACCCGGTGGCAACCTTACTCTTTATAGTAAAATGGGATCTGGCACCTTGCATCTATCTAATAGCCCTGTGCATAAATGTATGTGCATAAATTGCACTTTTCTTAAATGCAGAGGTAGACTGGACATAGACCTAATATATGTTTATTCAATGACAAACATATCTATTTTGAAAAGGGTGTGAGCGAGTCTAAAGTCGAATAATGGACCCGGTGCCGACTTCACACTTTGAATAGGGAACTGGGAGCTGGCACCTTGCATCTATCTAATAGCCCTGTGCATAAATGTATGTGCATATATTGCACTTTTCTTATATGCAGAGGTAGACTGGACATAGACCTAATATATGCTTATTCAATGATAAATATATCTATTTTGAAACGGGTGTGAGAGTGTCCAAAGTCGAAAAATGAACCCGGTGCCAACCTTACTCTTTATAGTAAAATGGGATCTGGCACCTTGCATCTATCTAATAGCCCTGTGCATAAATGTATGTGCATAAATTGCACTTTTCTTAAATGCAGAGGTAGACTGGACATAGACCTAATATATGCTTATTCAATGATAAACATATCTATTTTGAAACAGGTGTGAGCGAGTCTAAAGTCGATTAATGAACCCGGTGCTAACCTTATACACTTTGAATAGGGAACTGGGAGCTGGCACCTTGCATCTATCTAATAGCCCTATGCATAAATGTATGTGCATATATTGCACTTTTCTTATATGCAGAGGTAGACTGGACATAGACCTAATATATGCTTATTCAATGATAAACATATCTATTTTGAAACGGGTGTGAGAGTGTCCAAAGTCGAATAATGAACCCGGTGCCAACCTTACTCTTTATAGTAAAATTGGATCTGGCACCTTGCATCTATCTAATAGCCCTGTGCATAAATGTATGTGCATATATTGCACTTTTCTTATATGCAGAGGTAGACTGGACATAGACCTAATATATGCTTATTCAATGATAAACATATCTATTTTCAAACAGGTGTGAGCGAGTCTAAAGTCGATTAATGAACCCGGTGCTAACATTATACACTTTGAATAGGGAACTGGGAGCTGGCACCTTGCATTTATCTAATAGCCCTGTGCATAAATGTATGTGCATATATTGCACTTTTCTTATATGCAGAGGTAGACTGGACATAGACCTAATATATGCTTATTCAATGATAACTATATCTATTTTGAAACGGGTGTGAGAGTGTCCAAAGTCGAATAATGAACCCGGTGCCAACCTTACTCTTTATAGTAAAATGGGATCTGGCACCTTGCATCTATCTAATAGCCCTGTGCATAAATGTATGTGCATATATTGCACTTTTCTTAAATGCAGAGGTAGACTGGACATAGACCTAATATATGTTTATTCAATGACAAACATATCTATTTTGAAAAGGGTGTGAGCGAGTCTAAAGTCGAATAATGAACCCGATGCCAACTTCACACTTTGAATAGTGAACTGGGAGCTGGCACCTTGCATTTATCTAATATGCCTGTGCATAAATGTATGTGCATATATTGCACTTTTCTTATATGCAGAGGTAGACTGGACATAGACCTTATATATGCTTATTCAATGATAAACATATCTATTTTGAAACAGGTGTGAGCGAGTCTAAAGTCGGTTAATGAACCCGGTGCTAACCTTATACACTTTGAATAGGGAACTGGGAGCTGGCACCTTGCATCTATCTAATAGCCCTGTGCATAAATGTATGTGCATATATTGCACTTTTCTTATATGCAGAGGTAGACTGGACATAGACCTAATATATGCTTATTCAAAGATAAATATATCTATTTTGAAACGGGTGTGAGAGTGTCCAAAGTCGAATAATGAACCCGGTGCCAACCTTACTCTTTATAGTAGAATGGGATCTGGCACCTTGCATCTATCTAATAGCCCTGTGCATAAATGTATGTGCATATATTGCACTTTTCTTATATGCAGAGGTAGACTGGACATAGACCTAATATATGCTTATTCAATGATAAACATATCTATTTTGAAACAGGTGTGAGCGAGTCTAAAGTCGAATAATGGACCCGGTGCCAACTTCACACTTTGAATAGTGAACTGGGAGCTGGCACCTTGCATTTATCTAATAGCCCTGTGCATAAATGTATGTGCATATATTGCACTTTTCTTATATGCAGAGGTAGACTGGACATAGACCTAATATATGCTTATTCAATGATAACTATATCTATTTTGAAACGGGTGTGAGAGTGTCCAAAGTCGAATAATGAACCCGGTGCCAACCTTACTCTTTATAGTAAAATGGGATCTGGCACCTTGCATCTATCTAATAGCCCTGTGCATAAATGTATGTGCATAAATTGCACTTTTCTTAAATGCAGAGGTAGACTGGACATAGACCTAATATATGTTTATTCAATGACAAACATATCTATTTTGAAAAGGGTGTGAGCGAGTCTAAAGTCGAATAATGGACCCGGTGCCGACTTCACACTTTGAATAGGGAACTGGGAGCTGGCACCTTGCATCTATCTAATAGCCCTGTGCATAAATGTATGTGCATATATTGCACTTTTCTTATATGCAGAGGTAGACTGGACATAGACCTAATATATGCTTATTCAATGATAAATATATCTATTTTGAAACGGGTGTGAGAGTGTCCAAAGTCGAAAAATGAACCCGGTGCCAACCTTACTCTTTATAGTAAAATGGGATCTGGCACCTTGCATCTATCTAATAGCCCTGTGCATAAATGTATGTGCATAAATTGCACTTTTCTTAAATGCAGAGGTAGACTGGACATAGACCTAATATATGCTTATTCAATGATAAACATATCTATTTTGAAACAGGTGTGAGCGAGTCTAAAGTCGATTAATGAACCCGGTGCTAACCTTATACACTTTGAATAGGGAACTGGGAGCTGGCACCTTGCATCTATCTAATAGCCCTATGCATAAATGTATGTGCATATATTGCACTTTTCTTATATGCAGAGGTAGACTGGACATAGACCTAATATATGCTTATTCAATGATAAACATATCTATTTTGAAACGGGTGTGAGAGTGTCCAAAGTCGAATAATGAACCCGGTGCCAACCTTACTCTTTATAGTAAAATTGGATCTGGCACCTTGCATCTATCTAATAGCCCTGTGCATAAATGTATGTGCATATATTGCACTTTTCTTATATGCAGAGGTAGACTGGACATAGACCTAATATATGCTTATTCAATGATAAACATATCTATTTTCAAACAGGTGTGAGCGAGTCTAAAGTCGATTAATGAACCCGGTGCTAACATTATACACTTTGAATAGGGAACTGGGAGCTGGCACCTTGCATTTATCTAATAGCCCTGTGCATAAATGTATGTGCATATATTGCACTTTTCTTATATGCAGAGGTAGACTGGACATAGACCTAATATATGCTTATTCAATGATAACTATATCTATTTTGAAACGGGTGTGAGAGTGTCCAAAGTCGAATAATGAACCCGGTGCCAACCTTACTCTTTATAGTAAAATGGGATCTGGCACCTTGCATCTATCTAATAGCCCTGTGCATAAATGTATGTGCATATATTGCACTTTTCTTAAATGCAGAGGTAGACTGGACATAGACCTAATATATGTTTATTCAATGACAAACATATCTATTTTGAAAAGGGTGTGAGCGAGTCTAAAGTCGAATAATGAACCCGATGCCAACTTCACACTTTGAATAGTGAACTGGGAGCTGGCACCTTGCATTTATCTAATATGCCTGTGCATAAATGTATGTGCATATATTGCACTTTTCTTATATGCAGAGGTAGACTGGACATAGACCTTATATATGCTTATTCAATGATAAACATATCTATTTTGAAACAGGTGTGAGCGAGTCTAAAGTCGGTTAATGAACCCGGTGCTAACCTTATACACTTTGAATAGGGAACTGGGAGCTGGCACCTTGCATCTATCTAATAGCCCTGTGCATAAATGTATGTGCATATATTGCACTTTTCTTATATGCAGAGGTAGACTGGACATAGACCTAATATATGCTTATTCAATGATAAATATATATATTTTGAAACGGGTGTGAGAGTGTCCAAAGTCGAATAATGAACCCGGTGCCAACCTTACTCTTAATAGTAGAATGGGATCTGGCACCTTGCATCTATCTAATAGCCCTGTGCATAAATGTATGTGCATATATTGCACTTTTCTTATATGCAGAGGTAGACTGGACATAGACCTAATATATGCTTATTCAATGATAAACATATCTATTTTGAAACAGGTGTGAGCGAGTCTAAAGTCGATTAATCAACCCGGTGCTAACCTTATACACTTTGAATAGGGAACTGGGAGCTGGCACCTTGCATCTATCTAATAGCCCTGTGCATAAATGTATGTGCATATATTGCACTTTTCTTATATGCAGAGGTAGACTGGACATAGACCTAATATATGCTTATTCAATGACAAATATATCTATTTTGAAACGGGTGTGAGAGTGTCCAAAGTCGAATAATGAACCCGGTGCCAACCTTACTCTTTATAGTAGAATGGGATCTGACACCTTGCATCTATCTAATAGCCCTGTGCATAAATGTATGTGCATATATTGCACTTTTCTTATATTCAGAGGTAGACTGGACATAGACCTAATATATGCTTATTCAATGATAAACATATATATTTTGAAACAGGTGCGAGCGAGTCTAAAGTCGATAAATGAACCCGGTGCTAACCTTATACACTTTGAATAGGGAACTGGGAGCTGGCACCTTGCATCTATCTAATAGCCCTGTGCATAAATGTATGTGCATATATTGCACTTTTCTTATATGCAGAGGTAGACTGGACATAGACTTAATATATGCTTATTCAATGACAAACATATCTATTTTGAAAAGGGTGTGAGCGAGTCTAAAGTCGAATAATGGACCCGGTGCCAACTTCACACTTTGAATAGTGAACTGGGAGCTGGCACCTTGCATTTATCTAATAGCCCTGTGCATAAATGTATGTGCATATATTGCACT
This sequence comes from Steromphala cineraria, assembly GCA_916613615.1. Classification (NCBI taxonomy): domain Eukaryota; kingdom Metazoa; phylum Mollusca; class Gastropoda; order Trochida; family Trochidae; genus Steromphala; species Steromphala cineraria. The sequence continues at coordinate 25,722,867 of OU744727.1, read as the reverse complement.
TTTCTTATATGCAGAGGCAGACTGGACATAGACCTAATATATGCTTATTCAATGATAAACATATCTATTTTGAAACAGGTGTGAGCGAGTCTAAAGTCGATTAATGAACCCGGTGCTAACCTTATACACTTTGAATAGGGAACTGGGAGCTGGCACCTTGCATCTATCTAATAGCCCTGTGCATAAATGTATGTGCATATATTGCACTTTTCTTATATGCAGAGGTAGACTGGACATAGACCTAATATATGCTTATTCAATGATAAATATATATATTTTGAAACGGGTGTGAGTGGTCCAAAGTCGAATAATGAACCCGGTGCCAACCTTACTCTTAATAGTAGAATGGGATCTGGCACCTTGCATCTATCTAATAGCCCTGTGCATAAATGTATGTGCATATATTGCACTTTTCTTATATGCAGAGGTAGACTGGACATAGACCTAATATATGCTTATTCAATGATAAACATATATATTTTGAAACAGGTGTGAGCGAGTCTAAAGTCGATTAATGAACCCGGTGCTAACCTTATACACTTTGAATAGGGAACTGGGAGCTGGCACCTTGCATCTATGTAATAGCCCTGTGCATAAATGTATGTGCATATATTGCACTTTTCTTATATGCAGAGGTAGACTGGACATAGACCTAATATATGCTTATTCAATGACAAACATATCTATTTTGAAAAGGGTGTGAGCGAGTCTAAAGTCGCATAATGGACCCGGTGCCAACTTCACACTTTGAATAGTGAACTGGGAGCTGGCACCTTGCATTTATCTAATAGCCCTGTGCATAAATGTATGTGCATATATTGCACTTTTCTTATATGCAGAGGCAGACTGGACATAGACCTAATATATGCTTATTCAATGATAAACATATCTATTTTGAAACAGGTGTGAGCGAGTCTAAAGTCGATTAATGAACCCGGTGCTAACCTTATACACTTTGAATAGGGAACTGGGAGCTGGCACCTTGCATCTATCTAATAGCCCTGATTGCACTTTTCTTATATGCAGAGGTAGACTGGACATAGACCTAATATATGCTTATTCAATGATAAATATATCTATTTTGAAACGGGTGTGAGAGTGTCCAAAGTCGAATAATGAACCCGGTGCCAACCTTACTCTTTATAGTAGAATGGGATCTGGCACCTTGCATCTATCTAATAGCCCTGTGCATAAATGTATGTGCATATATTGCACTTTTCTTATATGCAGAGGTAGACTGGACATAGACCTAATATATGCTTATTCAATGATAAACATATCTATTTTGAAACAGGTGTGAGCGAGTCTAAAGTCGATTAATGAACCCGGTGCTAACCTTATACACTTTGAATAGGGAACTGGGAGCTGGCACCTTGCATCTATCTAATAGCCCTGTGCATAAATGTATGTGCATATATTGCACTTTTCTTATATGCAGAGGTAGACTGGACATAGACCTAATATATGCTTATTCAATGATAAATATATCTATTTTGAAACGGGTGTGAGAGTGTCCAAAGTCGAATAATGAACCCGGTGCCAACCTTACTCTTTATAGTAGAATGGGATCTGGCACCTTGCATCTATCTAATAGCCCTGTGCATAAATGTATGTGCATATATTGCACTTTTCTTATATGCAGAGGTAGACTGGACATAGACCTAATATATGCTTATTCAATGATAAACATATCTATTTTGAAACAGGTGTGAGCGAGTCTAAAGTCGATTAATGAACCTGGTGCTAACCTTATACACTTTGAATAGGGAACTGGGAGCTGGCACCTTGCATCTATGTAATAGCCCTGTGCATAAATGTATGTGCATATATTGCACTTTTCTTATATGCAGAGGTTGACTGGACATAGACCTAATATATGCTTATTCAATGATAAATATATCTATTTTGAAACGGGTGAGAGTGTCCAAAGTCGAATAATGAACCCGGTGCCAACCTTACTCTTTAGAGTAGAATGGGATCTGGCACCTTGCATCTATCTAATAGCCCTGTGCATAAATGTATGTGCATATATTGCACTTTTCTTATATGCAGAGCAGGGATGCAGATTCAAATTTTTGCCAATCGGACATTCCACGTATAAATCGACGAATAATGATATTTTGTAATAAATTTTGGTGCTTTATCTCACGTAAATACACGATTGAACATGGGGAAATATTTCATAGACTAAATTTAAGTCTTAAATTATTACTCAGTAATTTACTTATTACTATGATGTTTAGGCCTAGGTATATGAATATGTTTATAATTTAAATAAATAATCAAGTTTCAATAGTGTCAGTTATTCAGTAAACAAATGCCAGGTGCTTAGAATCTAATATTAACTGGAAAGCAGACGATGTACAGATCTATTTATAGCAACGCATGCAATGCAATGCAAAAATAAAACACTGAAAATACATTACATTGAGTAAAATAAAATTACTTTGGCTGTTTTAAATATAATTCTATTAAGTTATGATGCATATCAACTACTTGACACACACTGCATAAGTTTTTTTATCCTGTCAAACTTGCCAACAGATCAGCCTGTTTTCGTTTCCCTATCACTGCAGTAATCCTGCTGTTCCTTTCTCCTCCCTCCAGTAATGAAAGCTCCCAACACTGTGTTAATGAAGTCTTGCTTGCAAAGTCAATGCATGGAGCTTGTGAAGTTAGTGGAGGGAGGAAAAAGTAACAGCATGTAAAATAACGATGTGAAGTTGTTTGATGTCTTTTTAAAAAAAGTTTGGCCTTAGTGACTTGTTTTACTCAATGCATGACACTGAGATGATCCAATAATTAAAGATAACAAGGTAATTATGTCGTTTAAATGGATTAGTTGTTTCATTGATGACCGGTTCGTGTTTTCATTACAATTATGACCGACACAAGCGGGGCATTTCATCGGCCTTTATTGATTGCTTGTTAGTCAACTCAGGCTTGTTTATCTGTTTGTTTAGTAATTCTTTGATTATCTTCAATCGGTCAAATGACTCCTTGTATGTCCGACAGGTCACTTTTTCAATCGGTCAAACTGAATTCCCAATCGGACATGTCCGGCAAATAGACCGATTTCTGCATCCCTGATGCAGAGGTAGACTGGACATAGACCTAATATATGCTTATTCAATGATATACATATCTATTTTGAAACAGGTGTGAGCGAGTCTAAAGTCGATTAATGAACCCGGTGCTAACCTTATACACTTTGAATAGGGAACTGGGAGCTGGCACCTTGCATCTATCTAATAGCCCTGTGCATAAATGTATGTGCATATATTGCACTTTTCTTATATGCAGAGGTAGACTGGACATAGACCTAATATATGCTTATTCAATGATAAATATATCTATTTTGAAACGGGTGTGAGAGTGTCCAAAGTCGAATAATGAACCCGGTGCCAACCTTACTCTTTATAGTAGAATGGGATCTGGCACCTTGCATCTATCTAATAGCCCTGTGCATAAATGTATGTGCATATATTGCACTTTTCTTATATTCAGAGGTAGACTGGACATAGACCTAATATATGCTTATTCAATGATAAACATATATATTTTGAAACAGGTGTGAGCGAGTCTAAAGTCGATTAATGAACCCGGTGCTAACCTTATACACTTTGAATAGGGAACTGGGAGCTGGCACCTTGCATCTATGTAATAGCCCTGTGCATAAATGTATGTGCATATATTGCACTTTTCTTATATGCAGAGGTAGACTGGACATAGACCTAATATATGCTTATTCAATGATAAATATATCTATTTTGAAACGGGTGAGAGTGTCCAAAGTCGAATAATGAACCCGGTGCCAACCTTACTCTTTATAGTAGAATGGGATCTGGCACCTTGCATCTATCTAATAGCCCTGTGCATAAATGTATGTGCATATATTGCACTTTTCTTATATGCAGAGGTAGACTGGACATAGACCTAATATATGCTTATTCAATGATATACATATCTATTTTGAAACAGGTGTGAGCGAGTCTAAAGTCGATTAATGAACCCGGTGCTCACCTTATACACTTTGAATAGGGAACTGGGAGCTGGCACCTTGCATCTATCTAATAGCCCTGTGCATAAATGTATGTGCATATATTGCACTTTTCTTATATGCAGAGGTAGACTGGACATAGACCTAATATATGCTTATTCAATGATAAATATATCTATTTTGAAACGGGTGTGAGAGTGTCCAAAGTCGAATAATGAACCCGGTGCCAACCTTACTCTTTATAGTAGAATGGGATCTGGCACCTTGCATCTATCTAATAGCCCTGTGCATAAATGTATGTGCATATATTGCACTTTTCTTATATTCAGAGGTAGACTGGACATAGACCTAATATATGCTTATTCAATGATAAACATATATATTTTGAAACAGGTGCGAGCGAGTCTAAAGTCGATTAATGAACCCGGTGCTAACCTTATACACTTTGAATAGGGAACTGGGAGCTGGCACCTTGCATCTATCTAATAGCCCTGTGCATAAATGTATGTGCATATATTGCACTTTTCTTATATGCAGAGGTAGACTGGACATAGACTTAATATATGCTTATTCAATGACAAACATATCTATTTTGAAAAGGGTGTGAGCGAGTCTAAAGTCGAATAATGGACCCGGTGCCAACTTCACACTTTGAATAGTGAACTGGGAGCTGGCACCTTGCATTTATCTAATAGCCCTGTGCATAAATGTATGTGCATATATTGCACTTTTCTTATATGCAGAGGCAGACTGGACATAGACCTAATATATGCTTATTCAATGATAAACATATCTATTTTGAAACAGGTGTGAGCGAGTCTAAAGTCGATTAATGAACCCGGTGCTAACCTTATACACTTTGAATAGGGAACTGGGAGCTGGCACCTTGCATCTATCTAATAGCCCTGTGCATAAATGTATGTGCATATATTGCACTTTTCTTATATGCAGAGGTAGACTGGACATAGACCTAATATATGCTTATTCAATGATAAATATATATATTTTGAAACGGGTGTGAGTGGTCCAAAGTCGAATAATGAACCCGGTGCCAACCTTACTCTTAATAGTAGAATGGGATCTGGCACCTTGCATCTATCTAATAGCCCTGTGCATAAATGTATGTGCATATATTGCACTTTTCTTATATGCAGAGGTAGACTGGACATAGACCTAATATATGCTTATTCAATGATAAACATATATATTTTGAAACAGGTGTGAGCGAGTCTAAAGTCGATTAATGAACCCGGTGCTAACCTTATACACTTTGAATAGGGAACTGGGAGCTGGCACCTTGCATCTATCTAATAGCCCTGTGCATAAATGTATGTGCATATATTGCACTTTTCTTATATGCAGAGGTAGACTGGACATAGACCTAATATATGCTTATTCAATGACAAACATATCTATTTTGAAAAGGGTGTGAGCGAGTCTAAAGTCGAATAATGGACCCAGTGCCAACTTCACACTTTGAATAGTGAACTGGGAGCTGGCACCTTGCATTTATCTAATAGCCCTGTGCATAAATGTATGTGCATATATTGCACTTTTCTTATATGCAGAGGCAGACTGGAAATAGACCTAATATATGCTTATTCAATGATAAACATATCTATTTTGAAACAGGTGTGAGCGAGTCTAAAGTCGATTAATGAACCCGGTGCTAACCTTATACACTTTGAATAGGGAACTGGGAGCTGGCACCTTGCATCTATCTAATAGCCCTGTGCATAAATGTATGTGCATATATTGCACTTTTCTTATATGCAGAGGTAGACTGGACATAGACCTAATATATGCTTATTCAATGATAAATATATCTATTTTGAAACGGGTGTGAGAGTGTCCAAAGTCGAATAATGAAGCCGGTGCCAACCTTACTCTTTATAGTAGAATGGGATCTGGCACCTTGCATCTATCTAATAGCCCTGTGCATAAATGTATGTGCATATATTGCACTTTTCTTATATGCAGAAGTAGACTGGACATAGACTTAATATATGCTTATTCAATGATAAACATATCTATTTTGAAACAGGTGTGAGCGAGTCTAAAGTCGATTAATGAACCCGGTGCTAACCTTATACACTTTGAATAGGGAACTGGGAGCTGGCACCTTGCATCTATCTAATAGCCCTGTGCATAAATGTATGTGCATATATTGCACTTTTCTTATATGCAGAGGTAGACTGGACATAGACCTAATATATGCTTATTCAATGATAAATATATCTATTTTGAAACGGGTGTGAGAGTGTCCAAAGTCGAATAATGAACCCGGTGCCAACCTTACTCTTTATAGTAGAATGGGATCTGGCACCTTGCATCTATCTAATAGCCCTGTGCATAAATGTATGTGCATATATTGCACTTTTCTTATATGCAGAGGTAGACTGGACATAGACCTAATATATGCTTATTCAATGACAAACATATCTATTTTGAAAAGGGTGTGAGCGAGTCTAAAGTCGAATAATGGACCCGGTGCCAACTTCACACTTTGAATAGTGAACTGGGAGCTGGCACCTTGCTTTTATCTAATAGCCCTGTGCATAAATGTATGTGCATATATTGCACTTTTCTTATATGCAGAGGCAGACTGGAAATAGACCTAATATATGCTTATTCAATGATAAACATATCTATTTTGAAACAGGTGTGAGCGAGTCTAAAGTCGATTAATGAACCCGGTGCTAACCTTATACACTTTGAATAGGGAACTGGGAGCTGGCACCTTGCATCTATCTAATAGCCCTGTGCATAAATGTATGTGCATATATTGCACTTTTCTTATATGCAGAGGTAGACTGGACATAGACCTAATATATGCTTATTCAATGATAAATATATCTATTTTGAAACGGGTGTGAGAGTGTCCAAAGTCGAATAATGAACCCGGTGCCAACCTTACTCTTTATAGTAGAATGGGATCTGGCACCTTGCATCTATCTAATAGCCCTGTGCATAAATGTATGTGCATATATTGCACTTTTCTTATATGCAGAAGTAAACTGGACATAGACTTAATATATGCTTATTCAATGATAAACATATCTATTTTGAAACAGGTGTGAGCGAGTCTAAAGTCGATTAATGAACCCGGTGCTAACCTTATACACTTTGAATAGGGAACTGGGAGCTGGCACCTTGCATCTATCTAATAGCCCTGTGCATAAATGTATGTGCATATATTGCACTTTTCTTATATGCAGAGGTAGACTGGACATAGACCTAATATATGCTTATTCAATGATAAATATATCTATTTTGAAACGGGTGTGAGAGTGTCCAAAGTCGAATAATGAACCCGGTGCCAACCTTACTCTTTATAGTAGAATGGGATCTGGCACCTTGCATCTATCTAATAGCCCTGTGCATAAATGTATATGCATATATTGCACTTTTCTTATATGCAGAGGTAGACTGGACATAGACCTAATATATGCTTATTCAATGATAAACATATATATTTTGAAACAGGTGTGAGCGAGTCTAAAGTCGATTAATGAACCCGGTGCTAACCTTATACACTTTGAATAGGGAACTGGGAGCTGGCACCTTGCATCTATCTAATAGCCCTGTGCATAAATGTATTTGCATATATTGCACTTTTCTTATATGCAGAGGTAGACTGGACATAAACTTAATATATGCTTATTCAATGACAAACATATCTATTTTGAAACAGGTGTGAGCGAGTCTAAAGTCGAATAATGGACCCGGTGCCAACTTCACACTTTGAATAGTGAACTGGGAGCTGGCACCTTGCATTTATCTAATAGCCCTGTGCATAAATGTATGTGCATATATTGCACTTTTCTTATATGCAGAGGCAGACTGGACATAGACCTAATATATGCTTATTCAATGATAAACATATCTATTTTGAAACAGGTATGAGCGAGTCTAAAGTCGATTAATGAACCCGGTGCTAACCTTAAACACTTTGAATAGGGAACTGGGAGCTGGCACCTTGCATCTATCTAATAGCCCTGTGCATAAATGTATGTGCATATATTGCACTTTTCTTATATGCAGAGGTAGACTGGACATAGACCTAATATATGCTTATTCAATGATAAATATATCTATTTTGAAACGGGTGAGAGTGTCCAAAGTCGAATAATGAACCCGGTGCCAACCTTACTCTTTATAGTAGAATGGGATCTGGCACCTTGCATCTATCTAATAGCCCTGCGCATAAATGTATGTGCATATATTGCACTTTTCTTATATGCAGAGGTAGACTGGACATAGACCTAATATATGCTTATTCAATGATAAACATATCTATTTTGAAACAGGTGTGAGCGAGTCTATAAAGTCAATTAATGAACCCGGTGCTAACCTTATACACTTTGAATAGGGAACTGGGAGCTGGCACCTTGCATCTATCTAATAGCCCTGTGCATAAATGTATATGCATATATTGCACTTTTCTTATATGCAGAGGTAGACTGGACATAGACCTAATATATGCTTATTCAATGATAAATATATCTATTTTGAAACGGGTGTGAGAGTGTCCAAAGTCGAATAATGAACCCGGTGCCAACCTTACTCTTTATAGTAGAATGGGATCTGGCACCTTGCATCTATCTAATAGCCCTGTGCATAAATGTATGTGCATATATTGCACTTTTCTTATATGCAGAGGTAGACTGGACATAGACCTAATATATGCTTATTCAATGATAAACATATATATTTTGAAACAGGTGTGAGCGAGTCTAAAGTCGATTAATGAACCCGGTGCTAACCTTATACACTTTGAATAGGGAACTGGGGGCTGGCACCTTGCATCTATCTAATAGCCCTGTGCATAAATGTATTTGCATATATTGCACTTTTCTTATATGCAGAGGTAGACTGGACATAAACTTAATATATGCTTATTCAATGACAAACATATCTATTTTGAAAAGGGTGTGAGCGAGTCTAAAGTCGAATAATGGACCCGGTGCCAACTTCACACTTTGAATAGTGAACTGGGAGCTGGCACCTTGCATTTATCTAATAGCCCTGTGCATAAATGTATGTGCATATATTGCACTTTTCTTATATGCAGAGGCAGACTGGACATAGACCTAATATATGCTTATTCAATGATAAACATATCTATTTTGAAACAGGTGTGAGCGAGTCTAAAGTCGATAAATGAACCCGGTGCTAACCTTATACACTTTGAATAGGGAACTGGGAGCTCGCACCTTGCATCTATCTAATAGCCCTGTGCATAAATGTATGTGCATATATTGCACTTTTCTTATATGCAGAGGTAGACTGGACATAGACCTAATATATGCTTATTCAATGATAAATATATCTATTTTGAAACGGGTGTGAGAGTGTCCAAAGTCGAATAATGAACCCGGTGCCAACCTTACTCTTTATAGTAGAATGGGATCTGGCACCTTGCATCTATCTAATAGCCCTGTGCATAAATGTATGTGCATATATTGCACTTTTCTTATATGCAGAGGTAGACTGGACATAGACCTAATATATGCTTATTCAATGATAAACATATCTATTTTGAAACAGGTGTGAGCGAGTCTAAAGTCGATTAATGAACCCGGTGCTAACCTTATACACTTTGAATAGGGAACTGGGAGCTGGCACCTTGCATCTGTGTAATAGCCCTGTGCATAAATGTATGTGCATATATTGCACTTTTCTTATATGCAGAGGTAGACTGGACATAGACCTGATATATGCTTATTCAATGATAAATATATCTATTTTGAAACGGGTGAGAGTGTCCAAAGTCGAATAATGAACCCGGTGCCAACCTTACTCTTTAAAGTAGAATGGGATCTGGCACCTTGCATCTATCTAATAGCCCTGTGCATAAATGTATGTGCATATATTGCACTTTTCTTATATGCAGAGGCAGACTGGACATAGACCTAATATATGCTTATTCAATGATAAACATATCTATTTTGAAACAGGTGTGAGCGAGTCTAAAGTCGATTAATGAACCCGGTGCTAACCTTATACACTTTGAATAGGGAACTGGGAGCTGGCACCTTGCATCTATCTAATAGCCCTGTGCATAAATGTATTTGCATATATTGCACTTTTCTTATATGCAGAGGTAGACTGGACATAGACCTAATATATGCTTATTCAATGATAAATATATCTATTTTGAAACGGGTGTGAGAGTGTCCAAAGTCGAATAATGAACCCGGTGCCAACCTTACTCTTTATAGTAGAATGGGATCTGGCACCTTGCATCTATCTAATAGCCCTGTGCATAAATGTATGTGCATATATTGCACTTTTCTTATATGCAGAGGTAGACTGGACATAGACCTAATATATGCTTATTCAATGATAAACATATCTATTTTGAAACAGGTGTGAGCGAGTCTAAAGTCGATTAATGAACCAGGTGCTAACCTTATACACTTTGAATAGGGAACTGGGAGCTGGCACCTTGCATTTATCTAATAGCCCTGTGCATAAATGTATGTGCATATATTGCACTTTTCTTATATGCAGAGGTAGACTGGACATAGACCTAATATATGCTTATTTAATGATAAACCTATCTAATTTGATATGGGTGTAAGAGTGTCCAAAGTTGAATAATGAAACCGGTGCCAACTTCACACTTTGAATAGTGAACTGGGAGCTGGCACCTTGCATTTATCTAATAGCCCTGTGCATAAATGTATGTGCATATATTGCACTTTTCTTATATGCAGAGGTAGACTGGACATAAACCTAATATATGCTTATTCAATGATAAACATATATATTTTGAAACAGGTGTGAGCGAGTCTAAAGTTGATTAATGAACCAGGTGCTAACCTTATACACTTTGAATAGGGAACTGGGAGCTGGCACCTTGCATCTATCTAATAGCCCTGTGCATAAATGTATGTGCATATATTGCACTTTTCTTATATGCAGAGGTAGACTGGACATAGACCTAATATATGCTTATTCAATGACAAACATATCTATTTTGAAAAGGTTGTGAGCGAGTCTAAAGTCGAATAATCGACCCGGTGCCAACTTCACACTTTGAATAGTGAACTGGGAGCTGGCACCTTGCATTTATCTAATAGCCCTGTGCATAAATGTATGTGCATATATTGCACTTTTCTTATATGCAGAGGTAGACTGGACATAGACCTAATATATGCTTATTCAATGATAAATATATCTATTTTGAAACGGGTGTGAGAGTGTCCAAAGTCGAATAATGAACCCGGTGCCAACCTTACTCTTTATAGTAGAATGGGAGCTGGCACCTTGCATCTATCTAATAGCCCTGTGCATAAATGTATGTGCATATATTGCACTTTTCTTATATGCAGAGGTAGACTGGACATAGACCTAATATATGCTTATTCAATGATAAACATATATATTTTGAAACAGGTGTGAGCGAGTCTAAAGTCGATTAATGAACCCGGTGCTAACCTTATACACTTTGAATAGGGAACTGGGAGCTGGCACCTTGCATCTATCTAATAGCCCTGTGCATAAATGTATGTGCATATATTGCACTTTTCTTATATGCAGAGGTAGACTGGACATAGACCTAATATATGCTTATTCAATGATAAACATATCTATTTTGAAAAGGGTGTGAGCGAGTCTAAAGTCGAATAATGGACCCGGTGCCAACTTCACACTTTGAATTATGAACTGGGAGCTGGCACCTTGCATTTATCTAATAGCCCTGTGCATAAATGTATGTGCATATATTGCACTTTTCTTATATGCAGAGGCAGACTGGACATAGACCTAATATATGCTTATTCAATGATAAACATATCTATTTTGAAACAGGTGTGAGCGAGTCTAAAGTCGATTAATGAACCCGGTGCTTACCTTATACACTTTGAATAGGGAACTGGGAGCTGGCACCTTGCATCTATCTAATAGCCCTGTGCATAAATGTATGTGCATATATTGCACTTTTCTTATATGCAGAGGTAGACTGGACATAGACCTAATATATGCTTATTCAATGATAAATATATCTATTTTGAAACGGGTGTGAGAGTGTCCAAAGTCGAATAATGAACCCGGTGCCAACCTTACTCTTTATAGTAGAATGGGATCTGGCACCTTGCATCTATCTAATAGCCCTGTGCATAAATGTATGTGCATATATTGCACTTTTCTTATATGCAGAGGTAGACTGGACATAGACCTAATATATGCTTATTCAATGATATACATATCTATTTTGAAACAGGTGTGAGCGAGTCTAAAGTCGATTAATGAACCCGGTGCTAACCTTATACACTTTGAATAGGGAACTGGGAGCTGGCACCTTGCATCTATCTAATAGCCCTGTGCATAAATGTATGTGCATATATTGCACTTTTCTTATATGCAGAGGTAGACTGGACATAGACCTAATATATGCTTATTCAATGACAAACATATCTATTTTGAAAAGGGTGTGAGCGAGTCTAAAGTCGAATAATGGACCCGGTGCCAACTTCACACTTTGAATAGTGAACTGGGAGCTGGCACCTTGCATTTATCTAATAGCCCTGTGCATAAATGTATGTGCATATATTGCACTTTTCTTATATGCAGAGGCAGACTGGACATAGACCTAATATATGCTTATTCAATGATAAACATATCTATTTTGAAACAGGTGTGAGCGAGTCTAAAGTCGATTAATGAACCCGGTGCTAACCTTATACACTTTGAATAGGGAACTGGGAGCTGGCACCTTGCATCTATCTAATAGCCCTGTGCATAAATGTATGTGCATATATTGCACTTTTCTTATATGCAGAGGTAGACTGGACATAGACCTAATATATGCTTATTCAATGACAAACATATCTATTTTGAAAAGGGTGTGAGCGAGTCCAAAGTCGAATAATGAACCCGGTGCTAACCTTATACACTTTGAATAGGGAACTGGGAGCTGGCACCTTGCATCTATCTAATAGCCCTGTGCATAAATGTATTTGCATATATTGCACTTTTCTTATATGCAGAGGTAGACTGGACATAGACCTAATATATGCTTATTCAATGATAAATATATCTATTTTGAAACGGGTGTGAGAGTGTCCAAAGTCGAATAATGAACCCGGTGCCAACCTTACTCTTTATAGTAGAATGGGATCTGGCACCTTGCATCTATCTAATAGCCCTGTGCATAAATGTATGTGCATATATTGCACTTTTCTTATATGCAGAGGTAGACTGGACATAGACCTAATATATGCTTATTCAATGATAAACATATATATTTTGAAACAGGTGTGAGCGAGTCTAAAGTCGATTAATGAACCCGGTGCTAACCTTATACACTTTGAATAGGGAACTGGGAGCTGGCACCTTGCATCTATCTAATAGCCCTGTGCATAAATGTATGTGCATATATTGAACTTTTCTTATATGCAGAGGTAGACTGGACATAGACCTAATATATGCTTATTCAATGACAAACATATCTATTTTGAAAAGGGTGTGAGCGAGTCTAAAGTCGAATAATGGACCCGGTGCCAACTTCACACTTTGAATAGTGAACTGGGAGCTGGCACCTTGCATTTATCTAATAGCCCTGTGCATAAATGTATGTGCATATATTGCACTTTTCTTATATGCAGAGGCAGACTGGACATAGACCTAATATATGCTTATTCAATGATAAACATATCTATTTTGAAACAGGTGTGAGCGAGTCTAAAGTCGATTAATGAACCCGGTGCTAACCTTATACACTTTGAATAGGGAACTGGGAGCTGGCACCTTGCATCTATCTAATAGCCCTGTGCATAAATGTATGTGCATATATTGCACTTTTCTTATATGCAGAGGTAGACTGGACATAGACCTAATATATGCTTATTCAATGACAAACATATCTATTTTGAAACGGGTGAGAGTGTCCAAAGTCGAATAATGAACCCGGTGCCAACCTTACTCTTTAAAGTAGAATGGGATCTGGCACCTTGCATCTATCTAATAGCCCTGTGCATAAATGTATGTGCATATATTGCACTTTTCTTATATGCAGAGGCAGACTGGACATAGACCTAATATATGCTTATTCAATGATAAACATATATATTTTGAAACAGGTGTGAGCGAGTCCAAAGTCGAATAATGAACCCGGTGCTAACCTTATACACTTTGAATAGGGAACTGGGAGCTGGCACCTTGCATCTATCTAATAGCCCTGTGCATAAATGTATTTGCATATATTGCACTTTTCTTATATGCAGAGGCAGACTGGACATAGACCTAATATATGCTTATTCAATGATAAACATATCTATTTTGAAACAGGTGTGAGCGAGTCTAAAGTCGATTAATGAACCCGGTGCTAACCTTATACACTTTGAATAGGGAACTGGGAGCTGGCACCTTGCATCTATGTAATAGCCCTGTGCATAAATGTATGTGCATATATTGCACTTTTCTTATATGCAGAGGTAGACTGGACATAGACCTGATATATGCTTATTCAATGATAAATATATCTATTTTGAAACGGGTGAGAGTGTCCAAAGTCGAATAATGAACCCGGTGCCAACCTTACTCTTTAAAGTAGAATGGGATCTGGCACCTTGCATCTATCTAATAGCCCTGTGCATAAATGTATGTGCATATATTGCACTTTTCTTATATGCAGAGGCAGACTGGACATAGACCTAATATATGCTTATTCAATGATAAACATATATATTTTGAAACAGGTGTGAGCGAGTCTAAAGTCGATTAATGAACCCGGTGCTAACCTTATACACTTTGAATAGGGAACTGGGAGCTGGCACCTTGCATCTATCTAATAGCCCTGTGCATAAATGTATTTGCATATATTGCACTTTTCTTATATGCAGAGGTAGACTGGACATAGACCTAATATATGCTTATTCAATGATAAATATATCTATTTTGAAACGGGTGTGAGAGTGTCCAAAGTCGAATAATGAACCCGGTGCCAACCTTACTCTTTATAGTAGAATGGGATCTGGCACCTTGCATCTATCTAATAGCCCTGTGCATAAATGTATGTGCATATATTGCACTTTTCTTATATGCAGAGGTAGACTGGACATAGACCCAATATATGCTTATTCAATGATAAACATATATATTTTGAAACAGGTGTGAGCGAGTCTAAAGTCGATTAATGAACCCGGTGCTAACCTTATACACTTTGAATAGGGAACTGGGAGCTGGCACCTTGCATCTATCTAATAGCCCTGTGCATAAATGTATTTGCATATATTGCACTTTTCTTATATGCAGAGGCAGACTGGACATAGACCTAATATATGCTTATTCAATGATAAACATATCTATTTTGAAACAGGTGTGAGCGAGTCTAAAGTCGATTAATGAACCCGGTGCTAACCTTATACACTTTGAATAGGGAACTGGGAGCTGGCACCTTGCATCTATGTAATAGCCCTGTGCATAAATGTATGTGCATATATTGCACTTTTCTTATATGCAGAGGTAGACTGGACATAGACCTGATATATGCTTATTCAATGATAAATATATCTATTTTGAAACGGGTGAGAGTGTCCAAAGTCGAATAATGAACCCGGTGCCAACCTTACTCTTTAAAGTAGAATGGGATCTGGCACCTTGCATCTATCTAATAGCCCTGTGCATAAATGTATGTGCATATATTGCACTTTTCTTATATGCAGAGGCAGACTGGACATAGACCTAATATATGCTTATTCAATGATAAACATATATATTTTGAAACAGGTGTGAGCGAGTCTAAAGTCGATTAATGAACCCGGTGCTAACCTTATACACTTTGAATAGGGAACTGGGAGCTGGCACCTTGCATCTATCTAATAGCCCTGTGCATAAATGTATTTGCATATATTGCACTTTTCTTATATGCAGAGGTAGACTGGACATAGACCTAATATATGCTTATTCAATGATAAATATATCTATTTTGAAACGGGTGTGAGAGTGTCCAAAGTCGAATAATGAACCCGGTGCCAACCTTACTCTTTATAGTAGAATGGGATCTGGCACCTTGCATCTATCTAATAGCCCTGTGCATAAATGTATGTGCATATATTGCACTTTTCTTATATGCAGAGGTAGACTGGACATAGACCCAATATATGCTTATTCAATGATAAACATATATATTTTGAAACAGGTGTGAGCGAGTCTAAAGTCGATTAATGAACCCGGTGCTAACCTTATACACTTTGAATAGGGAACTGGGAGCTGGCACCTTGCATCTATCTAATAGCCCTGTGCATAAATGTATGTGCATATATTGCACTTTTCTTATATGCAGAGGTAGACTGGACATAGACCTAATATATGCTTATTCAATGACAAACATATCTATTTTGAAAAGGGTGTGAGCGAGTCCAAAGTCGAATAATGAACCCGGTGCTAACCTTATACACTTTGAATAGGGAACTGGGAGCTGGCACCTTGCATCTATCTAATAGCCCTGTGCATAAATGTATTTGCATATATTGCACTTTTCTTATATGCAGAGGCAGACTGGACATAGACCTAATATATGCTTATTCAATGATAAACATATCTATTTTGAAACAGGTGTGAGCGAGTCTAAAGTCGATTAATGAACCCGGTGCTAACCTTATACACTTTGAATAGGGAACTGGGAGCTGGCACCTTGCATCCATGTAATAGCCCTGTGCATAAATGTATGTGCATATATTGCACTTTTCTTATATGCAGAGGTAGACTGGACATAGACCTGATATATGCTTATTCAATGATAAATATATCTATTTTGAAACGGGTGAGAGTGTCCAAAGTCGAATAATGAACCCGGTGCCAACCTTACTCTTTAAAGTAGAATGGGATCTGGCACCTTGCATCTATCTAATAGCCCTGTGCATAAATGTATGTGCATATATTGCACTTTTCTTATATGCAGAGGCAGACTGGACATAGACCTAATATATGCTTATTCAATGATAAACATATATATTTTGAAACAGGTGTGAGCGAGTCTAAAGTCGATTAATGAACCCGGTGCTAACCTTATACACTTTGAATAGGGAACTGGGAGCTGGCACCTTGCATCTATCTAATAGCCCTGTGCATAAATGTATTTGCATATATTGCACTTTTCTTATATGCAGAGGTAGACTGGACATAGACCTAATATATGCTTATTCAATGATAAATATATCTATTTTGAAACGGGTGTGAGAGTGTCCAAAGTCGAATAATGAACCCGGTGCCAACCTTACTCTTTATAGTAGAATGGGATCTGGCACCTTGCATCTATCTAATAGCCCTGTGCATAAATGTATGTGCATATATTGCACTTTTCTTATATGCAGAGGTAGACTGGACATAGACCCAATATATGCTTATTCAATGATAAACATATCTATTTTGAAACAGGTGTGAGCGAGTCTAAAGTCGATTAATGAACCAGGTGCTAACCTTATACACTTTGAATAGGGAACTGGGAGCTGGCACCTTGCATTTATCTAATAGCCCTGTGCATAAATGTATGTGCATATATTGCACTTTTCTTATATGCAGAGGTAGACTGGACATAGACCTAATATATGCTTATTTAATGATAAACCTATCTAATTTGATATGGGTGTAAGAGTGTCCAAAGTTGAATAATGAAACCGGTGCCAACTTCACACTTTGAATAGTGAACTGGGAGCTGGCACCTTGCATTTATCTAATAGCCCTGTGCATAAATGTATGTGCATATATTGCACTTTTCTTATATGCAGAGGTAGACTGGACATAAACCTAATATATGCTTATTCAATGATAAACATATATATTTTGAAACAGGTGTGAGCGAGTCTAAAGTCGATTAATGAACCAGGTGCTAACCTTATACACTTTGAATAGGGAACTGGGAGCTGGCACCTTGCATCTATCTAATAGCCCTGTGCATAAATGTATGTGCATATATTGCACTTTTCTTATATGCAGAGGTAGACTGGACATAGACCTAATATATGCTTATTCAATGACAAACATATCTATTTTGAAAAGGTTGTGAGCGAGTCTAAAGTCGAATAATCGACCCGGTGCCAACTTCACACTTTGAATAGTGAACTGGGAGCTGGCACCTTGCATTTATCTAATAGCCCTGTGCATAAATGTATGTGCATATATTGCACTTTTCTTATATGCAGAGGTAGACTGGACATAGACCTAATATATGCTTATTCAATGATAAATATATCTATTTTGAAACGGGTGTGAGAGTGTCCAAAGTCGAATAATGAACCCGGTGCCAACCTTACTCTTTATAGTAGAATGGGAGCTGGCACCTTGCATCTATTTAATAGCCCTGTGCATAAATGTATGTGCATATATTGCACTTTTCTTATATGCAGAGGTAGACTGGACATAGACCTAATATATGCTTATTCAATGATAAACATATTTATTTTGAAACAGGTGTGAGCGAGTCTAAAGTCGATTAATGAACCCGGTGCTAACCTTATACACTTTGAATAGGGAACTGGGAGCTGGCACCTTGCATCTATCTAATAGCCCTGTGCATAAATGTATGTGCATATATTGCACTTTTCTTATATGCAGAGGTAGACTGGACATAGACCTAATATATGCTTATTCAATGACAAACATATCTATTTTGAAAAGGGTGTGAGCGAGTCTAAAGTCGAATAATGGACCCGGTGCCAACTTCACACTTTGAATTATGAACTGGGAGCTGGCACCTTGCATTTATCTAATAGCCCTGTGCATAAATGTATGTGCATATATTGCACTTTTCTTATATGCAGAGGCAGACTGGACATAGACCTAATATATGCTTATTCAATGATAAACATATCTATTTTGAAACAGGTGTGAGCGAGTCTAAAGTCGATTAATGAACCCGGTGCTTACCTTATACACTTTGAATAGGGAACTGGGAGCTGGCACCTTGCATCTATCTAATAGCCCTGTGCATAAATGTATGTGCATATATTGCACTTTTCTTATATGCAGAGGTAGACTGGACATAGACCTAATATATGCTTATTCAATGATAAATATATCTATTTTGAAACGGGTGTGAGAGTGTCCAAAGTCGAATAATGAACCCGGTGCCAACCTTACTCTTTATAGTAGAATGGGATCTGGCACCTTGCATCTATCTAATAGCCCTGTGCATAAATGTATGTGCATATATTGCACTTTTCTTATATGCAGAGGTAGACTGGACATAGACCTAATATATGCTTATTCAATGACAAACATATATATTTTGAAACAGGTGTGAGCGAGTCTAAAGTCGATTAATGAACCCGGTGCTAACCTTATACACTTTGAATAGGGAACTGGGAGCTGGCACCTTGCATCTATCTAATAGCCCTGTGCATAAATGTATGTGCATATATTGCACTTTTCTTATATGCAGAGGTAGACTGGACATAGACCTAATATATGCTTATTCAATGACAAACATATCTATTTTGAAAAGGGTGTGAGCGAGTCTAAAGTCGAATAATGGACCCGGTGCCAACTTCACACTTTGAATAGTGAACTGGGAGCTGGCACCTTGCATTTATCTAATAGCCCTGTGCATAAATGTATGTGCATATATTGCACTTTTCTTATATGCAGAGGCAGACTGGACATAGACCTAATATATGCTTATTCAATGATAAACATATCTATTTTGAAACAGGTGTGAGCGAGTCTAAAGTCGATTAATGAACCCGGTGCTAACCTTATACACTTTGAATAGGGAACTGGGAGCTGGCACCTTGCATCTATCTAATAGCCCTGTGCATAAATGTATGTGCATATATTGCACTTTTCTTATATGCAGAGGTAGACTGGACATAGACCTAATATATGCTTATTCAATGATAAATATATCTATTTTGAAACGGGTGTGAGAGTGTCCAAAGTCGAATAATGAACCCGGTGCCAACCTTACTCTTTATAGTAGAATGGGATCTGGCACCTTGCATCTATCTAATAGCCCTGTGCATAAATGTATGTGCATATATTGCACTTTTCTTATATGCAGAGGTAGACTGGACATTGACCTAATATATGCTAATTTAATGATAAACCTATCTAATTTGATATGGATGTAAGAGTGTCCAAAGTTGAATAATGAACCCGGTGCCAACTTCACACTTTGAATAGTGAACTGGGAGCTGGCACCTTGCATCTATCTAATAGCCCTGTGCATAAATGTATGTTCATATATTGCACTTTTCTTATATGCAGAGGTAGACTGGACATAGACCTAATATATGCTTATTCAATGATAAACATATCTATTTTGAAACAGGTGTGACCAAGTCTAAAGTCGATTAATGAACCCGGTGCTAACCGTATACACTTTGAATAGGGAACTGGGAGCTGGCACCTTGCATCTATCTAATAGCCCTCTGCATAAATGTATGTGCATATATTGCACTTTTCTTATATGCAGAGGTAGACTGGACATAGACCTAAATATGCTTATTCAATGATAAATATATCTATTTTGAAATGGGTGTGAGAGTGTCCAAAGTCGAATAATGAACCCGGTGCCAACCTTACTCTTTATAGTAAAATGGGATCTGGCACCTTGCATCTATCTAATAGCCCTGTGCATAAATGTATGTGCATTTATTACACTTTTCTTAAATGCAGAGGTAGACTGGACATAGACCTAATATATGTTTATTCAATGACAAACATATCTATTTTGAAAAGGGTGTGAGCGAGTCTAAAGTCGAATAATGGACCCGGTGCCAACTTCACACTTTGAATAGTGAACTGGGAGCTGGCACCTTGCATCTATTTAATAGCCCTGTGCATAAATGTATGTGCATATATTGCACTTTTCTTATATGCAGAGGTAGACTGGACATAGACCTAATATATGCTTCTATGATAAACCTATCTATTTTGAAACGATTGTGAGAATGTCCAAAGTCGAATAATGAACCTGGTGCCAACCTTATACACTTTGAATAGTGAACTGGGAGCTGGCACCTGTATGTATGTGCATATATTGCACTTTTCTTATATGCAGAGGTAGACTGGACATAGACCTAATATATGCTTATTTAATGATAAACCTATCTATTTTGAAATGGGTGTGAGAGTGTCCAAAGTCGAATAATGAACCCGGTGCCAACCTTACTCTTTGTAATAAAATGGGATCTGGCAACTTGCATCTATCTAATAGCCCTGTGCATACATGTATGTGCGTATATTGCACTTTTCTTATATGCAGAGGTAGACTGGACATAGACCTCATATATGCTTATTCAATGATATACCTATCTATTTTGAAACAGGGGTGAGAGTGTCCAAAGTTGAATAATGAAACCGATGCCAACCTTACAATTTGAATAGTGAACTGGGAGCTGGCACCTTGCATCTATCTAATAGTACTGTGCATAAATGTATGTGCATATATTGCACTTTTCTTCTGTGTAGAGGTAGACTGGACATAGACCTAATATATGCTTATTCAATGATAAACATATCTATTTTGAAAAGGGTGTGAGCGAGTCCAAAGTCGAATAATGAACCCGGTGCCAACCTTACTCTTTATAGTAAAATGGGATCTGGCACCTTGCATCTATCTAATAGCCCTGTGCATAAATGTATGTGCGTATATTGCACTTTTCTTATATGCAGAGGTAGACTGGACACAGACCTAATATATGCTTATTGAATGATAAATTTATTTTGAAACGGGTGAGAGTAATAATGAATAATCGAATAAGTCGAATAATGAATCTGGTGCCAACTTCACACTTTGAATAGGGAACTGGTAGCTGGCACCTTGCATCTATCTAATATATATAAGCAAACAAGATTTGTTGAACATTAAACACTGGGGCCCCTGGATATCACAAAAATGTAAATGTATATTGTTTCAATATGTACCCGAGACATTTCTAAAATATCAAAGATCTATCTATATCCAAACACAAGTTAAGGCCAATGTATGATGCGCCAAGGTCAAGTCACAAGGTAAAAAATATTACCTCTTAGGAAAAATTCACATGTGAACTATCAAAGGCCTACCCCCAAGCAATCACAAGTTATGAGCAAGGTTAAAGTTTTTTGTGACAGACAGACAGACAGATTGACAGGACAAAAACAATATATCCCCGGTCTATCTTTGATTCAGGGGCATAAAAACAATCACAGAGGAAACTTCTACTTCACACAAATAATCTCAAGGATTTTTACAACGACATCATCACTTCCAAATTATCAGGTCTGAGAAGGCAACTTTGGCTGAGTAGCATGCGATTGGAGCACCTAGCTGTTAAATGCAAGAGGTTATGTTTTAAATGGGCTTAATAACTGTTTCTTAATTCCTTAATTCCTAATTAACTTCTCTTCTATCAGGGGTTCGAATCAAGCTAGGGGCTAGGCAACTTTGTCTGCAGTAGAAAACTGTTCTACATCAGTAACATGCAGTCAGGTTTTAGTGCAATGCTACACTGAAATTCACCACAGTACTACCCATGGTTTGCTAGTTCCAGCCGATGCCTGCAGGTTTCACCGCAATTTAAAGCCACAATGATGGTGCAGGCTTTCTTCCAATAATACTAACAGCCGTGATATGAGTGAAGTACTCTTGAAGGCAGGGATAAATCACCTCATCTCACCTCTCTTCTCTCAATTCTTAAAATTTGACTTGTATAAATGACTGATGGTAGATATCAACTACAGTGATGGATGATAACCACACATACTCCTCACAAAAAATTAAGCAACAAGGATATATCTCCAGAAAAATATAATCACATTCTAGGTAGCAAAATGTTCAGAAATGACTGAGGCAGAATTACTTTTAGGATACATTAACATAAATCAGTTCATTACCCTTGCTTGAACACAAATCCATAAACATGCAATTTAGACAAAATACAAACGTTTGAAATTTTACATGTTGCTTAATTTTTGTGAGGAGTATACATGAATTCTCCTTTGAGCCGATTTATTGAATGAGACAACTCTAACTTCATCTTACTATTCAGTGCAATGCTTGGAAGTTGTCGAGTTGACTTCCATTCTCTTAAAGACACAAAGATCCATTCTATTTAAGACAAAATCGCAATCGTTTTAGCATTTTGCATTTGAGGCTGTGTTCAAAAGAATGAATAAAAGTCTGCTTAGATGTAAAATCTTTTATTTCAATCAAATAGTGACAATGATATCAATTGACATATTGTTACAACAAATATCACACATAATATACATTTAATACAGGATAAATTGTATTCCAGACAAAGAAAATTTCATTTACAAATAATAACCTAAAGGTAGAAAACAGTTTGTCTTTTCACATCTCATATAAAAACACAATTTTTCATATCATATCCATTGAAAGAAAATATGTATAGGAGCAAAAATTTATTTAGCAAATGTTCATAAATAGATAAAAAAATAAACTGAAAAGGCACTGTTTCAATAATATTCTATGTTATTACCCAGTTTCATTATATCCTTACATATGTACATACATAAAGACAAACACATTATGCTGCTCAAAATAATTTAAGAAACACCAAAGCAGTATTTATCATTTGCATCAACTTTAAATGTCTGCGCACGAAGCTATAATACTTCTTTGAAGTTTTTTTCACGCACATATGCATACCCGATCTGGGGCTACTGATTTCTAACTTAATAAAAAAAAAAATTAATTTTAAAACTGAAATGTTTTGAACTTGAACCACCTGACATGAGACTTGCATTTTGTTTCTGATATCGGAGCTCAATTTAGATTCTGCAGCACTTAGTACTTGATTCCAATCTGTCAGAATGATACTGCTTAAGTATTGAATTACAGAACTTCAACTATGTGCCAATATATAACTTATGTAAGAGCACTGTATGTAACAAGTCTGAAAAGTATTCAGGCTAAAATTTGCTATTTAGAAGATTTTGATATTGAAATTAAAGAAAAATCTTGAAGTTACAGCCCAAAACAATAGTAACCAGACTGCCAGGCCTTATTTCATACACTGATAAGAGACAGCATGCACATTTTTCCCTGTATTTTTTATTGAATAAGTTTTTGTTCAATGGCAATTGGACAATATTTCATTTATAACACATTATGTTTTTGGTAGTATTTTTTTGTTGACTTAAAATGAATTATACTTGTAATACACCTTGTGAACATCTCGGCTTCCTTGTCTTGTTACTTACAAAAGATGATGTGGATAGATTGGAAGTGTGCCATCAGTAGAGATGTACATATTGGTTTTGGCAGTTATAAGTTTCTTTTAAAAATATGTGTTGTTGCCTGTTTCAAAGGTGATTCACATGATCTAGTCAAGAAGAAGAAGAATGAAATGATCAATGCATGATCTAGCCCATAAGAAGAATGAAGGAGATGCAAGATCTAGCCAAGAAGAAGAAGAATGAAGAAGATGCATGATCTAGCCAAGAAGAAGAATGAAGAAAATGCAAGAGTCTGTCAAAAAAGAAGAATGAAATGATCGATGCATGATCTAGCCAATAAGGAGAATGAAGTAGATGCATAATCTGGTCAAGAAATAGAAGACTGAAGGAGTGAGTGAGTTAATGCTTAACGCTGCTTGGGCAATATTTTAGCCATTAGCGGCGGGGAGACTTAAGGAGATGCATGATCTATTCAAAAAGAAGAATGAAGGAGAATCATGATCCAGTCAATAAAGAAGAAGATTGAAGGAGATGCATAATCTATCAAAGAAGAGAAAGAATGAAGGAGATGCATGATCTGGTCAAGAAGAAAACTACTGAAGGAGATGCATTAAGTGAGTCTGGAACACAGAATTGTTGAAGATTGTCTGATATAAAAATATTTTGGACACTCCAGATGCAAAATCAATGCTTGAATGTATAAAATAACAAGATTAAGAGATTGATTATCCATTTGACCCAACCAACACACAAACACTGTAGTAGAGTCCAAAGAATCAATTGATATCAGAAAAGTGAATCCAGGTCAGAGTAGGGAATATGAAATATATATATCCTGTAAAATCTGTAAATTCAGAAGAAACAAAGGTCAAAATGCAAATGTCCCAGCGTTACAAGAAGTGAAGGAGGTGAGGTGATTTTGGGTTTAATGCTGCTTTCAAGATTATTCCCCTTTTTTATGGCTGGTAGTATTATCGCAGGGAGAAAGCCCTCACCACTAGTGCTGCTATGTATTGTGTTGAAACCTGTTAGCACCGACTGGAGCTGCTAACCATGGGTGCTCCCAAGAAGTTAAAATGCTAAAAGGCACATAAACACCTGTTGATTGTACCAAATATAAATTTCAATGGGCTAGGTTCTTGTTTTTTTTACTTGTGTTCTTGAAATGAATTTATGAGTTATTTTTTAATGGTGGCAGCATCTGTTAATCCCCAAAACTGTAAAACTCGAAAATTACCCTTTATTTAAAAATACTGACCTATCCACATACCCCTATGACGATGACAACATCACATTAAATTTCGTTTCAACCGCAACCATGGTTACAATTCCTTTTGGATATGACAAAATGGCATATATAAAACAGCTTACAGGTAATACAAGATTTGTGAATATGTTGCCTTCCCCTCAACCATAGAGGTTATTTGGAGTTTAACACAGTTTTCAAGAGTATTTCCATGGTGAGTACAGTCAACACCATATAAAATTTAAGGCCTTTTTAGGGCCTTTTTAAGGCTTTAAAACCCAAAATTAAGGCTTAATTGTCACTGAAAAACAGGGCGTTTATTAAAGAGAAACTGCATCTTCATAATTAACTTGTGGCACTGTTCGAGAGATGGAATTTCAAAACATTTAAATTCAACTAATAAAACCTGAATGTTAAAATTGTTATCTTCACGGAGGTGGAAAACAAGAAAATTTAAGAATTCAAGTGAACTTATTTCACAGTTTGAAAAACACTTTTGCTAAATTTAAGGCCTTTTCAAGGCTTTGTGTCAAATTTTAAGGTCTTTTTAAGGCAGTGCCTGATTTATGGCCTTTTTAAGGCAGTTCTTCAACTTTCAGGCCTTTGTAAGGCCTGTGCGCACCATGATTTCACTCATATCTTATTAATGCAGTGGGAAAGCTTGCAACACTAGCTAGGCTATGCATTGCTGTGACAACTGCTAGCACAGCTGGAACTAGCGAACCATGGGTGGTTCTTTGCTGAAATTCAGTGTAGCATTGCACCCAAACCTTAATTACTGCAGACAAGTTGCTGATCCCCTGGCGGGACATCACTATTACAGCACTGGGTTGGGGGGCGAGGGATAAGGGTGGTGTTAGAGAATCTGGTGAGTTTTAACTGTTTTAACAGATTATTCTAAAATGTAAATGTTTTTGAGAAATGGATCACAGCAAACAGATTGCTGAGAAAAAAAAGAGCAATCGCAAGATACATGAGATAACTTTCTTGTTTCTGTAACTGCCAATTATACAAGTAAAGAAGCAAGCAAAGCTCACATACCCCCGCTCCCCACTTTGTTTCAAATAGTAAAACTGATTAATATTGGTTAAAGTTGTCATATAGTTGAGTATACAGTAACTCATTGTGTAAGTCTGCTTTCCACTAAAACCCCAATACCAAATTCATTAATAGGTTTTACAATTAAAGGGTACATCTAGGGATAATGGTTGATCTTTGTTTCAAATTTGAGGTAGTTATCATGAATATTCTATGAGATGTACTGAGGACAAAATTATTTTTGTCAAGTCACTTTGTAAGTCATGTTTTCCAAGAACCGCAGAAAAGAAAATCCATATATCGTTTAACTCTCACAAGGCATATCCAGCAACCATGATTGACATATGTAGCAAATTTGGTGTATATTTCAGGAAATATGTTTGGGACAAAGTAATTTATCATAGAATCACTTTTTAGTCATTTATCCATGGAAACTGCAAACAATAAAAATAATTTGTTGTTTTAACCTTCAAAAGGCACATCTAGGGATCATGGTTGGTAAGTATATGAAGTTTAGTGAAGCTAGCATGAATAGTTTAGGAGAAATGGTCCGGACTATGGAATTGGTCATAGAGTCACTGTTTTAGTCATGTTTCCATGGAAACCGCAAAAAAATAAAAATAATTAATTGGTCTAACCCTAAAAAGGCACATCTAGGGATAATGGTTGGTAAGTGTATGAAGTTTAGTGAAGCTAGCATGAATAGTTTATGAGAAATGGTCCGGACTATGGAATTGGTCATAGAGTCACTGTTTTAGTCATGTTTCCATGGAAACCGCAAAAAATAAAAATAATTTGTTGGTCTAACCCTCAAAAGGCACATCTAGGGATCATGGTTGATAAGTGTATGAAGTTTGGTGAAGCTAGCATGAATAGTTTGGGAGATATGCTCCGGACAAACTTTTGTGACGGACGGACAGAATGAGCGCTATATACCCCTGCTTACGCTGTAAGGCGGGGGTATAAAAATGGCGACTTACACAAGTGCAAATAAGTTTGAATTCGTTTAAAAAAGGGGGAAATCTTAATTGATGAACTATTAAAAGTAACCAGCAATTGACAATCCATATTGCAATATTCCTTCGTGGGTCAATAGTCGACCCTAGTAGAAAGGAATTGAGAAACTCGGAATGACAGCCGGGTGAGATTTGGTAAGGGGATCTATTACAGCACCAGGTTGGGGGCGAGGGATAAGGGTAGGGTGAGTTACTTTGGGTTGGAACTGTTTTTGCAGATTATTCCAAAATGTTAAATATTTGGAGAAGTGGATCTTTGACAGATAACAGTCATGCCAAAGCTCATTTTGTTTATACTACTAATGAGCTTTAAAGGGGCAGTAGCATGTTTTTTGATAATTTTACATTTTAAATATTTCACTTATAATTGTAAGTAAATGCTAAATGTATCATAATGACAGTGTCAACAATCTCATTACACAAGCCAATCACCCATAGTCAGAGGACAAAGTATGAGGCTTCACATAAAATCCATTGGCGGCCATTTTTTTGTGAACACCTTTAATTCATTTTTGTAAGAAAAATGAATCTCATGGCTGAACTTTACGTTATATATTTGAATTATTAATGATTCAATTAGTTTAAATACATTGTCTTTAGATTGGAACCCTTTATTTTCATTTTCCTGACATCACCTTTTATTTGCCGTAAAAACGTGCTACTGCCCCTTTAAAGAACTTGGCATAAAAAACAGTAAGTTGGGTGGGTTTCAATATTATGGCATCTTAAGATTACTGTTACAGGATTGAGAGGGGACGTTGTCATGATTATCTTTTTACACGTTTTGTTTGGACCAAGATGTTATAGGTGGTTGCTGCAATACAGACAAGTCTCTAGATCTAACTTGTAATGAAATATCAATGATTGAAGCAAACACCCGAAAGAAGGAAATTAATAGATAGGGATGATATATTTTCTTCATCTACTATAATTTTAGATATATTGAAGGTTAATAGTTTTTACAGTAGTTACTAAGTCACAAGCTACTTCTCTTAGTTAGAATGTTTATGGAATCATAATAGTATTTAATGTTATGCTTCAATATAAATGTTTTAATGTTTGTCATTGTCTTTTATTTGATAAAAGCAAATTTAAAACTGCCACGTTTGTATGTATGTTAGAAAGTTCTGTATGTCATGCATGTAGGTTATGTAGATGTAAGTTGTTTAACGTATGTTATACATGTAAAGTTTATATGAAGGTATGGTATGTATGTAAGTGCTGTATTAAGGAAATAAATTATGCTTCGTATTAATTTGTGTTGCATGTGTATATATGGATACATTTATGAAAGTGTGTGCATGAATGCGTATGAAATGTATGGAATGTATGAATGGAATGTATGTTTGAAATGTATAGGAATGTATGAATGGAATTATGGAATGTATGTATGTATGTATGTATGTATGTATGTATGTATGTATGTATGTAGGTATGTATGGAATGAATGGAATGAATGGAATAATGGAATGAATGAAATGAATGTATTTAATGTATGTATGTATGTATGTAGGTATGTATGGAATGAATGGAATAATGGAATGAATGAAATGAATGTATTTAATGTATGTATGTATGTATGTATGTATGTATGTATGTATGTATGTATGTATGTATGGAATGAATGGAATAATGGAATGAATGAAATGAATGTATTTAATGTATGTATGTATGTAGGTATGTATGGAATGAATGGAATAATGGAATGAATGAAATGAATGTATTTAATGTATGTATGTATGTAGGTATGTATGGAATGAATGGAATAATGGAATGAATGAAATGAATGTATTTAATGTATGTATGTATGTATGTATGTAGGTATGTATGGAATGAATGGAATAATGGAATGAATTAAATGAATGTATTTAATGTATGTATGTATGTATGTAGGTATGTATGGAATGAATGGAATAAATTATTTAATGTATGTATGGAATGAAGGTATGTATATGGAATGTATGTCATGTGAATGAATGATGATTACTGCTAATGGACATTTGACCAATTTTGGTCCCAATTTGTAAATGTTATGTTTACCTAGATATGAAGTTTGTATGAAAATGTCTGTTTTAGCTATCCCAACTTCTTAGAATTTAATGATAATGATAAATTAGTTTTACTTTTTACACACCATGTATATTTTACCGCCAAAACCTGCTTTTATATCTTACAGAGAAGAAAATATATTTTATATGGATAGATTTATATTTTATTGTTTACATATACTGTTTACATAAATATTTATTTTAGTTTATTAAACATTTTATAATGTAGTCTCTCGTAACCCTTATAGGGTGGCTCAATTGAATGTTGTTCTTATATGTATATACCTTTTAATGTATTTATGTGAGGTGAGACTGTAATAAAACATCTGTCTGTCTGTCCTTAAAGGCACATGAACGGCAAATGGAAATCTCACATTTGGTCAAATGTTTGTAAGGCTACGCTCCAAAAATGAAATAAAACAAGAGATTTGGTCGTTTACGGGCCAAAATTGCAAAAAGAATTTGCTACCACTAAAAGACACATCTGCACCAAATAGGTAACATTGATATCAAATTTGAAGTTTTTGAGGCAAACAGTTTTCAAGTTAATTGTTTTTGATTTAGAAACGGAAAAAAAAGGCAGAAAATTTGCCATTTGGGGCCAAAATTTCAAAAGAATTTGGTTTCCATGAATTGTAACCACTAAAAGACACATCAATACCAAATAGGTAACATTGATACCCAAGTTTAACTCACCATATCTAATCTTTGACTAAAATTTTAAGCCTACAAAGAAATAGGTTTAACTTTAAATTACCGACTTCAGTCACTTTGTAAATGATTTTTTCACTTCAAACATAATTTCAAAAAATATCTTGCATTTTGAATAATTTTTGCATTAGAAACATCTTGTGTCAAAATATCAAATCTATTTATTGTAGTCAGCGGCTAAGTTTTTAGTTTTTTGGTGGTTTCTATTGAGGTTTTAAATTTTTGCCTTATGAATTACATCCCTTTTTGAGTCGAAAATCAAAAGTCCAAAAAGGGATTGATACTAGAAGTTAGAGCACTTGCAAAAACTCCTGAACATGAAAACTTAAAACCTCAATACAAATACCATAACAGATCATATATTTATATTTCACCCATCTTTTTATGCCCCTTCCTTTCAGAGTGATATATATATACATGCTAGCTTCACCAAACTTTACACACTATCAACCATGCCCCCTAGATGAGCCTTTTGAGGGTTAGATCTAATACATGATGTTTGATGATGTTTTTTGGAGGTTTACATTGAGGTCTTAAATTTTTCGCATTATGAATTACATCCCTTTTTGAGTCGAAAATCAAAAGTTCAAAAAGGGATTGATACTAGAAGTTAAAGCACAAGCAGTAACTCCTGAATAGGAAAAACTTAAAACCTTAAAAATTAGCAACCAACCTAGGGAAAATCAGACCAAAATTCATTAAATATGAGATAATTTACCAAGATTACGGAAACGGCAGCCAACATAAAGGCGAATCTTCCAACTTCCGGTCTCTAAATATACGCTTGAAAACCGTCTTTGTCGCGCACGACTAGATTTTCTTTTCTTTTTCTCCGAATAAGGTATTCGTTGCTGCCAAAGTTGATACCCAAGGAACGCAAATGCGCTAGTTGTGACACGGTGTCAATTCTACACGCGTAATGATTACGTCACCGAAAGCGGGTTCGTTAAATGCTAAGTTATACAAGGGGTACTGTGCTTTGGGCGTCGAAATAAGTATGTTATTGTTGATTAAACAATCTAAATATGATATCAAAATTTCGACGAAAGATTTTTCTATGAAGTGATGTATTTCTTTTCTCAATAGCTAAATTTCAGCCTGAACCGCATGCAAGTATGCAAGCATCTTTAAGGGTTATAATCAACCAAATGTTGGATTATGGGTTTTTTTTTACTAAAACAATGACTATTGTATATTTTAATCTACGAGACAACCTCAAACATGAGACCCCCAAATTGCTGCCAAAATCATATCTCAGATAGAAAGCGACCCCCTTCCGGCAGGTCAAAGAAACAGCCGACAACGATGGAAAACTTGATAGATTTCCTATGGGTAAATTAAGGCTGATAACTTTAATTAAAATGTCATGTGTAGTATCAAAGTTCACATAACCACAAACATATTTCACTATTTTCTTTAGAATATATGAAAGTCTGATTACAATATTGTATAGTGCGTCAAAGGTCGCTACTCAAATATGTTAAGTTTGCTAATGAAAGCCATTTTTGAAAGCCACTTTTTATGGGCCGCTTCGCCCTATCTGGCCACAAACCAGTGAATGCATGACTGGTCACGCCAAATTTTGTGATTTCATAAACTGAATAAGTC
Source organism: Steromphala cineraria (assembly GCA_916613615.1). Lineage (NCBI taxonomy): Eukaryota > Metazoa > Mollusca > Gastropoda > Trochida > Trochidae > Steromphala > Steromphala cineraria. Next base: position 25,691,067 of record OU744727.1, on the reverse strand, counting down.
TCGTTATCTATGCATCTATCGTAACAGTGTACCACAGCAAAAAACACCAATAATCAACGATTTTCAGAAAATGTTTTCCACTCAGATCACTCAGTTGACGATGTAACACTACTAAATATTTGGTGTAAAAAGATATCCACATCAATGGTAATTAAACAATTATTTAGGCAATATTTCAGTTGAAATAATGATGCATTACTCTGTAGAGTCTGTTTATTATGTCACACCCGCGAGTTTTATGGCCCCTAACCCAGGTAGGTTTTTCCCTGTCTTAATGAAAGGCTAATTAAAGGTGTTTATTGGACAAATTAACAAAAAGCAAGTCCAGTTTTTATTTTGTTGAAAAATCTTCTGTGACCCCTTGAGCATCTCCTATACTATACGCTAATCAACCATATTCCTTAGATGTACCTTTTGCGGGTATGAAACCTACACATGAATTATACTGTTTAGGTTTCCATGAAAAAATCACCAACATAATTACTCAACATTAGTCCCTTTTAGGACTTCAGAATACTGACATATCCTAGAATCTTCATCAAGTTACATCAAATTTGATACTAGATGCAGGCTTTAAACCTATTAATGAATTTGTCTCCATGGAAACATGAAAAATTAATAACTTCATTCATTTTCTCTGAAGCATATACCCTGTACTATACATAAGGGGTGACTATTGACCCTCAATGGACTACTGTGAGTAATAAACTATTGCAATATTGATAGTCTATTGCAAGGTACTATTGCTATAGCTATTGCACGAGTTCATGAATAAAAGAAAAGCAGAATTTGCTGCTTTGTTTGTGATGCACTTGCACTTGTGGATTCTTAGTCGTAATCTTAAATTGGCAACAAGAAGGTTATCTGTTGTATCTACCGGTTGCTGCTTTTTGGCTCTCAGTGATCTGTTTAATGTGTTCTAGCACTTATTTGATTAAAATGTCGATCCTATCGATAGTTAGACATGCTTTTGATTCTATTGATGGATCAAAATGTATTGAGAAAGTTCAATCGGCACAGCAACTATCACAATAAGTCGATAGTTTGATCTATCGTTACACTCCTACTTTACATGGTAACCGATTGCATGGAAACATTTGAATAAAAGATGAAAATATATCTCACTGAATAAACCCACCTGCATAGCTGAAGATCTATTCAACAAGATTTTGGTAAATAAATTTATTAAAAATTCTTTGAAAAGATTGCATAATTGACTATATTGTATAACCCTTTGTGCCTTTTGCTACTGTTTTTTTTTTAAAACCTAAGCGGGTAGTTGAGGTATGTGGTCTCTCTTCAACAATTATTATTTGATGCATCTGGCTACATTAATTTCCATTTACAACCTTAGCAGAAGAAGTTAACTGCATAACTTTACAAACTGTTGATCAATTCACATGGATATGCCTTGCTACTGATTTTTAAAAAAACCTAAGCAGGTAGTAGGGGTATGTGGTCTCGCTTCAACAATTATTATTTGATGCATCTGGCTACATTAATTTCCATTTACAACCTTAGGAGAAGTTGTGGGCAATAATAAGCTATCCACTTGAGACAAAACGGAAAATTTTGTGATATTAAAAGTTTTACCAAGTTAGTCTTAAAAAGTCATATTATTTTAACACTGAAGATTTTATACACTGCATTGCTCAAGAGTTTCTTTTACTCAAATTTATTTCATAAGTTTAAATTTCTCTGTTTAACTAACAAATGGTTCTTTTCTTAAAAACAGATTGTTGCATTTCATTTCCATCTCAAAGCTCAGCAATTACCCTTTAAGTTTTCATGGATAATGATATTGATAATGAAAAAATGCAAGATGCCAAATATTGGGCGAGACTCACCCTGAGATTTTTTATATCATATAATCGACATTTGGGAATGAATATGTGAGATATTAAGAATTTCTCTCATGAATTTTGCCCTTGCCTTTAAATTATTGATATGAAAGCAAAACAGTATGCAATAAAAATCACATATAGTAGCTCTTTGAAATAAACAATGTATATTTATATGAGGCTTTATCCAGGCAGGTCAAATGATCACCAGAAAGCGCTAAGCATTGCACCCATACCTTACTGCAGTTTTCTACTGCAGACAAAGTTTGCAGAACCCTTTGTGGGATTACAACTATGGACTACTTCAGATCCTAACCATCCACCCCCTAAATTCAGTGTAGCATTGTGCCAAAACCTTGCATGTAGAACAGTTCTCTACTGGAGACAACGTTGCTGAGCCATTGGCAGGATGACAACCACAGACCTCTTGATCCTATCTAAATGAGCAAACCACCTGCCCCCTATATTTAATGAGTACAGGGATATCCTAAGAATTGATATGGTACCTTGTGTCTGGGTCTTCCTTGTTAAATTGTAATGGACAAAAACAATTGAGATGGCTATAATAGGGGTGCAACCACACAGGAGGGTCGCGATACGATACGTATCTAGATATTTGGGGTACGATACGATACGTATCTCGATACGTATTACACAGGATAGTGAAACTGTAAACATTTACTTTATTTGTCTATTATAAACACTGTTGACACTGACAGGGTAAAAAAATAAAATTAAGAAATTTAATTCCACTGTAGGTCGTATCGTAGTGTATCGATTCAGAAGCAAAACGTATCGTGTATCTTATCGTCAGCCATATAATCGCGATGCACCGGTGTATCGGTGTATCGGTGTATCGTTGCACCCTTAGGCTATAACAACAAAGCAGTCTTCAGAAACTATCTAGCCTTCTACCTCCTATAACAGAGTATAATATTTAGTAAAAGACAGAAAATACACAAGATTATAAAACTTTAGCAAATGCTATCAAAATGGCAAACTATTCTTGGGCTCATTGCTTTGGTGGAAAAGCTGTTTATTAGTGGGATTAATGTAGACTACAGTCAAATATTTCAAATGTCACATTGAACAAATTGTACTTTTTACTTCACCACCTGTGCCAATAGATGCAGCACATACGTAGTTATGCAGATAAAAGTTTATATAATCTTCTTGATCCCTTTGTTTAGGTTTAAGTTCAACTTCAAGGGCAGATGAAACTCAATCTGATATAGGTTTTTATAACTTGTTTGATTTTGAAATTCAGAGCATAGTCCCAGGGATGTAGAAAGTGGTCTTTTTGCATGACCTGTCAGATTGGGAATCAAAGTTTGACAGATAAGAAAATTGACCTGTCGAAATTTTTTAAAGACAATTGACCAAATGTCCTATCGTAAAACCGTAACCCAATTCCCTTCAAGATATGATAGCACTTTTAAGCTTAAAATCTATGATCAAAGTCTACAAGACTCCGACACATTATCGAGTGCCACTATACATGGAATGCATAGATGTATCGTTTTCAACTTCTCTCTCACTTCATTAAATATATTTGGTCTTAAACTTTTCCTCAGGAGTACTCATTTGAAATAAAAACTAAAAGCTGAAAAATGCCATTGAGAGAGAATCTCTTACCCTGATAATGTATTTGAAATCAGTCAAGTGGTGAAGGACAAAAAGTCATAAATCTAAAACGACAGTAAAATAAACTTATCTTTGAAAAAACATAAAAAACTGGTCATTAACACAACTGCTTGAGAATAATGTGACTACCAATATTACTACTTTTTGAATATTGATCAACTGGGTTTGTTGCCAGATTGGTACAATAGAAAAGGGTACGCTTGAAAGCAAGGAACTCAGTTGTGTATTAAACTTTTTAGAAAGAGTGACTGAAATTATATTTTCAATGGCACTGTGGCTCATTTCTTTTTATCTATTAATCAATGTTATGAATTCATATTTTTTACATATTTTCCTAATTTAATATGAGCTTACATTATCAATAAGGGGGTAAAACATCCCATACCTCAGACAATTTATAGTTTTAGAATAGGCTGTCACATATAGCGAAACTGCATGTGGTCATTTTGGTGTGAACACCTTTAAATCATTTGAGTTAAATTAACTTAAAATCAAGTCATATAGGTAACCAGACCTTTTTAGTCTGTAAATAAATCCTTGTAGTTGTTGAAAAAGAATGAGTTGTTGTTTAACACTGCATTATATCAGCCATTGGTGGGATGATTAAAAATGAAAAGTATCGGTAATTGGTTATTTTCTCCTTGAAAAAAACAATTCTCGAAAGACTATCAGATTTATGCAACTTTAAAGAGCCACTCCGCAAGTTGTTAAGGGGCACATATGCAAAGATCTAGAATGTTAGAAAGTATAATTTTAAAGCTAATCTGCTTTGTATATTATGAGTGACAATATGAATATTAATTGAAAACCGGACTGTCAATCTGTCAAACATAATTTTGGAAACTTACCAAAAGCAGTCAGAATGACGTTCAAAGCTTTATAATGTTTGATAGGTTAAGCCTAGAAAAAAGTCATTTGTTTCTGGTATCTGCCTGCGTCAGTTTCAAACCCACGCATCAAGCCTTTTTTTCAAGATGTTGACAAGAGAAAAAAATAAAAATTTAGTCCCATAGCCTAGAAAAACATAAAAAAACTCACTTTAAAATTGTAATTTGTTTTGGTTTTTCAAGGTCTTCAAAGACACAATGATAAAGTGAAACAAAGTTGGGTTGTTCCCCTTTTTGTTGAAGTTTTTCATTTTCAAAGATAAACAACAGTTGCCTGTATATAAAGACCAGAAATCTTTTTTTCTTCTTACATTACTAGTACTAGGACATGTGGTTTCAGCTTTTGCGAATATACATGATTTTTTAATAGTTTCATTGAAAACAAATATTTATCATATACATTCATCATGTGGGGATGAATATGTGTGATTTTCTGAAATAATGTACTGAATTAGACTATTTACTTGCATATATAAAAACAAACAATATACGATGAAATTGCGGAGTGGCTCCTTAATCAAACGATAGAGGTGCATGACCCTGTTTATAGAGGAATAACACCCAACTGCCATTATCAGCCCTGAGTGCAATCATGTTTTCGGTTCACGAGTGTGTTGACAGTGTCCCAATTGATGTTGTCTTGTGGAAATCTAGTGATATGTTCGGAAATGGTTGAAATTGTGTCTGCGATGATTGCCGATGTCGTGTGCTCTTAGATGCCCATGCTGAGTGTTCAGATGATCCCCCAATGTAGTTGCTGCCACAGCTGCAGCTGATGTTGTAGACCACACCTTGAGGCTGTTGGTGTGTGATGTATTACCAACCAATTCCCCTAACAATGGCCCCGAGAGATGTGGTCTGGAAAAGAAGGTGTCTGCCTGCTCTCTGCCTCTTGGAGAAACTGATGTGACATTTTGCAAATATATGCCAGTTAATGTTGCTAGTAGCAGGTTATGACCGGTCATTTAGTTTAGTTAGGTTATTGTTAGGAAGGGGGAAAACATGCCAGAGGTAGGTATTAAAAGTATTGTTGAAGATGCTAGAACATATGTTTTTTTGACTCAAATTACATTAATGATATATCAAGATAAATAAATACTGACATGGCCACTTTTACCAATTGCAGCATTTCAAGATTCTCAATTTCATCTGGATTTATACACATATACACACAAACCGTAATTAAGCATGACTTTTTGATAATGACTTCATAGAAAAGTTGGTTGTTAAAGCAGTATGGTATATTAATCAAATTATCCCAAGAGCACCCAATTTCATTTGACAAAATAGGAGTTCTTTAAATAGGTTTTTTGTGTATAGATATTTACTAGACTCATTTGACATTTTTAGAAATAAATTTCTCAAAATCAATCGTTATCTATTCTATCCATAGGGATAATTCCAAAATTGCATCAAGAGAAAATCTTTCTTGGTTTTAAAAAGGTTGACACTCATATATTATGAAATTCAAAATATAAAAAATGTAGAGTTCAAGAATAAAACAGAAGATAGCCTCCTAGTGGTCAAACAATTTGAAAAAGGAAAGTAGCTCTCAAGCCTGCTTATAGGCTTACTTAATATTTATGTTACGTCAGGGTCTGGTAACAGACTTA